>CM075807.1:91878939-93156847 GCA_037975025.1 Excoecaria agallocha | reverse complement strand
ACGGAATGGTACATTCCATCGGCAAATTTGGCTACGAAATACTAATTTTTGTCAGTAAATATGGTAAATGACGACAGTTTTTCTGTCTGTACCTTGCGATAGAATTAGCGACATGTCAGCAAAAATGCCAACAACCGGTTCTCCTACGCCATTTTTCATTGCTAAATTCCGTCGATAATTTGGTTTCCCTATGAAAATTCACTCAATTCCATCAGGAATAACTACTGTAAAAAAATTGAGCGACATAAGGTGGATTGGTTGATTTGAATGAATGAGAAGTGACACTTAAAATATATGATTTTCATGGGGAAAATACATGTGTAAGTTTAATTGGATGTGAAACGAGCTTGGAGAATATTTTGAATGGAAATCCATGGAATTAATAATTTTGGTATCCAAAAAAATACAGGCAATTCCCAGGACTCCACCAAAGAAATCATATGACCTCAGAATTTTGATATATAAAATAATTCAACTTTTGTTTTTTTACTTGAAATGGACTTTTCAAGAAAACAAAATAGGTGCCAAATTATAATGATTTTTCATTCAACTCAATGCCTCATAACTTGTAACAATCAATAATTGGTGCCAAAACATTAAGTATAAAAAATAATAAACCATATCAAGTTAAAAAAAATTGTAAATTCAAAAAATAAGTTACCAACCTGCTGTCCAACAACACTGTTATTGAAGCTACCAGGATCAACATATAAAACCCATGGATCGTACCTCATGAGTCATGGGGTCTAAGGTAGAACTCATCTCAAAAGAACAATTAATCAATAAGAAACCATCAATGAGAATTCGAGGAAAAACTTTATAGAAGCACAAGTAATTAACCTAAGAACTCTATACTTGCATACCTCATTTACCTCCCATACAAGACAAAAAACAAAAAAGGCCTACATCATCTATACCACATGTTTGTTGTATTTAAATATATAAGGGTTTACATTCATTCAAGTTCAAACAAGCACACACGTATCGATAAAGGAAGACGCATTTCTTATAGCTAACTAGAAACAATGCAACAATCCAATTATAAATAAAAACATGTTCCATATTCAGATGGCCAAACTAAAAAATGAAATTGTTAGATTTTCGAACACAAATTGACAATTCTAATAAAAAAAAATCCAGAGCTGCTAATTTAAAGATCCTATTCCATTGCAAGCTACCAGACATAAGATATTTTTGGCAATCTAGCTTGAAGTTCTCAAATTAAAATACTAGAATGCCTTTGATTTTGTTTGTTTTGCTGTTAAGTCTTCTGTAATTTCTTTCAACATCTAATTCTCAAGGCAACCATTCTCAAGAACCAAAAACACTGAACTAAGAGATCTCTATAATCATGTTCTAAGTCCACTCTCCTGATTCCTATTCTAATAGCCTATTTTTGGTTTCTTTAATTGTTTTAATATGAACTAACTGTAAAAATTATACCTTTTTTAATTACTTTTATGAATACTGAATTCATAATTTTAGTAAGGACTAAAGTTCTCTAATAATATTTGTGTGAGGTCCCAATCTTGACCCTAGTAGGAATTATGTTTAATTAATTAATATTATGTGCTAAATTAATCTTTTGTATGGTTATAGCCACATTGGGTTAAAGTTTCATAAAGGGTAATATGGTAATTTCAGTGAAATTAATAAGTAAAGGTTAATTGATTGATAAAAAAATTGATATTGGGGCTAAGATTATGATTTAAGATTTATTTGGGGTCAAAGCATAAATTAAAAGGTTGGATGGGTTAGTTTTGAGAGAGAAATTGAGAAATGGGTTAAATGGTAATTTGGGGGTCTTCTAGAGGCTTCCTCACATGTTCATGGTGATAAATATCATTATATGTTCAAAGGAAGTCCATCTTTCTCTCTCTGTGTGAATCTGGAATTAGGTTTTGGTAAGAGAAATCTCTTCTTTCTATCTCTCTTTTGTAAATGAAAGATTTCATGAAAACAAGAAGTAAAATTTAGTTTTTTATGCTGTTTGTAGTAGTAGAGACAAGCAAGGATGAAGGCAAAGGGATCTTGAAGGAGTGAAGAAGTCTCAGTGTTTAGGTATGGGAATACTGTTTGGATTGCGCTGGGTATGAAGTTGTATGTAGATAGATCGATAGAAATTAGGGTTTTTCGAGAACAAGATTCTTTAAACTAGTGAAATCCATAGTTTAGGGTTGAGATAATTGAGTGATGATGAGATTTAAGATGAGTTTAGAGAGAGATTTATTGGCTCATTGATCATTGTAAATTGATATACATAATCGGATCTATTCTTATAGTGTACGGCCATGCAAGGCTTTATGCCTTGTGATGCATGGCCATGCAAGGCTTTATGCCTTGTGATGCACTGCCATGCAAGGCTTTATGCCTTGTGATGCATGGCCATGCAAGGCTTTATGCCTTGTGATACACGGCCATGCAAGGGTTTTTGCCTTGTGATGCACGGCCATGCAAGGTTGTATGCCTTGTAATGCATGGCCAAGTAGTGTCTCCTTGTATTTGATGTATGGCCAAGTGATGATCTTTGCCTTGTGATGCATGGCGAAGTATTGTCTCATTGTATGTGATGCACGGCCAAGTGACACTCAACTTCTCTTCACCTTACCACCATATACACTCACCTTTGATTACCTAACCGAATACTTCCACATTCATTATGACTAAGCCAACACTCATTATAAAAACAAATAACCCCTAATTTAACCCAATTGACATACTTAATGAGTATTTCCCCAAAATTAAAATGTGATTGTTTTATGCCATGCCTTAAATTGTCAAGCCTTAAACTGTCAAGGTAAAGTGATAATGGCAAGTTTATCAAGTAAGTGCTAATTGCAACTTGATTAGGTTTTATGTTTGCAATTGTTATAATGTTGTAATTGTATTGAATTGATATATATATATATATATATATATGTGTGTGTGTGTGTGTGTGTGTGTGTGTGTGATTATGTGAAGTCCTATAACATTTGTTCTTAAACAAGTTTAAATACTATGTATATGAGTTGAGATAACAAATGTTGATGCCATTATAAGAATATGAAATGTGCATTCTTATATGAATTATGGCTTAAGCAAATGTTGTACTGCATGAAGAGGAACATGTTGAATCAAAATTTTCTTAAAAATGGTTAAGCATGTAGGTCTTAGTTCAGTTGTGGATTAGATAGGCATGCCTAGAGGGATACAATTGTAGCTGCCATAGTTGACCCTGTTTGGGTCCATTATTTGTTCCTTTAATGCTATCATAGTTCGACTCTTTGGGTTCATCATTTGATATCTTCGGATATCAATTGTTTGATACCTTCGGGTATCCATCGTTGATACTAATTGGTATCCATCGCTCCCGTTATCCACCTTTTGAACTAGCACTTAGGCAGGCTATTAAAGATTAAGAAATGTGCTCGAAATAAAGAATACATATATCGATTCCTTCACTTATATAATGTAAGCATGATGAATGGCTTATTATAATGATTCACCTTAATTTCCTTTTTGCTATAAATTTTTTCTATGGAATGAAACCATGACATGATTATGTTGTTATCCCTATTGTAATGCTTGTGTGAAGATGTTTATCGATGACTGCTGTGAGTGGTCGATCATGTTAATTTTTGAATTTTCCCCATTAATCTTCATAACTTAGCACGGGTTGCTTTATATCCGTATAGGTTTGGTTGAAGGTTGCTCAGGGACTTAGTTTTGCATCAGAAGGCCAATAAGAGTCGATCTAGATTTTGGATGTAGGATATTTTTTTTGGATAATTCCCTTTTGTCTAGTCTTATATCTTGCCATGATTTATTTCAGGAATTGTAATATATAGAGGACTATAAAATTAGCTTAATTTCCTTTGTTCGCATGCAATTCTATTGATTGTGGGTGATTAGTATGTGATTGCCATGAATATGATTTCTTTGCATGAAATTCCATGTTATCCCTACAGGTTATGCATGCACCATATATATATATATATATATATATATATATATATATATATATATATATATATATATATATATATGTTAGTAGCCCTTATGCACTCGTTAAGGGTGTTACAGTGGAATCATGTATTATCATGATTATGGTAACACCTAATTTATACACATGTTGTTTAGCTTAATGAATCACTATTGTGTATAATGTTTGTTTAAAGGCATAATAACATGACATGATTTAACTAGAAATGTAAGACACAGTAATATGGTTAGAATTTAGAGTTAAGATATCACAATTTATGGTATCAGAGCATCCTGGTTTAGCCTTTTCAGGGTAATAGAGGTCTAAAAATCTTTGGTATGGTATAGTGTCTTATTGGCCTAATGCAGTAGTCTTTGTTTTCATATAGATCGAAGATGGATGATTCTAGGGATGCTATCGAGGAATAAGCTAAAAGTAATTTACCAACTACGATAGGTTCCTCTGATATTAGATCTTTATCATCCAATCAGAATGAGATCCCTACTGTTATCCATGGAGAAGCATTATTAAAAATTTCTAAAGGTGTGGCTTAAATTCTGCAAAGGATGACGACACCTAAGGCCCCAATCTCGGAAGTTAGAAAATATGTTGGGGAAAAATTTTTGGGTACCACGTTGGAACAATCAGAGGAAGCTGAATTCTGGCTAGAAAAACGAGAGAGGATTCTAGATGATATTCACTATCCCGCTCATTATAAGGTATCGTGTGTTGTATCTTTACTTCAAGGTCCAGCATATAATTGGTGGAAATTAATGCTTAGACAACCTCAATTGCTGGATCCTCTTACTTAGGGATTCTTTGAAATTGAATTTAAGATGAAATATGTTATTGAGTCCTATAAAGAGGAGAAGCTAAGATAGCTTTTGACTTGAAAGTAGAGGGCTACGTCTATGGCAGAGTTTAAGAAGGAATTCGGTTGGTTGTACAAATATATCCCCAAAGAGATGTTTACTTATGCCTTTAAGAGTAAGCAATTTGAAGATGGACTAAATCACCAGATCCACCAAGAGAAAAATCGATAGGGTCTATATCTCTTCAGAATGTGAACTTTCATCAACTAGTTATAGCCACTATAAAGGTTGAGAAGCACAAGTCATCTAAAAGAGAAAGAGAACGAGAAGAGAGCGGGGCTAGGGGTGGATGGTCCATCGAAAAGAGGTTTAAGGGAGCACAGAATGTCCAGCGAGATAAGGGAATGTATAACCCTACTAGAAAAGTGAAGAGACAAAAATCTTCAGCAGTGTCCAAAGTAAGTAAAGACACACCATCAAAGCAGAAAGGGAGTCAGTCGCCTGAGTGCCCTCATTGTTTAAGGTAATATTAGGCCCTATGTATGAAAGAATCAGGAGCGTGTTATAATTGTGGTGCTACTGACCACTATATAGTGAATTGCCCCTCAAAGTGGCTTCAAATATGTCTTCAACTGCTAAATATATCCCTACAAGGCTCTACACAGCAAGGTAGCAGATGAGCTTCAAATATGTCTTCAACTGCTAAAACTGGAAGCGGAGGTAGGGAGCGAGGTGGTTTTAGTCACTATAGATCTCGATCTTATAATATATCTAAGTCAGTTGATCAACCTGCTGCACCAAATGTCTCGGGTCGGGCTTAACTTGTATATTCACACTCCATGATTCTGATATTTATGCATTTATTGATCCTGGATCCACTCATTCATATGTTTTCATTGAGAGCATAAGTGGGGGTGTGTTTAAGGTGCATCAGCTGAAATATGATATCTGTGTAACTAATCCATTAGGGCATTGTGTATGTGTGAACAAAATGTTCCCTGATTGTCCCATCTTGATACAAGGAAGAGAATTTTTAGCTGACCTTATTGAGTTGCCTTTTTGAGAATTTGATTTTATTCTAGGTATGGACTGGTTGTCTAAGCATCATTCATTGATAAATTGCGGGGTTAAAAAAGTAACCCTTAGTGATGAGGATGGTAATGAAATAATAGTTGCAGGTATTTCGACACAACCTTTGGCCAATATAATATCTGCCATACAAGCTAGGTAATTTCTTAAAAGGGGGTGTGAAGCATTTTTTTCCCTAGTTCTTGACTCGAAGAGGGACATAGTTAAGCTCCAAGACATACTGGTGGTTAATGAATTTTCTGATGTGTTTTCTGAAGACTTACCTGGTCTTCTACTTGAGAGGGTTGTGGAATTATACATTAAGGTTTTGCTTGGGATAGCACCTAATTCAAGAGCTCCCTACAGGATGGCTCTAACGAAATTAAAAGAGTTAAAGGTACAATTACAAGAACTGCTTGATAAGGGTTTTATCAGGCTTAGTGTATCACCATGGTGTGCGCTGATCCTATTTGTTAAGAAAAATGATGGTTCTATGAGGATGTGCATTGATTATCGATAGTTAAATAAATTGACAGTGAAAAATAAGTATCCATTGCCTAGAATCGAGGATTTGTTTGATCAGTTGAAAGGGGCATGAGCATTTTCAAGGATTGATTTAAGATCGGGGTATTACCAACTACGAGTTAGAGATGTAGATATTCCAAAGATGGCATTTATAACTAGATATAGGCATTATAAGTTTCTAGTAACGCCATTTAGGTTAACAAACGCACCGGCTGCATTTATGGATTTGATGAATAGAGTGTTTAGACCATACTTGGACCAATTTATGGTGGTATTTATTGATGACATATTGGTCTATTCTAGGAATGAGAAAGAGCATGGTGAGCACTTGAGAATTGTGTTACATACCTTAAGGGAGAATCGATTGTCTGCTAAATTGAGCAAGTGTGAGTTCTAGCTGATAGAAATTTCCTTCCTTGGCCATGTAGTATCTTCTGAAGGCATTAGAGTTGACCTAGCAAAAATTGAGGCTATTATCAATTGGAGACCACCTCGAAGTGTACCTGAGGTAAGATGTTTCTTGGATTTGGCAAGTTACTATCGTCACTTTGTAAAAGGGTTTTCAGTTATCGCTTCTCCACTTACTAAGCTATTGAGGAAGAATGTTAAATTTGAGTGGACTATCCGATGTGAGACAAGTTTTAGTCAGATAAAGAGTATGCTAACAAAAGCTCTGGTCTTGACTCAACCAATCCCGAGTAAAGAGTATGCCATGTACAGTGATGTCTCTAGAGTTAGTTTGGGCTACGTTTTAATAAAAGAGGCTAGAGTGGTGGCTTATGCATCTCGACAACTTAAACTATATGAACAAAATTATCCAACACATGATTTAGAGTTGGAAGCGGTAGTTTTTGCCTTAAAGATTTGGCGGCACTACTTATATGGTGAAAGATGTAGAATATACACAGATCATAAAAGCCTTAAGTATCTACTTACTCAAAAGGAACTCAACTTGAGAAAGCGGAAATGGCTCGAACTATTTAAAGACTATGATTGTATAGTAGACTACCATCCGGATAAGGGTAATATGATAGCTTATGCTTTAAGTAGAAATATGATGGCGACTATGGTTTTACAATGGGGTAGATGGAGATTTGCTTTAGATGATGCTTTAGTTGCCTAATTGAGAGCTAAGCCTTATGTCAGGCAGGCTGTGATGGATGCACAAAAAAATAATAAGAAGTTATAGCGAATTATGCAATCTATGCATGAAGGGGATCAATTTGGGTACTCAATCAAAGAAAATGGGAGTTTGTACTTTAAAGATAGATTATGTGTTCCAGATGACAGAGAATTAAAAAGAACCTTGTTGCATGAAGCTCACAACACAATATTCACTATGCATCCTAGGGGTAACAAGATGTATCAGGATCTTAAGCAATGTTATTGGAGGTTGAATGTGAAGAAGGATGTGGTCGATTATGTCTCTAAGTACTTAACTTGTCAATAAGTGAAAGAGGAGCATCAACTTCCTTTGAGATTGTTGAATCCCATTCCAATTCCTTAGTGGAAATGCGAAGATATTACTATGAATTTTGTGACCGGATTTCCCTCTACACAGAAGACATAATGCAGTTTGGGTAATTGTTGATAAGTTAACTAAGTAAGCTCATTTCGTACCGGTTAGAATGGATTATTCCATGGATCAATTGGCAGAATTATATGTGAACGAGATCATTCAACTTCATGGAATTCCAGTAACTATAATCTCATATCGAGATCCTAGATTCACCTTTAGATTCTGGTAGAGTTTACAGAAGTCCTTAGGAACACGGTTAAAGTTCAGTACTATAATGGCCTGAACGTCGAGTTAGCCATGAATAGTATTTTTCTGACAGTGAATAGCAAATTCAGGCTGAAAAGTATACTCGAAGGTGAAAAATATTTTATTGGACCATCGAAAAATATGAGTCATAGGTAGTCCAAGGTTAAAATTTAAAGTAAAATTAAGGTCAAATAGGCCTCTAAAAGTTAAAAATACGAAAAAGCTAGCTGGTCAATTTTTATTATAGGAAGGCTAGCTTGATATGCCTAAAATAATGTGTAGATTATTTTGGTAGCAAAAAGTAAATTTTTTGGTTACATCGGTATTTTAGAATCGGACTGATTTAATCGAACTAAATCATAAATAGACTCCAATTGGGCTAAAATTTTGTATACAATCTATTTTTGGTATAATAAGAAGTATGGAATTAAAATTAAAGTGATTTGAAGTTGAAAAATGGGATAAATTAATTAGGACTTTTAATGGGTAAATAATGGGCTTTGGCTTAATAGGTTAGGCCCATTAGTATGGCCCAAGATTTGGCCCATTAGAAGACATATAAAAGGTGGAAAAATCTGTAGAATACCAAAAATTTCCATCCTCTCCTTCTTCCTCCTCTTGGCCGAATCCTCCAGTGGCTCTTTCTCTCTCAAATTTCTTTCATCCTACTTAAAATTCACACCAAATCCAAGCATAAAAAAGTTAATTCTATCCCTCTAGACCATTATTCAAACCTCTATCATTTGATTAGAGGAAAGGAACTAAAGGAAATCAAGTGATAAAGCATTAAGCATCAAAAGGAGGTAAGTGAAATTCATGAATTTAAATTGGTTTTAAGGTGCCTACTACTAATTTTAGATGCCTAGAGTTCATATATATTGTTATTTTAAGCATTAGAGATTAAAAAAAAAAACTTAGGGTTTCTTATGCTTAAAGATTCAGCTATGGTAGGTATTCAAAGGGAAGATCAAGTTGCCAAGGCTAAAGGAAGGAAAAAAGGAAGCTTAAGGAAGATTAAGCATGGAAAATAGGTAAGTGACTATGAAATCCTCTAATTTCCCATAAATTATATGAGTTTTCTTTTATGTAATTTAAGAAAAAAATTTGTAAAATGCAAGTATAGTGAAATTAACTTTAGAATAATGAAATTGGACCCTAATTATGCATAAATATAAGCTTAATTTGATTGAATTAATTTTGTATGATGTAGTTAGTTTAGTGGCCAAAATTGTACCCTAAGGAAACCTAAGTATATTTTAGTTATTTTTAATAATTTAAGCCTTAATTTGATATTAGACATGAAATAATATGTCCACAAATTTTTATAAAATTTATGAGAATTATTTGAAAAATTTTGAAATAATTATTGAATTATGTAATTAAGGAAAATAATGAAATTTTTGTGATTAGCATGAAATGAGTAAATAATGTTCTTATATATTTTTATAGAATTTATTTGAATATTTTAGAGAAAATATTTAGATATGTACAAAATAAAGTTGTGGAATTATTGAGTTATAATACCTAATTTAAATGCAAAATAATGAATTATATTGATATAGTTCATAAACTGTCCAAAATTAGTTAAAAGAGTAACTGGCTAATTTATTGGAATAAAAGACCATAAAAAGTATAGTGCGTATAATAACCATATTGAATTATTGAGAAATAATTCATAAATCGACAATAAAATGGTAAGTTATTATAAAATAATCCACAAACCATATAAAAGCATTGAACATTCCGGATGACCGCATTTTTGGATAGATAAAGTAAGAAAACTGTTAAAAGTCGAAAAGGCAAAATGAATTGTAAAGTAAAACTGTTAAATTATTAAAAAATAATTCATAAAGTGATAAAATTGGTGAATTGTAATAATACAATTCATAAAGTGTATAAAAAGTATCGAAAAAATAACTAGCTAATATAGTGAAATGAAAAGACACTAAAAAGTGTAATATGCAAAGTGATAATGGTGAATTATGATGCCATAATTCACAAA
Organism: Excoecaria agallocha; assembly: GCA_037975025.1. Classification (NCBI taxonomy): domain Eukaryota; kingdom Viridiplantae; phylum Streptophyta; class Magnoliopsida; order Malpighiales; family Euphorbiaceae; genus Excoecaria; species Excoecaria agallocha. The sequence goes on along the minus strand of CM075807.1, from coordinate 93,146,714 downwards.
CAGTGTATAAGATACTAAAAAGTATTAAGTGTAAAGTGATCTTGGTGAATTATTATGGAATAATTCAAAAAAAGTGACTGAAAAGAAAAAAGTGATCGAAAAGAAAAAGTGGCTGAAGTGATAAAGACCTGAAATAGTCAAAAGTACTGAAAAGATATTGACTGACAAAAATGTACTGTTTTGAAAAAGAAATTTAAAGTGTTAAAAATCTAAAAAAAATATATTTTGATAGTAAGTGGTTGTTTTTGCTCTTAGTAATAGTTAGACAGTAAAAATCTTGCACATGATATAATTAGCTAGCCATAGGGATACCTTATACCGCGGTGCAAGTCTTGGCGACTTGCTTTGCTATGGTAGGATCGTTGATCTCCATAGCCTCTATTATACGTATTGTTATATGCTTTGTGAGAAATGGTCATTTGGGATCATTTCTCAATATTATTCTATATGTGGCCCTACGGGGTCCACGTCCCGTATATCCTATTCGAGAGTTTTAGTCGAATTGTACTAGGAGAATATTGATAAGAATAAATCAGAATTTCAAAAAGTAAGTTAAAAGTGAAAAATGACTTAATTGAAAGAAATTTTTGGAGAAAAATCGTATTTTTTAAAAATTGTACTTAATGAGCAAAAATAAAAAGAAAATATTTTACAAGGGTAACATAGTAATTTAATGATCAAACAATCCAAAAATAAGCATTTGTAAAGAAAAATGATTAAAATATAATTTTACATGAAAAAGTCAAAATGATGACCAATTGGTAAATTTTTATATACCAATTATTGCTTTAAAAATAAAAATTTGTAAAATAGGGCTAATATTGTGTTTAAAGTCCAAAAATGGCAATATCGTAGTTAATTGAGAAATTGATGATAAAAAATGAAATACTGTGTAAAAAGTTCAAACGAGGGTTGAACAAAAATTTTGTAAGTCAAAATCAACTGAAAAGTAAAAATGAGCAAATGAATGACAATTTTGCAATTAACATGTAAAAATGGCAATTTTGCAACAAGTGTGTAAAAATGACCTTTTTGTAAAGAAATGAAGAATTTAAGACTTAATTGAAAAGTTGCCAAAGCAATATTATTACTTGGCATTAAATGTTAAAAGTATTAATAATTATATTTTGATAAATAATTAAAAAGTCAAAGTGAAAATAAATGAACTAATGAAATAATCGTAATTAAAAGGTAAAAAGAATAATTCTGTAATTAAGTAAAAAATTCGAGAATTAAATTAAAAATTTATCATAATAGTGGCAATTAATAGTGCAAAATGCCAAACAATATAATAATTATACTGGACTGTTTAAATAAGAAATTATGTTTAAAAATTCAAAGTAAAGCCCAATAAATTGCTATATATGCCAAAAGTTAAGTAAAAAAGTAAAAGTAAGAAAGCGATGACAAGTTTTATAATTAATTTGTAAAAAGGGTATTTTTGCAAATAAATTGAAATGATTAATACCAAAATGAAGAGATTGCCAAAATTAAGTATTGAATTGAAAGTATCATTAAAAATATCGAAAAATATTTTTTGATAAGACAACAATGATTTTTGGGCATGATTAATGTAATTATGCTATTTGGAAAATTCTTCGATTCATAGTCACCACTGAACATGTCTAATACTCAACATGTAGTGTTTACTGTGTGCAGGTTCTGAAGAATAGCTGGGACTTGGTACACAACGAAGCAAGATCTGAAGAGAAAAAAATAGTCGTAAATATTCGGTATTTTTGGCATGTATATACTTAAATAATTGAAGTAAAGGATTAGACTATATTTGAACTACTGTTTGATGGAGTAGTAAATATTGTTATGTCTGTAAATGTGTGATTGCCAGTAAGTGTTTTAGTATGGATATATTCGACATGTAAATGAATGTTGGAATGTGAATATATATACTATTATAGATTGTTGTGCCTCAGAAAGGCTATGTTTTATCTGGTTTTTCAGGAGGCTATTAAGTATATAGTCGTTGTGCTGCCAAATTTTTGATGAAATGAATAGTATTTCAAACAGTTAAGTTGCCAAGTTAAATGTATGATTATAAATAGTGATTAAGTATTGACAGTTAATAAATTATTTGGTTAAGCAATTGATGGAAAAAAATTCGACTTACTGCTTATTTCGATATCAGAAAAAGACTATTCAAATGAGGGTGTTACAAGTACGGCTTTTCACCCTCAGACGGATGGACAATTAGAAAGGGTTATACAAGTTTTAGAAGATATGCTAAGGGGTTGTGTTTTGAATTTTTCTGGGAGTTAGGACAAATATCTAGCCATGATGGAATTTGCATATAATAACAGTTATCATACTAGTCTTGGTATGGCTCCATACGAAGCCTTATATGGTCAAAGTTATAAAACCCCGGTATGTTGGACTGAGTTAACTGAATGCAAGATAATTGGGCCAGACCTAGTTAAAGACACCAAAGAAAAAGTTCAAGTTATTAAGCAGAGATTGAAAGAAGCAAGTGACAGGCAAAGGTCTTATGCATATTTGAAAAGAAAGGATATCGAATATCAAGTTGGGGATAAGGTATTTCTGAAAGTGTCACCCTGGAGGAAAGTTTTGAGGTTTGGAAAGAAAGGTAAATTGAGTCCAAGATTGATTGGTCCCTATGAAATTCTACAAAAAGTTGGACCAGTGGCATATAGATTAGCGCTTCCTATGGAATTATCAAAGCTGCATGATGTATTCCATGTTTTTATGCATTGAAGGCATCGTTCAGATGAATCACATGTATTGCAAGTGTAAGACATTCAAGTTCAGACATATTTTACTTATAATGAAGAACCTAAAGAGATTTTGGCTAGGAAAATCAGGCAGTTAAGGAATAAATAGGTTCCTCTTGTCAAGGTACTTTGGCTACATCATAACATTCAAAAAGTAACTTGGAAACCAGAGGCATTGATGATAGCCTAATATCCTTGGTTGTTTAAATCAGGTATGAATTTTGCGAACAAAATTCTCTTAAGGGGGGAGAATTATGAGGGCCTAATCTTGGCCCTGGTAGGAATTATGTTTAATTAATCGATATTATATGCTAAATTAATATTTTGTATGGTTATAGCCACATTGGATTAAAGTTTCATGAAGGGTAATATGGTAATTTCAGTGAAATTAATGAGTAAGGGTTAATTGATTAATAAAAAAAATTGATATTGGGGGTAAGATTATGATTTAAGATTTATTTGGGGTCAAAGCATAAATTAAAAGATTGGATGGGTTAGTTTTGAGAGAGAAATTGAGAAAGGGGTTAAATGGTAATTTGAGGGTCTTCTAGAGGCTTCCTCACGTGTTCACGGTGATAAATATCACTATCTGTTCAAAGGAAGTCCATCTCTATCTCTCTCTCTCTCTCTCTTTCTATGTTAATCTGGAATTAGGCTTTGGTAAGAGAAATCTCTCCTTTCTATCTCTTTTCTGTGAATGAAAGATTTCATGAAAGTAAGAAGGAAAATTTAGTGTTTTTATGTTGTTTTAGTAGCAGAGACAAGCAAGGATAAGGGCAAAGGGATCTTGAAGGAGTGAAGAAGTCTCATTGTTCAGGTATGGGAATACTATTTTGATTGCGCTGGGTATGAAGTTGTATGTAGATAGATCGATAGAAACTAGGGTTTTCTGAGAACAAGATTCTTTAAACTAGTGAAACCCATAGTTTAGGGTTGATCTAATTGAGTGATGATGAGATTTAAGATGAGTTTATAGAGAGATTTATTGGCTCATTGAGCATCATTGTGAATTGATCTGCATAATCGGATATATTCTTGTAGTGTACGGCTATGCAAGGCTTCATGCCTTGTGATGCATGGACATGCAATGCTTTATACCTTGTGATGCATGGCCATGCAAGGCTTTATGCTTTATGATGCACGACCATGCAAGGCTTTTTTCCTTGTGATGCATGGCCATGCAAGGCTTTATGCCTTGTGATGCACAGCCAAGTAGTGTCTCCTTGTATGTGATGCACGACCAAGTGATGTTCTTTGCCTTATGATGCAAGGCCAAGTGATGTTCTTTGCCTTATGATGCACGGCCAAGTATTGTCTCACTGTATGTGATACACGACCAAGTGACACTCCACTGCTCTTCACCTTACCACCTTATACACTCACCCTTGATTACCTAACAAACTACTTCCACATTAATTATGACTAAGCCAACACTCATTATAAAAAAAATAACCGCTAATTCAACCTAATTGACATACTTAATGAGTATTTCCCCAAAATTAAAATGTGATTGTTCTATGCCATGCATTAAACTGTCAAGGTAAAGTGATAATGGCAAGTTTATCAAGTAAGTGCTAATTGCGACTTGATTAATTTTTATGATTGTAATTGTATTATTATTGTAAATATATATATATATATATGTGAAGTACTATAACATTTGTTCTTAAACAAGTTTAAATACTCTATATCTGAGTTGAGATAACAAATTTTGATGCCATTATAAGAATATGAAATGTCCATTATATGGGCTTAAGCAAATGTTGTAATGCGTAAAGAGGAACATGTTGAATCAAAATGTTCTTAAAAATGGTTAAGCATGCAAGTCTTAGTTCAATTGTGGATTAGATAGGCATGCCTAGAGGGATACAGTTGCAGCTACTATAGTTGATCTCGTTTGGGTCTATTGTTTGTTCCTTTAATGGAACCACAGCTTTACCCTTTGGGTCCATCGTTTGATATCTTCAGATATCAATCGTTTGATACCTTCGGGTATCCATCGTTGTACCAATTGGTATCTATAGCTCCCGTTATCCACCTTTTGAACTAGCACTTAGGCAGGCTATTAAAGATTAAGAAATGTGCTCGAAATAAAGAAATAAATATATCGATTGCTTCACTTATATAATGTAAGCATGATGAGTAGCTTATTATAATGATTCACCTTAATTTTCTTTTCGCTATAAATTGTTTCTATAGAATGAAACATGACATGATTATGTTGTTATCCCTATTTCAATGCTTGTGTGAAGATGTTTATCGACGACTGTTGTGAGTGGTTGATGGGGATTTAATTGAACCCTTAGTCTCACTAGACTGCGTATAGGATGAGTAGGGTATCGTTCCAAAGGGAACGGGGTAAATTTTGTATTGAAATCACAAAGAGTAGATGGATAGGTAGCAAATAAAATGTAGATTATGTATTTAAATAAATATTTAAACTACTTTGCATATATTAATGAATTTGGATTAAAGATGACTTAAATGATGGTATGAACATACATTAGAAATATGAAATAGTAATTCATCTAAGAACAAGTTCTAGTAATTGTATAAATAAAGTGACTGGAGAATTTAGCCAAGATTCTTTAAAGCAACTCTCGTTGTCAATAAAGAATGTTCTTATTTAGAGTCTATAAGCATTCTCATGTCATTATAGAGATAAATAAGAATCATGAAGCTCTATGTCAATTCTTTAACCCCTCAAAGTGAATTCCTTAAGTCACATGAAAGAAATTCAATGCTTTAAGTACATTCATTTGTTTTTCCATCAAAGAATTCCAACTCTCATTGCGAACAAATTGACTAACATGCTAAATATGGTGGCCAATCATACATAACAAATCAAAGCACACAAATGGATGTAAATCATAATTCATGCATAATAAGAATAATAAACATGTCTTAAATAAATACTAGTGCATATTTATAATGTACAAAGGAAACTAGCCAAATACATATTTGAATTAAAGACAAACAAGAGAAAGAAAACTATCTCATGTTCCTTTGGCTTGTCCCTTTGTAAACATCTAATAAAAACTAAGTAAAAATATTTATCCAAAATAATAACTAGAAACTAAACATTGATTGATCTCTTCGATCCCCTTCTCCAATTAATGCCATCCATATTTATAGAGGGAAAACTCTACAAACATGTCTCTTCATAATGGTTGTGAATGTGAAAAGTTGCCATGGAGGGTCACGATGGTTGGCTGAAAAATTAGGTTCAAAAGACACAATGTTTCGGAAACAATTGCCTTGTCCGACTGTGAATGACTTCACGAGTCGTGATTCCCTTGAATTCTTCTGAAGTCGTGAGCCTCCTCACTACTCGTGATTTCTCTTCACTACTCGTGATCCTCTTCACTACTCGTGAGCCTCTTCACTACTCGTGATCCTCTTCACTACTCCTGAGCCTCTTCACTACTCGTGATTCTCTTCACTACTCGTGATCCTCTTCACTACTCGTGATCCCTTTCACTACTCGTGATTTCTCTTCACTACTCGTGATTCTCTTCACTACTCGTGAGCCTCTTCACTACTCGTGATTTCTCTTCACTACTCGTGATTTCTCTTCACTACTCGTGATCCTCTTCACTACTCGTGATTCTCTTCACTACTCGTGATCCTCTTCCTTCGAATTTTCACCATCTTCTTCATTTTCTTCACACTTCACCAATTTTAACCTAAAAACAAACATAAACACATAAATTGGACATAAACACATAAATTGAACATAAACACATAAAAATACATATAATACTACATATTTAACTACATATATAAAATAAAAACACACATAAAAAGGTAGACATTTTAACATGACATCAGTGGTCGGTCATGTTAATTTTTGAATTTTCCCCACTAAGCTTTATAGCTTAGCACGGGTTATTTTATATCCGTGTAAATTTGGCTGAAGGTCGCTCAGGGACTTAGTTCTGCATCAGGAGGCCAACAAGAGTCAGTCTAAATTTTGGATGTAGGATATTTTTTTTTTTGGAAAATTCCCTTTTGCCTAGTCTTATATCTTGCCATGATTAATTTCAGGAATTGTAATATATAGAGGACTGTAAAATTAACTTAATTTCCTTTGTTCGCATTTGATTCCATAGATTGTGGGTGATTAGTATGTGATTGCCATGAATATGATTTCTTTACATGAAATTCTAGGTCAGCCCTACAGGTTATGCATGCACCATATATATATGTTAATAAAAAAATGCGCTCATTAAGGGTGTTACAGTGGAACCAGGTATTATCATGATTATGTTAACACCTAATTTATACACATGTTGTTTAGCTTAATGAATCACTAGTGTGTATAATGTTTGTTTAAAGGCATAATAACATGACATGATTTGACCAGAAATGTAAGACACAGTAATATGGTTAGAATTTAGAGTTAGGGTGTCACAATTTGTATGTGGAATAAAAAAAGAGAAAAAAACTCGTTAATTAGAAGAAAATGAAAAGTAGAATTTGAAGTTATAAACAACTATGCAATTATCAAATGATACCTTAGAGAAAACAACGAAAACTGAAATCAGAAGATGATCATAAAATAAACTATGCAAGTATATATGGATCTATCAACAACAAAAATGGCAATAAATAAAGTAGAGCAATGGAAAATGATTTACAATATTAGAAGATGGTATTTTTCTAATATCATAGCAGAAGGGGAAGAACAAAATCAGAAGATGACCATGAAATTAACTCGTACATAGTGAAAGAAAAACAAGCATAAAACTAGCACCGACAACCTCTAATATCTAGAAAAGAAGAATGATAACAACACAGAATAAAATAAAATAAATTACGTGCCAGAGAAATTGATCAATAATGGAGAAAAAGTGAATAGAAGTAAGATATTGCTACCGAAAAAAAAAAAGATCAAGCCATGTTGCCAAAGAAATTGAATGTTTACTTGTAACCAAAATGAAAATATAGAAAACAAACTAGAGAAACGGGGTCCAAATTGTAGTTGAAGTGGAGAAACAGAGAATAGAAGTGAGAAATTGCTATTAAAGATCAAATCATTGTTCAAATTACAGATGTACTCCACAATCTTAATGATTTGATAATCTGAGATCTAGAGATTTAAAATACACAAAAACCAATTACTCAAATTCATATTAAACCGTAATGGAACTAAATAAAAAAATTAATACGCTTTACCTCGATTTGAATTAAAATACTGGATAGTGGCAGAAGAAAACTTACTCGTAGGAAGAATGATAGTAGCAACCTCAAGAGTTTGCATAGAGAAGGCACACAAATGAGAAAGACACAGAAAGGGAGACCAAAAGGGAGAACAAAAGGGAAAGGGAGAGGGGGAGGGAAAGGGAGGGGGAGAGGGAGGGGGCGAGGGAGAGGGAGAGGGTAAGGGAGAGAGCAAAGGAAAAGGACAAGAAGGAAGAGGTAGGACGGCGAGGTAGGGAGAGAAGGAAGGGGAATTGAGACAAGGAAAGGAAACTATTTATACTTAGGGCAAATAATCAAATAGCAAGGGAAAGCGAATTCCGTTGCTAATTTAGCAATGGAATATTATTTTTGCTGCTATTTTAGCAACGAAAAACTCATTCTGTTGCTATACTAGCAACGGAAAAAATTTTCATTGCTATTTTAAAACCGAATTGCTTTAAGGTTTGTTATTTAGCAACAAAATTATTTTTCGTTGATAATTTAGCAACGAAAATTGAATAATTAGCAACAAAAATAAAATTTCATTGCTAAATAAGCAACCTTAAAGCAATTAAGTTTCGAAATAGCAACGGAAATAACATTCAATTGCTTAATTAGCAACGATATATGTTTTCCGTTGCTAATTTTCGTTCGACAATTTTTTTATCATTTGTTAGCGCCTTATTAAGCCACTGTATAAGCACACCGTTTGTTATATTTTGGCGCTAAAAATTTTTTCCATTTTTAACGAAGAAAGATAACCAATTTTATTTCTGTTGCTAAATCTAAAAATTTTAACCAATTTTAGCAACGAAATTTAATTTACGTTGCTAAATTAGCAACCGAAATTATTTTGTTGCTATTTTTTCATTACTATTTTGTTTTTTTTTTTTTCAGTGGATGCACACTCCTATTTGAATGCTAAAAATTGAAACAGACTGATGAAATTGATTTTTTTTAAATCAAATTGATTAAATAAAAAATCAAACTAAATAAAACCTACTATCAGATTATATAAATTTTTAATAAATAGATGTGTTAAAATCTAACGAGTTTAAATAACATTGTACAGATTTAAAATATAAAAGAAAATTTATTAAAATAAAAAGAAAATAGAAAAAGTATATCGGTGAATACTTGAACTTATACATTGTTTGCTATAAAATTATTAAACTTCTGTTCGATTATCCCAGATCGTTAATTTTTGTTTTTAATACACATTAAGTCTAATTAAAAATTTAATAAAATAAAAATAATCGATATTAAATTATGTAATTATTTTATATAAATTTGATCTTTTTGCCTAAACTTTCATACCCATCCACGTGGACATGGAACCATTGGCCGCGCATTAGGAAATCGCCACTCGGCGGCCCAACGCACGAATTAGCCTTTTACAAAATTTAAACTGCCTTTCTCATCTCTTTCTTGCTCGTTTTCTTTCACCGTTCTTCTGCTAATCCGTTTTTATCGACTCTTTGCGTCTCTATCAACAGCTTCGCAACATGATACAACTGCTTTACACCGTAATCTTCGCGCAAATGGGGCTGATTTTGACGCTTCTCTTCAAAACCCCATTGAGAAAGCTGGTGATCTTGACTTTGGATCGGGTCAAGCGAGGGAGAGGCCCTGTTATGGTGAAGACCGTTGGTGCGACTGTGTTTGTTGTGCTTTTGTCTAGTGTTTATAGTATGGTCAAGATCCAGAATCGTACGATCGAAGCTGGGACTCCTAATCCTACTGATCAGGTTCTCATGTCTAAGCACTTGCTTGAAGCTTCTCTCATGGGTAATTATCTTTTCTTTTTTTACTTTCATTTTGGTCCTCAAAGAGTGTTTTTTTGCTTAATTCTTCTTTTTTGGCTGCTGAATTTCTTGCAATTGGATTAAGTTGATGTTAAAATGGATTGCTTTACTGTTTTTTTTTTTTTCGTAAATACTGTTAGTCTTGTTTGAATAGCGTATAGGATATTAGAACTAACTTTTATCTTATTGCTTACATTGGAAGAGAGGGCCTCGAAAGATGATGTCATTTTTTAGGTTTTTTTCTTTTTCCCTTTAATTTTGTAGTTATGTAATTTTAGAGGTACGGAAAATCTGTCCACGAATTGGACTGAAAGGGACCCATTCATTTAGTTAATTTTGGGTTCAGATTTCAAGAAGAGCGTTAGATTGGTGAGAATTATTGGAATTACTGTCTCTTATCAACTCGCTAAGAAATATATTGATTTCTGGTATGTTCTGATGCAGAAACATTTTGGAAACATGATTAGGCTGTAAGTTTACACTTAAATTTGGGCACTTCATAATGAGGTTCTACATTGTCTGCCATTTTCAAACTTTGCTTGTGAGATAATTGTAGCAAGATAATTGCAACCTCTCCCCTTCCTCTATTCTTCGTGCTCTTGGGCCAGGGCAAACATTTGGAGGTCTTTCTTCTCGATTCCTACATTTTGGATATCTGTCAAATATCAAGGCTTCTCTACGCTTGGGTGCTTGAACCTTAGTCAATTATTTGGATCATTGCAATTCATCACTATTACTACACACTTTCTTTTTATCAAAGTTATTCATATGCAAGGCCAATTATTTGTGAGTTATTTTCTGTTGGTAAATGATAATGCTGGTAACAATGTATTTAATTGCAATCCTGATGTGATAATTTTGGTGGAAATAGAGAGATTAGTTATTGCACTTTAGCATAAGGGTTGAGGAGTCATATGTGTTCCATCTGGTAGTGCATCCTTCATGTTGGGTAATGTATGTGCTGCTTACGTAATTTAAAATTTTGTATTATCTTAGGTCCAAAGGGAGCTTTATAGCTAGTTCAATAAAAGTCTCGCTTCACCTACTTTTTTGGGCCTATCTAAATTCTTTATTTTCTCTGTTCCGTTGCTTGTTAAACTAAGTGGAAAATGGGATACCTTTTGAATAAGTCATGAGAGCAAGGCTAAATATGTATGTCATAAATAGTTTAGATCTACATTACCTGTTGCAACCATATGGAACATTTTGAAAGCTTCAATTCTATTGATCTTATTTATAGGGCAATACAACTATCATTGGTACATAATTAACATGCTACAATCTATTTACAAAGAAAACAAGCTTAACTCAACTGTTTATTTAGAATGATAATATTGTTGCCTGACACATTATCCTAGGACATCTTACAAATTAGCTACCCCTTACTTGATGTTAGATCTCAGTATGATCAGTTAATGTTGATGCATAATGCTCAAAAGAGCTGTTCCAATGTTGGGTTGGGGTGGGCTGGGTTTTGGAAGTCAACATGAACCCAATCTGAATGTATACTTCCTTTACCATTCTGATAGAAACATATAAAGTAAATTATGTATTTGTGCTGAGAGTAAATGCAAGGTTCAAGCTAGGGCCACTGTGGTTGTGGGCCTCAATTAGGTTTCACTAGGATCAGGACGAAGCCTTGCCAAAATGGGGTCCCTGGAGTTATGGATGAGGTTAAATTCCTACTAATTTGTTCAAGATCCCACGTTAAGTCATGGCATAATGTGGGAGTAGATGCAATTGCTAAGATGAAGCAATTGTATATTGTTTGGAAGAAAGGGGCCTAACATCATAGGAAAAATATGTCAGACTAGTGAAAATTGAATCTAGATTTGATAGCTGAATTTAATGTATTTTTTTTTTCCATTACTTATATGCATATATTGCATTTATGAGATATTGGCGAACCATTCACATGCATTCATTGCATATTCTCTTTGGAATATTTTGGATAGAGAGACAACAGAAGGAGAACTGGATTCATCCATCTGTATATGGTCAAGGAGGATGGGAATTCATCAGTGTGTTATGGTTTTTGTTTCCAACTGACTAATATTTCCATGAACTTTATATTCTGGGTTGAAAATCTTGTGATGCTCTGTTACACCATGCAAATTGAAAGGAGCATATCATGAGAAATAATTTGAGAAGAGCATACTTTGTAATATTTTATGAATGTGATCATCACATTCATATGGATACTCTGGTAAAAAGTTTATAGTTTGCTGCATGGTGGTCTTTAACTTAATTCTATCTTTGATTAATAATTCCCGTCCTCAAAGAATGCATATTGGTGCTTAAAGGTATAGTGTTTGATTGGAACACAAATAATTTTATGCAGGATTCTTGCTTTTCCTCTCTCTAATGATAGATAGATTGCACCACTACATTAGAGAATTGCGTTTACTTAGGAAAACATTGGAGGCTGCTAAGAAACAGAACCGAGCGCTTGATGATGGGAAAAATGGCAGTACAGAGAATGCCAAGGCACTGGGGGAAGAAATCCATTCCCTAAAAACTAAAATCAAGAATCTTGAAACTGAATGCGAGGCAAAAGCAAAGGAGGCAAAGGCTGCAGAAGCTGAAGTAGAGACTTTGCGAAAACGATCAGAAGGATTCCTTATGGAGTATGATCGCTTGCTAGAGGACAATCAAAACCTGCGGAATCAATTGGAGTCAATGGGTCAGACTTTGTCACAATCTGATGGCAAGAAGAATATATGAGGTAGTAATTATCTAAATGTATTTCTCATGTCCCTTGACTTTATGGAAGTATTTGGAATTTTTGAATATAGATGTTGGAGACGACTTGGCAGCTGGAAATGTTTTTTTTTTTTTTTTCCTACTTGAATGAAAATGACAAAACAGTTAGTGTTAGAAACTGTCTCAAATTACCAATCAATATATGTGGCATATAGTTTATTAATTTATTAGCTGGATAATTATGAATTGAATCACACCAGGTTTTATTGGTAGATTAGGACTTGTAATAAAAAGCCAGCTGTAAATACAAAATAAATTTCAATTGACTGGCTGGTTTTCTCAGTATGCAAACTCGAGAAGAATTAGTATACAAATCTAGAATGCATGATTTTTGAAAGGCATTGCTTAGTGCATACTTAGGCTTTTAGCATATCAAGGTAAATGTCACAAATATGAAATATCTTTGTGGTGAGAAATTGCATGAAAAATCCCCCTTAAAAGAAGATACAAGAAAATCACTATAAGTCAAATTATGCCTGGGTAGCTGCTTGCACTCGAGTAGGACTGGAGCTTTATCCGTTATATAGTTCATGGTTAGAGATTATATGATATGATAGTGGTCAAGTGATTGTTTGGGAAGATGGTCATTTCATAGGTATGGTACTGTATGGTTATCTTATAGGTTAGTTTTGCCTAAATTCTTAAACCATCAAATGGATGGTTTTGCATGATTTTCTATGATTTGTTTAATTTTAATAACTACCCATGCATATTCTAATTTGACTCGAATCGTATATCTCTTTTTTCAAAATTATTTTAGTTTTTACTCTCTTTTTTTTCTCTTATAAAAAATTTATTAAATCATAACATAATATACATTCTTTTCAAACATGTTAATAATGAGGTGCATTTTCTCTTTTGTATACAGAAGAATAAATGTTTTTGGGCGTTTTACTTCTTGATTTTATTTTGGGACAGTTTGATGTGTGTTGAGTTTATGCAATTATGTAATACTAACGTTAAGCTATGGATGGTTATCGTTTTTTAGGCAAAATTCATTTTCAGGTTTATGAATTTCTAAAATTTTCTATGTTGAATACTCTTTTAGTATAATTAATAGTATCACTATGGGGTCAAAATTTTTCCGGTATTCGATTTGAAATCGAGACTTTGTGTAAAAAAGAAAATATCAAATTATTTGAACCAATCAATATTGATAAATGCAATTCTTCATAAATGAAACATTAGCTCGTATATTCAATTGCCATTAATGGTGCGTCATGGAAAAATTTATTTATGATTGGATTTTTAAACTTTTAAAATATTTTACATTGAATTTTTGAATTTTTAAATTTTTTTACATTAAATCTCTTTATAAAAAAATGATTAATTATGAAAAATAGCTTCAGCTGTAGGATATTTTATAATTTTGGATCTCATCTTTAAATTTTGCAAAAAAAAATATCTCAATTATAAGATAACTTATAATTTTGGTACTCAATTACTATTCCATTGCTATTCGGTAATTTTTCTTTCAACGGGGACGGAATACCAAAATTACAAGGTATCATATAGTTTAGATCTTTTTTGCAAGATTTAAAAATGAGATTTAAGACTGTAAAAATCCTGGAGTCCAAGCCTTAATTTGTAATTAATCCAAAAAAATACCTTTTAACAACAACAAAAATATGCACTTTAGTACTGTAAATTAAGTATTGCATCTAATTAGGAATACTGTAAATTAAGTATTGCATCTAATTAGGAATTTTTTTTAAGCAATTCGTATAAAAAAATTTAAAAGTTTAGAGATTTGAAAATAGATTTTTTTTTTTTAAAGTGTTATCTATCTTCATCTTTGAATTAGTTTCTATGTCCATGCTCCAAGGAGTCCTCATTCGATACTAACTGTACTAAATATGTACAGTCAGATTTGGGATGAAATTGACATTATGTTATTATTTTATTTCGAACATTATGCACTGTTTGCAGACTTATCAATAGCTATCTCAAGCCCTATCTATCTTCATCTTTCCATTTAAAACAAACACTTTTTAAGCAAGTTTTGTTCTCCATTCATCGGAATCCGAATACATATCCGGAGAGTACATTGACAGAGATGGATACCTCTCTATGTTATGCCTATAGGGTTGGAGTTTATTATGGAAAAATTTTAGTTATAGTAATAGTTATTTTTAGTAGTAATATTTTAGTTATAATAGGATTTGATTTTAATTAGTGATTTATTTTCTATTTAAAAGGATTTCCATTTTCCGATTAGAATAAATTCATAATTTTCCAGTTAAATAATAATTTCTATCTTATTAGATGTTCTTAATCTTATAATTTCTATTTAAAAAGATAAATTTAAGCAATAAAGTAAGACGGAATTTTACAGTACGAAAATATAAGAGATCGAAGTTTTTTTTAACGAGATTTAAAATTTCAATCTGCATTTAACGAATTAAGTTATCATATTAGTTGCTCGGTATTTCGATCCACAGTTTGAACATTTGGTATCATAGCCAAACACAATGGGTGACAATATGGAGGCTCTATTGCAAGAACATCCTTTAATAAACGCCAAGTTATTAGCGATGGAACAACGTTTAGGTGAGAAACTCACACAAATACTCCAAGAACAATTATGTGGCTTTGGGCTTATCGCCAAAAACCCACATCCAACGGAAGCGAGACAAGCAGCATTGCTGCTCCAGCAAATGGGCTACTCGTTGCTACAAGCACCATGGGAGGTCTACACATTCTGTCATGCAAATGAGAACCCATCGGTCTACTGTTCCTAGGGCCCCAAAACCGATGGCAACTGGGAGTGATGCGAGTAGTGCCACTGCCCCTGTAGCAAGTCGGGTTGTAGTCGCTATTCCCAAAGAAAGAGGTGCGGCATTCTTCCTGCCAACGAATCAGAATCATCCAACAACTAAAACTGTATCTCATCCGACAGTATTAAAGTAGACAAAGTTGGATTTTCCCTCTTAAAATGAAAAAAGGTTTTCAACAAGTCTCCATCCAATTTGGATATAGTAATTACAAATGGAAAATAAGTTTTCAATAAGACAATTTAGTTAGAGAAACCAGCGAACAACACAACAAGTTGAACTAACTAGTATTTGAATATAGTTATATATTTCAAAAGGTATTATAGTTTCCACCAATTTGAAATTGCAACTATTTTTAAAATACCGTCTAAATGTTGATTTGACAGTATAAATGCATGCGTACTACATGCACGTACCATATTTCAATCCAACAAATAAACCTATTGGTTTTTGGTACAAAAAACTTAAATGGATTCTATTATGAATATTCCACAAAAGTAGCAATTGAAAGTTGCTACCAACTTAGAGAAAAAGCAGAAAGTTGAAGTCGATAATTCGAAGCATTAAGCTAAAATTTTTGTTTCTTTGATCTCAATTTGCTCTATTTTTAGAATTTGAAGTCTTTGGTAAGAGTGGAGGCAGAGGAGGAGGAGACGAAAGCAATGAGGATTAAAATGGGAGAAAAAAATTTTACATGTAATTGGAAAAAAGATAAAGTGTAAAGACCGATTAAAAAAGAGAGGATTAGAAGATTAAGCTATCATTTATCAAAAACAAAAAAAAAAACAAAAAACCAAAAAGAAAAGAAAAGAAAGAAAGAAAGAAAGAAGAAGAAGATTAAGCTACCATGAACTCAATTTGAAGTGATGCAAAAACATAGATCAATTTTAGTGGCGTTTCATATCCTTCCCTAAGTGAAAAAATGCACAAAAAAATTACGCTAAAGGACAATTATGAAAATGAAAACTTAAATCCCATTAAAAGAAGGTGAAAGTGTTGCAAAAGACTAAACAAAGGTTGAAGGACAGAAAGTGAAATATAGATATGAATATTATATGTTACTTCTATGGGTCAATTGGACAAAGCAATGACCCACTATTGGATAAATGTGTATTTGACCATACAAAGTACCATTTTGTTTTGATTTGGAACTACGTCGCAGTTTTAAAGTAAATTTCATTTATAATCACTGAATTTATATTTAATCGTTTAAAATTAACTAATTTATTTTTTACGACTTAAATATTACTGAATTTATTATATTTTTATAAAAAAAATCATTTTAACTGGTGTTTGGCTATAATACTTGTTGAAATGCTGACGTAGCGTAGTCTGAATATACATGAATATATTACGTCAACAGACATATCATCGAAAGAGATTATATCATACGATATGTCAGCATGCTACGTTATATGCTTGGACACACGTGACCTTTTTCAGTGATATGGTTGCTGACGTGTCATGCCACGTGTATTCAGACATATGACGTGACGTGCCACATCAATATTTCGGTAAGAATTATCGTCAAAAACTGGTCAAGATAACTTTTCTGTAAAAAGATGATAAGTTCAGTAATGTTTAAATCACGAAAAATAAATCAATTACTTTTGGACGATTAAATATAAGTTCAGTGACCACGAATGAAATTGACCGACGATTTTATAATCCTACCTATTATACTTTCCAATACGTCTACAACATGGAATGAATTCCCGACCCAGGGATTACTAGAGTGTTAAAAAAAAAAGATTGCTTGTTTTCTAGTTCACTTGTTGAATTTATACTATGCATTCAATTGGCCTCATATTGATATATTGTTTCCAGCTACGAGAAGCAACAAACTTGTTAAATCCTTTGATGGGATATTTATTCAAAGATATCCAGCTACAAGAAAAATGCTCTTTAACGAAAAAAAATCTGATCGTTAAAAATTAAAATTCGATTGTTAAAAGACTATAACGAACGGAAAAATTCGGTCATCACCGATCGTTAAAAATCCCGTCGTTAATAGTATAGACGACCGGATTGATATCCGATCGTTAAAGGTATCAACGACCGAAACAAATCCAAACGTTAAATATAAATTTTTAGCGATGAAATTTTCCTTCGCTAATTGTGTTCTGCTTTTAACGAAAGAAATTCCGATCGTTAAAAAAGCCATTTTAGCAGACGAATTGTCCCTTCGTTCATTGTTTTTCACTTTCAACGAAAGAAAATCTGATCGTAAAATTTAACTTATAATGACAAAAAATTCCCTTCATGAATTATTTATATCTTTTAAAGAAAGAAAATCCGATCGTTAATGATTACAAATAACTACCAGATTTTCCATCACTAAATGTAAATCCGATCATTAATATAAATAATTTTATTTAAATATTTCATGTACACTCCATTCACACTCCCACACATACACATACATATCCAAAAATATAATAAATACTCTTTTCATAAATTGCAAAAATCCAATTAGAAAGTATACCAATATAATTATAAACAGGTGAGGGCCCAAGACCATAATAAAAGGATGTAACTCCTCCCTCCCGTATCATGTTCCGAGCAATCTGTATAAATCCTTAAAATCTACCTTTATGTACAAAGACCATCTAATTATAAATATTACTTGACTGGTGAGGCATACCGCTGACATAATCTTAGAACATCCAAAGGGTAGGTTACCTACACAAATAGAAGATAAGAAAAAGAAAAAAAAATGTAAAATTTTAAGTGATCACAGATAACCAATTGACAGAAGCAGGAAAAGAAGTTATAGAACATGAACAATTATAACCAAGGCAACTCAATTCAAGCCCAACAGCTTGCAATTTCTATAAAACCCACACAAACATCGCTAAAATTTCACAAAACAATAACAAATCCAAAAGCAGATAATACCATCATCAGATTTATCAGAATAAATTATCTAATATTACCTTGTAAGCTTCATATGCGAAGAGATCATACCCATGCAAGTGAAGTCTCTAAAATTGTTCCAAAAGTCCAGAAAGTGCGGAATACAACCATCCACAGGCCTCTATTTGAAGTAGGAACAAACTCTAGAAAACCATCAAATTTTGGTCAACGTCTATCACGTTCCTGACCACGAACAACTGAATCTTCATCTTCCCACCCTGATGTACTTTCCTTAAAGGCCCCTACGTAAGACAGTAAAGTAAGATGTGGGATTTCATATCTCAATATCACAACAAGAGTTTGTGCATGAAAAAATGTCTAATTACACTATAGGTATCAGGTTAATCAAATGTCAGGAAGTTCATAAATGAAAGTTTTCAATTCTTCTTTGGCAGAGATCTAGATATCTCAAAAGAAAATCATTCTAATTGTTTAATTTGTCCATTCTGGTAAACATGTGCCTATATAGTTCAAAATAAAGAAGCACTGAAATGAAAAAAAAAAAAAATTTGGTGGTCTTTAATAAGTAGCAGAATGCTATTCATGTAAACATGCTAGCAACCAAATTCTCCTAGTTAGTAAATGCATGACTCTAGACTGAGAAGAACATAATGTTAGCTAGAAAGAAAACATCAACAGTTTCCAGGGAACATTTATATTTTTCTTAACTTTTAAGTTCAAAATGCTCAGAACAGAACATTATGTACTCATAAGATGCCATTTGAACAAAGATTTTGCTTTTCTTAAGCACAATACAGAAAATAATAAAAACGATAAAACAGATATACTGACCTGATAAGGTTGGTGGTAGGGATCCCAGGGTAAGATTTTCAAATTCAACTGAATTGATTTTATATTTGGGTATCTGCTCAGCAATTATGGGGGTTGCAATATCTTTGGCAGTCTTGCATATGGCCTTTCAAATATATAAAAGTAAAATTGTAACAATAGTCAACACAAACTGATCAGGAGAAGTAACGACCTACTATCATAATGTGAAGAGAGTTCAAACCTTGTCTAGATAAGGCCACATATACTCGAGAAATTTGTTTAGCCAATCAATCTACAGTAAACCAAAAAACATGAGTAAAATAGTTAAAATTACGTCATCTTCTTGTGAAAGCTTATAGAATAGGAAGAAAGCTGCAGACATTGTAAAAGTGCTTGAGGTCTTGGTTTTAATTCCGACTTTGATCATGTCTAGATTGACTATATTCCCCTCCCTTATAATGAAAAGAGAGAGAGAGAGAGAGAGAGAGCTAGAGATATCAAGCACTTACACGATCGTAATCTGGGTTTTTTCACCCAAATGGGTATCTCCGGAAGCATCCATTGCAGAGTTTCCCAGTCTTCCTCAACCAAAGGACGAATCTCAAGATTCTAAACAAGCAAACACAAACAGGCTATCAAAAGATAGGAAATGCTATTTAAGAAAAATAAATAAATGAATGAAAATTTTCAAATTCTACTCTATTAGATTTCACAAATGAAGGATAATGTTCTTATCCAATGCAATTCGCAATATACTTAAGCAGCTAATCTCATCTAATGACTGCGGTATAACAGCTGTAAAGTCCAGGCAGTACTTTGATAACATCTATAGCAGGCTTAACTTGCATTAAATGCTCATAGGCTCCATAGATAAAAATAAATACAGTATGCTACTGCTGAAATAGCTGAAATATTTCTCATATATCAGAATATGGATCTATTTGTAATTGTTAAGATCCTGTATATAAGTATACATTTAGAAATTGAGAGCCTAAGAATCTAGAAAAATATCTTATCTATGCTAGATTCAGAATTTTATTCTTGCAAGGAGCATATTAGGAACGAATGAGATTCTGATCTATCTATATTAATTGTTGACCTCTACTAATTATGGACCATGATATGCTCAATTTCATTCTCTATTTTTAGCTTGTAATATTTTATTTTTTCTTGTATATCCTATTTCCTTTTTATCTCTTTATATAACTATTGTATAAACACTTGATTAATATATCAATAATATGTGAAGCCTGAAGATTTTGAGAACTCAAGATTTTCTATTATCTCGAATTACACTAAAATAATGATACAAGGTATATTTATAGGTATACAAGTGGTAAAAGAAAAAATACTATTCTACCCTTAATTACAACCTAACAAAAGACATTAACCAACACTCTCCCTCAAGTTGGTGCAAAGATATTACACATGCCCAACTTGCAAACTATGGCGTGGAAAGCTCGACTACTGAGTCCTTTTGTAAAAACATCAGCTAATTGTCTGTCCGACGTTACATGAAATAAGCTTAAAACACCATCAGATAATTTTTCTTTGATGAAGTGTCGATCAATTTCAATATGTTTTGTCCTGTCATGTTGAACTGGATTATGAGCAATACTGATTGCAGCTTTGTTGTCACAATACAAAAATAGTCGGTCCCTTTTAGCCAAATTCAACTCTGCTACTAACTTCTGCAACCATAACAACTCACAAACACCTTGAGCCATAACTCTATATTCTGCTTCTGCACTTTATCTTGCAACTACACTCTGTTTCTTGCTTCTCCAAGTGACTAAGTTACCTCCTACAAATGTACAATAACCAGAGGTTGATCTTCTATCATCTAAAGATCCAGCCCAATCTGCATCTGTGAAAGCTTCAACTCTTAGATGACCATTTTTTGAAAAAAGAACACCTCTTCCTGGAGCTGATTTTAAATACCTCAAAATGCGAAAAACAGCCTGTTGATGAGATTCTCTTGGATCATGCATGAACTGACTCACCAAGCTAACTGCATAAGCAATATCTGGTCTAGTGTGAGATAGATAGATAAGTCTACCAACCAATCTTTGATATCTGCCCTTATCAACTGCACCTTCAGTCCCTGTTTGTAACTTATGGTTACTTTCAATGGGTGTATCTGCTGGTTTGCATCCCAACATACCAGTTTCATCCAAAAGGTCCAGAACATATTTTCTTTGAGAAATGAAGATCCCTTTGGTTGATCTGGCAACTTCAATTCTCAAGAAATATTGTAGCTTTCCAAGATCCTTGATTTCAAACTCCTGAGTTAAGAGCTTCTTCAGTCGAACCATTTCTTCTTTATCATCTCCTGTCATCACTATGTCATCAACATAAACAATAAGAAGAGTGATCTTACCCTTGGAGTGCCTCATAAAGAGGGTATGATCAGCATTACTTTGCTGATAACCAAAGGATATCATAGTTTTGCTGAATCTGTCAAACCAAGCTCTCGGAGATTGTTTCAACCCATACAAGGCTTTCTTCAGTCTGCACACCTTTCCTTGTGTTCTCTCATCATCAAAACCAGGAGGAATCTCCATATAAACCTCTTCTTCCAGGTCCCCATGAAGAAATGCATTCTTCACATCAAATTGCAGCAAATCCCAATCCAAGTTAGCTGCACAAGATAGCAAGATTCTAATGGTATTCATTTTAGCAACTGGTGCAAATGTCTCCTGATAGTCAACTCCATAAGTCTGAGTGAATCCCTTTGCCACTAATCTAGCTTTAAATCTTTCAATTGAACCATCAGCTTTGTGTTTTATTGTGAACACCCACTTACAACCAACTAACTTTTTGTCTGAAGATGCAACTAGTTCCCAGGTTTCATTTTTAGAGAGGGCTTTCATTTCTTCAACCATAGCTTCTCTCCACTTTGGATCCTTGATAGCTTCTCTCCAATCCTGTGGAATAGACATAGAGGAAAGAGACAAGGCAAATGCTCTATAGGAAGGAGACAAGGAATCATAAGAGACAAAGTTAGAGATGGAATGTTTTGTACACGACCTGACTCCTTTCCTTTGAGCAATGGGCAAATTTAAATCAGAATCAAGAGATAAATCAGAATCAAGAAGTGACTCACCCGAGGATTCTGGCAGTGTAGAATGCATGATGGCTTCTTCAGACCTATTCTTCCTCGAGTATCTCAACAAGTCAGGTCTATCTAAACGACCACCAACACCAACAACATTCTCCTCCCCCTGAACATCAACATTCTGCTCCTGAATAACAATCCCTTCGTTTTTCCTTTGAACTAGATCATGAGGTAACACAAGTACATTCATCACCACTTCTTCACTATTCTCCCCCTGAAGAGGTGACTGGATACTGCCAAAATAAGGTTCAGACTCCCGAAAGGTAACATCCATACTCACATAGAATTTCCTAGATGGAGGATGATAACACTTATATCCCTTTTGAGTTGGAGAATATCCAACGAACACACATCTCAGTGCTCTCGGATCTAATTTCCCAACATTCCTAGTATGAACAAAGCAAACACATCCAAAAATCTTTGGTGGAACAGTATAGCCAATTTTCCCGGTTAAAACTTCTACAGAAGTTCTAAAGTTAAGAGCTTTGAGAGGCATTCGATTAATAAGATAGGCCGCCGCTAATACAGCATCTCCCCAATATGACTTTGGAACATGCATGGTAAACATAAGAGATCTAGCAACTTCTAACAAATGCCTATTTTTTCTTTCAGCTACACCATTTTGAGCACTAGTATAAGGACAACTAGTTTGGTGAATAATCCCATGAGACTCCAAATAAGTACCCAACCTATTATCCATATATTCTGTTCCATTATCAGACCGCAAAACTTTTATTTTAGCATCAAATTGAGTGACAATCATTTTATGGAAAAATTGAAAACAGGAGGAAACATCACTCTTTGCTTTAATCAAATACACCCAAGTCATTCTAGTGCAACAATCAATGAAAGTAACAAACCATCGATTTCCAGACAAAGAGACAGTTTGTGTAGGTCCCCAAACATCAGAATGAACAATCATAAATGGCTCACTGGATTTATTATCACTCAAAGGATACGAGTTTTTAGTATGTTTAGCATACTCACAAGCATCACAAGATAAACAATCAAACCGAGTTCTAGCAAATAAACTAGGATATAGTTTTTCTAAAACAAAAAATGACGGGTGTCCTAATCGCCTATGCCACTGAATGATCTCCTGGTTGACATCCTGATACCCCCCAAAAAGAGCCAACTCTCGACTTTCTTCCAGCATATATAAGCCATCATGCTCTCTACCACTGCCAATCCTCTTCCCTGTTTGAAGATCCTGAAGAATACAAAAATCAGAAAAAAATTCAACTTTACAGTTAAGAGTTTTAGTGATAGCACTGACAAATAAAAGATTGACAGAAAATTGAGGAACATGAAGAACAGAAGACAATTTAATATTAGGAGTACAAACAACAGAATCTGTCCCAGAAATAGGGGTTAATGACCCATCAGCCACCCTGACACTATCCTTTTTTAAACAAGGAGAGTAGTTAAGAAAGCCTTTTGAAGTGCCTGTCATATGTCTATTCGCACCAGAATCAATAATCCATGAGTTATGGTGAGAGAAAGTAGTACCTGACTTTACCAAATTAGAGGTAGCACTGGAGGAAGGAGTAAGCTGAGACAGGAGACGCCTGAAATGCAAAATCTCATTAGAGGAAAGACTCTCAACTGAAGCCGACTCCTTAGATGATTCCACTGTTTCTAACACATGTGCTTGAGCCCTCGTTGGATTAACTCGTTTTCCCCCACGGCCCCTACTAGGTCTCCCATGCAACTTCCAGCAAGTCTCTTTAGTGTGCCTTGGCTTACCACAGTAATCACAGAGCAAATGATCTTTATCAAAAAGAATCCCTTTTGGTTGCTCAAGAGAGGTATGGGCAGTCAAACCCGACTTGTCAATAGGTGCAGTATAAAGCATAGCCCCTCTCCTGGTCTCTTCCTGCTGAATTAAAGAATGTGCCTCCTCAAGTGAAGGGAAAGGAGTTCTGCCAATAACTTGAACTCGCACTTGATCAAATTCAAGATTTAAACCAGCAAGAAAATCATAAACCCTCTCCTTTTCAATCATCTTTTGAATCAGCACCGCATCATCAACACATTTTGCTTGAAAGTCCTGATAATAATCCAGTTCCTGCCATAAACTACCAAATTCAGAGAAATAATCTGAAACAGTAAGCTCACCTTGTTTTGTACCATGAACTTTGTTCCTGAGTTCAAAGATACGAGCATCATTTCCCATTCGAGAGTAGGTGATTTTTGCAGCTTTCCATATCTTCTCTGCAGTGTCAAGCAATAAATACTGTCTAGAGATCTTAGGATGCATTGAATTTAGGAGCCAAGACATAACCAGTGAATTATCTGAGTTCCATTGATTAAAATTAGGATCGGTGACAGATGGTGGTTTTTTACTTCCATCGATATAAGCCTGCAACCTTCTAGCCTTGATCGACAATAAACACGATCTAGACCCAAGCTAAATAAGTACTGCTCCCCTCAAGTTTAACTGGGCTAATTTGAGAATAAGGACTGTCATTCATGGAATGATGTCTCTCAACCTCCTTATGATCATCCTTAATATTTGACATAACGAAAAAGCCAAAAAAAAAAAAGGATCAAAAACCAGCAGGAAAAAGTTAACCCAGGAAAACAAAACCTGTTCACGCGTGACCCAGAAATCGAGGTGGTCGGAAGTCACCGAAGATCAGTGGGTTGGAGGCGGAAAAGGGCGGCGAGATGGTCGACAGAAAAAACGGCAGCAAAAGGTGGCCGGAGGTGGTGTCACGCGCCACACGCGCCGGCGCGTGGGGAAGGAGCCGAATCCTTTGATCGGCGCGTGAGCTCACGCGCGGCTTCTGACGGCGCCGGATACTGGGACACCGGCCGATCTTCACCCGATCTACCTTCCTATGGGGGCGGTGTCGAAATAGGAGGTCTGGAACACGACCTTCTAGACTCGCCGGAAAAATAGGAGTTATCGAAAACTAACCGACTGCGGAAGGGAGTTAACTCGACCTTCGAAACGGCAGTGGCTCTGATACCATGAAGATTTTGAGAACTCAAGATTTTCTATTATCTCGAATTACACTAAAATAATGATACAAGGTATATTTATAGGTATACAAGTAGTAAAAGAAAAAATACTATTCTACCCTTAATTACAACCTAACAAAATACATTAACCAACAAAGCCTTATAATCGTTAACTTATGTTACTTTAAAAATTATTAGGAGTAAAAAGAAATATTGGATGGTTATCAAGTTTGACATGGAAAAGGCTTACGACATGGATGATTAGAACTTTTAAAGGAAAATTCTAATCAAAATGGGTTTCTCCTTATGGTTCGTCAACAAAATCATATTTTGGATTAGCAATTGGTTTCATCCAATTAAAGGCTTGAGGTAAGGGGACCTGCTACCCCCATACCTCTATCTCTTCATGACTAATGCTTTGATTGCTGAGTTAACAGATTAGCCTTGAGAGAAAAATTAAAAGGTGTCAAAAATAATCCTGGGAGCCCTTTTTTCACTCATATGTAGTTTGGTGATGTTCCATATTTTTGGAGAAGCATCTGCTAGGAATGCCAGTGAAATCCTTAAAATTCTAAAAGGGAACAACAAAGCCTGAGGTCAAAGGATTAATTCCTCTAAATTTAATATCTTGTTCAACAACAAATTCTTAGAAAACATGGCTAAAGACATCCTTAAATTTTTTAACATGAGACTTGTTGATGAGAATAAAAAAAAATATATGGTATCCTTTCTTTTTGGGGCAAATCCAAATCACAATTATTTCAATTTCTGGTTGACAGGGTAGCTTCCAAGATGGAAGTGTGGAAAAAATGTGCGATAGAGACAACTAATAAAAACGATAAACTTTCTCCCAATACATGAATAAATGGCAAGGAAAAACAAAAAGGAAAAGCATTTGGAGCATCTGTCATGGCTATTTTTGACAAAATCTAAATTATTTATTAGAAGATGAATTCTCTTATGGCCAATTAGAGAACATTAAATTATGTTCACCCCACTAAAATTTGATAGCTAGAAAGCATAAAGTTGAAGTCAAAGCAAGCAATCGCATATATTGAAAAAAAAAAAAAGAACCGTACCAAAGATCTATATGCATCCTCAAGTTTTACATCAAGAAACAACATACTCATCATCTTGTTAATGAAATAATCTAAAAGAACAACCCTAATTTACTACCGCCAAAGATTTCGATTAGCCCAGCAAGATAAGGAAGGGGATAAAGTCTCACTTGTGGATCGGAGTGGGTGGTGCACCGAGGAGACTCTGTTGCTGCAACTCCATCTCATTGAACAGTTGCTCGTGGTCCATCTCGATTATGAGTGGGACTACTAGGATGAGGAAGGTAGTTCTGGCGTGTTTTTAGCCAGCCTCTTCGCCACGTAGGCAGTATCATTCGGCGCTTGTTTCGCCGTGTTAACTATCGCCGAATCCGAGATGGCTTTAACGATCCCTCCCTCGTCGCTGCCGCTGCCGATTCGTTTCTTGCCAAGGGATGCCATTGGAAGGGTTTTTGCTGCTTGTCTTTGAGGGCTTTTGTTTTGTCCGATTAGGGGAAATAAAAAGACGGATTTATGGATTGCACAATTACCAATTGTTGCTTGATACGTACACAGCAATAAAACCCTTCTGGAAAAAGAAACACCCATGGCCTAATTTTGCACTTTCAGTATTTTGTGTTTTATTTATTATAAAATAATTGTGAATTAGTTTTGAAAGTAAATAAATAAAAGTCCCGCCACTTTTTTAAAAGCATTAACAACAGTAATTCTAATTTTTCAACGATCGAATTTACGCTCCTCGTTAAATAATAATAAAATTTAAGATTTAATAACCGAATTAAATTTTTTTCACTGTTTATATATTATTATGATCGAATTTTTATCCCTTCATTAAATTTTGATCATTAAAAATCGATTTTCTTATTTGAACGATTAAATATAAATTCAGTAATTACGAATGAAATTGACCGACGATTTTATAATCCTACCTATTACACTTTCCAATACGTCTACAACGAATGAATTCCCGACCCAGGGATTACTGGAGTGTTAAAAAAAAAAAAGATTGCTTGTTTTCTAGTTCACTTGTTGAATTTATACTATGCATTCAATTGGCCTCATATTGATATATTGTTTCCAGCTACGAGAAGCAACAGAGACTTGTTAAATCCTTTGATGGGATATTTATTCAAAGATATCCAGGCTCGCTCTCTATATTATATTTATCATGTTTTCCATCTTAAATATTTGAAATTTCCAACAACCTATAAATGCGTAAAGAATTTCTGTTCCCTTCTTTTTTAGATTTTAATTTGTTTGCATGTCATAAATTCGACATTTACCCTCAAAAAATAAAGATACTATCCATAGTATTATGTTTTTTCACCTTTTTCGCAAATTTAACATTGTGATTTATAATAGATGATTCGTATAATAACATAATACAATTATCATTTTATATTAAAATGGTTAAAATTTAACGGTTTCGGTCATAGGAATTACGCTGTAAATTACAAATAGATTGTGATTTTTGTATATAAACTCCGTCTAATTTTTTATCTCTCAAAATGAAATTTAATACTTCTTTCGTTCTTTTTTATTAGTCACTTTTGTTGTTTTCACTAAAATTAAAAATATTAAATAGACTTAAATTTAGTACTAAATTACGTGATTAAAACTAAATTATCAAATCTGATTGGTTATAACTTTATTGGAAAAGAAAAATAAATTGAAAAAATAAATTAAATTACATTAAAAATCTAAAAGTTACATATAAATATAATTTAGATTTTACTCAAAAGTGACAGATAAAAAAAAATGGAGAAAGTAAAATTTTTCTATCCAAATCACAACTCAACTTACAATATGCAATGCAATTTCGACATTTGGAACCTTAAATTCAGCCATTATAAGTTTATTAATACAAAATAATAGCTGTTTTATTTTATTGATATAAATTATTTATTAAACTCACGCGTGTTTGATTTCTTTGTAAAAAAAGCATATTCTTTTTCACAATTAGCTATAGATCCAAAATTGAATAGTGATTTTTTTTATAACGTGATTTATTAAAAAAAATTAATTTTTTGGTAACACAATAAATAAAATTCAAAAATTGATGTTAGAAACTGGCAGTGAAATCGCTAGTTTCTTACTGCTTGGGGCCTAATGCAGGAAAAGTCTCTTTTGTATAAAGACCAGCAACTAATCTATTGGTTTCTGTTATATCTAGGGGTGAGCAAACTTTGGTTAAAATCGAAAAATCGAACCAAATCAATCGATTTTTTTAATTCAATTCGATTTTTCAGTTTGGTTTCGATTTGAATTTTTAAGAATATTCGGCTATTTTAGTTCGATTTTTGGAGATAAAAATCGCATAAAAATCAAACTAATCGAACTTTAAGTTAAACTACGTCGTTTTGATGTTTTGCATTATACCCTATGTATATCAATAAATGTGTGGCATGTTTCAGCAGGCAAGCCTTTCATTTTTCATTTTTGCCCTAACCCATTTTTTTCTGCACATCACCGCCACTACCTCGTCCCCCACCCTCCGATCGTCAAAGTAGCAGTTCATCGGCCACCAATCTATTCACTCTCTTTACAACTGAAGTCTGAAGGTATGTATTTCATTCTGTCATTCATATGTTCCTTGAGACATCTAGCTTTAGTAATTTAATATCTTCGTTTTAGAAGTTTGAGTTGGTTCTATGTAGGATTTCTATGTATATTCTAAGGTTTTGGATTGTCTTGATATCATGGATCTGGTGTGTTAGTGACAACATTATGACTGCTTTTTATTTTTTCCTTGTTTTAAGGTATGCATCCACCTGTTCTGGTTTTGAGATTCTTAAAGTTCTAAAAATGATGAAAAGCTCTTTTTTTTGTGATTTGGAATACTCAGCTTTCTCTTCTTCTTCATTTACTTCGAGCCAATCCTTCTATCAAGTCTTCTGAAAAAATCATAAAAAGATGAACAAGAAATCATAAATTGCAGTTTACTTTTTTGAGATATTTTGCTCTGTTTCTTCGAACCAAACCAGAGCATGATAGCTGATAATTGAATATTATATTGTCTTAATTTCCCCTACCGTCTTAATTTAACATAACTAATCCCATTCTCAGAAAAATCTTTGCTCCTGCATTCACCTCTATGACCAAACCCATCAAATCATCCAGTCTTTTATCCACACTATAAGAAAAATGGTCTTTAATGAGAGGAAATCCGGTCATTAAAAGGCTAAAACCGATCGTTAAAGGTCAATAACGACCGAAAAAATCCAGTTGTCTCCCGTCGCTAGAAGCTCCGTCGTTAATAGTATAAATGACCGAATTCGAAACTGGTTGTTAAAGTAATTAACGACCAAATCTTTCCGGTCGTTAAATAATATGTTTTAACGACTAAATTTTCCTTCGCTAATTATATTACACTTTTAATGAAGGCAAAATCTAGTTGTTAAAGACATCCTTTAGCGAGTGGATTTTCCCTTCGTTGAAAGTAAATGCTTTCAACGAAGGGAAATCCGATCATTAAAGATCCTTTTAGTGATCGGATTTTCCCTTCATCGATTGTATTCTACTTTTAATGAATGGGACATTTCGATCGTTGACTCATTTTAGAAATCGAATTTTCCTTCGCCAAAAGTGAAGCCAGTAATTAATATAAATAATTTTATTTATATATCACATGTAGACATTATTTAGACACACACACACACACACACACACACACACACACACATATATCCAAAAATATAAAAAATATTCTTTTCATAGAATGCAAAAGACTAATTACAAAATATTCCATTATTTCAAAATTGATTCACATTCTGTCGCACATAAATTTGTTTAGAAAAATAGCCCTTATCTATACTAATATCTATGTAGAATCTTCAAAACACGCTTGATGAACTTTAAATCTTCATTGTCCATTATTTTAAAGACCTATAGAATTTAAAACATAAATTTATAATTAATATTAATGCTCAAAGATAGTGAATCCAATATCAAAAGAATTTAATGTTTTTAATTTGTTATGGTTAACATGACATATTACTCTAAAGTTACTGTTTTTTCTAAGTGCAAGTTATCTAGCTCATAACATAATTCACACTATATTTTTTTTCAATTTAAAATATAAGTGATAGTACAGAATTATTACTCGTTAACTTAAAATTAGAATGTGAATTTAATATATAACTGTAAGATCTTGCTGGCTCATATATAGAAAAGCCACCATCAACATTCTGCACTAGGCTGGAAAAAAGATATGAAAGAGTTCCCTTAAAATGCCAAAGTAAAGATATAACATGACAATTTGCATAAAAAAAATTCTTTGGAAGAGCAAAATAATAATGGGTTTTAAATTATTCACTAGAGATTAATTTATAGAAAATACATCTCCAAAAGCCCAATTAGGTTGGCCCAACAATACTTGGCACGGCCCAAGCCCAATAACAAAAACGCAAAGCGTGAGTTGAAAGACAAGACAGGAAGACGTAATATCTGATCGGACTGATGGGACAGCACGTCCTGTCAACCCACTGACACAAGGCAATGCCCATACTCTCCATCTGCTCCATGTTACATCGCTGCTCACCTGTTCCAACTGCCGATTATCACGCCCCAAGGTACTCGAGTATCCCTCCAAAGAACTCCTATAAATAGCCTAAAATATAATAGCTCCAGATATTGACTATCTGAGACCTCTCTCTCTAAATACTCTCTGTCTAAAGGCTACTAACTTAAGCTTCGGAGTGCTAACGCCCGAGTCTGACCGAGCATCCCTTCTTGTAGAATTCATCATCTGATCGGATCATCAGCTGTCAACTCTCCTTCTTACAGATAAAGTCAAATCTTGCTTTATTATTTGGTTCTCTCGTTGAGAGAAACATGGCAAGTTCGAGATCCAATGAACATGCAACTTCGGAAGAGTATAATCACAATGGCCAAGGCAGATCTAGGTCCTCAAAAAAAAGAGAGAGGTCTCCTAGATCCCCTACTAGGGGCAACCTCATTCCAGAATTCAATGACATAGCCATGCGGCAATCGGAAGATATCCCTATCACCATTAGGGACATGCACGCCATCCTTAGTGACTTCACTAAAAGCATAGTCTAAACTTTGAAAAAGGGAAAAATGCCCAGAACTTATGAAAGAGGTCATAAAACGGATTTCTTGGCCAAAAACTTCGAAAGAAGAAGAAACAAGGGAATTTCCATCAACGAGCTAGGAGCTCATGATAGTAGGAAGATGAGGGCCAGAACCCCAGGTAGATATGACAAGGGGAAGGGCATAATATCCTCAAGCAGAGATTCTCCATACGTCCCCAATAGATCTTCCACCTCGTCCATTGGGGATGATTTGTCTTTCATATGCACGCCAAATCGCAGTCGCACGAAGGGGTGAAGAGATGAATTTGCCTCAGCAGCCATGAGCAAGGAAGACAAATGGTTCAAGCAGAAGCTCAAGAAGTTTGGCTTGACAGGCTCCAAAAAGGGAGTATTTGAGGACAACACCTGTGACAACACGGCCTCACCATTTTGTAGGGAAATCACGGAGTCAGAGCTACCTGCCAGATGGCGAGACGTGATAATGGACAGGTATATAGGTCAGACTGACCCTGCTACTCATCTTGCAGAATATCTAACGAAAGTGCAGGTATACACCTACGACGAAAGGATTGCCTGCAGGATATTCCCTACCATGCTGGGAGGAGATGCTCTTACATGGTTCCATGAGCTCCTGTAGGGTTCAATCACCTCTTTTCGACAACTAAAGGAGTTGTTCATTACATGGTTCATTGTATCGACACAAGCACCGAAATCTATAAGCGATCTATGCAACCTCTATCAGAGGATTGATGAAAGTCTTCGAGACTACATCGATAGATTCCAAGCCACAATGTCGAAAGTGAGGAATGTAAGCGTGAAAATGACATCCACCGCCTTATCCAATGGCACTGTTGATAGGCCATTATTTGAATCAATTACAACAAGGCTGCCAATCAGCTTTTTCGATTTGATGAAAAGAGCTAGGCAACACATTCAGCTGGCTGACGCCTTGAGGTTCAGCTGAGGCAAAAGAAGCAATGTTATGGACAGGCTATAGCACCCAGACGGACGGTCATTTAACCACACTCCAATGTCCGAGCGGATTACAAGGAGCACTGAGAGAGCCTTCACTTCGAGAAATTTAGGAAAAAAATGATCAAGGTCTGATCAGGGTACTGGTCAGCAGGCTCGAACTTTCACTCCACTCAACACCAATCCCGCATAAGTATTGATGTGGATCAAGAAAAATCATCAAAAGGTGAACTGGCCGAAGAAGATGGACGAGAAAAGCAGAAGGACCAGGAACCATAATAAGTACTGCAAATTCCACAAGGATATCGGTCACACAATTGATGAATGTCACCAGCTGAAAGAAGAAATTAAGCGACTTTTGCAAAGAGGGTATCTCAATAGGTTTGTAGGTCCGACCCAAAGGGCAAGCCCCTGTAGACAATCGGATCATAAGAAAGATGATTCTGATGATGATGACGACGACGATGAGCAGAGAAAGACAAAGAATGCGGATCCACATTGACCATATGCTGGTGTTATAAATATGATCACTGGTGGGTCGTCTTACGTAGAGGATCTCTCCATAAAAAGAAAGGGAAAGGGCATCTATATCTCTCATACGTCCGAACGGCTAGCCCCAGTCACCATATCCAATAAGGATGCATGAGATGTAATGTTCCCTCACGAAGATGCCCTTGTCATCAGGGCGCAGATCAATAATTTTGGTAAAAAAAGAATACCGGTGGACAAATGGAAGTGCTGTGAATGTGCTTACATTGCAAGCCTACAGAGTAATGGGGTTGCCGATCGAAGAGCTTAAGCCGAATGCCACGCCATTGATCGGACTGGGTAATGCCACAGTGCCAGTGGTAGGATCGGTCGATTTGTTTGCTAAGCTTGGTCGGGAAACCCTCGCCACCCCTGCAAGGTAACATTCATGGTTATTGATATGGTTTTTGCTTATAACGCCATTTTTGGCAGGCCATTACTCTTTCAAATTGGAGCTGTCACCAGCATCCGTTATATGGTGATGCAAATCCCGATAAGGGGAGGCATCACCATGTTGAGAGGTAACCAAAAGGCATCGAGAGAGGCCTATATCGCCATGATCAAGCACTATAAAATGGCCATGATGGTAGAACCAGGTCTAGAGTGACTTGAGTAGGTGGAGGATTGGAGAATGGATCCAGCAGAGGAAGTCAAGACAAGAACACTTGTGAAAGGCAAAGCTGTTCGAATTGGTACCAACATGAATACGGAGGTTGAGGAGGCCATCATGCAGGTCTTGATGATCAACCAGACATCCTTCGCTTGGAAGCCGAAAGACATCATCGGGATCGACCCCAGTGTGATCACCCACAAACTCAATATGGATCCAGCCTGCAAATCGATTAGGCAGAAGTTACGAAGGCATGCTCCCAATCGAAGGAGATTTATCTTCGAAGAGGTAGATAGATTATTAAAAGCGGATACAATCCGAGAGGTTGGGGAAGCTGCGAATGTATGTCGACTTTACGAACCTTAGTAAAACATGTCCAAAAGATAGCTACCCCCTACCAAGCATAGACCAACTGGTGGACGCCACTGCCGGTCATGCCATCTATTCCCTCTTCGATGTGTATGATGGATACCACCAAATCATGATGTGGTTGTTAGATCAAGAGAAAACCAGTTTCATCACGGATGATGGCACCTTTTGCTACAAGGTCATGCCATTCGAATTGAAAAATGCAGGTGCTACGTATCAGCGCTTAATGAATAAGATTTTCAAAGATCAAATCGGGTAGAATGTGGAGGTTTACGTGGATGATATGATTGTCAAAAGCAAAAGCCCCGAAGATCATCCTGCTGATTTAGCAAATATCTTAAACAAGCTGAATAAATTCTGGATGAAGCTCAATCCTGAGAAGTGCATTTTCGGGGTGCCTTCAGGAAAATTTTTGGGCTTTATGGTCTCCCAAAGGGGCATTGAAGCTAACCCCGATTAAATAAAGGCAATCTTGGAGATGCAGCCACCAAGTAGTGTGAAGGACGTTCAGAAGTTGAAAGGCAGAAAAACAGCCTTTGGACGGTTCATCTCCTCTTCAGCCAAACGATGCACTCCCTTCTTCAAGAAATTGAGAAAGAATGAAGTTTTCAATTGGGATGTTGACTGCCAGTAAGCCATCAGTAAGCTAAAGAAATGTTAGTGTAAGCCCTAGCCCCAATGCATTGTAATAAAATACTTTAATTAATAAAATGAGGCAATTGTTTTATCTATTGTATTCCTGTGCATATCAATTGATAAAACCATCCAAGAATGTTGTTTCGGTTTAAGTTATCATGTGTGAGGCACATGGTTGTAAGACCTTGAAACAAATGAGACTTCATTCTAAACATCCCTAGTCAGTCATTGTTATGGGAATAACAATGAATTAAGACTAGTATGCTCTCTTTAATATTATTATGAGTTCTGTCTTACGGATCATTAGGACAAGAGTGTCAATCAGAGATCATAGATAAATGTTAAAGAACATGGTATTTGGATACGATCCGCTCATGAGAACACTACATGGTATAAGTCATAAGTGTTTCTCATATTTAAGTTTTGTATCGGAGTTCTTAGACCTGAAATCTCTATGAAACTCTTTATGAATTACTGTATACTTTGACATACACCTAACGTGCTCGTAACAGAGTGACAAGTACGGGTATGATTGGGTATGCATTGATTCATGTTAGAGAGCATGAGAGAAGTGAAGGGATTACCCCTCTCAATAAGAGAGAAAATATCATCGGCCACTTGATCAGTGAACTGAGAAGTGTATGGCCATACCGAGATGAAATAATGAGTAATCATTATTTATCTGAGAGTTCAGTGTCACTGGAATATCAAGAAAGGAATTAATATATATAAGGATGACTAGTTCCATGCCTTATATTAATTCTGATATTTATGGGTAAGGGACTATGCAAAATTACATTAGGTCACTAAATGCCATATGCATTTTCATTTAATTTGGAATGCTATAATATCTTGCTAGAGAATATATATAGCCTTTGAATTAATTTATTAATTCATTGCCAACATTAAATTGACCTATAGGATCGCACACAAAGCATTGGGCTTAAAATATTTAAATTAAGTATTGGGCATTAATTTGGGCTTTTAATTAAAGTCAAATTAATGTGTGTAATGGGTTATTAGATTGCTATTGGACCTTGGCCCATGAGAGACACATGGTTTAATTTCAATTAATTAAATGTCTTGTGTTAATTTAATTAATTGAGTATTAAAGCCTAAAGGATTTTAATTAAATTAAATCACTTAAAGATGGAATGGTGTGGCCGAAATTCCAAGATAATATCAATGGAATTTTGGCACATGATTAATTCTTTTATTAAGTGATTTATTTGGTTAATATGTCTCACATTTATCTTAGAATAAATCAAAAGGTTTATCTTGGATAAATTAAAAGAGTTTTAATCAATATATATTTCTTATTTTAAAGAAGTGATAAAGGCTAAAATTAATTATCTTTAGCTAATATTAATTATCTTAAGGTAGTAGATTTTAGATTTATCACTTAAGAAAATGAAATAATATATATAGGATGAGAGAGAAATGAAAAAAAACCTAGTTTTTATGCTTTTGGCGTGAAACATTTCTCTCTCTCACAAGTTTTTCTTTTGGCCGAATTTCTCAAGAAGAAAAAAACTCCTTCATTCTCTTGTGTTCTTGGATGTTGATAGCATCTTAAAGAAGTACAATATTAAATCTTGTGGCTTAAACCCATTGCAAATACACAATACTTTAAAAGAGAGCTAGCAATCTCGATTTTAAGCCGTCGGTGCAATTGTGTGTGTGAGAATAGAGGGAGTGGCGTAAAAGGCTGTTCCTTGGCATTGGTGATCAAGATCTAAGGTGGATAAAGTCATCTCGGTTGCTGGTCATCACCAAACTCAAGATTAAAAGGCATCCAAAGTTGTAAGTTTTTAACCCTAAAATTACATGTTTCGATTCTTGCTTTGGATTTGTATGGTATGTATGATGAAAAATTTTGTTTTTTCGCTGTGTTATCATCACATTTATACCATTTCATATTCCATCAAGAAATTCCTCACCAACCCACCGTTACTCAGCCGATCACTTTCAGGTGAAAATTTGTATTTATACTTGTTAACTTCTGGTGAAGTTATTGCAGGTGTCCTGGTCAGGGAAGAAGGAACCCAGCAACTGCCTATCTATTATGTGAGCCAAATGCTCAGGGCCCAAAATCGAAGAAAGGTTCGATTGAACAACTCATCATTGCCCTCATGATGTGCACGAAGAAGCTAAGGCAGTACTTCGAGGCACACACGATAGTAGTCCGGTCAGGTCAATCGATCAGAAAAATTCTCTAGACCTCAAATTTAGAGGGAAAAATAGTATGATGGGGAATCAAGCTTCAATCGTGGGATGTGAGGTACGAGCCTAGGAAAGCAATAAAGGATAAAGCTTTGGCAGACTTCATTACTGAATTCACCGGCGAAGAAGTAACGGGTCACCCCCAACCCACAAAATAGGAAATGACCGTGGATGGAGCTGCAAATGAAAACCGAGGAGGTGCAGGCATCCTGATAATTAGCCCCTTGGGTATTATTATAAGGTACGTAATAAAATTTAGCTTTAAAATTTTCAATAATATGGCAGAATACGAGGCGTTCTACAAGGGCTGATACTACTCCATGCCATCCGACAGGAGTCGGTTGTCATCAAAAGTGATTCCCAGCTTGTGACGAGCCAAGTCTTAGGCACCTTCGAGGCCAGAGAAGTCAACATGATACAATATCTAGAAAGGTTCAAGACGACACTCAAGATGCTAGAAGAATGTGGATCCGAATGGATCCTACAAAAGGTGCCAAAAGACCAAACTTTAGCCGCCGATCGGCTCGCCAAAATGTCTGCTATCGACCAAGGGATGGTTGAAGAAAATATAACCATCGTTGAACAACTGGCCTCCTCCTTAGATGAACAAGAAATGACGAAAATTGAGTCAGCTCAAGAAATGTGGATGAGCCCCATTAAGCGGTACCTACAAACAGGGCAATTACCTGAAGATAAAGCAAAAGCCCGAAAGGTATCTCTGAAATCCCTTAATTACTCTGTTATTAATGGTGAATTATTCAAAAAAGCTTTCAGTCACCCCTAGCTCAAATGCGTAATGGAGGAGGAAGGAGACTACATCCTAAGAGAAATCTACGAAGGCATTTGTGGCGCACATGAGGCTAGTAGGGCCATGGCAATGAAGGTACTCCAAGCTGGATACTTCTGGCCGAACATCTTCAAAGACGCTCAGGAAAAGGTGAGAAGGTGCCAGCAATGCCAAATTCATGGGAGAGTCATCAAACAATCGGCAACAGACCAGCAGCCGATCGGAGTTTCTTGGCCATTCGACTAATGGGGCTAGGACATCTTAGGGCCTTTTCATCCTAAGGAAAAAGACAAATGAAGTTCCTCCTTGTCGTCATCGATCACTTCTTCAAATGGGTCGAGTCAAAGCCTCTGGCTACAATCACAGTGGAGAAAGTCAAAAATTTTGCTTGGAAGGACATCATTTGCAGGTATGGCTTACCTAATGTCTTTATTACAGATAATGGCAAGCAGTTCGACAGCTCGGTCTTCAAAAAATTTTGCCAAAACCTCAATATTGGCCTTAAGTTCACCTCCATCACCCATCCCCAGAGCAATGGGATGACCGAGGTCTCCAATTGAACACTCTTGAAAGGCCTGAAGAAATGGCTCGGCGAGGCAAAAGGCAACTAAACTGAAGAACTTTAAAGCGTCTTATGGTCATATAGGACCTCTCTAAGAACCGGCACCCATCAAACACCATTCTCTCTTGTCTACGGCTCCGAGGCGATGATACCCATAGAAATTGATCTCTCGTCCTTTCGGACAACATTCTATTCTGATCGAATGAACATCCTTGATAGATGCCAAGATTTGGACCTGGTAGAGGAAAGGATAGTGATGCTTATGCCAAAATCACTGGCTACAACACAAAGAGTCGCTAGATACCACAACACAAAAATAAGGGTAAGAACCTTTAATGTGGGCGATCTGGTGCTTAGAAAGGCAGATATAAGCTCAGGAAATGCCAGAGTTGGGAAGCTGATGCTGAATTGGGAGGGCCCCTATGAAATCTCCAAGGTTTTAAGCTCTAGCACATATAGACTCAGAACCCTTGAAGGGTCGGATATTCCCAGAAGCTGGAATGTCGAAGTACTCAAAAAGTACCATGTATAATTATATACCAAGTTTACATTCAATAAAAAAAAATTTCTCCATTTTTCTTCATCTTTGGCAAAAAGGTATGTTTTCATTTATTTGTTTGTTAGTTTTGATATTTGCTTGCAGGTTACTTGTTTTACTCCATTCTATAAAAATCCCGACTGATGGACGTAGTTTGTCCGATCGAAAGTCGGGAATGATTATTCGCTAGGCTTAATGCTTATCTCGAAATGAGAAAGCTTTTCTCCATCATAAGTCAGTCCGCTAGATTCGATGCTATTCTCGAATCAAATATATGAGATGTCTTCATCCAATCTCCATCAGCTCATTCGCTAGGTTCAACATCTATCCTGAACCTAAAATGTGAAAGACAGCAATTAAGTTGGTTGTATCTCCTCCGTACTTAAACGTATGAAATCGTCAAATCTTCAAAATAATGCCAGATCGAAAGGTCATTCGCCATGCAAGATTTTCCTACGAATAGTCGATTTTTATATTCGATCGGATAATGCTTCAATCAAATTAAAAATTGAAAAGTCATATACTGTGCTTGACGCTATAAATCTAAGTCACAACTCGCGTTTGAATGAAAGGCTTATTTTTTAACCCGCTTCGAAAAAACAATCGTCGATCCTGAAAGAGTTATGTACTGCAATGCTTGAAAAACATCTTATACTTCAGGAAGTATTATACTTAATCAATTTCCCATATTCTTCATATTCGATTCTATATACTCTCCTTCGCTGATTTTGTACGTTCTTCATGAAGGTTTTTGTTTACTCCACATAGTTAATTTTATAAAAAATCTTGTTCAAAATGAAAATTGCAGTACGAACGCACAATGGAAGGCAAACCAAATTTTACATACATAAGGAATTGTACAAGTTGCAAGGAAAAAAGAAAGCTACTACAACGAAAAAATTACAAGGAAATATCCTAAAATTCTATATCTACAATTTCTATTGTAATAGCGTTCGGATCCATAGCAGCCTTTATGGCAGAATTGGCAGAAAGTTGGCTAGACCCAACGGCTTCATCAAGGACAGGCTTTGCGGGTAGAGAGGCGATGTCTCTAGGCTCTGTTAAAGGAGGAAGAGTGGCCTCGAGCTCGGTCGGCTCGATTGGCAAACTGATACCTTCCTGTGATGTTAAAGGCACCTCTTCTGCCATCCCTTCGGTCTTTCTGATCTGAGAGGCCTCTTCCTCTTCCTCATCATCGCTAGAGGGAGGATCGGGAAGAATTTTTGGGTCTTCTATCTAGCCAAGATCAGCCTTTAGGAAGCGCTGCTTGGCTGCATAAATCAACCAACTTAGCTGCATCCCTTAGGCCTCGCCTAGCTGATCCAAGACCTCCTTCCTCTGAGCCTCAAGCTCTTTCGCCAACCTCTCGCCCCAAGCTGCCTCCTTCTCTACCAGAACTGATTTGAGGGAATTCTTTTCCACCAGGAGAAGGTCACGTTCTAACAGAGCCCTATCCTTCTTTGCCAGTGCCTTATCCTTATCCGTATTGGCTTTGAGGCAGTCAGTGGTAAGCTGCGAGCACTCACCCTTCAGCCTGCCCACTTCCTCCTCATACTTCTTGCATAAGGCACTGTCAGCAGTAAGGCGCACTACATCTCCCTTCAAGTGGTCCATCTCGCTCTGCCGAGACATGAGGTCTTGGGCTAGTCGAGCTCTTTCCCTCTTCAGCTTTTTTACCTCAGACCTTAGGAGCATAGCTTTCTTTTTCATTGCATCGCTGGCGACTTCATGCTTTGCCGAATGGCATCTTTCAACTTCAGTCAGGCATAGGCCGCTATGCCATGTATACGAAGTCCTATTTTGATTAGC
Organism: Excoecaria agallocha; assembly: GCA_037975025.1. Taxonomy (NCBI): domain Eukaryota; kingdom Viridiplantae; phylum Streptophyta; class Magnoliopsida; order Malpighiales; family Euphorbiaceae; genus Excoecaria; species Excoecaria agallocha. The sequence continues at coordinate 93,106,526 of CM075807.1, read as the reverse complement.
TATGGAAAGATAGTGAAGAAAATAGTAAAAAAAAAAGAGGAAGAGAAGAAAAAAAGGATGCAAGTATCACCTCCAGGCTTTGCTGCTGAAATAACTCGAATTCTCGGGAGAGCAAGTTGAGCTCCGTCATCGCTTTGAAATAACTCTCTTGAGCAAGGCATTGGCAGATGAAAGATGGCACGCCTCTATTGGTCACGAACCAATCATCACCAAATCGCTCTTTTAAGATGTCTTCCAAAGGCGAAACCCGACCCTCCTGAGCTCTCTCAGAAGGCCGATGGGTTGGCTTGCTTTGAGCTATCTCCTTGCCTCTGGCAGCAATTCGGGCATCAACAGCGGCTATGGTTTCAGCAACTTTCCTCCTCGCTGCCTTTTCAATATTTTTATACATTGCCTCATCTGCCAGTGACCCCATTTGTTGAGAAGACGATCGGGTGATGAGGGATAGTTGTGACCCTTCCTCATTAGTTTCATCCCTTAGCAGCAGTCGCTTGAGAGGATAATGTTCCACCACGATCGAAGGGGGCAATGACGGGCCTAAGATGGTTAAAGAAGGATGGGTTATGGGGACAACCGTGGTGACAGAAGAGGAAGTCGTTGTTGTAGCAGGAGAAGCAGGAGCACTCGCTGCACTTTTAAAAGCCTGGACCTCAGAAGCAGGCAGGATCTTCCTCTTCTTAGCTCTTTTTTCCTTTTTAGCCAAATGGTCGGCCTCCCTTTTGGCTTTGGCCTGATCGGTTAGTTGCTTTGCAGCCTTCTCTCGTCTCGTCATTTCGCTTGCAGCTGCATTGCAAAACCAAACAAAGATAAGTACTTCATTCAAGAATTCGATACATGTAATAAATGCACATGCAATATACGAATTGGTAAAATAGACACCCTTCTCCACACTTCAATGTTAATGCTTAAGTTCTGTGCTAATGCCAGCATCGGAGCTTGAAGACTCGAACAGAGTGCTCAGAAGGTAATTGGAATCGTAGGGCTGACCATTCCTCGCCATGGCATCCATCAATTTCTTGATGTCGATTTCATACATAGATCGATTGATAGCATGATCTTTCAAAATTATGGCCTCTGCCGATCGGACAAGTGGTGTAATGACTATACTAGATAATCCTAATTACTGATACTAATTACATTCGTTAATTCTATCAATGCTATGACTTATCTGTTAATGATGCATATATAAACATACATACATACATACATTCTATGCACATCATGCATGATCATGTACTTATATTTTCACTTGCTGTAGAGTATTCTTAACATAACTTTATAATTACATGCCTTTATACATATACAAATGCCTTAGATGTAACCAAAAGAGATACAAAAATCAATCTCAAACATTTATGCTACTTCTAATCTTGTGTTGACTTGTGAGATTGTTGGCTTTGTCCCTGAACACACGATCTACCTTGCAAACCTACACGGATAAACACCCGTGCTAAGCTATAAAGCTTAGTGGGGAACAACTAATAACATGCAGATAACTACTTACAGTAGCTATTTCCAATCATTCAATAATGATAGAAATACAAAGCCTTATAAGATTAATCAAGATATAACAGTATCATATAATCAGAACAATAACATACTTTATAATGTATTTGCACAAATGGCCTGCTTACAATTCCCTGTGGGTGTGGATAACGGGTGCAATGGATACCCGAAGGTATCAAAACAGAAGGATACCCGTAGGTATCTAAACAGAAGGATACCCGTAGGTATCCGAACAGAAGTCTCATGTAGAGACAAACAGAAGACTCATAAGAGTCAAACAGAAGCAGCTGCGATAACCCTATAGGCATGCCTATCTATCCACCACCAAGTCTCTATGTGCAGGCATAACATATCACATATTGTAATTTATTGAAATACATTTTTGTATGTTTCTATTTGAGAAATAGAAACTTACCTTGTTATTCCTTAAGCAAACTTGCATCGCTATATACATATAGAGAACACATTTGCCATATAACTATAATTTAGGATGATTTATAAGCTTAGAAGGGTTTAGGCAAAGTTTAAATCCCAATTGAAGTCGAAGAAAACAAACAAATATAAAGGCATATTGTCGCGCTCGCGACACTAGTCGCGCTCGCGACGAATGTCGCGGCCGCGGCGACAATCACACTCGCGACAGAGAACAATGGCCTAAATAAGCATTTCTTGATGTCGCGCGACACAAGGCTTCCGTTTGATGTCGCGCTCGCGACATAAAACGACGGGGCAACCGCCTTATAGTGATTGTTGTTCAAAAATCCTGTAAATTAATGTAAAAACTCAGATTGCATCTCAATTTCGACATACCAAATGGATTTTTCAGAAAACACTATCTTCTACAAAGTTTTATGTTTACAATTCTAGTTTTCAAAACACTAAAAATCTCCTCAATAGGACCTGTAAATCTCCAGTTATTCAATAAAAACCACAGACTGTTCACAAAGGCAGAAATCACAACCACAATCAGATTTCAATACCGATTTTCACTATCATGCAGTGAAAATCAGATTTCAGTTTCTTCTAACAAAATCAAGACATGCAAGTCTAATTTCTATAGCAACTGGAATTTCATCATTTGAGCAACTATATCTCAAGATATGAGCAAAAGTGTACAGACTAGTCAAATGATCTTTAAAAACAGATTTTCATGCTTCCAACCAAAACTCACATACTTCCAACTTTAAACCCTTTCTAAGCTTTAAATCATCCATAACACACATGAGAGAGGCACTCAAAATCTCTCTCATGACAAATCAATATATATATAAATACACATACAAAATTCTAAGTTCCCATACCTTGTTATAACTCTTCCTTTCTCTTCAACCTTGAAAAGTCTCATTCCCCTTTCTTTTACTTGTTTCTCCTTCTAAAACACATAAAACACTTCTATGAAAATCTAACATGCTATACAAAGAATCACTTACATTAAAGGAGAAGCACGTTACCTTAACCCCCAAAAACCAAGTAAACCTTTACTTCTTTCTCAAAAATTCCAAGAAATCTAGAGAGAGAGAGGATGAGAGAGAGTTTAGGGTTTAGGAGATAGAGAAGATGAAGATGGAGAGTGAAGACCATGAGTTGGCTGGCCCTCCTTCATCACAAATATCTACCTCACTTTAATTTCCAATTGGTCCAAATGTCAAGTTTAAGTCAAAGTTGTCTCAACTTTCCTTTATTTCTAATAATGCCCCAAAACTTACTCTTTTGCTTTTCAATTAAGTCCTTCAATACATACATACACACAATTAAACATGGACACTAATAATTAATTAGTGTTAATTCTTCTAGGGTACACTGAGGGGCATTACAAGTGGTACTCCAAAACCACCAGCCATCCCCACTAAGAAGTATCTTTTCCTAAAACTCTTTATGGAGGATGGGACAGTAAAGAGCTTTTGATGCTGCCAGCTGGTAAAGTAATACTTTGACCCGTCACTCCAACCGAAAATATAAAAAAAGTGAGTAAAGAGGTCCAGAGTGGGGGCCACTACTTCTATCTTGCACAAGATATTGAAGCAAGCTACCATCCTTTATCCGTTTGGATGCAATTGGTTGGGGGCAATTCCTGATGGAATATGACATGGTATGATAATCATGATAGCACAGCGGAAAAATAAAAATTTTTATCATACATACCATACATATCCAAAACTAGGAACGAAAACATGCAATTTTAGGTTGTAGAACTTACAAGTTAAGATGCCTTTTAGATATTGATTTCGGTGATGGCCAGCAACTAAGATGACTTTGTCCGCCTTAGATCTCGATCACCAATGCCAAGGAATAGCCTTTTACGCCACTCCCTCTATTCTCACACACACACTTGCACCGACGGCTTAAAATCGAGATTGCTAGCTCTCTATTCGGTATTGTGTAATGGTTATAGTTTGAAGCTACAAAAATTGATTTTGTACTTCTCTTAGGTTACTATTACTACCCAAGAACACAAGAGAATGAGGAACTATCCTTTCTCCTTGTGAAAAATTGGGCCAAAAGAATTGAGAGAGAGAGAGAGAGAGTTCACGCCAAAGCAAGTAAATTAGGGTTTCACGCCAACTTCACTTAGTTCTTTAGGGTTTTATTTCTTTTTAATATATATGTTTATCCTTTGGCAAGTCTTTGATCTGAATTCAACCATCCTAAGATAATTAATTCAAACTCTATCACTTCCTAAAGATAAGTAATATATTTTGAATTAAACTCCTTTGAATTTAAATTCAAATTTGAAATAAAACATAAGACATTTAAATAAATGAAATCACTTAATTTAAATATATAGCATGTGCCGAAATTCCTTGATTTCCCTCTTGGAATTTCGGCCACATCATTAAATATATAAGTGATTTAATTTAATTTAAATTCCTTTAGGTTTTAATATTCAATTAACTTAATTAATGTAACATAATTAATTAATTGAAATTAAACCTTGTGGGCTGAATTTCTCTCTCTCATGGACCAAGGCCCTATAGCAATTTTATAACCCATTACATACATTAATTTGACTTTAATTAAAAGCCCAAATTAATGCCCAATACTTAATTTAAGTATTTTAAGCCCAATGCTTTGTGTGCGATCCTATAGGTCCATTTAATGTTGGCAATGAATTAATAAATTAATTCAAAGGCTATATATATTCTCTAGCAAGATATTATAGCATTCCAAATTAAATGAAAATGCATATGGCATTTAGTGACCTAATGCAATTTTGCATAGTCCCTTACCCATAAATATCAGAATTAATATAAGGCATGGAATTAGTAATCCTTATATATATTAATTCCTTTCTTGATATTCCAGTGACACTGAACTCTCAGATAAATAATGATTACTCATTATTTCATCTCGGTATGGCCATACACTTCTTAGTTCACTGATCAAGTGGCCGATGATATTTTCTCTCTTATTGAGAGGGGTAATCCCTTAACTTCTCTCATGCTCTCTAACATGAATCAATGCATACCCAATCATACCCGTACTTGTCACTCTGTTACGAGCACGTTAGGTGTATGTCAAAGTACATAGTAATTCATAAAGAGTTTCATAGAGATTTCAGGTCTAAGAACTCCGATACAAAACTTGCATATGAGAAACACTTATGACTTATACCATGTAGTGTTCTCATGAGCGGATCGAATCCAGATACCATGTTCTTTAACATGTATCTATGATCTTTGATTGACACTCTTGTCCTAATGATCCGTAAGACAGAACTCATAATATCAGAGAGAGCATACCAGTCTTAATTCATTTGTTATTCCCATAACAATGACTGACTAGGGATATTTAGAATGAAGTCCCATTTGTTTCAAGGTCTTACAATCCATGTGCCTCACACATGATAACTTAAACCGAAACGACATTCTTGGATAGTTTTATCAATTGACATGCACAGGAATACAAAAGATAAAACAAATGCCTCATTTTATTAACTAAGTGTTTTATTACAATGTATTAGGGCTAGGGCTTACACTAACAATCTCCCACTAGCACTAGTCCCAATTGGGCATAGCCCTAAGACCGAATGCTCTCAAATGAGCCTCGTGCAGATTTGGACGTAACTGTTTCGTCAAAGGATCTGCTACATTGTCTTCACTTGCTATCTTGCTAACCTTGACGTCCCCACGATCAATGATTTCTCTGATCAGGTGGTACCTCCTAAGTATGTGTTTGGATTTCTGGTGTGACCGGGGCTCCTTGGCCTGTGCGATGGCTCCGTTATTGTCACATAAAATTTCTAATGGATCTAGGATGCTTGGGACCACTCCTAATCCATTAATGAAATTTTTAATCCAAACAGCCTCTTTTGCAGCCTCACTTGCTGCAATATACTCAGATTCTGTAGTTGAGTCGGCAACAGTTTCTTGCTTTGAGCTTCTCCAGTTGACAGCACCACCGTTCAAAACAAAAACAAACCCAGATTACGATCTAGAATCCTGAGTGCTGGTCTGAAAAGCAGCATCGGCATAACCTTGTATGACGAGCTCTTCTTGACCACCATACACCAAGAAGTGATTCTTAGTCCTTTGCAGGTACTTTAGAATCCCTTTTACAGCAGACCAGTGCTTCTCACCAGGGTCTTGCTGAAACCTACTGGTTATACTCAGTGCATGAGCAACATCCAATCTAGTACATAACATAGCGTACATGATAGATCCAATAGCAGATGCATATGGGATTCTACTCATGTTGTCCCTTTCCTCTTTGGTTTTAGGGCACTATTCTTTAGTCAAAGGAACTCCCAAAGCCAAAGGTATGTACCCTTTCTTTGAGTCTCCCATACTAAAACGCTTTAGTACTTTGTCTATGTACTTTTCTTGACTTAGTCCCAAAAGCCGATTCGATCTATCTCTATAGATTCGAATACCAAGTATTGTCTCGGCTTCACCTAAGTCTTTCATTGAGAAACATTTTCCCAACCATTGCTTAACCTTTTGCAATGTTGGAATATCATTCCCAATGAGAAGGATGTCGTCCACATATAGGACCAGAAACACTACTATGCTCCCACTAACCTTCTTGTACACACAAGGCTCATCTTCGTTCTTGATGAAGTCAAATTCTTTGACTGCCTCATCAAAGCGAAGATTCCAACTTCGGGATGCTTGCTTTAATCCATAAATGGATTTTTGAAGCTTGCATACCTTCTTAGGATGCTTGGGATTGACAAAACCTTCAGGCCGTGTCATATACACATCCTCAAGTAAATTTCCGTTGAGGAAAGCAGTTTTGACATCCATTTGCCATATCTCATAATCATGATATGCAGCTATGGCAAGCAAGATCCTAATGGACTTGAGCATGACTACAGGCGAAAAGGTCTCGTCATAGTCTATACCATGAGTTTGTCGAAAACCTTTTGCTACTAGTCTACCTTTGTAGGTCTTATCAGCTTTTAGTTTGAATAACCACTTGCATTCAATTACCTTAGCACCTTCTGGTGGATCAACCAAGGTCCAAACTTGGTTATCGTACATTGATTGCATCTCGAATTTCATGGCTTCTAGCCAATTATCCGAGTCTGGGCTTTCAATAGCTTCTCGGTAGGTAGTAGGATCCTCACGATCTACTAACTCAATAGTGTCACTGTCAGTGATTAGAAATCCATATCTCTCAATCTCCTGACGTACCCTACCAGACCTTCTAGGTACTTGTGTAATGGATTCTTGTTCCATAACTGGTTGTGAACTTGATCCCATTTCCAAACCATCCTCTATAGGAGTTTGTGGCGCTTGAATTTCTCCAAGTTCTACTTTACTCCCACTGTCTTTCTTGAGAAGAAACTCCTTTTCCAAGAAAACAGCCTTGCGAGCAACAAATACTTTGTTCTCGGCTTGTGAGTAAAAGTAGTATCCCTTTGTTTCTTTAGGATAACCCACAAACAAGCAGACAGTCGATTTGGACTCTAGTTTGTCAGATGTTAATTTCTTAACATGTGCTTCACAGCCCCAAATCTTGAGAAAAGACATATTGGGTTCTTTCCCAGTCCATACCTCATATGGTGTCTTCTCAACTGCTTTAGTTGGAGTACGGTTCAATAGAAATGCAGCAGTTTCTAATGCATAACCCCAAAAAGAGATAGGAAGATTAGCTTGACTCATCATAGATCGAACCATGTCCAACAGAGTTCGATTTCTCCTTTCGGACACACCATTCAATTGCGGTGTTCCAGGAGGAGTGAGCTGTGAAATAATACCACACTCTTTTAGATGATCATCAAACTCTTGGCTTAAGTATTTGCCACCTCGATCTGATCGAATGGCTTTTATACTTTTGCCAAGTTGGTTTTCTACTTCGTTCTTAAACTCTTTGAATTTCTCAAAAGTTTCGGACTTGTACTTCATTAGATAGACATAGCCATATCTACTGAAGTCATCTGTGAATGTCACGAAGTAGCTAAAACCACCTCTAGCATGTGTACTTAAAGGTCCACATACATCGGTATGTATTAGTTCCAATAAGCCATTAGTCCTTTTACCTTTTTTTATTAAAAGGACTCTTTGTCATTTTTCCATGCAAACATGGCTCGCATGTGTCATAAGACTCTAAGTCAAATGACCCAAGCACTCCAGTTTTGTGGAGTCTTGAAATGCGTTTTTCGTTTGCATGTCCTAAACGACAATGCCAAAAGTAAGTAGGGTTCAATTCGTTTGATTTAACCCTCTTTGTATTAATGTTGTATATTGACTCTTTGTTTTGTAAATCAAGGATATAAAGGCCATTTTGCAACATGGCATTGCCATAAGAAATGCCTTGGCGATGAATATGAGCATTGCCATTTTTAATAACAAAATCAAATTCATCATTATCCAAACATGACACTGAAATAATGTTTCTGCTCATAGCAGGCACATAATAACAATTATTCAAAACAATACAAAGTCCGGAAGGTAAAGTGAGGTGATAGTCGCCTATCTCCATGGCAGCAACTCGTGCTCCATTCCCCACACGGAGGTCCACTTCATTCTTCCCAAGTAACCGCCTATTTCTTAGCCCCTGCACATTTGAACAAATGTGAGAACCACAACCGGTATCCAATACCCAAGTGGTAGAAATAGAAAGGTTAATTTCAACAACAAAAATACCAGAACTGGATGCCTTGGCTCCATTCTTCTTTTGTTCTTCCTTGAAGAGAGCGTAATTCTTCCTCCAATGCCCTATCTTGTTGCAATGGAAGCAAGTGCTCTCACTCTCTTTGAGTTTTGGCGCCTTGGGCTTGGATTGGGCCTGAGGTGCACTCCCACTTGACTTGGGTTTTGCCTTTCCCTTTCTCTTTCCCTTAGCGGGTCCCTTCTTAATTCCCTTTTGAACCATTAGAACGGGATTGGTCTTTCGAATGTTCTCTTCAGCATTCTTAAGCATCCCATGAAGCTCAGTGACTGACTTGTTCATTGCATGCATGTTATAATTCATCACAAATGGATCATAAGCAGCAGGCAATGATCCTAAGATCAAGTCAGTGGTCAATTCCTTTGGCACTAGTACCTCAAGCTTCTCAAGAGTATCAAGATACCCTTTCATTTTAAGTACATGGGTACTAACAGGAGTACCCTCAGCCATCTTGCAAGAAATTAAGGCCTTTGTTGTCACGAACCTCTCGTGACGAGCTTGCTCTTGGAACATCTCCTTGAGGTGCACCATGATCGCATAAGCCTCTTGGTCCATAAATTGCTTTTGCAAGTCAGGCACCATAGTGGCCAGCATCAGACAGGTCACATCGTTGGAGTCGCTCTTCTTGGTCTCAAAAGTTTCCTTTTGAACCGCAGAGGCGTTCCTTCCTGGTTCTTCAGGCAAGGGTGCATCCAAAACATACGACTTTTTCTCTTGCTTAAGAACTATTCTTAAGTTTCGAGACCAGTCTATGAAATTGGTGCCATTCAATTTGTCCTTTTCAAGGACCGATCGCAATGAGAAATTGTTGTTTGAAGATGCCATTTTCAATTTACAATAAAATTTAGCAAGATTAAATGAGGTCTTAATGATCCCACAAACCGAATTAATATCCCCTTAAATAATTCACGTTAGTGATTTAATGTGGGCCAAAATCCACTTTTCACAATAACTTATTAGTCAAGCTGAGCCTGTACACCTAATAAGTTAAGTTACTTAGGTAGGAAAACTCCAATCATGTCTCGTACATGACTCTTGGATCAAATGGGCTAACATCTTTAAGATGTTATAGCACAACCCATTTATTAGTTGCCTAGGTCCGAGCATCCCATTCCATGTTAAGTCCAACCTACATTCACAACCCATGCCTCACAAAGATAATCGGGTGCATCTAGGACTCCTAGTCTACGTGACCGATGATCGATGCCTTGACATGTTTCGAATTAGGAAGGCAACTTTGTGACTTACTATTTTTTAGGGATTCATTTTATTACGGCTTACATGGCATACGCTTTGTCATCCATACATAGCATGCATATATATATAATTGCATAAAGTAAAGCGTCACAAACATAGGCCCAAAAACCTACAACTAAGATTCTATACTATTACATAAGAATCTTCGAGTTGGGCTTCTCCACTCCGGTGGGCTTCGTCTTGATTTACAAAGTCTTCAAGTATATTCTATTCTAAGAAATAAATGAAAAACTTTTACAACAAAATATAATGGTTCGCAGGCCATATTTAATTACAAAACCCAGGGCCCATGAATGCACCATGCATATCCATTCATCACACCAAACTAGCAAATAAATATATATAACATTCATGGATAAAACAAAGTCCAATTTTATTTAATTTAGCCAAGCCCATTAATGAAAATTGTGTACTTGAACCTTTAAGAGATGACCCCATGATGGGCCTGGGCCGAAGCCCAATGGACTAAATCCTCTTATTGAATAAGTTCTCTTAAAAGCCCAAAACACAAACTAGTTAGATTTGTGCTATAAATCAACTCTAGTATAATTTCCAATTTTGCCATTTTTAATTTTATGTCATACAGCCCATAAACATTAAAAATACATATAATATGTGCTAACATGAATTAAAAATAAAATCATGAAGAACACATATAATAACACACGGCATTCATGAAAAACAAACAAACAACAAAACTAGTTGTTTAATGCTTATGTAATGCCATGAAATGCACAAACATTTAAATCAATTTTATGAGTCATTTAATAATCTAAATAAGTCCATAAATATTGATTTAATATTCTGTACCATTTTAATCTAAATGTGTTTTTACCATTTTAATCAAAACAAAACAAACAATCTTGATTAAACATGTAACAAACACAAACTAGTTATAGTTTTAAGTGATTTTAAAATTAATCAATTAAATTGTCATGGACCAGAATTATAACCAAATTTAAAATATGTCCAGACCTGATATTTAATCTTTAAAAATCACTTACAAACATGCCAAAATCAATTTTACATTTAATTTTGAAAACTAGTTGTTAAACTAGCAATTTACATGCCAACTAGCACCTAGTTTCATAATTAACATGTACCATCAGGTATAAATAATTAAATCCGACCATTACCAGCCCTAATAACATCTTAGGACAGTATATTAACATGTCATATTAATTATAATACCTATCTAATCAATTAAAATCGTTTTTACACCAAAACAATGCAAAAAACTCAAAACAGAAAATTTCAGATTTGCATGTTTTCAAAATAACGATTTTTTAATTAATTTTTTCATGCATCTAAAGCACTAAAATAAGCATTTCTAGGCTCTGATACCACTGATGGAATATGACATGGTATGATAATCATGATAGCACAGAGGAAAAATAAAAAATTTTATCATACATACCATACATATCCAAAACAAGGAACGAAAACATGCAATTTTAGGTTGTAGAACTTACAAGTTAAGATGCCTTTTAGATATTGATTTCGGTGATGGCCACCAACTAAGATGACTTTTTCCGCCTTAGATCTCGATCACCAATGCCAAGGAATAGCCTTTTATGCCACTCCCTCTATTCTCACACACACACTTGCACCGACGGCTTAAAATCGAGATTGCTAGCTCTCTATTCGGTATTGTGTAATGGTTATAGTTTGAAGCTACAAAAATTAATTTTGTACTTCTCTTAGGTTACTATTACTACCCAAGAACACAAGAGAATGAGGAACTATCCTTTCTCCTTGTGAAAAATTGGGCCAAAAGAATTGAGAGAGAGAGAGAGAGAGTTCACGCCAAAGCAAGTAAATTAGGGTTTCACGCCAACTTCACTTAGTTCTTTAGGGTTTTATTTCTTTTTAATATATATGCTTATCCTTTGGCAAGTCTTTGATCTGAATTCAACCATCCTAAGATAATTAATTCAAACTCTATCACTTCCTAAAGATAAGTAATATATTTTGAATTAAACTCCTTTGAATTTAAATTCAAATTTGAAATAAAACATAAGACATTTAAATAAATGAAATCACTTAATTTAAATATATAGCATATGCCGAAATTCCTTGATTTTCCTCTTGGAATTTCGGCCACATCATTAAATATATAAGTGATTTAATTTAATTTAAATTCCTTTAGGCTTTAATATTCAATTAACTTAATTAATGTAACATAATTAATTAATTGAAATTAAACCTTGTGGGCTGAATTTCTCTCTCTCATGGACCAAGGCCCTATAGCAATTTTATAACCCATTACATACATTAATTCGACTTTAATTAAAAGCCCAAATTAATGCCCAATACTTAATTTAAGTATTTTAAGCCCAATGCTTTGTGTGCGATCCTATAGGTCCATTTAATGTTGGCAATGAATTAATAAATTAATTCAAAGGCTATATATATTCTCTAGCAAGATATTATAGCATTCCAAATTAAATGAAAATGCATATGGCATTTAGTGACCTAATGCAATTTTGCATAGTCCCTTACCCATAAATATCAGAATTAATATAAGGCATGGAACTAGTCATCCTTATATATATTAATTCCTTTCTTGATATTCCAGTGACACTGAACTCTCAGATAAATAATGATTACTCATTATTTCATCTCGGTATGGCCATACACTTCTCAGTTCACTGATCAAGTGGCCGATGATATTTTCTCTCTTATTGAGAGGGGTAATCCCTTCACTTCTCTCATGCTCTCTAACATGAATCAATGCATACCCAATCATACCCGTACTTGTCACTCTGTTACGAGCACGTTAGGTGTATGTCAAAGTACACAGTAATTCATAAAGAGTTTCATAGAGATTTCAGGTCTAAGAACTCCGATACAAAACTTGCATATGAGAAACACTTATTACTTATACCATGTAGTGTTCTCATGAGCGGATCGAATCCAGATACCATGTTCTTTAACATGTATCTATGATCTTTGATTGACACTCTTGTCCTAATGATCCGTAAGACAGAACTCATAATATCAGAGAGAGCATACTAGTCTTAATTCATTTGTTATTCCCATAACAATGACTGACTAGGGATATTTAGAATGAAGTCCCATTTGTTTCAAGGTCTTACAATCCATGTGCCTCACACATGATAACTTAAACCGAAATGACATTCTTGGATAGTTTTATCAATTGACATGCACAGGAATACAAAAGATAAAACAAATGCCTCATTTTATTAACTAAGTGTTTTATTACAATGTATTGGGGCTAGGGCTTACACTAATAGATAAAGTCATTTCTTGCTTTATTAATAAGGAATCACAAATCAGTGTCTTAGAGCTAAATATCATCAGTTAACTAAATCAAAAGCCCCTATTTCACTGAAATTATAGTCCAATTTGAGAACCATATTTTTTCTTATTACCCCTACTGTATTTTATACAAAATAACTGACTAAAATAATAACTGCAAATAATTAATTAATTATTATCTTATTAATGATCAGAAGAAAGCAACTGATGGCTGATAACAATATGATACTATCAGAAATTACAATAAAGTGTAGTTAGAGTTAGAAATAACGATTCTTCAATTGATTTTTGTAAAATAGTGGATCCATTCTAGGCAAATGCAGCCATGATTAAGAAAAAGAATAGTGCAATTTATTAGGAATCTAATCATGCCCTTACCTATTATGCAGATTTGATTCCCGCCTGGATTTCGAATGGTAATCTTCTCGGAGAAATGTCACTTTTTTCTATGTGATTGGATTTTCTAGGCGTTTTTCTCGATCTCAATGGCCAAAAGAAACCCTAGCCCTTTAACCAAATGGCTTACGCATCGCCTTGACCCCACCATCCCTTATCACCTCTCTCTATCTCTATCTCATTCTTAGAACTAATATTTTCTCCCTCCATCGCTCTTCTATGTATTTTCTTTTCTTTTCTCTTCTCCGCCCTCCTCTCTTTCTGTCTCTCCCCATCGCTCGTTAAGAAGCTTAGAGATCTTGTTGGTTTTGCAGGATAGATATTGCAAAGAGATATGGAGCCTCCAAAGTGCTTGACAGCAGCTTTTAGGTCCATTGTTAGATCTCTCATCTATGTCTTTGTTGTCTTGAAGCACCTTTATTTCTCTCATTCTCATTTTTCTGAGAGTAAGAAATGCATAATTTAGGTTTTTACTTTGAACAAAATGGATGCTTTCTTTCTCTTCTGCGCTTTTATTGAACGATGAAAAATAAGAATTTTATCTTTTATTTTTTAATTTTATAAAATAATTGAGTGATAAAATTTAGGAGCCAAATAAATCTCGCTCAAATTTAGCCAGGACAGTAACGACCGAATTGGTTGTGTTTTAACCACTGGAATAAAGCCCTTAGTTAAACAATAATGGAATTTAATCTATAATGACCAGATTAAATTCCCTTTGCTGTTAAGTATCTCTAATGACCGGATTTTTTTTCCTTCGCTAAATTTTGGTCGTTAAAAATCAATTTTCTTGTAGTGCCAATGCTTGCTCCATGTGCCTGATTTCAACTTCCTTTTTCTCCACTTGAATCACTTTACAGGGTATTATGCCCATCTAAACAAGCTTACGAATCTTGGCCTGCACATCTAATTATTGGTTTTTTTATGAACCCTTTTACGAGGTTTAGGATTTTGTATCTATGCAAGGGACAAATTTGACTTGGTTTGGTATTGGTTAAGATAATGAAAAGAGAGGCTTTCAAATTGCAAGTGTTATTTAGTTACATATTTTGCTTTTCTAAAAAGAAAATTCAATTCAGGCTAAAATATTTTCATAATTAATTAATTCCTACCATTATTTTCAAGCAGCAATATCATCATCTTCTACCATTAAAAATGTCTAACACTCTTTTTATTTAATTTCCAAGATATAATAAATTAAAACCCCTACTTATTATTTTTTATGTATATCTTAAATTTAACTTGGCTCGCAAATTCACAACACAACACAAGCTTTCTCTAAATTAAGTATTATTCTGCTTCATTCACATTTTTCACAATCTATACAACAAATTAATATTACAACAACAACTCCTCCATTTTTTTCTTTTTTCCCCAAATTTACTCTCTGAATTACCAGCAACCCCTGATAAACAATAACATTTGATTGCAGACAATATTTCCACTTGGATATTATTATGGTTTGTTTTTTGCAAATAATTATGCACTTCACACTGCTAGGATTTCTTGTTTATAGATTAAAAAAATAAACAAAAAACAAAATGGCCACCTTTCTTGGTCTATAAGAGGTGCTTGTTGTGATTGAGTTTGAATATGTTTTCTTCTTCCATGACATACATGTTGCTGCAGGACTAACAGGTTAGAAAGAAAATATAGTTTCACTTTTGTATATATATTTTTAACACTAAATGAGAACTTATGATTTTGGTTTTGCTGTTTCTAACGAGCAACAGACTCTTAATGCAGTTCTACTAACTCGCTGAATAAAAAAATGTTAGCTAAAAAATGATGTATGATGTTTACTGGTGATATTTACTTACTGCTTCTAGCTAAAAAATGATGTATGATGTTTACAATAAATCATAGTAATGAAAATGTTTTGACTTTTGAGATAAAACTTAAGATGTTTTCTTTTATTATAATTGCTAATTATTGAATACTTTTTTTTATCAATTTTGTAGGATTTTTTAAGCCGTGTTTTCAATTTTGATAGGAGTAGATGGCCACCGAACATGTAAGAATTTTATATTTTGATTGATAAATTTTTTTTAGACAAAATTTAGTGCACTATTATTTATCTAATAACGTATTTATATTGTGTCAGAATTCACAACAATCGTAACAGTCACATCAATCACAACTAGGCACATCTAATAAGGGAGGAAATTCAAACACATTACCTTCAAATGGGGACAAAAAGTAAAAAAAAAAAGCTCATAAGACCAAGGTCTAAAGTATGCGAACACTTCACCAAATTTACTGATGAAGCGGGCAGCATAAAAGGTAAGTGTAACTATTGTAGTAAGGAATTTTGTTGTGATCCTAGGCAAAATGGCACTAGTGTACTAAATAATCACATAATTTCTTATAAAAAAGTCCACAAATTGTTGATAATACACAAAAATAATTGTGTTTGTAACCAATATATGAAGGTGAAACGGGTAGTTTATCTAACTAAAAGTTTGATCAAATGGAAATTAGGGAAATAGTTGCAGAAATGGTTATTGAGGATGAATATCCATTTAAAGTTGTTGAAAGTAAATGGTTTAAGAAAGTTATGTATAAAGCATGTCCTAGGTTTAAGGTACCTATTAGGTGGACTATTTCACATGATTGTTTTCAAATTTATGTTAATAAGAGAACAAAATTAAAAAGTTTCATAAAAAAAATTCACAAAGGATATGCCTTACTACCAATACATGGACATCAATTCAAATGATGAATTACATGTGCATCACTGCTCATTTTATTGATAATGATTGGAAATTGCATAAGAAAATATTGAATTTTTGTCCAATCTCAAGTCATACGGGTTATTCACTTGGTAAAGTGTTAGTTGATTGTTTACTTGAGTGGGGGATTGAAAAGGTGCTTACTGTAACAGTTGACAATTATAGTGCCAATGAAGTAGCTTGTAATTTTTTAAAGAAAAAACTTATTAATTGGGGAACTTGTGTGGCACAAGGCAAGTATATACACATGAGATACATTGCTCACATTATGAACTTAATTGTTCAAGATGGCTTAAAAGAGGTTAGGTGTTCAACTAAATGGATTAGGAATACTGTGAGATATGTGAGAAATTCTTCTGCTAAGATAAAAAAATTCAAAGAATGTGCTAAAGATAGTAATATTCAATGTCAAAATTCTTTGAAATTGGATGTTCCTACTAGGTGGAATTCAACGTATGAAATGTTAAGTATTTTTGAAAAATATGAGAAAGCATTTGAGAAATTTGAAATGTTAGATCCATATTGTAAACTTGAAGTTGAAGCACACGATAGTGATGGGATTCCTTTTGTAGATTGGGCCACTGTGAGGAAATTGAGTAGTATGTTGCAATATTTTTATGATGCTACCGTGCGCATTTCAGGACCATCCTATATAACAATTAATACTTTTTGGACTAAGATTAGTAATCTACTGGTATCAATTTTGAAGTGGATTCAAAATGATGATTTAGAGATTAGATCAACGGGTTTAAGGATAAAGTAAAAGTTTGATAAATATTAGGATGATCATGAAAAAATGAATAAACTTATTCATATTGCATATGTATTTGATCCCTGAAAGAAATTTGAGGCAATGGAATTTGGTTTTTGTAAAATTCATGTGATTGATGATGGGAAGAAATTGTTCAAAGGAGTAAGGGATGCACTTTTTGAATTGTTTAATGAATATAAGCATATAATTCAACTTGAAAGTAGTCAATCTTTATTTTCACAATCAATTGGGAGCACTTCAAGCAATGTTGAGTTTAGGTACTATAGTGTAGGAACAAAAAAAAGATTGAAAAGTGTTTTTAGGGAAGAATTTAAAAGACAAAAGGAAAATGAAGGCTTTATGGAGATGAGAAAGATCGAGTTAGATGTTTATTTAAAGGAGGCATTGCAAGAAGATCGAGAAGATTTTGATATTTTGAGATGGTGGAGAGTGAATTCTGAGAGATTTTCTATTCTTGCACACATGGCTAGAGATCTTTTGGCTGTTTTAGTTTCTACAGCAGGTTTGGAGTCTGCATTCAGCACTGGAGGAAGGGTTCTAGATTCATTTAGGAGCTCTTTGACTTCTAAAATAGTGAAAGATTTGATATGTGCACAAGATTGGCTTCGAAACGGTATTGAATTGAAGAATGAAGAAGATTTAGAGGAAGTTGAACGACATGAAAATGGTAAGTTAAACTTTTTATATTTGAAAATTAAAATGATATTTTCATTTTATTTTTATGAGTTTTGAATGTCTAACTAATTTATTTTTAAAATTCAGAGTTGCTCGTTGTTGGTTTTGGTGGAAATAGGCCGGTATTGAGTAGTAGTAATATTTCATTTGATAATTATTTTTTTATATTTAAATTATTTTATTTTGAACTACAAATTATATGAGTATAATTATCAATTATTAATATATTTTTTTAGGTGATAATTTTTGATTTTGACGATTGAACTCGAGTTCGGTGGAATGAAGATATTTATTTAAGAGTTTTTGTAGTATTATTTATTATGTATTTTGAAATTATATCATTAATTTTGAAATTATATTTTATATGTTTTGGATGTTATTATTTTAATATATTATAATTTGTAATTTTATATAATTTTTAGGTATAACTTTTTATTTTTTTAAATAGATTTAATTTTTTAATTTTTTAATTAACTGAACCGAACGAAAAAATTAATTCAATTATTATTTAATTATTTATATATTTAGTTCGGTTTGTCATATTCTTTAAATTCTTTAAATTTTAATTTTTAATTATTTCGATTTGCTTCGATTATTGAAACGAATCCACCGTTGCACACAGCTAGTTATATATAATAAAGCCCTGATTAAAATCAACACAGCCTTTGCTGGTTTCTGCATGTCAAAATGACAATACCAATTTTTGCCAGACCTGTATGATTTAACCGAACAAAATATTTTAATTTTTTTAATAAAGCTTTTCAGGTTTACATGTACTTTAGTGCACTGTGGCACCTGTGAACACTGAAATTTCGTAAAAAGTTGCATTTTTAAATTGTTTTAGAAACTTTCGTAGCTTTCTTCTTCTTCTTCTTTTCCTCAGTTGACCCCAAATTCAACTCTCTATAAAAACCCTATGCTTATAATTCTATGTTCTATGTTTTCCTTCTACTCTTCCTTTAATTGCAAATTCTCCTTAATTCAGTTCTCTTATAAATCATATATTATATTCTCATTTTATTGTCGAATACATGACAAATCCCATTTAACCTTCAGAGTAATTTTAGAAATTTCATATTTCTTGCTATAAAAAAAGGTAATATCATTTTTTTTTTGCTTTAGTTTTTATGATAAATTTATGCAGTAAGTTTTATAACATCATTTTTTCTATTAATGTACGGGTTGCTTTATGTTTAATCTAAAGAACCTATAATTTAGAAGATTTGTGGAGCAATTAGTTTAAGTAATTTATTTATATTATTTTAATTTTATTTTGTGATGTTCTAATTTTTAAAAAAATATGAAATAAAATGATATAAATTTATTAAATGTACATGAGTTTATAAGTGAATTAAAATTAAAATTAAAATTTAGATCAATAGAGTAATTAGTGTAAGAAGTTTATATATATATATATATATATATATATATATATATATATATATATATATATATATATATATATATATATATATATATATATATATATATATATATATATATATATAATTTGCACGAGTTAACAAATGAGTTCAATTTTTAATTTAGACGATGAGTGGATTTATTATATATATATATATATATATATATATATATATATATATATATATATATATATATATATATATATATATATATATATATATATATATATATATATATATATATATATATATATATATATATATATATATATATATATATATATATATATATATATATATAATTTGCACGAGTTAACAAATGAGTTCAATTTTTAATTTAGACGATGAGTGGATTTATTAGTACAAAAAATTTATATAATTTTTTAGGAAAATGATGAAATTTATTAAATGTCTATGGGTTTGATGTATGAGTTAAAATTGTAATTTAGAATATTCATTGACTTATTAGTCCGAGAAAATTATCCATTTTTTTAATTTTTTTATGATCTATTTTAATTTATAAGATATGTTGACTTACTAGTATAAGAATTTATATAATTTTTTAATTTTTTTGATTTATGGTGTTATATTTTTTTTTGGAAAATAGTATAATATAATCATGAAATTTATTTAATTTACATGAGTTTATAAGAGAATTAAGTTTTAAATTTAAGAGATTTATGGAGTAATTAGTGTAACATGTGTGTACATCACTACAAGAAAAGTTGCATTTACCGACAGAAATTTCCGACAGAATTTAGTAATTTTCTATAGGAAAACACATTTAACGACAGAATTTCCCAACGGAACAAGTCGTATATGAATCGGTTGTAGGTAAAATTTTCTGAAGGAAAAATTTTTCCATAGATAATTTTAATGATGGAAAAAGTTTTTGTAGGTAATTTTAATGACGAAAAAAATTCATCCATTGTTAATTTCATCTAATAGACCAAACCCACAAATTGTCATGAATTTACCTTATTTACCAACGAAATGATTGTTCCATCATTAAATGTACTTACGGAATTAATGTTCTATTGTCAAATTTACCAATGGAAAAAAGAATTCCGTAACTAATTTGATTGACGAAAAAAACAATTCCGTAGGCAATTTTACAACGAAATTATATATTTTGTAGGTATATTTAGCGACGGCAATAAATTACAATTGCTAAATTTACCAACGGTATACAAAAATCCGTCGATAAATTTACCTATGGATTTCTATATTCCGTATGTAAATTTACCTATTTACATTTCTGTCAGAAAATTTAGAATAGATTTAATTTATTGATTTGGTTTCTTTATATAATGGAAGCCTAATTATAAATATAATATGAAATTTATAATGTACAATAATAAATAATAGAAGTCCAATTGGTAATATAATATAAAATTTATATTGTACAATAATAAGATACTTAAAAATATATACTATTATAATAAATAGTCGATTCATAAATTGTCATAAGAGCAATAAAATATCAAATGAGATCCTTACAACTAAGAAAAGCATAAATATTAAATCCCTAGCTATGCAATCGATGTAGGTGGATGACCTGATTACTCTGATGTGGTGTTACCTCTCCCCTTTAGCTCATCCATCTCAGTACGGAGCTAAGCTATATATTCCATTGACTCTCACGATTAAGCTGCCAAAAGACACACTGTACTCTGAAGTTCAACTACTTCCTCATTGGATGTAGCCCGCCTATTGGAGGTAGTTGTATTGGATGAGGAGGATTGTGAATAAAATGATTTTGCAAAAGAACTAAAACCACAAAAAAAAAAGAAGAAGCAAACTTAGTACCTTTAGAATGTATAATGTAGAAGTTACAACCTACAAGAGAGAGATGCCCAGAACAGAACACAGAAATGCAATTTTCCTATTTTTGTTGCTACTGTTGTATGCATTCAAGCCAACAAAAAAGGATCAAGCATAAGTCTTTATAATTTATTTTAATAAATTAATTTTTTTAGATTAATGATAAGACAATAAATATATTAAGTAAAAGGAGATGTGGGGTAGCAAGGACAACAAGCTAAAATTTAGTAATTAAATCATTTCGATCATAGTTTAAATGCATGATGCAAGCTGAATAATATTAATATTGAAATTAATACATAGTTATTAAATCGTTTTATGTATTCCTGAAATTGCTATCATTTCTTGCTATTGATTTATTTGTTTTTAATTTAAAATGATTGGGATGCAGCTAGGCCTATAGGAGTGATGTCTTTTTTAGGTCAAGTAATTCCTCCTCCTCCCCATAACAAAATACCTAATTTGTATGTTGACAACATGAAATAAAATGTGTAAAGAATAAATAAAGCAAGAAATAAAAACTCTTTAAAGAAAAAGAGTTAAAAAGGAAGAAAATCCAAAAAAAAAAAACTAATAGTTCATATATTTATATGTGCTATTGAAATTGATATTGTGAGGCCCCTACATATGCCCTAAGAGAACATACGCATGTTTAAATGATATTATGGTTAATATATGTTGGGTTGGTCATAGTATTGTAGGATTGGATCTAGAGGAAAATTGTTTTAAAAGAAAAAGGGCAATATGATCATTTCACATTAAGAAATACATGTGAGTAATTAGAAGAAAACATAATATAGGGATGTAATTAAAAGAAAAGAAGTAAGTTTGGGGTAGAAATAAGAAAATTAAAGAGAAGAAGGGAGCTAAGTGTTATTCATCTAGGACCATAAATGGGCCAATGAGATGAAGACCCTTAGCCTTCTCTAGAGTTCTCTTTAAAAAGGAAGAAAAATCAAGAGATATAAGGAAAGGATGGTTGGCCACCCTAGAGAACAAAGAGACAACCATTCTTCTCCTTAA
Source organism: Excoecaria agallocha (assembly GCA_037975025.1). NCBI lineage: Eukaryota > Viridiplantae > Streptophyta > Magnoliopsida > Malpighiales > Euphorbiaceae > Excoecaria > Excoecaria agallocha. The sequence continues at coordinate 93,084,522 of CM075807.1, read as the reverse complement.
AATCATCCATTTTACCCCTAAATAACACCTTAAATTTAGCTATAACATTTATAAGGAAAGAGAATTTAGTGGTTAGATATTTCTAAGGTAACAACTCCCTCTTCTTTTCTTATTTTGTTCCATATGATAGAAATTGAATTTGAGGGAGTAGATATAAGTTTACATATGTAACTTATTCTATTTAGAAGGAGAAGCAAGCAAAGGCAAAGAAAAAAAGTTGAGAGGGTTTGAAGAATGTGCTTTTGATTGCATAAAAGGTATGGGAACTCTTGATCTCTTGCATGTGTTTTTCTATGTATAAATGGTATCTTGGATTTATTAAAGAGGTAGGAACATATATATGATTCTTAATTATACGGACAAGTTGAAATACATAAATTATCTTTAAGATAGGAAAATCTGTCTAGGGTTCACTTTACCTAACGGAACTATTTTGCTTATAAGTAGAGTTGTAGAATTTCAAATTGAATAATTTTAATTGGGAAATAAACTAGATTCATATATCTAAATTTGTTATGAGAGGCCTAGGACTAGTTCTTCCTCCAAGATAGTTGACAATGTTTGACCTCTTATCATTGAAAGCATGATTAAATATTTTATGAGTATCTTGGGATATAAAACTAAAAAAAAAAGTTTTCTTTAATGATTTGAAAAATAGAAACATAGAAGAATAGATGTCTAAGAGAAAGTTTTCCTAGAAAACATTGGTTACTAAGCCTAAATTGACATACAAATTAAGCTAAAAAACCTAACTGCATGAGTCTTTGGGCAGAATGGTGTACAAAGTAGAGACTAATTAGTCTCTATTGAGTATACCCTTTTATACTGAGAAGAATTAGATTACACGATAAAGACTATTTAGTCTCTATTGTGTACACCCCTCTATACCAAAGTTGAGTAGTTATACACAACAGAGACTATTTAGTTTCTGCCATGTGCACCTTTTTATATCGAAAAGACCAGTGGACATGGCTATGACCAATTATTCTCTATCGTGTGCCTCCCCTATTTCAAACTATTGGGTTTCGATATAGAAAAAAATAAAAATAAAATGCAGTGGAAATAATGAAACCCATCAGGATCCATGCAATCTAATTGACTCGATGAAGAGAAAGTAACGACACTAACCTCTTGAAGTGTAAAATCATCTTACAGGTGTTGCCTCATACGAAATGAACACCCTCTACCGGTATCCACACTCGAACATGAGAAACAGATTCGCCTAGGGTGCTAGCTCCCTTCTTTGGCGGCTAAGGTTACAGAAAATGAATTTCTCTCTTCACTTTCTCAAAGTGACGACTCACCTTCTTAGATGTGTGTGTGTGTGTATAGTTGGCCTAACCCTAATTAAGAGAGAGAGAGAGAATTTTGGGCCTATATTTCTTATTAAAATAAGAAATACTTTTTTCTATTTAAAATAAAATTATAATATTAATCCTAATTAATATTTATTTATTTCATTATTTATTTCGAATTTTAATTTGTAATAAAATAAAATTCAAAATGCCCGAATTAACCCTTAATCCATTCATCACATTTTATGTGTACGACCCAATAGGTTCATATTATATTGGCTGTGGGCCATAATCCCATCATGGGTCCATAAGTCATAAGCAGCCTCTAGCAAGACATTACGACTACCCAAATAATATGAATATCGATAATTCAATTTTAACCTCATAAAACATGTTATAATCCTTTTATCATAGGATATCTTGTATGAATATAAGTCATGGTCCATATCAAACTTATATAGTTCAAACATATAATTTCTCGATCACTAAGTAGACTGATAATATCAAATGACATTAATCACTCCATTAATTTATTTGAGCACGACCATGCATTTCTCAGTCCTACTTATTGAGGGGCCCAATAGATATCTCTCTTATAAAAGAGGGATAAATTCCATCTTGATTATTCATTATCCTCTACATGATTATCATCATGTCCAATCATAACCTTTATTATTATTATCCGATTAAAGATAATGTTTAGTTATGTCAAAACATAATGTTCCTCATATAGGATATTATGATAATCTCAGGTTTAAGAATTAATAACATAACTATTATGAGATCACTAATGTCATTAACCCATGTAGAATCTCATAGCAGGTCAATCCAATACTCTATTTTCCAACGAGTACCTACAAGTTTGATTTATATCACCATATATAATCATCGCATGATTATCAATCAAACTCGTGCTAGTTTTATTTATCATTATTCCTTTAATGATAAATAACTAGGGATAGTCAAAATAACATTAAAATGTTATTTACCAATATTATTATATTCTAACATGCCAAAATATAATAACATGAAGAAAATCCAATTTTATAAAATGAGATGTTACATTACATAGAACCAAACGTATGGCCTAGGGCATAGCCACTAACACAAATAATCTTTGAATTTTAAGTTCCAAATTGTAACCAAAACTTACTCAAATGCTTTTAAAGCATTTTAACCATGATATTAGGGTTACAACACATTATAAAGTACATATGCTATATGATGGAACATTAGATATAGTTATAAAGCATGTATGGTTTAAACATAAGAAAACACATATATACTTGAATATGCACATGAATACAAATGTACACATAGGTAGATTTTGTTGAAGATGTTTCATTTGAATGATACATATGCATATTTATATTCTTAAGGGTATACAATAATGATAAATGATACACTATTATGATTATTCATAACTACCTGTATATCCACAAGTGAACATTATGATGAATTACGCATGATAAATGAAATGGTGTGGACAATGATTCAATGCCTGCATATAGAACTTAGTTGTGGATAGATAGGTATGCCTGTAGGGTATAGTTGCAGCTGCCACGATTTAACCTCGTTTGGATCCATAGTTTATTCTCTTTTAGGATCATATTCTTGACGCTATTGGATCCACACGTTTGATACCTTTAAGTATCCACGGGACTAAATACCTATGGGTATTCATCTAATTGATACCTATAGGTATCTACATTCCCATTATCTACACCCATCAAACTTAAGTAGGCAATTACAAGAAATAATGAAGGGATAAAGTGTATTATAATTAATGATGTATCTGCATAATTAAACTTGCATTTCAAATATTGTTGTGGCATTGTTCTTCCTTTTATTTTTGGAATTACCTTTATATTTAGTGTATGTAAGGACCCAAAATAGGCCCTAGTAGTATTCAAGGGCAATTACATATTATTAAAGTCTAATTGAGTATTATTGGATGAATTATTAGGAGCTAAGCTATTAATTGGGGCAAAAATATTATTAAATTATCAATAATTATGTGATAAATGTGTAAATTATATGGTATGAATTTTATAAGGTCATAATTAAATTATTATTGTTGGTTTAATAATATTCAAGGGTGTAATTGAAGTAAAAAGTATTAATTTGGGGTAAATTTATAATTATGGCATCTTTAGGGAAAAATATGAATAAATAAATAATTGAGGGGTCAATTTAAGTGAAGGAATAAATAGAAAGGTTGATTTAAGAAAAAGAGTTAGTGGAGGGGTCACTTTATAACATGCAAAAAGGTGTGTGTCATTGTTATGACATGCAAATTTTCAAGAGACTAAAGAGGAAATTTTTCCTTGTTAGTATAAAAGACAAGATGTAGTGGGAGAGAGAGAAGAAAGACATTTTTTTTGTTGGTGTGGTAAGCTTGGGTGGCATCTCTCTCTCAAAGAATCCCTTTCATCTTTGTTCTTTCTTTGTGAAGATTAAACCTTACACCTCAATTTTATTTCCAAGAGTTGGATGCATGTGTTATGATATGAGATAATATTTGAACTTAGTTGCTAAGGTAAGAAGAAATTAAACATTCTCATCTCCTTCTCCTTCTTTATCAATGGAAAGATTGTACACTTTGATAGAAAGTAGAATTTTGGAATTTAATACAGAAATGTGTGCCTAGTTGTAGAGGAAGATTGTAATAAGAAGAGTAAGGGCAAAGGAGTTTTTGAAGGAGTAGAGATTTTGTTGTTTCGGCTAAGGTATGGGAACTTAGGGTTGTTCATATTGCATGTGAAATTATCTGTTGGAAAATGTTGTGGTTGACTTGAAATCTTGAGAAAAGTAAAGAGAATACAAGATAAGAGATACATGTGAAGTTATGGTGTGATTCCTTTGATCTAGTGACAGAAATTTTAGTGTAAGTTAAATTTGAGAAAACATTGTGTAAAATGATTAGAATGATGTAAGGTTAATTTCTATGGAAAAATAGACTTCTAAATCTACACTTCTTAAGAAGAAAGTTAAGTCTAAATCGGTCTCTAATTATATGAAAATTTAGGGTTAAACCCAGATTAGTTCACTGGACTGTTCACTGAAATAGTGTTTAGAAAAATGGGAATATCAGGAGCTTAAAAATAGATATTTAGATGATTCAAATTGGGTGTTAAAATAGACATCTAGGAAAAGATTTCATAAGAAGAAATCACATTCAAATTCTATCTCTAAATGGGTCATAACCCAGCTTGAAAATCGGACAAGGGTTCAGTCTTGTACTCATGAATAGTCTATAGTAATTTCAATATATCTCGAGTTATAGAAATGATATTGAAAATATTTTTGATGTTCTAGAAACTAGAAATGTATATCTACAACTTTGTAGAAGACGACGTTTTCTAAAAAGGCCTTTATGATGTCAAAAACGAAGTACAAAGTGAGTTTGTTAAGCAGTTTGCAGGATTTTGGGAACAGGGTGAAAAATCAGTATGGCCAAATATACTGTCGCGAGCGCGACACTTGCCGCGAGCGCGACACCATGATTTTTGCCCATAACTTTTCTTTTTATTCCCCTTTATCAGTATATTTGGCTACCCCCATGTGATACACATAAAACTGAACTATGCCTTGAATGCAAGTATACGAGGTCTATAGACTCGTGTGTGTATAAATTTGTATCAAAGGATTTATATAGGGGTTTGCATGATTTGTATCATTTACATTGAAAATTGTCTATGAATGTATACCTATGCATCATTGAAAATGTGCATTAATAGTTAAGTTATAGCACCATGAGTAATTATGAAATTTTTTATTAATCATATATGTGTATGATAATATGATTGTGATATGATGTGTTGCTTAAAGATCATATGTTCAAGTATAAGTTCATGATGAAAGGTATGTTTAATTATCGGTACTCGAATTACTATATGAATGTATGAATGCATACTTAAACATTGGACAAGTGTGTACTATAATATGATTATATGCAAGTGCGAGGTGTAAGATATAAATACATACATGATAGTTAATAATTAAAAATGCTACTCATGAATGTTCTATTGATGCTGGAGTATGTGGACCTAGAAAATGAAAGCATATCATGTTATGTATGTTTGTATGCAATGACGTTACTATTTTATTGGTTGCATAACGATGAACTTAAAGTTATTGTACTTAGTTATATAACCTAGCTTTGATTGGGCTATATATATATATATATATATATATATATATATATATATATATATATATATATATATATATATATATATATACGTACATGAATGACTAAATCTTTGTTATTAATCTAATAAGGTTAATGGTTTGTATAGTTGAAATGCCAACCTTAAATATATAAAGAAGTAATGTGATTAGTGAAATATAAGAATATGTCTTTACTTAATTGAAATGACATGATTAGGCATATACGCTATTACATGTTAGCATGCTATAATACAAATCTATAGTGCTATAGACTAAATTATAGAATTCTTATTAAATTATATAATAGCAATGTTATATGAGAATACGTACATAAGTGTATGCATTAGAGAGGGAGCATTTTGTCATGTGATAGTTACATGAGAAAATTGTATAAATTGTTTTATGAATTATGCATATATGTTGATGCACTAGAGAAGATATATATTTGTACATGATTATGCACAGGAGCAAATAGTATAATATAGATACAACCATATTATACGAAATAGTTACATGATTGAAAAAGATTTCAAATACAGAATAGTAATACCCAATAGTGAGCATGTATATGTTTACCTTGTATATAGTTATATAAGAGTATGTGTATACATGTATATGAATGAATAGATGAACGATAAAGTAAACAGATTTTATTGCCAGCGATGAGTCTAGGAAGTGGATAGATAGGCATGCCTATAAGGGTACCTTGCAGCTGCTTCTGAACATATAGACCTATTTAGGTCCACTTGAATTTAAAAGTATAGTGACCATGTTTGGGTTTAAAAGTTAAAGTTAATTTAAACAACCCTCATGTGGGTTGTAGCCGACCCCGCTTGGGTCCGCTTGACCGGTCCATATTATTTGATTGACCTCGTTTGGGTCCATGTTATTTGATTGACCTCGTTTGGGTCCATGTTATTTGATTAACCTCGTTTGGATCCATGTTATTTGTTCGACCTCGTTTTGGTCCACCGATTTATCATACAGTTTTATCCCTACAAGGGATTATAGTTTAATACCTTCGGGTATCTTGATTGTACCTTCGGGTACTACCGTATAACCCGTTATCCACCTCTTTAGAATAGTGCAGGCTTTATTATCAAGGTTAAGAAAAGTTTAATAAGGCATGCAAATTCTTATTTGACTTTATACTATTCTACATATGAAATTCCTTTTGTTGCATACAAAACCCATGTCTAAAAGAATGCTCAATAGTATATGTATCTATACTGCTAGTATAAAAAAAATGCATGTTAATTGCTAAATGCTCTCTACATATATGTCCTTTATTTTTATATGTATTACATTGTATGAGTTATGCTATAACACCCATTGATTTTGAAATATGTGTTTTCCTATGCTTATATATGTATTCACATTGTTTCATGTACCTATTCTTTAACGTGTATTTGTTATGTTTGGTTGATAGGCTTATTCTTATGATGCATCTAGTATGTTATAACATGGATAACTTATGGAATATAAAGTAAGCCTATAGTAATATTATAATCTCACGTTAATTGGAAGTGTTGAATTGTTGTATAATTCTAATGTGTGTATATAATAGACATACAAGAATAGAGGTAAGTTAATTTCAACACTTGTGAAGATTGTTTATGAAATTAGAAATAGATAACTATACTCTTATGATTAAGCATTGATTAATAAAATAATAATATTATCAATGGTTGAACTATATGATTTTTATATGTGAATGTAGATGGTTAATTTCTTTATTTTCCTGAAATAAAATCATTGTTATATTTGAAGCATGTTGGGTGCTTGTTGACTATCACTGTGAGTGGTCGTTTATCATGATTTAGTTTCCCACTAAGCTTTATAGCTTAGCACGGGTGTTTCATCCGTGTAGGTTGCAAGGCTAGGACTTTCTCTCAGGATTGATATTTGTAGCAGGCTGGCCAGCACAAGTCTTTGAAGAATATAAAGTATATAGTCTTCTTTTTGGTTCCTTTTTATATTTTGAGGGTTTTATGTTGTGTTGGAAATCTTGTAAAAGTACAACTGTTTTGTAAGATGTTATCAGTGGTTATATTTTGTAAAGAGACTCTAATGTATATTGTGAAGTCTTAATAGTATAGCACTCTTATGGATTAAGTGTGGATATCAATTCTTTATATAGTTGATATATGTTTTTGTTGCACAGTAAAACATGTGTATTGAGATGGATAAAGTGATATGTATAAATTATAGAATAAGGGTGCTACAGTGTAAATGCAATACACTATCTTATGCATGCTTGTGTTCTTGAGAATGAATATTATGAGTGGTTGTTCAAATATTAAATATTCCCTACTAAGGTTTATAGCTTAGCATGAGTGTTTATCCGTGCAGATACTTAAGCTAGGACTCTTCCACAGGGACAAGATCTGCAGCAAAAAGGCTAACACCATAATTAAAAAGAGTTAAAGTATGAAGTTTATGTTTTTGCTTGTTTCCTTGTAAATAACATTTTGTACCAAAAGTGTTGAGATGTAAAAGTAATAGAATGGTTATAAATATGTAATGTATAATAGTGCATATTATTAGATTTATCAAATATGGTGATGTACATACGAATTGTTTAATATTATCATGTGGTTTGTGCACAAGAATTATAATATGCTTAGTTATGTTCAATACAGTATGTATGACAACAACAAAAAGAAAATTAGAGTGAGCATTACATTTTGATATCAGAGCATGGTTTAGTCGGTTCTGGCCAATAGGAGTTTAATAGCATGCATGCATAGAATATTATTTATGTTGGCCTAATGCAAATGTCCCTATTTCTTATAGATAGTAGGTTATGAAAGGATCTAGGGAAGCAGTAGAAGAAATTGTTGATAGCGAGTTGCCCATCCGATCAAATCCCTCAAATTCAAAATCTTCAACTTTTACTCGGGGTGATATACCTCCTGCTGCTTCTAAGGAAGTATTGTTAAGGATTTCTAATGATATGGCTTAAATTTTACAAAGGATGACTACACCTAAAGGTCTTATTGCAGAAATTAGAAAACATGGAGCGGAAGAGTTTTTAGGTACCACCTATGAGGAGTTTAAGAAAGCAAAGTTTTGGTGGTGAAAGTTAGATAAGTATTTGATGAAATTCAATGTCCAGCTAATCAGAAGGTAACTTACACCGTGTTCTTACTTTAAGGTGCATCATATGATTGGTGGAAGTTAGTGTTAAAGCAACCCCAATTATCTGACCCACTTACTTAGGAGTTCTTCTAAGAAGAATTTAAGAGAAAGTATGTTATTGAAGCCTATAAAAAAGCAAAGTTGAGGTTGTTTTTGAGTTTGAAGAAAAGGGGTATAACTGTAGCTAAGTATGACAAAGAGTTTAGTAGCCTGAGTAAGTATGCATTAGAATCGATGTTAACTAAAGCTTTTAGATGCTGACAGTTTGAGGATGGTTTAAATGATCAAATTAAAGAGCATTTCATTAGACCTACATCTTTACAACCTTTGAATTTTTATCAACTCGTTCAAGCAGCTATTCGAGTAGAAAAGAATGAACTGGCTAAGAAAGAAAGAGTAGAAGAGGAATTTTGCTAGAGGTGTTTCTTCGATTGGAAATAGATCAGGGGGTGTACAAGGAAACCATCCAATTGAATCTATTAATAGTCCTGCTACTAAGGGAAAATGAAAGGAATCTGTTGACACTGGTCCTAAGTCAGCCTCTATCAAGGTTACCTAATGAGGATAATGATATTTTAAAAGTAGCCAAAAAGCAGCAGTGCTATATCTTTTTCTGACACTTTATTTTTGAGCAATATTTTATTGTAAAATTTTATGGTTTTGAGAGTCAAATATGGTTCTTTAGGGGCATACATGTGTTTTCTCTTTCTTGGATAGGTGGAAGGAGCTCATTTAAAGGCTTTAAGTTGACTTAGAAATGAGTCACAACCTTAATTCATGGGATAAGATAGTAACTCACTTCTGAGTCACGGCCTTTAAGGGTGACTCACTCCCTTTCTTTTTGATCGTCATTTAAGTCATTGGGCATGACTCAAGGGTGTGACTCACTAGTGAGTCATAGACCTAAGCCAATGACTCATCAATTTCCTATTTAAATTGGGTTTTTAGGCTTTCTTAGGGGCCTAGCTCTTAGTCATGCCTTTGACTCACAAGTCAAGGCCGTGATTGGGCTTTTTTCATCCAAAATTGTAGATTTTCCCTATGAAACAGGGGATTAATTTTCAAGAAAAAATATTTTTCTTTATTAATCCTAATTTTGATGCATTTAAAGGTAATGATGTTCTTTAAATAAACATAACAAAAATCTTGGAAAAAGAGAACAAAAATCTAGAGAGAGAAAGCCAAAGGAAAAAAAGCTTTATTCTTCTCTATCTTTGAAAAAATAATGAAGGAAAAAGAAGGATAAGAGTAGAGTGCACTCACGCTAAATTTGTTGAAGAAGCTCTACTAATGATAATGTAAGAGGCAAACTTCTTGGTCACATGTAGATCTAAAACCTTTATTCTTGTAAATATTCATTTTGAATTTTTATATAATTTGCATGCTCTATTTTAGTTTTCTCTTTGTAAAATAAATGATATGCTTGTTAGTTTTTGTGTAAATGTTATTTTATGAGCTTAAGTATGTGTAAAATTAAGTTTCATACATAAATCCTTCATTTATATGTAAGTTTGAGTGAGTTTGAAGCTTGGTGGTGTTTACTTTCTCTGTCTAGAACTTGATATTCTCACATGGTGTTTTCTTGAAATAATTATTTTTGGTTGTTTTATGGGTCATTTTGAGCATTCATATTGATTTTAAAGAGTTTATAGGCCTTTTATGCATTTTTTTGTACCTTAGAATGACATTTAGAGAAATTAGGCATAGCCATGGTGTTGTTCCAGTAGCTGTTGGACAAGTTAGGAGTGACTCACAACTTTGAGTTGTGAGGATATGACTCGTTCCTGACTCACTATGAATCGCTTATAGGGTGGCCAGTGACTCACTTGAAGGGGCATGACTTGGCCTACTCAAGGTTATGACTCGCACCATTAGGTCGTGACTCACCCTTTTTTCTTCCTGGATGAGTCTATGACTTATCTCTTTAGTTTTCTTTATGGTTTCTTTTTCCTATTCTTCTTTATTTCTTCATTTTTCCCCTTTTATATCCCTCTCTTCTCAAGTGCTTGCTTTTATTGGTTTATTTATTATTTTTTGCTTTATTTGATTTTCTTAGCGATTTTTAATATTTAGTCAATAGATTCTTATATGAATTAAATTTTCTTTTTATTTTACTTGGCTAATCCTTGTGTTTTTTTTCTTTTTCTTGATAAAATCATATAATAATCTTGTGTGCAGGAGCTTGGAAATTGGAGATCGAGATCAATATGGTTTTAATTTAATTCTAGCCCTACTAGTTTTAATATTTATTTTTTATTTGGCCTTTTTATTATTTTACCATAAATGGATTGTAATAGCTAGTAAAAAAGAAAATTTTTGCACGATAATTAGGAAATTTCAAATTAAATATTTTATACTTAATTAATTGTGTTTTTCCACAAATCAGATTAGTGTCCTATTTTATTCCAAATACCACGCAAATTTTTTTTTTATCAATATGCATAAGGGCATCGATATTCCCAATTCAATAAATAGCCTGATTTATGTATATCCTTTTTTTCTTGTATTATTATTCTTTTATGTTTTTTTATTTATTGCGAATGATGTAATAAATTATTTTTTTGAGCGATTAACTAAGACTCATGAAATGATTTTATACAAGTTCAAGTGGGATTTTTCTATAATAAATGGAACCAATATCTTAATTTTCATCCACAAAATAATATATAAATTAATGATTTATTTCTTTAAAGTAAAATGATTCTTTTACTATAAAATTAATTAATACGATTCTTTTTTCAAAGCCGCAAGGGATCAATTATCCCTATTTTTTATCCAAAATACACCTAAAACCCTTCCTCTTTTGTAAATACGTACGTGAGCACCAATGTCCTCATTTAATAAAAGCTTAATTAATTCCCCAATTTATGCATGATTTATTATTTAATGCTTTTATGTGTATTTCCTTACTACTTTCTACGTGCTTGTTATGTGCTATTTAATTCCTTAGTATGAAATGCTTGAAAAGAAGATTAGAATGATTAACCATAAATATTCATTTATGTAAACATTAACCAAGTTGTAAATAGGAGTGAAGTTCGAACTATCTCTGGTTTTGGCTTCACAAGATGAGAACTCACTTTCCAAATATTTTATTAGATGGTGACTCTGTAATACCTACCTTGTGGTGCCCAATAGATGCTCTCATAGGTTGATCGCCAACAATGGAATAGTTATACCCTAAGACACTATCTCACGCCTTTTTAAGGCCCGAGGCATCGTGGATGGGGTTGAATCCCTATCAATTGCAAAGTGATCGATCTTCATAAATTAAATGAACCTTGTCTAATTTTAAGCCCCAAAAGTGGGCTTTCGAGAGTTAACTGGATGCTTATAGGGTCTGGCACATGTCACACTTAAGTTAGCTAGATAAAATAATAATTCTATGACCAAAGTAGACACTCAACATTACATAAATTTTCATATAGCAATACTATCAATTATGGAAAACATTAATCCCAAAGTTATTGCTATGATAAAAAAAAGAATCCACCATATACCTAAAATCGACTTAGAAGCCAAGGGCCAAGGGGCTTTAAAGTTTTTTGGATTTAAAAGGCAATGAACTAAGAAGGGTTTGGGATATATTTTTAAGAAAGGTGAGATCAGCGAAGAGCACAAGAAGACAATTTATGCACCATTAGATACTTTTTCAACCTCACTAACCTTACTCCCTAGTACATAAGAAAGTCAAAGCCATTCATGCTCAATAGGGTAATGGTGCTATGCCTGAATTCAATAGTGTATGTGATTGGGTTATTGGTGTTAAAAGGCGGGAAAAAGGAGAATATTAGGTCGAGAAGATTACCCTCAACGTAGAAGAACTAGAGTTTCATTTCAACGATGACTTGTTAACATAGGATAGATGGAAGAAGTGGAAGTATATCATTAGGTGAAGATTGATCATGTCAATATGGAATAGATAAGAGATGAGGAAGAACTTTCCTTTATTTCCTAAAATAAGCTCGAGGAGCATAAGCCCAGTTAAGATGCCCTTATAACAACTAAAGATATTCTACTAATTATTGTCCTTATAATATTAATGATATCAATTGTAATATAGTTGTCTATGATAGTTTGTCTATCTTTAGGTTATTTCAGGCTGATGACTTCTTTGTTCCCATATTCAATGAAATGAGTACTGGTTTCACTTATGTGATGTCATGCCTAGCAGTACCATATAATTTAATAATAACATGAATTAATTTTTCATAAAACTACAACAAATACTATATTAATCTTAGAATGGATGAAATTCCATTAATTATATTAATTGCATCAAACATAACTCCTGAAAAGAGAAAAATATTTGAGAGATTGCTCAAAAGACACTAATAGGTCTTCAATTAGAACTACATTGACATGCTAGAGGTTGATAAAATAATTACTAAGCATGCCATCCCTACCTATGATAAGGCTAAACCAATTAAATAAAAGCTCAAGAGGATATGTCTTAAATGGTCCAATCCAATTAAGGAGAAGGTTCAAAACTAATAAGAAATAGGGTTTATTGAAAAGGTCAACTGGCTAACTTAGTTAGCCAACATCGTTCTAGTAGCTAAGAAGGATGGTTGGATTTATATTTGTGTCAATTATCGAGATTTAAACAAGGCATACTGTAACATCCTATACCTGGTCTGGTATACAAACTGGATACGGATGTCACAAACCAGTCTACACTATAAATATCACTAGATCAATATAATTTATACTTAAACTCACCTTCTAATTTCTTATCCAAAATTTTCTAAAAATTTCGGCAGAACCTCCCCTAAATAATCATGGCCTCCTGTAAACAAAATATAAAAAAATCACTTCTAAAATCAATTGCAAAGTCCCACATCCTCAATCAAACTCCTACACAAAAATTTTTCCCATACTCCTCAGAATAATCAACCCAATCTACCTGTCACTATACTAGTAGTTTTATATTCAAATATTTTGGTCTCAATACTGTCTACACAAAAATATTATCACATGTCTAAGCTAATATCCCAACATTGAATTTTAACTAAATATTTACAAATTTATACTTAAATTATACAATTTAAATACCTGTGTACATGCCAAAGTTTCAAAATACAAAAATAACATAAGTAATTTAATCTTTATCCTTGATCATCACCCTTCTAGCTACAACAACCTATAAAGATTTCCTTTGTTTGTGTTGAGAAGTCTGAATGTCGAATCAACCTACACGCGAAAAAGAAAAACCATGTGCTAAGCTAAAAACTTAGTGGTGACTACCAATTTTATTTCTCAATGGATATATATACAAAGTATTAATATTTTTGAACACACTTACCAATTTATTAGATAAATTTATCAATTTCATACACATTTACTAGTTCAGAATTCACATAGAGATTTTAAGTTCTTGATTATGATGCAAACAATCACCAAATAGTTAAAAGAATAAGACTTCATTTTCAATTCCATACCCACACGATAATTATTACATACTTTTATAATCAATAAGACATAGTTTTACCATAGTATCTAATTATGTTCATCTCAGTCCACAAGTTATTCTATTATATATTCTATTATACTTGGTATCAACATATGTGCACGTATATCATGCTTCAACAACTACTTATACTTAATATAAACACCATAACATACATAATCTCATACATCTGGTTTGTGAATAACATATATTATTGTTTCAGATAACATTTCATAATTTAATTGTATCAAAATTATCAAACATAATTGAACAAGTTTTCTTTAACTTACTCGCACACACCTATATATATATGTTTCTATTCCTCATATTATTTAATATTCGAGTAAGTTATCACATTCGGAATCAATTCATAATGTCATATCAATACCTAAGTTCTCATTACAAGTTCTCATTACAACATTCAAATAATGAGTACATTATATTTTATTAAATATTTCATGGGTTATTTTTACTCGTATTTATAACATTACTAATACTTTAATTATCCTTTTAACTCTATTTACGTAAATTATTTACGATTTTTCCCTTACTTATCAACAGTAGGCCACCACTAGACTGGATAAACGGAACATAATATTCCATAAGCTGGAGGGACCATACCACTAAGGTATGATGTTCTACTCCAGTATCATATCAGAATGTGCCAGCTAATATCAATCCCATACAGTTACAATACCCATATCAAAGGCATTCAAATATTTCAGTATCCTTCTATTTTATACCGTTATTTGTTCTTAGCATAATATATCAATTTCATTATGCCGTAAACCGTTCCCATATAAGCTTGATACTTAATCATTCTTGCATATATGTGTTTAATGCTATAACATAACTCATATAAATCAAGCATTCCTTTAGATCATGATGTATTCAATTTATATTTTCATATCTTAATTATTTTGATCACAATGTATTACTCACTTTATGCCGTAATTTATTTTCATACGAGCTTAATATTTAATGATACTTCACATTTTTGCATGTAATTTCAATGAAATATAATTAAACCATGCCATTTAATGCTAAGAACACCAAAATGCTCAACTTTGCTATTTTTCAATGAACTGATTATCAAGTATGATTTTTGTATTCGATATCTTGTCTAAGTTATGCACTCATCATAAATTTTAAATATATAGTCTAATCTAATTCATACAGTTATCCCTAAGACATCGTTTGAAATAGATTACACATTTTCCTTTCTGTAAACAGTATATAAAAATAAATTATCTTACTATAATTACCAATCCACCAAGAGAAAACATGGACAATAAAGATAACAAGTCAAATTAAAGCGCATTCATGTATTTAGAACAAAGCCAGTATACCAACTTCTCAACCCAACTAAGTGAATAATATAAACTAGTTGGTTAGTTTAAGAATAAAGGCACACTAATTTGTTCCTTATAGTTTAGACTCATGTTCTATCATATGGCGAACACATATAATCAATTCTCGTAAACACTAATAGCAATACATGCCCTTATTATCATCAGAATTCCTTAAAAGAAAATGGTAACTCACAATAATAAGATATGGCCAAGCAAGAACTAAGCACATTAATGCAATTAAAGAAATAACATCTTTTAAATTTTACACTAGGCCAAAATTAATAATATTAAACTATCCCACTACATTGAAACCAACTCAAATAAACTTTATACTATGTTAACACACCAAAATTAAGTCGGTTTCCTACTTGTATCTTTGCATCGTATATCTACCCAATCTTTAAGGGTACTTCTTTAGTTTCTCATATTCTTCAATTAAGTCATAAAAGGTACCTGCTACTTTAAGTCTAAACATATATACTTATACATATATAACATTGAAATTTTATATCTTAATTAGCCCCCTTCCAATTTATTAGATGTAAAACATTCATAATCATTGGTCAGTTAGTTTAGTGTTCAATGAATTAAATTTTCAACCTAATATGTTATTAAGCTCAAATACCTTTATAATTACATTTCATCATCTTGATTAGAAGCCCACAATAATTTTTTTATTGAATTTCGGTTACATCATGTTCTTAAATTAGAACTTATGCTCTTGCTTATTGTACCTACATACATAAAATATGAGGTACCAACAATCCAATTAAATCTCATATTGATTCGTTAAACAGTTCTTAGCATCTCAAATAGTTCTTCAATTATTAAGAATATAGTAATATCAATTGATTAATTCTTTATTTAAACATATAAGAACTTCTACCTCTGGTATACATCTAATTGTCCCATTCTTAACCATACTTAGTACAACTCAGTTACTACATAAATTATAGTTATAATATCAATAACCTTAACTTATGATTCCATCAAACATCTTTGTTTCTATCAACAGTTCTTTAGTTACTAAACAACATTACTAACTATACGTACAATTTAACTCATTAATCCATAAACAATTTAACCAAAATAATAAACCACTTCAACTTAAATATAAAATCTATTAATTTCACAATTTAACTCGTTACTTCGATAGACAATTTAATCCTCAACCACATATGAGCTCAACTATTAAAATTTATGAATCACACTGTAATTAAGCTTCTCAAAACAACCAATTTACCACACTTAACAAATACTTAGTCTCAAATTTAACAAAATAGAGAAATTAAAACAACAATAACAAATATTCTTTTCATTAAAACTATCAACTTAATTCACTTAAAAGATCAACCATAGTCACTTAATTTGAAAGAAATCAATCTAAATATTTAATCTTTAATTCAAAATTTAATTACTAAAAATTATAGAGATAAATTTGGTAGTCACATACCAAATAAGATGATATTTCTGCATTTTTCTTCATTTTTTTCACTAGTTTGCTCGCCGGAGTCTGACCGGAGGCTCACCGAAACTTTGCCGGAGGCATACCACCACTGCCGCTGTGGAGATCCAGGCCTCCGAATCTTGCTTTCGGTGACCACACACCCGTCCAAGTTGCTGTTTAGCCAGAAACCACCTAAATCGCCGATCGCTTCCTTCTGTCGATCTATTTATTACCGGCGATTTGGGGGCGGTGGAAGGCGTCAAAACAAGCACCTCTTCACTAGAAACTCACCGGCGTTACCGGATTGGTCATCCTCCCTTATGGCTTATCGAAGAGAGAAAAGAAGATTTCGGTTGTGGTGGGAGAATCGGGGAAGAGGACTCGGATGCCTCATGGGGAAAAATGGGGCGGCACTAGCGATGGAGGAGAGTAATGGCGACCGTCGTGATCCTTACCGATGATCGGCGCCATGATGGCGGTGGATAGGATGGCAACATCAACTCCCCCTTTTCCCTCTCGTTCCTGATCCACTATCTCCCTATTCTTCTTTTTTTTATTACTACTATTTTTCTCCATTCCACTTCTACCCCTTTAAAATGTGTGTCCATAACATTTCTCTAGAAATGTCTAGAGATTCTAGATATTTAATTCCTTCCCTATTATTATTATTATTAACCAATAAGAAATTCTAGTCTTATCATTATAATTTTAGTTATTTTAATTATCATTATACACTTGTTCATTTCTATTCCTGATTATTAGTTCTTAAATTTTGCTTTAAATTCAAATTATAAATTTTAAAATTTTAAAATGATGCAAACTTATATCATACCTTAAACAAATCAGTCTTTGAAACCAGTATCAAAAATACTGTACACACGTATCTAAAGTGCTCTCACACGATTCCAATTCGTGGGGCGTTACACATACCCTAAAGATAACTTCCTTTTCTCATATATAGGTTTGGTTGACATTGCAGCTCTGACAATTAAGTTCAGTATTATGGATAGATACTATAGGTATAACTAGATATTCAACAAGATCATAGACAAGCTAAAGGTCGGGTTCATAACAAAATGGGGGAACTTCTACTATGTGCACTGCAAGAAAATTGCACAATAACAACAAAATTTAGCAAGCAAAAGAGTAATCATTGCTAAACTGCTCATATAGTGATGAACTTGCGACAGAAAATGATTTTTGTTGTCAATATTGGTGGACGCGCAATGGAAAACCAATATTGCTATAATTTAGCGAGAAACACAAATTTTGGCAGCATAGAAATTTTGTCGCTACTTTTATGCTGCCAAAATTTTGGCGCAAAACTTAGTTAGAAAAAAAAACCAAGCAAAATGCTATATTTAGTGATAGAAATATTTCTCGCAAATTTAATGAGAGCTTGAACTGTCACTACACAACTAAGTAACGATTAACCAGGGAAAACCTACTCATTAAATTAGTGAGAGCTAACTTCCTCGCTAACATAGAAAGAGAAAGGGTTCTTGCAAAATGTGAGATGTTTCTAACTCTTGCCAATTGCACTTCATATAGGTGGTTAACACCAGCTAAACATTAGCGAGGAAAAAGGTTCTCACGAAATTAGCAAAAGTTATATTTCTCGCTAATTTAGCGAGAGAATTCTTACTAGCGAAATTTGCATGGGTTTTATTATTCGCTAATAGAAGTAAAGATTGGTGGACTACATTAGGTGACAGGTAGCCAGGGAAAGTGTGCTAGCTAAATTAGAAAGAGTTTATGTTCTCGCAAATTTAGTGAGGTTCGTTTTCCTCGCTAACAGCTTTGCATATTGGCGGAGAACACAAGTTGACGATTAGCGAAGGAATTGCATCCTCAAAAAATTAGCACAACATAACAATAATTGAACATTAGCAATGGCTGTTTTGCTCGCAAAATTATCGAGGTTTGTATTCCTTGCAAATAGAAATATAGGTAGGTCCACCCAATTAAATAACCATTAGTGAGGAAATATGTCCTTGCTAATTTAGCGTGAGAGTTTTTCTCATTAAATTGGCGAGAAATCAAGGCCTCGCTAATTAATAAATGGATGTGGGGTAGGGCAATCAGCTATCTTTTTTTTCCAAAGCCAAATGTAGTAAGAGTGATTAATTCTTGCCAATATCTGGAGCTAGAAATAGGTGTGCATTAGGGCAATTATATGGTTTTTTCCCAAAGCCTAAATTAGCGAGAGTGGCTTGTTCTTGCCATGATCTGAAATAAGAAATAGTGGGACCAAGAAAAAGTTTAGCGAGATTTAATTGAGAATTTCAGCCTCCCTCTAGTTATCTGAAATCAGAAATCTCTTCTCATCCTCTATCGGTCTGCCCTAGCTAATGTTCTCACATCACTCTCATCTTGTTGTATTTACGCTGCTTTCCATGTTTTGTTTTGCCCTTGCCGCTGCGACCAGGAAGCTGCCATGGATGCCGCAACTTCTCATCAAATGGTACTTTTCTGCAGTTCTTTTTGAGAAATTTTTCAAGCTGCCATTTTTTCTTAATTTATAGTGTTAGGGATTTTTTTTCATTCTATTATTTTACTGTCATTTTCCTCCTCCTTTCATCTCTGTCTATAAAATTCCATCTTTAATTAAAGCTAAATCCATTGATAATCAAAATCCCTTCATTCTCACCTCGCTTCGTCTTTCTCTAGAAAATCATCACAATTCTGCTTCTCCCCCATTTAATATTTCAATATTTCAATTTCACAGAGCAATCAGTTTTTTTTTTTTTTTTTAATGGTGTGAAAGAGAAAATTGAAAAAATCTGGGATGCTTGTTTTTTAATCGATTTCACAGAGCAATCGATTTTTAATCGGTTTAGGTGATTGAAGTAGCAAGATTTAAAAATTTGGGATGCTTGCTTCCGTCATTATTTATTTTATTCATTTGTGTTCTTCAATGGGATATTTGCAGCTTCGAAAGGTTGGTTTAAGGCGTGTTATTACATTAGCAACTTCATATAGATAATTGGACAATTAAGCATTTATATTTTTTCTTCATCAATTTTATTCTGAAAGAAAGAAAGAAAGAAACATGAGATGATTAAATTTAGGCTATGCATTTTGTGTATTTAGTTCTTCAAGAATTGAATTCTATTGATTACGTAGTGAATTAAATCCGGGTAAACATTTTTCTTGCCTTATTATGATGCTTATATATGAAGCCTTGATGGGATTTTCCCCTGCTTGTTTTGATCATACAATATATATAAGCCACTGCAAAGTATTTTGATTTTTTCGGTGTTGTTAATGCAACAGACACTGGAAGAAGAAAATAATAACTCATCTTAGCCGTCTGCTAGCGAAGGTGAGATGATAATTTTTCTTGACTCATTTTACAAGGCCTATGAATAGCTGCTTTAATTAACTTTAATATTGTGTTTAGTTGGTTAGTTTTAATTAACTTTAATACCATGTTCATCAAAATAAACAACAAATAAATCTTATACAAGATATAGACCTTAAAATTAATTTCAAAAACAAATATATTAAATTTAAAAGTCGTATTTTTACCTGAAAGAAGTATCATAATAGCAATACTGAACGTAATTATGTAATTGATAATTTCACTCACCTTCTTTATTATTGCTGCAGTCACAACTTTTTCCATTTGTATAATTTTTGTTTGTTTACTGGAAATTATTAAAGTACTCTAGAAATAAAATTTCCCATATCTTTTCTACAAGAGTGCACTTGTGGACACTTTTGTTTTGTTTATTTGTTTTCTGTAAAGTGGATGTTGGGGACCTGAAAATTAGTTCAGCTAATGCTATTATCATTTATATTCTACAAGGTTGTCGTGGCTGAGAATCTCAGTTTTTCTGGCATAGAATTTTACTTGAAGTTTCTACTGTTGCTGCTTCCTACTTATTGTCATCTTGCACTGCTTTATTCTGTTGACTTGTATACTTAGCTTGGTTATGCATTTTGGCTTTCCCCTACCCTTTGATATGATAGAACTAATATTGCCTACCACTACTAAAAAAATGTTTGTCATCGCTAACTGATATTTTTTTTGTTGCTAAATCAGTTTAGCGATGACTTTCATTTTGAAAAAAAAAAGTCATTGTAGCAGAATTTAGCTATAAAAACAAGTCGTCGCCAAATTTTAGCTACGACATAGTATTGACGCTAAATATTTGTCGCTATTTTGCTATAATAATATTCACGCAAAATTTTGCGACGACAGTGTTTTCGTTGTAATATTGCTACGACATTGTTCATATAAAATTTTGTGACGACAGTATTATCATCGCAATATTCTTGCGACATTGTTGACGCTAAATAACTACTGTTTAAACATGCTAATCCCTCGTTGAATTAAAATTATTTTTTTTATTTTTAAATTAATATGAAAATTTTATCATTTAAATGATAAGTCACATATGACAAATTTATATTTATAGACTACTTAATATTTAATACAAATATATATATATATATATATATATATATATATATATATATATATATATTCATGAAAAGATTGTTATTTACAAATGGATATCATATTTAATTGTATATCTAAAATAATATACGCATATATAACAATAATAAATGTCACCTAAAATGTCATACTATATACTTATAACTATAATATAAATAGATACATTTGCTCCTAATCTACTGCTGAAAAAAGTTGTTGCATCTCCATCTATTACTGGATTTGTCTGACCCATTGATCCATCTCTTGTTCATGCTCAGCACAAATTTCAACTTAAAACTCAATCCGTATAGTGGACAAATATTGCAAGTACAAGCTATGAGAAACAAATAGAAAATTAATACAAGGGTGTGAGGAATTGTCATGTAATTTTCTTGATTTTCTCAATGAAACTAAAACTTTGTAGAAGACAACAATACCATGTAAAATGTTGATTTTCCTACTACTAAAACCAAACCCCTTTCTTCCTTTCCCAACCAATAAATTTTATATAAAAATTACAACCACAAGTCACATAATAAAAGTCAAACCAACCAAAAACTAGTGACTCATTTGGAATCAAAAACCAAAATGCACTCAAACTGTTTCACTAGTCAAAACCCGAAACTTCCGATCTGCTCATAGTTTAGTACCTTCCACACTTCTCCACCATTTGCAAAGCGAAAAGAAGAAGAAGAATTTTCACATTCAGTTAAAAAAATTGATCATGCATGTGCACTATACAAATAATTCTTGTAACTAATTAATAGCAATGCAAGCTTGTTATCTAGTTTATATTTCTTAGATCAACCATCATATCATAATCAAGAAAATAATGCTTGCCTGAATTACGATCTCTGTTGTCTATGGTACAGTCCATTGGCTTCCAATTGCCCTGAATATAACATCTATAGCCTAATCACATCTATAGAGAAAAAATAATTAGGATGATAATCACACTCCAATATACACATCAACAATGAATCAAAAAACAAAGGATAATGTTGATAATCCATTCAAACAGATGAAATCAAGAACATACAATAATGGATTACAAAAAATTTCTAATTTTTGATTCACTCTATACAGAAAATGAAAAATAATAAGAGGGAGAGGGAGACACTACAAGAAAATGTAAAAATAGCAACGAAAAATGGCAACGAAATTGATTCCATTGCTAGAAATCAACTTCTGTTTCTATTTAGCAACGGAAAATAATTTTCGTTGCTAAAATTGGTTAAACTTTATATATTTAGCAACGAAAATATATTTGGTTAGCTTCCGTTGCTAAAAGTGGAGGGAATTTTTAGCGCCAAAATTTAGCAACAGAAATTAGCAACGGAATCACTATACCGTTGCTAAAGAAGGCGCCATTAGATGGAGGAAAAATTTTGGAACGAAAAATAGCAACGGAAATTATTTTCCGTTGTTAATTTAGCAATGGAATTTAATATCCGTTGCTATTTTAGCAACGGAAAATAATTTGGCTGCTAAATTACCAGATTTAAAAAATTTTCAATGAAAATAGCAACGAAAATTATTTTCCGTTGCTAAAATAGCAACGGAAATTAAATTATGTTGCTAAATTAGCAACGAAAAAATAATTCCGGTGCTAATTCACATTTAAAGGAAAAATAGCAACGAAATTGAATTTTCGTTGCTAATTTACATTTTTAATGAAAAATAGCAACCGAATTTAAATAACCTACCTTAAAATAGCAACAAAAGTTGAATTTGGTTGCTAATTTAGCAACGAAAAAATAATTCCATTGCTTAATTAGAGATATTTAAGTAATTTCAATATTTGTTGCCCTAGGTATAAATAAGTCCCCTCCCTTTGAATGCTAAACCTCTACCTGTAGACCCTCTACAATTTTGCCTCATTCACTCTTCTCCCCAGCTTCATCGCCCTCTCTATGTACCCCCAACTTTGTGTAAATGGAGGTTCATTTTTGAGCTCATACGCATCACCAACTCTATTTCAATGTCCTTTGGTTGCTCTTCAATCGCCATTGCGTTCTTCTGAAGCCTTTCTCCCTGTAAACTTTTGGGCTTGTTTTGTTAGGTGGTTTATTTGACAGAACGAGACAAACTTCACAGAGCCCTTAGCAAGACAGAGGCACATAAAGATATACTATAAATACAATCACAGATCTTGAAGATTAACGGCCTTGGGCAAATGGCAGAGCCTCTTATAAAGAAAGACGACGACTGTGAATATGAAGGTACAACGCCATTTTTCAAATTTTAAGCTTACCTGTGATCTGATTTCTTACTCAATTTTATATTTCGATTTATTTTCCTTGGTTGGATTGGGGACTCAATGGCTTAATCTTAGGTTAGCTGTGTTAGATCAGTGGTTACACTACAAAAAAACTGCCAATTAGTGACGGCATTATTTTCGTCGCAAATTTTGTGACGGATTCGCAACTGTTTTACAATTCCGTTGTGGGGAGGATATTGTCTAGTTTTTTGCGACAAAATAGCGACGAAATGAATAAACAATCGCTAATTATTGGCAGAAAGTAAGTGTGCCATGTTTTGCGACGGAATAAGCGACTAATAGTTCCGTCGCTAAATTATATAATTTTTTATTCATAAAATTAGTTCCAGAAACTTTAGCGACGAACATTTTATTAGCTAATTTTGGAGGGAAAATATAGCACATTTTTGGCGACGGTTTAGCGATGAAATTAATCTGTCGCTAATAGTAATTTGTTACAATAATACAATTAGTGATGGAAGTATTTAGTCGCTAATACATCGCAAATAAATTAAAAATAATTTTCTTAATCACTCACATGATTTATGTATAGTTTCAAGTAATTTTAATATAGACCATATGAAATGAATATTTTATTTTGTAACAGAAAATTATAAATTATTTTATAAGTTGATAATAATTTTTTTATCAATTATACCAAAATCTAAAGTTATTTATTTAGAAAATTTATATTTTTAATAATAATAATAAACTAATTGTTACGATTATTATATATTTGCGTGTTCAACATTAATAAAAATAAATATTTATAAAGTAGTAATATAAAATTTATTATTTCATTTAAAATAATAATAAAAAATTTTGTAATTAATTTTTATTTTATAAAATTTAAATCAAATATTAAATTATTAGGAATTTTATTGATTTCTTTATCAATTATCCCCAAATATAAACTTATTTATTTAAAAAAATTACATTTTTAATAATAATAATAAATAAATTGTTATAATTATTATATAGTCATATTATGAAAAATAATAAATATAAATATTTATATAATAATAATATAAAGTTTATTATTTCATTTATAATGATTATGAAAAATTTATAATTTATTTTTATTTTGTTAAAATTTTGAGCAAATTTTTAATTATTAAAAATTTTTAGTTATATATTTACAAAATTATCCTTGAATACAAAGATAAAATGATGAAATTTGGTAGGGGCATTTTAGTAAATTTAAAAATTTACCCTACATATAAAAATAACATTTTCTCTCCCCTCACATCTCTCCACCGTTTCAATTTAATGCCTATATGATTTTAAGCTTAATTTATTATTTAATTAAATTAACTTCAGTTTTTAATAATTGAAATGTCTAGTTTTATAATTAAATTATTTTTATTCAAACTTAATTGTAATGTCCCAAAAATTTGAAATCGTGCGAGAGTACTTTTAATACGAGTGTACAGTATTTTGATACTAGGATTGATTTGTTTGCAATTTCAAAATTTTAAAGTGATAATTTGAATTTAAAGCAAAAATTTAAGAACTAATGACAAAGGATTTAAAACAAATAAATGTATAATAATTATTAAAACAATTAAAATAATAATAATAATAAGATTTAAGTTTATTGGATAATAATAATAATAATTATTATTATAATAATAATAATAATAATAATTATTATTATTATTTAAGAAGACGTTTAGATTCTAGAAGCTTGGAGTGAGATATTTATTGGATATAAAAAAAGAAGATGAAAAGAGATGAAAATTTCGGGACCAAGAGAATTTGTGTGGCCACAAAATTTTATAAAAGAAAGTAACCTTTAAAAAAAAGAAAAGAAAAGAACCGAAAAAGGGACCTAAATAGAGAGAGTGGAGCATGAACGTGAGGGAAAGGAGGGGGCGCTGCTCTTCCTATCACCGGTCATTAGCATAGCTCATCGGCGGTTTCTCTCGCCGTTCTCTCTCACCACTAACTACCTCGCGTCGTCGTTCCACCCCCCAGCATCGGTCACTAAGTATATGAAACTTTACCTGACCCAAATAATCATAATAACTCTATCTGAATATCGAATTCGGATTTGTGTTGTTCTTTGCAGACGAACCTGTCGGCTTCCTGGCACCTACTCATGAATTAGCAAAGCAAGTAGAGAAATAAATTAATGAGTCTACACCTTACTTGAGCATAATTTGCGTCTATGGAGGGGTTTCATATATTGCGCAATGAAATGCTCTCTCTCGTGGGGTTGATGTTGTGGTTGGAACTCCAAGGCAAATAATTGACTTGAAAAACAGTAATAGCCTCAAATTAGGAGAAGTTGAATATTTAGTCCTTGATGAAGCTGATCAGATGCTTTCATTTGGTTTTGATGAGGATGTGGAAATAATTTTAGTTAAATTGTTTCTTATTTTTTTAAAAAAAATAACTTTATTTAAATTGTTTCTTTTCCTCTTTGCATTTTTTCCCTTCTAAACACCCAATCTTTCATTGCATATCAGTCATCATCTTATTTTGAGTTGTTTTTGCCTTCATTTTATTTGTAACTCTTTTTCCCCTTCTTAAATAAGCTTTTACCATTTTCAGTTCTAGGGAGAAACTTGTATAATTTTCAATATGGTTGTGATGCTTTTATTATTAAGTTTGTGATTCGAAAGTGTGTATAAACTTTTGAAACAATTTAAGTACTGTCTTAATTGTATTATAGGTTGATGAACCGGCAAAGTAGATTTTGGATTCAAAGGAGAAGATTGAGTTTTACTGCAGTAAAATGCAGGATTTTGTGAGTTATATGACCTAATCTCTTGCTCCTTTTTCACTTGTCCATGTTAGCTCCAGAGTGTACATTCCAGTTATTCTTTTGAGCTTTATTAATAATTATGTTGAAAATTTTAAATAGGGACCTTCTTGTTTCTTCTACTAGCTTCTAAACATGTTTGTTCTCTGTTGGAGTGCATATCTATGATAGAGAATAATAATAATAATAATAGATATATAAAATTTACCTTGCTAATATACATAATAATCATAGTTGTTATTATTATTATTATTATTATTATTATTATTATTATTATTATTATTATTATTATTATTATTATTATTATTATTATTATTATTTTGTAAAATTGCTAGGTGGTTATGGAACTTTAGAAGAATTGTTAGAGATAATTGCCTGATTCGAGCTAGGGATTCATGAAAAACCTATAAGATTTGGTCTTTAGATTTTCTTAATATTTTCTTATAGAAGATATTATTGTTTCTTTTTTAATATTTTTAATAGGTTGGATTATTAAATGTGGATGGATATTAAATATTTTATGATTTGCCTATCATTTTGCTATTCTAATTGTAAAAATCAAAAAATTATAATAATTATTTGTGACGGAATGACGACGGATGGTACCGTCATAAATTTTTTATCCTTGCAAAAAATAGCAACGAAATTTTAATTTCTGTTACTAAAATTCTATTTTCCGTTGCTAAAATGACCAATTCACCGAAATTTTTCTTGGTTGAATTTAGCAACGTAATTCATTTTCCATTGCTAATTTTAGCAACGGAATTATATTTCCATTGCTAAAAAATAGCAACTACCGCATTAGCAACCAAATTTTCCGTTGCTAATTTCCGTTGCTATTTTTTATTAGCAACGGAAATTATCAATTTTTCGTTGCTATTTTCCATTGCTAAATAGGAATTTTCTTGTAGTGAGAGAAACTTATCTTAGTAGTATACTAAATTCCTCTTCAAAAATTATAAGTCAGATAATTTATAAAATATGAGAAACTATATAATGCCAAACCCACTAAAAACTATATAATTCTGTGTCAGATTAACCATATATGTTAGTAATTAGCAGAGCATTGAAGAAGAAGATGAGGCAAACCCACTAAAAACACAAGTAGTGGATCATCTTTTTTGAGATTTCTAGGAATAATATCGAATCTTAAAAAGCTTAGCTTTGGTTGTTTGTGGGGCTTTATCAATCTATCGCAAGGCTATGTAATGACAGGTCATGGTCAACTGGCTTTGAAAAATCCCTTCGGATAAAGAAAATGTGTTTTAGTCAATTTTAAATTTTGATTTATTGAGAGAAGACAAGACCCATCAATCTACATGGACTTACCATCAAACAAATAAGTTCTCCACCCTTATGTTGCCATTACATATCAGCTACTATCCATGAAAAGACAAATTTTATGGAGGTTCCGCAGCCAACCAGTTCTCATGCCAAAAGGAGATAGGAGAGCTATTCTCCACAGTCCAACCTCTATTGCTTCTAAACGTATTCCAAAGTCAGCTACAAATTAATCAAGGGAGAAAATTTTGTCTCTACCTAAAATAATAGAGCAATGGTCAGCATTGGAGATAATAGAGCCTTATTGTTATTACTAATATTCTGTTGGGTTAATATAAAATACTTCTTTGGACAGGATACGCAATAAAAAATTTATGAATTAAATTAACAGCAGAATGTCATATCAAATATATAAATTGTACAAGTAATGGAAAAGTAACATTATCTTAGTACATTGCAGGGTTGATTTCATAGAATCCAAGTTGCAGCAAGTGTTGGTGTATTCCCTATTAATAGCTATAAAATTAACCAAAATAACAGCCATGAGATATTCAAAACTAACATCAATTGCATCTGATCTTAAATCTAGTATTAATTTATGGAACATAAATATTCAATTTGGATCAATATATGATCATAAAAAGTAAAGTAAATAGAAGATTGTTTGTTGGATTCCAACTAACACACCAGTGGATTTTTTTAAATTACTAATAAGCTATGAAAAGTATCTAATAATTGTTGCAAAAATAAATGAGTTCATTTTTTTATCGGTGCAATATTACTTTATTGCATTATCGGTAAAACTTTAATTTTTCTTAAATAAGATTTGAGAGTTCAATACTTAAAAAAATTTGAAGTTTGCGGGCCTCAAAATATTAGTAATCATAAAAAAAATGACATACATTTCAAAATCTAGGTATTGGATAATTAATATAATCTTATAAATTAATATGAGGTTATATGGCATTAAAAATAAAAAGGAGGTTATATCTTATAAGAGGATTTTATAATAAGAAAGTTTTTATTACTTTTCTTTCTTACTTCTTCGAATTACTAATATTTCCTGAAAAAAGTGTTGAAATAGAATAATTGCAAATTGGAATGGGAATGATAAGCAAGTCTAGTCTAATATGCTACCTTTTTTCAAAATCAATTAAGATTTCTAAAAAAAATTAAAAATAACAAAAGCATAAAAGCCCACTGTGAGTAATCAAATGATGCCTGGATCAAAAACAAGAAAT
This sequence comes from Excoecaria agallocha, assembly GCA_037975025.1. Lineage (NCBI taxonomy): Eukaryota > Viridiplantae > Streptophyta > Magnoliopsida > Malpighiales > Euphorbiaceae > Excoecaria > Excoecaria agallocha. Next base: position 93,055,672 of record CM075807.1, on the reverse strand, counting down.
AATTGTATACCATCTTTGGATGCATTAAAAAGATGCTAAAAGAATGCAACCTGAGTAGAGTGACGGTTAATGGATAACATGCAGAAACTTCAATACCAAGCCCGGCAAATGGGTTAATTAGGATTTACCATGACTTGACCACCATTTATTCTAGAATCAAATGAAGCTTTTTGAATCAAATAAGAAATAATTCTGACATGAGGAATATACTTGATGACTGTCATGAAAACTCAAATTGAACTTCAAAAAGAATAATGTAACAAAGTATTAAAAAAAAATTAGCTACTAAGCCATAAGTGAATTTCAATGCATGGTATACACAGTAAACAAACAAATAATGAAATTATTTTATCAAAGAAAGTTTGCACCGAAAGAATACAGAAATAATACTTTATGTTTAATACCACCGTGTCCAGAGTATATACTTGCAAAAAACCTTCCCATGTAGAAAATTGCTTTTCTGGACTAATTCCAACCTACAAAAGATCTTCCCATGTAGAAAATTGCTTTTCTAGACTAATTTCAACCTACAAAAAACCTTCCCATGTAGAAAATTGCTTTAAAATAAAAAAAAAAATTGTTTTTGGCTCCCATTCTTAATTTTCTATTAATGTTATATCATACTTTGTGGCCATGTACTTGAGTACTTAGCAATTCAAATATTATTTCTTATTTATTTAAAATAAATAAATAAAGAAAGAAAATTCTGCCCTGCTGCGTCAATTAGCCTAATATTTATTAAGCTTCAAATTGGAGACACCATGATTACATCTAGGTATAATTAAATCTATTCATGCATGAAAAGAAAAAAAATTACAATTATTTTGCAATCAAGATAGAAGCGACGAATAAGAAAATGAAAAGCCCAATGATAGGAAAAAAATAAAGAAGCATACCTGCAGAAATAACATTTTCATCTAATGGGTCTCAAAGCAATACCTGCAGAAACTTAAAAATTCAACATTTCTCATAGACTCAAGAGAGAGAAACAAACCAACCTCCTCAGCAGTAATAAATGCCTTGATATGCTGCCAGTGAAATGAACACATATAAATTAGCAAAACAAAAAAAAAAGAGAACAGGAAAAATTTAGATTCCCGTGAAGTATTTGAAGTCATGGTGCTGGACCTTGAGTTGCTTTAGCTATGAATCTGCCACACAAAAAAGTGAGACTAGCCTCTCGTGGTCCTGACCATAATTCCCCGATATCCACACCTTTCCTTGCATCTTATAAGTGGCCAAACCAAATGGTGTGAGAGAGATGCTTTCCCCTTCCTTTCTTTTCCTCTCTGGGCTCTCCATATCATCATCATGGTCCATATCTGAATAGACAAACAACCGAGCAACAATTTGTTATGTAAATATTCTATTTGTATGCATGGCTTTCATAAAGGCAAATATGAAAGCAAATATAAATAAAGTCCAGTGAAATTGGACAAATATCAGTACCTTGAAAAGATGATGAAAGAGTATGATATGTAAGAAAGCATGCGGACAAGTCCTTGATGGTTCTCCCCATTGGAATGTGATAAATTGGGTACATGCATATAAAATAACAGCAAATAAGCCATGTTAACATGCCTTTCCTTGTGAATTTGTTCAAAGATGTGCATAATTATGAAAACAGGTAACTCTCTGAAGCCTATTTTCTAACTCTAAAGGTATTTGCTAAATAATCAAATGGCATAAATGAAATGGTATCACTATTATTAAGAGTAAAAACAAGCATGCATGTGAGAGAGAGACGTACCAAGCAACAGCCATTCAACTAGTCGGAGAAAGATCCGCACTTCGTAGAGACAGCAAACCAGGGAATCTTCTAGCTAGTCCATTAATCTAAAAGCAAGATGCATCACAATCCAGTAACTGCCCTATTAAATTACCAAGCTTCTTCGTTAATGTTTCTGACATAGACCAAATAGAAAAATCATGGAGCTATATCCAGAAGTCTGCGTATGATACTCACCTCTGTCTTCATATATCTATACAGAAACCCATTAATGGTTTTCCCGTTTGGACCGTTTCCCGTTGTGGAAACGCACGGCATATACGGTAGCCGAGAAGTTGTACTGTAATTCTTGGCTAGAGGATTGGGAGGCTTGCCTATGTCCCCTTTGCTTTCCATCAATGGATTAGATGTTGGATTTTCAGGAGTCGAGATGGGATTATCTATGGGATATGATTCTGTTTCGGATTTAGATTGATCCTTTGTTTTTTTAAGACTATTTGTTGCTGCGTTGGCCGAAGCAGTCTCTGTAAGGTAAGAGGGCAGTGGTATAGAAGGGCAAGGTTAGGGGTGTTCAAAACCCGACCCTATCCGAATAGACCGAACCGAACAAGGAATTCGGATAGGGTTATTAGGGTCGGGTAGGGTTGAGAATTTGAGGTTTGATCGGGTTCGGATCGGGTTAAACCTTCATTAACCCAAACAACCTGACAAACAAATAAATCCCTCCAAAAATGCTGCGTTTTACTAATCGTGTGAGTTCGGATCGAGTTGATCCGACTTGAACCCCTTTTTAATAATTTAAAATAAAAGAAAAAATAATTTTAAAATTAAAAAAATAAATTTGGATTATTCGGACGGGCCCCGAAATTTTGCGGGTTATTCGGGTAGGGGCCCAAATTATTCATAGGATAGGGTTGGGATATATAGAAAAGTTCGGATTTCGGGTTATTTGGGTCGGGTTGACCCGTCAACACTTTTTTATCACACTCAAAATTTTAGGAATTTAGCTACAACATGCCTGTTGCAAAAATTGGCTACAACATTTTTCCAAGCTAATTTTGTGAGAGCTACATTCTCTCAAGTTAATTATTTTTTTTTCAATTTAATTACTTTATTATATAACTTATAATAATTGATCACAATTGATATTATTGAAAATAAATATAATAATTAGTTTAATTTAGTTAGTTAAATTTATTTAAATAAATGATTTAATTAAATGTAAATGAAATTTAAATATTAAAAATCAAAATTATATAAAAATAGTTAAACGTAAAATATGAAATATGATGTACTCATTTTTGCAAGCTTATTAAAATAATAATTTTAATTCATTTTAATTCTCGCCAATATAACTATATCAACAAACATATGAATATTTCATTAAATTGGCGACAATGATAGCTACAACAATATTGTCGCCAATAAATTTATATGAATAGAATAGTATATTTTGCAAAATAACATGCTCCATCACAGAATTCACTTGTGTTTCTCACTACAAGAAAATTTGGAAATAGCAATGAAAAAATAACAACAAAATTTATTCCGTTGCTAAATTAGCAACGGAAAATAAATTTCATTGCTATTTAGCAACAAAAATATATTTCGTTGCTATATTTGGTTAAACTTTGCAGATTTAGCAACATAAATATATTTGGTTATTTTCTGTTGCTAAAAGTGGAGGAAATTATTAGCATCACCATTTAGCAACGAAAATTAGCAACAAAATCTTTAAACCATTGCTAAAAAAGGTGGCAATGGAAAAATTATCAACGGAGTTATTTTTCCGTTGCTAAAATAGCAATAAAAATTTAATTCGATTGGTATTTTTGGTGCCAAGGAGGTGGAATAACTTTGGGTCCAAAAATACCAACAGAATTATTTGCCATTGCTAAAATAATAACGAAATTTGATTTCAGTTGCAATTTTAGCAACAAAAATTATATTCCGTTGGTATTTTTCGACGCATGTGGAATAACTTTGGGATAAAAAATACCAATGAAATTATTTTTTTGTTGCTAAAATAGCAATAAAATTTGAATTCGATTGCTATTTTAGCAACTAAAAAATAGTTCCATTTGGTATTTTTAGACCCAAGTGGATGTAAAAATTTTGAAACAAAAAATTCCAACAAATTTATTTTTTCGTTGCTAAAATAGCAATGAAATTTAAATTTGGTTGCAATTTTAGCAACATAATATATATATTGTTGATATTTTTGATCAAAATACCAACGAATAGTTTTTCTTTGCTAAATTTACAACCGAATTAATATTTCCTTGGTATTTTTCAGTTTGCTCTAGCTATAAATGCAGCCTTATATTTCTCTCCCTTGCCCTCGCCGTTCGCCTTGCTCTCAAGTGTTTCACTTTCTCCAGCCAATTAAAACCCTAGCAAAATCCCATCTTTAACCTGAATTTAATCAGCTTTTTTCCCTAAAATCTCAACTTAAATCCTGAAAAAGTTTGTCATTAAAGCTCATTTTTTGCACATAAACATGGATTCCACACCACCTTCTCATAGATTGAATGCCAGCTCTCAAACAAAATCAGCTTCTTATTTAGCGTGAATCACGCATTCCATTGAAAATGAAGAATCATCATAGCTAACTTTGGATCTAATGCCTTCTCTGGCGAAGAAAACCCCATCAATGCCGCTGGCTCTCTCTGTCAAATCCTCCACCAATTGTCTTCCTTTTCATGAGCTCCTCATTTTCTCTCTATTTACTTCAAGAAAATCAAGAAGTCACCTTACTGACCGGCTTGAGATGGCAGAGGAGGTAGCCATGGAGCTAGCTGGGTCTCATCGTTGATACAAGAGCAGGGGATCCCAATTAGGAGCTTTGGGCCGTGCTTTCCCTAGGCATACCAGAAGATCAAGAAGTCAATTAGGGATGGAGATTAAATGATGTCGTTGGAGATGTCCATTTATTTGAATACTGACGAGTTGACGCTCAATCTTTGCACCTACTTCCTTTGGAACAGTTCGTACTTCAAAAAAGAAAAGCAAGCACTAACTTCAATATTGCACCCCCTCCACACACACACACACACTCTCTCTCTTAACACTTACAAGCAGATTCACCATTGCTACAACCAAAATGGAATCTACCAGTAATGTACTGGTAACTATTCATTTCCTATTCTCAACTTTCATTTCTACATTTTTTTTATAGATTGATTTTGCCATCACCATACAAAGACAACCATAAAGAATCAAACTTTTCTATTTTCCTTTGCAGCCAAACCATTTCAATTCTGGGCAGTAAGTTTATATCAAATGGTAAAGAAAGTAACTTTTCATTTGGGTTGAATTTCCTCTGTAATTTGCTTTATCTTCTATTGCTATGGCATAAAAGGGGAGTGGAGTTTCAAGGCTAAGAAAGAATCCAACTTTATTTTGTGCTCCGATCATGGGTGATTCCATTAATAAGATGGAAGTCAAATTTGCTAAAGCTAAAGCTAAAGCTAGTGGAGTTGATCTTGTGGAAATTTAATTATATAGTTTAAAGAACTTTAGTCCTCATCAAGACTTTGAAACTCTCATTTCGCTCTCTTCTTTTCCCACTCTTTTCACCTATAAGTTTCAAACTGTAGACATTTTCTGTCTTTTAAGATTTTTTTTGCTCTGGTTACTTTTAAGCTTTGATTTTTTTATTTGGTTTTTAATTTGTTTCTGTAGACCAACATGGGAAGGAGGTGAGTATAATGGCGATGAAAGTGAAAGGCAGGATGCTCTTAGATTAGCCATGGAGTTGGGTGCTGATTATATTGATGTTGAGCTTCAGGTTCTCTCTCTCTCTGTAATAAAATATGTTTAAATGGCAAAATGCATTGGTGCAAAAGAACTTTTTTTATGGGAAAAAATGTTAAATTTAGACAGGCACCTTTTACTGAGGTGGGAATATGGCTTTAATCTTTGTAATTGTCTAGCTTTGCCATTGGAGCACTGCATTAGCACTATATCAGTAATAGATTTCTATTCACCTTTGGATGATGAATGGGTTATATATACTAATAGTAACTTATAAAGCCATAATCTGTAGCTCAATGTCATCTTTTTGTTGTTCTTGATTTGTTTGTGGAGGTTGCTCATGCATTCAAGGACTCCATACATGGAAAGAAACTTGAAAAGTGAAAATTCATTGTTTCTTTCCACAACTACCATAATACTCCATCAGTTGAAGATCTCGGCAACCTTTTGGCAAAGATACAAGCTGCTGGAGCTGACATAGTGAAGATTGCTACAACTGCTATGGATATTACTGATGTTGCTCGCATTTTCCAAATAACTATCCAATCTCAAGTATGCCATATATGTATTGCTATTGTTTCCTAAAGTTAAGATTAGTGTATAATTAGAAGGCACACAAGAAACTTCATGTTTTTGGGGGCCTTGAAATTTTGGGATGTTGTTAATTATGGAAAGACTAGCACATAATGAGCATAGCAAGGAGAGCATATTTATTTTATGTGCCTTGACTAAATCTCAAATTACTTTGAACTATAAAAAGGAAATAATTTGCTTGCTCTCTTGATGAAAAGCCTAAGCATATTGTCAGCTAACAAACAATAGTCTTTTTGGCATTTGATGTTAATTAACAATTTTGTTGGCATGGAAAATATAACAGAAGCATCAACATTAGATTGTATAAATTTTTTACATACATTGTGTATTTAGAACCCTAATTTTTTCTTATGTTCTTGTTTCTTACCATTTTTCCATTTTTTTCCTTCCAAAGTATAACACTATTAGATATGGAACCATTTAGAACATTATGTGAAAATGGTAGCCAAAGCTTTTGCTGAGATAGTATCTTCAACATTTCGAGGATTTTTAGAACTAGGGTATCCCATCTTTTGGTGTTAAATAATTTTGAAGTTTGACATTGTATCTAATATATCGTCCTGTTTATTTGGGTTTTTCTTTTATTACTTGTTGAGTATGATAAATCTAGAATATTATCATTTTATGATTTCTCAGAACTGAATGATTTCTTTTGCTGAAATTAACAACAATTTTCAGGTTCCTATAATTGGAATTGTTATGGGTGAGAGGGGTTTAACTTCTAGGATACTTTGTGCAAAATTTGACGGGTACCTGACTTTTGGTACTCTTGAGTCAGAAATAGTTTCAGCTCCTGGTAAGCCAACAATCAAAGACCTGCTGGACCTCTACAATTTCAGACAAATTGGACCTAACACAAAATTGTATGGCATTATTGGAAAGCCTGTAGGCCACAACAAATCACCTATTCTATATAATAAAGCATTCAATTCAGTAGATTTTTGTTGGAATTTATCGGTTACATGCATCTCATACATAAGCAGAATTTAAAATTTTTAACCAATGTTACTGATCTTACCATGAATGTACAATATTCATATTGATGAGAATAAGAAAAATCACCTTTGATTTTTGTTGAACAGTTGATTTTACTTTGCACCGGGTTGTCGCAAACCACAGTGTCCAAAATCGAACACCTCCAATGAGTAATCCACACTAGAGATTGATAGAATGAACCAACAAATTGGTAGAGGACAAGTGCTGGCCAAAAAACCCTAGAGCTAGCAAGGGTTTGGGTGGCTAGGGTAGAGAGAATAATAGAAGAAGTCTTTCTTAAGTGTTATATCACTTAACCCTAATTTCTCATTAGTTGGCTTTTTATAGTTAGGTTAAAAATCCAACTTCATAATGAGATTGGGCTCTTTAAAATTGCTGGAGAATTATTAATTGGGATTTTAAAATTCTTTATAATTATTTGGGCTCAATTAAATCCAATTTAAACCTTTTCATAAAAGACTATGCACAAAACCCATAAATTAGGCCATTTGTGCAACTAATTGGATTTAATTACCCAAATGGATTCCAAATCAAACCAAATTAAATATGTAGGTTCCACAACACTTATGTAACATATATAATTTAACTTGGTCCAAGAAATAGGCCATTAAGTCCTTCTGTCTGGGAGTTGACGTATGGCCCTCTACAGAAGGGCTTCTGCACCAACTTCATTCCTTTGGCCCCTTTATAATTCCTCCAATGGACCTATTAATTATTATATCAGTCCTATAATACTTATAGTAGTCCTATAACATTTATCGTCCAAAAATAATTAATCATGAAATACATTATTTCAATTAGGTCCAATTTTACAAAACATTTCTCAAAAGTTCAGCGAACAATTTTACTTGATCATAATTAATTAAACTCTTTAATTAATTATTATCTTATTCACTTCTCTACCCTCATAATAATATCAAATATTATTATCCTTGTCATTTTACCATTTTATCCTTTTCTCTATATGTGTGTGACCTATTGTGTTCCTGTCCATATTGGCAGTATAATATGTAATTGTGAATTCTATTCAAAACCCACATGATTTAAACTCCTTTAAATAATTTTATCAATCCCTATTGATATTCTTGATACATCATTATACAAGTCATGATTGGCCTCTAGCTAGGCATCATGACTACCCAAATGTCAGGAAAGTCAAGTGGTTTGACTATACCCTTTTATAGAAACAGTTACCGTGCAATTACTCCTTTCACCACTCTTATCTCAATTAGATTCTGAGTATGGATTTCTGTCAACTCATATAAATCTAATTATATATGTTCTATTAATTTAACCATTGTTCCCAAAATGCCCTTTATGGATCTCTATCCATTTTGGCATATTACTCTGGCCAAAGATTCTCTGAACAAGGCAATTATAGAATCATGCGAGATAAATTCCCTTATTAAATCTGGGATGGTGAATCCTTTGTCAATCACTCAACTATTCTTCAAGTAGGTCATGATATACCCAATCTCCTAACTATGTTCACTCCCAGTTGGAAGTAATCAGTTATGGAGTCAAAGTCTACCACTTGCTACTTAAGATAACTTTGGTGATCTCAAGTCTAAGGATACTTGCACAACTGCTATGAAGAGATTCCTCACTAACATATATTTAATATCCATGTGAGGATTCTCTATGCAGGTCTCCAATGAACTTGTTCTTCTAACAAGCATCCACATGTTAGCTTTGATTATCTTCCATAATTACAATTATGAGAACCACTTCTTGAACCATTCAAGAAGCATAACATGTGCTAGTCTTTCTGAATTAACAATATCCTTATCTTGTTAATTCTATGACTAGGGATATTTAGATATTAACACATTTTCATGCAATAGACATCTCATATCATGAACACTTTCATGATTGCCTTTGCACTGTATTTATAATATATAGGACTTCATTTATTAATTTAAGATTTACAAACTCATGTATTTAAACATAGCATTAATAAATAAATTATGCCTTTTATTAAGAATATAAATTCATACATATGAAAAACATCCTTATTACATGTGCTCTAGGGCATACTCTTTAACAATCTCCCACTTGCACTAGAGCCAATCACTCATATGTCTCAGACCCATGCAATTTATATGGTGATCGTGCTTCTTTTAGGAAAGTGCTTTAGTGAGGGGATCCACCACATTATCATTTGTAGGGATCCTTTCTATTTTCACATCATTTCTAGCTACTATTTTCCTTATGAGATGGTAGCATCTGAGAACATGCTTGGATCACTAATGAGACTGTGGTTCCTTTGCTTGCACAATGGCTCAATTGGTGTCACAATATAAAGGAATTGGATCAACAATGCTAGGCACCACTCTTAGTTCAGTTATGAACTTTTTGATCCCGACTGCTTCTTTGGCTGCTTTTAAAGTAGCAATGTACTCAGCTTCCGTCGTGGAATCAACAGTTGTTTCTTGTTTGGAACTTTTCCAACTAACTGCTCCTCCTCCCATTATGAACACATAACCAGATTGTGATTTACAATCATCTTCGTCAGATTGGAAACTGGCATCTGTATACCCATTTACTTCCAAACTGCCCTCTCCATATACCAAGAATATATCCTTAGTCCTTCTCAAGTACTTAAGGATATTCTTGACAGCTGCCCAGTGTTCCTCTCTAAAATTGGATTGGAATCTACTTGTGACACTTAAAGCAAATGTTATATCTGGACGTGTACATAACATAGCATACATGATAGAACCAATTGCAGATGCATATGGTATTCTATTCATGCTCTCTTTATCCTCTAGTGTCTGCGGACACATAGACTTAGAAAGGTGTTTCCCATGCACCATGGGTATAAACCCTTTCTTAGAGAGATCCATATTGAACCTCTTCAATACTTTATCTATATACGTACTCTGAGAAATACCTAGCAACCTATTGGATCTATCTCTATAGATCCTTATTCCCAGAATATAGGATGCTTCTCCAAGGTCTTTCATGGAAAATTGCTTGGATAACCATATTTTAACAGATTGAAGAAGAGAAATGTCATTTCCTATGATCAATATGTCATCCACATATAGAACTAGGAAGACAATTGCACTCCCACTGACCCTTTTATACACACAAGGTTCATCTTCATTCTGCGAGAAACCAAATTCTTTGATTGTCTCATTGAATCGTATGTTCCAGCTCCTAGAGGCTTGCTTCAATCCATAAATGGATCTTTGAAGCTTGCATACCTTTTCGCCATTTCCTGATGTGAACCCTTCTGGTTGTGTCATATACACATCCTCAGTAAGATTTCCTTTAAGGAAAACATCTTCACATCCATTTGCCAAATCTCATAATCATAATGAGCTGCAATGGCTAAAAGTATTCTTATAGGCTTAAGCATCGCTACAGGAGAAAAAGTTTCATCATAGTCAATACCTTCTTTTTGATGATAACCTTTTGCTACTAAGCAAGCTTTATAGGTTACTATATTACCTTCCATGTCGGTCTTATTTTTGAAGACCCATTTGCACCCTATGGGTTTTATCCCTTCAAGTGGTTGAGTTGAAGTCCATACTTTATTCTTATACATGGAGCCCATTTTAGACTGCATAACCTTAAGCCATAAATCACGTTTGGAATTGTTCAAAACTTCTTTATATCTTGTAGGCTTATTGTCCTCTACTACAGTTATGCCTCTATCCGAATCAATATGAAATCCATATCTCACAGGGATAGAACGCATCCTAGTAGATCTTTTAGGATTTTGTGTATAATCAGGTTTAACTGCAATCTTATCATTATGAAATTCAATTTTGGGTTCAATCGGTTGATCATCTTCTATTTGTGGGTCTTGAACTTCACCAAGTTTAATTTTACTCCCATTGTCCTCTCGTAGGAGAAATTCTCTTTCCAAGAAGACAGCATGCCTTGAAAGAAACACCTTTTGTTCTAAGGGATGATAGAAATAATATCCAAACATTTCTTTTGGATATCCCACAAATAAACATTTGTCAGACTTAACATCCAGTTTGTTTGATATTGTCCTCTTCACATAAGCAGGACAACCCCATACTTTTATATGAGAAAGCGTGGGTTTCTTGTTATTCCACATCTCATATGGAGTAACATCAACCGATTTACTAGGAACACTATTTAATACATAAACAACAGTTTCTAGTGCATATCCCCAAAAGGACTTAGGCAAGTCCGCTCGGCTCATCATTGATCGAACCATATCTAATAGTGTTTGATTTCTCCTTTTAGATACACCATTGTGTTATGGTGTATATGGTGGAGTCCATTAAGATAAAATCCCATTATCTCTAAGATAATCCTGAAACTCTTGGCTTAAGTATTCTCCACCTCGATCTGATCTAAGTGTTTTAATACTTTTGCCAAGTTGTTTCTCTACTTCATTTCTGAATTCTTTGAACTTTTCAAATGCTTCTGATTTATATTTCATTAGATAGATGTATCCAAACCTGGAATAATCATCTATGAAAGTAATGAAGTAGGAGTAACCTACTCTGGCATGTGTAGTCATTGGACTACATACATCTGAATGTATTAAGTCCAAAACCATTTTAGCTCGTTCTCCTTTACCAATAAAGGGAGCTTTTATCATTTTTCCCAATAAACAAGATTCGCATGTATCAAATGATCCCAAATCACCTGACTTGTGCAATTTGGTCATGCGTTTCTCATTTATATGGCCTAAATGACAATGCCATAAGTATGAGGTATTTAGATTATCATGTTTTATTCTCTTGGTATCCACATTATGTACTTGTTTAATTAAATCAAGAACAAATATACCATTCTCAATGATAGCTTTTGCATAAAACATATTGTTCTTAAAAATGTAACAACATTTGTCCTTTAAAGAAATATCATAATCGTTCATCAAACAACTGAAAGAAATAATACTTTTGGACAAAGCTGGAACATAATAACAATTATTTAATTCCAGTACTAATCCACTAGGAAGAGGAAAATAGTAAGTCCCCACAACTGTTGTAGAGATGTTCTATCCAGTAGCTGACTGCAAACATATCTCTGCCTTTCCAACTCTTCTAAAGCTTCTAAGCCCCTGTAGATCATTACATAAGTGAGATCCATATCCGGTATCTAATACCCAAGATTGTTTTGAAGCAATAAAATAAGTATTAATTTCAATCATATGAATACCTGAAGTAGAAGCATCAGCTTGCTTCTTCTCCTTGAGAGAATCTAGATAGGCCTTGCAGTTACACTTCCAATAACCGTCCTTTCCACAATGGAAGCAAGTTCATTTGGGATTCTCTTTCTTGGCAACCTTCTTCTTGAAGATCCCATCATTCTTTGGCTGCGCCTTGGTTATCTTCTTCTTCTTCTTCTTTTACTTCTTGCCTTTAGCAGAAGTGACAACCATGACACTTTTTGGATCCTTCTTAAATGATCCATCAGCTGTCTTGAGCATATTGATTAACTCAAGAATGGATACTTGGATCTTGTTCATGTTGAAGTTAAGCACGAAAGGTGCATAACTTAGAGCCAATGAGTACAAGATTAAATCTATGTATAGATCATTATCTATAACATAGCCAAGTCTACTCAAATGCTCAATATACCCATACATCTTCAATGCATGAGTAGCAGCTGAAGTGCCTTCCACCATTTTGCAGCTAAATAGAGCTCGAGCAATCTCATATTGCTCAGATCTAGCTTGAGAAGAATAAAGCTCCTCTAGATGAAAAACGATGGTTCTAGCATCCATCATCTCATGTTGCTTTTGAAGCTTCGAGGACATAGCACCCAGCATCAGACATGTTGCCGCTTCACTATCCTCCATGTATTTTCGATAAATGCCTTTGATCTCATCAATGGCATCATGTGATGGAAGTGGTGGTGGATCTTTATCCAAGACATAATGAATCTTTTCAGCTCTGAGAACAATTCTCACTTGCATGATCCAGTCAGAATAGTTGCTGCCAACCAATTTATTATCCAAGATCGATCGTATATTAATGTTTGATGTGCTTATGATGATGACCTAGATGTGAAAAAGAAATTATATGAGAGTATGTTCATATATATGTATGCATTAATAAGGTCTTTAATTAATCCATTTACTCCCACTATTTTATTGCGAATTAATAGCCCTCACTATGTAATCCGAGAAAACCCGATGGTTTTTCTAGTGGGCCAATATCCAATCCTTGATATGTAATTTGACCTTGATTGTGGTCAACAAGCCAAACTCCATACCCTTGAAAGGTAGGTATCTATATACCAATTATGTCTCTACACAACTATTGGATCATTAGGTTATCAACTCTTGATGCATGCATATCGTATATGCATTCCTTAATCTTGCCTCTAGAACCATTAGCCTTGACTGTGGTCAACAAGCTAATGGGCTAGCTAAGATGACCCATTTAATTAGATTTGAACATATTTGATATAATGTGAGCTTGACTGTAGTCAATAGCCCACATTATAAAGAACTTTTATTCTCCTCAAATTAATGGAAGGCTTATATACCTTAGTATTTGTTTTGAGGGTTTTAGTTAATTAAGTCTCATCATACATGGTTGGCATACATTGGTATGCATCCTATATCTATAACATAAATATAAGCATACAAATATGGTATAGTTATGGACTTCACTACATTGATTTCCCCGAGCCAAGAGGGAAATCAAAAGGTCACACCTAGGTAGTATGCATGATTCAAACAAGAAAAATAATTACATTATCTTCAAGCTTGTTGGATCTCCATCCGGCCCATCTTGATCCTTGATATTGGTCTCCATCTCTATTTCTAATTCTAATCTAAGTAATCTAATTACATATTACAACTTGAAAAGAAATATAAACCAAAAACAAGTGGCCGGGACATGAAAGTCCTCATTGGGCCAAAACATGCATAATGCTCAATCACATTGGGCCGTGTCCATAACTATCCATCATGCCAATCATACACCCTTATATGCATTTCCAATGCATAAAGAAATGGATTACTAACTTTGTTTCAACTCTTGAAACAAACTTTTGAGTTATTTAATGATGTGATCAAATTAGGAAACTTTTTCCATTTTGGAAACTTTCATTTTAGGAAACCTTTTTGCATGCATGTGTTCTTGCCTTAATAATCAATCTAATTGATTATTAATTAATTATTAATTGATTATTTAATTAATTAATCATATTAAATAATTAAAAGAATTAATTTTGGGCTTAGGATTAAGGGTAGGCCGAAACCCACCAAATGAAACCCTAATTGTGTTCACACACAAACTAGTTTTGTGTCTATTGGACCGTTTGGGCCTTTTGGAATGAGACAAGCCCACTCCAGCCCTTAAAACCCATTAATAAAATTAATTATTGTTTATAATATTTAATTTAAATCAGCTCCTTCGGCCCACCAAGTCATTCACTAATTTAAACCAAGTCCGTAAATATAATTAAGCCCATTATGTGGTTTTAATGAATTAAAATTACTCAAATTAATTTAAGGCCCATTTTAATTAATTCAATTAATTAAAAACACTTTAATATATCAGATATATCAGATTTAGAAGATTAAAAATTGTTCTAAATAAGAACACACGAAGAACATATCAAGAACACACGAAGAACACCAATTTATCGAACTTTTCGACTAAACTAGTTTTCATGCAAAACATGTTCGATTTTAATTTCGTTTGATCCTATGGCTTAATATCACATATTAAACACATAAAATATCATATAAATGATCTTATAATGGATCTATAAAAAATTAATTTAGAACAGCCCCTAACTCTAAAAGCTCTACATGCAAAAATACAGAATTCTTTTCTCAAAAAAAATTGTTTTTATTTCTGCTTTATTTATTTGATTACACATATATCTAAAAATCAATATTTCTCATTCATGAACAATTAAATCTGATATTTTAAAGTTCATGAAATAAATAACTCAAAAAAAAATAAAACTTATTCCGCAGAAAAATATAGAATTGTATATTTATGGCAAAACCTGGCTCTGTTACCATGTTGGAATTTATCGGTTATATGCATCTCATACATAAGTGAAATTTAAAATTTTTAACCAATGTTACTGATATTGCCATAGATGTACAATATTCATATTGATGGGAATAAGAAAAATCACCTTTGATTTTTGTTGAACAGTTGATTTTACTTTGCACTGGGTTGTCGCAAACCACAGTGTCCAAAATCGAACACCTCCAATGAGTAATCCACACTAGAGATTGATAGAATGAACCAAAAAATTGGTAGAGGACAAGTGCTGGCCAAAAACCCTAGAGCTAGCAAGGGTTTGGGCGGCTAGGGTAGAGAGAATAATAGAAGAAGTCTTTCTTAAGTGTTATATCACTTAACCCTAATTTCTCATTAGTTGGCTTTTTATAGTTAGGTTAAAAATCTAACTTCATAATGAGATTGGGCTCTTTAAAATTGCTGGAGAATTATTAATTGGGCTTCTGGAATTCTTTATAATTATTTGGGCTCAATTAAATCCAATTTAAACCTTTTCATAAAAGACTATGCATAAAACCCACAAACTAGGCCCTTTGTGCAACTAATTGGATTTAATTACACAAATGGATTCCAAATCCAACCAAATTAAATATGTAGGTTCCAAAACACTTATGTAACATATATAATTTAACTTGGTCCAAGAAATAGGCCATTAAGGCCTTCTGTCTAGGAGTTGGCATATGGCCCTCTATAGAAGGGCTTCTGCACCAACTTCATTCCTCTAGCCCCTTTATAATTCCTCCAATGGACCTATTAATTATTATATCAGTCCTATAACACTTATAGTAGTCCTATAATATTTATAGTCCAAAAATAATTAATCATGAAATACATTATTTCAATTAGGTCCAATTTTACAGAACATTTCTCAAAAGTTCAGCGAACAATTTTACTTGATCATAATTAATTAACTCTTTAATTAATTATTATCTTATTCACTTCTATACTATCATAATAATATAAAATATTATCATCCTTGTCATTTTACCATTTTATCCTTTTCTCTATATGTGTGTGACCTATTGGGTTCCTATCCATGTTGGCAGTATAATATGTAATTGTGAATTCTATTCAAAACTCACATGATTTAAAATCCTTTAAATAATTTTATCAATCCCTATTGATATTCTTGATACATAATTATACAAGTTATGATTGGCCTTTAGCTAGGCATTATGAATACCTAAATGTCAGGAAAGTCAAGTGGTTTGACTATACCCGTCCATAGAAACAGTTACCATGCAATTACTCCTTTCACCACTCTTATCTCAATTAGATTCTGAGTATGGATTTCTGTCAACTTATATAAATCTAATTATGTATGTTCTATTAATTTAACCATTGTTCCCAAAATTTCCTTCATGGATCTCTATCCATCTTGGCATATTACTCTGGCCAGAGATTCTCTGAACAAGGCAATTATAGAATCATGCGAGATAACTTCTCTTATTAAATCTGGGATGGTGAATCCTTTGTCAATCACTCAACTATTCTTCAAGTAGGTCATGATATACCCAATCTTCTAACTATGTTCACTCCTAGTTGGAAGTAATCAGTTATGGAGTCAAAGTCTACCACTTGCTACTTAAGATAACTTTGGTGATCTCAAGTCTAAGGATACTTGCACAACCTCTATGAAGAAATTCCTCACTAACATATATTTAATATCCATGTGAGGATTCTCTATGCAGGTCTCCAATGAACTTGTTCTTCTAACAAGCATCCACATGTTAGCTTTGATTATCTTCCATAATTACAGTTGTGAGAACCACTTCTTGAACCATTCAAGAAGCATAACATGTGCTAGTCTGTCCGAATTAACAATATCCTTATCTTGTTAATTCTATGACTAGGGATATTTAGATATTAACACATTTGCATGCAATAGACATCTCATATCATGAACACTTTCATTATTGCCTTTGCACTGTGTTTATAATATCTAGGACTTCATTTATTAATTTAAGATTTACAAACTCATGTATTTAAACATAGCATTAATAAATGAATGATGCCTTTTATTAAGAATATAAATTCATACATATGAAATGTTAGTGTAAGTCCTAGCCCCAATGCATTGTAACGAAACACTTGAAATTAATAAAATGAGGCATTTGTTTTATCTTTTGAATACCTGTGCATGTCAATTGATAAAACTATCCAAGAATGTCGTTTCGGTTTAAGTTATCATGTGTGAGGCACATGGATTGTAAGACCTTGAAACAAATGGGACTTCATTCTAAATATCCCTAGTCAGTCATTGTTATGGGAATAACAAATAAATCAAGACTAGTATGCTCTCTCTGATGCTATGAGTCCTGTCTTACGGATCATTAGGACAAGAGTGTCAATCAGAGATCATAGATACATGTTAAAGAACATGGTATCTGGATTCGATCCGCTCATGAGAACACTACATGGTACAAGTCATAAGTGTTTCTCATATGCAAGTTTTGTATTGGAGTTCTTAGACCTGAAATCTCTATGAAACTCTTTATGAATTACTGTGTACTTTGACATACACCTAACGTGCTCGTAACAGAGTGACAAGTACGGGTATGATTGGGTATGCATTGATTCATGTTAGAGAGCATGAGAGAAGTGAAGGGATTACCCCTCTCGATATGAGAGAAAATATCATCGGCCACTTGATCAGTGAACTGAGAAGTGTATGGCCATACCGAGATGAAATAATGAGTAATCATTATTTATCTGAGAGTTCAGTGTCACTGGAATATCAAGAAAGGAATTAATATATATAAGGATGACTGGTTCCATGCCTTATATTAATTCTGATATTTATGGGTAAGGGACTATGCAAAATTGCATTAGGTCACTAAATGCCATATGCATTTTCATTTAATTTGGAATGCTATAATATCTTGCTAGAGAATATATATAGCCTTTGAATTAATTTATTAATTCATTGCCAACATTAAATGGACCTATAGGATCGCACACAAAGCATTGGGCTTAAAATATTTAAATTGTGTATTGGAAATTAATTTGGACTTTTATTTAAAGTCAAATTAATGCATAAAATGGGTAAACAGATTTTTACCTAAAACAGCTAGCTGTTTTAGGCAAATCTGTAAAAACAGTTTTTTTGCCTAAAACAGCTAGCTGTTTTAGGCAAAACTGTCAAGGTGCAATTTTGCCTAAAACAGCTAGCTGTTTTAGGCAAAACTGTTAAGCCACGATTTTGCCTAAAACAGCTAGCTGTTTTAGGCAAATATGTGAAACGAGTTTTTTGCCTAAAACAGCTAGCTGTTTTAGGCAAATATGTTGGTCACGAGAGAAATTTGTTGGCATGTGCTAGGTTTAATTTCAATTGATTAATTATCTATGTATAATTAAGTTAATTGAGTATTAAATCCTAATTTGTATTTAATCAAAATATAATACTTGAGAGGAAATTAAAGTAGCCAAAATTCAAACTAAAATACTAGTTGAATTCGGCAACTTATTTTACCTTAAATAAGTAAGTTTGTTTTGATTAAATGACTAATGCCATTTGAATTTAAATTCTAATGGAATTTAAATTAGGATATATCTCTTAATTAGGAAGTGATGGAGGCTGAAATTAACACTTAATTTACGGCACTCACACTTGACCTAAATTAGTGATATATATTAATGAATTAAATGAATAACATGCATGCCGTTTTTGCTATTTTTCTCTCTTGGCCGAAATACTCAAGGGGAAAGAAATCTTTCTTGTTCTCTTGTGTTCTCGGGCTGAAACAGTAACCTAAAGGAAGAACAAGATCAGATCTTGTGGCTTCAAATCATTCCCATTACCGAATACACAATCATAGAGCTAGCACTCTTGATTTTAAGCCATATTTGCAAGTGTGTGTGTGAGAATAGAGGGAGTGGCGCAAAAGGCTGTTCCTTGGCATTGGTGATCGAGAACTAAGGTGGATAAAGGCATCTTGGTTGCTGGACATCACAAAATCAAAGAATAAAAGGCATCATCTATTGTAAGTTTCAAAACCCTAAAATTGCATGTTTTCGTTCCTAGTTTTGGATATGTATGGTATGCATGATAAAATTTTTGTTTTTCCGCTGTGCTATCATGATTATCATACCATGTCATATTCCATCAGTGGTATCAGAGACTAGACATGCTTATTTTAGTGCTTTAGATGCATGAAAAAATTAATTAAAAATCGTTATTTTGAAAACATGCAAATCTGAAATTTTCTGTTTTGAGTTTTTTGCATTGTTTTGGTGTAAAAACGATTTTAATTGATAAGATAGGTATTATAATTAATATGACATGTTAATATACTGTCCTAAGATGTTATTAGGGCTGGTAATGGTCAGATTTAATTATTTATACCTGATGGTACATGTTAATTATGAAACTAGGTGCTAGTTGGCATGTAAATTGCTAGTTTAACAACTAGTTTTCAAAATTAAATGTAAAAACGTTTTTGGCATATTTGTAAGTGATATTTAAAGATTAATTATCAGGTCTGGACATTTTTAAAATTTGGTTTTAATTCTGGTCCATGATAATTTAATTGATTAATTTTAAAATCACTTAAAACAATGACTAGTTTGTGTTTGTTACATGTTTAATCAACATTGTTTGCTTTGTTTTGATTAAAATGGTAAAAACACATTTAGATTAAAATGGTACAGAATATTAAATCAATATTTATGGACTTATTTAGAATATTAAATGACTCATAAAATTGATTTAAATGTTTGTGCATTTCATGGCATTACATAAGCATTAAACAACTAGTTTTGTTGTTTGTTTGTTTTTGCATGAATGCCGTGTGTTATTATATGTGTTCTTCATGATTTTATTTTTAATTCATGTTAGCACATATTATATGTATTTTTAATGTTTATGGGCTGTATGACATAAAATTAAAAATGGCAAAATTGGAAATTATACTAGAGTTGATTTATAGCACAAATCTAACTAGTTAGTGTTTTGGGCTTTTAAGAGAACTTATTCAATAAAAGGATTTAGTCCATTGGGCTTTGGCCCAGTCCCGTCATGGGGTCTTCTCTTAAAGGTTCAAGTACACAATTTCCATTAATGGGCTTGGCTAAATTGATTAAAATTGGACTTTGTCTGATCCATGAATGCTATGTATATTTATTTGCTTGATTGGTGTGATGAATGGATATGCATGGTGCATTCATGGGCCCTGGGTTTTTGTAATTAAATATGGCCTGCGTGCCATTATATTTTATTGTAAAAGTTTCATTTATTTCTTAGAATAGAATTTATTTGAAGACTTTGTAAATCAAGACGAAGCCCACCGGAGTGGAGAAGCCCAACTCGAAGATTCTTATGTAATAGTATAGAATCTTAGTTGTAGGTTTTTGGGGCCATGTTTGTCACGCTTTACTTTATGCAATTATATATATATGCATGCTATGTATGGATGACAAAGCGTATGCCATGTAAGCCGTAATAAAATGAATCCCTAAAATAGTAAGTCACAAAGTTGCCTTCCTAATTCGAAACATGTCAAGGCATCGATCATCGGTCACGTAGACTAGGAGTCCTAGATGCGCCCGATTATCTTTGTGAGGCATGGGTTGTGAATGTAGGTTGGACTTAACATGGAAAGGGATGCCCGGACCTAGGCAACTAATAAATGGGTTGTGCTATAACATCTTAAGATGTTAGCCCATTTGATCCAAGAGTCATGTACGAGACATGATTGGAGTTTTCCTACCTAAGTAACTTAACTTGTTAGGTGTACAAGCTCAGCTTGACTAATAAGTTGTTGTGAAAAGTGGATCTTGGCCCACATTAAATCACTAACGCGAATTATTTAAAGGGATATTAATTCGGTTTGTGGGATCATTAATAAGACCTCATTTAATCTTGCTCAATTTTATTGTAGATTGAAAATGGCATCTTCAAACAACAATTTCTCATTGCGATCGGTCCTTGAAAAGGACAAATTGAATGGCACCAATTTCATAGACTAGTCTCGAAACTTAAGAATAGTTCTTAAGCAAGAGAAGAAGTCGTATGTTTTGGATGCACCCTTGCCTGAAGAACCAGGAAGGAACGCCTCTGCGGTTCAAAAGGAAACTTTTGAGACCAAGAAGAGTGACTCTAATGATGTGACCTGTTTGATGCTAGCCACTATGGTGCCTGAATTGCAAAAGCAATTTATGGACCAAGAGGCCTATGCAATCATGGTGCACCTCAAGGAGATGTTCCAAGAACAAGCTCGTCACGAGAGGTTCGTGACAACAAAGGCTTTAATTTCTTGCAAGATGGCTGAGGGTACTCCTGTTAGTACCCATGTACTCAAGATGAAAGGGTATCTTGATACTCTTGAGAAGCTTGAGGTACTAGTGCCAAAGGAATTAGCCACTGACTTGATCTTAGGATCTTTGCCTGCTGCTTATGATCCATTTGTGATGAATTATAACATGCATGCTATGAACAAGTCAGTCACTGAGCTTCATGGGATGCTTAAGAATGCTGAAGAGAACATTCGAAAGACCAATCCCGTGCTAATGGTTCAAAAGGGAATTAAGAAGGGACCTGCTAAGGGAAAGGGAAAAGGAAAGGGAAAACCCAAGACAGTTGGGAGTGCACCTCAAGCCCAATCCAAGCCCAAGGCACCAAAGCTCAAAGAGAGTGAGAGCACTTGCTTCCATTGCAACAAGATAGGGCATTGGAGGAAGAATTGCGCTCTCTTCAAGGAAGAACAAAAAAGGAATGGAGCCAAGGCGTCCAGTTCTGGTATTTTTGTTGTTGAAATTAACCTTTCTATTTCTACCACTTGGGTATTGGATACCGGTTGTGGTTCTCACATTTGTTCAAATGTGCAGGGGCTAAGAAATAGGCGGTTACTTGGGAAGAATGAAGTGGACCTCCGTGTGGGGAATGGAGCACGAGTTGCTGCCATGGAGATAGGCGACTATCACCTTACTTTACCTTCCGGACTTTGTATTGTTTTGAATAATTGTTATTATGTGCCTGCTATGAGCAGAAACATTATTTCAGTTTCATGTTTGGATAATGATGAATTTGATTTTGTTATTAAAAATGGCAATGCTCATATTCGTCGCCAAGGCATTTCTTATGGCAATGCCATGTTGCAAAATGGCCTTTATATCCTTGATTTACAAAACAAAGAGTCCATATACAACATTAATACAAAGAGGGTTAAATCAATCGAAATAAACCCTACTTACTTCTGGCATTGTCGTTTAGGACATGCAAACGAAAAACGTATTTCAAGACTCCACAAAACTGGAGTGCTTGGGTCATTTGACTTAGAGTCTTATGACACATGCGAGCCATGTTTGCATGGAAAAATGACAAAGAGTCCATTTAACAAGAAAGGTGAAAGGACTAATGGCTTATTGGAACTAATACATACCGATGTATGTGGACCATTAAGTACACAAGCTAGAAGTGGTTTTAGCTACTTCGTGACTTTCACAGATGACTTCAGTAGATATGGCTATGTCTATCTAATGAAGTACAAGTCTGAAACTTTTGAGAAATTCAAAGAGTTTAAGAACGAAGTAGAAAACCAACTTGGCAAAAGTATAAAAGCCATTCGATCAGATCGAGGTGGCGAATACTTAAGCCAAGAGTTTGATGATCATCTAAAAGAGTGTGGTATTATTTCACAGCTCACTCCTCCTGGAACACCTCAATGGAATGGTGTGTCCGAAAGGAGAAATCGAACTCTGTTGGACATGGTTCGATCTATGATGAGTCAAGCTAATCTTCCTATCTCTTTTTGGGGTTATGCATTAGAAACTGCTGCGTTTCTATTGAACCGTACTCCAACTAAAGCAGTTGAGAAGACACCATACGAGGTATGGACTGGGAAAGAACCCAATATGTCTTTTCTCAAGATTTGGGGCTGTGAAGCACATGTTAAGAAATTAACATCTGACAAACTAGAGTCCAAATCGACTGTCTGCTTGTTTGTGGGTTATCCCAAAGAAACAAAGGGATACTACTTTTACTCACAAGCCGAGAACAAAGTATTTGTTGCTCGCAAGGCTGTTTTCTTGGAAAAGGAGTTCCTTCTCAAGAAAGACAGTGGGAGTAAAGTAGAACTTGGAGAAATTCAAGTGCCACAAGCTCCTATAGAGGATGAGTTGGAAGTGGGATCAAGTTCACAACAAGTTATGGAACAAGATCCCATTACACAAGTACCTAGAAGGTCTGGTAGGGTACGTCAGGAGATTGAGAGATATGGATTTCTAATCACTGACAGTGACACTATTGAGTTAGTAGATCGTGAGGATCCTACTACCTACCGAGAAGCTATTGAAAGCCCAGACTCGGATAATTGGCTTGAAGCCATGAAATCCGAGATGCAATCAATGTACGATAACTAGGTTTGGACCTTGGTTGATCCATCGGAAGGTGCTAAGGTAATTGAATGCAAGTGGTTATTCAAACTAAAAGCTGATAAGACCTACAAAGGTAGACTAGCAGCAAAAGGTTTTCGACAAACTCATGGTATAGACTATGACGAGACCTTTTCGCCTGTAGTCATGCTCAAGTCCATTAGGATCTTGCTTGCCATAGCTGCATATCATGATTATGAGATATGGCAAATGGATGTCAAAACTGCTTTCCTCAACGGAAATTTACTTGAGGATGTGTATATGACACAGCCTGAAGGTTTTGTCAATCCCAAGCATCCTAAGAAGGTTTGCAAGCTTCAAAAATCCTTTTATGGATTAAAGCAAGCATCCCGAAGTTGGAATCTTCGTTTTGATGAAGCAGTCAAAGATTTTGACTTCATCAAGAACGAAGATGAGCCTTGTGTGTACAAGAAGGTTAGTGGGAGCATAGTAGTGTTTCTAGTCCTATATGTGGACGACATCCTTCTCATTGGGAATGACATTCCAACATTGCAAAAGGTTAAGCAATGGTTGGGAAAATGTTTCTCAATGAAAGACTTAGGTGAAGCCGAGACAATACTTGGTATTCGAATCTATAGAGATAGATCGAATCGGCTTTTGGGACTAAGTCAAGAAAAGTACATAGACAAAGTACTAAAGCGTTTTAGTATGGGAGACTCAAAGAA
The DNA here is from genome assembly GCA_037975025.1 of Excoecaria agallocha. Lineage (NCBI taxonomy): Eukaryota > Viridiplantae > Streptophyta > Magnoliopsida > Malpighiales > Euphorbiaceae > Excoecaria > Excoecaria agallocha. Next base: position 93,031,553 of record CM075807.1, on the reverse strand, counting down.
AGGGTACATACCTTTGGCTTTGGGAGTTCCTTTGACTAAAGAACAGTGCCCTAAAACCAAAGAGGAAAGGGACAACATGAGTAGAATCCCATATGCATCTGCTATTGGATCTATCATGTACGCTATGTTATGTACTAGATTGGATGTTGCTCATGCACTGAGTATAACCAGTAGGTTTCAGCAAGACCCTGGTGAAAAGCACTGGTCTGCTGTAAAAGGGATCCTTAAGTACCTGCGAAGGACTAAGGATCACTTCTTGGTGTATGGTGGTCAAGAAGAGCTCGTCATACAAGGTTATGCCGATGCTGCTTTTCAGACCAGCACTCAGGATTCTAGATCGCAATCTGGGTTTGTTTTTGTTTTGAACGGTGGTGCTGTCAGCTGGAGAAGCTCAAAGCAAGAAACCGTTGCCGACTCAACTACAGAATCTGAGTATATTGCAGCAAGTGAGGCTGCAAAAGAGGCTGTTTGGATTAAAAATTTCATTAATGGATTAGGAGTGGTCCCAAGCATCCTAGATCCATTAGAAATTTTCTGTGACAATAACGGGGCCATCGTACAGGCCAAGGAGCCCCGGTCACACCAGAAATCCAAACACATACTCAGGAGGTACCACCTGATCAGAGAAATCATTGATCGTGGGGACGTCAAGGTTAGCAAGATAGCAAGTGAAGACAATGTAGCAGATCCTTTGACGAAACAGTTACGTCCAAATCTGCACGAGGCTCATTTGGGAGCGTTCGGTCTTAGGGCTATGCCCAATTGGGACTAGTGCTAGTGGGAGATTGTTAGTGTAAGCCCTAGCCCCAATGCATTGTAACGAAACACTTGAAATTAATAAAATGAGGCATTTGTTTTATCTTTTGAATACCTGTGCATGTCAATTGATAAAACTATCCAAGAATGTCGTTTCGGTTTAAGTTATCATGTGTGAGGCACATGGATTGTAAGACCTTGAAACAAATGGGACTTCATTCTAAATATCCCTAGTCAGTCATTGTTATGGGAATAACAAATGAATCAAGACTAGTATGCTCTCTCTGATGCTATGAGTCCTGTCTTACGGATCATTAGGACAAGAGTGTCAATCAGAGATCATAGATACATGTTAAAGAACATGGTATCTGGATTCGATCCGCTCATGAGAACACTACATGGTACAAGTCATAAGTGTTTCTCATATGCAAGTTTTGTATTGGAGTTCTTAGACCTGAAATCTCTATGAAACTCTTTATGAATTACTGTGTACTTTGACATACACCTAACGTGCTCGTAACAGAGTGACAAGTACGGGTATGATTGGGTATGCATTGATTCATGTTAGAGAGCATGAGAGAAGTGAAGGGATTACCCCTCTCGATATGAGAGAAAATATCATCGGCCACTTGATCAGTGAACTGAGAAGTGTATGGCCATACCGAGATGAAATAATGAGTAATCATTATTTATCTGAGAGTTCAGTGTCACTGGAATATCAAGAAAGGAATTAATATATATAAGGATGACTGGTTCCATGCCTTATATTAATTCTGATATTTATGGGTAAGGGACTATGCAAAATTGCATTAGGTCACTAAATGCCATATGCATTTTCATTTAATTTGGAATGCTATAATATCTTGCTAGAGAATATATATAGCCTTTGAATTAATTTATTAATTCATTGCCAACATTAAATGGACCTATAGGATCGCACACAAAGCATTGGGCTTAAAATATTTAAATTGTGTATTGGGAATTAATTTGGACTTTTATTTAAAGTCAAATTAATGCATAAAATGGGTAAACAGATTTTTGCCTAAAACAGCTAGCTGTTTTAGGCAAATCTGTAAAAATAGTTTTTTTTGCCTAAAACAGCTAGCTGTTTTAGGCAAAACTGTCAAGGTGCAATTTTGCCTAAAACAGCTGGCTGTTTTAGGCAAAACTGTTAAGCCACGATTTTGCCTAAAACAGCTAGCTGTTTTAGGCAAATATGTGAAACGAGTTTTTTTGCCTAAAACAGCTAGCTGTTTTGGTCACGAGAGAAATTTGTTGGCATGCGCTAGGTTTAATTTCAATTGATTAATTATCTATGTATAATTAAGTTAATTGAGTATTAAATCCTAATTTGTATTTAATCAAAATATAATACTTGAGAGGAAATTAAAGTAGCCAAAATTCAAACTAAAATACTAGTTGAATTCGGCAACTTATTTTACCTTAAATAAGTAAGTTTGTTTTGATTAAATGACTAATGCCATTTGAATTTAAATTCTAATGGAATTTAAATTAGGATATATCTCTTAATTAGGAAGTGATGGAGGCTGAAATTAACACTTAATTTACGGCACTCACACTTGACCTAAATTAGTGATATATATTAATGAATTAAATGAATAACATGCATGCCGTTTTTGCTATTTTTCTCTCTTGGCCGAAATACTCAAGGGGAAAGAAATCTTTCTTGTTCTCTTGTGTTCTCGGGCTGAAACAGTAACCTAAAGGAAGAACAAGATCAGATCTTGTGGCTTCAAATCATTCCCATTACCGAATACACAATCATAGAGCTAGCACTCTTGATTTTAAGCCATCTTTGCAAGTGTGTGTGTGAGAATAGAGGGAGTGGCGCAAAAGGCTGTTCCTTGGCATTGGTGATCGAGAACTAAGGTGGATAAAGGCATCTTGGTTGCTGGACATCACAAAATCAAAGAATAAAAGGCATCATCTATTGTAAGTTTCAAAACCCTAAAATTGCATGTTTTCGTTCCTAGTTTTGGATATGTATGGTATGCATGATAAAATTTTTGTTTTTCCGCTGTGCTATCATGATTATCATACCATGTCATATTCCATCATGAAAAACATCCTTATTACATGGGCTCTAGGGCATATTCTCTAACAGTTTCAATGGGGTATTTGTACATTTGTTAGTTGACGATATTGCCAATTTTCTCCAGACATTCTCATCCATGGATTTTGTAGGATTCAGATTTATTTCTATATGTATTGCCATTTCTTAAAGAATTATGATGATGATGATGATGATTATTATTATTATTATTATTATTATTATTATTATTATATATTTGTAGACATTTTTCTAGTGTTTCACTTATTGTAGTGGATAAAATCTTTTGTTGGTCAATGACTTGAGTCAAAAAGTAGTGATCCTGGGTGTTTGGTTGATTGTCATATTGAATTATTATTTATTCTGCCTCTAATTTCTTATGACATTTATGTTGCTAAATGGCTTTCCCTTTTTGCAATATAAACCACGTTATGTAATGCAGCTGTAATATTCCTCACAAAGAGGCGACAGTGAAGTGCTGTGATGAGGTTAATCCAATTGCAAAGGTAATGCTTTTATTGTGAAGCTTATAGTCCCAGAGTTATTCGGTATATGTTTTTTGGTGTGCAAGCATACATGATCGAGATATTCTTGATTTTAGTCTATTGGAGCTGTTAATTGCATTATAAGGAGACAAAGAGATGGGAAGTTATTTGGTTACAATACAGATTGTGTTGGTGCTATTTCTGCTATTGAGGATGGACTATGAGGTTCTATTATGTTTAACAAGCTAAGCATGTATTGTTTTGACTGATTTTCCTTCAAGATCTTTGATTCCCACATCTCTTATTTTGCAGCTTCACAAAACATTGGCCACTCTACTTCCCCTTTAGCTGGCAAGTTGTTTGTGGTCATTGGTGTAGGTGGTGCGGGCAAGGCACTTGCTTATGGTGCAAAAGAAAAGGGAGCAAGGGTGGTGATTTCCAACCATACCTATGGTAAGGATTCAACATGCAATCACCTTTGTGTTATTTCTCTTTATTCAAAATGATATACTAGCTCTGGATTTTTTCCCCTGATATTAGGTTGCTTTTTGTGCTAATCACACAGTTGGGATTTTTTCCTTTCTTTTGAATCATTTGAAATGTAAAGTGACACTTTTATGTAGGCAGCTCTGTAACTCTTTTAAGTTATTCCAAAATGTGATGAATACCCAAATGGGTTGGTATTCTTTATATATGACAGTAGTTGATGCTAAGCGATGAAAGGAAAAATTACAGACATACAAGTCATCTATTAAGCACAAAAACTGAAATAACTTTATTTCATGATTGAAGAAATTATTTGATGTTGAAGAAAATTTTCATTGCGGTTGAAACTTGAAAAGTATTAAGGCCATGTTTGGTAGGATGTAAAGCAATGTAATGTAATCAAAGAAGTAATGAATCGTGTGTTTGTTAATCCATATATTTAATAATGTAATGTAATCCTATTTACATAAGTATTTTTGAATACATTTATTAACATAATCATAAATCCTTAAATTTAGCCTGTATTCCTCATTACGTTTGCCTTGTTCTCTCTAAATTAGTCTAAACCTAAATCGGTCATCTTCCCCCTTCGCCTCCACTGCCGGCGTCGCCGTCGCCATCCCTGTCAGCACTATCCTCACGCCATCCTCCGCTAGTCACCACCCATTTCTCCGCTCAGATTTCCTCTAGCCATCGTTTTTCTTCTCCTTTTTCCTTCCACCTCAAAAATTCAAGTTATCTGGAAATTGTTAAGGGAAAATGGGAGAAGAGAGCTAATTAAAGCATAGAAGTTAGGGTGCTCCCTTTAAGGAGTAAGTAAATGATTAATTTATTGTGATTTCCTTATTGATATTGTTGACTTCGTATGTTTGTTCTTAATCTTGTTTTATCAACAGGGCATTGAGGGAATCAAATTGTATGGAATTGATAAGTTGATACAAGTAGCTGCATCACAGCTTAGTGACCAGCTTCCTGAATCTAGGGAGGCTGCTCGAGCCCTCCTTTTAGATCTGCAAGGTATAGAAAGTGATTAAAAAGTGAGCTCAAGGACTTAAGGTACTTGTGATTTGCAATTTTCTTTTCTTTTCTTAATCTTCTCTAAGGCTTACTTCAGTTGACAATCAAATCAAATCTTGTGTATACATGCTTGTTTAATTCTTCAAGCACAACGGTTTATTTATGGATGTTTGCTTATCAATTAGGAAATATACAACTAGCTATGGACCTATGTATGGATTACAAACTCATTCTATCAAATCCCTTAAAAAATCACATATAAATCAATGTTAAGTTAATAATCTAATAAATTCCCCATTAATTGTGAATTCTCTCACTGAATGTCTCTCTCTTTGCTTAATGAATTCAATCCATGTCTATTTTCTTGTCCAACAAAGCTAGCCTAAGATATTTTCTATATGTTGCTATTTTGTGTTTCAAGGATGTCAAGTTCTACTAAGCCAAAAAGAATAGGAACAAATAAAAAGATATGGACATCAGGCAACGAGAAAAATTGAATGTGATCGTGAAAAAACTGATATATTTTTCACTATACCTGATGATGAGAAAGAAATTTGGTTGAAAATTTTACTTAGAGGAGATATTTGAGTATTATTAAACAATTTATTTGATATTTTTTAGTTATTATTAATATTTAAACTTTACTTTGAATATTAGAGTTAAAAATTATATTTCTATGAGTTTCCATTTTTAATATATTTTTTTAACATTAGTTTTATTAAGTTTAGATTTTTATATATTTATAATATAATAAATATATAAGTATATAAAATAATTAAAAAAATAAGATAATTATATAAAAAATTAATTAATAATTATAAATACAATTACATTTCAAAACATGTATATAATGCAACCAAACATAGGAATGTATTTATTATTACATTACATTACTAATGTTACCAAACATAGTAATGTAATCAAAATTACATTACATTACATTACATCTTTTAATCCATTACGTTAGCCATTACATTACATTACTTTACGTCATACCAAACGTAGCCTTTAAGGATTACATTACATTACATTACATTAATACCTTGACTGAAACAGGATTGTAATCAGAAATACATGGTTAAATGAAAGGATTAGGGAATACATCTGGGAATGTATTCAAGAATACATTAGTAATTTTGATTACATTACATTATTAGATAGTTTTGTTAACAAACACAGGATTAATTACAAAGTTAATTACATTACATTACATTACATTGCTGGCTACCAAACATAGCCTAAGAGTTTTTTTCATGCATTTAAGAAACCCATCTACTTAGTAACGTCAATTTACTTGATGCTTGCGAACTCTAGAAAGCATGAGTTGTTGAAGCGACTAATCCATCAAATTTATGCTTGTTGATGTGCACGAGTGCGCACATTTTTCAACTTAATTTGGATATTAGAGTTTTGTTTACCAGCTTATTGTTCTTTCTCACTTGGTAAACCATTTCATCATTATGGCCTTTTACTCTCTTATGTGAGTTAATAATAATTGGTAAGGATTAATGATTAATTTGTTTTGTCTATTTAACTTCTAGCAAGGGCAAAAGAACTTATAGATGTTTTAGGAGGCGATGCTATATCTCTCATGGATTTGGAGAACTTCCATCCAGAGAATGACATGGTTCTTGCAAACACAAGTCTATTGGAATGCAACCAAATGTTGACGAGACACCTGCTCCTAAGGTTCCTTCCCTGCCATTCTTTTTTTCATTGTCAAATGATATCATGCTTTTAAATTTGAGAAAAGTGTTACAACTAACTAAAAGCCATCTTAATACATGGCCAGCTTTCTAATTCATGCTTATCTTAGACTTCTATAGAATTGGAAAAAACAATTTGCCGTGATGGAAAGTTATTGCTTATTCTCTAATTGAAAGTTATCATATTCAGTAGAGTCGATATTCCAATTTGGTTTGAAAACCAACTAAACCAAACAAACTGAACAGACTAAACTCAATAGTAAAAAACTGGATGTAATAGAGAATTTGAGATTGTTTTTCTTAAATTTGATTTCTACTACAGAGTGTTATGGAATATGTTTTTGGTTCAACCTTTGTTTGTAAAACCATTGATGCTGCAAAGGAGTCAATCTTTGGTGAAGCATTATATTAAATCAAAGGTATGTCAACCTTTGTTTGCAAAAAATTATCGAGAGCATTATTTTAATCCTAGATTGCTTCTGAGAAATAGCTATTTGGAAGAAGTGGAACAAATTATGATTTTATGTCTCGTGATCCTTTAAAAGCAAAAGAAGAGCTTGAGAAATTATAGGCTGAGCAATCTAGGTGCGTAGTTGAAACTAAAATTATTTTTTAATCAAGATAATCTGTTATTTTTTTTTGAATTCTTCTTGCAGTCATGACACTAGAGTGCTGATTTTTTTTAATTTACTGTTGTGTTCATTTTAGCTTGCTAATTTTCTTATAGTGTCTCCTATAAAGGTATTGTGTGGCATAAAAGGAATTATGCATTCTATGTAATATGTTTTGTTCTTATCATCCGAACTTTAATTTCAGTAATGCTTCTCTATAAGTAAATGAAGTATAGTTCCAGTTCGTCAATAAATCTTTATTTGTCACTATGTTTTATGATCATATGGTACTCAAATTGTAGTTCATCTACAATATAGTCCTTTGCACTAAATTTTCTTCTATCTAAAAGAGTGGGTGAATTGTCACCTGGTGCAGTTGTCATGTGGTTGTATTGAATTTTCTTTCACTTCTATGTTCTGATTTGAAGGGAATTTAGTGTGAGGGTCTGGATTGTAGATGGCACAAAGGTTGATGACCAAATGCAATATGCCTTTTAATTGTTATATTTAAGTAACTTGTTTATTTATATTTTGAGAGCTAATCAGTTTTGACTCAAATCCAGTACATAAAAGTTGTTTCCTATTTTCGCTTAAAAGGTCTTGTGCATGAGTTTAATATCTAAAGCTTGCAATTAACAAAAGTAATTCACAGATTCTTAGGATTCTGAATAACTGAATTTATGTTTACTGGTCCATTGGGAACTTTTCTTTTGTTTTTGCCTAAAAATTTTCTTTAGAAGGAAAAAATCTCATTATTACTTTTTGAGACTTGAGTAAGAATGGCTATTCTTGTGGGTGCAGTTTTCTACCAGTCTTCCTAAATATGCTTCAACAAACCAAAGAAATTTGAAAAACTTATGTCAAGTAATTCAAACATTTGGCTTAGGACTAAATTAGTAATTTACAATTTATTTTTCATTAGCATTTTCCTTGTTCCAATAAAATTGTCTATCTTTTTGCTGATGCTCTTGATAAAAAATTTTGGAATTTTTGAGTCATCTTTGACAAAGCTAACAAACAAACTATAAGCAATAGTTTTTTGAGTGCCGTGTAGAGAAAGCTTTCTGCCATAATGGTTGAATAGGTATTTTTGCTGGGAAATGGGTACTTCTTTTCTGGGTTTGGGGTTATTTCTCTGAATATTATATGCATCTCAATTATTGAACAAGACAAATTTCATCTCAATTCTTGAACAAGAAAATTTTGCTCACTGCAATTTTTGCTTAGCATGCATAGAGTTTTGATTGAAATCCAACTTCCATTGATAGGTCACTATGATTTTCATGCTGGAAACTTTGATAAAACTGAACAAGTGCTTGATTGAATCCAGCATCAGATGTTCTATTTCCATATCATTTAATTATCTAGTACTTTAATATATTTAAAGACGCATATTAGGTTATCTGTAGTTCATATTAAGTACTATTTTTTCATATTTGTTTGCAAAAATTTTGGTTTGATTTTTAGGTGAATCACTCGAAACTCCTAGTTCAGTTCTATTCTTTAATACAATAGTTTTGTTCTTTGGAAAACCCTACATCGAATTGACAAGCAATTATAGCACTGAATAAAATCACAGAATTGGAGACATGTTCAGACAAACGAAAAGAAGTTTGAAAGCACAAGTAGTTGCTGGCATTCAATCGATGGCAAGTCTATTGTCCCTTCTTTCCCTCTTGCAATGAGTCCCTTGATGTATGAGTTGTGAATGTCGTTGCATTCAGATTTTGTAATCTTCTCCTTTATCATTTGCTTATATTATTAGCAATGATATGTTCTTGTAAATAACAATTTATTCGTTAATATATATATATATATTAAATGTTGGGTACTCTATAAATATAACTTTGTTATTTTTTAGTTATTATTTATTATTTAAATAATAATATCTCCATATTAAATTAAAAAAAATTTATTTTAAAATTTAGCGAGAAAAATATTTCTCACAAAAAATGCAAGCTAAAATTTAGTGAGGTATTTATCATAACTAAAATTTAGCGACAATATTGTCCTTGCTAAATGATAAGTGTGAATTATATATAGTTTTTGATATGTTTTTAGTTTTGTTATTTAGTTATTTTGGTTTTATTTAGGTTAAATTAGAGTTAATTTGTTAATGTTTATGTTTTTGAGGTTAATTTCATGTTTTGTTTGGTTTTCAGGTTAAAATTGATATAAAAGGGCTTAAATTGTAAAAAGGGCAAAGATTAGGGCCAAAAGTGCAAATATTGGAAGTTGTGAGAAAATTGAGCATTTAGTCTAGAAGCTTTTCACGTGACCACGTGAAATCAATGAAGAATTCTACCCGTGGCCACTTGAAGACATAAAACTTGGAAGACATGGCCACGTGAAGGGTTAAGGTATTTTTACCCATGGCCACGTGAAAGAGAAATTGAAGAAAGCATTGAAGACATGTGACCACGTGTGAGGGAAGGCATAATCCACACGTGACCATGTGTGAGGAAGAACATGGAAGGGCGTGGCCACGTTATTTCTACTCCCACTTCGTGAAGGATTTTCGAGCTTCCTGTTTTAGCAGAGTTCACTTCCTATTCTATGTCTGGAGTTCAAGAAGGAATCTACTACGATTTTGCCCTATAAATAGCAGTAAAAAACATCAGAGAAAAGAGATCAATTGGAGAGATCAACATTAGAATTAAGAATTATTCTCTTTAAGTTTGTTTTTACGTTACTTAGTTTTTACTGTTTTTTTTCAAACTTTGTTTTAATTTTAAGTATGGTTTGTGAGTAGTTTTCTTTAACTTTTGCTAAAGGATACTTGAATCCTTAACTTGTATTGTTATGACTTGAGTTTGTTCTTCAATTCAATAAAAGTTGATTATTTCTTAGTTCTTAAACATAGTCTTGTCTTTACTCAATTTTAAGTTGATTTTTAACTTGATTAAGCATTGGTTAATTAATTGATTTGAGTTGATTAATGACTTGCATGCTCTTAGGTTAATTTATTTGGATTAATGCATGATTATAATCTGAATAAGCTATAATTGTGTGTTGATTTGAGTAAGTTAAAATTGAGAAAAGTGTAACTAAGAATAGATGGAAGTTAAATCTCTTGAGAAAGGCTTTAATAGACATCTAGGAGAGTTAATTCAGTTCTCTATGCTAAGTGATAATAGTGAATTATATGATGTTTTTAGTATGTTTTTAGGTATTTAATTAAGTTAATTTTGTGCTAATTAGGTTTAATTTGAGTTTAATTTGTTAGTTTTGTATTTTTGGAGTTAATTGTAAATTTTGGTGTTTTTCAGGGTTATTTTGCAAGAAAAAGGACTTAATTGTAAAAAGGGCAAAGATTTGGGCCAAAACTGCAAATATGAAAAATTTATACGAGAAAGTGATCATGAGGTCCAGAAGATCGATGCATGGCCACGTGTGAGAAAGAAGCAAGTGATGAGTGGCCACGTGAAAGTGTATGAAGAGAAGACCCATGGCCACGTGAGAATAAGCTTAAAGGAACACATGGCCATGTGTTTCAAAGAACAAAATTACACATGGCCATGTGTTTCAAAGAACAAAATTATACATGGCCACGTGAAAGACTAAAAGGAGAAAACAATGCATAGACGTGACCACGTGGATTCCAAGTGAAGGACCACACGTGGCCACGTGTGAAGGAAGACTTAATGTACCCGTGCCCACGTGATGAAATACAAAGGAAAATGGCGTGGCCACGTGATCTAGTTTTCCCATTTCGCGAAGGATTTTTGAGCTTCCTGTTTTAGCAGAATTTGATTCCTATTCTGTAACTGGAGTTTAACAAGGAGTCTACTACAATTTTGCCTATAAATAACTGTCCAAAACACCAAAGAAAAAAAATTAGTTTTAGGAATAAGATCGAATTAGAGAATTAGGGATTAATCTTAGAATTTAGCTTAGTTATTGTTTTCTATTTTCTTTATTTTTTCTTTTCAACTTTGTCTTTAGTTTTTAATTATGTTTAGGAAGTAATTTTTCTTCTTTTGTTAATGGATTCTTGAAAACTTATATTTTCATTGTTATGACTTTATTTTGAGCTTAATTTCAATATCAGTTGATTATTTCTTGGTTTTAAGCATATTCTTATCTTTGATTGTGTTGGGATTGATTGTTGGTTTATTGAATAAATAACTAAAAATTGGTTTTGACATAGTTAATGATTTGCATGTTCTTGGATTGACTTTTTAACGTTTATGCATGATTATTATCCGAAATATGAGATAATTATGTGTGAATTTTATTGGTTAATACTAAGAGAGGAGGAACTAAGAATAAATTGGAATTAAATCACTTGAGAAAGGCTTCAATGAATATTTAGGAAGTTAAAACTAGATTTTCATGCTAAGTATTAGATTTGTCTATGAGTTTAATACTAAGAATGATATACTTGAATAAAGATATCTTGATTTATTACTAGTTTTTCCATAATCACTGGTGTTTATATTGAATTTGAGTCATTACAATGAAAGTTAAGGTGGATAGTTCCTTTAGCAAGAGAATTCCAGTTATTGCTTTGTTTTTAATTCATGTTTTAGCTTTTGTTTTGTTTAATTGTTTATTTTGTTTAATTTTTGCTTTTAAATCAAAAACATTTGGAAAACAATCTCGGATTAATTTAATTCATATATAGGTATTATTCTTAGCAATCCATGTTCCCTTGAGTACGATATTTGGGGTCTTAATCTATATTTCCCTGTATTACTAGCCGATCTAGTACACTTGCTAGACACCGGTCACTAAGTGTTAAGTTTATCTGAATAAGAAAATTTTGATGCTTGGAATGATAATCTTGAATAAAGTTATCTGGGTTTATTAAACTGAATTCTCCATAATCACTTGTATGTTTTCTTTTGTTTAAGTCATAGTAATATTTGTTAAGGTGGATAGTCCTTTAGTGAAAGTTGTTTTTAATATTGATTTTTACCTCATTCAATTTACTTGCTTTTATTAGATCTTTTCTTTGCTTTAACTCTTTCAATTGCTCTATTTTGGTTTAAATTACTGCTTTGGTTTTAATTACTCAATCATCACAACTTTGGGATTTCTTTTCTTTCTTTTACACACAAAAATTGGTTTTGAAATTGAAATAGCACATACAAGCACAAGTTTCCCTTGGGTTTGATATTTTGGGTCATAATCTTATTTTTCTATATTACTAGCCGATCTAGTACACTTGCTAGAATTCGATCAAGTTTTTGGTGCCGTTGCCAGGGATACATTGGCATTTGTTTATTTATTTTGATTTTAAAGTTATTTTTGTGTGTTTTTCTTCTCTTCTTCATCTATTTTCTTATTTTCTTTTTGGGTGACTAGAGGTATATGGAGAGAGACAACCCCATCCTACCATTAGACCCTGAAATTGAAAGGACATTTCATAGGATTAGAAGGTTAAGAGGCAACATGAATGACCCAGAAATAGAACAACCTATGAATGATCCACCACCTAGGATCGAAGAGCAACACATACCCCACCAAGCTTTCGGGAATAGGTATAGACCTAAAACCATTAGGGATTATGCTATTCCTAGGTGGAATGAAGAACATAGAACTATTAGGATTCCTCACCACCAACCCTTTGAGATTAAACCCGCTACCATCACTATGGTACAAAGAAACCAATTTTCAGGTTTGGACATAAAGGATCCTACACAACATTTGGATATGTTCTTAGAAGTGGGTGACACTGTGCAAATTCCTAATGTATTGATTGATGCAATTAGGTTAAAACTCTTCCCATTTACCCTCATAGGAAAAGCTAGGGATTGGCTACAAATGCTACCAAATCAATCCATCCATTCTTGACAACAATGCAAGAAAAATTTCTTTGCAAGTTTTTTCCACCTACTAAGACTACCCTCATTAGGAAACAAATTAGTGATTTCCAACATTTTTATGAGGAGCCATTCCATGAACCATGGGAAAGATTTAGGAGACTTTTAAAAAGTTGTCCTCATCATGAAGTTCCTGTTTTTCAATTAATGCATATTTTCTATGCAGGTGCTCATCCATCAACAAGATCTTTGCTAGATGAGCCTCAAATGGTAGTTTCATGAACCAGATTTCCGAAGATGCATTTTTGCTTCTTGATGAGATGGCTACCAATGATGCTCAATGGGCAACCTCTAGAGCAACTCAAAAGAAACAGGGAGTTCATAATATTGATGAAGTAGCTATGTTAAAAGCTTAATTAGAATTAATGGAAAAGAGACATTTAAAAGAAATAAATGAGCTTAAAGCTAAAAATGTTTTTATGCTATCTAATGAAGTTGATTCTTATGCAGGAATTTCATGACCTTTGGGAATGAAGAATAATGAAGGAATGGTAGAAGAAGTAAATGCCTTGAACCCATATAGCAAAACTTATAATCTGGGATGGAAAAGCCATCCAAATTTTTCATGGAGGGAAGGTAATCAAGGTTCTTCTTCTAACCCTAATCCTAGACCTCAATTTAACCATAATCAACCTCCCAATAATCAACTTCCATACCAAAACCAAGCTCCATCACATTGCCCAAACCAATACCCATCACCATCATACCACCAACCACCCGGTTTTCAAAAATCTCAACCTCCCCCTCCTCAAGAAAAGAAATCGAACATTGAAGAAATGATTGCAAACTTTATGGCCTCCCAAAATTCAATTTTAGCTAGTCAAGATACTAGATGGAAATCGCAAGATATTTGGATAAGGAACCAAGAGTCATCCATTAGGAATCTAGAAAACCAAATGGGGCAACTTGCCAGTTCTTTATCTAACCGAACTCAAGGGATATTTCCATCCAATGTAGACCGAAATAAAAAGGAGGAAGCCAAAGCAATCACCTTAAGGAGTGGGAAAGAGTTAGAGAAGACTGAAATTGGTAAGAATTCTTTCCCAAGGGTGGAACCGACAACGGAGGTAAGTAGTTCTAACTCAGAAAATACTGAAAAAGTGTCTCCTACGGTTGAGAAGGGTAAAGGTAAGGAAAACTTGTTTCTACTATTCTTGATGAATCTCAATTACCATTTCCTGTTCTATCTAGAAAAGAGAAACAAAATGAATAATTGAGTAGATTTTTAGACATGTTTAAGAAGCTATATATAAATTTACCATTTGCTAAAGCTTTGTTATACATGCCTAAATATGCTAAATTTATGAAAGAATTGTGCACTAATAAGAAAAAGCTAGAAGGCATAGGAACGGTTCAATTATCTGGTAATTGTAGTGTCATATTAACTAATAAAATTTCTGAAAAATTAGAAGATCCTGGTAGTTTTACATTGCCTTGTGAACTAGGAGGAAATTTTGTTGGGCATGCTTTATGTGATTTGGGTGCTAGCATTAACTTGATGCCTTATTCAATTTGCAGGAAATTGAATCTAGGTGATTTGAAGGAAACCCGAATGATGCTTCAATTGGCGGATAGATCGATGAAAAGGCCAAAAGGAATCATTGAGGAATTATTAGTGAAAGTCAGAAATTTTATTTTTTCGGTTGATTTTGTGGTTATGGACATGGAAGAAGATAGGAAGGTGCCATTAATTGTGGGGAGGCCATTCTTGAACACAACAAGAGCACTAATCAATGTTCATGGACAAACGGTTACTTTAAAATTCAACGAGGAGGAAATGATTTTCAATGTTAATAAAATTTTAAAACACCCCTTGTATGATTTTGAACAATCCATCTACTTTGTTGATGAAGTTCAAGAATGTGCCAACACAAAACAAGAGGGGATCATTCTCAATGATGAACTTCAAAGTTGCTTAATGCATCCCAAGACAATGGAAGAGTTGGATACAAAGGAGAAAGAGTTGATACAAAATCTGGAATAAGAGCATAGTGAAGATAAGGAAATAGAGGATGAACCATCCCCTCCTAAGGGAGATTCTGAACTTAAAACACTTCCATCTCATTTGAAATATATATTTTTAAGTGATAATGCTGATCTGGTAATTATTTCATCTTTATTGACGGATTTGGAACAAGAAATGCTCATCGGAGTCCTCAAAAAGCACAGAGGAGCAATTAGTTGGGCAACATCCGACTTGAAAGGGATTAGCCCTAGCTATTGTACACATCGTATACCCATGGAGGACAACTTTAAACCGGTGGTACAACCTCAACGAAGGCTTAACCCAACTATGCAAGAGGTAGTGAAAAATGAGGTATTGAAACTACTTGATGCAGGTATTATCTATCCTATCTCTGATAGTAATTGGGTAAGTCCTGTTTAATGTGTGCCTAAAAAGGGGGGAATGACTGTAGTGATCAATGAAAATAATTAATTAATTTCTACACGCACAGTAACGGGATGAAGGGTATGTATTGACTATAGGAGGTTGAATAATGCCACTAGAAAAGACCATTTTTCATTGCCCTTTATTGACCAAATGTTAGAAAGATTGGCAGGAAATAAATTTTATTGTTTCTTAGATGGATATTCGGGGTATATGCAAATACCTATAGCCTCGGAAGACCAAGAAAAAACCACATTCACATGTCCATATGGAACATTTGCATATAGGAGAATGCCTTTTGGTTTTTGCAATGCACCTGCTACATTTTAACGTTGCATGATGGCCATATTTCATGACTTTATTGAAAAATTTATGGAGGTTTTCATGGATGATTTCACTATTTATGGTCATGATTTTAAATCTTTTTTGCATAATCTAGCATTGGTTTTGAAAAGGTGTCAAGAAACTAATCTTGTGCTAAATTAGGAAAAATGTCATTTCATGGTTAGAGAAGGCATTGTTTTAGGGCATAAAATTTCTGAAAAAGGCATTGAGATTGATAAAGCAAAAGTTGATGTGATAGAAAAATTACCTCCACCAACTAGTGTAAAGGGTATTAGAAGTTTCCTTGGTCATGCCGGGTTTTATCGTCGGTTTATTAAGGACTTTTCTAAAATTGCCAAACCACTTTCTAATTTATTGCTTAAAGATGATGCATTTAACTTTGATGTTGAGTGTTTGTAGGCTTTTAACCTATTGAAGCAAAAATTAGTTAGTGCACCGGTCATTGCATTACCCGATTGGAGCTTACCATTTGAAATTATGTGTGATGCAAGTGATTATGCAGTTGGAGCAGTCTTAGGACAGCGAAAGGAGAAGATTTTCTACACCATCTACTATGCGAGCCATACACTCACCGGCGCCCAAGTAAATTACACCACTACGGAGAAGGAACTCTTGGCAATAGTCTTTTCATTTGAGAAATTCAGGTCTTACCTTTTAGGATCAAAAATTACAGTGTGATCGGACCGTGCTGCATTGAGACATCTTTTCGCCAAGAAGGATTCCAAACCAAGACTTATCCGATGGGTGTTACTACTCTAAGAGTTTGATGTTGAAATCAAAGATAAGAAAGGAGCAAAAAATTTTGTAGCTGACCATCTATCTAGATTGGATCATGCTAGCATCGAAAAGGGAGAAATTTCTGACTTATTTCTTGATGAACATATTTTTGCTTGTTATACTTATGAAAAATCAGTTCCATGGTATGCTAATATAGCAAATTTTCTTACAAGTGGTTATCTTCCTAAAGAGTTTACTTGGCAACAAAAGAAAAAGCTCATAGCGGACGCCAAGCATTACCTTTCGGACGATCCATATCTTGTCAAGATATGCCCGGATCAAATACTAAGAAGGTTTGTACCGGAATTGGAACAAAAATCTATCATGCAACAATGCTATGGAGGTGAAGTTGGGGGACATCACGGGCCAAATAGAACAGTTCAAAAGATACTCCAATCAGGTTTTTTCTGGCCTACTTTGTTTGAAGATGTAAAATCATTTGTAGTAACTTGTGATAGATGCCAACGAGTAGGAAATATATCCAAAAGAGATGAGTTGCCTATGAACAATGTGTTAGAAATGGAAATCTTTGATGTACGGGGCATTAATTTTATGGGACCTTTTCCAAATTCATTTGGGTTTGAGTATATCTTGGTAGCAATGGATTATATGAGTAAATGGGTAGAGGCAATAGCTACTAGGACATGTGATGCAAAAATTGTGCTTGAATTCATTAGGAAGAATATTTTCACTAGATTCGGAGCACCTATAGCTATTATAAGTGATGGAGGCAAACATTTTGTCAACCATCAATTTAAGACCTTGCTTAAGAAATTTGGTGTTAAGCACAAAATCACAACCCCATACCACCCTCAAGCCAATGGACAAGTGGAAGTATCTAATAGGGAGTTGAAATCAATCTTAGAAAAAATAGTGAATAACTCGAGAAAAGATTGGTCTCTTAGGTTAGATGAGGCTTTATGGGCTTATCGAACTGCATTCAAAACTCCTATAGGTATGTCTCCCTTTAGAATTGTTTTTGGAAAAGCATGTCACCTTCCAGTCGAATTAGAACATAAAGCTTATTGGGCTATAAAATTTCTTAACTTTGATTTGAGAAATGCAGGAGAAAGAAGAAAATTGCAGCTCAATGAACTCGATGAAATTCGACAATGGTCATATAACAATGCTGCGCTTTATAAAGAAAAGACCAAACGATGGCATGACAAGCATTTAAGGGTAAAAGAGGGAATGTTAGTGCTTCTTTATAATAGTCGTCTTCGTTTGTTTCCAGGAAAACTGAAATCAAAGTGGCTTGGACCATATCAAGTGATGTCGAGCAGTAATTTTGGTGTAGTGACGATCAAAAGCTTAAACGATGGACGTGAATTTACAGTCAATGGTCATCGACTCAAACCATACCAAATCGGACAACAAGAGGTTGCTGAAGCAACCATGGTTCTTCAAGATACTTAAAAAAACGGTTTGGAAAGTCTAGCTGGAGACTTTAAAAACTCAAAACTTTTCATCTATCCCTCTTTTATTTTTTTTTGGTCTTTGTGTTTTCATATTTTGTGTGTTTTGATTCATGAAAAGAGTAAATAAAAAAGGTTTTTAAAAGGAGACATGTGTTTATTGGAAAAGAGTTCATGTTTTAAAAGATTAACATGAAAAAAATTGCATTTAATCAAGGCTAAAACGAATTATGTTTCAAAGGGTGCAAAAAGAGGTAGAAAAAATACATATACACGTGACCACATGTGGCTTTCCCTTTGCCATCACGTGGCCACGGGTTGAGTTACTGTGCCAGTTCATCAAAATCACGTGTATTCCAAGTGAAGAACATCACATGGCCACGGCTTGAAGTCTGCTCCTCTCTTTTACACAACACGTGACCACGGGAAGTTCAAAGGAGAACCATCACGTGGCCACGCATGCCCTATGAACAAAGGCACACGTGACTATGTGTGGTTCTTTCCATGAACTTCACGTGGCCATGCCCCATCCTTCTGCCCCTTATAAACACTTCACGCTATTTTCTTCTTCTTCTTCTTCATTTTGTTTTTGCTCTCACCGTGCCCACGCCTCACTAACACAATAATTCACCCGTGACCACGGATTTTCACTTACCACTGATCATCACCATCTCCGACCACCATTTGCTCTCTCTTTGTCATTTTTCTCTCTCTCCTACCTATCATCTCTTCCTTTTCCACACGTTCTCCACTAAACTAGGGTTTTTCACAACTCACACACACTACTTCAACTTGGTGCTATATTTTGGTTGAGGTCTCATCTTTAAGTAAGTATCTACTCTCCTTGCTTCTTAGTTATCATTTCCATATCATCCATTGCGCTGTTTTGTGCCCTTATTGCTTATGAATGTTTATTTTTGAGGTTACTTTGCACTTAACATTTTGCTTTCATGTTAATAGATGCTTGGTATTACATACATATAATAGATGCTTGGTATGTAATTGGGTAAGGAACAATCTTTGTCATGATCTTTAAATTGATGCTCAAACTTGTGCCCACAACATGCTCGATGAAATGCAAGCTTGTGTTCCGGTGCTAAAGGAGAGGCCTATTGTGTTTCTAGAGTTTCAAGCGCGAAACCAGTTGTATGCTTATGCATTCATTTATTCTATACTTCATTATCTAGTTGTGTTGATGTTTTGATTTTCAAAATTGTTTAAAATGATTTGGTCTTGCACACACTCAAGGAAACTAACTTATATTCTCTTGTTCGAAGTTGATCTATTTAGAGATTATATTAAGTGTTTTTTTTAAATGCTAAGTTCGGTTTTGAAATTGCATATCTTTGTACAAGTTTGATGGTTTTGAAGGTGGGATTGTTCTAAATTTGCTTGAGGATAAGCAAGGTTTAAGTGTGTGGTATTTGATAAGTGTGAATTATATATAGTTTTTGATATGTTTTTAGTTTTGTTATTTAGTTATTTTGGTTTTATTTAGGTTAAATTAGAGTTAATTTGTTAATGTTTATGTTTTTGAGGTTAATTTCATGTTTTGTTTGGTTTTAAGGTTAAAATTGATATAAAAGGGCTTAAATTGTAAAAAGGGCAAAGATTAGGGCCAAAAGTACAAATATTGGAAGTTGATGTGAGAAAATTGAGCGTTTTTCAGAAGCTTTTCACGTGACCACGTGAAATCAATGAAGAATTCTACCCATGGCCACGTGAAGACATAAAACTTGGAAGACATGGCCACGTGAAGGGTTAAGGTATTTTCACCCATGGCTACATGAAAGAGAAATTGAAGAAAGCATTAAAGACACGTGACCACGTGTGAGGGAAGGCATAATCCACACGTGACCACGTGTAAGGAAGAACATGAAGACACGTGACCACATGTAGAAAATGAACATGGAAGGGCCTGGTCACGTGATTTCTACTCCCACTTTGTGAAGGATATTCGAGCTTCCTATTTTAGCAGAGTGCACTTCCTATTCTATGTCTGGAGTTCAAGAAGGAATCTACTACGATTTTGCCCTATAAATAGCAGTCAAAAACATCAGAGAAAAGAGATCAATTGGAGAGATCAACATTAGAATTAAGCATTATTCTCTTTAAGTTTGTTTTTATGTTAATTTTTACTATTTTTCTTCAAACTTTGTTTTAATTTTAAGTATGGTTTGTGAGTAGTTTTCTTTAACTTTTGCTAAAGGATACTTGAATCCTTAACTTGTATTGTTATGACTTGAGTTTGTTCTTCAATTCAATACAAGTTGATTATTTCTTAGTTCTTAAACATAGTCTTGTCTTTACTTAATATTAAGTTGATTTTTAACTTGATTAAGCATTGGTTAATTAATTGATTTGAGTTGATTAATGACTTGCATGCTCTTAGGTTAATTTATTTGGATTAATGCATGATTATAATCTGAATAAGCTATAATTGTGTGTTGACTTGAGTAAGTTAAGATTGAGAAAAGTGTAACTAAGAATAGGTGGAAGTTAAATCTCTTGAGAAAGGCTTTAATAGACATCTAGGAGAGTTAATTCAGTTCTCTATGCTAAGTGTTAAGTTTATCTGAATAAGAAAATTTTGATGCTTGGAATGATAATCTTGAATAAAGTTATCTGGGTTTATTAAACTGAATTTTCCATAATCACTTGTATGTTTTCTTTTGTTTAAGTCATAGCAATATTTGTTAAGGTGGATAGTCTTTTAGTGAAAGTTATTTTTAATATTGATTTTTACCTCATTCAATTCACTTGCTTTCATTAGATCTTTTCTTCACTTTAACTCTTTCAATTGCTTTATTTTGGGTTAAATTACTGCTTTAGTTTTAATTACTCAATCATCACAACTTTGGGATTTCTTTTCTTTCTTTTACACACAAAAATTGGTTTTGAAATTGCAATAGCACATACAAGCACAAGTTTTCCTTGGGTTCGATATTTTGGGTCATAATCTTATTTTCATATATTACTAGCCGATCTAGTATACTTACTAGAATTCGGTCACTAAAATTTAGCAAGTATAATATTGTCGCGATATTCATTCCAATATTTAGCGAGGATAAATCTCTTGTCAAATTTAGCAAGAACAATATTTGTCACAGAAAGTTATGCTAAAATTTAGCAGAGAATTTATCATCTCTAAAATTTAGTGACAACTTCAGCTTACGCTAAAATTTGTCGCTAAATTGAGCAATAGCTTTAATTCTCGCTAAATTCTGCTATGACGACTTTCATCATAAAACTTTTTTCCTCTCTAAATACTTGCTAAACCGATTTAGCTACGAAAAGCCATCATTTAGCAACGATTTTTTTCCTTGCTATTTTGCATTTTTTGGTAGTGGTAGTCATGCCATTTGTACCCAAGATTGTGAGGGCAATATACCAACATATGACAACTAGAATTCTAAAAGATCTCATTAATAAAGATATTGAGGTATATGTGGATGACATGATTGTCAAATCACCAACCCAACGTAGTGATTTTAAAGCACTAGAAAAGTTTTTTTAGAGTATTGATAAGTTCAACTTAGGGCCGTGTAATGGTTGATTTAGTTTAATAACCGTACTAACCAAAAGCAGAATTAAAAGAAATTTTCCAAACTAAAATCAAATTGAATTAGCATAAAAACTGAACTAAAAAGTTCAATAGATTCAATGGGTTACTCCAGTTGACAGAAGTACAAGTTTTTTTTAATAAAAAAATTAAAAAAATGTATAAAAAATTATGTAACCCATAAATCTAAAATAGAAAGGCCAAATGAAAAATAAAATCAAAATTCTAATAAAAAGAAAATTACAATTTAAAATAAAAAAAATACAGATCCAAAAATAAAGCTCCTATAAGAATGAAGAGTACCAACACAAAAGTGAGCCATTTACTTTGTAATTGTCATTTTCATAAAAAAGAAAACAAAAAAGCTCTGTAACTATTAAAATAACAGGGTTAATAGGCGAAATTTCAATTAAGAAACATGAGATAGAATCTTTTCACATAAACCCATAATTGTTACACTCAAAACCTTATATGAGAAGATTGCAAAAAAAAAAAAAGAATTTTAGGGGAAAAATGCCATTCAAGTATTTGAAAAAATGACAAAAATGGCTGAAGAAGTGAAAAACTAGCTACCAGTGACTAAGGTTAGGGAGTTAAAGTGAATGGGAGGGGTAGCAACACATGAAATGGAAAGTAAAATGAAATAAGGTTTATGGATGGGTAAGTAGGTAAAAAGGCATAAATTAAACAAATAAAAATAAAATAATAAAAAGTAACATAATGTGTAAAATGGTGCAGCTTTATTAATTCGGTTTGGATTAATTTTTTCCAAGTTTTGAAATTCAAAAAGAAAAATAGAATTGAATTATATTAGTTTTGAATAATAAAAATTAAAATTGAACTGATTTTAAAAATTGACTGGTTTGATTCGATTTTTCAGTTTAAATTGAATTTTGCTCACCCTTATTTCAACCTATGCCTTAATCCAAATAAATGGATCTTTGGGTTACTTTAGGAAAACTCTTATGCCACATGGTTAGCAGGCGAGGGATAACAATTGATCATGATAAGATCAAGGCAATCCCAAAGCTACCCATACCCAAAATAGAGAAAGAGATCTAAGGTTTCTTAGGTAAGATGCAATATGTCAGTCGGTTCATTTCTAAACTCACAACCATTTGTGAGCTAAACTTTAAGCTGCTCCATAAGGACCAATTCAATAACATTACAAAAAAAAAGCTATTTAGCGAGAACAAAAGCTATCACTAATAAAGGTCTACAAAAAAAAGCTATTTAGCGAGAACAAAAGCCATCACTAATAAAGGTTTTTTTGTTACTAAACTTATTTAATGAGAACCTAGTAAGAAAAAGAAGTTGTAGGTGACAACAATGTCCTCGCTATTTTTTTCTGACATAATTTTATATTAATTTAATTAATGAAACTTTATCAACAAATTTTCACCGCTAAATTCTTTAAATTTTTGTTACTATCCTAAATTATATATATAATTTTTAAATAATTTCTGAAATTTTAGTAAAAGCTTTTTCTCACCAATTTACCTTTACTCTTTTACTATATTATTTTATAAAATTTCTTATTAAATATGATAACTTATATGTATAATTATAACAATTAATAAAATAGACAAACTTTATATGTGTGTGTATATATGTACATACATATATATGTATGTGTGAGTGTGAGTGTGTGTGTGTATGTATGTATGTATGTTTATACAAATATATATATATATATATATATATATATATCCAAAACTATAGACATTACATACTTAATAGACAGTGCATACGCCTAAGATTTATTAAAATATATATTCTTTGGACAATATAGTTTACCAAAACTGCATAAAATGTTTTCATGATCCCTTTAATTAGGTGTTGAAGAAACACCTCTATTTGAACCGGAAACAAACATCCTAGCCATTTGCTCTATACATTCTTAAAATTGTAACTCCATCTCTTGTATCCTTTGGTTCATTGTGTCCTTATTAACAGGTGTTACTCAAACATTTCATACTCTCTCATTGCTTGTCCTTTAGTTATAAGCTAAGAAACTGTTATGCAATACATTCTTAAAATTGTAACTCCATCTCTTGTATCCTTTGGTTCATTGTGTCCTTATTAATAAGTGTTACTCAAACATTTCATACTCTCTCCTTGCATGTCCTTTAGTTACAAGCTAATAAACTATTATGCAAGGATAATAGTGGCTCGCAAAGTTTCCAATCTCATATATGTGTCTTCCTATATCCCATTGATTGTATCAGGATATATATATCTAATCAACATTTGGACCTTCAATTTGGATAATAAAATAAAATGTCTTTTTTGGCAACAAATTTATATTTCCTCACTAAGTAGCAATAATTTTTTGTTGTGTCAAGTTAGCAATGAAATTTTATTTCCAATTTGTTACTAATATATGCATGCGCCAAAAAATAGCAATTAATTGCTAACTTGTCAATATTTTTTTTGGGCCACAATTTATCTTTAACTTATGAGTTTCCTAGCTAAGTTGTTACTAATTAGCCTGAAAATTCATGTTCTCTCTAAATAGCTTTTTTTTTTTAATTTTTGTAGTGAAGTGATATGAGCAATAACAGGTTGCCTTCGATAAGATCAGGGACTACTTAGCTAACCCTTAGATTTTGAGGCCACCATTTCTAAGAAAAGTAATGATCCTTTATTTACCAATGGAAGAAGGATCAATTGTAACTATGATGGCATAGGAAAATGACAAAACAAATATATTATGTGCTTCTTGAGCAAGAAGTTCCTTTTATATGAACTCAAATATCTAGAAGTTGTAAAGATTTATCTCACCATCATATGGTCATCTAAAAAACTCAAACCTTGCTTCCAAAAAAAATCTCACAAGAATCTGCTCAGTTGCTTGAAAGGCCATTCTCTTTGGATGAGGTTAAAGAAGCTGTTTAGGATTGTCATAGTTCGAAAGCCCCAGGACCGGATGGTTTTAACTTCGGGTTTATAAAGGCCTGGCATGTGATTGGGATGGATATTTTTGACATGATTCAACAATTCTGGAAGTCTGGCAAGCTGCCTAATGGGATCAACTCCTCTTTTATAACTCTTATCCCTAAGTTCCCTGGGGCAGCATGGGTTAAGGATTTTCGTCCCATAAGTCTTATCGGGTGCTTGTACAAGACTGTAGCGAAGGTTCTGGCTAACCGTTTGAAAAGGGTCTTGGGAGATATTATATTCGAAGAGCAATGTGCTTTTGTAAAAGGGTGCTAAATTCTTGACAGTGTTATGGTTGCTAATGAGATTATTCATTCTCTTAAAAGCTTAAAGAGAAGTGGAGTAATGCTTAAACTTGATTTCTACAAAGCTTTTGATTCGGTGTCATGGGATTATTTGGAGAACATTATGAAGCAAATAGGGTTTGGTACTATCTAGAGAAATTGGATTAAGGAATGTATAGCCACAGCTAGAGTTCCTGTGCTCATTAACGGTAGCCCTTCTGAGGAAATTTCTTTGTCTAGGAGGCTGACGTAGGGGGATCCTCTCTCCCCCTTTCTATTTATTATTATAGTTGAAGGGTTATCTATGCTCCTATGTAAAGCCTCTGACCTTGGTTTGATCGCTGGTATCAATTGCATGAAGGAGACACAACCGCCTTTCATTGTTTCTCACCTGCAATTTGCGGACGATACGTAATTTTTTTGGAGGCCAAAGAGAATATATTGCTTAATGTTAAAAGGGTTTTGAGGATTTTTGCTGATATCTCTGGTCTAGAAATTAATTTCCTTAAGAGCTCACTGACTGGTATCAATGTGAAGGACTCTTGGCTTCGTTCATGTGCAACTTTGATGAGATGTCAGATTCAAGAATTACCTTGCTCGTACTTGGGTTTACCCTTAGGAGCAAATCTCAACAGAATAACTTCCTGGAATCCAGTTATTGAAAAATTCATGGCAAAACTGGCTGGTTGGAAGGGAAAGCTCCTATCTATGGCTGGAAGAGTCACTCTATTGAAGCTTCTCTCTCTAATCTTTTGTTATACTTCATGTCTCTCTTCAAAGTGCCTGCTGGTGTTTTTAAGATAATTTTAACTTTGATGCGTAACTTCCTTTGGGGAGGTTCTGGGGATAAAAGTAAACTCCATGCTGTCAGTTGGGATCTGGTTCAAAGAGCAAAATTGTTTGGAGGACTTGGGCTAGGATCTATCGGCCTATGTAACAGAAGGCTACTTTTTAAATGGTTATGGCGACTGGATCAGTCTAGCACCGCCCCGTGGCAGGTAATTGTGAGAAAGGTATCCTCAAAGTGTCATATTTTCCACCTTTTAATAAGGGCCTCAGAATCTGTGTAGGTAAAGGGAATTTATGCAGATTTTGGTTGGATGTGTGGATTGGAGAGAACACCTTAAAATCACAATTCCTTCATCTCTTTGCACTATCTACCAACCGGCACTCTTTTGTTGAAGACTTCGGATCTTGGTAGAATGGGAACTGGGTATGGAATCTAAAATGGATAAGACATTTGCGAGATTGGGAAAAGGATGTTAAGGCGGCCCTACTGAACTCCTTGGGGTCGGTGTCAATATCTAAAGTTAGAAGTGATAGAAGAGTCTGGATTTATGAAACAAATGGTAAGTTTCTATGGCATCAACATGCTATAAGTCTCAAGATCTCCAAGTCCACAAGCAAGCAGTCTTGTTGCCTTCTAGTTTTCTTTGGAGAAATCTGGTACCTCTGAAAGTTGACTTATTCTTTTGGAGGGCACTGTTAAATAGGCTTTGCACAAAGGAGTTTCTCTTTAAGTTGGGAATTCTACCTGCTAATGCTACATTTTTCCCCTTATGTCTTAATGGGATTGAGTCGATGGATCACTTATTGCTTTTCTACCCGTTTTCTTTATCTATTTGGTATAGAGTAGATAGCTGGTGGGGTATCTCTTTCTGCCTTCCTTATTCCTTCAATGTTTTTGTAGCTCAATGGATGGGTTTGGTGGCTGGGGAAATACAAAGGAAAGTTTCGTTGATGATCCTTCTTGCTTCTATCTGGTCAATTTGGCTTGAACGAAATGCTATTGTTTTTGAGGGAAGAAGAGTTAACAAAGATTCGTTGTTCTAAGTTATCCTGGCTAGATGTTCTTTTTGGATTAATAATGTTCATGATTTAGCTTTTCTCATAGGCCAAAACCTTTGCCTTGCTGCAGATGCCATCAAATTAAGCTCCAAATACCATAAAACCAGGCCTACCGCCTTCTGGTGTCCACCGGAGGTGTCCTTTCTCAAATGGATCACAGATGGATTCTTACTAGGAAATTCAGGTCTAGCTGGGATTGGTGGTGTACTCAGAAATCACAAGGGAGAATTTCAGTGTTTATTCTCTTGCTTTGTGGGTACTGAAGATTCCAGTATGGCTGAACTATTGGCTGTTGAAATGGCTATCAAAATCTCAGCTGAACAATTAAGGGAAAAAGTGTCTTTCTCAGGTATTATCTTTGAAATGGACTCCCTGGTGGTATATAAATGGATGACCTCTGATGTCCATCTAAGGCCTTGGAAATTTGCGGCCATCTTCAACAAAATTGATAACGGTTTATCCTCCCCGGATAATGTGGTCTTCCATTATAAACAAAGGGAATGTAATACTGTAGCAGATAGCCTTGCTAAGCAGGGTGCTTCAAAAAAATCCAATTTCTTGGCATGGCTGATATAACTTACAGTATAATCTACTTGGATAAGGGGTTCTAGCCCTTAGTCTGATGTTTCATGTGGTTTTGGATTTCATTTTCCTAGTTTGCGCGGATTAATTGTCAAGTTTTGTGTCCTGTTATCAGAAGACTAGGCTTGTTGTTTGGTTTACCTGGTTTGTTTGCTGCGCTTGGCTCTTTAGTTTCCAGTCGATGCTTATTTTGGTTCAAGGGTGCTGTGGATCTTGCTTTGCTTTGAAGTACTTTTTGATTGCTGAAGCGACACTACAAAATTCTGATTTGATGATTGCTATTGAGGCTCTGCAGATTTAGCGAAACATGTTGTACTTGAAAAATTGCAGACTGGTGTATCAATTTTTGCCTAAGTGGCTGTTTTTGTTTGTTGGGTTCAATGTCTTCTTAATTCCTGCAGTGGTGTCTAAATCTGCTCTTGATTGTGTGGGTCCTGTTCGTTCTGGTTATTTTTTTCTTTGGTCTATGATTGGAATTTTGTAACTGCAGACTTCTGGGCACCCTCATGCCCCTGTGTATGTTCTTTGATTTAATGAATTTCATTGGCCTATAAAAAAAAGGTGGTAGTGAATAAAGATCCTCTTAGGTATCTCCACATAACACCATCTCTAATGGGTAAAATGCACCTATGACTAATTTTGTTGCAAGAGTTTGATGTCCAATACATCACCTGTAGGACTATAAGAAGGAAGATTTTGATGGCTACTGTCCCAGTTCTAGAACAACATACAGTGTTTTGTACTTAACTCTTTGAATACATAACCAAATTCATTTTGTTAAAATACCATATTTCTAGAAAATCACATCTAGGCACTCAAAAAGCCAGTACAATTCAACCCTAAGTTGTTGTCCAGTCAAAAAACTGCACTTTATATCCCACATGACAGAAGAATTTCTTCCCCACCGTGTGGAATGCTTCTGGACTAAATATGGAACTTATGCACCCACACAATGGGGAAGACTTTCTTCCCTTTAGTGCACCTCTTTGTACCCACACAAAGGAAAAGACTTTCTCCCCATTATGCGGTCCTTTGTTGCACCACCATCTCTTATATTATTTTATGACTTATTTTGCACCTTCTCTTTCTAACCATCACGAAAACTTACTCAAACCTCCTCCAATGTTAATGACTTTACGAACACATTAATAAGGGTTTAATATGATTTATTAACCATGTAACATATTATTATATTTATAAATTCATTATACAATAAGTAAAAATATGAAATATAACATATTTGATTAAGTTTGCATGTTATGAATACTTTTTATTACAAAGTGACTCGAGTATGTTGCTATATTGTTCTGATAGGATTATACATGAATTAAATGATTGAATTAAATACATGCAAAGGGAATTACATGTTCATAATTGAAATTATGTATTTCTCTTTAATTACAAGTACATGACAAGTAAACATGAGCATGGATACAACTTTATAATCATAATTGAAACTATTTTGAGATGAAAAAAATAAAAATGATATTTGATGATATTATAAATAGGTAATTTTCATATGTGTATATGTATTTATGTAGAAAAATTTGAAAATATGGTTATTGAGAATGTGTGATCAAATTAACACATAATGTGATCACGAGTCTCAATTGGACTATTTTTAATGTTTATAGAGCATATCTAACATATCTTCAAACATGTATAATGAATAAATAAGCTTGAGATAAGAATATATACTTTAACATGAATATGCATATACGATGAAGCCTAAATATTAAGCATTTCTATTTGAATTCACGTCTGAATGATGTTTTTGATTGAATAACGGGTAAAATGTGACTCGATGAAGTTATATATATATATATATATATATATATATATATATATATATATATATATATATATATATATATATATATATATATATATATATATATATATATATATATATATATATATATATATATTCATGAATTAACTTATGTAGCACTGGAAAATGAGATCATGAAGTATGTTTAATGGAGTTTAAACATGATTTCTATTTTATGATTAAATATGATCCTAGAATTATTCTATTATGATGCTTAGTTTTGGCCTGTTGAGTCTTAGTTGTCAGTAAAGAGGCATGCTTAGAAGGGTCAACAGCTGCTTCTTTTCTGGGACACTACAGTGTCTTTGATATCAAGACTTATGTCTCCACATTTCTATCCTGATATTTTCTAGATTTGATGCCTTGCCTCTTCTATTGGTACTTATTATAAGTATCATTAGTTTTGTTCCCATTACCCACATCTACAGAAATTAGCAGGTAACCCGATAAATGATCTATTTTTCAGTTTAGTTCAGTTCAAGCTATTTTCTATTTGATTTAAAAATTGTATTTTTGTTAGTGTTGCAAGGTAAAGTCATCATATTTATTTGGAATTATGATATACATATATGCAAACAATTCATATTTCATATACATGTGACTATCAGTCAAGAATCAATAAATGATTTGTTTCCTATTGTGTTTTGCTTTGATTGTCTTGATTAATTTTACTTATAGTATCTTGGACTGGTAAAAGATTATAGCACCTGAACGAAAATATAAATAAGTTAATGATAGATGGTTA
The DNA here is from genome assembly GCA_037975025.1 of Excoecaria agallocha. NCBI lineage: Eukaryota > Viridiplantae > Streptophyta > Magnoliopsida > Malpighiales > Euphorbiaceae > Excoecaria > Excoecaria agallocha. Next base: position 93,001,875 of record CM075807.1, on the reverse strand, counting down.
TTACGTTATTTCTACGATATTATGCTATATAGTTTATGCATCAAATGCGTGTGTTGAAATATGACTATTTTAAGGAGTCATCAACATGCATAGTTTTTTCCATTAAGCTTCACTACAAGAAAAATCTATTTTGCCGATGGAAATTTTCAACAGAATTGAGAGAATTTTCATAGGAAAATCAAATTGCCGATGAAATTTAACGACAGAAAATGACGTTGGAGAACCGGTTGTAGGCACTTTTATCGATGAATATTTTCCGTTGGTAAATTTATCGATGGAAAACATTGTCCATCGGGTGTCAAAATTTGCCATTTTTACCGATGGATTCAAATTCTGTCGTTAAAATTACCAACGGAATTATATTTTTGTTGGAAATTTTACCGACAAAAATTGGTATTCTGTAGGCAAATTTCCGACAGAGTGATAAGTTCTGTTGGTCAATTTGCGTCCTAATAAAAACATTCGCAATGAAAATATCTGTCACCAGTCCGTCACTAAAAATATTTTATATTTTTAATAAATATCTAACGACAGGTTAATATAATATATTATTCTATTAGCACGAAAGGCATAAATACATTATGATAAAAAGATTTGTAGCTTATAGTAATTACAAGAATAATAAAATTGAACTTAACTACAATTTATATTAATCATTTATAGAAGATTTGCCAGTAAATTATTTCTAGTAAATAAATTCTAATCTCATAATTCCACCAAATACTAAACACACCATATTGAAACGTGGTAATTTGTTGTAAATCAAAGTGAGAAAAGAATTTACCCGCAATAAAGACAAATGAGCAGATAAAGCAGCAGCTTCAGATTGCAACGTTCAAAAATACTAAACACATTATATTGAAACATAATAATTTGTTGTAAGTATTCCAACTTCTACAAATGAAATATTTTCTTCAACAGTTCTAACGCCAAAAACATTAAGAAATGGGAAACAAAAGATTTTGAAACATGTGAAACTTCAAATCTTGAACAAAAACAAGACCTAAGCTCCAATATTTTGGGACTTGTTAAGCATAAGACCTTCATATTTTACTTGAAACCATTTCATTGCATCCTCCTTTGTAACCCTGTGTTGAATTCCAACATGTGACTTGCATCACCTGCGGCGACCAACATGATAACCTGGGCACTTAAGATAAAAAAAAGTCCATCCCATAGATACCGGTAGAAGGGTCACACCTATCAAGATAACAGAAAACTCAGTGAGTGTTGAAATGTCAAGTCGAATTATCTTCTGTCCAAAGATAAGCATACAGTATTCCTTCTCACAAACACCATCATATATGGAGTATTAAACTGTGACAACCCAGCAAAATGACTAATAGAATTATTCAATTCCTCTGGACAATTATTAAGTGAAAATACCATTAAGTAAGAAGTTGTAAAGAACACATAAAATTTTAGAGTACTTGATCATCCATTATCAATTAGTAAAAGTATTCAAATTGAACATGCTTGGATGCCCACTTTAGTAATAGTTTTCTCCATTATCACTGATCCTTGAGGAGGTCTAGAAATGCATAATATCTATCTATAATCTTACATCAAACTTCAAGTGTGCTCTATGTCTACCTTCACTAGTGCACACAAAAATATGCAGAACAAATTGCAATTAAAAAGAAATCAAATTAAAATTTCCAGTCCCAACTGCATATCCAATATGCTCCCCTTCCTTTGTTTTTTCCCCATTTCACTTCTATCAATTCTGGTAAGTCTTTTCTTTTCATTTTATATTTTTAATTATTTTTAATGCTAACTGTTCATATAGTTTTGCATGCTTAATTGGCAGCTAATTTAATATAAGCTAATGGTTTGAGTATGGATCTCTCTATTTATGTATGGCCTTTAAGTTTAGATTGTCGAAAAACAATTATCAGTTATCACGGATCAGATCTTGAAAATAAAGGACTTTAAGAGATCAATATGTAAAAAATCAAAAATTTTGGGGCAACCAAACGAAACATAAATTCTTACAATTAATAATATCTAATGAATGGTTTACAAAAGTTAAAAATGGACTTTGTTACGGTGATTTAATAAAATATATTGAAAAGTAAAAATGTCCACATTGAATTGTATTAAGAAAATCGGTCCAATTCAGTCCAATATTTTTGTTCTTTGAATAAATTCAATTTATTATAGTTCAATTTTAAATTCCAGCATTTGTACAATAAATTGGACAATTGTAAAAGATACAAGAAAAATAAAAAATTTTACTAAATTTAATTAATATAGAAACTCAAAATAGTATCTAAATACTATAATCTTGGAAAATAACTGCTGAATTTTTTTTTTTTGCTAAGAATTAAGACTATGATGACTTGGTGAGAAGTTGAATTACACACTAGCATAACAAATAATTGTTTTAATTTCAAAATATATACTAAATTGATTATTTATTTGTTTTGGGAGGTTTTTCAACAGCGAGTAAGAAAGGAGAAAATAAAGTAAAACTGATGAGTAGATATGAGAGAAAAGGCTTGCAAAGATGATGAAACAGATGAGTTTCTTTAGTGCTTCTTGCATTTCAAAATATATATTTGTATTCAAACCTTCACCTCTCACTTTCAAAATTATAATACCTATTGGCTAACTCTTACCACTTGCATGAACCTTCATTATTTAAAAGCTCAAAAGCATAATTTTTTTTTCTTTTGGGTTAATTACTAAAATCTGTTTTATGAATTGGAAGCTGAGTTATAGGTTGAGACATTTTAAAAAATAATTCTTTTCTTTTAATAAAATAGTGTAGGATGTGCATGGTAGTTATATAATGGCTTTAAGTGAGATAATTTGGGGCAAACTGCATTTAGGTCCCTAAATTTTAACTTTTTAATTTTAACTCTTATCATTTCTTATAATATATTCACTATACCCTTCAATCTATATATAATGGAGGAAATTTCTGTCATTTTAGTGTAAAATAATACAATACCATGCAATCAGATAAAATGAAAATATGTTATAAAATTATATATACCTCAAAAGATAAGCAACACAATATTATACATTATATTATGACAACACTATACTTGCTTGATTTAAAGATCAATGTGCTCCTGGATACCAAACCCGAAGCAGCTAGGGTCACTAAAGTTCCTTCTCAAAAGCTTGTATTCCTTCACCTTCAACCCACTCTCAAGCAATTACATAGCCTTGTCTCCCCTTACAGTTACACAGCAAGCAATCTTCTCATTACGCCTAATCCTTTTCTTAATGATATTTTCCAATTATGTATATTCCAAGAAAAATTTCTAAGATATATGTTTCTACTAACACGATAATTAAGGGCGTGAAGTATCCAACTGAAATCAAAATTGAATTGAAATTATAAGAGTAATTTTATTTTATTGATCCAATGTATTTTGTTTTATACTAAATTATAAGTAAGAAATTATGTAAAATATTTATTGATAATATCAAATATTATTTTTTACTAGATTTGGACTACAAAAAAAAAAGTCCGGCAATATATATATATAAGTTATTATCAACCGACTTAGGAGGGGGTAATTTTACATTTAGGACTTCCATAATTTTTTTGAATATTATTAATTAATATTAATTTTATAAAATATTTATTATAATTTTATAAAATATTATTTTATCAATTATCTATTATTATATTATTAATTATTTTTTTAGTGTATATATAAAATTAAAATAAATAATATACTACGTAGTTTTGGCAAATGTTTTATTTGATCCCTCTAATTTATACAATTTAATAAATTATAATTTAAATAAAAGCTTTAGTTAAATTATAAACTTTCAAAACGAAACATGTGCTGTAAATAATGTTGCTTTAAATGTAGTGGTTCCTAGCTCTATTACTTGTATTACTAAAATTTAACCCTGCTTACCCCTTTTAAAATCCTCAAACAAATTTAGTTTCACTTAAAACTCAATTTTCTAACTCAAAATAATAAATGTTGCTTGATTTCCTTAATTAATTTATACCATATTTTATTAAATAAGAGAAAATATTAAAACAAGATATATTTGTGATAAAATGTTATTATTTAAAAAAAATAAAGAAATGCCATTATTTACTGTTTCAAAAAAAGTAAACAAATATATTTGTAGCCCAACAAAGAGATGCCATGTATATAAAAATTCAGTTTATGACAATTTTTTTGGGCAAAATTAACAAGAAAGTGTGTTATATATATATAACACACTTTCTTGTTAATTTTGCCCAAAAAAATTGTTATAAACCGAATTTTTATATAAATGGCATCTCTTTGTTGGGCTATATATATATATATATATATTTATTGAAATACATGAGGAATATATAGTCTTTTAAAAGATAAAAACCCGTAATGTTAGGAAATATATATTTAGCTATCGAGTTCAAAAATTGATAGCCTTTTTAAACATCGTAGGTAATTTTCCTAGAAAATTACATGTAATGAAATAATCAAATGTTACACATAATACTATTTATAAATCATTATTAACTTAATCATATTATGAAATAATCAAAATTTATGTTATTATTTTTTTTTTAAAATTAAAGTTATTAAAAGAAAATAAATAAATATAACAACTATAATTTATAACAACAATTAGTTTTTAGGGAAATTTTACCGATAGAAACATGATTCCGTCGGTAAATTACCGACGGAATCATAATATCGTCAGTAAATTACCTATGGAATCATATTTTTTTTGGAAAATTACCTACAAAATCATATTATGTAGATAAATTACTGACAAAAAATATTTTCGTAGGTAAATTACTGACAAAAATATTTTACTTTGGAAAATTACCGATGAAATCATATTTCGTAGGTAAATTACCAACGAAAAATATTTTCCTAGGCAAATTACCGATGAAAATAGTTTTCATTGGGAAATTACCGACGGAAGTATGATTTCATTGATAATTTACGAATGGAAATATGATTCCGTAGGTAAATTTCGTGGCCTATTTCAGCCGCGAAGTTTTGGTGCCAATTTAATGATAAACTTTTATTCCGTTGCTAAATTTCATCGGTAAAGTTTGACAAAAAAATTTATCTCCATTATTTACGACGGATTTGTTATTTCATCATAATAAACATTTTTTCGACAATTTTTCCAACATAAAATTTTTTCTGTCAACAATTAGGATTTTTCTTGCAGTGTTTTATCCTTAGTACGGTGGTTTTTCCCTCGTGCATGTAACACTCCCATAACCCCTTGTAAGATATGAGAACACAACAAATCAAAACAAATTTATCTTGAAATAACTAAAAATCGAATTGTCAAACTAAAAAAATTTGATATTCCCATTCTATTTTTGGGTTTAAACTTTTTAAATTAGACTTATTTATAAGACATAAATCCATTAAAATTTTAAATAAAATTTGTAAATAATTAAAATTAACATAATTTCAAATTTTAAAAAATTTTAATGTTAACGACATAATTAAATAGAATTTAAATTTTATAATAAAAAATAATACTTAATTAATAAAAAATACAAAAGAGACAATTAATTCAATCATATAATAAAAATAAATTTAAACTAATAAGATTATGTTTTAAGAAAAAAAAATACAAAAATATTAATATAGACATAAAATTAAAAAAAATTTAAAAATAAATGTTATTTTTTGTAAATTTTCACCGATCGGCTATTTTTTGGTTTACACTTAAATTTGAATCCGAATAATAATCAGAGTAATTTGGCTGTTGGATAAATATAAATTTCAGGTTTTGGATTGATGATATAAATACCTAACTAGAAGAAAAGAAGACTCCTTTGAAATTTATCATACCCAATCAATAGTTTAATATACTGGAGGATGACGGGGATGATATAAAGACCTCGATTTGACTATATCACTTGAATTATTTTCTTCAACTATATATATATATATATATATATATTATTTACAACATATTTATATACATTATAAAAAATTATATACCAAAAAATAAAGCCTTAGCTTTCCTCTAGTGGTTTGCACATGTTGACTTGAAAAGTCCAACACTTCTACACCTATGTACCAACATGGAAAAAAAATACCCGTATTGAAAAATGGCTGAGTGGGGAGCCAAATAATAATAATCAAATTCTTGATGAAATTATAGATATAAAAGATATAATAAAATATACTAAAAGACAAATATCACATAATAATAAGAACATGCAATGACATTCATTTCTCCTTTATATTATACATGCATTAACTAACATGACAATCCCACTTACAATAACAATAACATGCATTAACAATGCGATAAATACTAAATTGTATGCACTATTATTAACAAGTCTTTTATTACTATAGTTCAATAAGAAATTCTTCTTGCCTGAATTCTCATTAATGGTGGATAATGGGACTAAGGATACCAAGCATGGTATCAAACACTAAATACTAACCAAGCAGTACCAAACATTGGAGACACGATAGTCTCAATTCACTAAATACCAAATAGGTATCAGAACACTAAACACCATTACGGTGTCAATACTAGCAGCTCCAATCGCTCTCCCTTATAGGCATGTATATCTATCCATAACTATGTGAAATTCAAGCACTCATTGAGGCTTAGATCACTTATTAGCTTTAAGTTCATCACACTCATGTGCACTTAGTTATTATTCTCTTTAAGATATGTAACAATATCAATATAATCAAATATGCTCAATTGTACTCAACACTCAAGATACAAATTCAATAATGCATGAAAATAGTTCATAATTAGCAAAAATATATAAAAGAAATTTATGCACTCACAATTCACTTTCATGTTTTTTTTTATTAAATTTCATATTTTAATGTATAATCACCTATTTCATACTCATTAAATCATAATATAACCATACACATGTGTGTGCAAAGGGTTGTGAACATTTAAGAAAATCAGATAAGGTTAAAAAACCTTTTGATGAATAAAACTCATTAACATGCTAGAATAGAGGAGGTACATGACTGGATTGGACTCAACCCAATCAGCTAGGTGCTATTCTATGTGCAGAGGAAATATGGGATTGGATGCTATCTAATCGGGTAGATGTAAAAATCAAGTGGCATGAGTGGATTAGATGCAATCCAATCGGGTACGTTGTATTTTATCTATATATAATGCATCTTAAATGACTAGATTAGAAATCAATCCAACTTGGTAGGTTGCACTCTTTTAGTCTAGAAAGCTTCTACACAACTGGATTGGCCAATCTAGTCGAGCAGACTTAAATACTAGATTTTAGTAAAGGTAGCTTCTCATGTCTATTTTGAATAGGTGTTTCGATGTAATAAACAATGTTTTTAGGGAAGTGTTCTTATGAGAAATTGTTATTATATATCCTTAGTTTCCATAACACCTAAAAGTAGATCATTTACACACCTATAATAAGAGATATCTCTAAAATAGCTTAGACTGCTCTAATTGATATATCAGCCACCAACACTCCACTTTGAACAAATTTTTGATGGTTTTATAGGCAGAATCAAGTTTTTACCTCTCATACAGATTTTAGTTCTATGGCTATAATTTATTCCCTAATTAAAATAATCTCATTTAGAGCTCTATAACCTAATTTATACTCAAAATAATCTCTGCGGTTCCTATGGATCCTACACCAAAATTTGTCCAATTAACTTCTTCCTCTACAATGTCTCCTTTTATGCCTACTTTAACATTAAATTCATATCTTTATAAAATTTAAGCAACTAACATCACATTCTACTCCCAAACCTTGGCTTGTTTTTTTAGCTTGCCTAGCTTTTTCAAATCTTTTCTTTTCCTTTATCCTGTACCTTTTTCTCCAGTTATGATTATGAAATACATTTCAATTAACATTAAAAATTTTGAACACACAAACTCTAATTTTTGTGTTATTTGAATGAAAAAGAAGAATAAATCACTTCCTACTTAATACAATAAATTACTCACCTTATACACTAGTATTTTATAAGTTATATATATCTCTCTCTCTATTCATTTCTAACCAAGAGTACATTCTTAGAGTATGTTTTGTGAGGAAGAAGAGAAGAAAAAAATAGAGGTTTTTAAGGTACTATGGCCACCAAACCCTAATCTTCCCATCAGATTGTTGTTCTTCATTTATTAGCTAAAATTTCTAGAAAGAATGGTGTCAATCTCTCATTGGCCCAACATTTTAATTCCTTGGTTAATTGTTATATGATCCCATACTTTTAGTCATATTACCATATGCATGAATTATCATTTCCTTCATCAATTTAGTCCCTAATTACATACATGTAAATCATAATTTACACAATTTCTTGAATACCTTTAACTTAAGCATAAATACTGATTATGTCCTAATTAAATAATTAATGCCTTCATGCACTAAAACTCATTCTAATCACATACATAAACATGTTCCAATCCTACTATAGTACATTTTTGAGGCCTTACAATATAGGTCTTAATGGTCAGGTCTAGAGTTAGGACACTGCGAATGGCCAAAATTAAGTTGTAGAGGAGAATGTCTTGAGAAATATTCTGTTGAAAAACAAATGTAATGATCAATATTATACAAGTTTGTAAAAAGATTATATTATCTGTATCTATTATTGTAGTATTCCTATATATGGGTTTGATGTAAATATGGTTATGACACATTTGAATTATATAATTAATTCCTGATATCTAAATGTGTATGTGGTTTTCTTTTGAGATTATTTGACATGTCTATTGTACACCTATACATCCTCCTAGAGGGTATTAGGGTGTTACAATTTGGTGGTATTAGAGCCATGGTTTAGGCAATTATAACCTAAATAAAGCTTAAAGATAACCAGTATATGCATGAATGAGTTATATATTTGGCGTATAGTAGTTTATCCCTCTCCTGATATAGACTAAGGTGTCAAAGGTTCTTTAAAAATGATTGCAGAGATAGTTGAGAGTAACAATCTAGCCAATCCAAATCCTACTACTTTTGATCTATCCTTTATCTTAAGAGGTATTATTTTTGGTTCCCTAAAGGGAATCTCTACTTAGGATGATCTATGTTATGGTATTGGTTCATGGTTTTTATGGCATCTGATGGTGCCTAAAGTTTTGATAAACTTGATTTAGAAATGCGGTGTAGAAGAGTTTACTAGTACCTTAATGGAGGATTACATAAAGGTATAGTTTTAGGGTAGAAAAGTTGAAAGAATTCTTGAGCAAATCAGATGTCCACCATATTAGATAGTGGCTTGTGTCGTATCTGCTCTAAGGAGTAGTTTATAACTGAAGGTCACCGCTACTTGAGAATATGCTTTAAGGATTCTTTGAATCATAGTTTAAGAAATGATTTAATGTGAACATTATGTCTAAGTTTGTGAATTGATTTGTGGCCCTTGCCACTTTAGGAAGGAGTGCATGTTAGGTGAGCTCAAGAAGAGCAAGATGCATCAAAAAATGGTAATGGCCGGTGTTTTTGTTTATTTGACGATGACATACATGTCTTGAATGATTCTAATTTAACTTATTCCTATATTTAACTGGGGGAACTTTTTAAATAAGCTAGCACATATAACACTATGAGATTATGAAATATGTGTAATCGACACTTTAGGCCGTAATGTATTATAAATGGAGTATAAAAAGATTATCTTGTTAAGAGATAAGGGAACATATTTGCAACTAATTTGGTAGAGCTATCAACCTATCAATTTGATCTTGTTCCTAAAGTAGATTGGCTTGCTAAGCACTAGACTTTTAAGGACCATTTCACTAAAATAGTCACTTTCAGAAGTTTGGATCATATGGGTGTAATAGTTTATGAAATTTGTTTTAGTTCATGGCTAAATGTAATCTTGTTATTGTAAGGTTGTAAGCTTATCTAGAAGGGATGTTAAATTTTATTAGCCTTTGTATTAGATTCTGGTAGGGTGAAGGTTGGTTTTTAGAACATACTAGTTATGAATAAGTTTCCCGTTGTGCTTATTGAAGAATTAAGGATGTTCCTTAAACATTTTGATTTCTAAGGAATCCTATTAAATGGTTACCTAGTTAAAGGAACTAAAGGTCTAATTATAGGTTTTTCCAAATAAAGATTGCATATGATGAAATGGGTCATTTTAGTATGTGTCTGTTTTGTTTGTTAAAAGAAATAATACTTATCGAATGCATATTAATTACCGATAATTGAACAAGGCAACACTAAAAAAAATAATAATAAATACCCTCTACTTGGGATAAAGTATCTTTTGATCACTTAAAAGGGTGATCATGTGTTCTTAAAGATTAATTTGTAATTTGAGTATTGTTAATGGTGAGTTAAATAAGTGTTCTGAAAGTAGTTTCCATGACTTGATGTTGTCACTGCAAGTTCCTGATAATGCCCCTAGGGCTAAGCAATGGGCTGGTATTATTTTTAGACTTGATAAATCAAGTGATTAAACCCTACTTGGATTCATTTGTAAATGTCTTTATTAAATATTGTTCTAGGTAACTCAAAGAGAAAGGATGTTTAGAATTTTTAAGGATTATTAGTCCATAATATATTATCATGCTGCTAGACTAAAGTTGTTATATATGTTTCAAATTAAAGAACTATATCAACCTTGATGACATAATAAGATAGATAGAATTTAAGATAGAGTTTACTTTTGATAAGGTGCTAATAACTTAGTTGAATTTGAGCTTATTTTGATTAGATAATATAGGATGTTCGAAGGAATAGTTTGAAGCTTTAGCAAATTATTCCAGTAGCTAGCAAAGGAAAGCAGTCAAAGCCTTTAACAAAGACAACTAATTTAGATACCTTAGAGGAAATAGGATAACATTTTAGATGGCAATTTTCATCTTACAAAAAGATTATGAAACAGTTACAGTCAGTTTAAAGTGCTTGTCAAAGTCTCAGTAATGTATTTGTTCCCTAAAGTAGTGATATAGCTATTGAAATGATATTGGAAGGTTATGTTATAAAGTTCTTTAGGAGTAAGGGAAAATAGATATTTCTTATGGAAATTTCATATAACAAGGGTATCTATCTAGTACTGGCATAGATCTATAGGAGGCCTCATGTGGTAGAGAATTTAGAAACTAGAAATGTTTGATGACCAACATAAAATATATTCGGATTTTGAAAAAGAACATATGATAGGTGCTATAGATATGAATTTGAAGGAGATATTCTTTTAAGGAGAGAGAAATGTGAGGCCCAAATTACATGCTAGTAGGATGATGACATGTTTATGAAAGCATTTAAAATGAGTATTAATGAATATGTGAGTTAATTACTAGACCGGGAAATAGTTGGAAATAATGAATAAGTTAAAGGTAATTCGGTAAATTGCCTAAATTATTATATGCATGTATAAAGAGATGTGCATCATCAATTAATATGTTAATGAAGTCAAGATCTCAAGCAATTAAGAAAATAAGTTAAGTTTAGTGGTCAATTTATGATTATGTAAAGATGAAAAATAAAACCAATGAGGAGTTAACATTTGCACTTCTAGAATATTTCAAGAATTGTAATTATATAAAGAGGATGGTGAGGTCAACAATAAGGGACTCTAAATTTTATTATTTATGATTTTTTTCTCTTCTTTAAATTAACATAAAGTGTCCTTTAAGAAGAATTAGAGAAGGCAAGATTGATTGTAATTAGGTCAAGCAAGGTAAGTAAATCTATATTTTTGGAAATATGAATCCATTTCTTCTTCATCCCCACTCAAACCAAGGCATGGAAATGAATATATGTATGTTGGGTTATGCTTGATTTAGTGGTATTTGTGTGTTCTAGTTGATGAGAAAGCCAAAGATGAGGATAAAGAGTAGTGTTAAGCCTAAGTGAGCAAGCTTGTGAATAAGGTATGGGAATTCCTTTTTTATGTATATTTAGAATGATTTGAATATATGTGAAGATATTTCTAATCATGTTAAGATTGATGAAATCCAAAATAGATGCTTAGTTGCAAGATGAAACTTGATTTTTGCCTTATTTGATGAGTTGATGAATTTCTGCTAGTTGTCACTCTAAGCCAGTTTTGGTAATTTGGCTATAACTTAGCTTATAAATCTCTAAATTGGGTTATTATAATTAGATATGAAAGTTAGGACATAAACCTATAACTTTTAAGAAGACACCAAATTTTTATTCTACCCTTAAAATCATTTTATTCTAGCTTAAAGTTGATTGATGGCTGCTACCCCTGTTCTAAAATAGCCTATAATGTTTTGTGCATAACTCTTTTATTACATAACCAAATTGCATGATTTTTATGTCATTAGAAAATTATTAAATAAAGAAAAATTTTGTTAGATTCCATTTTTCAAAAAAAATTACATCCAGACATCGAAAACTCAATACAATTTGACCTGAGTTTCTATCTTGTCAAAACACTACACTTTGTATCCCACACGATGGGGAAGAATTTCTTCCCCACTTTGTGGAATTCTTTTAGACTAAATGGTGCAATTTTTGTACCCATACAATAGGGAATACTTTCTTCCCCACCACCATGTCTCATATTATTTTATGCCTTATTTTGCAACTTTTGATCCCGACCAACATCGAAACTTACCCAAACCTTCTTCGATGTTAATGAAACTTTATAAACACATTGATAAATGTTTAATATGATTTATAAACCATGTAACATATGATTATATACATAAATTCATTATACAACAAGTAAAAATATGAAATATAGCATATTTGATTAAGTTTACGTGTTATCAAAACTTTTCATTACAAAGTGGCTCGGGAATTTTGCTACATTGTTATAATAGGATTATACATGAATCAAATGATTGAATTAAATATATGTGAAGGTAATTACATGTTGATAATTGATGTTATGTGTTTCTCATTAATTGTAAGCACATGACAAGTATACATGAGCATGGATACAGCTTTATAATCATAATTGAACATATTTTGAAATGATAAAAATGTAAATGATATTTGATGATATTATAAATAGGTAATTTGCATACATGCGTATGTATTTATTTAGAAGGAATTTGAAAATATGGTTATTGATTAGATTATGTGACAGAATTCACATATAATGTGATCATGAGTATCGATTAAACTATTTTTAATGTTTGCAGATCATATCCAACATATCTTTAAACATGCATAACAAACAAATAAGCCTGAGATATGAATATATACTTGAACATGAATATGTATATACAGTGAAGCCTAAATATTAAGCATTTGTATATACAGTGTCTTTGATATCTAGACTTATGTCTCCTGATTTTTATCTTGATATTTTTTGGATTTGAGTATTTTCCTCTTCTCTTGATACTTATTATAAGCATCATCGGTTTTGTTCTATTTAGTTCCCATTACTCGAATATATAGAAATTAACAAGTAATCCTGTAAATAATTTGTTTTTCAATTATGTTCAGTTTAAGCGCTTTTCTATTCGATTTAATAATTGTATTTTTGTTAGTGTTGCAAGTTAAAGGCATCTTATTTATTTGGCATTATGATATACATATATGCAAACAAATCTTATTTCATATGCATGTGACTATTAGTCAAGAATTAGTAAATGATTTGTTTCCTATTCGTTTTGGCTTTGATTGTCTTAATTAATTTTGCTAATAGTATTTTCGTACTGGTGAATGATTATAACACCTAAACAAAAATATAAATAAGTTAATGACTAATGGTTATTACATTATTTCTATGATATTTTGCTATACAGTTTATGCGTCATATGCATATGTTAGAAGACGAGTGTTGCGAGTCATCATCATGCATAGTTTTCCCCACTAAGCTTTATACTTAGCATGGTGATTTTTCCTTTGTGTAGGTCTTAATCATCAGGTCCAGAGCTGGGACATCGTGGATGCCCAAATTATAGTCTACTTTGACTAATTAGATGCATTACGTATCGCAGCCTAATTATACAAGTCTTTTTGTTTGATTAGATAAGATCCAATATAGTAGAAACAAGATTCGGACCATTAACATAGGCTTAGTTTGAAACATTTATAATTCAGATTCTATGCAGAATGTGAATTGATCTATACTCGGTTTTAATGCATGAGCTTCTTTTGGCTTTTAATATGGTAGAAAGGGACATTGGTACTCATAATACATGGAAACATTCTAACATATGCTAACAAGAAAATCAACATTTCTAAAGCAAGCACCATGTATAAAAAATATATAAAAAAAAAGCAAAAATCCTACAGTGCCACTAAGGGCTACGAATTGTTCAATCCAACCACCCACCATGGAGGTAATAAACATAAAGATAAAACCAAGTAAAATATCCCAAACCAACCTATCATAGGGGTAGATCAAACACATTAGGCCAAATCAGGGGTAATTTGTTCTAAAAATGTGCTAAAATAATATATATAAATGGGAATACCATGCATCAATCTTCCCAACTCTTGATGGCCTCATTGTCCACCACATCACTCGACTGATCATCCAAACCAACTAGATTCCTTAAGCTATCTTCAACCTCTGCATTGTCCTATGAAGGCTACAGACTTGTCCGCTTCGAAAAGACACCTCAGACTATATAATGAAAACATGCATTTATGACAACCATGACCAACATGCATACACGTATACAAACACTTAAATAATCAATCAAAACATATGTATTTGTATAGGTGCCCCTCTACATATGCACTTGTACACTTAAATAGTCAGTCAAAACATATAAAACCACTTAAATAATCAAGGTATCCCCTCTATAGTACCTCACTAGTGTTGTACAGGCACCCTACATTTGCTCATCTCATTAGCATTTAAGTACATCACATTGTTTCCATTTTCTACTAACTACAACATGTAGGAAAGAAAAGAAAAAAAGTCTTACTATAATGGCTGTAAGAGGATAAAAGATTATAGGCACACTCTAATCTAACTGTAACTCATAGGATTTAGGTCTATTGTCTATATCATATCTCAACACAGTGTTATCCAGCGACTAGTGAGTGCCTCTATCACTTAATTAAAGGGCTTACCAACTTGCACATCTAGCAACCAGCCACCTAAACCTTTTCCTTGCATATGCAAATGGATACAAAAGCAAAAGTTACTAAACCATAAAAGGACCAAAAAACAAGAAAGAAAAAAAATGAAATAATATGGATATATAGCTATGTAGGATTGGCTTAAGGTGTTCCATAAGAATGCAAAGGAATAACTTCTCTATAATCATCAAGATGGATAACTCCGAGCAAGGTGGTTCTCTGAGCAAGGTAGTTTAGGCCCATTCAACTTGGGACCCCTCTTTTGATCCTAAGATCTCGACCTCTAAGCCTATCAAACCCTCATCACTTTCCTTTTCCTCCATAATAATGGGCTCTCACCCATGCACTATAGGCAGATTAGGAATCTAAAAACCAGTAAGGCTAATTATCAACCACTACACTGAGAACCTAGAATCTCAACATCCTAAACAATTTTAGTAAGACCTGAGGGTGAGAAATCATAATTTTAAAACTATTTTGTATCATAATATTATCATAAGGTATGAAAATTAATTTTATCATATAGTTTATCATAAGTTAAATTTGTAATTTTTTATGCCATTATTTTGAACCTATATATAAAAAGCATATTTATGGCATACTTAATACATTTTAGTAACATATAATCATATTATAACAACATTAAGCTTATTTTCCATAATGTTTAATACATATAAAATATAAAAAAATATGATTATTTGATTAATTACATTATATGGTTTCTAACATATTTGTTCATGGAGAATGTGCAATAATATGAATTTATGAATATAATTGTACAATTATTTGACCTAAATTTCTAGCATTGCATTGCATTGCATTATTAGGATATTGGGGCTCTTATATGATCTTAGAATACTCACGTAGGTTGCAAGATTTGCAATAGTTATTAAGTGTCAACCTATGAACCCATCTACGAAGATCGATGAGTCAGTGTCTAAAATAGTGTCAAAAACTTTTAATATAGTGAGTAAAATTAAAGACCCGTAAAATATCGAAACCTAAGGGAAAGGGGATTTGCTAGCGAATAATCCTATAAATGCTAGATGTAACGTAAGATGATTATGAGGTTTATGGATTGAAGAAATTTCTAGAGTTAACTATTGTAGGTAAAAAAATTAACTAAAAACCACTAAAGTTAACTACGAACATTAATGGAGAAAATAAAAAGGATTGGGATTGCTATCAATAATCTATCCTCCATTTATTCCAAATGCATACAATGGGCAAACATAAAGAAAATCCTAGCTTATTATCCTGACCCAACACCCCATTTTAGGCAAATGTATTCTACATATTAGATCCCTTAATCAAGGGAAAACCTAAGTAAATAGTATAAACCCACCATGAGCTAAGCTCCCTAGGCCTAGATCAAACAAGCATCTCCATTCTAAACTAAACCCTAGATACAAGACCTACTCAACTACTTCAAACATTCAGACTAAATAAATCAATCAAAAGCATTCATCAAACCATTTTAAAAGTCAAAAGAACATAAGAGGACGACAAACTATCATCTAAGCATGGTATGAATCTAAGAAAATAGAAAATCATTCAACTATCCATTTTGGCCAATCATTGAACAATAATCTTAAATCCTAAACACATGAATAAGTAGAGATACACTGAGAGAAAATAAACTTGTAATAAGTAAAACCCATTAACATATATAAAGAAAATTAGGGATTCAAGAAAAAAACTAAAGCAATAAATCTATTAAATTATCAAAGCTATAAAAATACATTAAGATAGAGAGTTAGAGAGCATTTTATAACTTTGAATGATAGAAGAATCAAATCAAGAATTCTGGTTCTTGCTTCTTGAGGTTTTTCCCTAAATGCAAAATAAATTAAAATATAATCTAATGTCTTTTGTGTTTTTGTTTAATGAGATTAAATATTACTTATTAGCTATTACATCAATACGATAAAATTATATCCTCAAAACCTTAAACTAAAATTGGAAAAAATGTAAAATAAAGAAACTGAATTTTGCATGTAGAAGACAATCATTTAGAGAAATTGGGTTTGTAGATATTTATAGGCACAAGGTCACGACCGTGAAGAGATAACTCATACCTATAAGTGGAAGAGAATAATACCCGTTAAAGTTTGACTCACACTTTTTTAAAAGAATATCTAGCAAAGTCATAGCCATGAGTGGCCCTTTCATAGTCATAAGTAATTTGGGCTTCATTTTATATCTTCTTTATTTGAGCAACTAATGCTCATGAGTTGAATACTCACCATCGTGGATAAACTGACAAATTTTCTATTCTCTTTTTTTCTTCTTCCTCCACCCCATGAGTTAGAAATTTATGCTTGTGACATTATTACAAATCTATATTTAAGCCAAATTAGCTCAGAAAAATCTCCAAACTCTGAGAAATACACCAAAATACTATAAAAGATGCAAAAAGATATAAAAACTCAAAAAATTTACAAGAAAGCAATAAATACTCATATTAAACTAAATAAAGCTAAAACATACATAAAAAAACTCAAAATTATGCCAATAAACACCCTTTAAAAATAGATATAATTGAGACTAATCAATAGGGTTAAAACACCTTAATTCATTTGATTCTCGATCATACTAAGTAGCAATTCTTTTATTCAATCATACTATGATATGATTTAGCGAGTGGGTATTTTGCTCACACATAATTAACTTGTTATCGTATGTCATACGAACTTGCTTTTTTTCATTTTCTTTATGCATACTCTAATCCTATAAGAGATGGGGTCTCAAACTTAAAAGGCCTCTCAAGGTAATCTAGCTATTCCCATGGGAACATGCTACTACCGACTCATAAGGTCTATGTCTTTATTGAATCTCAACATCTCTAAGTAAAATTTCACATTTTTTATAGTTATTTTAATAAATAATTGAAAAAATAATTATATGATTGACAATAACTAGTTAAATATATTTTAGAAGTATTTTTATACTTTAAGTCTTTATCAAATTATAAATCATTCTGTTTTAATATTTTGTGCTTATTGTACAAATAGTGCAGAGAAATTAAGAAAAAATAAGAAATAAGAAAAAAAATTATAGAACTTGTGTTGTGTATGTTCTATATATAAAAAATAATAGCAAAAGGAAGTATTTATACTTTTACACAATGGTTTTACACCATTGGATAAAAATAGAAAAAATAATAATAATAATAATAAATGTTTAATAATAAAATACAATAATAAGAATAGTTTGTTAGGAAGTTTCTTTAGTTTTTTAACAATCCTATTTGAAGAACTTCCTTTTCATTCCAACTTGTTCCTTAGAAATTCAAATTGTGCTTTCAAAAGTGGTTTTGGTGAAAATATCAGCTAGCTACTCTTCTGATTTGCAGTAAATTAGGATGATTTTTCCTCTGCTTTCGGCTTCTCAAACAAAGAGATACTTTACTTTGATATGTTTAGTTTTTCTATGTTACACTAGATTTTTTGCAATAGCAATAGCTAATTTGCTGTCATAATAAATTTTGGTAGGTGAATTGACTTACACCCATTTCTGATAAAATTCTTGACAAGCCAAATAACTTTATTAACTGCGGCATATGCCATTATATATTCAGCTTTAGCTATTGATTGAGCAATTATATCTTGTTTTTGGTTGAGCCAATAAAACGCACCATTGCCTAAAGCAAACACAAATCCTAAAGTGCTCTTCATGTTATCTTCAGATCCAGCCCAATCACTATCTGAATATCCAATCAGTTCTATATTCTTCATAGATTTATACCTGATTCCATACTCTGAGGTACCTTTTACATATTGAAAAACTCTTTTAATTGCTTTCATGTTCTCTAAGGTTGGCTTCTACATGAATCTAAATAGCATACTTGTAGCATACATTAAATCTAGTCTTGTTGTGATTAAGTATAGTAAACTTCCAATCATGATTCTATACTTTTTAACATTGCCTTCATTGGAGTCATAAACTTTTCTTAATTTCTCATTTTGAGTAAAAGGAGTTGAAACAGGCTTGCATCCTTCCATATTGAACCTTTTTAAGATTGTTGTTGCATATTTCTTTTGACCAATGAAAACACCTTCTTTTGTTTGATCCATTTCTATGCCAAGAAAGTAATTTATCATACCAAGATCAGTCATCTCGAACTTATTCATCATTTGTTGCTTGAATTTTGCTATTATTGATGGATTACTTCCAGTAACAATAAGATCGTCAACATAAAGGGAGAGAATTAAAATATAAGAATCTTATACCTTTATGTATAAAGTGGCTTCATTTAGACTCCTCCTGAATCCTTATTCAATGAATTATCAATCAATTTGGCTGTACCATGCTCATGGAGCTTATTTTAATTCGTATAATGTTTTTTTTAATTGGAGGACTTTATCTTCTTTTCCTTGAATCACAAATCCTGGTGGTTGGTCAACATAGATTTCTTCTTCTAAAAATCCGTTAAGGCATATTTTACATCAAGTTGGTAAATCTTTCATTTTGGTTATACTGCGAGTGTTAAAATTATTCTGATTATATCTAGTCTTGAAACAGGAGCAAAGGTTTCATTGTAATCTACACCAAATTGATGTGAATATCATTTTACAACTAGTTTTTCTTTGTGCTTCTGAATGGATCCATCTGGATTAAGTTTTATTTTAAACACCCACTTAACACTAATAGCATCTTTGTGTGGTGGCTTTTCTAATAATTTCCATGTCCAATTTTTCTCAATTATATGAATTTCTTTTTTCATAGAAGCTCTCATTCTTCATGCTGAGATGCTTGCTCATAATTATTAGGTTTATGTGTACTAAAATAACAATACTCACATTGTTCTAGATCGAAATCTAGAATTCTTTGAGTATCTTCATATATGTTTGACAGTCTTCGAGTCTTTATAGGTGGTTTATCAAACAAACTATCACATTTATACTTAGGAGAGTCTAACTCATATGAGCTACTACCACTCCCCTCCTGGATATGTTAATCTGGTTGATTAAGTGGTGTTGGTGCTGGTGATAGTGCTAGTGCTAGTTCATGCTGAAATGGTTGAATCACCACATATCTTTTATTAATATCATTATGCTCCCAATTCCAATAAGCATTTTCGTCAAATACAACATCTTTGCTAACTTGAATTTTATTAGTTTGCAGGTTTTATATCCTATATCCCTTGGATTGTGAACTGTAATCGACAAAGATTCCTTTTTCAGCTTTGTCATCCAATTTGTATCTTTTCTCATTTGGTATATAAATGTAACAAACACATCCAAATGTTCACAAGTGACTTACAGATGGTTTATGTCCAAACCATGCTTGAAAGGTGTTTGCCCTTCTACTACCCTTATGGATAATCAATTTTGTAGATATACTGTCGTATAAATAGCTTCTGCCTAAAACTTATCAGGTAAATCTTTATCTTTCAGTATTGATCTTGCCATCTCCATCACAGTTTTATATTTTCTTTCTGATACAACATTTTGTTGTGGTGTATATGGAATAGAAAAATGATTATATATGCCTTTATCTTTACAAAATTTATTAAATTTTGAAGAAGTATATTCCCTTTTTGTTATCACTTCTCAGATTCTTGATTAGGTATCCACTTTCTTTTTCAACGTGACTCTAAAACTTGAGAAAGTAGGCCCATGTCATTCAAGAATAGTCATCGATGAATAGGATAAAATATCTACTACTGTCAAGTGAAAGAGTTCTCGTAGGCCCGTATACATCCGTGTGTATAAGTTCAAGTTTCATTTATGCTCTCCATACATGCCCTATAGGAAATGGTTTCCTGGACATTTTTCCCAACTGGCATCTAATACAAACATCAATAGTGCCTAAAATACTAGGTAGAGCTTTCACATTTAATCATGTGAAAGAAATTTCAGACCTTGAAAATTACTATGTCCAAAATGCTTATGCCATAAACATGCCATTTCATTTGTCTGGGCCTGCATCGATTTTTCTTGTTCTCTATATTGCCATTGAATAGGAAAATATTTTTGCTGCATTTTCACAAAAGCAATATTGTTTCCTTTTGAATCATAAATGGTATATGTATTACCTTTAAAATGTATGGAATATCCATTTTGCATCATTTATGGAACACTACATAAATTTTGTTAGAAACCGGGTATATAAAAAACATCTTTTATCAGAGTTGTGTCTTTTCTTATTTGAAGAGAAAATTACCTTTACCTTCATATTTGACCACAACTCCATTGGCCATTTTTACTGGAACTTTAATAGAAGAATCTATTTTAGTTAAAACATGAGAATGTTTGGTCATATGATTAGTACATCCACTATCAATAAGCCAATAATCCTTCTCGTTAGATGTATTTTGACAAGCAAAAAATAATTGATTTTGCTTTTCCATTATCTCTGATATTCTTGCTTGGTGCTTTTTGAATCTACATTCACTCTCAACGTGGTTAAATTTCTTGCAGAAGTTACATTGAGATTTTCTTTTATGCCAACAATTCTTTTCTTCATGATTAGTTTTGTTGCAAATTTTGCAGGGATGAAATTTATCTTTCCTTTCTCTTTCTTTAGAACTCATAGAGTTTTTTTGTTTAGAACCTCAACCTCTTTGATATCTTCTTGCAAATGAAGGATTATGCTTTGTTTAAAAAGCTGCTTCATGGGATGCTTCATTTTTTTGGGACATTATTTCTTCATGAATTGTTAGAGAATCGATTACTTCTAAGATAGTTAACTGCATGAGATCTTTAGATTCTTCTATCACATTTACAACTGTCTCAAATTTTTTAGATAAACTAACCAATATTTTCTCTATAACTCTTTGATCAATTTTATTTTTACTATTTGATTTTAGCTCATTAACCAATTTCATTACTTTAGAAGAGTAATCTTTGATTAGTTCTCCATCATTTTGCTTTAAATTTTCAAATTCTCTTCTTAGAGATTGAAGCTTGACTTTTATTGTCATCTTATTTCCTTCAAACTCATTTTTTAAGATGTTCCATGCTTCTTTTATTGATGTGGCATTCATTATTCTTGGAAATATTGTATCTATCACAGCAAGATAAATTTTTGCTAATGCTTCTGCATCTTTTTTATGACCAATCAATTTGGGTTGTGATTTGTGAGTTGGCATTGTCTTTAGCCTGAGGTATGCCACTTTCTACAATATTCCATAAATATTGTGTTACACGTAAGATAGCTTTCATTTTGACACTCCAATATTTATAATTTTCTCCATCAAATAATGGAATGGCTTGATTTTGGCTTGAACCGGGAAAGGCCATTTTGATATTTATAAAAATGTAAAAATTGTATTAAAACCTTCTGATTTTCATGTCTCTAATACCACATGTTGGAATATTTTGTGCTTATTGTGCAAATAGTGCAAAGAAATAAAGAAAAAAGAAAGAAATAAAAAAAATATTTATAGAACTTGTGTTGTGTATGTTCTATATATAAAAAATAATAGTAAAAAGAAGTATTTATACTTTTACAAAATGGTTTTACACCATTGGATAAAAATAAAAAATAATAATAATAGAAAATGTTTAATAATAGAATACAATAATAAGAATAGTTTGTTAGAAAGTTTTTTTAGTTTCTTATCACATTCTTATCTACTCTGACAAATCAAGTAGCTATAACAACATAGTCCATACATCCAAGATGAGAGCTGGTGTTTCTATATCTGTGGTCCGAAAAAATGATGAAAAATAATACATAAGAATGAACATAGTATAACCCAATAAAGTTACAAACGCTGGTTGCAATTATTAATATTTTTTATCTTATAAAGATTGATAAGCATTTTGTAAACTTTGGTAACAATAAATGAAACTCAATTATTGAGTAGTAACAATCACATTACAATGATAAAGTAAATGTGACACTTATAATGCAAAAATAAATTTGCATTGTAGTATCATGAATAACTTAAGTTGCAAAATGTTGGATTGCATAAAACATTTAATGTTTACCACCACCATTTCCATTTTCTAAACCTTGGCCAGTACTAGCTCTAACTTTAAATCCTACGCTAATACAAATACCAACTCTAAATCCACCACCACTTATTCTTCCTTTACCACCATCACCAGCACCAAATCCTCCTCCATGCCTTGATCCCTCACCTATACAACCACCAGCTCCTCCTCCTCCTAAAACTCTACTGCCTACACCACCTCCAGCTTAAAAGCCTCCACTGTGACTTGAACCGCCACGAAGTCCACCCTACCTTCTTCACTGCCAGCACTAACACCTACACCTCCACTAATTCTAAATCCTCCAACATGACTATAATCTATACCAAGTGCTCTACCGCCACTTCCATCACTATCTCCTCCATAATTACTTCCAACACCGCCACCAATCCCTCCACCGGCTCCAAAGCCTCCTTCATAACCTAAACCTCCACCAAGAACTCTACCGTCACCACCACCTCCTTCACCGCTGCCGCCTTCTCCACTAAGGCCTCTTTCAACTCTACCACCTACCCCTCCACTGGCTTCAAACCCTCTACCTTGGCCCATTCCACCCCTATATTACCTCTACAACCTCCTCCTACTCTACCTTCAATGCCAACACCCTTACCACCACTAAAACCCTGACCTCCTCCAACTCTACCACTGAAGCCACAATCTCTGCCATGACCAAAACGACCACCTCTTCTAATCCTTCTCCATGTCCACAACCAAACCGATCGCCACAAAGTCGACCATGACAATAATCATCATTATAATGAAACCTAGTTTTGTCAAGTTTGTCATCTCCAAGAGTTAGTGAGCATAAATGAAGAATAATGCATAAAAAAGTATGAACAAAGCAATCCATTTTTAAGAGAAACCCATAATGCCTAAAAAAAATTAAAATCAAAGTTGATTTCTTTTGTTAGCAAACAGAAAAAAAAGTTTCTTTTATGGGGTTCAGCAACTAGCCAAGTTTAGATATATCCACCACATTTGCCATTACTATTCCTTCATGCAATGCTCTTAAATAGTTGGGCAATTGGTGGGAACATTTATTTTTTTGTCAAAGTCAACCAAGATTTCAAACTTACATCATGACTAATGGATTTATAGCTCCATCTCACTACATGTCTAAACATAATGATAATTTCATGCTGAAAGTTTTAGGCCCTGTATATGAATTATTTGGAATAGCTACAAAAAAATACTTATTGAAACTAATTTACAATTAAACTCCTATAGTTTAAAATATAATGGTTAGATTCTTAACAATTTGGGAACATTTCAATTAAATTCCTCTATCTATAATTCTATTAAATTGAATGAAAAGGTTAATTTTTTATTCAAAAAGTTTATTTTTTATTTTTTATTCAATATTAATATCATTCAAAATTACTAATAATTTATTATTTTTAATAGTTAAAACATATTACTTTCTTTAAGTTTTTCCCGAAAAAAATAAAGTTATAATTAATAATTGTTCAATCCAAATATTAAATTGACAAATAATAGTCTCAAAAATGTTAAATTACTTTTAGGATATTTTTAAATAAAATGGCATTCATATTCTACTGCATTAATTTTGATGTCTATAACATTATTTTTGAAAAAGTAATATAATATCTTTAAAATATTATCTTTATATAATAATATAGAATATTTGAATTCAATACTTTTTTATTATAATTTTATTTTTAATTTAATTTATTAGGTTCGATAAAACAAAATTTATTTTTAAAAATAAAAAGTATTTGATTCTATCAAAAAACTTGTTTAAAATGAATGTTTATGATTTAATTTTTAAATAAATGTTTTGAATTTTAAAGTTAACTAATATATTTATGTTTTAATTTATCTTATCTTAAAAAGTAATATCAACACAAATAATA
This sequence comes from Excoecaria agallocha, assembly GCA_037975025.1. NCBI lineage: Eukaryota > Viridiplantae > Streptophyta > Magnoliopsida > Malpighiales > Euphorbiaceae > Excoecaria > Excoecaria agallocha. The sequence continues at coordinate 92,977,114 of CM075807.1, read as the reverse complement.
ATAAAATGTAATTTTATTGTATATTTAGAAAAAAAATAGCAAAATTGAAAAAAAAATGACATTTTTATGAGTTTTTAAATATATTAAATATTAGAGAAAAACTGAAAAATAATTTTTTAAATAAAAGATTGATATTTCCATTTGTTTTAATGAAACTATGGACGAAGGGGTATAATTAGAATGGCTTTAAACAATTAATTAAGAGTTTAATTATAACCTTTTAAATGATAGAATTTAATTGTAAATTAATGCAAACGATTGGATTTTTTTTAGTTAACCCTAATTATTTTTCTTATTTTTGGATCACCAATTTTTGGCTTGCATTACATACTTTCAATTATATTGAAAATTGTCAATTTAAACTTCATAAAAATCTAGCTTGTAATGCTTCTATTAACAATTTTCTTAAACCAGTCCATTACTATTGGTTAACCATTATATCAGTTTTGATTTTTAACTTGATTTTTTGGATCAGTTTATCATTTAAGCACTAAAAAAGTTTAATATATAAATTTAATAAATTATATAATTTATAATATTATTTTTAATAGTTAAAAATTCTTTAAAAATGAAAAAAAAAATACTAATTAAATACAATATCCATTAAAATAATCAAAATAAAAATAAAATTTCCATAATTAATTATAAAAATTAAAAATATTCAATATAAAACTAACAATAGAACACTAATTATGCACATAATTTTAATGTTTATTTAGTAAAAATATATATTTTACAAAATTATATATCATAATATTTATAAACTACACAAAAATTGAAAAATATAAGTGTAAAATTGAAAATATAATTCATAATATATATATATATATATATTCGATTTCTGTTTCGGATCGGTGAACCACCGATTTTTAAAGTAAAAACCATAAACCTAAAATTTTGGTTTGGTTAACCTAAAAATCGATTCGGATTCAGATCGATTTATCGGTTAACCGAGCCCCTAGTAATGCTATTTGACCTTAGGTTACAAAAATTGAAAAAAAAAGATTAATTTTGAAATTATTTTGTGAAATTTCTGTCATTGTTCCCTCCATGCTTATCGAAACTTCCCGCCCATGCGTATAGCTATCATATCTTGTCAAGTCTGTACTACTTTAACCAACTGCATTTATGGTAAGTTGAAAATGAAGTTAATGATATTTTATAATATTAATTAGTTGTTGTTATTAATGGGATATTTTTTTAATAATTATTTACAATTTTAAGGTGTGTCAGAAATTATTTACACATTTGGGATTCCGGTATGAAACCGCTGCCATGTGTAGCAATTTTGTCAAAAAAGTTGTAGGTGGTGGGGCCGATTTTATGTAGCGATTTCATACACAAAATCGGCCCCCAATCACTTCTTCGTTGAATTTTTTTTTTGCCTCTACCTATATAAATGCTGCCCTAATCATTTTCATTTGCTCTATCTCGAGTTATTTTCCATTGTTTTAGCTATCAAATTCTCTTAATTGTTATATGTGAAATTGTCATAAATTTTGCAATATAAGGAGATAATGTATTTTTCTCGGATCAATAATATTTTCTCAATATTGTTCTAGAAGGTAAGTAAAATTTTATAAATTTTTATTTATAATTTTATATGTTTAATTTTAGGTTGCTTGTATAATGATATTTATTTTATTTATTAAAATGCAGAATTAAATAGCCGACTATTATTATTATTGTAGTTGTAATTATTATTATTACTAATGTTATTGGTGGTGGTGGTGGTGGTGGTGTTGTTGTTGTTGTAGTTGTTGTTATTATTATTATTATTATTATTATTATTATTATGTATATATAATAAATATTATTAAAATATACAAAAATGAACCGGTATAATGTTAAATAAATAATAATAAATATAATATTTAATATTATAATTTAATTTAGTAATGAATTTAAATAGTTATTTCATTATTATTATTATTATTATTATTTTTTTTTTTTGTTGTTGTTGTTGTTATTGTTGTTGTTATTGTTATCATTGTTTTTGTTGTTGTTGTTGTTGTTGTTGTTGTTGTTGTTCTTATTATTATTATTATTATTATTATTATTATTATTATTTAATAATATATTTTAATATTTTATCACTTGTAGGTAATTGAAAGATATCGACATATACTGACTTTTATGTGCATATAGGAGAAGAAATAAGTGTTGGAGCGTTGGATTTAAATATGATGTATTTGGTTCGATTACCATTATAAGGAGGATGATAGTTAAAAATAAGCCAACTCTTCCTGAATTAGTCCATAAAATTCACGTCAAATTGGGTTTAAATATCAACGATGTGATTTTCAGAATTATTTACAAGAGTCCAATATACAACCAAGGATCGTTAAGTTGGACATCGATCGATTTGGTGGATGACAATGACATAAATGCAATTTATGATAATTTAAGGAGATATGAGATTAAAACTTGGTGGAATTAATTGTTGTACTTGGTGAGTGGGGTGCAGGAGTTAGTCGACCCACATGTGAACATGGATTTCAATATACAAGTGAGGCATTGTAAAGGAAAAATATCAAGGCAGGTCATCATCAATTGCTTAATGAAATTAGACTTAGTCAGCCTACACAGTCCATTAGTCATCAAGATATTGAAATGTTCTCTCAATATAATTTTGTTGGAGATGCAATACAAAATTTAGATAAAAGTACGCAACGATAATCTTATATCCACCGAGTTAATGATGTTTCGAGTTAGCCAAGATAATCTGTAAGTTGACAGGATGGTGACTTAATTGGAATGCAGGCTAGCATCAGTTCAGGATAAGGTCAATTACGGCAATTAGTTAGCCAGGTGCCTACTGCAAGGATGAGTTAACCTAGGCAGTCAATTAGTCAAAGGGTTGGTATTTTTTTAGTAAGTCACTTTTTGGAAATAGATCGGGAAGTCATTCTATTGAGACAAATTTATTGAAGGAAGAGGTGCAGAGCCAAGTCATGTTACAAAACTCGACAATAAATGCCATTCAATTTGCCATATCCCAGATGTCAAACGATGGCATTTTGTTTCCCATGTACCTGCTGATAGTCAATGACGTTCTTTTTCTCATGTTTATATTGATAGTCAATGCCATTCTATTTTCCATATTTTAGATATCAATTAGCATCTTTCTATTCAATAGGTTAATGATGTAGCTCCTAGTCAGCAATAACAGTCTTTTATTAGGAGAGATATTGATTTACTATGTGATAACATTTTTGGCAACAATCAAAATATTGATTCAAATAAGGAGACAATCTCGGTAATGTAGATTATGGAAATGAATCGTTAATTAATTTGGGAGACGATGATCATTTTGAAGATGTTCCAATGTATAATGATTATATCTCGCCTAATGATGATGTAGAGGCATAAACTGTCAACATGCAAGCAGATAATGATGGCGAGGATCTGATGATACCGAATTTGCTAGTCCATTAGAATTCATGCATCCAATTGAGAAAACAGATGAATCTAACTTTATCTTTCCATCAGAGCATTACTCAAAAATTAACTTCGATCATCCCATGTTGATATTTTTTAAGTTGTCCACTTTAAGACTGGGATGGTGTGTCCGAGTTATCTATAGGAATGATTTTTCACAGTAAGGATGAAGTAAAATCTTGCATGAAAAATTATTTAATAATGAGGAATGTGGATTTTGGAGTTGTTGAATTGAAGCCACATTTTTGGGTTGTGTGGTATGCTCAGGCAGATGAGGGCTATAGATAGAGGTTAAGAGCATCCAGAAAAGGAACTAATCCTTTTTGGACTATCACAAGATTCCAAGGACTACATTTATGCTTTACTCCTAATGTGTCAATGGATCATCGATAACTTGGCTCTTAAATTATTTGCAATTGCATAATCGGTATGGTAAATAAACAACCGACTCTACCTATTGATGTTATTATTGCATCTATTAAGCAATAATTTAATTTTAAAGTATCGTACCTCTATCATTTCATAGGTTCTATTTGTGTCATTTCATCAGCAACTATAACACACACTTTAGGAATGGAGCAATAAAAAATCTACTTTACAAGGCTGGTAAAAGTTAGAAATTTTATCATAACTTATTCAAATTAATTAAATCTATGTAATAATATTCCATATTTATGTAAGGGCACGATTTTAAAGGTGCAAGTTTACTGTTAATGGACAATATCAAAGAACTTGATGAAAATTCCCATAACTTGGCAATAAGGATATTACTGGACCATTGGACACTATCTGAGGATGGTGGTTATTGATATGGGCATACTACGAGAAAAACGCAAAATAGCGAGGAAAAAAATCCTCGCTAACTGATGATTTTTCATCGCTAAATCAGTTTAACGATGACAAAAATTTTGTAACAAAAGTCATCCTAGCTGATTTTAGAGAGGACTAAAATCATCACTAAATTTTGCAAGGATATTTGCGAGGGATAAACTCGTTGCTAACTTTTGCTAGGATTTCTTCATCGCTAACTTTTGCGACAAATCTATTCCTCACTAACGTTTGCGAGGACTAAAATCCTCGCTAAATTTTGCAAGGCTAAAGCCCTCGGTAATGTTTGCGAGGACTTTTTTGTCGCTAACTTTTGTGAGGTCTGAATTCCTCGCTAAATTTTGCAAGGAATTTAAATTTTAGCGAGGACTTTAATCCTCGCTAAATTTTTCTAGGACTATCAATTTTAGCAATGAAAAATTCCTTACTAAATTTTAGCATCAAATTTGTGAAAAATATTGTTATTGCTAAATTTGATACGAGATTGGTCCTCGCTAAACATTATTTTGAGTATCACGACGACAATAATATTATTTATTACAATTTTTAAATTTAAAATGAATTTTTTTAATTGACTATAGAGGTTTTATTATTTAAATAATAAACTAAAAAATAACAATAATATTTATAGAGTACTCAATACTTAATATAAAAATATATATATTCATAAATAAACCAGTATTTACAAGTGCATATCATTGCATATCCAAAATAATATATGCATGCATATATAGAAGGAACATATCCAAAATATATACATGCATATATAGCAGAAACAAAAGATATACAAGATATATATATATATATATATATTATAACACTGTAATGTAGGCAAAAAGTATCTATGATCCGATGTATGGATCATGTAGTTAAGCACTTGAACCGGCATCTGCTGCTGGATCTGTCCGACCCGCTGCACCATTTGCTGTTCCAACTCTTGTTCAAGCTTAGCACAAATCTCAGCACGAAGCTAGGTACGAATCTCAATCATTTCTTTTTAGCCTAAAATAGAATAAAGCAAAAAAAATTATAAAAAAAAAGAGAAAATATAAAAATAGACTCAGGTATTGTCACAAATTCAGCAGCGTTTTCACTAAAAATAAAACAAATCCAAATTGTCAAACCTGAAAAAATATTCATAGTTACACTTCTATAAGGATCGATCAAACATTAAAATTTGATGGCTCTAATATCATCTGAAAAAATTGAATTTTAACTTTAAATATTTTATATTCAAATAATGTTAAAAACTTAAATTATTTTAAATTTAAATTGTTAGTTGAGATATTTTTCCATGTATATATGGAGATTTGGAAGATATTTGAATGAACTGTCAATTTGCCAATCAATTTGATTTTTAGCAACAACTAATAAGATTTCAGCTCATCAAAAAAGAAAATAAGTGAAAAATAAATGGAATAAAAACTGATTAGCAACAACTAATCAGGCTTGTAGTTAAATGACAAAGACCAACCAATCACTACATGATGCCAATGGCCATATAATTACTATTTGACTAGTTATTATTGTGCTCAAGTATACATTAACAGGAAATAAGTCTAAATATGTATCTGTGAAGACTACTCAACATGAAGACATACATGTAACAAAAATTTTCTGCAAAATTTGCAGCAACCAAAGATAACAGTTTTCAATAAAAAAATATACTTCTCCATGCAACTTCAACATTGAAACTGTAATTCAATGCACAAACAAAGGCTATAAAATGCAAAATAAAAAATTGAAAACCTATAACCTTCATTAAATAATCATTCAAAAATGGCAAAATTAAAGAGTAGAATTGTATCTTACCCCACTGGAAATGATAACGCCAGTAACAAAATGAGAAAACATGTCTGCAAATGTTCTTCACCTTCTGCTTACAACCCTTTATGATGAAATCATTTATGGAGCCAACATAAATCTGTCATAAGAAGCATGTTTGCATGCAGCTTCAAGTAGATAATTTAATTGGCATAAAAAGTTCAAACTTCGCCTATAATTTCCTTCTAATTCTTTATTAGAAAAATGAAAATAGATTTAAGACATAATTTCAACCATCACTAATATCTACAAAAAAATGATATAAAGTTTTCATCTGTGTAATTCTTAAAGTTAATGTAATCATTATATGCAAATACAATGCCATGGAAACTTACTATGATACATAGAGATAAGTGTACATATAAACAAACCTGACGTGGAAGCAAGAAAATTTTGAATTTTATAAAAATAAGAATATTCTAGAAGACTATTCATTCATTTTCTGAAATAAGTTTAAAAAATAGGGAAACACAACATAAAACAGTAGTACAGCACCTTATAAGCTGTCTTTCCTTATTTTGATTTTTACCTTTTTTCTCCCTCTTAATGAGAGGTCACTTTTATTGCATGTAATTTTTAAAATAATACTAAATTCGACACGATATTTATTACCTTGCTGACATGAAGGCCATGCCAAAAAATATAGCCTTAACAGCTTGCTTCTTCCTAGCATAATCAAAAGCCAATGGCAACATTTCATGCAAGGTGAGGAAGGCCATCACTCCACCAACTGCATGTTTAAGTAAATCCCATATACAAATCTTAATAACATAATGATTTTCTAATCATCTGAGATACTACTTAGCAAATATAAATGTTAAATGCAATTAAAAACAGTTGACATACCTACAAGCACAACGCCAAGTGGCTTAGCAAAACCAGACAATGTTGCCAATTGGAAAGCTTGCCACTTGCTGAGATGCACACATAAACCAGCCTATTAATTATCTTCTCAATATCTAAACCCTTTTCTGTATCGCACGCTGAATAATCTATTTATTTTGTCAAAGACTATTACTTTAACTTATCGAATTTTATGTTAGAGCACATTGTAACATTTGATAATAATTTTAGCTTATTTGGTGAGGGAAAACATAATTTTACTTGAAACTCATTTAGTTACAGCACTTAGGAAAGGAAAAAAAAGGCATTTTTGTATTGCTTTATTTGCAATACTAAAAAAATCAAAAAATCACTTATTTATTAGTTCATGAAATCTTTATATTATTTTTTTTGATAGTTGATCAATAAAAAATAACCAAAAAAAATAATTTTAAATGATATTATATAATACAACCTGGGAAACACATAAAATTTGTCTATTAAGGTAAGTTCTTATATTTTATAAATATTTCTTATGTAACTCACTGAATAGGTTATCAAATGCTGTTATTTAAGGTAAAATTGATAGAACTTATATGATTGAAAAACCAAGTTGCATTTAAGATTTTTCCAATACTTTTTGCCTTTGCAGCCTATTGAGATTCATCAGTCTTATACAAATATAAACTCTTATAGTTCTCTAAGAAATTCTTACCTTTGTGTTGCAAAATAGACAGGAAGTGCAACAGCTACACCCTGCTTGAATAAGCACAAGAAGTTATGCTAAACTTTTCCACCATTTAGGTATTTATCTATCAGAAGATTACTTGTGCATGCATAAGCGATGAAATTTAATATTTGTTTAGTTCCTTTTATATTAACCAGAGACATTTGCAGTTCAAGTTCGGATGTGGAACCAAACTTATACATTTTTTTTTGCAGTGAAAACAGTTTGTGACAACCACCAAGAAGCAAAATGAAATTCTACCGAACTTATAACAGCATCAGATGAAAAGAGTAGGAATATCAAATGTCTGAAAGTGTACCTCTGGAATGTTGTGCAAACCAATGGCCAAGGCCAAATTAATACCAACTCGTAGGCCCTATAGATAAATAACAGCAATAGTTATAAATAGCAGAAATGAGCAGCACAAAAATAAGTAATAGTGCTTTTGGATGTCATGCTCAGACTGGACAGCAGTTAACATTTACATCAGGTTAGAAGTTTCAATGCACATTAGCATTAATTCCACAAAAAAACTTGGAAACATCAGCCATGAATTTATTAACTACTTCGATGAATTCTTGTTTAATTGTAAAGAGTGAAGGAAATGTCATTATAGCTCAAAATCCTTATTAGTGTTAGGTTGAAAAACCACAAGCACAGACAGGACCAACAATAAATCTGGTCCTTTCATAATGTGATATGAAAAAAGTGATATGTTGAAATTGGCCAAAACAGATAAATCATAATAACTGTGGTGAAACCTCACAGAAAACAGGAAGATATTCACAATAAACTACCATGAAGAAGGAATCGACTTTTTTCTTCAAACATCGAGATTGAGTAGACAGTTCATCAAACAAAGACACATTTGTTGGCCAACACAATAAAAATGCCATTCAAATTGCTATATCTAAAGTATTTAATTAACAGAGAGAAACATAATAACAGACCAAAAACCTTAAACATATCACAAAGCATTCAATCCATATATATTTAGTTTATAACCTCCAACTTGAATCACATAATTAATCTCAATTTATAACCGTTCAAACCTCATGTCTATTCCTCTCTCTTATGATATTATACTTATTTTTCTATGACAATCCTATTCACTTTCTCCCTCATTAGTTCAGAGACTCTGACCATAAGCCCAGCAGGAGAAATTGAAGTTACACTCTAAATAAAAAAAATACAAAGGTAAAACAAGAAATGTACTAATTCCAATCCCTAAGTTGAAAATTCTATGAAAGAAATAAAATATGCACATTCACACACTAATTCTATACCAATCATAGGAGAGTCTCCACATTACCTTTGGAAGGATCATTAACAGTTTTTTTGGAGTTTATTAAAGAGCCTAACATACCCAAAAGACCATAACATCGAAATGAAAGCAGCTGCAATGCCACCAGCCGTAGCATAAAATGTAGTAGGAGATGAGATTCTACCAGTTACTACGATGGGAAAATGAAAGAATCACGGCTGCAACCATTGTGCATATCAGCTGGCGCCCCAAAAACCAAAAACTCCCCAATCGCTTGAAATACTTTGACGTACTCTCTAATCGCTTCCCAACCTACAAAGCACAATGCAAAGATCCAATCTTTACCTCAATTCATATTAGCCAAGAAATACCCACAATCAAAAATCAGTAAATTAGGAAGAAATAAGCAACCTGAGCAAGCTTGGCCCTCTCTGGCGTCATCGCTTGAAGGAGTGAAAGATGGAGAAACTGGGAAAGAAGCATTTGTTTTAATGAAGGAGATTTTGAATTCTCTTTTATTAAGAGGATCGTAAGATAAACAAAAGTTGGGGAATGGTGGGCGGCAATAATAAGGAAAAATCCCGCTCAAAATTTTGGGAAGTTAGCAAGGGCTTGGCTCTCGCCAATTTGTAAGAGTTATTTTCCAAGCTAATTTTGTAATTAGCTAGGGTTTGGCTCTCACAAAATTGGCGACAATTGTTTTCCAATCTAATTTTGTAATTAGCTAGGATTTGGTTCTCAGCAAAATTGGCGAGAATTTTTTTTCTCAAGCTAATTTTGTAATTAGCTAGAGTTGGCGCTCACAAAATTAGCGAAAATTTTTTTCAAGCTAATTTTGTAAGAACTATATTCTCGTAATTTAATTTCTTTTTATATAACTAATAAAAATTAATATTAATCATTAAATATAAATATAATAATTAAATTCAATTTACTTAATTTAAATAATAATAATAATAATAATAATAATAATAATAATTTAGTTCATCTAAGTTTTGCAAGGAAAAATATTAGATAAATTTATTAAATTAAATAATTTAACTAAATATAAATTAAATCTAAATATTTAGAATTAAAATCATAAAAAAATAAGCAGGATATAGTTTTAGCTAATTATCCAATGTTTTTCTTGAAAAACTATTTTAGGAAAAATTAGTTAGACTAAAAATCAGTCAACATGATTTGGGCATTAGCGAGAACTTGGAGTCTAGCAAAAACCTTCACATGCCACATGATTTGGGCATTAGCGAGGAAAACATTTTCCTCACTAATTAGCGAGAACTTTCATCGTAGCTAAATTAGCGAGAACTTGAGTCCTCGCTAATTACTTCACATGCCATACAATTCAGGAATTAGCGAGGATTAATGTCCCTCGCTAAAGTAGCGAGAAAAAAAGTTCTCGCTAATCTATTCACATGTATCATGCCAACATAACCAAGCATTAGCGAGGACATTTTCCCTCGCTAATTAGCGAGAACTTTAATCGTAACTAAATTAGCGAGAACTTGAGTCCTCGCTAATTTGCTTCACATGCCATTACGATTCAGGAATTAGCGAGGATTAATGTCCTCACTAAAGTAGTGAGAAAAAAAGTTCTCGCTAATCTATTCACAGGTATCATGCCAACATAACCGAGCATTAGCGAGGACATTTTCCTTGCTAATTAGCAAGAACTTTAATCGTAGCTAAATTAGCGAGAACTTGAGTCCTTGCTAATTACTTCACATGCCATACGATTTAGGAATTAGCGAGGATTAAGGTCCTTGCTAAAGTAGCGAGAAAAAAAAGTTCTCGCTAATCTATTCACATGTACCATGCCAACCTAACCAAGAATTAGCGAGGAATATTTTCCTTGCTAATTACCCTACATGCCACATGAATTAAGCATTAGCGAGCATAATTGTCCTCTCTAAATTAGCGAGAATAAAATTTCTTGCTAATTACCATGGAATTTGTTGTTTCATGCTAAACTAAACAGTTTGCTTGACTATTGTGCTCTCCAAATGCACGTTAAATTTGTGCCAAAATTTAGGCACCAAAATTAGCAACAAATTGTCGATTGTTCTCACTAAATTGTTGCAAAATATATGTTCATTTGCATCTCCACCAACATTTGTGACAAAATTCATTTGTCGTCACAATTATGTCGCTATATCAGTGATTTAGCAACGATTTTTCTTGTATTCGCTAAATTTTGTCGCTATTCTATAATTTTCTTATAGTGGCATACGACTACAAATATTGTTGAGAGTGTCAACAGTGCCCTGAAGTGTGTTCGTATGATGCCAATTACTTTGATTGTTGAGCATATTTTTACTCATTTAGTAAAATTTTACAATTAGCGAAGGGATATATATATGGCCAAAATAGGCTAAGACTTGCGGTTTATACCCCAATGTTGTGATATAATGACAAAGTGTACTAATAAGGCTTATTGTCACATTGTTATTGATTATGAAAAATTTGTACAAATTGTACAAAGTAATATCATGTAGAGCACCAGAGGTAAACATTGAGCCTGATAAGTATATGGTGAGTCTCAAGAAATGTGAATGCAAGTGTGGTAAGTTTCAGGGTACAAAAATGCCTTATTCAGATGCAATTATAGCTTGCATGGCACAAACCTCTTGATATGTTCCAATTTATATATAACTGTTATACATTATCGAGGCACTCAAATGTTATGATGGGAAATTCAACCTTATAGGATATAAAGCATACTAGCTCGAATACAATGGTCATAAATTGATTCCTGATATGGAGTTGCAGAGAAAAAAAGGTCGACCAAAAACATATCTCATTCAAAACGAGATGGATCGGCGAGAAAAAGGATCTGGCAGTCATTGCAGCAAGTGTGGTAATGTGGATAAAAAAAACTTGCAGAATGGATGTTAGATCGTTGAGTCAATAATTCATAGGTTGGCAATTGTATATGCAATGTAACTTTTGAGTATTTAAGTTATTAAATTTTATTATTGAGGCACTCAAATTATTTAAAAGTTATTAAATTTTATCCATAAGGTGGCCAATTTATTTAATTAATCATTATGCTAATAATATTCATGAAATAAATTGTGTAACTTGAAATAATCACTATTAAAATTAATATCATAATATTAATACAAAAGAAAAATTATGAAAATATTTAATAATATAGCCAATTAATTTATATTATTGACAAATAATACATCAATCAAAACCTCTTATTGCGATTCAATGTGCTATATCTATCTATTTGGATATCCGTATCATCAATATTTGGATATTAGGGCATTGGCATGACATTACTATAACCACCACTGTATAGTGGCTAGTCAACTAAGCCTTGAGTACTGACTAGATTTGGGCAACTAAATAGTTTATTGAAAAATCATCATTCTCCATTGATGGGACCGTTTGGGAAAATGGGTTAGAATCGAATTGAAGTGGTAGGCTCATTTGGTTATACAGGATGGACTCATGAAATTGATGGACCTATTTATGCAAGTACATCATACTGCTGTTGATCCGCCGAAGACAAACTAATGTTCAGGTCAACATTTAATCTAAATGGCCCTACTTTAAAGTTATTACATCTAGATGGTCCAACTGCAGTATCAAACACTATAAGAAAATGTTAAAATAGCAACGAAATTTTTTCCATTGCTAAAATTGGTTGAATTTTTTAGCTTTAGCAGTGGAATAAAAAATGGTTGTATTCCATCCCTAAAAAAGGAGGAAACTTTTAGTGCTAAAAATAACAATGGAAATTAGCAACGAAATATTTATACTATTGCTAAATAAGGCCCCATGAGTTGGCGTAAAAATTTGGGATAAAAAATACCATTTTGTTGCAATCTTAGCAATGGAAATGAAATTCCGTTGCAATTTTAGCAACGGACATGAATTTTTGTTGGTATTTTTTATCCCAAAAATTTTCTATCATCTCCTAGTGCCTTATTTAGCAATGGTATAAATATTCCATTTCTAATTTCCAACCTTAAAGAAACTTTTTTTTTTGTTACCGATAGAACTTAATTTTCATTGCTAAAATTGCAATGAAAAGGGATTCCTATTGCTAGTGTAGCAATGAAAATCTCATTCCGTTGCAATTTTGGCAACAAAAATTAAGTTCCGTTGGTATTTTCAATTTACCCTAGATGTAAATATTGTCTTTTCCTTCTCTCCTTGCCTCACCATCTGCCTTCCTTCTCCCTCTCCCTCATCCTTGGCCTCTGCCTCTCCCTCACCCTCGCCCTCTTCCTTTCCCTCTCCCTTTCCTTTCCTTGCTTTCTCCCTTTTCCTTGCCTTCTCCCTCTTTTTCTCCCTTCCCTTCGCATGACATTTACTTCTTTTTGTGCTTCCCTTAAGCTCTTTGTGCTTTTTCTAAAACTATTAAGGTATTATATATTTCAAACTTTCTTATTCTTTGTTTCAATTATTTAGATTTAAAATTTCTTGCCTTTAATTTTTGTTACTTCAATTTACACATAGAGATTGTAATAAGAAGGGAAACATGATTTGCAATATTGGAAACTAGGTAACAATATATGAGTTTTTCAAATTTTGATTTAAGAAATAAAAAGAAATTAATTTACTACTGTGTATCAGTTTCCTTCATTTTCTTAGTTGTTCTTATAGATGCAACGTTCTAATTTTTTGAAATTTAGGTTCATGATCCATTTTTTTATAATGTTTTTTTTTTCCATTCATTATGTTTTTGTTATTGTTTGGTTGTTGAGAAAATGAAAGAACCTAAAATGTAACTTATGATGTTTGATTTTGTGCTGGTTTCCATGATTTTCTTTTCTTTTCTCCTATTTTTTTCTTCTTACCTTTGCTTGCACTTAAATGAATCATATAGGCCAAAGTCAGTGATCGCTTTTTGTAAATTTGCAAATTAAGGTCCTCTTTATGCAGTAAAGACTTAACTTTAATATAGTAAAGTTAAATTATTTTAAAAATAGCCTTCTGTGTATCATTCAAAACTTAATTTTCTTAATTAATTAATATTGAAATTGAAATTTTTTTGTATATAATTGAAATGGAAGGTAATCTTGTTGCAGTTTCTGAAGTACTTACTTTTTAGCTTGTTTAACATAATTAAAGATCTTTGGGTGATTCATCTGGTTATAAAATCCATAGGTGTTTTATATAGTTGTTATTGATTTCTACCTATAGATAGTGTATCTACTTATTTGAAATGATTCTTTCAATAATTTTGGATAAATGTTTGTTTCTAAGAAGATAGGTTATCGTTGTTGTTCCTTCTTCTTCTATTTTTCCCCCATTTGTGATATCCTATTTGGCACAAGGAAATAATGAACTGTCATTAGTTCAATTATGTTATTTTTTTTAGGTTTAGTCCATGTATGCCTTTCTTGCTGGTGTCCTTGCAAACATTTTGGTTTAGTTCTAAAAAATTAGCTTGATGATGTGGGAGCGTCCAATCAAGCTAAAATAGAACATTAATATTCTGTTTGATTTTGTTTATTTTATTTAGTGTGCTTAGGTCTCTTTTCCATTAGTATTTGGATTCTTGTTTAATGTGTCTTTTATTCTTGAAAAGGATTATTTCTTAGTCTCCAATTGGATTTATCCTAAATTGTGCAATTAGGACAACAGGTACAAAAACAATAGTATTTTTAGTTAGAATAAATTTAGAGGTTATTTGAAACCAATAATTTTCTATTTTTCCAATCTCAAACATCATAGTCAAACCCTAATTGTTCATATCTGATTGCCTTAAATCCTTCATCGGGTCATATCTATTGTTTATTTTCTTTAGAATCTTGACAAATTTAGTAACATTCTATTCGCAAATTTGTCAAAATCTACCACATAATTTAGGAGCATAGAGATTTACCTTGCATCTGTATATGGTTTTAATACTGCTAACTATGACTTTAGTGATATTTGGGTTGTTTTGGTTGAAAATTAATTAGGTCTGGTTGAAAGAAATAACCATTTGAATTGGAACAAAATTGAATTTCCAAGTTGTAGAGAATAACAAGACTTGCTTTTTCCCTTGGTCTTTTAAGGCATAAACTCAAGCTTTTTGTCAGTACTGCAACCATGTCAGGGTCGCAGACAATGTGAAAGTTGCTATTAATTCTCTAAATTGAATATTTTTTTTGGAAATAAAAAATATATACACATTCATAAACTTAAAAATAACTCAAAATAATTAGGTAATTAAACTCTTAACCAGTCCAATCTAATGAGGAATTCTAAAGAAGAACTGTGCTTATATAGATGCATATAAAACTTAATATGTAATAGTATTCTTTAATGATATAATTGCACTTTTCTTACACTTAGAATGATATAGTTTATTTGATTTTTTTTCCTCCATTAGACTCTCTTGATCCTTTAATAAACATGATGTGAGCACGTCCAAGCACCATGGCAAGTTCAAGAGGAGAGAAAAACTAAAGTTGATTTTGGAAACAAGTTTAAGTTTTAATCCTTGTAATATGTGTTTACTTAAAGAAATAAGCATTTAAGAGAAGTTCAAGTGATGTAAGAAGAAAAAAATGATGATTTTTTTTATTTGTTTAGTCCAGGAGCCATCCACTCCGTAGAGTGGAATCTTACTTTACAGAGTGGAGCAAGCCACCCAAAGAAGGCAGCAAGCAACCACTCGGTGGAGTGGAATCTCACTCTACCAAGTGGCCACATGAAGCATACCACTATGTGGAGTGGATTCTTGCTCTATCGAGTGGCCCTCTAGCCTAGTTTCAATAGAGTTTTATTACTTCCAGTTTTATTAGTTATTTTCTATTTTAGTTGTCTTAGAAGTTTAGTTTGAGTATATTTCTTTTCCTTTTTATTAATTAAATGAATGTAAGGGTTTGATAAACGTAGTTTTTGATTATCTCCTATTTTAGTTGTTTAGGAATTTTTATTCCAATAGGAGTCTTTTTCTTTTCTATTTAAACGGTTGAAGCTTTGATACAAAGATAATATAGAGAGTAATTGATTAATTTGATTAATGGAGATTATTTCTCTTGGCTTTGCCAACTTTGTGAGAGTTAATATTATTGATTCTTATGTTTGCATGAAGAATTAGACTTAAGCAGGATTGCATGGTTATGTATGCTTGATTCTATTTCTTTTTGTTTAATCAATCTATCATAAGTGTTTCCATTCATATATTGTTTGGGGATTCTTTAGATTGGGGATTAATTTCTTATTTATGTTCAAATATTATAGTATATTGGCGTTCTAGTTTGACATATAGGCTGGGGTTCTGTATCAATTAATATCAAAGCATAGGCTAAGAGATAAATTCTTAACTATCCATTATGTCTTGTTCTTTATTTTTTTGGTCTTCGCATCATTTCGTATCAGAGCCTAGATTAAGATAAATTCTTATTTATCTTTGTGTTATCTTTCAGATCTAGCATCTAGTCTTCATCTAATCTTAACTATCCTTTATTTTGAGTTCTTTGAATTCTGTCAATTCATTATAGTTCAAAAAAAATCTTGTGAATTGCATGTTTGTTTAGGTCTATTTTTGAAGTGCAATTGTGAGATATCCTTTGAGAGTGAGAGATAAGCACGAGTGAATGTGAGGATGTCCTATTACAAGTCAAAATGACATTCAAATCAGGAAGAATTGAATAGGATAGAGGAAAGTGTGAACTTGTTAAGGCAAGACCTTAATAATATAGAATTTCAAATTAAACAATGGTTCAAAAGTCGATTGGAAAAAGTGAAGAGAAAGAAAGAGGAATTTATCTTAGAAGAAATAATTTATGAACCTAAAGAGGGTCCTATAGATATAGTTTTCTTTAAAGATGAAGTTGTAAGTGATGAAGAATTAAATGAAAATATAGATGTTATTAATTGTTTGAGTGAGAATGAAGAAATCCATTTAGTTGAGATGGAAGATTTGCAAGATACAATTTTTCCTATAATACTTAAGGAGGATGTGAGTTGCACATGGAAAGTGAAGAAAATTAAAACCATATTGATGTATTAAAGTCTAACCATGATTTTCCTAGCTTCTTTGTCAAATTCTAGGATCATAATGAATTCTTTCCCAAGGAAGCATTCATATTATTTTGACTTATGCTAAAGATCATGTATGAAGATGATTGTATTCCTCAGGTGCCAATTCTTGACTATTGCAAGACGAAAATTCGATGATAAATCTTTTCTGAAAAGGGAGGAGATGATGTGAACACATCCAAGCACCATGGCAAGTTTAAGAGGAGAGAAAAACTAAAGTGGATTTTGAAAACAAGTTTAAGTTTTAATCCTTGTAATATGTGTTTACTTGAAGAAATAAGCATTTAAGAGAAGTTCAAGGGAAGCAAGAAGAAAAAAATGATTATTTTTTTATTTGTTTAGTCCCGGAGCCATCCATTCCGTGGAGTGGAATCTCACTCTACAAAGTGGAGCAAGCCACCCAAAGAATGCAGTAAGCAACCACTTGGTGGAGTGGAATCTCACTTTATTGAGTGGCCACATGGGGCATACCACTTGGAGATGTGGATTCTTACTTTATCGAGTGGCCTTATAGCCCAGTTTCGACAGAGTTTTATTACTTCCAGATTTATTAGTTATTTCCTATTTTAGTTGTCTTAGAAGTTTAGTTTGAGTATATTTCTTTTCCTTTTGATTAATTAAATGAATGTAAGGGTTTGATAAACGTAGTTTTTTATTATCTCCAGTTTTAGTTGTTTAGGAAGTTTTGTTTCAATATAAGTCTTTTTCTTTGCTATTTAAATGGTTGAAGCTTTGTTACGGAGAGAATATAGAGAGTAATTGATTATTTTGATTAATGGAGATTATTTCTCTTGGCTTTTCCAACTTTGTGAGAGTTAATGTTATTGATTCTTACTTTTGCATGAAGAATTAGACTTAAGCAAGATTGCATGGTTATGTATGCTTTATTCTATTTCTTTTTGTTTAATCAATCTATCATAAGCGTTTCCATTCATATATTGTTTGGGGGTTCTTTAGATTGGGGATTAATTTCTCGTTTATATTTGAATATTATGGTATGTTGGCGTTCTAGTTTGACATATAGGCTGGGGTTTCGCATCAATTAATATCAAAGCATAGGCTAAGGGATAAATTCTTAACTATCCATTATATCTTGTTTCTTTATTTTGTTGGTTTTCGCATCAAAACATGTCTTAGGTTTATTTACTCAGGAATAGTAAAGGGAACATATATCCAAATGGTGAGATATGGGCTGCTTTATATCGATGGGGCTATATGGTTATAGCCTACAAGAATAGTAAATTAGCTCCAATTAAGGTAACTTGATTTTTCTTGTTCTTATCCTTTTCCTTTTTTACCCTTTGCAATATCCTCTTATGTGTTTATATGATCGTAGATATGATAATGCTGTCAATTTCTTGATTTCTCAAATGTATTAAAAATGTAGTTGTTATGATCCTGGTACACCTGGTGATTACTCAAGCTCACCAAAAAATAGTAAATGAGGCATCTTTGCATTTCCTAGCTTTAATACAATTTCATATGGTTCCTTTCATATGCAGAGGTATAATTGATTGGGTAGTTATAGGTTCATGTTTTAATACATATAAAAATATCTAATTTCAAATTTGTTTTATTTATTTAGATGTAGTTTTTGCTAATTGGCTGTTGTGCTTCTTTGTTTTACTGCTATGAAGGGTTTTCTTCTTGTGGAATGCAGGAGTAATTTTCTTTAATGATAGTTCACATATATAATTTTTAGCATTTCTTGACTTTATGTTCAATATAAAGTTAATTTATTATACTTATTATCACCTTTTTTATGTATGTTGTCATACCCTAATACTGACTTCCATTCAAAACATCTATCATGCCTTCAGCCACCATACCTCACAAGAATCATTCATAAACATATCATCATATACATATATGGTGTATGCACATCTCAGTAATTAAATTGGAAAGTCATGCAAAACAGTCATAATGTAGTAATCATACAATAGCCACCACAACTTAGAAGGGCAAGCAACCAAGGTAATTTAAGTTAAATTTTACAGTCCTCCATATTATATTTCTCCCCACTGAATCATGAAAAAAATATAAGGCTAGAAAAAAAGGAACTATCAACAAAATATCCTACATCTAAAAGTCTGAACCAACTCTTATTGGCCACCAGTCAAACCTAAAAGTCTGAACCAACAAAAAAAAGAACTATCAACCGATGTAGAATTAAGTCCCTAAATGACCACCAGTCAAACCTACACGGATGTAAAGTAACCGTGCTAAGCTATAAAGCTTAGCGGGGAGATAATATGCAAAAATAATAATAATGTGATCGACCAATAGAGTTAAAAAAATGTAAATATCTTCATAGAACATTTCAATAAGAACATCAACATACTTGTATCATGAGGTCATCTCAATCTGACAATATAGCCAAAAGAAGCGAAGATAAAACATGGTAATCAATCATTCACATACTTACATTATACAGATGAAGAAATTGATACATATATTTCTTATTTTAACAATTCTCTTAAAACTTTATAGCCTGCCTAAGTACTAGTTCAAAGGGGGTGGATAACGGGAGCAATGGATACCCGAAAGTATCAAACAATGGATATCTCGAGGATATCAAACAATGGACCCAAGGGGTCGAAGTATGGTTCCATCAAAGGAACAATCAATGGACCCAAACGGGGTCAACTATGGCAGCTACAACTATATCCCTTTAGGCATGCCTATCTAATCCACGACTAAACTAAGACCTACAGGCTTAACCACTTAATCAAAAGAACATTTAATTTATCAAATTCCTTCTTAAATATTACAATATTTCTCAAGCCACAATTCACATCTGAATTTACATTTCATACGCATGTGATGGTACCAATATTTTTCACCTCAACTTATAACTAATATACCACATATCCATTTTCATTTAAGGACAATTTTCATCCTACTTCGTATAAACATACATATTTCCATAGTAATTTCATGAAATTATAACATTACTATTATTACGATCACATATCGAAGTAAGTTGTAATTAACACTACTTGATAAACTTACCATGATCACTTTACCTTAATCGTTATAGCCTGAAAATAAAAGCATAGCATAAAACAATCACATATTACCTCTAATGAACATACTCACTAAATATGCCTATTAGGTTGCATTAAAAGGGTTGATTATCATTATAAAGAGTGTTGGCTTAATAAAAAATAATGTGGAAGTGATTTGTGAGATAATTGGAACAAATGTGCAAAACAGAGAAAAGAAAGGTAGTGGACTAGTACGTGGTTATGTGCCTCACAAGCTTTAAAGCTTGCGTGACCACGTGCTTCACAAGCTTTAAGGCTTGTGTGGCCGTGTGCCTCACAAGCTTTAAAGCTTGCATGACCACGTGCTTCACAAGCTTTAAGGCTTACGTGGCTGTGTGCCTCACAAGCTTTAAAGCTTGCGTGACCACGTGCTTCACAAGCTTTAAGGCTTACGTGGCCGTGTGCCTCACAAGCTTTAAAGCTTGCATGACCACGTGCTGCAAGCCTTCAAGCTTGAGTGGCCGCACATTGCTAGGGTTCAAAGATCCGTATCGCTTCAATAAGAACATAATGACTTCATAGGCCAAAACATCTTACCAAAAACTCATCTTAACCAAATATCTTTCATTAACCATATTTAACTTCCTCTAGAGAACCAAAAAATTCAAATAAAAAAACCCTAGTTTTTATAGAACATCTACAGACAACAATGAAAACCACGATACTCCCATACCTGATCAGTGACCTTTTACTCCTTCAAGATCCCCTTGCCCTTATCCTTGCTTGACTCTCCTATAACAACCACATAAAGATACTAAGATTTCCTTCTTGCTCTCTTAAAATATTGCATTAATAGTAAAGATAGAAGGGAGGAATTCCTCTTACCAAACCCTAGTTTCTAAACCTAGTAAAAGAGAGAAGGAGAAAACATAAAAGAGAGAGAGATGATCTTTCCTTTTTGACATACAATGATATCCTCACTGGAATCACATGGGGGAGACCATCAATTACCCTTTTAACCCTATTCTCCATTTCTTTCTCTTAAAATACACCTTCAACTCTTAAATTTATGATTTACCCGCAAATGAAACTTAAATCCTAAATCTTATCCCAACATCTCTTTTATCAATCAAAAAACCAATTTTTCATGAATTTAACTAAAATTACCATATTTCTCTTCAAGAAGCTTTATCCCAGAGTGGTTATAACCATAAAAACATTTAATTGTATAAATAGCATCATACGATTAAGCATATTCCTTGCTAGGGTCAAGATTAGGCCCTCACAATTCTTCCCCTCTTAAAAGATTTTCGTCTCTGAAATTCATACCTGAGTTAAACAAGTGGGGATATTGGACCCTCATCATGGCTTTTGGTTCCCAAGTTACTTTTTGATTGTTATGATGTTGCCAAATCACATTGACAAGAGGAACTTGCTTATTCGGTAACTGCCTGATTTCCCTAGCCAGAATCTCTTTAGGTTCTTCATCGTAGGTAAAATCTGTCTGAACTTGAATGTCTTGCACTTGCAGTATGTGGGATTCATCTGAACGGTATCTTCGAAGTATAGAAACATGAAATACATCATGCAGCTTTAATAATTCCATAGGAAGTGCTAATCTATATGCCATTGGTCTAACCCTTTGCAGAACTTCATTTGGACCAATGAATCTTGGAATCAATTTTCCTTTCTTTCCAAACCTTAAAACCTTTCTCTAGGGTGAAACTTTTAGAAATACTTTATCCCCAACTTGATACTTAACATCTTTTCTTTTCAAATCTGCATAAGATCTTTGCCTATCACTTGCTTCTTTTAATCTCTGCTTAATAACTTGAAATTTTTCTTCAGTGTCTCTAACTAGATCTGGCCCAATTATCTTGCGTTCAGCTAACTCTGTCCAACATACCGGATTCCTGCAACTTTGACCATACAAGGCTTCATTAGGAGCCATGCCCAAACTAGTCTAATAACTATTATTATAGGCAAACTCCATTAAGGCTAGGTATTTGTCCCAACTACCGGAAAAATTCAAAACACAACCTCTAAGCTTATCTTCCAAGATTTGTATCACCCTTTCTGATTGTCCATCAGTCTGGAGATGAAAAGCTGTACTGAATTTTAATCATATTCCCATAGACTTCTATAAACTCTGCCAAAATCTAGAGGTGAATCGAGGATCTCGATTTGATATTATAGATACCGGAATACCATGAAGTCGAATGATCTCATTTATATACAATTCTGCCAACTGATCCATGGAATAATCCATTCTAATCTGTAAGAAATGAGCTAACTTGGTTAGCTTATCCACAATTACCCACACTACATTACACTTTCTCTATGTAAAAGGTAGTCCGGTGACAAAATCCATAGTGATATCTTCCCACTTCCACTGAGGAATTGGAATGGGATGTAGCAATCTAGATGGGAGTTGATGCTCTGCTTTCACTTGTTGACAATTTAAGCACTTAGAGACATAATCGGCCACATCCTTCTTCATACCCGACCACCAATAACACCGTTTAAGATCTTGATACATCTTATTTCCCCCGAGATGTATAGTGAATACAGTGTTGTGAGCTTCATGCAATAAGGTTCATTTTAATTCTCTGTCATCTGGAACACATAATCTATCCTTGAAGTACAAACCTCTATTTTTTTATTGAATAATCGGATTGTTCCTCATTGTGCACAGACTATATAACTCACTGTACTTTCTCATCATTTTTCTATGCATCGATCACCGCCTGTCTCACACATGGCTTAGCTCTTAATTGGGCAATTAGAGCACTATCTGAAGTAAACCTCCATCTACCCCGCTGCAACACCATAGCTGCCATCACTCTTCTGCTTAAAGCATCTGCTACAACATTAGCCTTACCTAGATGGTAGTCCACTATACAATCATAGTCTTTAAACAATTCAAGCCATCTCCGCTGTCTCAAGCTAAGTTCCTTTTGAGTAAGTAGATACTTAAGGCTTTTTATGGTCTGTGTATATCCTACATCTTTCACCGTATAAGTAGTGGCGCCAAATCTTTAAGGCATAAACTACTGTTGCCAACTCTAAATCATGTGTTGGATAATTTTGTTCATGCGGTTTAAGTTGACGAAATGCAAAAGCCACCAATCTACCCTCTTGCATTAAAACACAACCCAACCCAACTCTAGAGGCATCATTGTACATAGCATACTCCTTTCCAGATATCGGTTGTGTCAAAATCGAAGCTTTGGTTAGCATGCTCTTTATCTGGTCAAAACTTTTCTCACATCGGGTGGTCCATTCAAATTTAACATTCTTTCTTAACAGCTTAGTAAGTAGAGATGCCATCATTGAAAACCCTTTTACAAAGCGACAGTAGTAACCGGCCAATCCTAAGAAACTCCTTACCTTAGGTACACTAAGAGGCGATCTCTAATTGACAATAGCCTCAATTTTTGCTAGGTCAACTCTAATACCTTCTGAAGATACCATATGACCAAGGAAGGAAATCTTTGTCAACCAAAACTCACACTTGATTAGTTTTGCAAACAATCGATTCTCCCTTAAGGTCTGTAACACAATTCTCAAATGCTCAGCATGCTCTTCTTCGTTTTTAGAATATACCAAAATATCATCAATAAAAACCATTACGAACTGGTCCAAATATGGTCTAAACACCCTGTTCATTAAATCCATAAATGTGGCTGGTGCATTCGTTAACCCAAATGGCATTACTAGAAACTCATAATGTCCATATCTAGTTCTAAATGTCGTCTTTGAAACATCCACATCCCTAACTCGGAGTTGGTAGTACCCCGATCTTAGGTCAATCATTGAAAACACTCCTGCCCCTTTCAACTGATCGGATAAATCCTCAATTCGAGGTAATGGATGCTTATTTTTCACTATCACTTTATTTAACTGCTGATGGTCAATGTACATCCTCATAGAACCATCCTTCTTCTTAACAAATAGAATCGGTGAACCCCATGGAGATAGACTAGGCCTGATAAAACCCTTGTTAAGCAGTTCTTGCAATTGCATCTTCAACTCTTTCAATTCCTTTAGAGCCATTTTGTAGGGGGCTCTTGAAGTGGGTGTTGTGCCCGATATAACCTCAATAGATAATTCAAGCTCCCTATCAGAGGGAAGACCAAGTAAGTCTTCAGGAAACACATCTAAAAATTCATTCACTACTGGTATGTTCTGGAGCTTAACCGTGTCCCTTTTTGAATAAAGAACTAGGGCTAAAAATGCTTCACACCCCTTCCTCAAAAATCGTCTATCTTGAATGGCAGATATTACATTGGTCAAACGTTGTGTCGGAACACCTACCACTATTACCTCATTACCATCTTTATCACTAAGAGTTATGGTGTTAGCCCCATAGTTCACCAATGCACGATGCTTAGACAACCAGTCCATGCCTAAAATGACATCAAATTGTCGAAAAGGTAGTTCAATAAGATCAGCTAAAAATTCTCTTCCTTTAATCAAGATGGGATAGCCAAGGAACATTTTATTCACACATACACTATATCCTAATGGGCTAGTTACACAGATATCATATTCTAGTTGATGCACCTTAGACACACCTCCACTCATACACTCAAGGGAAACATATGAATGAGTGGATCCAGGATTAATAAGTGCATGAATGTCAGAATCATAAAATGAGAAAATTCCAGCTATTACTTCTGGAGCATCTTGATCTTCTCGCACCTTCATGGCATAAGCCCACCCTAGGAAAGTTGGTGCAGCCGATCTATCCACAGACTCAGATACAATACGAGACTGGGATCTATGGCGATCAAAACAACCTCGCCCCCTGCCTCTGTTTCCTATTCTTGCAGTCGAGTATATATTTGAAGCTCCTCTGTTACCTTATTGTGTTGAGTCTTGTGCCCGCTTGGAGGGGCAATTAGCTATATAGTGGTTAGTAGTACCACAATTATAGCATGCTCCTGATTCTTTCCTACATGGAGCCCAATGTCACTTGGAACAATGAGGACACTCAGGTGGTTGGCCCATTTTCTGTTCTGATGGGGCATACTGACTTGGCTTGGATACTACTGTAGATCCTTATCCTTTCATCTTCCTTGCTAGTTGGAAATTTTGTGCTCCTTTAAACCTTTTCTCAGTGGACCATCCACCCTTAGCCCCGCTCCCTTTTCGTTCTCTCTCTCTCTTAGCTAACTCATGCTTCTCCACCTTCAAGAAGGCATTACTAGCTGATGAAAGTTCACATTTTGAAGAGATGTAGCCCCTATCAATTTTTCCCTAATCTGGTGATTCGGTCCATCCTCAAATTGTCTACTCTTGAAGGAATCAGTTAACATCTCTTTGGGAACATATTTGCACAACCGGCTGAATTCCATCTCAAACTCTGCTACAGACATAACCCTCTTCTTCAGGGTTAAGAACTATCTGAGCTTCTCCTCTTTATAGGCCTCAGTAACATATTTCTTTTTGAATTCAGCTTCAAAGAATTCCCAAGTAAGAGGGGCCGCTAAATAATGTTGTCTGAGTGCTAACTTCCACCAATCGTATGCTGGTCCTTGAAGTAACGATACAGCACACGATACCTTATAATGAGTGGGGCATTGGATATCATCTAGAATCCTCTCCAGCTTTTCTAACCAGAATTCAGCTTCCTCTGATTGCTCCAATGTGGTACCCAAAAATTCTTCCCCACCATACTTTCTGACCTCAGAAATTGAGGCCTTAGGTGCCGTCATCCTTTACAGAATTTGTGCCATATCCTGAGAAATTTTTAGCAATCCCTTTCCAGGCATAGTGGCAGGGATCTCATTCTAATTTGTTGATAGAGATCTCATATCAGAGAGACCCATTGCAGCTGGTAAATTACTTTCCACTGATTCCTCGATAACATCTCTAGAACCATCCATCTTCCATCTATATGAAAACAATGACTTACTGCATTAGGCCAACAAGACACAATACTATACTCAAGATTTCTAGACTTCTATTGCCCAGAAAAGGCTAAACTAGGCTCTGATACCACTAATTGTCATACCCTAATACCGACTTCCATTCAAAATATCTATCATGCCTTCAGCCACCATACCTCACAAGAATCATTCATCAACATATCATAATATACATATATGGTACATGCACATCTCAGTAATTAAATTGGAAAGTAATGCAAAATAGTCATAATGTAGCAATCATACAATAGCCACCACAACCTAGAAGGGCAAGCAACCAAGGAAATTTACGTTAAATTTTACAGTCCTCCACATTACATTTCCCCCCCACTGAATCATGACAAAAATATAAGGCCAGACAAAAAGGAACAATCCATAAAATATCCTACATCTAAAAGTCTGAATCGACTCTTATTGGCTAACCGATATAGAATTAAGTCCTTGAACGACCACAAGTCAAACCTACATGGATGTAAAGCAACCGTGCTAAGCTATAAAGCTTAACGGGGAGATAATATGAAAAAATAATAATAATGTGATCGAAAAATAGAGTTGAACGAATATAAATATCTTCACACAACATTTCAATAAGAACATCAGCATACTTGTATCATGAGCTCGTCTCAATCTAACAATATAGCCAAAAGAAGTGAAGATAAAACATGGTAATCAATCATTCACATACTTACATTATACAGATGAAGAAATTGATACATATATTTCTTATTTTAACAATTCTCTTAAAACTTTATAGCCTGCCTAAGTACTAGTTCAAAGGGGGTGGATAATGGGAGCAATGGATACCCAAAAGTATCAAACAATGGATATCTCGAGGATATCAAACAATGGACCTAAGGGCTCGAACTATGGTTCCATCAAAGGAACAATCAATGGACCCAAATGGGGTCAACTGTGGCAGCTGCAACTATATCCCTTTAGGCATGCCTCTCTAACCCACGACTGAACTAAGACCCACGGGCTTAACCACTTAATCGAAAGAAAATTTAATTTATCAAATTCCTTCTTCTTAAATATTACAATATTTCTCAAGCCACAATTCACATCTGAATTTACATTTCATACACATGTGATGGTACCAATATTTTTCACCTCAAATTATAACTCATATACCACATATCCATTTTCATTTAAGGACAATTTTCATCATACTTCGCATAAACATACATATTTCTATAGTAATTTCATGAAATTATAACATTACTATTATTACGGTCACATATCGAAGTAAGTTGTAATTAACACTACTTGATAAACTTACAATGATCACTTTACCTTAATCGTTATAGCTTGAAAATAAAAGCATAGCATAAAACAATCACATATTATGAACATACTCACTAAATATGCCTATTACGTTGCATTAAAAGGGTTGATTATCATTAAAAAGAGTGTTGGCTTAGTCGATAATAATGTGGAAGTGATTTGTGAGATAATTGGAACAAATGTACAAAACAGAGAAATGAAAGGCAGTGGACTAGTACGTGGCCGTGTGCCTCACAAGCTTTAAAGCTTGCGTGACCTCGTGCTTCACAAGCTTTAAGGCTTGCATGGCCGTATGCCTCACAAGCTTTAAAGCTTGCATGACCACATGCTTCACAAGCTTTAAGGCTTACATGGCCATGTGCCTCTCAATCTTTAAAGCTTGCATGACCACGTGCTACAAGCCTTCAAGCTTGAGTGGCCATGCATTGCTAGGGTTCAAGGATCTGTATGCCTTCAATAAGAACATAATGACTTCATATGCCAAAAAAGCTTACCAAAAACTCATCTTAACCAAATATCTTTCATTAACCATCTTTAACTTCCTCTAGAGAACCAAAGAATTCAGATAATAAAACCCTAGTTTCTATAGAACATCTACAGACAACAATGAAAACCACGATACTCCCATACCTGATCAGTGATGTTACTACTCCTTTAAGATCCCCTTGCCCTTATCCTTACTTGACTCTCCTATAACAACCACATAAATATACTAAGATTTCCTTCTTGCTCTCCTAAAATATTGATTTAATAGTAATGAAAGAAGGGGAAATTCCTCTTACCAAACCCTAGTTTCTAAACCTAGTAAAAGAAAGAAGGAGAAAACGTAAAAGAGAGAGAGAGATGATCTTCCCTTTTTGACAGACAGTGATATCCTCATTGGAATCATGTCAGGGAGACTATCAATTACCCTTTTAACCCTATTCTCCATTTCTTTCTCTTAAAATACCCCTCAAACTCTTAAATTTACGATTTGACCCCAAATGAAACTTAAATCCTAAATCTTATCCCAACATCTCTTTTATCAATCAAATAACCCATTTTTCATGAATTTAACTAAAATTACCACATTGCCTTTCAAGAAGCTTTATCCCAGAGTTGCTATAACCATAAAAACATTTAATTGTACAAATAGCATCATACGATTAAGCATATTCCTTGCTAAGGTCAAGATTAGGCCTTCACATATGTAATATTATATATGTTAAGTATATGTTTGATTGAATGTACAAAGAATGGATGAACCTAATTATTATTATTTTATTGAGAGCATACAACAGTAGCTGTAAAGAAGAGAAAACTACTATTTTGGGTTTCTATCTTTTTCCTTGGTTTGGACCTATCGGATTCTAAAGGTACTAAGTTTGTTGTCCTTTTTTTTAATTCATTTATTTGTTATTTATATGTGTTTTTTCGCATATATCATTAAATTATTAGATCAATTGCACAAATTTTGCTCATAACATTATATAATAGTGATAATTTGTTTGAGAATTAAGATTGAACCATTGCAATAAGACTTTATTTATTTATTATTAGTTGATTAATAATTAGTTGGTAGTGTCTGTTAGATGATATATTGTACCAAATATTTCACATTGAATATAAGTAGCCAAAACCATCTAATTTGAAAATAACCAAATATTTCATGTACGTTGAGTTACGCACATACATGTATACATTGATCACCTATTCCTATTCATTTAACTTGTAAATATAATTATGAATTTACTTTATCTAAAATATAGTTACGCAAGAATGAGAAATGTTGATAGATCTTGGATGTATAGGTGATTAACGCTAGATGGTTTCATTAATCTTGAGTTTGCCGAGGGAGTTCAATCATTCATTAACTATGCAAGTTTACAGCCTGTATATATGGATGGTCTAAAAATCAAATGTCCTTGTAAAAAGTGCAAGCATTTTTATTTTCTCCCTACTGATGAAGTGCATCTACATTTGTTGAAAAAAGGGTTTGTTCTAAATTATTTCTAATGGATATGAAATGGGGAGTCAATAATTTTTAACACCTCTAGGGATAATAAAGTAAATTCATTAGTGAATATAGAAGGGTTTTCATGGGGAGTTTGAATAGACCAAATAATGTGGTTGTAAATGAAAATCTTTACACACAAATGGTTTATGACGCAACTGATTATTCCTTTCAAAAAATTTATACAGAATCTTGAAGAGAAACCAAACCCAAATGCAAAAAGATTTTTTAACTTACTAGAGTTAGCTTACCAAGAATTATGGCCAAACTATGAGAAAATGACTCAAAACATTCTGCAATTGTCCAAATATTGAACATAAAGTTTGAAGGTCATATTTTTGAATGAAATTTAGATAAAATTCTAGTATGGTATAATGATTCATTGCCTCTTAATCCTAAAATTATTGAGAAACTTTTATGAAATAAAGAAGCTTATTCTGGGTCTTGGTTTTCCCATTGAATGAATAGATTATTGTAGGTTGGGATGTATCATGTTTTTAGGAGAAGATATGGAATTACAACAGTGTAAATACTATAGTCAAACTAGGTTCAAACCAAGAAAGCATACTAAGAAGAAAAAATTAGTTTCTTGGAAGCGAATGTATTATTTTTTTCTAACTCCGAGACTTCAAAGACTGTATACCTTTGATGTTACTGCATCTCATATGAGATGGCATAATGAACATGAATAGATTGATGGAAGTATGAGCCATCCATCAGATGCATTTAGCTATAATTAGTTGCTTCAATCTATTAAAAGTTAATTTGGTTTAATCATGTTCATATATATGATAAACCT
The DNA here is from genome assembly GCA_037975025.1 of Excoecaria agallocha. NCBI lineage: Eukaryota > Viridiplantae > Streptophyta > Magnoliopsida > Malpighiales > Euphorbiaceae > Excoecaria > Excoecaria agallocha. The sequence continues at coordinate 92,947,217 of CM075807.1, read as the reverse complement.
ATTAAGATTGTTATGTTATTTTTTAGCTCCATTTGGTTGTTCCTATTGGAATTGGAGGCTTCTTTATGTATTGTGAGTGGTGTTTTTCCCCTTATTATGGAATGAATTATGTTATTGATGATTATTATATTTTAGTTGGTTTGATTGCCTCTTTCCAAATATTCTTGATGACCCTTGATTGAATTTTGATGAAGCAATGATTAGTTTGCTAAGTGTTGTGCTGACAGTGTTAGACTTCTTAAACTATTTTTTACTAGTTTTTTCTTTCTCTTATTAAGGATACTATCCCAAATCTGCATTAAGATAATGTATGGTTGATTGTACTATTTATTTTGAAAGGCCACTGTTTTGGGGCTTAAGATGGGTAATCTATGTTATGGTCATTCAGCTATGTGGCTTGATGAGGTTTTTCCTTCTTTGCTGTTGTTTGGTCTATTAACTAATAGTTTAGTTAGACATGCTGAACAACCATGGTTGCTTATATTGCTAGTACTCTCAGGGACCCAGGGTTATCTTCTAGGAATGTGTTCAATATTTGAGTTGACTTTGTGCTAATAGAAGTTGTACATTTTAACTTACCTATGATATAAGTTGTAAATTTCATGGGGCTGGCTTTGACCATTCAAATATACTGAATTGTTGACACATAAATGCATCTCATATTTGTAAGTTTTATATGAATGCAATTTGATACTATCTTTTTGGATTATATCATCGAGTTTGGTCTATTTGTTCAAAAACCTAACTGATTAGCAGGTAGTTGGGTTTCACCTTGATGCTTACCTGGAATATTATGTGGTAATAATATGAACTCAATTCTGTAATTTTGTGGCACTATCAAAAAATTTTATTGTTAATTGGGGTAAGATTCTAATAATTGAGTTAGACATGCTCAGCAACATGCTTCCGTATATTACTTGTTATGCAGGAAAATTCTTTGGGTAGGAAGCCTATATACCCTAAAGTATTTATGCACACCCACATAGAAAAGCATGATGGTTAGATATTTATCAATACCCATTACAAACAACTCAATGTATGTAAAATTTATACATCAATATTATTTATTTTATGAAAATATAGCTAATTAATTGTAACTATTATAATGATAGGAGAAAATACAAGAGATTATCATTCAACGGCGCCAGAGCTCTGAAAATATTAATGAGAGTTAGATATTTCTTGAATCAGTTACTGGTAAGAATAACCTGGAATGATTTTTGGTTTAGGTTCGATACAAATACTTTTCATTCGAATTCCTCTACATCATCTATAGCTGCTTGTAGTAAGCAGTGTGAATCTTTTGAGAGAGTCATTCAGCTAGAGATAACACTCACCATGTTGATGGATACTATAATCCAGCTAAAAAATTGGGTAGACGACTTGGAAACCAAGGGCTCTTCTTAGTAGCCAGATCATCCTCATTCACCTCCACCAACTACATAGCTTAGATTTTTAATATTAAGTTATTAATATTGACTTTATGTTCTTTTTGTTATGGTTTTCATGTATATTCTTACATTACAGTACTATAATATATTTTTAGGATTTTTATTGTTGTGCATTACAATTTTTATATTACATTATCAATAAGAATATTTTCTTAAATTGCATTATGAATTTGGATTATATTTATTTATAAATAAAAAAATTTTGATTGAAAATAAAAAATTATGCCAAGCTAGCATAATTTTACAATATTTGATGTTAAAAATAGCAATGAAAAGTCAAATTTCGTTGCTATTTTTAGCAATGGAATAATATTCGGTTGCTAACATTTCCAACGAAAATTGAATTTGGTTGCTATAAATAGCAATGAAAATTGAATTTGGTTGCTAAAAATTGCAACAAAAATTGTAATGCCATTGGTAAAAATAGTAACGGAAATGGCATTCTATTGGTAAAATTAGCAACCAAAAAAGCAATTTTCGTTGGTAAGAATAGCAAATGAAATGATATTCCATTGCTAAAATTAGCAATGAAAAAAGAAGTTCGGTTGGTAATGTTGACCAATTCACCGAAACATATATTGGTTAGATTTAGCAACAAAAATTGAATTATGTTGCTAAATTTATCAACGAAAAACAAATTCGGTTGCTAAAAAATACCAACCGTCAAAATTGCAAATGAATGTTCAGTTGCTATATTCAGTTGCTAATTTTGATTAGCAATGGAAATTCAACAAATTTGATTGCTAATTTTCATTGCTAATTGATAATTTTCTTGTAGTGAAAAAACTGATGCTGACTATCTTGATGCAAACTAAAAGAATTGGAAGGGTCATCAGAAAGATATGGCCATTGCATAGGTCTAAGACCATACTACACTCCAAGTGGAATAGATTTAACAATTAGATGTCTTTCTCCCATTGCTATCTTGCTGCATATAGACTAATGAAAATCTTTAAGAGGATGGGTCATCGGGGGATCTATGCAGAATCGAGAACAGGCTGCCTGGGATAATCAGTTAACTATCTATCAAATGCACCAACAACATTTAATATACTATCCCATGCCATACGGATATCAAATTCTATAGTTGATGATGAACCTATATCGGTATGACTGATTTATTCAGCGAAATCAGCCTGCATGCAAATAAATATATTTGTTATAATTCATCAATTTTATTATTTAAATATATAAATAATTATATTATATCATACCGATGTGCTGATGGATGCTTCAATTGGGGTTATCCATCATCTTGTGTGTAATGTAAACTACTTCATATATTTTGACCTCAAATGTAAGGGTGCACGAAGAGGAGGACCCATAACAAGATGGGTATGTCAAATATTCCACTCAAGAGTAAAACTTAAAAATTTCTTTTCCCAATTATGATCAGTATGCCCCCTTCAATCGATCGAGTACACACTATCATTGTATTGAGCTGGGAGTGGGAATGATTGGTCCATTCCAAATTATCTTAAACTTCAATCGGGATGGTGCCACTCGATAATATTAAAACATACGAGTGGCACAACTAATGTCCAAATAACATTTTTATTTGTATAAAATTATGGTAATAAGTGCAGCACAAACTTGTAGGGCTCCCAATCCATCTATAGAAAAAAAATTATATCATACGTCATATTGTTAGAAAAATTCCTTTATTTTAAATGAGATTAAAAAATTTAATGAAAAATCGAAATTATATAGAAACCTGCTCATCACGTTGTAAGTCAAAATTGAGATGGTACACAAAAATATCTTTACTGTATTTTTGTTTAGATCCAATTATGCTTGCCACTTGATAAAGAACAAGATAAAAAAATGCACTATCAGTCAGCAAATTGAATGAACAAAATTTAAATTAATATATATATATATATATATATATTTCATAAATAATGAATCAAATTTACCTATAGTCATAAGGCATTGACTGATCAATAACATAAGTCTGAACAAATGGGGGCCGAATATGAGGTAGCCTTTCCCATGCCCACATTTGTATTAATTGAAGGTAGCCCCCAAGTGAATTGGTGGTCAGTTTGGTTGCATGACATAACTCTTAATACAACCATGCAAGGACTGCAGAACCACAACTATACTCACCAGCAACTTGTAAATTCTCCAATAATAGGAGCCACATCAAATGTATATAATTATTTGGCTGTCTCGTATATAATAATCTACCTGTACAACGAAGAATCAATGCTCTAGTAAAACACTGTATTTGGTAGTCAGTTGCATTAGGCGATAATAAATTAAAAGTTTTGGATAGCCATGTCAATTTTATAGTGTTTCCCCTTAAATCATTTTCACCGGCAACTTGACCCAAAAGATGGCCACAAATATCATGCCAATCATGCTCTAAATGCTCGATCATAGCACGTCTTTCAATGGATAACCCGATGAGTGCAGCAATATCCTGAAGAGTTATTATGGCTTCACCTATAGAAAGGTGAAATGTGTGCATCTCTAGTCGCCACCTCTCAACAAGTGCTGTTATTAATTGATGCAGAACCCTAAGGCTAAAAAACACTCAAAATCCTTTAAAATTACAATATGATGGCAAAGCTAAAATAGATAAACACCTCCCTATTGAACCCGTAAACAACATGTGATTGGAAATGCAAATAATTGGGAAAATAAGAATAAGAAAAATACCACTATCAAAGTAATTGATAAGTAATTTTAATTCTTAACGCAATAAAAAAAAAGCAAGCAAACTTACTAATTTTCTTTAAAGAGAATTCGGCGAAGCCAATGAAGAAATTCTTAAAGTTTAATAATCAATCAAAATCTAAAGTTTACAACTTATAATAGCCTATTTATAGGCAAGCTAACCCTAAGCAACTCTTTAAATCCTAATCAACTACTAATAAATCTTTAAACAAGAGTAGGCCGAAATTCCCATGGGCTTTACAAGACAAAACAAGCCCATTCTAAAAGAATTAACATAACTTAAAAAAAGCCTAATAACTAAAGAAAAGGGGCCAAATATTTAAGCCCAAAGAAAACTAATTATTTAAACCTAAACTAATGAAAAAAAACCCTAACTAATAAAGGCTTACACGCCTAGCCCATCTTCCATACAACTTAAGTGAGTCATGTGACTTTTAAATGAAGCACATGACTTGTACAAATAAAGCCTAAAGTTGTATAGATCCAAAGATGAATTAAGTTAAACCAATTCCTTCACTTTCTCCCAAAGGCTAAGTACTTTATGCTTGCATTCAAGTTCTTTATAACAATTCTCAAAGGCATCTTCATTAAGTTCTTATGTAACAAAGGCTTGAACATAAGATGACATAGCCATTTTTAGCTTATAAGCATGCCGTCTTGCAATTAAACCACTAGGCATCTTCAATGGATCTTTGGTTGATGGTTGTGATGGTGGATTTGTATTATTCCCTCACTCCTCAAAAAGATTTGTCCTCAAATTTGAATCACGTCAAAAGGAGAAAGATCAAAAACATTAAATGTAGCAGAAACACCATACTTACCTAGCAAGTCTATCTTATAGGCATTATCATTGATACGCTTTAAAACTTGAAAAGGACAATCACCACGTGCTTCCAATTTGCTCTTCCTTTGATTTGGAAACCTTCCCTTGCAAAAATACACCTAAAACCAATCTTGAGGATCAAATACCACTTGTTTCCTTCCTCTATTTTCTCTATCATCATATTTCTGGTTCGTCTTCTCAATACTAGCTTGTGCTTTCTCATGCAAGGACTTCAACAATTCTGCCTTCCTATTGCCATCCAAACTTGAAAGCTCATGTAAAGGAAATAGACAAAGAGCAAGCACAATTAATGGGTAAAAACCATAAACAAGATCAAAAGATGAAAACCCAGTAGAAAAATGAACACTTCTATTATAAGCAAATTCAATGAAAGGTAAACAATCTTCCCATATCTTAAGATTCCTAACCACTATAGCACAAAGTAAAGTTCCCAAAGTTCTATTCACTACCTCAGTTTAGTGATACGAAACCCCAAGGTTAAAGAACCCGAAACCCCTTGAACATACACATTGCTCTCAAAATGCAAAGAAGACAAACACCCTCCCTATTAAACCCCCAAACAACAGGTGAATGAAAATGCAAATAATCGGGATAAGAAGATTAAGAAAATGCCACAATCAAATGATTGATAAGTAATCCTAATTCTTGATGCAATAGAAAAGAAAGCAAGCAATCTCATAATCTCTCTAAAGAATTTCGGCTAAGCCAAGAGAAAAACTCTCAAAGTTTATAATTTGATTCAAATATTTTTACAAGTTATAATAACCTATTTATAGCCTCCAAACCCTAAGGGAATGGGTATACATAAGTCCAATTGGTTTAAAACACTAAATTCTACCTAAAATAAGCTAAAACAACTACTTAAAAACCCTACTAAGGTAAAGTGATGAATTTCAAGCCCAAAATAAAAGACTAACTAATAACCCAAATAACTAAATAATCCCTTTAAAAGGAAACCCACATGCCTAAGCCCACATTTACAACTTAAATAAGTCATGTGACTTTTAAATGAGGCACACGACTTGTACAATTAAAGCTCAAAGTTGTATAAGTCCAAAATGACTTAGAACCAATTCCTTCACTTGCTTCCAAAAGCTAAGTACTTTAAGCTTGTGATATTGATTGATGAAATCATCATGACTTGCCCTTTCTATGGTCGTATCATTTAGCCATCTGTCTGTGGCTAACAAGTAGTAAAAAATAATAAATTTGTATCCAACTTACCCAATAGAACATGCTAAAAGTGTGAACATCATGCAAACGTACAACTTCTCTAAAGAATAGGTTAGCAACATTAACAACATCATCACATTTATGACAAGCAATAAAATGAGCCATCTTGCTAAACCTATCTACCATAACAAAGATATTATCTTTACTATGTCTAGTTCTAGGCAATTCAAGCACAAAATCCATAAAAATATCAGTCTAAGAAGAACTAGGTAAAGGTAGATGCATATACACACCATAGGGCATAGTTTTAGACTTAGCTTGACTACACGTTACACTTGCATTATACACTTTTTTCCACATGCTTGCACATATAAGGCCAATAAACATGTTCATTTAACATATCATAAGTCTTATGTAGCCCAAAATGTCCTATTAATCCCCACAATGAGATTCTAAAACAAGCAAATCACGCATGGAACATTTAGGCAAACAAAGCTTACTGCCCTTAAATAAAAATCCCTCATGTATATAAAACTTATCAAAAGCTTGATTTTCACATGCTTCATACACATTGCAAAATTCAAGATCACCAGTATATAGTTCTCTAATATGTTCAAAGCCAAGCAACTTAGAACTAAGTGTAGAAATTAAAGCATATCTTCTTGATAATGCATCAACAACAATGTTGTCTTTACCATATTTGTATTAATAACATAAGAAAATTGCTCAATAAATTTAACCCATTTAGCATACCTTTTGTTTAACTTACCTTATCCTTTTAAGTTTTTGAGGGACCCATGATCAGTGTGAACAACAAACTCTTTGGGAAGGAGGTAGTGCTACCACACGTCCAATGCTCTCACAAAGGCATATGATTCCTTATCATAGATTAAATAGTTGTGTTGGGCTCTATAATGCTTCTCACTGAAGTAGGCAACTGGCTTCTTATCTTGCATCAACATTTCCCTAATACCTACACTAGAAACATCACACTTCATTTCAAATGTCTTATCAAAGTTAGGTAAAGATGAGATATGAGCAGAACATAACTTCCCTGTCAAAGTTTCAAATGCCTTTTGTTGTGTTTCAGCCATCTTAAACCCAACTTCCTTCTTGATTATTTATGTAAGTGGTGCAACAATGGAAGAGAAATCATGCACAAAATGCTTGTAAAAGCTTGCCAAGCCATGAAAACTTCTCACATCTAAAGTAGTCTTAGGAATGGGCCATTCCTTAATTGCCTTTACTTTCTCTTCATCCACTTCAATACCCTATGCACTCACCACAAAACCAAGAAACACAAGTATGTCTATCTATACAAAATGTGCATTTCTTAAGTCTAGAATACAACTTTTCAGACCTCAAAGCTTGTAAGACTAATTTAACATGCTCAATGTGCTCTTCATAAGACTTGCTATAAATGAGTACTGTTTATCACCTAAGGAGTGCCTGTCTATGGGTCCCTCTCTCTTGGGTGGTTCATTCAGGGAGTTTTTGGAGAAATTTAGGGTTTAGTGATGAGGGACGGCCTCCCCTCTTTGAGGGATGCCTGCCCCTCACTCGAAACCTAGATTTCTCACATTTTTGGATTTTCTAAAAGGCAATTTTATCTCTAAAAGATTTCTTATGAATTTATAGAGGTTTTATCTCCAGATTTGAGGAGATTTGATTTAGATTTCAACTCAAACTCTTTCTTAGGTATAAACCTTAATTTTAGAGTTTTCTAAGCCACTGTTAGAGAAAAAGAATTAGCTTCTTTCTCTCTCTAACTTTATGCTCTAGCAATTTTTATTGAAAAACACACACCACATATAAATGAATTTTAGATTTTATTTTTGAGAATAAGGATCATGAATTAGAGTAAGAGATCTAGATTACAATTGCCATAGAGTCAGAATATCTCCTGAGGGTAGTATTTTAGGCCCATTCACCCTTTCTCTCTCTTTAATTTAATTGATATAATCATGTGATTCTTTGATGTATGTTGGCATACTTTACTTATCATCATGTTTGAATAACGTGCATGTTAATTTGAGATGTTTTAGGTGGCGAACTTGGACTAAATTAGCAAGTTAATGGTGCATTGAATGTGATTTTCTCCATTGTTGTATATATAAAGCTTTATTTTTAGTTCTTTTAATTATGTAAATGGATGTTTCCTATGTATTCCATGTATGATTTGTTTTTATAACATGTTTTTGTATGATTTAGATCATAAAAATGCATGTTTAAAGCTAGGAATATTTTCTGCACTTTTGCCATGGTTTTGCACTTTTTGGTTCTATCCAAATGTGATTGATGGGAGGATAGCCTGACGAACTACCGTCTATCACTCAATAGATAGGATGTCCTTAGGCCTGTCCCTATGTCCCATCTCTTACCTCCTTTAGTCTATCCTTAGTTGTATTTTTTAGCTTTTTTTGTATTAGTTTTGTGCTTTTTATGTCTTTTATACCATTTATTTGTTTCTTACCATATGTATGCATTATTTGATATTATTTCAACATTGTATGATATGGCTCTATACTCGAAATTATTTTGTATAGTTAAATCCTTAATTATCTTATGATGTTACTTTATGAATACTAGTTAATTTATCTTTATGTGATTTTTTTGAATAATCAGTGCCTTTATGGCTTTTTAGAGGGTTTGTGTTTTTGCATGGGAATTCATACTCCTGAGTTGATCACATTTTTCATTTCCTAGTCATATCAATTACCTCATTTTATTTATTTATTTATTTATTTTATTATTATTTATTATTAAATTTTTTTGATGTATTAATTTTTCGGGGTTGTAATAGTTCAAAAAAAAAAAGGATTTTTGTACATGATAAGATAAAAAGATACTAAAATATTTTCTATTAAATCAATTGGGTTTTTTTCCAAAATATGGACAATGTTTCATTTTTTAGCCCAAAATCACACAATGTAATAAATGATTTTTTGTAAATATGCATAAGGGAGCCAATACTCCAAATTTAATTAATATCCTAATTTATGTATATATGTATGTCAATACTTGCTTTGTTGTTATCGGAGGATTTGCTTATGTAATAACTTAAGTAGGACCTTATTTTTGCTATTTATTGCATTCCTTATTTGCTTGGGATATTTACTTAATTTTTACCGCAAATGAATTATGTGAGAGTGGAGAGGGGATTAAAATTTAAACTCAATTATAAAACAACACCTAACCAAGATGCCTAATAAGAGTTATATCTCGAACATCAATCTCTGTTTGGGCATTAAAAGGTTGAAATAAAATTTTGATATTTTGCCGAGCGGCGACTCCATGACAACTACCTTTTTGGACCCACTAGTAGATGCCTTAATGGGTTGACTACCAACAACAATTCTCTTTTTATTGTGAAATAGCCAATTTATGAGCTAAGTAAATCTTATACGGTCTCAGACCCTAAAAGCGGGCCTCCAAGAGTAAACCTAAAAATGAGCTTTGACTCTAGCATGCATCACATATATTATTTTAAAAATTCTTCTATTAGTAGATCCCAATCTTCCTTAGTCCTATGATCTTACCAGTGATACCAATCAATGGCAGGGCCTATTAGATTGAGATAAAAAAAACTCAATCTTCTGCTTCCTAGTCAAAGTAGTTCCCTTCATCACCAATGTGTATTACTTTACATGCATAGATACGTCTGATGTGCCATTAAACTTAGGTAGGTAAGGCATTTTAAATATCTAGGGTAGTAGAATCCAAATCTTTATCTTTTAGATTAATCCCCTTGCCAGCTGACAACAAATGGGCTATAACCTTTATTTTCTATTCCATCTTTTTAAATCCAGCATCTTCACTTCTAGACCCCTTATTCCTCACTATAACCACTGGAGGTTCATTATGTTCCCCCTCTTCTATATAATCCTCTTTAAGAGCGTGTACTCTTTCTCTTCTCTACTCTATCGATAGGTCTCGAGGCACTATAGAATCTATCCTTAAAGCATCCCTAACATTAGTTGGCTTCGCTTACCTCAAGTAGGCATTACAGCCGAGCCCAAGAGGTGGAGCATAAAAAGCCACCGACCCATCGATCATGCCTAATAACCTATCCTTGAACTCTTAGAATCTCCTATCCAATTCATTAGGTCTTTATGGCACATGGCTAACTAATCTTCCTCTCATAGCTATCATTCTCTTTTTTAATTCCTCCATTATCCTTTCTAGCTCTTGTTATCCTTGATACAATTCCTTGGCCATCTCTAATTCTAGTATAGTTTCTAAACTATCCCTAAAAATTTAAAGCAAATTAAGTGTTGAATTTGACCAATAACTTTTCTTTCGATCCAGCTTTGATTCCACTTTTAATTGCTTAACTATTGACTTTTAGACAAGGTGACCACTTAGACACCTGAACCACCTGAATGGATCTATGATTACTACAAAAGTTATATGCTAGGATGATGTATGTGCATGATATACATATGATGTTGATGCATGAATGTTGCTAGGTAGCAATCACAACCACATACAAGTATGAAATAGCCTTCCAACCTTATGCTCCTACACATGAGGTATTGAAATCTCTTTCCTAGGTAGACTTAACCTATGGGTCAACCAGGGACCTAATGGATGTGTATGGTCATTATGGAACAACATTTTAACTTCTCTTATTAAAAGTCCAGATGCATAGGTTTTGGCCATTATATATTTAAACAGGTCAAATATATCGGGGTCGAGCCCATTGGGGCATAGTAGCCTTTGATGAGTGGCTAGCTAATTTATTTCAATTTGTTCAATGTATAATGGCCTACATTACAAACATAGTTATTAAGGCCATATAACTTAAGGGAAGTAGCTATTGTTATTATATAGGCTTATAGTCAGGTGGTGAAACTTTAGGGCTACTCTAGTAGGGTCCTTACCAATAGGTCTAGCTTATCACAAGCATAATGACCTATAGGTCACCATTCTATATACCAAGTGGTATAAGGGCTGGTTGTCATCTTCTACACCTCCCTATAATGGGTCAACGTAGGGTGTGCTTCAGGATTGAATCGGGGCTAAAATAGGGATGCCAAACAAAATTTTAAGGTTCTATTATGAATGAAAAATGTAATTTTAAAGAGAAATATGATTTAATTTTAAAAAGTCAATTATAATAACTTAATCGAGATACTTTAAAAAGTCTCTTAAGTCCCTATTGGAGTTTCCACTATGATGTGCACCAAACCCCTTCGAATTCCTTGTAGTGGAATCTAGTTTATTCTTGAAGGCGTACTTTTAGGGTCTAAGATCGAATGAGGTTCATAAAACTCATAGATTGGCCACTTCACTTTAGAAAAAGGATTTAACCCTATTATAATTTAAATGGACCTAAGAGATAGGTATTATAAAGTTGTCACACAACAGAACATTGGAAATGATTCTAACCCTATGATGCCCATACTAGAGATGGTGTTCAAGACAACACTTTTACTTGTACCTCAGTTAGGTGTTGTTTATAAATGAGTTTTAAATATAAATCCACTACCTCCCTTCCACACTATGTATAAACGGGAAGTAAATAAGTAAACAATCAAGTGATAAAGTAAATAAATAAAATAAATAAAAAAATTACATGAGCAAATAATCTAAAGAGAAATAAAGAAATTGCCATACATAAATTGGGAAATTTATTAAAAGGTGGGAAAATTGGTTTCCTTATGCATATTTTACAAAATGGTGAAGAAACTGTATTGATTTTAAAAAATACGAGATCTGTGATCCTAATTTTAATAAAAATAAGGATTCTTTTTTTATGTGTGATTTTGGGTTGAAAATTGTACATTGGTCCATTTTATTAAAAAAATCCAATTAATTAGCAAAATATGATTTAGGATAATTTTTATTTAATTATGAAAAAACCATTTTATTACTAAATATTACAACCCCCAAAATAAATCCAAATAGATATAAACATAAATAAAAGGCAATAAATGAATAGAATAAAGGAAAATAGATAAAAAAAAAACAAAATACAAAGTTTAAAACCGTCAAAAATAGCTTTTCAAGGCATTTCAACCCAAAGTCTCCAAAAATGCATGCAAATAAAGTTAGTTGATCACAAACACAAAGAAAAATGAATAATAATATGTGATAAGTGAAAATAATAATAAGGTAAAATAAAATAAAAATAAATATATGCTTTGGACTATCAAAAATACACAAATAAGATACGAAACACATGAGCAGGATTAAATGATAACATCTAAAAAAATAAAATTAATCATATAAATGAATCAAACATAAAGAGAACAACAAAAAAAAATCAGCAAGGCACTATATAGAGGCCACATATGGCGTAAACAAAGGACATATGGCCAAAGAAAAATAAGGGATGGGATGGAAAGAAATCTCAGTAATGCCTCATCTTTCGATGTGATCGACGGGCATTTATAGGGGTTTCTTCTTATCTGTCACATGACAAACAAAATAGAATTTATGGAAAAATATACAAAAATGGCAAATAAACTCATTCTAACCTAATCATGTATAATCTATGTCCTAATCATGCCAGATTTAACTATAGCATCTAAACACACATTGAAATCATGCAAAAATAATTAAATCACCACAAAATATAGAATTTCAATTAAAAAGAATAATCATACATCTATGATAAAAATCCTAGAACATACTTTTTCTAGTCATGATTTCCTTATTCTTTTATTTGATCATGGCATCACAAAACTTACAAAACCATTTAGATGGATCAAATAACAAAGAAAACACATAATCATGGTATTATAATATCAAAAATCATATCAAGCATGTGTTTTTATGGTATAAATTGCAAAGAAAGACATAGTTTAGAATATTACCATCATGATAGGTAATTTCTATATATCTAAGAATAGCAATCGAAGTTCCATCCATTTGATTTCCAAGTTTTGAAAATTAAAGAACCTTTTGTTTACGAAGAAAACTTAGGAAAGCCTTTTGTTCTCAAGAAGTAAGAATAAATTTTTTATTCTCTAAAATGTGGCTACTTCTAAAGTTTCAGTAGGTGTGATCTTTAAAATCACAGATTTTAGTTTTTATCTTAAGGAAAATAGTTTGAAACCTTTCCAATTCTAATTCCATGAAATCCATAGTAAATCCCTTTAAAAATCTATTTCAAATTTGACTTTCCAAAATAAGTTTTATCTAATATCTTCTCAGTTGGAAAATGTGTAGATTAATAAAAAATCCTTACAGATGGGCATCTATCAATGATAGATGGCCAGCACTCAAAGAAGATTTTTAAAATCCCAAAATGGCCTTAATTCTGACCTAATGACTTGGGGTCATGACTTAGTGATCAATGGGTTTCTGTCATTGAGCCATGGACTATAAGGACCCAAATAAGGTCCTAATAGAATTCAAAGGCATTATTATGTTATAAATGTTTAATCAAGTTTAATTAGAAAAATTATTATAAGTTAAGACCTTATTTATTAATGGTCTTATATGATAAAGGGTTAAAGAGTCAATTAGCATTATGTTATATAAGTGGGTATAAATGAAATAAAAAATAGTTAAGTAGTTAATTGAGATATAAATATGATTTTATGGGTAATTATAATAAAAGAAATGAATGTTGGGGTGTTATTAAATGAAAGAAACTTAAAATAGGTTAAAATTGAAACAAAAGAAAAAAGTTGTGGGCACTATGTAAAGGAAGCATATATGGGGTCAATTTTAAAAAGAAGAAAGTAAGTAAGGAGTTAATTAATGAAAGAATATATAAGTGGGGTTGATTTTATAAGAGAAAATAAAGTTAGGGGAGAATAGTTGACATATAAATATGTAAAATTGTGTTTTAAGCATAAAAATGCATAAAATATGTATAGTAAATGGTATAAAGTATGAAATTATGACTTTATCATGTAAGAGATATAGTCAAATATATATGCGATATATGAGTTTTTGATGTACACATAAATCTATGACATGTGAGTAGCTAATAATGTAGTGTGAAAAATTTAAACATGTGATGATGTAATTATATACAAAGATGCATGGAAGATGGACATGAAGAATAGTAAAGGTATGTTTATGAAATGATAACATGCTTAAAGTATGCTCCATACACTTATAGATTTTATAAGAACACCTTGGGGAGTATGATTGTGTAAAGTTCGTGTAAAAGTTAAATTATAAGAATATTTAAATGTGATACTAAGCATATGATATGTATGGAGAAACCTGAAAATATAGATATGCTAGCATGCACATTTTGAATAAAGAAACTCATAGTAATATGATGATCAATGTTGCTTTATATGTTCATATTGAGATACATGTCTTTATCGATTACAAAAAAAGGTTTAACAATACTTATGCATTTATATGATAGCATACTTGCAAAAAGTTTATACGTGAACATATATATGATACCATACTCATAGATACCATGAATATATATATATATATATATATATACACACACACACACACACACACACATACACACACATGATGAATAAGTGCAAAATACATAATAGCAATAGTAGGCGTGATCACATGTTTAAAGAAAATATTACTTGAACATGTATATGATTACCTTGAACACAGTTGTACATGAGTTTACATATGCATATATGTATATGATCGATTTGAGTAAAGCAAAGTATGAAAGATAAACACAAGAGAATGTTACAGTCATAAAGAGAAAAAGTTAGATACAATTTAAGTGTGATAAAGTTCAAAAATGTAAATGTGATAATGTAAAGAATAATTGAAGTTAGTAGAGATAGTATTGAAAGAAGGTTGATTGAGATAGATCCATAAGTACATATAGAAGTATAGAAATAGTAGTGATGTATATGTGTAATTTTTAGAGGAATGAATTTCAAGGATGAAATTCTTTAAGGAGGAGAGAATTGTAACGACCCAAAATAACCCCTAGTAGAATTCAAGGGCATTATCATATTATTAATGTTTAATCAAGCTTAATTAGAAAAATTATTATGAGTTAAGGCCTTATGTATTAATGGTTTTATGTACAAGAGGGTTAAAGAGTCCATTAGCATTATGGTTTATAAATGGGCATAATTGAGATAAAAAAATAGTTAAGTAGTTAATTGAGATATAAATGTGATTTTGAGGGAAATTATAATAAAAGAAAAGAATGTTTGGGTGTTATTAAAGGAAAGAAAGTTAGAATGGGTTAAAATTGAAAGAAAGGAAATAAGTTCTGGGTCATTATGTAAAGGAAGCATATGTGGGGTCAATTTTAAAAAGAGGAAAGTAAGTAAAGGGTTAATTAATGAAAGAATATATAAGTGGGGCTGATTTTATAGCATAAAATAAAGTTAGGGGAGAATAGTTGACATGCAAATAATGACAGGAGCTAGAGGGACTTTTTCCACCAACTTTAATCTCCTATTGGTTACATGTAAGAGAGAGAAAAAGAAGATGGTATTTATTTTTGGAAGGGGATGGCAAAATAAGGGAAAAAATTCAATTTTCTTCATCTCTCATCTCTCATCTCACATCTCTCTCTCTAAAGGTTCTCAATTTTTATCTCTAAAATTCTTAAAAAAATTATGTTGCATGTTATGGATTAAGAGGTTTTGATAGAGGATTTGTACAGGTCATGGGTTCATAGGTAATGGGTTCATTTCAAATTTAGCTTTTTATCCATCTTCCTTTTTAAGGTGTAATGGGTTAATGATAAAGAAAATTTGGATTTTAACAAATGAAGTGCATGGTTTTATGTAGTAGAAGAAGGAGGAAGTAGCAAAAAAAATCAAGGGCAAAGACATTGCAAAGGATTGAAGAAGGAAGTGAGATTTTTGGAAAAGGTATGGGACTTTGTTGAATAAATATCTTGCATGTAAAATTTAAATGTTGATTTTTTATGGGATTAAAACATAGTTAGAAAAATAAGATAAGGATTTCTTAGTATGTATATGTGATGGGGTTTAATGTAAAGGAAAGGTTAAACCCTAGATTAAAACTTTAAAGGTAGAATGAAAAGACTAATTTAAAAGGGAAATGTGTGAAAATAAATCTCTCATTAGATAAATTTACAATTTATCTTAAGTGTATTAAAATGGTTGAAAAATCTCTTAGCATCGAAAATCTGCATTTGAGTTCATCCGACCTAGTGAGATTATTTTACAAATATCTAGAGTTATAGAAGTGATAATTGGGTAATTTTAATTGGATTATAAACTAGACACCCATATCTACCTTTTATATGAAGAAAGAAAAGGTTAAATTGGCATATAAGCTAGTATAAACTAAGATTGAAAATCGGAATTATATGTTGTCCTTTCACAATGAATAGTCATTAGTAATTTCTAATTATCATTAGTTACAAAGATGATATTGTTAGAGAGTATGCCCTAGAGTCCATGTAAAAGGGATGTATTTCATATGTATGAACTCATATTCTTAATAAAAGGCATCATTCATTTATTAATGCTATGTTTAAATACATGAGTTTGTAAATCTTAAATTAATAAATGAAGTCGTAGATATTAAAAAACACAGTGCAAAGACAATAATGAAAGTGTTCATGATATGAGATATCTATTGCATGTAAATGTGCTAATATCTAAATATCCCTAGTCATAGAATTAACAAGATAGGAAATTGTTAATTTGGACAGACTAGCACATGTTATGCTTCTTGAATGGTTCAAGCAGTGGTACTCATAACTGTGATTATGAAGGATAATCAAAGCTAACATGTGGATGCTTGTTAGAAGAACAAGCACATTGGAGACCTACAAAGAGAATCATCACATGGATATTAAATCTATGTCAATGAGGAATCTCTTCATAGCGGTTATGAAGTATCCTTAGACTTGAGATTACCAAAGTTATCTTAAGTAGCAAGTGGTATACTTTGACTCTATAACTGATTACTTCCAACTAGGGGTAAACATAGTTAGGAGGTTGGGTATATCATGACCTACTTGAAGATAGTTGAGTGATTGACAAAGATTAACCATCCCAGATTTATTAAGGAAATTTATCTCGCATGATTCTACAATTGCCTTGTTCAGAGAATCTCTGGCCAGTATGCCAAGATGGATAGGGATCTTTGAAGTGCATTTTGAGAACAATGGTTAAATTAATAGAACATACATAATTAGATTTATATGAGTTGACAGAAATCTATACTTAGAATCTAATTGAGATAAGAGTGGTGAAAAGAGTAATTGCACGGTAACTGTTTCTATGGAAGGGTATAGTCAAACCTCTTGACTTTCCCTACATTTAGGTAGTCATGATGCCTAGCTAGAGGCTGCTCATGATTCGTATAATAGTGTATCATAAATATCAATAGGGATTGATAAAATGATTTAAAGAAGTTTATATCATGTGAGTTTTGAATAGAACTCATAATTACATATTATGCTACCAATATGGATAGGAACCCAATAATTGACACACCTATAAAGTAAAGGATAAAATGGTAAAATGACAATGATAATAATATTTCATATTATTATGGGAGAAGAGAAATTAATAAGATAGTAATTAATTAAAGAGTTTAATTAATTATGATCAAGTAGAATTGTTTGCAGAACTTTTTAGAAATGTTCTATAAAATGGACCTAATTGAAATATTTTATTTCATAATTAATTATTATTATTGGACTATAAATTTTATAGGGCTGATATAATAATTAATAGATCCATTGGAGAAATTATAAAGGCACAAAGAATTGATTTTGGCGCAGAAACCCTCTTAGGAAGGGTTTCACACCAACTTCAGATAGAAGACCTTATAGGCCTAATTCTTGGACTAAAATAAATTAAATATATTTCATAATTTTTATGGAGCCTACATATTTAATTTGGATAGATTTTGAATTCATTTGGATGATTAAATCCAAGTGTATGCATAATGGGCCTAGTTTATGGGTTTTGTGCATAGTCCCTTATGAATGGACTTAAATTAGATTTAATTGAGCTCAAATAAATTATTAATAATTCCAGAAGTCCATTTAGTATTTCTCCAACAATTTTAAATAGCCCAATCCTATTATGAAGTTTGATTTTTAACCGAACTATAAAAATCCAAGTGATAGGGATTTTAGGTTTAAGTGAACAATTAAGAGAAAAGAAATTCACTCTCTCAAAAAATTCCTAGCCGTCACTCCCTTGCTTGCTTCAAGGGGAATTTGGCCAGCCTTGTGGTTCCTCCATTCTTGGTTCAATTATTTCTTCTTTAGTGTGGATTACTCATTGAAGGTGTTCAATTTTAGACACTATAGTTTGCGACAACCTGATGAGAAGGAAAATCAACTATTCAACAAAAATCAAAGATGATTTTTCATATTCCTATTAATATTTATACTGTAAATTCATGGAAAGATCATATATATTGGTTAAAAAATTTTAAATTTCTCTTATGTATGTGATGCATGTAACCGATAATTCCTAACATGGTATTAGAGCCATCGTTTTGCCATGAATATACAATTCTATATTTTATGGAATAGTTTTTATTTTTGAGTTATTTATTTTATGAACTTTAAAATATCAGATTTGACTGTTCATAAATGAGAAATATTGATTTCTGGATGTATGTGATCAAATATAGAAAATGAAAAATAAAAACGATTCTTTTGAGAAAAGAATCATGGCTTTGGCTTGTAGGGTTTCTATTTTTCAATAAAAGTTTTAGGGGCTGTTCTAAATTAAATTTTTTATTAATCCACTCTAAAATTATTTTGATGATAATTTATGTGTTTTTTATGTGATATTAAGCTATAGGATCAAACAAAATTAAAATCAAATAAGTTTTGCATGAAAATTAGTTTAGTCAAAAAGATCGATAAATTGGTGTTTTTCATGTGTTCTTGGTGAGTTAATGTTTAGCAAAATTTTTATTCTTCTAAATCTGATATATCTGATATATTAATGTATTTTTAATTAATTTTATTAATTAAAATGGGCCATGAATTAATTGGATTAATTTTAATTCATTAAAATCACTTAATGGGCTTAATTATGTTTACGGACTTGATTTAAATTAGTGAATGACTTGGTGGCCCAAGGAGCTGATTTAAATTAAATATTATAAACTATAATTAAGTTTATTAATAGGTTTTGAGGGCTGGAGTGGGCTTGGCTCATACCAAAAGGCTCAAATGGTCCAATAGACACAAAACTAGTGTGTGTGTGAACACATTTTAGGGTTTAAATTTATGGATTTCGGCCTACCCTTTGTTTTAAGACCAAAATTGATTTTTAATTATTTAATATGATTAATTAATTAAATAATAAATTGGTAATTAATTAATAATCAATTGGATTGATAATTAAGGCAAGAACACATACATGCAAAAAGGTTTCCTAAAATGAAAGTTTCCAAAATGGAAAAAGTTTCCTAATTTTATCACATTATTAAAATAACTCAAAAGTATGTTTGAAGAGTTGAAACAATGTTAGTAATCCATTATATATTTTACTTTATGCATTAGAAATGCAGATAAGAGTGTATGATTGGCATGATGGATAGTTATGGACAAGGCCCAATATGATTGAGCATAATGCATGTTTTGGCCCAATGAGGATTTTCATGTCCCGGCCACTTGTTTTTTATTTTTATTTATTTTTCAAATTATAATATGTAATTAGATTACTTAGATTAGAATTAGAGATAGAGATGGAGACCACTATCAAGGAGCAAGATGGGTCGGATGGAGATCCAACAAGATTGAAGATAATGTAATTAATTTTTTTTTCATGTTTGAATCATGCATATTACCTAGGTATGACCTTTTGATTTCCCTTTTGGCTCGGGAAAATCAATGTAGTAAAGTCCATAACTATACCATATTTGTATGCTTATATTTATGTGATAGATATAGGATGCATACCAATGTATGCCAACCATGTATGATGAGACTTAATTAATTAAAATCCCTCAAACAAATACTAAGGTATATAAGCTTTCCATTAATTGGAGGAGAACCAGAGATCTTTATAGCATGGGTTGTTAACCACGGTCAAGCTCACATTATATTGAATATGTTCGAATCTAATTAAATAGGTCATCTTAGCTAGCCCATTAGCTTGTTGACCACGGTCAAGGCTAATGGTTCTAGAGGCAAGATTAGGGAATGCATATATGATATGCATGTATCAAGAGTTGATAACTTAATGATCCAATAGTTATGTAGAGAAACAATTGGTATAGAGATACCTACCTTTCAAGGGTATGGAATTTGGCTTGTTGACCACAATCAAAGTCAAATTACATATCAAGGATTTGATATTGGCCCATTAAGAAAACCATCAGATTTTCTCGGATTATATATGAGGGCTATTAATTCACAATGAAATAGTGGAAGTAAATGGATTAATTAAAGACCTAATTAATGCATACATATATATGAACATACTCTCATATGTTTTCTTTTCACATCTAAGTCATCATCATAAGCACACCAAACATTAACATACGATCAATCTTGGATAACATGCTGGTTTGCAGCAACTAATTTGACTAGATCAGACAAGTGAGAATTATTCTTAGAGCTGAAATGATTCA
Source organism: Excoecaria agallocha (assembly GCA_037975025.1). Classification (NCBI taxonomy): domain Eukaryota; kingdom Viridiplantae; phylum Streptophyta; class Magnoliopsida; order Malpighiales; family Euphorbiaceae; genus Excoecaria; species Excoecaria agallocha. Next base: position 92,926,565 of record CM075807.1, on the reverse strand, counting down.
TTATGTCTTGGATAAAGATCCACCAACACTTCCATCAGATGATGAAATTGATGAGATCAAGGGCACTTATCGAAAATACATGGAGGATAGTGAAGCAGTGGTACGTCTGATGCTGGGTGCTATGTCCTCAGAGCTTCAGAAGCAACATAAGATGATGGATGCTAGAACCATCATTTTACATCTAGAGGAGATTTATTCTTCTTAGGATAGAACTGAACAATATGAGATTGCTTGAGCTTTATTTAGCTGCAAAATGGTGGAAGGCACTTCGGCTGCTACTCATGCACTAAAGATGTATGGGTATATTGAGCATTTGAGTAAACTTGGCTATGTAATGGATAATGATCTATACATAGATTTAATATTGTACTTGTTTCCTCCAAGTTATGCACCTTTCGTGCTTAACTTCAACATAAACAAGATCCAAGTAACCATTCCTGAGTTAATCAACATGCTCAAAATAGTTGATGGATCCTTTAAGAAGGATTCAAAAAGTGTCATGGTTGTCACTTCTGCTAAAGGTAAGAAGCAAAAGAAGAAGAAGATGACCAAGGCACAACCAAAGCATGGTGGGGTTTCCAAGAAAAAGGTTGCCAAGAAAGAGAATCCCAAAGGAACTTGCTTCTATTGTGGAAAAGATGGTCATTGGAAGCGTAACTGCAAGGCCTATCTAGATTCTCTCAAGGAAAAGAAGTAAATTGATGCTTCTACTTCAGGTATTCATATGATTGAAATTAATACTTATTCTATTGCTTCAAAATAATCCTGGGTATTAGATATCGGATGTGGATCTCATTTGTATAATGATCTACAAGTGCTTAAAAGTAGTGGAAGAGTAGGAAAGGCAGAAATATGTCTATAGTCAGCTATTGGACAAAACATCTCTACTACAGTTGTGGGGACTTATCATTTGCCTCTTCAAAGTTGATTAATACTGGAATTAAATAATTGTTACTATGTTCTAGATTTATCCAAAAGTATTATTTCTTTCAGTTGTTTATTGAATGATCATGACATTTCTTTAAAAGACAAATGTTGTTATATTTTTAAGAACAATATGTTTTATGTTAAAGCTATAATTGAGAATGGTATATTTGTTCTTGATTTAATTAAAGAAGTGCATAATATGGATACCAAGAGAATGAAACAAGATAATCTAAATACCTCATATTTATGGCATTGTCGTTTGGGCCATGTAAATGAGAAATGCATGACCAAATTATACAAGTCAGGTGATTTGGGATTATTTGATTATGAATCATTTGATACATGTGAGTCTTGTTTATAGGGAAAAGTGACAAAATCTCCCTTTATTGGTAAAGGAGAATGAGCTAAAATGGTTTTGGACTTAATACATTTTGATGTATGTGGTCCGATGACTACACATGCCAGAGGAGGTTACTCCTACTTCATTACTTTCATAAATGATTATTCCAGGTTTGGATATATCTATCTAATGAAATATAAATTACAAGTATTTGAAAAGTTTAAAGAATTCAGAAATGAAGTAGAGAAGCAACTTGGCAAGAGTATTAAAACAATTAGATCGGATTGAGGTGGAGAGTACTTAAGTCAAAAATTTTAAGATTATCTTAGAGATAATGGGATTCTATCTCAATAGACTCCACCATGTACACTATATAATGGTGTATCTCAAAGGAGAAATCGAACACTATTAGATATGGTTCGATCCATGATGAGCCGAGTAGACTTGCCTAAGTCCTTTTGGGGATATTCACTAGACACTGCTGTTTATGTGTTAAATAGAGTTCTTAGTAAATCGATTGATGTTACTCCATATAAAATATGGAATAACAAGAAACCCACACTTTCTCATATGAAAGTATGGGGTTGTCCTACTTATGTGAAGAGGACAATGTCAGACAAACTAGATGTTAAGTCTGACAAATGTTTATTTGTGGGATATCCAAAAGAAACATTTGGATATTATTTCTATCATCCCTTAGAACAAAAGGTACTTGTTTCAAGGCATACTATCTTCTTTGAAAGAGAATTTCTCCTACGAGAGGACTGTGGGAGTAAAATTGAACTTGGTGAAGTTCAAAACCCATAATAGAAGTAAATCAACCGATTGAACCCGAGATTGAATTTCATAATAATGAGATTATAGTTAAACCTAATTATACACAAAATCTTAGAAGATCTACTAGGATACATTCTATCCCTGTGAGATATGGATTTCACATTGATTCAGATAGAGGCATAACTGTAGTAGAGGAAAATGAGCCTAAAAGCTATCAAGAAGTTTTGAATAATTCAGAACATGATTTATGGCTTAAGGCTATACTGTCTGAAATGGACTCCATGTATGAGAACAAAGTATGGACTTTAACTCAACCACCTAAAGGGATAAAACCCATAGGGTGAAAATGGGTCTTTAAAAAGAAAACCGATATGGAAGGTAATATAGTTACCTATAAAGCACGCTTAGTAGCGAAAGGCTATCATCAAAAAGAAGGTATTGACTATGATGAAACCTTTTCTATTGTAGCGATGCTTAATTTTATAACAATACTTTTAGTCATTGCAGCTCATTATGATTATAAGATTTGGCAAATAGATGTGAAGATAACTTTCCTAAATGGAAATATGATTGAGGATGCGTATGTGACACAACTAGAAGTGTTCACATTAGGAGATGGCAAAAAGGTATGCAAGCTTCAAAGATCCATTTATGGATTGAAGCAAGCCTCTAGGAGCTGGAACATAAGATTCAATGAGACAATCAAAGAGCTTGGTTTCTCACAGAATGAAGATGAACCTTGTGTGTATAAAAGTGTCAGTGGAAGTGCAATTGTCTTCCTAGTTCTATATGTGGATGACAAATTAATCATAGGAAATGACATTTCTCTTCTCCAATATGTTAAAATATGGTTATCCAAGCAATTCTCCATGAAAGACCTTGGAGAAGCATCATATATTTTGGGAATAAGGATCTAAAGAGATAGATCCAATATGTTGCTAGGTTTTTCCCAAAGTACATATATAGATAAAGTATTGAAGAGATTCAATATGGATCTCTTTAAGAAAGGGTTTATACCCATGGTGTATGGGAAACACCTTTCTAAGTCTATATGTCCGCAGATACTAGAGGATAAAGAGAGCATGAATAGAATACCATATGCATCTGCAATTAGTTTTATCACGTATGCTATGTTATGTACACGTCTAGATGTAGCATTTGCTTTGAGTGTCACAAGCAGATTCCAATCTAATTTTGGTGAGGAACACTAGGCAGCTATCAAGAATATCCTTAAGTACTTGAGAAGGACTAAGGATATATTCTTGGTATTTGGGGAGGGCAGTTTGGAAGTAAATGGGTATATGGATGCCAGCTTCAAATCTGAAAAAGATGATTGTAAATCACAGTCTAGTTTTGTGTTCATAATGGGAGGAGGGTAGTTAGTTGGAAGAGTTCCAGACAAGAAACAACTGTTGATTACATGACAGAACCTAAGTACATTGGTGCGTCGAAAGTAGCCAAAGAAGCAGTCTGGATCAAAAGTTCATATCTGAACTAGGAGTGGTGCCTACCATTGTTGATCGAATTCCTTTATATTGTGACAACAATGGAGCCATTGTGCAAGCAAAGGAACCACGATCTCATCAGCGATCCAAGCATGTTCTCAGATGCTACCACCTCATAAGGGAAATAATAGCTAGAAATGATATGAAAATAGAAAGGTTCCCTACAAATGATAATGTGGCGGATCCCCTCACTAAAGCACTTTCCCAGATTAAGCACAATTACCATATAAATAACATGGGTCTAATACATATGAGTGATTGGCTCTAGTGCAAGTGGGAGATTGTTAGAGAGTATGCCCTAGAGCCCATGTAAAAGGGATGTATTTCATATGTATGAACTCATATTCTTAATAAAAGGCATCATTCATTTATTAATGCTATGTTTAAATACATGAGTTTGTAAATCTTAAATTAATAAATGAAGTCCTAGATATTATAAACACAGTGCAAAGGCAATCATGAAAGTGGTCATGACATGAGATGTCTATTGCATGCAAATGTATTAATATCTAAATATCCCTAGTCATAGAATTAACAAGATAGGACATTGTTAATTTGGACAGACTTGCACATGTTATGCTTCTTGAATGGTTCAAGCAATGGTTCTCATAACTGTGGTTATTGTGGATAATCAAAGCTAACATGTGGATGCTTGTTAGAAGAACAAGTTCATTGGAGACCTGTAAAGAATTTCACATGGATATTAAATCTATGTCAGTGAGGAATCTATTCATAGCGGTTGTGCAAGTATCCTTAGACTTGAGATCACCAAAGTTATCTTAAGTAGCAAGTGGTATACTTTGACTCCATAACTGATTCCTTGCAAATGGGAGTGAACATAGTTAGGAGGTTGGGTATATCATGACCTACTTGAAGATAGTTTAGTGATTGACAAAGGATTCACCATCCCAGATTTATTAAGGGAAGCTATCTCGCATGATTCTATAATTGCCTTGTTCAAAGAATCTCTGGCCAGAGTAATATGCCAAGATGGATAGGGATCCATGAAGGGCATTTTGGGAACAATGGTTAAATTAATAGAACATACATAATTAGATTTATATGAGTTGATAGAAATTCTTACTCAGAATCTAATTGAGATAAGAGTGGTGAAATGAGTAATTGCACTGTAACTATTTCTATGGAAGGGTATAGTCAAACCACTTGACTTTCTTGACATTTGGGTAGTCATGATTCCTATAATAATGTATCATAAATATCAATAGGGATAGATAAAATGATTTAAAAAAGTTTAAATCATATGAGTTTTGAATAGAACTCATAATTACATATTATACTGCTAATATGGAAAGGAACCCAATAGATCACACACATATAGAGTAAAGGATAAAATGGTAAAATGACAAGGATAATATTATTTTATTTTATTATGGGAGAAGAGAAATGAATAAGAGAATAATTAATTAAAGAGTTTAATTAATTATGATTAAGTAGAATTATTTGCAGAACTTTTTAGAAATGTTCTGTAAAATGGACCTAATTGAAATATTGTATTTCATAATTAATTATTATTATTGGACTATAAGTGTTACAGGACTGATATAATATTTAATAGAACCATTTGAGAAATTATAAAGGCCCAAAGAATTGATTTTGGCACAAAAACCCTATAGAGGAAAGGTTTCACGCCAACTTCAGATAGAAGTCCTTAGAGGCCTAATTATTGGACCAAAATAAATTAAATATATTCCATAAGTGTTAAGGAGCCTACATATTTAATTTGGATGGATTTAGAATTCATTTGGGTGATTAAATCCAAGTGTATGCATAAAAAGGCCTAGTTTATGGGTTTTGTGCATAGTCCTTTATGAATAGACTTAAATTGGATTTAATTAAGCCCAAATAAATTACTAATAATTCCAGAATCCCATTTAGTATTTCTCTAGAAATTTTAAAGAGCCCAATCCCATTATGAAGTTAGATTTTTAACCTAACTATGAAAATCCAAGTGATAGGGATTTTAGGGTTAAGTGAACAATTAAGAGAAAAGAAATTCTCTCTTACAAAAAACCTAGCCGTCACTCCCTTGCTAGAATCAAGAGGAATTCGGCCAACCTTGTGGTTCCTCCATTCTTGGTTCATTTATTCCTTTTCTAGTGTGGATTATTTATTAGAGGTGTCCAATTTTGGACATTGTGGTTTGCATCAATCTGGTGAGAAGGAAGATCAACTGTTCAACAAAAATCAAATGTGATTTTTCTTATTCTCATTAATATTTATATTGTAAATTCATGGCAAGATCAGATCTCTTGGTTAAAAAATTTTAAATTCTGCTTGTGTATGTGATGCATGTAACCGATAATTCCCAACAGATATTGCATTAATTTTTGATGTTCTATAAATTCAAAAGATAGGGGAATAAGTTTTTATAAGGCCATATAGCCCAAAAATGATGTTTGATAGGTCAAAAATCACAAACAAAATAGAGCTATAAATTTGCCTTTGTGCAGAATGTAGCTCAAGGTCAATAGAAAATTGGTACTGACCATGAGGTCGGCTCAGACCATGACCATGAGGTCGGCTCAGAATAAAAAGTGCATCTATGTCATGGTTAGCAGTCTTTTGTTACTGAATGTTACCCTCCCTTATTTCACATAAAGTTGACTGTAAGTTGCAAAATGATAGTAAAGTTCATCTAAACCTTCTTTAATATCTTTAAAGCATTTTTTGACATAAAAACAACAAATAAAGAGGGTTGCTTCTATTGAATATATGTTAATATTATATTTTGAAGCAATGGGAATGAATAACCAAGGAAGCATGTATATAGTAATTACAAAATATGGAAAGTTACTATTTACCTTTTTGAGATAACATTAACATGATATTAGGTGATGATTGTATGTCATGCCTATATGTTATTATGCCAAATGTATATTTACAAGGATAATTTAAAATAATTTATTGCAATATGAAGAAATAATTCTTAAAATATGATTTAGCTTATTGAGTAAATGATGAGATCACATTGTAAAGCATTGAGTATGAGGCATGTTATATGACAAGTTCATGAACAGGTATGCATTATTATTTGATAAAATAACATGACTATGCATATATGATGCCAAATGTTAGCATGCTAAAGTACATGATTACATGGAAGTATATTTGATTACAAATAATCTGGCAAAGTACCTGACTATAGTGATATATGGTTAATTATAGAAATCAAGCTAAAGTACATGGTTTCTTTTTTTTTTATATGAGACTATGTAGACAAGTATATACACTAGAGATTGTATAACTTTTCATTGATTACTTACATAAGCAAAATTGTGGAAATTATTATATGAAATGTGCATACATGTTTATGCACTAGAGATGGTATGTCTTTTAAATGATTACGTACATGTGCAAGTGGAATAATATAAGCATGAGCTTAATATATGAGATGACTTTGAATACTGTAATTGCTTGTAAATAAAGTTCAATTGTGGATAGATAGGCACCTATAGGGATAATTGCAGCTACCTTTGTCTGACCCCATTTGGGTCCACTGTCTAACCCCATTTGGGTCTACTATCCGGCCCTATTTGGGTCTACCGTTGTTCCCATTTAGGACTACCATTTGAACCCATTTTGATTTACCAAACTTAATACTTAGGGGTATTTATATGACCAATAGTTATGGGTATTTACCATTCTCATTTTCCACTTTTAGAACTTAGGCAGGCTAAGTACAGTAATTGAATCATAACATAAATGTTCAAATGTTATCGATTAAGCATATGATTTTCACTTATTATAGTTGTAGTTATTACTACAGTACATGACACTAGAACCTATATGCTTAGGTGTTATCCATACATTATATGATTTCACTAAACGTCATGAATACATTAATTTTATTAAGTACAAATCATAATAATCACTTATAAGATTTATACATGATAGGTTATATATATTGATCTTGGTTTTCTTATTAATTGTATACTTAGTTACTTTTCCATTATTGATATTTTATTATTATTGAGATCTTATAATATGATAGTGATGCATGTTGAGTGTGTTTCTTGATGAGCACTATGAGTTATAGTCTATTATGATTTATCCCTACTAAACTTTATAACTTAGCATGGGTATTTTATCCATATAGGTTGTAAGAAAGGATCTTCTTTCCAGGGATAATATCGGCAGTAGAATGGCCAACATAAGAGAAAGAGTCTGAAAGTACAGTTAATGGTGTTGAGTTATTTTTGGTTATAATGTTTTTATTTGTGTTGACAAATGATATAATGTATAAGTTTAGTAGTTGTAAATCTTAAAATGTTCAAAGAGACTCAAAAGTGTATAGTAAAGTTTTAATAGTACAACACTTATGTTGGTTTAAGTTTGATTATAAGACCTTGGTATAATATAATTAATGGTATAATAACATAGTAAAACATCTTTAATGATACTGAATATAGTAATTACAACAAAGTATAAGATAAGGGTGTTACATGGAGAGCCTAGGATGGTTAAAATAAGCTTTTTGCTAGGACCCAGCCAGGCAAAAAACGGCCATAGACGGGCATCTATCAATGATAGATGACCATCTGTTATAAGAAAAAGGCCAAATTAAAGGTTTTCCACCCATTTTAAAATCTCTAGGAAAATCAATGTCAAAATTCACGAAAAACATTTTAGAAACTATAGAAACTAAAGATAGAGCTTGAAGTTTACGATTTCCATTTGAAATGCAATTGGTTTTTCCTTTATTGGTAACTTTAATCTGAGTTACCTTTACTATAAGAAAATGTCAAATTACTGATGATAATTTCCTGATGGAATAAAATTATGAATTTATTTACCGATGGAATTTACTTTCTATAGGTAAAATTGTAGGCAAAATATGTTTTTAGTGACAAAATTTAAAATTCGTTATCTTTTTCATTAAAAATGGAGAAAAATTTAGTGTCATAATTTAGAGATGGAATGATAAATGTAGTCGTAAAAGTAGGAACCAACAATTAGAGGCAAAAATTGGGAATGAATTTAATGATGGAAATAAATTTCAGTTAGTAAATATAAAATTTCTCAACGAAAATAAATTTCTTTCATTAAATGTGGAATTTCTTGATGGAATTTGATGAATCTAAAGGGAATTTTAAGAGTAAAAAACATTACTACAAAATTGTCTAATACCATAAAAAATTTTATATTTTTATGGAAAAATTATTATATCCATAGGGAAATTTTTTATTTGCTTATATTAATGTGTATTTCTATAGGCAATGTTTAGTGTAAAAAATAAATTAAACCTAAGTCATTTGGGATTAAGCCACAATATGTTTTCACTTTCTTCATAACCTTACTCGATTAAGACAAAGAGACAACCACCATGCCGTAACTCCTTCGTCGTTGGAGGCTGTTGCATCTCCTAACAGCATTGACAATGCCTCTTTTATCAGCCTTTACCATTTCCTGCCCATTATAGTTAGTTTTCTTCTCTAATTTGCATTATATCAAACATGATAATGCAATTACCTTAATTTTTCACAAAGGATTTTCATTACATTAATTATCTTATAACATATTTTATTTTTTCTTTCTTAGATTCTTTATGTTAGAAATAATCTTTAGCTCATTAATCTATTTTTAATGGTATTCAATTCTAAAATTTTGATGGATTTATGATGTCATACAATTTAGCATAGCCATTGTATAAGGTTAATTTCATCCATGATCACTGAATTTATGCCTAATAATCCAAAAGTAACTGAATTATTTTTTATAATGAAATTATCATTAGACTTTGCACTATTTTGCATAAAAGTTATCTTGATCAATTTTTAATGATGACCTTTTCCAGAGTGCGGACGTCGCATGCCATATGTGCATAAGTAAGCTGACATGGCATGCCATGTGTGCAAAAGTAGCTGATATGGCATGCCACGTATGTAAAAGTAGCTAACATTAGCTGATGATGTGGCATACCACATGTGCATAAGTAGATGATGTGGCACGCAGTGTTAGCACTCCGATGATTAGTTTCACTAGAAACTGATCAAGATGATTTTTGTCCAAAATAGTGCAAAGTTCAGTGATAATTTCATTATGAAAAATAATTCAGTAATTTTTTGGTTATTAGGCATAATTTCAGTGATCATGGGTGATATTAACCCCTAATTTATCTGATTATACATCACTTTATGAGTTTTTATGCATGTGCTTTGTAATGGCCCAAACACCAAATTAGTCGGGAATAGTCTTTTCCAATGGTGAATAGTGACATCGGGTTGAATAGTATCTCCCAGAGTCGAAAAATATTTTATTTGATCATTGAAAATATCATATCAACAAAAGTCCATGGTTCAAATTTGGGGCTAAACGGAGGTTATTTGGACCTCAAAAAGGTGTTAGGAAGTTAAATCACTCCCAAATTTGGAATATGACTTGTATGACCTAGTTTGATTGGATCATAAAATATGCTACAGACCTCATAAACATAATCCAAAAATATGGACATGCTCATATTGATGAGTAAAATTATATAGTAATGAAAAATTAATTTTTTTAGTGATTTTAAAAGTTAGATTATCGGACTGGTAAAAGTGAATAAGATAGAAAAAAGTCTCTGATTAACTCAAAAATATTAGTAGAGCCTAATGAATATATCTTTAGAATTATGAAAGTATTTTTAGGAATGTTTAAACTCAGAAAGTTGTAGAAAAATAATGATTTTGGTTTAAATAACCAATTAATCATAGGTTTGATCGAGACTTTAAAAATATCAAATGATCTTTAAAAATTATAAAAAGTTCTAGTTAGGCTCTAATTAGTATTTAAAATTATTTGATAGTGAAAAAATAATTTTACGGTAACACCGAAAATTTGCTAACCAGACCAATTTGAGTGAATTAGATAAAAAATGAACTCCGATTGAGCTAAAAAATTGTATGTAAGCTAAGGTTTATATTTTATGGATTATGAAATTTATTTTGAGTGAATATGAGCTTGGGAAGAGAGAGAAATAATTTAGAGTGTACTATTTGGGCTTAAAAATCAATTTAGGCTTAATTAGGCCCAACCACTTTATTGAACCAAGCCCAGCACAAACCAACCCTATAAAGAGCCAAAAAAGTCTACAATTTTCTAGAGAATTCACCCAGCTTCTCCCTTTCTCCCATTTCTCCTTCTTGGCTATATTGGCCATCCTACCTTTCAAGAATTTTGTTATTTTCTCTCTCTAAATCTTTCACCAAATCCTACTCTCCCAAGAAAATCAAGGCCTCTCTTCCATGTGGTGGCCATATCTAAGCTCAATTTAGAGTGATTATAGTGGGCAAAATTAAGCATTGAAGATTATGCATCCAAAGCAAGATAAGAGAAATAGATGGTTTAAAATTTATTTAAAGGTTCTATTAGATGAAATTGAGTATGTAGTCTCTATTTATGAAGTTATATTGTATAAAAGAAGTAAATTAATGGATGTCTCTTTGATGTTCAATTTTCGCCAAGGAGGAGAAGGATCCTCAAGGGGGAAAAAGAGATAAAAGGATGCTTAAGGAGTGTGAAAGTAAATTTAAAGGTTAGTGGATGCAATATCCTTTAATTGTCATCTAGTTTCTATAAGTTAAGGTTATGTATAATATGTTTTTTTATTGAAATATGCATGGATAATTGAAATTAAGGTTATATGTATGTGAATAGAGTTTATAATGGAAGTTTAAGTGCTTAAAATGGAGGAAAGAAATTTGGTACTTGAATCTTAGGTTAGGCCATGCATATATAAAAGGTTATATTTTAATAAAATTATGTAAGTAATTATGTAAAAATGAAGAATAATTCATGATAATATGTTAGAGTGATGAATTAAGATGTATGAAGTGTGAATTGGTAAAGAAAACAAAGTGGAAGTAAGAAAACTCATGTTGGCCGAATTTAAACTCAAGTATAACATTAGATGATTTTGATAATTTATGGTATATTAAATAGAAAATTCATAAGAAAGATGATAAGAATGATTAAAATTGAGAATACTAAGTGAACTTAGAGTCACATGGTTGTACATAATGATAATTATATACCTTACCAACTTAACTGCAATTTTTGTGAATATGATAGGAAATGTTAAGTGGTTATGTAATCAAAATGTATATGCATAAAGTTAAGGATATCTTACGTTAAGTCTGATAACCTTGTGAATATGGATTATGAATAATCCTAAAATGTTAAATGCATGGTTGTGGAATGATAATTGTACAATAATATTAAGTGGAATGACAGTTGTATTTTATTTAAAATAAGCTTACAAATATGATTGAGGGCTTTTAAAATAAATTTAGACATGAAAGAAGTGTCCATAAATTTATTATGAATTTATGATGAGATAATTCATGAAATTTACAAAAGTGATGAATAAGTCAAGTTGCTAGTGTATTGAAATACAAAAGCAAGTGAAAAAGTTCAAATGTGTAAACGTGATAAAAAAATTGAATGAAAAGTGTAATGAAATGAAAAAGCAAATGGAAATGCCAAAAAGTTGAAAATGATTCTAAAATAAGTAAGTAACTTTGCCATAAGTAGTGGTCTGATGGTTTAGATCTAGTTCAGGATATGATTGGCTATCCATAGGGATACCTATACCTCGATGAAAGTTATGGTGACTTGCTTTGCTATGGAAGGATCGTAATGATCTTCCATAGTTTCTATTCTGACTATCTTTTTCTATTCTATGGTGTGTTGGTCCTTTGAGGTCATCCCTTATAGCATTGCTGTAGGTCCATGGGATCCACATCCCGTATATCCAATCTGAAGATCTTTGCAAGAATTGTATTTGGGGCATAATGGTAAAAATAAGTTGAAAGTGCAAAAAGTGGAGTGAGAATGAGAATGTGAGTGACAAATACCTAATTGAAAGAAAATAAAAAGTTTAGAGTCAAAATGGTAATTTCCCTAAATAACAAGTTTAGTGAGTAAAAATGGTAAAATATTGAATAAAGGGTAAAAATGGTAAAAATAGTGAATGAATAGCCTAAAAATGAACTTTTTGTAATTTTGGAGGACCAAAATATAATTTGACATTAAAATGTTAAAACGAGGATCGATTGGTAATTTTTATTCCAAATAAAAAAATTTAGAGTGAAAATGAGTAACTAGTGGTAAAATTGTAAACAAGGTAATTTTGTAATTAATCGAAAAGAATTAATAGATTCAATGATTAAAATTGTAATTGTGTAATGAATAAAAATATGAAGGTTAATTCCCAAGTGAAAATGAAATGTAAGTGAACATATTTGTAAATAATGAAAATAATTTTTACTAAAATGTAAAGTGGTAAGAAAATAACATATTAAGAATCAAAGTTTCAATTTGTATAGTGAATAGTAAATAAAGTGCATAAATGAGTTCAATTAGTGATATTAAAGTAATTAACCATAATTGGAGGGCAATATTGTAATTCAATAAAAGTTAAGTAGAAAAATGATAAAATAGAAAAGTGATTGGTTTAATATGTAATTTAATGGTTCAATAGGGGACAATATAAAATTTTCCATAAAAATAATATATTTGTGAATAAAAGATAGATTGCATGTCAAATAAAAAAATTAAGTGTGAAAGTAGAGATAAGATGGCACTAGTGTAAATAAGTAATAAAAGAGAGCACCATCGTAATTTAGCAAATGAAATGTTAAATTGAAGGATGAAAATTATAAATGAACCCTAGTATATAGGGAAATAGGGACCAAAATTGTAATTCTTGCACTTAAGTAAAAAGTAAAGACCAAATCATAATTTTACATGTCATAGTATGTATTAAAAGTAAAAGATAAGAAAAATTAGCTATAAGAGTGAATAATGAAAAATATAAGTTAAATTAGCAAATCTACAACTTTAAGGACTACACTGTAATTTGCCATTAATAATAGTAAGAAAAAGACTAAAATGGAAATTCAAAAATAGTAGGTTCCACCAATATAAATAAAAGTATATTGAATATTGTTTAAGAAATGATAAAAATAATAATGTTTGGCAAGAAAATGGTAAATTATAAATTAATGGATTTTAAGGAGGACTTAATTGAAAATTAATCCTGATAAGATTAAAGGAAGTTTAGCTTACAAGCTGAATTAGAATATAATCAATAAGTGCACTAAGTCTGAAAATGTTATAGATAGTGTTAATGTATATGTTATTGATGTTAGTATTAATGATAAGAATAGTGGCAGTAAATTAATTAGTAATGCTACTTTAATGTTAAAGAATTAATCAAAGGCATTAGTAAGGCATAGATAGATCATAGTAGTAATGAAAAGAAATAACAGAAAGATTGTTCAGGAAAGTGAGGTAAACTATTGCTAAATAAGATCCTAGCACTTAAACGTAAAGGATTAAGAGTGCAATCATAGTAATGGCTGATTCTAACAATTTATAGATAATTAAGGTAGCAATATTAAAAGAATTAACTATAGTATAATATGAAAAGCAAACAAGCTTGTGTATACCTGAATGTGATTAGGATAGGAAAGTTTGGGATATGTATCTTACCACTGGGCATTGTTAATACTCAGCCTGTAGTATTGTAACTGTGCACAGGTTTTGAAGATGGAAAGATTCAACAAATTTTACAAATAGACATGTAGGATGATGGAAGGCTTAGGCATGGCATGTATGTTATCATAAGGAATAGGAATGTAAGTGTTAAAACTATGGTTATGTATTTTTATAAGTGCAAACTGTAATTAGTATTGTATATGAGCTGTTTGGTTATTATGGTGCCTAATATTGATGATGTTTAAAAACAAAAAAACTTTTACCAGGCTGTCTGGTTTAGTGATGGAATATGACATGGTATGTACATGATAATCATGCAATGAAAAAACAACAAAATTCGATCATACATGCCAAACAATTCCATAACAAAAATCGAAACATGCAATTTTAGGGTTTTAAAACTTACAACTTTAGATGCACTTCAAGATTTGATTTTGATGATGACTAACAACCAAGAAGGATATGTCAGCCTTAGATCTTCACCACCAATGCCAAAGGAACAGCCTTTACGCCACTCCTCTCTATTTTCACACACACAAAACCGAGATTGCTAGTTCTTTATTTAAGTATTGTGTAATGGCAATGGATTGAAGCTACAAGATTTGATCTTGCACTTCTTTTAGGTGCTATTGCTGCCCAAGAACACAAGAGAATGAGGAAGAATCCTTTCACCTTGTGAATTCGGCTAAGAGAAAAATGTGAGAGAGAGAGAGAGAGTGTTTTCACGCTACACACACACACTTGCTATGGTTTCCATTTGTTTTCCAATATATATCATTTAATTTTGTAAGTGATAATTCTGAAATCCACTACCTTAAGATAGTAAATTTAGCCTTAATCACTTCCTTAAAATAAGTAATATATATTGATTCAAACTCTTTTGAATTTAAAATTCAAATTAATTTGAAATAAAACATAAGACATTTTAATCTAATAAATCACTTAATTAAAATTTATACATGTTCCGAAATTCCTTGATATTTATCTAGGAATTCCGGTCACTTCAATTTCCATTTAAGTGATTTAATTTGATTAAAATTCTTTTAGGCTTTAATATTCAATTAATTAAATTAATACAAGATATTTAATTAATTGAAATTAAACCTTATGGGCTGAATTTCTCTCTCTCATGGACCAAGGTCCAATAGCAATTTTAATACCCATTACACACATCAATTTGACTTTAATTAAAAGCCCAAATTAATGCCCAATACTTTATTTAAATATTTTAAGCCTAATGCTTTGTGTGCGATCCTATAGGTCCATTTAATGTTGGTAATGAATTAATTCAAAGGCTATATATATTCTCTAGCAAGATATTATAGCATTCCAAATTAAATGAAAATGCATATGGCATTTAGTGACCTAATGCAATTTTGCATAGTCCCTTACCCATAAATATCAGAATTAATATAAGGCATGGAACTAGTCATCCTTATATATATTAATTCCTTTCTTGATATTCTAGTGACACTGAACTCTCAGAAAAATAATGATTACTCATTATTTCATCTCGTTATGGCCATACACTTCTCAGTTCACTGATCAGGTGGCCGATGATATTTTCTCTCTTATTGAGAGGGGTAATACCTTCACTTCTCTCATGCTCTCTAACCTGAATCAATGCATACCCAAGCATACCCGTACTTGTCACTCTGTTACGAGCACGTTAGGTGTATGTCAAAGTACACACTAATTCATAAAGAGTTTCATAGAGATTTTAGGTCTAAGAACTCTGATACAAAACTTGCATATGAGGAACACTTATGACTTGTACCATGTAGTGTTCTCATGAATAGATCGAATCCAGATACAATGTTCTAAACATGTATCTATGATCTCTGATTGACACTCTTGTCCTCATGATCCGTAAGATAGAACTCAACTTATTAGAGAGAGCATACTAGTCTTAATTCATTGTTATTCCCATAACAATGACTGATGAGGGATATTTAGAATGAAGTCTCCATTGTTTCAAGGTCTTACAACCATGTGCCTCACACATGATAACTTAAACTAAAACATCATTCTTGGATAGTTCCATCAATTGATACAATAGATAAAACAAATGCCTTATTTTATTAACTAAAGTGTTTTATTACAATGTATTGGGGCTAGGGCTTACACTAACAATCTCCCACTAGCACTAGTCCTAATTGGGCATAGCCCTAAGACCGAATGCTCTCAAATGGGCTTCGTGCAGATTTGGACGCAACTGTTTCATCAAAGGATCTGCTACATTGTCTTCACTTGCTATCTTGCTAACCTTAACATCCCCACGATCAATGACTCTCTGATCAGGTGGTACCTCCTGAGTATGTGTTTTGATTTCTGGTGTGACCGGGGCTCTTTGGCCTCTATGATGGCCCCATTGTTGTCATAGAAAATTTCTAATTGATCTAGGATGCTTGGGACCACTCCTAATCCAGAAATGAAATTTCTAATCCAAACAGCCTATTTTGTAGCCTCTCTTGCTGCAATATACTCAGATTCTGTAGTTAAGTGGGCAACGATCTCTTGCTTCAAGCTTTTCCAGCTGACAGCACCACCGTTCAAAACAAAAACAAATCCAAATTGCGATCTTGAGTCCTGAGTGCTGGTCTGAAAAGCAGCATCGGCATAACCTTGTATGACGAGCTCTTCTTGACCACTATACACAAAGAAGTGATCCTTAGTCCTTCGAAAGTACTTTAGAATCCCTTTTACAGTAGACCAGTGCTTCTCACCAGGGTTTTGCTAAAACCTACTGGTTATACTCAGTGCATGAGCAACATCCAACCTAGTACATAACATAGCGTACATGATAGATCCAATAGTAGATGCATATGGAATTCTACTCATGTTGTCCCTTTCCTCTTTGTTTTAGGGCATTGTTCTTTAGTCAAAGGAACTCCCAAAGCCAAAGGTATGTACCCTTTCTTTAAGTCTCCCATACTAAAATGCTTTAGTACTTTGTCTATGTACTTTTCTTGACTTAGTCCCAAATGCCGATGTGATCTATCTCTATATATTCAAATACCAAGTATTGTCTCGGCTTCACCTAAGTCTTTCATTGAGAAACATTTCCCCAACCATTGCTTAACCTTTTGAAATGTTGGAATGTCATTCCCAATGAGAAGGATGTCATCCACATATAGGACCAGAAATACTACTATGCTCCCACTAACCTTCTTGTACACACAAGGCTCATCTTCGTTCTTGATGAAGTCAAATTCTTTGACTGCCTCATCAAAACGAAGATTCCCAAGCAAGATCCTAATGGACTTGAGCATGACTACAGGCAAAAAGGTTTCATCATAGTCTACACCATAAGTTTGTCGAAAACATTTTGCTACTAGTCTACCTTTGTAGGTCTTATCAGCTTTGAGTTTAAATAGCCACTTGCATTCAATTACCTTAGCACCTTCCGGTGGATCAACCAAGGTCCAAACCTGGTTATCGTACATTGATTGCATCTCGAATTTCATGGCTTTAAGCCAATTTTTTGAGTCTGCGCTCTCAATAGCTTCTCGGTAGGTAGTAGGATCCTCACAATCTACTAACTCAATAGTGTCACTATTAGCAATTAGAAATCCATATTTCTCAATCACCTGACGTACCCTACCGGACCTTCTAGGTTCTTGTGTAATGGGTTCTTATTCCACAACTAGTTGTGAACTTGATACCATTTCCAACTCATCCTCTATAGGAGTTTGTGGCACTTGAATTTCTCCAAGTTCTAATTTACTCCCACTGTCTTTCTTGAAAAGTAACTCCTTTTCTAAGAAAATAGCCTTGCAAGCAACAAATACTTTGTTCTCAGCTTGTGAGTAAAAGTAGTATCCCTTTGTTTCTTTGGGATAACCCACAAACAAGCAGACAGTGGATTTGGACTCTAGTTTGTCAGATGTTAATTTCTTAACATGTGCTTCACAACCCTAAATCCTGAGAAACGACATATTGGGTTCTTTCCCAGTCCATACTTCGTATGGTGTCTTCTCAACTGCTTTAGTTAGAGTATGGTTTAGTAGCAACGCAGCAGTTTCTAATGCATAGCCTCAAAAAGAGATAGGAAGATTAGCTTGACTCATCATAAATCGAACCATATCAAACAGAGTTCGATTTCTCTTTTCGGACACACCATTCCATTGTGGCGTTCCGGGAGGAGTGAGCTGTGAAATAATACCACACTCCTTTAGATGACCTCAAACTCTTGGCTTAAGTATTCACCACCTCGATCTGATCGAATGGCTTTTATACTTCTGCCAAGTTGGTTTTCTACTTCGTTCTTAAACTCTTTGAATTTCTCAAAAGTTTTAGACTTGTACTTCATTAGATAGACGTAACCATATCTACTAAAGTTATCTGTGAACGTTACGAAGTAGCTAAAACCACCTCTAGCTTGTGTACTTACAGGTCCACATACATCAGTATGTATTAGTTCTAATAAGTCATTAGTCCTCTCACCTTTCTTGTTAAAAGGACTCTTTGTCATTTTTCCATGCAAACATGGCTTGCATGTGTCATAAGACTCTAAGTCAAATGACCCAAACACTCAAGTTTTGTGGAGTCTTAACATACATTTTTCGTTTGCATGCCCTAAACGATAATGCCAGAAGTAATTAGGGTTCAATTCATTTGATTTAACCCTCTTTGTATTAATGTTGCATATGGACTCTTTGTTTTATAGATTAAGGATATAAAGGCCATTTTGCAACATGGCAGTGCAATATGAAATGCCTTGGCGACGAATATGAGCATTGCCATTTTTAATAACAAAATCAAATTCATCCAAATCCAAACAAGAAACTGAAATAATGTTTCTACTCATAGTAGGCACATAATAACAATTTTTCGAAACTAAACAAAGTTCGGAAGGTAAAGTGAGTTGATAGTCACCTATCTCCATAGCAACAACTCGTGCTCCATTCCCCACATGGAGGTCCACTTCATTCTTCCTAAGTAACCGTCTATTTCTTAGCCCCTGCACATTTGAACAATTGTGAAAACCACAACCGGTATCCAATACCCAAGTGGTAGAAATAGAAAGGTTAATTTCAACAACAAAAATACCAGAACTGGATGCTTTAGCTCCATTCTTCTTTTGTTCTTCCTTGAAGACAGCGCAATTCTTCCTCCAATGCCCTATCTTGTTGCAGTGGAAGCAAGTACTCTCACTCTCTTTGAGCTTTTGCACCTTGGGCTTGGATTGGGCCTGAGGCCCACTCCCATTTGACTTGAACCGAGCCAGGTCATTCTTGGGTTTTGCCTTTCCCTTTCCTTTTTCCTTAGCCATATATATAGTACAGTTTTATAAAAGTGTTACATGTTTTGTATATTTTATTATGTTTTATGCTACCTTTTATGCCTTATTTGTTTCATAGATTATTTTTATCCAAATAGATGATTTGAAGCATAATTGAGGGGTTTTGATTGAATAATTTAAGAAAAAACACTTTAAGGAGATTTTAGAGCCTTTGTCAACTCATGCCAGATTGTACCGAGTCAGGATGTTGATTCGTACCTTGTTGACCTGAGTTATAAAGAAGTTAGAAGTGTGCTAACTTATGCCCATCATGCTGATGAATCATAGAGCCAACTTGTTCTATCTCACCTAACTTGGCATCAATGTGTCGAGTCATCACCAGTGTGAACCATTGTAACCTTATACATGCCTCTTCAAGTTTAGACCCTTTTCTGAAAAGGCATAATTTGGGACACCATTAGGCCTATAAATAAAAGAAGTTAACTATATTATAGAGATAGAAAAACTACCAAGTAACTACAAAATAATTTAAAAAAATTATAAGGAAAAAGAATACACCAAGGAAGAGGAGAGATCAAAAGAGGTCATTCAACATTCAAGTACTTTTATGAAGAAGTATTGAAGAATCATCAACCATTCTTTTCTTCTCTTTCACTTTAGATTATTGCATCATATCATTCTCTTCTTTGTTTATACTGCTTTGACAATATGTATTTAGGCTAAGTTTGTTCATTAGAATTACAAGTATGGATTGATTTTTATTAATATAAATATTTTGTATCAATGTATAAATGATTTAAGTTCAATTGGATCTTAACTTGTTATGTATGCTTGATCACCATGTATAATATGCTAATCTATTTATTCACAATGAGAATCGAGACATTTTAGTGGATAAGCAATTAAATTTACTTAGAGTCTAGAAATCAGTTAGGAGACAAGAATTTCAAACTGAGGAGTCAAAGAATAGGCATGGAACTTCATGGTTTTCATCTATCTCCACAATGATATGAGAGTACTTGTGAACTCTAAATATGAATACTGTTATTTGATAATGATAATAGCACTTAGGGATAGTAGGCCATATTCTCTAATCATTGCGTGCATATGTGTTCATTGAATCTTTGCATGATCAATTCATGTCTAGTAGTTCTAACCACTTCATTTGATTGTATTGTTAGTTACAAATTAAGATTAGGTTATTAGTTTAACGATTTAGGAAGTATAAACAATTCATTCAAAGTTATCATTGCCTATCCATCTAACTACCTATTTGATTAATATAAATCAACCCTTATATATTGATTCCAAGCATTTGACACCCTTCTAACTTTATCTATGTAAGGACCCTATAATGACCCTAATCAGATTATAGTTAATTAAGGAGGACTACTTTTAATTAATGCGAAATTGGATTATTTTGCAATTATCATGATTAAGTACCAAGAAGGGTATTTTGGTAATTTCAACATGAAAGTATATGAGCTAAGCTAAATTATAATTAAAGAAAAGGATACAATTGAAGTGAATTCGAAAGTCTTGGGGTTAAGCTGAAAGAAATTGAAATAATGGGGGTTTAATTGTGCATAAGGGTATACTGGGAATTTCCTTGGGAAGATATTTTTCCCACTCATTTATTTGGGATTCTTTGAGAGTTGAAGGGATAACCACTTTTCTCTCTCTCTCGCTCTCTCTCTCTTGGTTACGGGTTGGAGAAGGAAGCTAGGGTTTGTGAGCTAACATCAAAGGAAAAGAGAGAGAAGTAGATAGATCAAGTGAAGGAGAAGGAAGAAATTATGAGCAAAAGAGATGGATCAAGAGGATCAAAGAAGGAGTTGAAGCTTCAAAAAGGTATGAGACTATTATGATGATTTTTTTAGATGAAATTAAAGGAACTAGGGTTAGGTTTTCTGAATACGTAAATCGGGATGAAGGGAAGACTGTTTGCTTTAAGATGCCGAGTCGTGAACTCCTTCACGAGTCGTGAACTTTAGCCCTATTTTCGCTCACAACTCGTGATTCTGGCCATCATTACCTGTTGACTTGTGAATACCTTCACGAGTCGTGCATTCTTGTCCGACTCGTGAATGCCTTCATGAGTTGTGAACTATTTACCCCTGGGTCAGTCGTGAATGTGCTGATCTTCCTTGGTCTCTCACTTGTGAACCTCTTCATGAGTCGTGAATTCTTGTTCAAGTCGTGAATCCCTTCAAGAGTCATGAAATTAAACCTTCTTGCTTCACTCACGAGCCCTTTCATGAGTCGTGAAAATGAGTCTTCTTGCTTCACTTGTGAACCCCTTCATGAGTCGTGAAGTTTAGCCTACTTGCTTAACTAGTGAGTCTCTCCACGAGTCAAATGTTTCTTCACGACTAATAGACCTATTTGGACTATTTTTCTTATAAATTGAGATAGAGAACCTCAAATTGAATGATTATTTTTGCGTTTGAAAATAGACTTCCATACCTATATTTCATATGAAGAAACTAAGTTCTAAATCTGTCTCTAACTAGGCCATATGTCCGTTTGAATTCTGGAATAGTTTGCTGCCCAGTCACTAAGAGCAGACTTCAATGTTTTGAAAATAACTAAAAATATAGAAATGCTATCAAGATTATTTTTGATGTTTTAGAAACTAGAAACATATTGGAACAAGTTTTTAGAAGACTATTGTTGCTAAAAATTCCTTTTAGTATGTCAAAAACCGCTTACAAGTTGAACTTAGAAAACTGTCCATAACTATTCACGACTTTTGATTCCTGTCACGACTCGTGACATATGCTACTCATGAACAAGTGCACGAGTCATGAAGTTTGCTCCCTTTCATGAGTAGTGACACCCTTCACGACTTGTGACACATCTCTACTTCACCCAAACATGATTTTTCAGCCTTATAATGTCACGAAAGCTAGTCTAAAACCTTTTTAAGTGATTTTAAAGTATTTTCAGCATAAAATAAGGATAAGTTGTGACACTAAACAAGATTAAGTGAAACATTATATTAGAATAAAGTTAGTAAATGAATGCTAATGTTAGAATACATGAAAATGATTACTTAAATTTGATGGTATTATAATGGTAATACACATGTGATTTGGCTTTGCCCAAAAATATTGCACACTGATATTCCTCTACAATGATACGCGAACACTATGATATAACCTAGAGATATTAAGAGTATAGTCGCAAGGTTACATGTCCAAGTTAAAAGAAGTGGGACATCACAATTTATGTTAAATTATGAAACCGTAGAAGCTTGATTACACTCAGATTCACAAGAAAAATTAATGATTAGCAGTAATGTGCAATAACATGCTCACCTATTTGCTCATGCCTATACTACATTATGATCAGCATATGAGCATCCGTAGTGTGCTAATGACTAAGATGAAATAATCTCACATAATCTACCTGGCTATAAAATGAAAGTAAGAGGATTGAAATATTTATCTGATTATGTTAAAGTATATAACTTATTATCTATAATCTGATAGACCATTGAAATGAATCAAGGGACTAAATATGAACAAGTGTTGACCTTTAACATTGTAAGAGAACCTACGCATATTACTACAATATGGATCACAAATACATGAGTATTGCTTTAAATAATAATATTTTGATATGAGTTATGATGATATGGGAGAGTTGCACGCAGCAAATTGTAACATGGTACATCATTAGGATTATCAATGAATTATATAAATCGATGTTGTATAATTGATGATACCATGCTATGATGAGTTGTTTGACTTATTATGTGATCAGATATGAGTACCTATAGGGTACGTACTGCTACAATTCAAGTTGACTTTATACGCGTGCAAACACACACACACACACACACATATATATGGACATGCATATAATACTATGAATATTTTTATTAGTTAGAGCTATACTTCCATAATCGCTTAATTAGCTTCATGCATAGTATCAAGTATGATGAGATGGATCGATGAACGTAATATTCTATTTTGTGTGCATTATCAAGTAATCCATTACAATAGGAATGAATGATATTGATGCAACTATGTGATGACATGACTGATATCCATGTATAATGGAGCCTATAGCTCAACATTGATGTATGATGAGACTGATATACATTCTTTATGACTTGTGGCTTGAAGCCAAATAATGTATTAAGTAATAAAGAATGTGATGAATCAAAGATGTTTTTGAAGTGTTAAGCCTGCGAGTCTTAGTTCAATTGTGGATTAGATAGGCATGCCTAGAGGGATATAGTTACAACTGCCATAGTTGACCTCGTTTGGGTCTTGTTCCTTAATGGAACCATTGTTCGGTCCCGTTTATGTCTATAGTTTGTTCCTTACTGGAACCATTATTTGACCCCGCTTGGGTCCGTTGTTTGATATCTTTGGATAACCATAGTTTGATACCTTCGGGTATCTATTGCTCCCGTTATCCACCTTTTGAACTATTTTTAGGCAGGCTATTAAAGATGATAAAATATACACAAGATAAAGTAAAACATGCATTAATTGCTCCATTTATGGGATGAGAGCATGAGGAATGACCTATTGTTTGATTGTCTTAAATTCTTTTCGACTATAAACTATTTTTATGAAATGAAATGTCATGCTATGTAATACATGATTGAGATGTCTCATACCAACTAAGGAAGGTTCTCGTATGAGTGTCAGTGTAAGTTGGTTCCACCGATGGGATTCCACAAAGATTATATGAACCCTAAAGCATACAATATTGTACTAGAAGTTATATGAACAATAACATGTGCACTAAGTTTCATGTACTCTGTTTATAAAATGCGTACATATGACATCGAGACTTTGTCTTATAATCATGATATGTAAGGCTTGTTCGTTGTGATCACATGCAACTTTGCCAGTCTATTTATTTATATATATATAAATGCTCACACACATGTAGAATGATGATTGTAAGAGAATTAGGTTACCATGGTAAGATAACATGAAGGATGTAAAGTTTACGAATCTAATACGATAATTGTATTATATATGTGAAGTAATTAGGCCTACTAGGACTAATTGTAGATTCTATATGACTTAAGTATGCCTTTATATTATGAATCAATGTTGAATGCTATCTTATGTAACAATATGATAAATGTACTAAGTTAAAGTTTTGTACTATTAACAGCTATAATGTCTAGACTCATGAACAAAGGGACTATAAGGTGCCTGACTAGGCTTTTTAAGTTAAGAAAAGGAGAGTATATGATGATAGAGAAGTGCCAAGTATTTAAGAACAAGATATGTTAAATAATATTCTAGATTATGATGGCAGGGTACTTACTGTTTATAAGATAAGGACCTCCCCTATAGGCTATTGAGAAATGATTCTTATATATAATATATATATATATATATATATATATGATCTCCCATGTTATAGTTGATGTTGTGTAAATAAGATACAATTGTATGAGGATTATCTTTAGTGTTTTGTTCCCTATTAAGCTTTATAGCTTAGTACGGATTTGTTTATCCATGTAGGCTTTGGATAAGCTCCACTTTGGGTTGTTAGTTAGTAGCTTGGCCACCATCAAGGAAAACAATGGGCCGGTTGCAGTTGCATTGAAGATTTCCATTATGTATTGTTGGCCAATTTGTTAGAGAGTATGCCCTAGAGCCCATGTAATAGGGATGTTTTTCATATGTATAAAATTTATATTCTTATTAAAAGGCCTCATTCATTTATTAATGCTATGTTTAAGTACATGAGTTTGTAAATATTAAATTAATAAATGAAGTCCTAGATATTATAAACACAATGCAAAGGCCATCATGAAAGTGTTCATGATATTAGATGACTATTGCATGCAAATGAGTTAATATCTAAATATCCCTAGTCATAGAATTAACAAGACAGGACATTGTTAATTCGGACAGACTAGCACATGTTATGCTTCTTGAATGGTTCAAGCAGTGGTTCTCATAACTGTGATTATGGAAGATAATCAAAGCTAACATGTGGATGCTTGTTAGAAGAACAAGTTCATTGGAGACCTGCATAGAGAATCCTCACATGGATATTAAATCTATGTCAGTGAGAAATCTCTTCATAGCGGTTGTGCAAGTATCCTTAGACTTGAGATCACCAAAGTTATCTTAAGTAGCAAGTGGTATACTTTGACTCCATAACTGATTACTTCCAACTGGGAGTGAACATAATTAGGAGATTGGGTATATCATGACCTACTTGAAGATAGTTGAGTGATTGACAAAGGATTCACCATCCCAGATTTAACAAGGAAAGTTATCTCGCATGATTCTATAATTGCCTTGTTCGGAGAATCTCTGGCCAGAGTAATATGCCGAGATGGATGGAGATCCATGAAGGGCATTTTAGGAACAATGGTTAAATTAATAAAACATACATAATTAGATTTATATGAGTTGACAGAAATCCATACTCAGAATCTAATTGAGATAAGAGTGGTGAAAGGAGTAATTGCACGGTAACTGTTTCTATGGAAGGGTACAGTCAAACCACATGACTTTCCTGACATTTGGATAGTCATGATGCCTAGCTAGAGGCCAATCATGACTTGTATAATGATGTATCAAAATATTAATAGAGATTGATAAAATGATTTAAAGGAGTTTAAATCATGTGAGTTTTGAATAGAACTCACAATTACATATTATACTGCCAACATGGATAGGAACACAATAGGTCACACACATATAGAGAAAAGGGTAAAATGGGAAAATAATAAGGATAATAATATTTGATATTATTATGAAGGTAGAGAAGTGAATAAGATAATAATTAATTAAAGAGTTTAATTAATTATGATCAAATAAAATTGTCCGCGGAACTTTTGAGAAATGTTCTGCAAAATTGGACCTAATTGAAATAATGTATTTTATGATTAATTATTATCTTATAAGTTTTATAAGACTACTATAAGTGTTATAGGAATGATATAATAATTAATAGGTCCATTGGAGAAATTATAAAGGGTCAAAGGAATAAAGAAGTTGGAGGAAGCCCTCCAGTAGAGGGCCACACGCCAACTCCATACAGAAGGGCTTAGAGGGCTTTTTCTTGAACTAAATTAATTTATATATGTTATATAAGTGTTATGGAACTCACATATTTAATTTGGTTGGATTTGGAATCCATTTGGGTATTTAAATCCAATTAGTTGCACAAAGGGCCTAGTTTGTAGGTTTTGTGCATAGTCTTTTATGAAAAGGTTTAAATTGGATTTAATTAATCCCAAATGATTATAATTAATTCCAGAGGCCAAATTAATAATTCTCCAGCAATTTTAAAGAGCCCAATCTCATTAAGGAGTTAGAATTTTAACCTAACTATAAAAGGCCAACTAATGAGAATTAGGGTTAAGTGATTAAAACAAAAAGAAAGTCTTTTTCTCTATTTTCTCTCTCCTTTTTGCGCCAACTCCAAGGTAACTTCTTGGAATTTCGGCCAGCCCTAGTTGAACACCAATTTTTTAGTTAAATTTACCTCTCTCTAGTGTGGATTACTCATTGGAGGTGTTCGATTTTGGACACTGAGGTTTGCGACAACCCGGTGCGAAGTAAAATCAACTGTTCAACAAAAATCAAAGGTGATTTTTCTTATTCTCATATAGTTATATTGTGTATTCATGGAAAGATCAGATCTAATGGTTAAAAAAATTTTAAAATTTCGCTCATGTATGTGATGCATGTAACCGTTAAATTCCAACATGGTATCAGAGCCACGGTTTTGCCATGGATATACAATTCTATATTTTTCTGCGGAATAAGTTTTATTTTGTTTTGAGTTATTTATTTCATGAACTTTAAAATATTAGATTTTATTGTTCATGAATGAGAAATATTGATTTCTGGTTGTATGTGTGATCAAATAAATTTGGTGGAAACAAAAACGAAATTTTTGAATGATTTTGATTAGGGTTTGGCGTGAAACCCTTGGTGATGTAGGGGCTGTTCTAATTTAATTTCCTATGGATCCATTTAAAAATCATTTAGATGATATTTTATGTGTTTAATATGTGATATTAAGCCATAGGATCGAACGGAATTAAAATCGAACAAGTTTTGCATGAAAACTAGTTTAGTCGAAAAGTTTGATAAATTGGTGTTCTTCGTGTGTTCTTGATGTGTTCTTGATTAGAACGACTTTTTATCTTCTAAATATGATATATATGATATATTAAAGTGTTTTTAATTAATTGGATTAATTAAAATGGGCCTTAAATTAATTTGATTAAT
Organism: Excoecaria agallocha; assembly: GCA_037975025.1. NCBI lineage: Eukaryota > Viridiplantae > Streptophyta > Magnoliopsida > Malpighiales > Euphorbiaceae > Excoecaria > Excoecaria agallocha. The sequence continues at coordinate 92,899,034 of CM075807.1, read as the reverse complement.
TTTAATCTATTAAAACCACTTAATGGGCTTAATTATGTTTACGGACTTGGTTTAAATTAGTGAATGACTTGGTGGGCCCAAAGAGCTGATTTAAATTAAACATTATAAACATTAATTAATTTTATTAATGGGTTTTAAGGTCTGGAGTGGGCTTGGCTCATTCCAAAAGGCCCAAATGGTCCAAAAGACACAAAACTAGTTTGTGTGTGAACATAGTTAGGGTTTTTCTTCTGTGGGTTTCGGCCTACATTTGTTTTAAGCCCAAAATTGATTCTTTTAATTATTTAATATGATTAATTAATTAAATAATCAATTTATAATTAATTAATAATCAATTGGATTGATTATTAAGACAAGAACACATGCATGCAAAAAGGTTTCCTAAAATGAAAGTTTCCAAAATGGAAAAAGTTTCCTAATTTGATCACATCATTAAAATAACTCAAAATATAGTTTCAAAGGTTGAAACAAAGTTAGTAATCCATTTCTTTATGCATTAAAGAGGCATATAAGGGTGTATGATTGGCATGATGGTTAGTTATGGACAAAGCCCAATGTGATTGAGCATAATGCATGTTTTGGCCCAATGAGGACTTTCATGTCCCGGCCACCTATTTTTGGTTTGTATTTCATTTTAAATTTTTATATGTAATTAGATTACTTAGATTAGAATTAGAAATAGAGATGGAGACCAACATCAAGGAGCAAGATGGGCCGAATGGAGATCCAACAAGCTTGAAGATAATGTAATTATTTTCTTGTTTGAATCATGCATACTACCTAGGTGTGACCTTTTGATTTCCCTCTTGGCTCGGGGAAATCAATGTAGTGAAGTCCATAACTATACCATATTTGTATGCTTATATTTATGTGATAGATATAGGATGCATACCAATGTATGCCAACCATGTATGATGAGACTTAATTAACTAAAACCCTCAAACAAATACTAAGGTATATAAGCCTTCCATTAATTTGAGGAGAACCAGAGTTCTTTATAGTGTGGGTTGTTGACCACAGTCAAGCTCACATTATATCGAATATGTTCAAATCTAATTAAATGGGTCATCTTAGCTAGCCCATTAGTTTGTTAACCACAGTCAAGGCTAATGGTTCTAGAGGCAGGATTAGGGAATGCATATATGATATGCATGCATCAAGAGTTGATAACCTAATGATCCAATAGTTGTGTAGAGACACAATTGGTATAGAGATACCTAGCTTTCAAGGGTATGGAATTTGGCTTGTTGACCACAGTCAAGGTCAAATTACATATCAAGGATTGGATATTGGCCCACTAAGAAAACCATCGGGTTTTCTTAGATTATATAGTAAGGGCTATTAATTCGCAATAAAATAGTGGGAGTAAATGGATTAATTAAAGACCTTATTAATGCATACATATATATGAACATACTCTCATATCTTTTCTTTTTCACATCTAGGTCATCATCATGAGCACATCAAACATTAATATACGATCAATCTTGGATAACAAGTAGGTTGGCAACAACTATTCTGACTGGATCAAGCAAGTGAGAATTGTTCTCAGAGCTAAAAAGATCCACTATGTCTTGGATAAAGATCCACCACCACTTCCATCAGATGATGCCATTGATGACATCAAAGGCATTTATCGAAAATACATGGAGGATAGTGAAGCAGCAGCATGTCTAATGCTTGGTGCTATGTCCTCAGAGCTTCAGAAGGAACATGAAATGATGGATGCTAGAACCACCGTTTTGCATCTAGAGGAGCTTTATTCTTCTCAGGCTAGAACTGAGCAATATGAGATTGCTTGAGCTCTATTTAACTGCAAAATGGTGGAAGGCACTTCAGCTGCTACTCATGCATTGAAGATGTATGGGTATATTGAGCATTTGAGTAGACTTGGCTATGTTATGGATAATAATCTATACATAGATTTAATCTTGTACTCATTGGCTCTAAGTTATGCACCTTTTGTGCTTAACTTCAACATGAACAAGATCCAAGTATCCATTCCTGAGTTAATCAATATACTCAAGACAGCTGATGGATCATTTAAGAAGGATCTAAAAAGTGTCATGGTTGTCACATCTGCTAAAGGTAAGAAGCAGAAGAAGAAGAAGATAACCAAGGCACAGCCAAAGAATGGTGGGATCTCCAAGAAGAAGGTTGCCAAGAAAGAGAATCCCAAAGGAACTTGCTTCCATTGTGGAAAGGATGGTCATTGGAAGCGTAACTGCAAGGCCTATCTAGATTCTCTCAAGGAGAAGAAGCAAGCAGATGCTTCTACTTCAGGTATTCATATGATTGAAATTAATACTTATTCTATTGCTTCAAAACAATCTTGGGTATTAGATACCGGATGTGGATCTTAGTTATGTAATGATCTACAGGGGCTTAGAAGCTTTAGAAGAGTTGGAAGGAAGAGATATGTTTGCAGTCAGCTATTGGACAGAACATCTCTACAACAGTTGTGGGGACTTACTATTTGCCTCTTCCTAGTGGATTAGTACTGGAATTAAATAATTGTTATTATGTTCCATCTTTGTCCAAAAGTATTATTTCTTTCAGTTGTTTGAAGAACGATTATGATATTTCTTTAAAGGACAAATGTTGTTACATTTTTAAGAACAATATGTTTTATGCAAAAGCTATCATTGAGAATGGTATATTTGTTCTTGATTTAATTAAAGAAGTACATAATGTGGATACCAAGAGAATGAAACATGATAATCTAAATACCTCATACTTATGGCATTGTCGTTTAGGCCACATAAATGAAAAACGCATGACCAAATTGCACAAGTCAGGTGATTTGGGATCATTTGATTATGAATCATTTGATACATGCGAATCTTGTTTATTGGGAAAAATGACAAAAGCTCCCTTTATTGGTAAAGGAGAACGAGCAAAGGGAATATAAGGTGCCTAACTAGGCTATTTAAGTTAAGAAAAGGAGAGTATATGATGATAGAGAAGTGCCAAGTATTTAAGAACAAGATAAGTTAAATAATATTCTAGATTATGATAGTAGGGTATTTACTGTCTATATGATGATGACCTCCCCTATAAGCCCATTGAGAAATGATTCCTATGATATATATATATATATATATGATCTCTCATGTTATAGTTGATGTTGTGTAAGATAAGATACAATTGTATGAGGATTATCTTTAGTGTTTTGTTCCCCACTAAGTTTTATAGCTCAGCACGGGTTTGTTTATTCGTGTAGGTTTTGGATAAGCTCCACTTTGGGTTGTTGGTCAGCAGCTTGACCACCATCAAGGAAAACAACAGGCCAGTTGCAGTTGTATTGAAGATTTCCATTATGTATTGTTAGCCAATTTTGTTAGGCCTTCTTATTTATAAGTTTGATTTTATTTTATTATGGCATGTAATCATGGCCTGTGTTATTATTATTATTAGTATTTCTGCTTGATCTCTATTAGGTATGATGACAATTGATGATGATTGATGATTATCCATGGTTAGTGGATTAGGGTGTTGCAATCTAAGTCTTAGAGACTAGGGTAATAAAATTTACACTGCAACATTTTTTTGGTGCTATTGCCAAGGAATCATTAAATGTTTGTTTTTATTAACTTAGGATAGAAAAAGATTATTTTACGTCTTATTTATTATTTTCATTATTAGTATATTTAGATTGTAGTAGTATAGTTTTATTTTGTTTGCTTTCTTTCTTTTAAGTGTAGAAGTAATAATAGTGATAATATTCTTTTATTTGATCCTTAAATTGATAGAACTCTTCGTGCTTTGCACAGGGATCAAAGACAACAATATGAAGAGGAAGACCAAGGCTCAAATTTCATGGCTGATCAAGATAGACATACTTTAGGCAATTTTTCTATGGCCGACATATCGAGAAGTTTTAGAGGAATTGTGGCACTAAAAATTGCTAACAATAATTTCAAAATTAAGCCAAGTATTATCCAAATGGTATAAAATAACCAGTTTGGTAGTCTCCAAGGAGAGGATCCTTATATCATATTGGCCTTTCTCAATATGTGTGCAACATTAACGATCCATGGAGTGACGGATGATGCAATTTGGCTTAGGTTATTCCTATTTTCTATTAAAGGCAAAGCAATATTATGGCTTGATAGTTTTTTGAGTGAGTCTGTCACAACATAGGATCAATTGAAGCAAGCATTCCTTTACAAATACTTTCCACTGCATAGAATAGCCAAGTTTAGAAATGAAATTTCAAAATTTAGATAACATGCAAGTGAGACAATCTATGCAGCTTGGGAAAGGTTTAAGTAACCCCAAAGGCAATGTCCTTATCATGGCTTGCTGCATTGGATGATTCCTCAACTCTTTTATAATGGTTATAGTTAATAGAGCCTCAAGTGGAAAATGGTTCGACAAAACAACTAAGGATGCGATTACTTTGCTTGTAGAACTTGCATAACAAGGTTACATGGGAGACAAACCAACTACAGCTAATGCAAAGGGAGTCTTAGAACTTGATACAGTTAATTTATTGATAGTAAAGGTAGTTGCTCTCATGAAAATGGTATGTAAATCTCAAGTTTATTCTATTGATAGTTCAAGTGTTGTTTGTGAATTGTGTGGAGGGTCTTATTCCTATGCACAATACACAATGATTCTAGTGAGTAGGCTAATTTTGCTCAAGGGGATTTTAATCAATAGGGAAGATTTAATTCAAATTCTTATAACCCTCATTGAAGAAACCACCCTTGGTTTTTATGGTCTAATACTTTATCACAACGTAACCCTCTAAATAACCCTATGCCTAGACCATAAAACCCACCTGAATTTCCTATGAAGGCACCATTTTATCCTTCACAACCCAAATCACATCTTGAAACCCTTATGGAATAATTTATCAAGCAAAAAATGGAAACCTCTAAATTCTCTTTCTTTCAAATAATGGGGTTAAAATTTTTAGGGGTTAAATGGGATAAAATGGCTGCCTTAAACCTTTGAAGTGGCTAGCCATCTATCTCGCTAAATTCTTTTAATTTTCTTTAATTCTTATTAACATTTTAGGGAGGATAGGTATCTCAGTCTTATTTGTCACCTTTTTAACCTATCAAAAAATTGCTTTTAAGCCCCTTTTTTCCCTATATTTTTATGTTTTTACCCCTAAATTTACTCTTTCTCTTTTCAATTAGGTCTTATATTATGTATCTTTCCTATAATCAATCACATACATAGCTTAATTTAAAATGACCACTTTACCTCTCTACTTTTAAGATAATTACCTCTATACCCCAATTTACAATTCACTAACCGTGCACACATATAGTGTTCATATTCGCATTTAAGTATACATATATATTTCTCCCAAGGCCTAAATAGGAGCCTCATATTTCTCTCTCCGTTAAAAGAATTTTGCCCTCAAAATTCATACCTAGTTTGAATAATTATGGGTACTACATTCTTATTATTGACTCAAGTTCCTATGTTACCTATTCCACGCCTTGATGTTGCCATAACACTTTAACTAAGGGAATTTGCTTGTTGTGTAGCTATCTAATCTCCCTAGCCATGATTTATTTTATTTCTTCATCATAGGAATAGTTATGTTATACCTTTATTTTTTACAATGGCACTATGTGTGATTCATCTGATCGGTGTCTTCGAAGTATGGAAACATGAAAGATATCTTGCAACTTAGATAATTTTGAAGGGAGTGACAATCTATATGCAGTAGCTACAACTTGTTCTATGACTTTATATGGGCCAATAAATATTGGACTAAGCTTTCTTTTCCTCCCAAATTGTAATACTTTTCTCCGAGATGACACTTTTAAAAACACCTTATCTCCCACTTGATATTCGATATCTTTCCTCTTCAGATCTATATATAACTTTCATCTATCACTGACGACCTTTAATCTTTGCTTAATAATTTACACCTTTTCTTTGGCATCTTTAATAATATCATGATCGATTAATTTTTCTCTATAAACTTGATGTAATAGAGTGGAGTTCTAGACTTTCTGCCATATAGAACTAATTAAGGTGACATACCAATGCTGGCTTGATAACTATTATTATATGCAAACTCCATCAAGGTAAGGTATCTATCCCAACTTTCAGGGATATTGAAGGCACATCCTTTCATCATATCCTCTAGCATTTGAATAAAATCTTTCAGATTTCCCATCTGTTTGCAAATGAAATGCCATACTATAATGGAGTTTTATGCCCAAAGATTATTGTATACTCTTCCAAAATCTAGATGTAAATCTCGAGTCTCGATTAGAAATTATCCATTTAAGAATCCCATGTGATCGAACAATTTCATTTCCATATAATTCAGTCAATTTATCCAGTGAATAATATGATTGAACTGGCTTGAAGTGAGCTATCTTAATTAGCCTATCTATGATTACCCATATTGCATCATGTCTTCTTTGAGTGAGACATAACCTTGTGATAAAATCCATAATAATATTTTCTCATTTTCACTGTGGAATTGGATTAGGATTGAAAAATCAAAAAGGTAATTGGTGCTCCACTTTCACTTGTTGGCAAGTCAAGCACTTAGAAACACACTCAACTATATCTCTTTCATTCTGGCCACCAATAAAATTGCTTTAAGTCTTGATACATCTTGTTACCTTAAGGATGCAAAGTAAAAACTATGTTATGTACTTCCTACAGTAAGATCTTCTTTAACTTTCTATCATCCGACACACATAGTCTATTTTGATAATACGTGCCTCCATTTTTTTTATTGAGTACTTTGATGGGCCTCTTTCATGTATTGATTGAACTATATGCTGTAATTTTTCATATGCTTTTTAGGCATCAAGTATTGTCTATTTTATATTAGATCGTGCTTTGAGTTGAGCTGTTAATGCTCTACTTAGAGAAAATCTCCATTTACAATGTTGTAATAATAATGATGCCAACATTTTTTGGCTCAAGGAATCTACCATCACATTTGCTTTACCTGGGTAATAATCAATTATATAATAATAGTCTTTGAATAATTCCAACCATCTATGATGTCTTAAGTTAAGGTCTTTATGCATAAGTAAATACTTAAGGCTTTTGTGATCTGTATAAATCTTGCATTTTTCTCCTTACAAGTAATGCCGCCATATTTTCAAATAAAATACTACAATTGCTAACTTTAAATCATACGTAGGATAGTCTTATTTATGATGCTTCAATTGCCTTGATTTATAAGCCACAACCTTCCAATCTTGTGTCAATACATAACCCAATCCATTTTTGAATGCATCAAAGTACATAAAATATTCTTTGCCAGAGGTTGGTTGAGTAAGAATTGGGGGTTTCTAATATCATCTTTTTCTGTTGCTCAAAACTCACCTAACATCTATCAGTCCATTCAAACTTAACATCTTTATAAAGTAGCTTTGCAAGTGGGGAGGCGATGACTAAAAATACTTTTATAGAGCAACGATAATATCCAGCCAAACCTAGAAATCTCCTCACTTCCGACACATTTTAGGGTGACTTCCAATTGACAATGGCTTCTAACTTTTTGGGGTCCACTTAAATGCCTTTTGATGATATAATATGTCTAAGGAAAGAAACCTTTTTAATCCAAAAATCACATTTGCTCAGCTTAGCATATAGCCATTTTTCTCGTAGAATCTGCAATACAATTCTCAAATGTTCAGCATGTTCTACTTCATTTCAAGAATAGATCAGCATGACATTAATGAACACTACTACAAACTAGTTTGGGTAGGGTCTAAATACCCTATTCATCAAATCCATGAAAGCTACTAGAGCATTAGTTAACCCAAAAATTCATATTGGCCATACCGAGTTCTAAAATTAGTTTTTGTGATATCCACATCCTTTACTCAAAGTTGATAAGATCTTGATCGTTAGTCAATCTTGGAGAATACCCTAACACCCTTTAATTGATCGAACAAATCTTTAATCTGAGGTAAGGGATATTTATTCTTCACAGTCACCTTGTTGAGCTATATGTAATCGAACATCATTCATTTAATACCTTAATCCATTCGACATGCATGATCATCAATATCAACATAAACCTAGTAAAAATCAGGTAGAAATAATAATAATAATAATAATAATAATATACAGGCCTTAATTACATGCCATAATATAAAAAACTCAAACTCTGAAATAAGGAGGCATAACATAAATGGCCATCAATACAATATGAAAACCTCAAAGATAAAAGCAACCTGCCAAATCTTCTTTTCAATACGGGTCGAGCCATTATAGCTATAAAACCCAGAGTGGAGCTTATCCTAAGACCTACACAAATAAATAAACCCGTGCTAAGTTATAAAGCTTAGTGGGGAAACAAAACTCTATGGACAAACTCTTAATAGATATCATCAAATCAGTACAACCTTCACAATTATGGTAAAACATATGAGTCTACAATATCAAACATTTACAATGAAAATTTCAGAGGAATCTTCAACCTTAACAATAAGTACTATTCTTAAATTTACTGAGAGCATTATGCAAACTCTTCTAGTTCTTGAAGGCTTTTCAATTTACTTTTATAATCAACTCTCTTACTTGATAAATTAGCATATTTTGTGCACCTATAATCCTTTTTCATCCATGAACCCAGACATCATGATTATTCATAGTACAAACTTCAAATTATATGCATTTAATCACATTGGTTGCATAAGATATGTATTCAATGTTCATTCAAAGCATAAAGAGTGCATGTGTCATGTGACATCTATAAAAGATACTGTTAGGCATAGATACTTCACATATATCATATAATATAAAGTATAGAATACATTTATAATTCACAATTCCTGTTTATAATCATGTATTCCTTAATGCTATCTTGGCATGGCAAACTAAATATCATACAACATCATGATATGCCATACACGGTCCTTAGGCTTATGTCAAAGTTAACAGTATATATATATATATATATATATATATATATATATATATATATATATATATATATATATATATATATATATATATATATATATATATATATATATATATATATAAACTAATAGATTTTCATGAAATTACATAGGATGGCATTAAATATAGTGATTAACCGAGAAAGTCCAAATGTCACATGCATGCATTTCATAAATTTCAAAGCATATGAAACTCGATGTGTTTGGTAGAGCCCATATAATTTTTGGTATAACATTATACACTTTGGTGCCCATTTTTTCACCGTGGAACCCATCGGTGAACCAACTCATATCGGTACTCACACGAGAATCTTAACCCCTCATGGTTGTCATGAGATATCGTAATTATATAGTACAAAACATATAATTTTATTTCATTGATACAATTCATAGCCAAAAGGAATTTAAAATAAAATAATATAATAGGCCATTCATCATGCTTACATTTTATAAATGAAACAGTCGATATATGTATTTCTTTATTTTGAACTCAATCTTAATCTTTAATCTTTAATAGCCTACCTAAGTACTAGTTCAAAGGGTGGATAACGGGAGCAATGGGTATGAAGATATCAAATAATGGATATCTGAAGATATCAAACAATGGACCCAAAAGGCCGAACTATGGTTCCATTAAAGGAACAAATAATGGACCCAAACTAGGTCAACTATGGTAGCTGCAACTGTATTTCTTTAGGCATGCCTATTTAATCCACAAATGAACTAAGATCTATAGGCTTTACCACATAATAATAACATCTTTGATTCATATATTCTTGTTTGTTCATTACAACATTTTCTTAAAGTCATATTTCAGATAAGAATGCATACTATTCTCATCATAGATCAATATTGAGCTTTAGGCTCCAGTATACATGGATGCATGTCATATGATCACATAGTTGCATCAACATTCATTTACATATACTGTAGTAGTTACATGATAATGCAAACATAATAAAGTATAAATTCTGATTGATTTATTTCATCATCCTTAGTATAATGCATGAAGCCAATGAGGCAATGTGAAAGTGTAGTTCTTGCTATTAAAATCTTCATAAGATTATATACATGTGTATATATATATATATATATATACATATATATATATACACATACATACATACATATAAATGCAACTTGAATCATAACAATATATGCTTTTATTACTCATACTTGTTCACATACTAAGTCAGACTACTTAGCATAGCATAGTTACATTAATGATAAAATATGGAGCTTACATAACTCATTGATAGTTCTCAATGATGTACCTTGTTGCTGTTTACTATGAGTAGCCTTTATACAATATCATAATTATTTACATCAATACATAATCACTTTGAACAACACTTAAGCATCTATGATCAATATAATAAGATGAATAGTTATTTTCATCCTAAGGTTAACACTTGTTTTTATTTAACTCCTTAATTTTCTTTTATAGTCTATTAGATCATGGATGGCAGGTTATATACCTTAACGAGATCATATGTGCATCAATCATCTTACTTGTACTTTTTATCTTATAACATTTTATACTCAGGTAAGTTTATGCAAGATTGTTCCATCTTAAATGACAGCACACTACTTACAGGCATGAGTTTTTCATAATAAGACATAGGACATGAGCAAACAGTCAATCATGTTCCTTTACATCAAAGCTATTCACTACCTTCCATTATGACTTGAAGTATTACCAAACTTCTATAGTCCCATAACTAAGCCTAAAGTGTTATATCCCATCTCTTTAACTTAGACAAGTAACATATCAACTATCTTCTTATAAACATTAGGCCACATCATAGTAATTCCATGCCATTACAAAGACACATCAATGTGTAGTAATTTGGTAAAACCATTTACTTTGATAGGTTAATACACTTTATATGACATAATTAATAGCATATAATTTTTAGGTTATTATGTTGCCTCATACACTTCTTTAGTCTATGCCTAATATACACCAAGCCACATTCTAGCAAAACCATTCATTTTAGCATTATCAGATGCAATTTCCTCTAATTTTGCTTTCAATTGAACCCCATATTTTAACCTAGTAGCCTTTATTACTCTAAAACTTTTCACCCTTTCTATATACATATATGCATACATAAGGATTCTTCAACAAGATGACCATGCCATATAAAGCATATTGATCGCTATACGTGACTTACAACTTAATCCAATCTACTCCCTCTTATAATAACATTAATGTCATTCAAATTCCGATAGTAACTCACCTTATAGTTATATCTTTTTAACTATGTCTTTCTAAACTTTAGCCTTAGGAAGACTTCACAAATCAATTAATTCAATAGAAATCAAATAGCCTACTGATATATATATATATATATATATATATATATATATATATATATATATATATATATATATAAACATCAAGCATATTACTCATGATTAGCTTAATTCACCCAAATTAAATTACAATACTGGGTTCATGATTCATGAATGATCTATAGCTTGAGGTGAAGGAGAACCAATAAAAAGAGAGTGTACAAGTGGTCGTGCATAAGGATAGGAAAGACCATACTTGGCCGTGCATTTCATGAAACAAGGGCAGGTTGGCCGTGCATCCCCAAGAACAAATGGCCACTTGGCCATGCCATATAAAACATATTGATCTTATAGTTATATCTTTTTAACCATGTCTTTATAAAATTTAGCCTTGGGAAGACTTCATAAATCAATTAATTCAATAGAAATCAAATAGTCTACTAACCACCTTTTTAATATATATATATATAAACATCAAGCATATTACACATGATTAGCTTAATTCACCCAAATTAAATTACAATACTGGGTTCATGATTCATGAATGATCTATAGCTCGAGGTGAAAGAGAACCAATAAAAAGATAGTGTACAAGTGGCCGTGCATTTCATGAAATAAGGGCTGGTTGGCCGTGCATGCCCAAGAACAAATGGCCACTTAGCCACGCACAAGAAAGCAGAAGAGGCCTGAGCAACCGTCCAAAGGATAGAAGAAATTCATACATGGCCATACTTTTAGAGAGTATGCCCTAGAGCCCACATAGAAAGGCATGTATTTCATGTATATGAATTCATGTTATTAATGAAAAAAAGGCACCATTCATTTATTAATGTTATGTTTAAATACGTGTTTGTTTATCTTAAATTAATGAATGAAGTCCTAGATATTATAAATATAGTGCAAAGGCAATCATGAAAGTGTTCATGATGTGAGATGTCTATTACATGAAAATGTGATAATATCTAAATATTTCTAGTCATAGTTTTAACAAGATAGGACATTGTTAATATGGATAGACCAGCATATGTTATGCTTCTTGAATAGTTCAAGCAGTAGTTTTCATAACTATGATTATAGAAGATAATCAAAGCTAGCATATGGATGTTTGTTAGAAGAACAAGTTCATTGAAGATCTGCAAAGAAAATCCTCATATGGATATTCAATCTATGTGAGTAAGAAATCTTTTCATAGCAGTGGTGTAAGTATCCTTAAACTTGAGATCACCAAAGTTATCTTAAGTAGTAACTGATATACTTTGAATCCATAACTACTTACCTCCATCTAGGGGTAAATATAGTTAGAAGGTTAGGTATATCATGACTTAATTGAAGATAGTTGAGTAATCAATAAAGAATTCTCCATCCTAGATTTGTTAAGGGAAGTTATCTTACATGATTCTATAATTTCCTTATTCATAGAATCTCTAGCAAAAGTAATATGCCAAGGTGGATAGGGATCCATAAAGGGCATTTTGAGAACAATGGTTAAATTAATAGAACATACATAATTAGATTCGCATGGGTTGACATAAATCCATACTCAAAATCTAATTGAGATAAGAGTGGTGAAAGGAGTAATTGCACGGTAACTGCTTTTATGGAATGGTATAGTCAGAACCACTTAACTTTCCTGACATTTGGATAATCATGATGCTTAGCTAGAAGCTGCTCATGAATTGTATAATATTGTATCATAAATAGCAATAAGGGAATGATATAATGATTTAAAGAGTTTTTAAACATATGAGTTTTGAATGAAACTTTTAATTACATATTATATTGCCAATATGTAAGGGGAACCCAATAGGTCATACACATATAGAGTAAAGGATAAAATGATCAAATGACAAGGATAATAATATTTGATATTATTATGGGAGAAGATAAATAAATAAGAAAAATAATTAATTAAAGGTTTTAATTAATTATACACAAGTAGAGATGTTCGTAGAACTTTTTAGAAATATTATGTAAAATGGACCTAATTAAAATATTGTATTTTATAATTAAATATTATTGGACTATAAATGTTATAGGGTTGATATAATATTAATAGGTCCATTAGAGAAAAAATTAAAGGCGCATAAATTTGGTTTCTGCGTCGAAGCCCATTAGAGAATGGCTTTCACGCAGAACCCCATACAAAAGGCCTTAGATGCCTAATTTTTGGACTAAAATAAATTAAATATATTTCGTAAGTGTTATGGAGCCTATATATTTAATTTGATTGGGTTTAAAATTGATTTGGATAATTAAATCCAAGTTTATGCATAAAAGGCCTAGTTTATGGGTTATATGCAGGGTCCTTTATGAAAGGGCTTATATTGGATTTTAATTAAGCCCAAATGAATTATTAATAATTCTAGAAGCCCATTTAATATTTCTCCATCAATTTTTGAAGAGCCCAATCCCATTATGAAGTAAAATTTTTTAACATAGCTATAAAATCCAAAATGAAGGGGATTTAGGGTTAAGAGTTTTTAAAAGGAAGAAAAAAAGCTTCTCTTCTTCTTCCCTAGCCGGCACCCTCCTTGCTAACTTCAAGGGGAATTTTGGCCTCCTTGTGTTCCCATTGTAATTAGTTCATTTGATCATTCTCTTGTGTGGATTGCAATTTGAGGTGTTCAATTTTGGACACTCTTGTTTATGACAACTCGGTGAGAAAGAAAAACAACTGTTCAAAAAAAAATCAAAGTTGATTTTCTTATTCTCATTAATATTTATATTTTATATTCATGGCAAGATTAGATATATTGGTTAAAAATTTTTAATTTTCACTTATACATGTGATGTATGTAACTGATAATCAAAGTAAACAACGACAAAATTCCCTAAATATGCATGTAATACATGGTTCATAATCCTCATAAAAGTGCTAGGGACATTAGATAGCCCAAAGGGCATGACTAATCACTCATACAATCCATATTTAGTTTTGAAAGTTGTTTTCCATTCATCACCAGGTTTTATTCTGATTTGATGATATCCACTCATTGAATCAATTTTAGTAAAATACACAACACCACATAATTCATATAACATATCATTAAGCCTAGGAATAGGATGACTATACTTTACAGTGATTTTATTAACAGCATGGCAATCAACACACATCCTCCATATTCTATCCTTCGTAGGCACTAAAAGAATAGGTAATGCTTATGGACTCATGCTCTCTCTTGCCAATCCCTTCTCTATGAGTTCTTATACTTGCCTTTACATATCTTTAGTTTTCATAGGATTACTTTTATATGATGGTCTATTAGGAATGGTAGATCCTGGGACAATATCATTCTGATGTTTTATCCCTCTCAACGGTGGTAATCCATCTAGCATCTCATCAAAAAAGATATCAAAACACTCATGCAACATAGAAACAAAATTAAGAGGCAAAGAATTAATGTCAAGGTTGGTGTCAAAAAACAAAACCTCCTTATATATTACAAGCACCAAAGGTTATCCTAATCCTAAAGCACTCTTAACATTTTTTGTTCTCACATAAAAGTTCTATTTTTGTCGCCCCATTTGCTTATTTTCACTCACCAATGGGCTATTTATTTGTTTTGTTTCTTTTCTGGCCTCTTTTCCACTTTTTTCTCTTTTTCTCTCTCACTCACCCTTTAGGCCAAAACTTCTCTTCCCTTTTCTCTCCTAGCCGAAGCCTCTTTATCCCTCTCAATTATTTTTTTTTTATCTTCATATATCCCTTAGGGAGATAATGGTGCCAAAATAACCTTTTTACCTTTATAAGAAAAAGAAAACCTTTTAGTGTACCAATTATGCAAAAATAGTCTATCAAACTACCAAAGCCTTCCTAAAAGTAAATAGCCTGCCTACATAGGTACTAAATCACACAACATTTCATCTTTATATCATCCAATAAAAAATGGCACTCTAACCTGGTGTGTTACCTTAACCTCTCCACTGTCATTTAACCATTACAATCTATAAGGTCTAGGATATTTTGCACATGCCAAATTTAACTTCTCAACCATACTCACACTTGTTTAACTCCCCCCATCAATTAACCAAATATTTAGTGAGAAATATATTTTCTCTTTTTTGTAGGCTTTCCTCTTTAACATTCAAATTTAAGGCTCTTTTAGCCATTAGAGACCTTCCACTTTCAGCAATTAACAACTCTCCCTTACTATCACAATCACTATAATCTTCTAAAAGAGACATCTCATTTTTACTATGATCAGATTCAAAAATAATTTTCCCACCATCCCTAGCTATTATTACCCTTTTTATTAGGACATTCATGTACTATATATCCCTTTCCCAAATATTTAAAGCATTTAATATCTATACTAGGGGTTGGAGTATTAGAGTTACCTTTAGCACCTTTTTTTGGGATTTGGGTTGCCTTTGTTTCTTTGGAACCCGAATCTACCTCATAGGGTTTAGGTACCCTAAAATCCTTCTTCTCTTCATTTTTGGTGTATTTAGATCCCCAAGTATTGTGTGAGTTATTGCTAGCCTTATTAAAGCTTTTTATTTTTCAATCTTCATTGCCTTGTTCAACATCTCTTCCATAGAATCATTTCTATATAGCTCAATGGCATCAGCAATCTCCTTATTTAAACCACTTAGGAATTGAGCCATGGTAACCTCCTTATCTTTCTTAATGTTTGCTATCACCATGCACATCTCCATATCCTCATGGTAATCCTCCGCTGACTTTCCTCCCTGCATAAGTCTATGCAATTTCTAATTTAATTCTCTAAAATAATATGAAGGAACAAATCTTTTTTCTCATGGCCTCCTTCATATCCTCCTAAGTACTAATAAAATATCTCCCCATCTTCCTTCTACTCAAGTTGAGTTGATCTTACTAGAACAGTGCATAATCAGTGAATTCTATGGCTGCAATCTTTATCTTCTTTTCTTCTGAATATGTATTGCACTCAAAGATCATCTCAACCTTCCTCTCCCACTCCAAGCACTCCTTAGCATTATTTTAACCTTTGAATAGAGGAATCTTATGCTTGATGTTGCCCAAATTTCCATCCACTACTATAAGAAAAAAACCATTTAGCAGTGAAAATTAGCAACGAAAATTCATTTTTGTTTGCTAAATTTAGCAACAGGAATCTATTTTCCATTGCTAAATTCACCCACCAATAAAAAAATTCACGATGGTGAAAATTCATCGCCATTCTATCACTAAAAATTATTACAATTTTTAATTATTATTTTTTACATAGAATACCACATTGCAAATCCACACTATCCCTTAATAATACTTAAGGAAACACAAATAACCAAATTTTAGATTATTTAAGCCCATAGCAAAATAATTTATTTGAAACCCATCACAATTGATTAGGTAGCAAGAAATTGTAACTAAAAATTAAAATTCTAATTATCACAATAATTCAAAAGTAAAGTTTATTACATTATTTATCATGTGGGCATCAACTTCAATAGGTTGGACATGATGCAATAAGTCTTAAGGCACAAACCAAGTTTAAATTTTTATCCTTTTCTACCAATATTTGAACCTAAAGAAAACCAATTCCCATCAATAGGAAAAATCTATTTTCAATACAGAAAGCATAACACATCCTTAATATAGAATCCACATTATATCACAATCTTTATTATGACTCCAAAAAGGTAAAAAGACAATTGTCGGTCATGAGTTTAATTACACCTGTCTGCAACTGCAAAAACTATTTCGACATCAGTTTCTAAAAGTACTCACCAGAGGATCTAGGTAGTGAAATTTCTAATAGTGCCTCTGCAGTCTGTAGTAACAGAAAAAACCAAAAGCAAAAAAAATTAAGTGGAAAAGAAAAAAGGAAGAAAATAAGAAGCATCATAACACCTTGACAAGAATACAATTCGGTTAGCAATCTTATAAGCATAATCTTAGATGCTGCCTCAACGGTTGGATTGTCATCGTAGCAACTACTACAGTAGAAGTCTACAAAAACTAAATAGAAGAATTTGGAGCTGCAAATATAATAATAAAAAGTGTTTGGGGTTTTAAATGCCTTTCTCTACTTCAATTTGGGTGATCATTTATTTCACTTTGGCTATAGTGAGATAACCAGTGGGTTATGTTAAACAATCACGTAATTGAACCAAAGAAAAAAGAAAGCAACAGAAGTAAAATTTCAAAAAAGTATTCTCTATCTTTCTCTCTGTACACAATATATAAAACCAATCAATCTATCAATCATCAAAAGAGAGTCAAGATAATTACATTCAAAAGTAAGACATGAATGTCAGCGAGGGGAATTCTTAATAAAAAAGAGAAAAAAGGGCTCGAGGGAATATTAACTATATCCATATCACAAAAATAACGTAAAGTAATGGCTGATATGTTTAAAAGATATCCTAACTAATTAGGGTATTAATAAATATCTTATATAGAAATGACTGGTATACATTAAATGGCAAAAACCATAGTACGCCACCATTTTCCTTGGAATAGGGCCCTATAAGTCCCATAGCAAAAGTCTCATATAATACATACTCAATCATATACAGTTAAATGCTAAATTTGACTTTATTTAGGAGAAGTGCTATATATGATTTAAGTATATTAGTCCCTCTTTCATCTTTTTTATACTTTCTTCTTCACATATATCCAACAACATTTAAAATATCTTATCAAAATGTCATAAAAAAATTAAATTATATATTCTTATTATAAAGGGAATTAATTCATAATTCAAGCATATAACACACCCTTCATATACCGATCATTGAATGAAAAATGAAAAAAAAATTATTAAATAATTTATATTGTTGCATTTGATACGCCTAGCAAATACTTATAGATAATCAAAGCAACAATTTAAAAATGGTGACCACCAGTATAAGATAATACTAGCACAAAACTAAGTTTTAAATTCTGGGGCAGCATTACTAGCACTTAGAATCAATTAAGCACTTACTAATAAATTTAAGTAGTTTCAGTAACATCAAAATAATTTCAAGGAGTGAAGGCAGGAATAACAGAATGCATAAACCATAACAGAGGGGATAAACTTGACATCAGCAGGATTGAGAGAACTAAAAATAGAAATCCATAATAGCTCAAGAATTTAATTAAACTTAAGTTTAATTTTTCACATATCTCTAGAAAAGATGAAAGCCAGCTTCAAAACCTGCTCATTCTCCCTTCTTTTAAATTTTTTCCATAACCTCTAGTTATACATAGAAATTCCCTTTAATTAATACCTAAAAACATCTTTAGTTCCTAATATGTATATTTACAAAATCAATAGGATTGGAAAATGATTTCCTCACCTGAAAATAGCCAGCAGATTTACCCAAACATCACTAGAAGCAAAGAAATTTCTTCATCTTTTGGTGCTTCAAGAATCTGGGTCATATAAAATGTTGGAATTTAAAGGTTACATGCATCACATACATGAGCGGAATTTTAAAATTTTTTAACCATTAGATCTGATCTTGCCATGAATACACAATATAACTATATGAGAATAAGAAAAATCACCTTTGATTTTTGTTGAACAGTTGATTTTACTACGCACCGGGTTGTCGCAAACCACAGTGTCCAAAATCGAACACCTCCAATGAGTAATCCACACTAGAGAGGGGTAAATTGAACCAACAAATTGGTGTTCAACTAGGGCTGGCCGAAATTCCAAGAAGCTAGCTTGGAGTTGGTGCAAAAAGGGAGAGAGAATAAAGAAAAAGGCTTTCCTTTTGTTTTAATCACTTAACCCTAATTCTCATTAGTTGGCCTTTTATAGTTAGGTTAAAATTCCAACTCCTTAATGAGATTGGGCTCTTTAAAATTGCTGGAGAATTATTAATTGGGCCTCTAGAATTAATTATAATCATTTGGGCTTAATTAAATCCAATTGAAACCTTTTCATAAAACTCTATGCACAAAATCCACAAACTAGGCCCTTTGTGCATCTAATTGAATTTAAATACCCAAATGGATTCCAAATCAAACCAAATTAAATATGTAAGTTCCATAACACTTATGTAACATATATAAATTAATTTGGTCCAAGAAAAATCCCTCTAAGCCCTTCTGAATGGAGTTGGCGTGTGGCCCTCTTCTGGAGGGCTTCCTCCAACTTCTTCATTCCTTTGGCCCTTTATAATTTCTCCAATGGACCTATTAATTATTATATCAGTCCTATAACACTTATAGTAGTCTTATAACACTTATAAGATAATAATAATTAATCATAAAATACATTATTTCAATTAGGTCCAATTTTGCAGAACATTTCTCAAAAGTTCCGCGGACAATTTTATTTGATCATAATTAATTAAACTCTTAATTAATTATTATCTTATTCACTTCTCTACCTTCATAATAATATCAAATATTATTATCCTTGTTATTTTACCATTTTACCCTTTTCTCTATATGTGTGTGACCTATTGGGTTCCTATCCATGTTGGCAGTATAATATGTAATTGTGAGTTCTATTCAAAACTCACATGATTTAAACTCCTTTAAATCATCTTATCAATCCCTATTGATACTTTTGATACATCATTATACAAGTCATGATTGGCCTCTAGCTAGGCATCATGACTACCCAAATGTCAGGGAAGTCATGTGGTTTGACTATACCCTTCCATAAAAACAGTTACCGTGTAATTACTCCTTTCACCACTCTTATCTCAATTAGATTCTGAGTATGGATTTCTGTCAACTCATATAAATCTAATTATGTATGTTCGATTAATTTAACCATTGTTCCTAAAATGCCCTTCATGGATCTTCATCCATCTCGGCATATTACTCTGGCCAGAGATTCTCTGAACAAGGCAATTATAAAATCATGTGAGATAACTTCCCTTGTTAAATCTGGGATGGTGAATCCTTTGTCAATCACTCAACTATCTTCAAGTAGGTCATCATATACCCAATCTCCTAACTATGTTCACTCCCAGTTGGAAGTAATCAGTTATGGAGTCAAAGTATACCACTTGCTACTTAAGATAACTTTGGTGATCTCAAGTCTAAGGATACTTGCACAACCGCTATGAAGAGATTCCTCACTGACATAGATTTAATATCCATGTGAGGATTCTCTATGCAGGTCTCCAATGAACTTGTTCTTCTAACAAGCATCCACATGTAAGCTTTGATTATCTTTCATAATCACAGTTATGAGAACCACTGCTTGAACCATTCAAGAAGCATAACATGTGCTAGTTTGTCCGAATTAACAATGTCCTATCTTGTTAATTCTATGACTAGTGATATTTAGATATTAAGACATTTGCATGCAATAGACATCTCACATCATGAACACCTTCATGATTGCCTTTGCACTGTGTTTATAATATCTAGGACTTCATTTATTAATTTAAGATTTACAAACTCATGTATTCAAACATAGCATTAATAAATGAATGGTGCCTTTTTTTAAGAATATAAATTTCATACATATGAAAAACATCCCTATTACATGGGCTCTAGGGCATACTCTCTAACAATCTCCCACTTGCACTAGAGCCAATCACTCATATGTCTCAGACCCATGCTATTTATATGGTGATCATGCTTAATCTGGGAAAGTGCTTTAGTGAGGGGATCCACCACATTGTCATCTGTGGGAACCCTTTCTATTTTCACATCATTTCTAGCTACTATTTCCCTTATGAGATGGTAGCGTCTGAGAACATGCTTGGATCGCTGATGAGACCGTGGTTCCTTTGCTTGCGCAATGGCTCCATTGTTGTCACAATATAAAGGAATCGGATCAACAATGCTAGGCACCATTCCTAGTTCGGTAATGAACTTTTTGATCCAGACTGCTTCTTTGGCTGCTTCTGAAGCAGCAATGTACTCAGCTTCCGTCGTGGAATCAGCAGTTGTTTCTTGTTTGGAACTTTTCCAACTAACTGCTCCTCCTCCCATTATGAACACATAACCAGATTGTGATTTACAATCATCTTTGTCAGATTGGAAGCTGGCATCTGTATACCCATTTACTTCCAAACTGGCCTCTCCATATACCAAGAATATATCCTTAGTCCTTCTCAAGTACTTAAGAATATTCTTGACAGCTGCCCAGTGTTCCTCTCCAAAATTAGATTGGAATCTGCTTGTGACACTCAAAGCAAATGCTACATCTGGACGTGTACATAACATAGCATACATGATAGAACCAATTGCAGATGCATATGGTATTCTATTCATGCTCTCTCTATCCTCTAGTGTTTGTGGACACATAGACTGAGAAAGGTGTTTCCCATGCACCATGGGTACAAACCCTTTCTTAGAGAGATCCATATTGAACCTCTTCAATACTTTATCTATATATGTACTCTGAGAAAGACCTAGTAACCTATTGGATCTATCTCTATAGATCCTTATTCCCAGAATATAGGATGCTTCTCCAAGGTCTTTCATTGAGAATTGCTTGTATAACCATATTTTAACTGATTGGAGAAGAGAAATGTCATTTTCCATTATCAATATGTCATCTACATATAGAACTAGGAAGACAATTGCACTCCCACTGACCCTTTTATACACACAAGGTTCATCTTCATTCTTTGAGAAACCAAACTCTTTGATTGTCTCATTGAATCGTATGTTCCAGCTCCTAGAGGCTTGCTTCAATCCATAAATGGATCTTTGAAGCTTGCATACCTTTTCGCCATTTCCTGATGTGAATCCTTCTGGTTGTTCATATACACATCCTCGGTAAGATTTCCATTAAGGAAAGCTGTCTTCACATCCATTTGCCAAACCTCATAATCATAATGAGCTGCAATGGCTAAAAGTATTCTTATAGACTTAAGCATCGCTACAGGAGAAAAAGTTTCGTCATAGTCAATACCTTCTTTTTGACGATAACCTTTTGCTACTAAGTGAGCTTTATAGGTAACTATATTACCTTCCATGTCAGTCTTCTTTTTGAAGACCCATTTGCACCCTATAGGTTTTATCCCTTCAGGTGGTTGAGTTAAAGTCCATAATTTGTTCTCATACATGGAGTCCATTTCAGACTGTATAGCCTTAAGCCATAAATCACGTTCTGAACTGTTCAAAACTTTTTAATAGCTTGTAGGCTCATTGTCCTCTACTATAGTTATGCCTCTATCCGAATCAATGTGAAATCCATATCTCACAGGGATAGAACACATCCTAGTAGATCTTCTAGGATTTTATGTATAATCAGGTTCAACTGTAATCTCATCATTATGAAATTCAGTTTCGGGTTCAATCGGTTGATCATCTTCTACTTGTGGGTCTTGAACTTCACCAAGTTCAATTTTACTCCCACTATCCTCTCGTAGGAGAAATTCTCTTTCCAAGAAGACAGCATGCCTTAACACAAATACCTTTTGTTCTAAGCGATGACAGAAATAATATCCAAACATTTCTTTTGGATATCCCACAAATAAATATTTGTCAGACTTAACATCCAGTTTGTCTGACTTTGTCCTCTTCATATAAGCAGGACAACCCCATACTTTCATATGAGAAAGCGTGGGTTTCTTGTTATTCCACATCTCATATGGAGTAACATCAACTGATTTACTAGGAACTCTATTTAACACATAAACAGCAGTTTCTAGTGCATATCCCCAAAAGGACTTAGGCAAGTCCGCTCGGCTCATCATTGATCGAACCATACCTAATAGTGTTAGATTCCTCCTTTCGGATACACCATTGTGTTGTGGTGTATATGGAGGAGTCCATTGAGATAAAATCCCATTATCTCTAAGATAATCCTGAAACTCTTGACTTAAGTATTCTCCACCTCGATCTGATCTAAGTGTTTTAATACTTTTGCCAAGTTGTTTCTCTACTTCATTTCTGAATTCTTTAAACTTTTCAAATGCTTCAGACTTATATTTCATTAGATAGATGTATCCAAACCTGGAATAATCATCTATGAAAGTAATGAAGTAGGAGTAACCTCCTCTGGCATGTGTAGTCATTGGACCACATACATTTGAATGTATTAAGTCCAAAACCATTTTAGCTGGTTCTCCTTTACCAATAAAGGGAGCTTTTGTCATTTTTCCCAATAAACAAGATTCGCATGTATGAAATGATTCATAATCAAATTATCCCAAATCACCTGACTTGTGCAATTTGGTTATGCGTTTTTCATTTATGTGGCCTAAACGACAATGCCATAAGTATGAGGTATTTAGATTATCATGTTTCATTCTCTTGGTATCCATATTATGTACTTCTTTAATTAAATCAAGAACAAATATACCATTCTCAATGATAGCTTTTGCAAAAAATATATTGTTCTTAAAAATGTAACAACATTTGTCCTTTAAAGAAATATCATAATCGTTCATCAAACAACTGAAAGAAATAATACTTTTGGACAAAGCTGGAACATAATAACAATTATTTAATTCCAGTACTAATCCACTAGGAAGAGGCAAATAGTAAGTTCCCACAACTGTTGTAGAGATGTTCTGTCCAGTAGCTGACTGCAAACATATCTCTGCCTTTCCAACTCTTCTAAAGCTTCTAAGCCCCTGTAGATCATTACATAAATGAGATCCACATCCGGTATCTAATACCCAAGATTGTTTTGAAGCAATAGAATAAGTATTAATTTCAATCATATGAATACCTGAAGTAGAAGCATCAGCTTGCTTCTTCTCCTTGAGAGAATCTAGATAGGCCTTGCAGTTACGCTTCCAATGACCATCCTTTCCACAATGGAAGCAAGTTCCTTTGGGATTCTCTTTCTTGGCAACCTTCTTCTTAGAGATTCCACCATTCTTTGGCTGCGCCTTGGTTATCTTCTTCTTCTTCTGCTTCTTGCCTTTAGCAGAAGTGACAACCATGACACTTTTTGGATCCTTCTTAAATGATCCATCAGCTGTCTTGAGCATATTGATTAACTCAGGAATGGATACTTGGATCTTGTTCATGTTGAAGTTAAGCACGAAAGGTGCATAACTTGGAGCCAACGAGTACAAGATTAAATCTATGTATAGATCATTATCCATAACATAGCCAAGTCTACTCAAATGCTTAATATACCCATACATCTTCAATGCATGAGTAGCAGCTGAAGTGCCTTCCACCATTTTGCAGCTAAATAGAGCTCGAGCAATCTCATATTGCTCAGTTCTAGCCTGAGAAGAATAAAGCTCCTCTAGATGCAAAATTATGGTTCTAGCATTCATCATTTTGTGTTGCTTCTGAAGCTCCGAGGACATAGCACCCAGCATCAGACATGCTGCTGTTTCACTATCCTCCATGTATTTTTGATAAATGCCTTTGATCTCATCAATGGCATCATCTGATGGAAGTGGTGGTGGATCTTTATCCAAGACATAGTGGATCTTTTCAGCTCTGAGAACAATTCTCACTTACCTAATCCAGTCAGAATAGTTGTTGCCAACCAGCTTGTTATCCAAGATTGATCGTATATTAATGTTTGATGTGCTCATGATGATGACCTAGATGTGAAAAAGAAAAGATATGAGAGTATGTTCATATATATATATATGTATGCATTAATAAGGTCTTTAATTAATCCATTTACTCCTACTATTTTATTGCGAATTAATAGCCCTCACTATATAATCCGAGAAAACCCGATGGTTTTCTTAGTGGGCCAATATCCAATCCTTGATATGTAATTTGACCTTGACTGTGGTCAACAAGCCAAATTCCATACCCTTGAAAGGTAGGTATCTCTATACCAATTGTGTCTCTACACAACTATTGGATAATTAGGTTATGAACTCTTGATGCATGCATATCATATATGCATTCCCTAATCTTGCCTCTAGAACCATTAGCCTTGATTGTGGTCAACAAACTAATGGGCTAGCTAAGATGACCCATTTAATTAGATTTGAACATATTCGATATAATGTGAGCTTGACTGTGGTCAATAACCCACACTATAAAGAACTCTGGTTCTCCTCAAATTAATGGAAGGCTTATATACCTTAGTATTTGTTTGAGGGTTTTAGTTAATTAAGTCTCATCATACATGGTTGGCATACATTGGTATGCATCCTATATCTATCACATAAATATAAGCATACAAATATGGTATAGTTATGGACTTCACTACATTGATTTCCCCGAGCCAAGAGGGAAATCAAAAGGTCACACCTAGGTAGTATGCATGATTCAAACAAGAAAATAATTACATTATCTTCAAGCTTGTTGGATCTCCATCCGGCCCATCTTGCTCCTTGATATTGGTCTCCATCTTTATTTCTAATTCTAATCTAAGTAATCTAATTACATATTACAATTTGAAATGAAATACAAACCAAAAACAAGTGGCCGGGACATGAAAGTCCTCATTGGGCCAAAACATGCATTATGCTCAATCACATTGGGCTTTGTTCATAACTAACCATCATACCAATCATTCACCCTTATATGCCTCTCTAATGCATAAATAAATGGATTACTAAGTTTGTTTCAACCTTTGAAACTATATTTTGAGTTATTTAATAATGTGATCAAATTAGGAAACTTTTTCCATTTTGGAAACTTTCATTTTAGGAAACCTTTTTGCATGCATGTGTTCTTGTCGTGATAATCAATCCAATTGATTATTAATTAATTATAAATTGATTATTTAATTAATTAATCATATTAAATAATTAAAAGAATCAATTTTGAGCTTAAAATAATTGTACGCCGAAACCCATAGAAGAAAAACCCTAACTGTGTTCACACACAAACTAGTTTTGTGTCTTTTGGACCATTTGGGCCTTTTGGAATGAGCCAAGCCCACTCCAGCCCTTAAAACCCATTAATAAACTTAATTAATTTTTATAATTTTTAATTTAAATCAGCTCCTTGGGCCCACCAATTCATTCACAAATTTAAACCAAGTCCGTAAAAATAATTAAGCCCATTAAGTGGTTTTAATAAATTAAAATTAATCAAATTAATTTAAGGCCCA
Source organism: Excoecaria agallocha (assembly GCA_037975025.1). Lineage (NCBI taxonomy): Eukaryota > Viridiplantae > Streptophyta > Magnoliopsida > Malpighiales > Euphorbiaceae > Excoecaria > Excoecaria agallocha. Next base: position 92,872,942 of record CM075807.1, on the reverse strand, counting down.
TTTTAATTAATCCAATTAATTAAAAATACTTTAATATATCATATATATCAGATTTAGAAGATCAAAAGTCGTTCTAACAAAGAACACATCAAGAACACACGAAGAACACCAATTTATCGAACTTTTCGACTAAACTAGTTTTCATGCAAAACTTGTTCGATTTTAATTCCGTTCGATCCTACGGCTTAATATCACATATTAAACACATAAAATATCATCTAAATGATGTTTTAATGGATCCATAAGAAATTAAATTAGAACAGCCCCTTAAATCACCTAGGGTTTCACGCCAAACCCTAATGGGTTTCACGCCAAACCCTAATCACAATCATTCAAAATTTCATTTTTGTTTCCACCAAATTTATTTGATCACAAATACAACCAGAAATCAATATTTCTCATTCATGAACAATCAAATCTAATATTTTAAAGTTCATGAAATAAATAACTCAAAACAAAACAAAACTTATTCCGCAGAAAAATATAGAATTGTATATCCATGGCAAAACCTGTCTCTGATACCATGTTGGAATTTAATGGTTACATGCATCACATACATGAGCGGAATTTTAAATTTTTTAACCATTAGATCTGATCTTGCCATGAATACACAATATAACTATATGAGAATAAGAAAAATCACCTTTGATTTTTGTTGAACAGTTGATTTTACTTCGCACCGAGTTGTCGCAAACCACAGTGTCCAAAATCGAACACCTCCAATGAGTAATCCACACTAGAGAGGGGTAAATTGAACCAAAAAATTGGTGTTCAACTAGGGCTGGCCGAAATTCCAAGAAGCTAGCTTGGAGTTGGCGCAAAAAGGGAGAGAGAATAAAGAAAAAGACTTTCCTTTTGTTTTAATCACTTAACCCTAATTCTCATTAGTTGGCCTTTTATAGTTAGGTTAAAATTCCAACTCCTTAATGAGATTGGGCTCTTTAAAATTTCTGGAGAATTATTAATTGGGCCTCTGGAATTAATTATAATCATTTGGGCTTAATTAAATCCAATTAAAACCTTTTCATAAAACTCTATGCACTAAATCCACAAACGAGGCCCTTTGTGCATCTAATTGAATTTAAATACCCAAATGGTTTCCAAATCAAACCAAATTAAATATGTAAGTTCCATAACACTTATGTAACATATATAAATTAATTTGGTCCAAGAAAAAGACCTCTAAGACCTTTTGTATGGAGTTGGCGTGTGGCCCTCTTCTGGAGGGCTTCCTCCAACTTTTTCATTCCTTTGGCCCTTTATAATTTCTCCAATGGACCTATTAATTATTATATCAGTCCTATAACACTTATAGTAGTCTTATAACACTTATAAGATAATAATAATTAATCATAAAATACATTATTTCAATTCGGTCCAATTTTGCAGAACATTTCTCAAAAGTTTCGCGGACAATTTTATTTGATCATAATTAATTAAACTCTTTAATTAATTATTATCTTATTCACTTCTCTACCTTTATAATAATATCAAATATTATTATCCTTGTTATTTTATCATTTTATCCTTTTCTCTATATGTGTGTGACCTATTGGGTTCCTGTCCATGTTGGCAGTATAATATGTAATTGTGAGTTCTATTCAAAACTCACATGATTTAAACTCCTTTAAATTATCTTATCAATCCCTATTGATACTTTTGATACATCATTATACAAGTCATGATTGGCCTCTAGCTAGGCATCATGACTACCCAAATGTCAGGAAAGTCATGTGGTTTGACTATACCCTTCCATAGAAACAGTTACCGTGCAATTACTCCTTTCACCACTCTTATCTCAATTAGATTCTGAGTATGGATTTCTGTCAACTCATATAAATCTAATTATGTATGTTCTATTAATTTAACCATTGTTCCTAAAATGCCCTTCATGGATCTTCATCCATCTCGGCATATTACTCTGGCCAGAGATTCTCTGAACAAGGCAATTATAGAATCATGTGAGATAACTTTCCTTGTTAAATCTGGGATGGTGAATCCTTTGTCAATCACTCAACTATCTTCAAGTAGGTCATGATATACCCAATCTCCTAACTATGTTCACTCCCAGTTGGAAGTAATCAGTTATGGAGTCAAAGTATACCACTTGCTACTTAAGATAACTTTGGTGATCTCAAGTCTAAGGATACTTGCACAACCGCTATGAAGAGATTCCTCACTAACATAGATTTAATATCCATGTGAGGATTCTCTATACAGGTCTCCAATGAACTTGTTCTTCTAACAAGCATCCGCATGTAAGCTTTGATTATCTTTCATAATCACAGTTATGAGAACCACTGCTTGAACCATTCAAGAAGCATAACATGTGCTAGTTTGTCCGAATTAACAAAGTCCTATCTTGTTAATTTTATGACTAAGGATATTTAGATATTAAGACATTTGCATGCAATAGACATCTCACATCATGAACACCTTCATGATTGCCTTTGCACTGTGTTTATAATATCTAAGACTTCATTTATTAATTTAAGATTTACAAACTCATGTATTCAAACATAGCATTAATAAATGAATGGTGCCTTTTTTTAAGAATATAAATTTCATACATATGAAAAACATCCCTATTACATGGGCTCTAGGGCATACTCTCTAACATAAAAGAGTTAACTTGTTGTTAACCACTCAATTGCCATATATAGTGTAGTTATTAGTATATTTAAAATGGTCAAAAGAAAATGATACTCAGAAAACATACTTAATGCTTACTAACACCTTATGCCCTTCTTTAATTAAGTAAACTATATGAGTAACATGTGTATGCTTACATGTATCAACTAAGACTCCACTTGATTTGTAAGACATAACAAAAGAAATAATAAATAGAAAACATTTCCTATAGGAATTAAAATCCATACTTATTTTTCTAACATGGAAGATCAATTAGAATTTATTTTCTAGCATTTAAAAAGAAAACTTGAATTCATAAATATTCCATAATTATGAAGAATGAAGTCAGTATAGTTCTTGACGGTGAAGGTAAGATTGTTCTTGTTTCCAAGCTCCATTGCCTTGTTCATGATGGATCTCAGCCACAACATTTTTTTTCAATTTTTGTGAAGAAAATATTCACTTCTATTTTGTAAAAATACATAAAATTCTAAAAGAACAGCTTGAAATGGATTTATTACTTCTTTATTTCTATTTTGGATTTTGATTTTCCCCTTTGAATGTTAGATTTTAGAGGGAAATGGGAGACCTTTTATAGTTTTGGGGTTTTTTTAATGTTGAAGAATAGTAAACTTAGAAATTAAGAAATGCGAAAGAATTATCAGATCTATAAGATGAAATTAGGTTTTGTTGCTGCCATTGGAGTTGTAGTTGTCTATAAGAGAATGCAAACCATATATACATTTTTAAGAATAAATAGAGAAGCAAACCTTTACCATATTAGTAGTACAAACCAAGGGAAGAAAGAGATACGGGATAGCTACATTTGCTAACTCAACCATCTTCGAAAGCCTCATCAGAACTAGCTCCTAACAAAGAGCCACCGACGACGGATAGGAAAGGGAAAGAGAGAATACAAAGGCAAGGGAAAATGCGAGATAGGGGAAAGAGAGAGAGGGCGAGAAAGCAAGGGTGAGGGAGAGATTGAGGTTCATGAAAAAATGAAGAAATAACAAAAAGGCAAAAATGAAGTGATCGGTATCTAGCAAATGTATTAGATTGGTTAGTAATATAGGGAAATATAGATTAAGATCCCAAATATCGTACTCAAGGAAACATGGATTGCTAAGCATAATATCTATGCTTGAATTAAATTAATTTGAGATTATTCCCCAAGTTTTTGATTTAAAAACAAGAACTAAATAGACAATAAAATAAAATAAAACTAAAATTTAACTAACATAAATTAAACACAAAATAATAACTAAAAACTTTTGCTAAAAGAACTATCCACCTTAATTTTCATTGTCATGACTTAATTAAAAAGAAACACAAGTGATTATGAAGAAGTCAAATGAATAAAACAAGATAACTTAAATTAAGATTATCATTTTAAGCATTAAAACTTTCTTATTAAGAATAATCCAATACTTAGCATAAAAATCTGAGTTAAATCTCCTAGATGTCTATTAAACCCTCTTTCAAGTAAATTCAACTTCCACCTATTCTTAGTTATACTTTTCTTAGCCTTAACTTACCTTAATTAATACATAATTATATCTAGTTAAGAATATAATCATGCATCAATATAAGTAAACTAACCTAAGAATATACATATCAATGATTAAACCAAAAATCAATTATTAATCAATAATTAAACAAGTTAACCATCAAAATTCAGCTAATGAATGATAAGATTGTGCACAATAACTAAGAAATAATCAAGACTTATATTAAATTTAAGCACAAAATAAGTCATAACAATAAAGAGTTAAGGATTCAAGTATTTTTTAGTAAAAAGTTAAAGAAAACTACTCAATACACATGTTTAAAACTAAAACAAAGTTAAAAAGAGAAATACTGAATAAGAACAGAAGAAAGAATTCTAAAAACTACGTAAAACTAAAGTGCTGATCTCTTTTCTCAGTCTCTCTCCCTTCTATCCTAGCTTTAATACCTTTTTATAGAGTGGAATCATTGCCAAAGAAGGAGTTTTGTTGACTAAAACTTTCTATTCTGAGGTTGAGTTGGAGTTTCTCTTGAATAGGAAGACTTTTGTCGACGTTATCCTACTATTTACTTGGAAGAGCAGTTAAAACACTTGGGAGATTAGTATTTTTTTTCTTAGGAGAGCAGTCAAAACACTTGAGAGAGCACATTTCTAGTAAAAAGAGTAAAACTGTGCTCGGGAGAGCAAAAATTATGCTCAGGAGAGCATAACCAATCTGTCTCCTATGTTACTTCCTTTAAATTAACTTTTCCAATTATGCACTTTTTCCCAAAATCTTCTTATTTCTTGCAATTTAATCCTTTTTTCTTTCAATTAAGTCCCTGAAAACATCAAAACTTTCAATTAAGCCAACAAACACCTAAATTAACTAATTAATCATAAAATTCACTAAATTAAAACCAAATTAACTAAATTAAACACCTAAAAACATACTAAAAATATAGTTTAATTCACACTTATTATAAAAGCATTTATACCTAGGGTAAAAAATAAAATAGCAACAAAACATTATTTTGGTTTGCTATTTTAGCAATGGAAAATATATTTTGTTGCTATTTTAGAAACCAAAATACATTCCATTACTATTTTAGCAACTGAAAATAAATTTTGTTGCTATTTTAGAAAATAATAAAATAACAACAAAATATTATAGTAACGAAAAAAAATTTCGTTGCTATTTTAAAATTGAACTGCATTAAGATTGGTTATTTAGGAACAAAATTATCTTCCATTGCTAATTTAACAATGGAAATTGAATTTCATTACTAAATTAGCAATGGAAAAAAATTTTGTTGCTAAATAAGCAACCTTAAAGCAATTTGATTTCGAAATAGCAACGAGAATCACTTTCCCGTTGCTAAATTTGCAATGGAATTTTCTTTCTGTTACTAATTTTCATTCCAAAATTTTTTTTCCATCTTCTAACTCCTTATTTAGCAACAATATAAGCATTTCATTGCTATATTTTGGCGCTAAAAATGCCCTCTATTTTTAGTGACGAAATATAACCAATTTTATTACTGTTACTAAATCTAAAAACTTCAACTAAAAATAGCAATATAATTTAATTTTCATTGCTAAATAGCAACGAAATTTGATTTCCTTTGCTAAATTAGCAATGAAAATTTTTTCATTGCTATTTTGACATTTTCTTGTAATGTACCATTCCAAGTGATTCTTCTACTTCAAAATCTTCAGGATTAACCCGTACATTTTCATCAACCCATCTGCCTCTCCTTACTATCCTTCTTGATGTATTAGATGTACTCAACTCCAACCTCTCTAACCCATCATTAATATTTTCCTTATCCCTCATGAACTTGTCAAAAGTACCATGCATAGCATGCAAGGTGTAAACTACCTCTTCAAAGTTACTCCCTTCTTAGCAAATTCTTCAGTCAGTATGTAATACCTATAAAAATGTTAGATAACAACCTCATAAACACTCCCTCATATGTTTACACTCAAGGTATGTCACTCCTCTCGTGTTTCACATAATTAAGGTTTTTACCATTTTGATGTACTCACACTCTCTTGCCTTTTTCCAATCTACTTGTAACTTTTAGATTGCACTTTAGAATTCAATTCACAAACCAAAAATTTAGGCAAGTTTTAAGAAAGCAAGGAAACAAGCAAGCTAATAATAAAAGAAAGCTTAAAAACTAGAAAGAAAACACTAAACAAGATGAAGGTGGTACACAGACAAGAATGGCATACCATTTGATTATATCTAAATTAGAGTATTAGAATAAGCAAATATACTCTAACAATGTAAAAAGGAACAAAAGCTAGCTAAAACCAAAAAAAAAAGCAATAAGAATTAAGAAAATGACAATATGGTTAAAATATGTGAATTTGATCCACTACAAGGTGAACCAAATGTAGAACCTAATTATTCAACGCCATAATGTAAGAAAATATCAAAGATACCTAATTATACTAAATATGGTAGATTGCATCAAAACAAACAAATTTAGAGCCAATTTGCTCATTAGGCCGAATGGTATAACAAGCTTGATTAGTATGTCAATTTATGTGCAAAATGGTGGCAAAGTGATGGTAAAAGAATGGCAAATTAATGGAAAAATGATATCAAAAAGATGCCCAAATGGTGGTACAAATGATAACAAACGATACCAAAAATGGTGGCATAAATGATGGCAAATGATACCAAAAATGGTAGCACAAATGATGGCAAATGATTCCAAAAATGATGGCATAAATAATGGCAAATGATAGCAAAAATGGTGGCATAAATGATGGCAAATGATACCAAAATTGTGGTAATGATTGACAACAAATAGTAGCATAAATTGTGGCATAATGATTGCAAAGTAAAATCTTTGTCTAAGTTGGATTAGGATTGTAATACCAATTCAAATATGGATTAGGATTTTTAAATTCTAAACCTAAATCAATTAGGATTGATTTTTTTCTACTTCTTAGAGGATTCCAACTTGTGTTTTGATTAGAACTTAATTGCTACCCTAAGCCCAAGACAAAAAAGGATTAACTTTCCCACCTATTAAAGGATTTGGACTCTTTTCTGTTGCTATATAATCTATCCTTATCGAATTAGTCTCTTATGCTCTTCTTCTATATTTTCTTCTCATTTTTCTCTTTTCTTTTTTTATAAACAATATCGTAAATAGTAACATGAACAGTGCTATGAAGGGTGCCATGAACAGTACCTATATTTTTTTAATCAACAAACTAATCTATAATCTGTTAGTGTAAGCCCTAGCCCCAATACATTGTAATAAAACACTTAGTTAATAAAATGAGGCATTTGTTTTATCTTTTGTATTCCTGTGCATGTCAATTGATAAAACTATCCAAGAATGCCGTTTCGGTTTAAGTTATCATGTGTGAGGCACATGGATTGTAAGACCTTGAAACAAATGGGACTTCATTCTAAATATCCCTAGTCAGTCATTGTTATGGAAATAACAAATGAATTAAGACTAGTATGCTCTCTCTGATATTATGAGTTATGTCTTACGGATCATTAGGACAAGAGTGTCAATCAGAGATCATAGATACATGTTAAAGAACATGGTATCTGGATTCGATTTGCTCATGAGAACACTACATGGTATAAGTCATAAGTGTTTCTCATATGCAAGTTTTGTATCGGAGTTCTTAGACATGAAATCTCTATGAAACTCTTTATGAATTACTGTGTACTTTGACATACACCTAACGTGCTCGTAACAGAGTGACAAGTACGGGTATGATTGGGTATGCATTGATTCATGTTAGAGAGCATGAGAGAAGTGAAGGGATTACCCCCCTCAATAAGAGAGAAAATATCATCGGCCACTTGATCAGTGAATTGAGAAGTGTATGGCCATACCGAGATGAAATAATGAGTAATCATTATTTATCTGAGAGTTCAGTGTCACTGGAATATCAAGAAAGGAATTAATATATATAAGGATGACTAGTTCCATGCCTTATATTAATTCTGATATTTATGGGTAAGGGACTATGCAAAATTGCATTAGGTCACTAAATGCCATATGCATTTTCATTTAATTTGGAATGCTATAATATCTTGCTAGAGAATATATATAGCCTTTGAATTAATTTATTAATTCATTGCCAACATTAAATGGACCTATAGGATCGCACATAAAGCATTGGGCTTAAAATACTTAAATTAAGTATTGGGCATTAATTTGGGCTTTTAAGTAAAGTCAAATTAATGTATGTAATGGGTTATAAAATTGCTATTGGGCCTTGGTCCATGAGAGAGAGAAATTCAGCCCACAAGGTTTAATTTCAATTAATTAATTATGTTACATTAATTAAGTTAATTGAATATTAAAGCCTAAAGGAATTTAAATTAAATTAAATCACTTATATATTTAATGATGTGGCCGAAATTCCAAGAGGGAAATCAAGGAATTTCGGCACATGCTATATATTTAAATTAAGTGATTTCATTTATTTAAATGTCTTATGTTTTATTTCAAATTTGAATTTAAATTCAAAGGAGTTTAATTTAAAATATATTACTTATCTTTAGGAAGTGATAGAGTTTGAATTAATTATCTTAGGATGATTGAATTCAGATCAAAGACTTGCCAAAGGATAAGCATATATATTAAAAAGAAATAAAACCCTAAAGAACTAAGTGAAGTTGGCGTGAAAAAACCCTAGTTTTATTCTAGTTTTTGCGTGAACTCTCTCTCTCTCTCTCTCTCAATTCTTTTGGCCCAATTTTTCACAAGGAGAAAGGATAGTTCCTCATTCTCTTGTATTCTTGGGTAGTAATAGTAACCTAAGAGACGTACAAAATTAAATTTTGTAGCTTCAAACTATAACCATTACACAATACCGAATAGAGAGCTAGCAATCTCGATTTTAAGCCGTCGGTGCAAGTGTGTGTGTGAGAATAGAGGGAGTGGCGTAAAAGGCTATTCCTTGGCATTGGTGATCGAGATCTAAGGCGGACAAAGTCGTCTTAGTTGCTGGCCATCACCGAAATCAATATCTAAAAGGCATCTTAACTTGTAAGTTCTACAACCTAAAATTGCATGTTTTCGTTCCTAGTTTTGGATATGTATGGTATGTATGATAAAAAATTTTGTTTTTCCGCTGTGCTATCATGATTATAATACCATGTCATATTCCATCATAATCTTCGTCTACTTAGATTCAGATTCAAGCTAAAGATGTTCAAAAGTTTGGTTCAAAGTAATTCAAGAATTCAAGACAAAAAGGTAAGAAAAGAAAAAGGCTAAATTAACACACAAAAGGCATAAAAATCAAAAACTTACTACTACCTAATTCGGCATGAACATAAAGAATTCAAAGGAAAGAAAACTCAAACTTAATACTAAGATAAATAGGAATTTACTTTAGTTTTGGTTCTGATATCAAATGATACGAAACTTGAATGCTTAAAAAAACCTAAAACCCCTTAAACATATAATATGATGGCAAAGCTAAAATAGATAAACACCCTCCCTATTGAATCCTTAAACAACATGTGATTGAAAACGTAAATAATTGGAAAAATAAGAATAAGAAAAATGCCACAATCAAAATAATTAATAAGTAATTCTAATTCTTAATGCAATAGAAAAGAAAACAAGCAAACTCACTAATCTTTGCTAGAGAGAATTTGGCCAAGCCAATGTAGAAATTCTTCAATTTTAATAATCAATCAAAATCTAAAGTTTACAACTTATAATAGCCTGTTTATAGGCTAGCTAACCCTAAGCAACTCTTTAAATCCTAATCAAATACTAATAAGGCCTTAAACAAGAGTAGGCCGAAATTCCTATGGGCTTTACAAGATAAAATAAGCTTATTCTAAAAGAATTAGCATAACTTAAAATAAGCCTAATAACTAAAGAAAAGTGGCTGAATATTCAAGCCCAAAGAAGAATAATTATTTAAACCCAAACTAATAAAAAAATCCTAAATAATAAAGGCTCACACGCCTAGCCCATCTTCCATACAACTTAAGTGAGTCATGTGACTTTTAAATGAAGTACATGACTTGTACAAATAAAGTCCAAAGTTGCATAAATGTAAAGATGAATTAAGTTAGCCCAATTCATTCACTTGCTTCCAAAAGGCTAAGTACTTTATGCTTGCATCCAAGTTCTTCATAACAATTCTCAAAGGCATCTTCATAAAGTTCTTGTGTAACAATACCTTATACATAAGATGACATAGCCATTATTAGCTTATGAGAACGCCTTCTTGTAATTGGACCACTAGGCATCTTCAATGGATCTTTGGTTGATGGTTGTGATGGTGGATCCGTGTCATTAATTTAGCATTAACATGCATCATACAAATTTGCGAAACTTCATAAAATCCTATTTATCTTAAATATGGAATTATTCGCTCGTCAATATTCCTATAATGATTGTCTACACTGACTCTACGTGCTACCAACACATTATTTTGAACCTAAAAATAAATAAACTATCAATTTTTTATCCATAATTATGTACGTTAATTTAAATTATTTACAATGAGAAAATAAATTTACCGTTCCATTCCAAACAACATCTGCTTTATGTCTATACCGTAGTATCAAGATATCATCCTCAATGGATCTGGAATTTATAAATTCTTGATTTCTAAATTGTTTCATTTTGTATTAACCTAGACGATAATATACTAAGAAAAGTTATATTTGCATTAGCAATATCTTTGTCATAAATAACTTTTTATATGTCTACATCAATATTATTTCATAAAATAATACTATTTAAATGATATAAATTTAAATGAAATAATCAAAATGCATGCCTTTTATAAATTAATTGAAAAGAATAAATAACCAAACCAACATATTTTCCAACAATAAATGATGTATGTACAAAAAATAATTTTATAATTGAACATCAATACAAATATTAAAACAACATGGATAATTAAATGAATATTTTATTTTCTAAATATACATAAAAAATTTCAATATTTAAATTTAATAAAAATCTTACCTTTTTTCTTTCCGCCTTGCAATATTAATTAACAAAATTGAGCTACAAATTAAATTTTAATGCAATTAAATATTATATTAAATTAATATTTTAAAATAATTATCTATTAAGTTTTGTCATGCCTAATACAATTAATTTTTTTAAAAAAATTTTATTGAATTTTACTTATGAATCCATGATAAATTAAACACAATTTATAACCTTAAAACAAATGAATAGAATAACTAATTAAATTAGTAATTAGGAATATATTATTATTACATTACCAAATATGCTCTAAAAATAGCAAATATATTTTTCTTATAAATATGTACACACTTAAAAAATTAGGCAAAATTTTCCTACCATCCATTAAATGTGTTAACTTTTAATAAAATTTAAATAATTGTTATATTATATTTTAATTAACATTTAATTACAATTTATATTTTTCATTTAAATCTATTGTTATAACATATTTAAATTTAGAAATTATGAAATTGCTTGCTTTTTTCGCAGATCACAAAATTACCAAATATATAACATCCGTCAAAAAATAAAATAACAACATTAAAAATATTTTTAATTTTTTTACTATTACTAATTATTAACTATAACAATTAATTTATTCACTATTAATTTTTACCGCATCATAATTCACTAGCAGTGCAATTTAATTAATTTAATACATTATACTCTAATTTTATCATTAATTGCGCTCAAAAATTGACAAACATATATTTAAAAAAACAAAACACAAATAAATAAATACTGATAGAAATTTCTATACTCAACATCAAATATGGCTACTTGTAATAATACGTTAATTATTGTTATATCAGAATTTAAGAGATATTAATATATCATTTATAGTTCTTTTTTAAATCAAATATAAAATGCCAACATTATAAATATACTTAAATTTATAAATACAAATAACTCTTAAAATTTATAATTTATTTACTTAGTTTAAATTTCTACTTCAATAAATAAATTTAATACACATTCTTATTAAATATCTATATTATAAAATCATTTAACAAAAAAAATTAAACATGTTAAAAAACTGCATTATAAAAATATTAAAAAAATTAAACATATAAATATCTATATTATCAATTATTACTACATAATTTAATTAAACAACTACATTATAAAAATATTAAAAAAAAAAAACAAATGAAACATTGAGGGGAGGATGAAGAACATACTTGTGAAGATGAAGGAGATGCATGGGGAGGGCAAAATCGTATGAAATATGGGAGAAGGGGTTTAGTTTAAGTAGGAAAAATTTACCATTAAAAAATAGTTTCTAGGTTAAATTGAAAAGGCAAGATGTTCAGGGACTTTTCAGAGACTTTTAAGGGACTTTTCAGAACTTTGCCTATAACATCTAAAGCTGATGCATACTGTAGCGATTTTAGGTTTGAAATCGCTAAAGTCTGCAGCGATTTCATATGCTACAGATAAAACTCCACTTTCCTGTGCCACTGACAGCCTCCGATGAAGTCGCTACACCTGGCAGCAGTTTCAAAAAACACACCAATTACGTAATATTTTTCTGATACATTCCAATTATGTAAATATTTTTTTAATTTTTATTATTAAAAAAAATGTCCCATTAATAATAGGGCTTTAGATATATTTCCACCAACTTAATTAATTTCGAATGTCAAACCGCCAAATTACTCATGAGCATGCTGATGCTTAAGATCTAACTTGAGCTGAGCCATAACTTCCAGATGGATATTTCAGGTTCGTTACTCAACAAATCAATGCCTATTTATATTGGAGCAGCGACGGTGGTTAGATTTGTCAGATATGTTTTAATTGGAATAATATTAACATTTGATTTATTTGTTTTAAAAATCATTGAATAGAATTAATACTAACATTTGATTGCTTTCCTTTAATTCATTATCTCATAAATAGTTATAATAAATGGTAATTAACCACCGAAATTTAGTGGGATTATATGTTCATCTCATATAAAAATATATAAGAGAATACTTATTGGACTGTAAAATTTTCATTTTATAAAATGAATATGGTATTGTGATAAATTAAAGTGGATGACAACTTGAATTCTAAATCTATCTTTTCTCCTATTTTTTTTTTTTTTTACTTTATCAATAAGTCATTGGGCCCACAATAATGGGATTTTTTTTTAAAAAAAAAATAGAGTTTTCTTTAAACGCATTTTAAAAATTAGGTGCTGTAATAAATATATTTAAAAAATTATAACCCTACGCTCCTTTTGCTCCGTGCAGGTGATGTGTAAAATTGATCAATTTGTTTTTCACTGTGAAAAAAAAGATGTTTGTCTCAAAGTTAGTAGTTTACATGAAGATATTTATGAAAATACATATACGTGGGGTACATTCAGAGATAAAAAAAAATAATAATAATAATAACCTTTATAACGATAAGCCATTTCAAGCTTTTTGAAATTAAGGCATGTTGTCTTCGTAAAAAAATCACGCATTTCGAATAATCTAACGTACTTCTATAATAACCATATATGCATTAATGGCCACAAAAGTAATATTTTATCAACTTATGCAAGAAAGCAAATGAACTCATTTCATATATTCTCTTACACTAATCATATAATTCATTTAATACATAGATTATAAATTATAAATCTTAATTCAATTTTTAAAGTATTAGAATTTGAAAATCAAGAAAGTATTATAAACCTTAATTCATTATAATTTTTTGTATTACAATTTTCAAGTAATTGATTAAGCTATTAAAATTATTAAAAGAATTATATACATTGATTTATTAATTTTTTGATTTAATCATTTTATTTTGCGATATATTAAAATGAAATTAATATCTAAATAGTAAAACGATTGGTCATTTTATGTATATATTTATCTATATCTTAATAAAAATAATTAGTTAATAAATTGAATTAAATATGCTAATAATTAGTTTGCAAATTAATTAATATAATTACTCTCGTTTTAGTTAATAATCTCAATTGTATGTAAGATAATTAATAATCAGTTGATAAATTAAATTAAATATTTTAATTATTAATAAGATAAATGTAATTATTATAATAATTATTATCTCTATATGAATATGAATATTTAATTATAACAATTTTTATTTAATTTAATTTACCTTTAATACCACTTAACTACTACTTAATTTTTCTTTTTGTACAAATATATATATATATATATATATATGTAAATTAATCAATTATTCACATAAGTACTTTGCCAATTAATTTCGTTTATTTCTAATATCACTTAACTAATATTCATCCATTCTTAGTACTATAATTATGAGTATGTAAATTAAAAATGTAATTGTATATAGTTACTATTTATTATAATTAAATTTTACCAATTAATGTAAATATATGAGTATATAATTATCTTATCAATAATTTCATTTACTTTTAGTATCACTTAACTAATATTCACTGTATTTTATAGTATAATAACTATATGAGTAATTATGTATGTAAATTAATAATGTAATTATATACAATTATTATATATAATTAAATTTACCAATTCATCTAGTTATATTAGTACATAGTTATCTTACCAATTAATTTCATTTACTTTTAATATCACTTAATTAGTACTCATTTATATTTATTACAATAACTATATGAGTATATAAATTAATAATATAATTATATTTAATAGATAATTACCTTATAAATTAATTTCATTTACTCTTAGCTTCACTCAACTAATATTTATCTATTTTTGAGATAATATCTATATGAGTAATCGAATATATAAATAAATAATATAATTATATACAATTATTATATATGATGAAATTTACCAATTCACATAAGTATATGAGTATATAATCATTTTATCTATTAATTTCATTAACTCTTAATATCACTTAACTAGTATTCATTTATTTTACGCACAATACCTTTATAAGTATACAATTAATAATGTAATTATATATATTTATTATGCATAATGAAATTTTATCAATTAATGTAATTATATGAGTACATAATTACTTTATCAATTAATTTTATTTACTTTTAGTGTCATTCAAATAGTACTTATCTATTTTTAACTCAATACGTATTAAACATGATAGAATTTTAGTTTTATATTTAAAAAAGATAAAAGAGAAAAAAATTTAATTTTTTTAGAGAGGACTTATTTTGAAAATTTTTAAAAATATTAAATTATCTAAAATACCGGATTATATTGTACTGTATTATTTAGTATGGAAAGAACTGAAGTATCAAACTAAAATGAATTTAATTTTTATAAAAACCATACTGAATTATCCCAAATTTTCAAGACAATAACAATAGTTAATTTTTAAAATGTCCAAAATTTTAAAATAATATGAAAAGTACAAAATTTTAGATTGTACCGTACCGTGTAAGCTCATAGTGCACACTATCACTTAATTGATTGTCATATTAATATTCCACTTCTTATGTTATATATTATTATTATTATGAAAAACACTTAAAACTTTATTCATTTCTAACTATTAACTTTCCCTATTATTATCACTACAAGAAAAAGGGTTTTTAAGGATGAGCCGAAAATCTGGTCCTTGAAAATGTACAAATAAGGACCAGTTTTTTATGTGGTCCCTAAACTTAGTTTCTTTTAATTTTTTAAAGACCAAAGTTAATCTGGTCCTAAAAACCTTTCAAATCTGGTCCTTAAAACTTTTCATTTAAGCGGGACAAAAGTGCAGTATTCAATTCTAATTTCTAGGAAATATATTTTAATAAAACATAAGAGGGAGAAATAGAAAAAAAAAGTCATAGATTCATAAGTTTTTTGCCCTCCTCTCTTCCTCTGGCTCAACTTTCGGCGTCGCATCCTTCACCATCCGGACTCGCCATGGCTAGTGTCTCAATCTAGGCTGAAAGGAAAATAAAATGAGAAGTTGGAAAAATGAATATTGAGGCAGTTATTTGCTTCTCTCACCGGTGCATCATTTTCTAGGGCAAAAATGACGTTCTTGATCGGACCTTAATCTAGCCACTGTTGCGAAGGCAATCTAAAGTTACTGTCCATCGCTTTTGAGGATTCAAAGTCAAGAATCACCAATGTCATCGCCGATTTTCTCGAGTTAAATATAGCTTAGCCCCATCACCAAACGTCGACGATGCTATAGCCACCGTCTATGGTAGAGGCACTTCTATCTCCGGGAATTACCGGTGGATCTCCAATTTCACGGTAACTTATTCTCTGTTTTGAAATCTATTTAAGATCCAATATGTGTTTTGGTTGGAATGTAAATGCAACTTCATAACATGAACTTGGTTCTCTTTATCCAATTTGATTCGAATTGAATTTTTAAAATAGGTAACCAATTTGGTTCTCTTTATCCATTTTCCCCTAAATTTCTTTTCTGTTTCATATTGTTCTGCTTGATGTCTTCTCCAGGCTGGAGGACGAAGATGGCTGTCCTGAAGTTGAAAATCCCTATTTATCTACTTTTGTCTTCATTGTGCCCGGTTCGCTTCTCCCAAGCAGCCTTGTATTTCCTCTTTGACTTCTATTTCTCTTTTCAATTGCTCTTTCAGCGAATCAAGTTCTTCTCTCAATATTTGGAGATCTCTCGTAGAGACAATAGAATCTGTCTGCATAATGTATGGTTCCTTAAAATTGATTTTATTTTGCATTTTGTTTTACAATGGATGATGAATAGATGTATGCCCGCGTAATTTTTACCAAAGTGAGAAAATAACATCACTTTGTTGCTCCTTTATTCTTATAATCATGTTTTTCTAAGTAATCTCTTGCTGCTAATTGGTGGTTAATTGTTTTTAGTAAATGTCAACCGGTGTTTATTAATTTCTGATTATGTGTTACAATTAGAGGGATCTTGTTATCTCTTTAATTTGGCAGTTGCAATTAGAGGACACTAATTATATTTTTGTATCGAGGAGCGTTACCTAATACATTGATCATGCTTACTGATCTGCAGATGATGTGCTTGGTGCTATTATGTATATTGTTATGTAAACAGAGAGTGAGGATACTGATTATATGTTTGCATTGAGGAGCGTTACCTAATACATTGATCATGCTTATTGATCTGCAGATGATGTGCATTTGATGTGCTTGGTGCTATTATGTATATTGTTATGTAAACAGAGAGTATAATGTAATCTTGTTAATAACTAGAGGAATGCTAGTGGAGTGTCTTGCTAAAGGTGTCAAAGTGATGATCTAACTTGTTGTATCCTTGTTAATGAATGTTAGTTGATCAGCTTTTTTTTTGCTGGGCCTCGGTTGTGTCCATTCTGTGTACATGAATGCTTGAAGGTCTAGGCATATGAATGAGGAAACTACATTAATGGCTTCCATATTGCTATAGGGACCAAAATATTAGCTTCAAAGACCTGCGTTTGTAATGTAGAGGTCTGGACGAATACTTTTCTTTGTAAACAGTCTTCCTATATGCATTTGAAGGATGAATGAGTACAGCTCTGTCTGACTCTCTATCTTGAGTTTCTTCTAGTTGAAAGTGTTTCTACTACTAGGATTATATTTCATTGTGTCCAAAGGAACTTCAGCACTAGTTCATTATCCTTATTTTCCATACATACGAGTTGTATGATATTAATTAGTAAACTGTGGTACATGTGGTTACAGCTGTTTGCACATGCATGATATTAATTAGTAAGTTAATATACATATGAGCTAAATTGGAAGCTGAGAAATTATCATCTCATGCAGCTAAAAAACTCAAGAAATAAGATTATAAAAAATAATTATGTTGTTCTGCTTAACTTTCTTATAGATAGATGGGAAATTGTCAATATTGGATGTTTATTAAGTATAATTTTTCTCTTAGATAATTGATTGCAGAGTTCTGATTTTCATGCTCTTAAAAGAATAACCTTAGAGCTACTTGCCAATTAACCAAATGAGTGAAATCTTTTTAGGAGATTATAAATGCTATTAAAAAAAGAAAAGAAAAAGAAAAAGAAAATTGTTAAATGAAACAAATGCAAAAGAAAATACTTTACCTTTTCATATTCTTCATATTATTTGTTGCCCTTTCTCTGCATTTCAGTAAAAGAATGATTAAGGACTAATGTCAATGCAAATAATTATAATTGTTTAGCAGCTGTTCTTTAGATATCTCTCGTGACATTTTTTGGAATTGGTTTAGAGTTTAACTTTCTTACAATTTCTAATTTAGATGGTGGATTGGCATTAGATCATGAGCTTTCAATGTTGTGAGGATTTGTTTGAATGTTGGTGTCCATTGTATCTAAAACTCTCTATTTCTTTGTTTTTTGTTTAAATGCAAGTCACTTGAACTTTTTTGACTAATTAAGCATATTTATGTCATATTTTATATTGTAAGTTAGTTTTTCTATGAAATGTTTATACTTCTGCATGTTGTGATACAGGAAAACACATCACTAGCTGGTTCCTCTGCTGGTGCCATAGTCTATGCAGTTATTGCCTCTAGAGCTGGTATGTAGGAAGCCTTGCAAGCTACTAAAGTACTAGCTGAAGACTATCGGCAAAGAGGGACTGCATTTTTGCTAGTTATTAGTTCTTTTGGAAAGGAGTTGTATAAATAATATTTTTGTTCATATGATGGTTTTTTGGATGTTAACTTTACATTTGTATTCATTACAAATTATATATATACAGGAAATGTTGGGATTATTATTTATATATGTGTATTATTTATTAATTATATAATACAATTGAATTTACAGGATTAAAAAATTTATTTATTTTGGAATCAATAAGAATCATTTACCTTTTAGTAACTAGATTAGGGATTAAAATATTGATCTTTATTAATCTCTCAGTGACAAGATTACAATGATCTTTAAAAGCTTATCTTAAATTAAAATAGCGAAGCGATAAAATTGTCTTCTTAGAAGTTTAGGGACCAGATTTTCGGTCATTAAAAAGTTTGATTAGTCACGTGACCTAATTATTTAGGACAAAAAATCTGGTCTTTAATAATTTTTAGGGACCAGTTATTTCTAGTCCTTAAAATGTTTTAGGGACTAGATTTTTGGTCCCTAAAGGTTGCATGGGTCACGTGAGGATCATTAGTTAGGACAAGAAAATTAGTTTTTAATGCTTTTTAGGGACTAGAATTTTTTTAGTCCTTAATAACTTTTAAGGTCTAGATGCCATATCTGGTCCTTGTTAGTCATTACCGGCAGAGCCTATAAAGACCAGATTTCTGGTCCCTATTGACCTTTAAGGACCATTTTTATACTTTTAAGGACTAGATTTCTGGTCCTTAAAGGTCATTTTTCTTGTAGTGTATTAACTTTAATTCATTTTTAAAATAAACTGCCATTATTTTGTTTATTAATTTTGGAAAAAAAATCTATCACCCTCTTAAATAAAAAAATATACATCGAGTAGAATGGAAACATGAATAAATTATAATTACCTATTATAATATTGATTAGATAGCTAAAGCAATATTTTTTTTTACATTCATCCGTATAAATTTAGACGTGGATAGTATAATAATGTTTCCATTTAGGGTATCGGGAATAGTGTATAAGCCATGTTTTGATACGTGTTAATTTTGTATTTACCTATAATTTAATTATATTGAGTAAAGTATAACATGATTATATGACATTCATGCTAATTTGGGGTGTACAATTTTCAGATATTTATAATTTTTTCTTGTAGGTTTTATTTGTTTTCATCCCAATCGAGTTTAGGGTTGGATCTTAATTTAAGATGGACAGTATTGTGCATGAATTATATGGAAATGTGCATTGGGTCAACTATTAAGGGTTCTTAGATTAATAACTTGTTTAATGTATGATTTCTCTTTTGATACTTATTGAATGTGTGTTTCACCAAAAATTGATATTGATTAGATAGGCAAACCAACATTTATTACATTCTTCTGTCTAAATTTAGACATAGATAGTATAATAACGTTTTTCCATTTAAGGTATCGGGAATCATGCATAAAGTCGTGTTTTGATACGTGTTAATTTTGTGTTCACCAATAATTTATATTAAGTAAAACATAATGTGATTATATGGCATTCATGCTAATTGAGGTGTACAATTATCAAATATGTATGCTTTCTTCTTGTAAGTTTTATTTTCTTTCATCCCAATAGGGTTAACGATGGATCCGGATTTAGGGTGAAGGGTATTTGCATTCATCCCAGTTGGGAGTTTTAGGTTTTTGAGTTTTGAATTATTATATAATCAAATTGTCAATAATTAATGATTGTGTATTAATCTACAGTTGATATTGAGTAACCGAGAACCATGGTTCATGTTAATATATACATGCTATTAATAGTGTGATATCGGATGAGATTCACTTATTGGTTATATAATATGTCATTAGTTGGAGAAAAAAGTATAACTTGTAAATTATAGATTGATTTGTATTGGTTTTGTTGGACTAATTTAACAATGATATATTCCTTCAAAAAAAAAAAATTAACAATGATATATAAAATTTTGATTCTGTCAAATTATGAACTTAATTTATTCACCCATTATAATTTATAGAAAGTATTAATATTGTAAAATTACATTAATTTGATGTGCTATATGTGTTTGGTAAACAAAACAAAACACATACACCAATTGAATTGTGTAGCACCTCACTCGTGTGAACAAAACGTTGGAATTTTTTTATTTTTAAGGTAATTGCATGGTACTTATTTTGGACACATGGAAGGCATCATCATTTCCCATATGAAAAGGCTAGACTAAAAAGGTTATAAGGCTAAAAATCAGGCTCTATAATATTTTCCTTCTTAATTCAAGTATATCATTTCCGCATGCTCCATTTGCCATTCAAATTTTTTATAATACATTGCAGATTTGATTCAAGAGCATTTCCAACCATGGCTTTACGGTTTGAAGTCAATATAATCGAAGAAGTAATGCGTCTTGGAGTCATTGTATGATGTGTGGTCATCTTTTTATGGTTTTGCAGCTCTGTAATAGACGAAATTGGTGCTGCTGTAGAGCTCTCGAGGTCGTAATTGGGATAGCGGGAATCGTTATGGGTGATCCCATTGGAGTTGTTGGGTCTCATTTTATTTTGAGATAGTTTTTTTTCCTTGTTTTCTTCTCCTTTATATATGAAAAAATGAAATAATATATTTTTAAAATTTAATCCTCTATGTTATACTTGTTTAAATGATGAACATGAAGTTGGCTAAATGTGTTTAAGATCTTGTGAACAAGATTGCATTTTGTCTAGTGAGCTTAGTAGTTTTGGTGCCTTGGAGTTTTCTATAGTTTCTGTTTTTTTTTTGTGTGCTTTACCACAATGGTCCTTTTCTCGTATGTTTTTAGGTCTTGTATTCATAGCATTTTGGCCTAAGTTACTCTTGCTCCTTGATTAGATTATTGTATGGTAGTAAATAGAGTGATTGAGAAGCTTCATTATTGCCTTTACATCATTATTTTGGCTGTGAACAGTTATTGATTTCTTTTAATCATCGTTTTCAGCTTACTTAGATGGTCATTGAAAATTTATGAGCTCTTGGACCCTTTAGAGTTAAATAATTGGCAACTTCAGCTTATCATTCTTCTTCATGATTTTTAATTTAAAATCGAGCTGTTGAAATATTCAGTTCCATCTTATTCTTCCCCCACATATTTTCTTGGCACAAACTAAATTCTAGAATGTTATTGATCCAGTATCTATGTTTGGAAGGGCAACTTGCTTTTCTGCATCTATTTCTTGGAATCCATGCAGAGATGAAAACATGGAATTAAGCTTTGTTCTTGGATTCAATTCAGATACCCCACAACTGAACTCCTCAAAGGTAGGTGGTTTGTGTAATGTCAGTATTTATGGGGAACCTTGTCAATTCAGTTTTACCAACTTTCCATTGTACATAAGTGTCTTTCTGAGTAACAGTTTGTTAACACGATGCCTAATTGCTGATATGCAAGTTTAGAACAAGAATTATGTTTTAACAAAAAGTTTTGGCTTATAATGTTGAATAACCTCCTAAATTGTTTGTTGTTTTTGTGCATCAACTGTAAAATTTAAATAGTAACGTAAAAGCATTAAGATTTTGTAAGGGTGTATATTTTATATTTACTGAATTGAAGTTTATGCTTTTGAATTTTCCTTAAATGCTAGAAAAGAGCATCTGACTAATTTTCAGTCGTACACTAAACAATATAAAATCATTAAATCTATTAGGGATTCCTCACCTTATCTCACTCATTATTTTTCTCCCTTTAAACTTGAATCCAAAAGAGCGAGCTTGGGGAGGTGTTGAAGGATGCTTAAGCAATTGTTGAATGATTTGGAGGTTAGACAGATAATAAAGGCTGAGAAGTTATGTGTGGCAAACCAATTACCTCCGGATGCCTCTTTGCCATATGGAATTGTTTATTTTGCAGAGTTGTCCAAGCCAACCGAAGAAGTTGAAACCTGGAAACTACTGGTATGATAAAAGTGTCGGGTCTTTGGTGAAAGGTGAATATAGTGTAAAATATGAGATGTTCCATTTTTATGTTGTGCTAATTTGGTTTTTCGTTTCATTATCTGAATGTTGGTGGCCCTATTAAGTCAGATGCTAGCAATGGCTTTTATCACGTGTGCAGTTATTCTATCTTTAAAAAAGAATCCAAGTATTCATTTGTAATATAAGATGATGTTTCATTTGATCTCTTACACGCATAAAGCACAAACCTGCTAATTTCTTATTATAAAAGGATATCGAATGATAAAGATAATGGATTTTGTCAAAAGCTTGCATAAATCGGTTGCTTAATTTATTAGTAATTCTATTAATCAATTTAGTCCATTAATATCTATTTTCAAAAATTTCCAATTACATATCTTGCCATTCACTTTGATTTTTGTATAGGTGGATAATCAACTTGCTGCATAATGTTTATAAACATAAATTGTCAGAAAAAATTATGAAGATTCAAACTTTTTTGTGGCTACAATTTCTTTTCCAATTGTTTTGGTTTGGTAATCTTTTAATTTACAAAAAGAATATTTTAAAAACATGCCTAAATTAACCAAAAATTATCATCTACTTTTTTTAGATCGACATTTACATTCTTCAGTCATCCACAAAACTGTATCTTGCCTACTCCTCTGTATTCAGTAATATGTTTTTCACAGCCCAACCAAGCGATAACATTTGATCATCTACTGAAGACAAATCCCTCAGTGCCAATCGCTTGCTATCTTCAATAAATTTTGCCCACTCTGCAAATGCTGACCCAGCAGGTTCACTAACCTCCAACCTCCTTAGAAGCAGTGCATTTCAAATGTAACAGGCCTGTATGGCATCAAAGATATGAAAGTAACATCTATAGTTATTAACACAACAAAATTCGAGATAGTCAACAAATCTTTATATAATGGTGTACCAAAAGAGTGGCACAGGGAAGCTAAGCTAATTTCCAAGTACAAAAACGAATGCTAATTTCCAAATACAACTTAAGAAAATATATATATATATATATATATATATATATATATATATATATATATATATATATATATATATATATATATATATATATATATATATATATATATATATATGTCATATTCCTAATATTCTAAGAAACTGTCAAATTTGACTGCTTTTAAAATGCATACATAACCATTATGATTGGGAAAAAGGGAAGTTAAATTTTATTCCCAATTTTACAATCTATTTCAAGGCTACTTACACAAAATCAAATTTAAAATTTATCCCTAAGAAACTTAGAATTATGTCTTACCTTTTATTTGGCACAAGATTTAAGTCATTCCAAGTTTTATAGGACAATTCTCAATCACGTGCAACACCCAATCTAATAGCCTATTTCTATCATCACACATATCTCAAATATAACTACAACTTACTAATTGTTTTATATATATGCTTCACTATACAAAAGTCTCATAAGAAAATAAACCATAACATGTGAACTTTACCATTAGATTTTAGCTTACAAAAGTGACTCTTTATACATTACAAAATTATCAATTACTTAAACATCTTTACTTTATGAAATTTCTAGTATAAGATAAAAACTTCATAACCTAAAGAAGACAAAAATAAGGACTCTATACTTTCAATCTCTTTCATGACTTGTGTTGGTCATCCTATTGTAGATAATACCCCTGAGAAGGAGTCCTAGCTTGACAATCTACAAGGATAAATTGGCAATGCAAGAGGTAGTTAAGAAGGAAGTTTTAAAATTGCTTGATGCAGGTATAATCTTTTCTATCTCTAATAGTAGTTGGGTAAGTCCGATTCAGTGTGTTCCTAAGAAAGGGGGGATGAAAGTGAGAAAATGAGCATAATAAACTTATCCCTACTCATACAATTACGAGGTGAAGGGTGTGTATTGACTATAAGAGATTTAATAGCACAACTTGAAAGGACCACTTCCCTTTACCATTCATTGATCAAATGCTTGAGAGATTGGCAGGCAATAGGTTTTACTATTTTTTAAATTGGTATTCGAGGTACTTGTGAATCCTTATAGCCCCTGAGGATCAAGAGAAAACAAACTTTATCTACCCTTATGGTACTTTTTCCTATAGGAGGATACACTTTGGATTATGCAATGCATCGGCTACGTTTCAACGGTGTATGATGGTTATATTCGATGACTTTATAGAGAAATTTATAGAGATGTTTATGGACGATTTCACCATTTATAGGAGATATTTTGAGAGCTATTTAAAGCATTTTGATTTAGTGCTAGGACGGTGTGAGAAGACCTACTTAGTGTTGAATTAGGAAAAATACCATTTTATGGTGAATAAGGGTGTTGTTTTAGGGCATCAAATCTCTTAAAAAGAAATAGAAGTAGATAGAGCTAAAGTAAAAGTGACTGAAAACTTTCTCCTCCAACTAATGCCAAGGGTGTTAGGGCTTTCTAGGGCACACGAGATTTTATCGTAGATTTATCAACGACTTCTCTAAGATTGCTAAACCATTATCAAATTTATTGATGAAAGATGCTCCATTTGACTTTATTAAAGAGTATTTACAGGAATTCAACATGTTGAAACAAAGGTTGATTTTAGCTCCAGTAATTGTCTTTCCAAATTAGAACCTTCCATTTGAATTAATGTGTGATGCAAGTGATTTAACAATGGGAGCCATGCTGGGGCAAAGGAGAGAGAGAGAGAGTCTTTTACACAATCTACTATGCAAGCCATACCTTGATGGGAGCACAAGTGAATTACATAACAACCGAGAAGGAGCTTCTTAATTGCAATAGTTTATGCATTCGATAAATTTAAACCTTATCTTCTTGGTTCTAAAGTGATTGCATGGTCTAATCATGCAGTTTTACTGTTAGAGAGTATGCCCTAGAGCCCACGTAAAAAGGGATGTATTTCATATATATATATATATATATATATATATATATATATATATATATATATATATATATATATATATATATATATATATATATTCATGTTGTTAATGAAAGGCATCATTCATTTATTAATACTATATTTAAATACATGTGTTTGTATATCTTAAATTAATAAATCAAGTCCTAGATATTATAAACACAATGCAAAGGTAATCATGAAAGTGTTCATGATATGAGATATCTATTGCATGCAAATGTGATAATGTCTAAATATCCCTAGTCATAGAAATAACAAGATAGGATATTGTTATTCTGGACAGACTAGCACATGTTATGCTTCTTAAATATTTCAAGTAGTAGTTCTCATAAATGTGATTATGGGAGATGATCAAAGCTAACATGTTGATGAATGTTAGAAGAACAAGTTCATAGGAGACCTGCAAAGAGAATCCTCACATGGATATTAAATCTATGTCGGTAAGGAATCTCTTCATAGCGATTGTACAAGTATCCTTAGACTTGAGATCACCATGGTTATCTTAAGTAGTAAGTGATATACTTTGACTCCATAATTGCTTACTTTCAATTGGGGGTGAACATAGTCAAGAGGTTGGGTATATCATGACCTACTTGAAGATAGTTAAGGAAAGTTATCTCGCACGATTCTATAATTGCCTTGTTCAGAGAATCTCTAGCCAGAGTAATATGCCAAGATGGATAAGAATCCATAAAGGGCATTTTGGGAACAATTGTTAAATTAATAGAACATACATAATTGATGCGGAACCCCAAGGTTAAAGAACCCGAAACCCCTTAAACATACACTTTGATTTCAAAAGACAAAGAAGACAAACACCCTCCCTATTGAACCCCCAAACAACACGTGAATGGAAACGCAAATAATCGGGATAATAAGAATAGGAACACGCCACAATCAAATGATTGATAAGTAATCCTAATTCTTGATGCAATAGAAAAGAAAGCAAGCAATCTCACAATCTCTCTAAGGAATTTCGGCCAAGCCAAGAGAAAACTCTCAAAAGTTTATAATTTGATTCAATGATTTCTTCTTCTTTACAAGTTATAATAACCTATTTATAGCCTCCAAACCCTAAGGGAATGGGTATACATAAGTCCAATAGGTTTAAAACACTAAATTCAACCTAAAATAAGCTAAAACAACTACTTAAAACCCTACTAAGGTAAAGTGACGAATTTGAAGCCCAAAATAAAAGACTAACTAATAACCCAAATAACTAAATAATCCCTTTAAAAGAAAGCCCACATGCCTAAGCCCACATTTACAACTTAAATGAGTCATGTGACTTTTTAAATGAGGCACATGACTTGTACAATTAAAGCCCAAAGTTGTATAAGCCCAAAATTGATAGTAAAGCACCAAATCTGCCTCCTATAAATTGGAGCACGCCCCAATAACATTTGGATCTTATATTTATGTGTTTGAACTCCATTTAAACCCATTTGAAAGTCATAAGGTTGCCCCTCTTCAATGGCATAGGATAGCCCTCTTGGATCTGTATCATTCCCTCCCTCTTTAGAAAAGATTCGTCCTCGAATCTTCGTCTTGCAATAGTTGGGAATTGACACTTGAGGAATACATTCATCTTCGTAAATGATCTTCGGCATTGGTGGAAATAATATGAATGTTTCTTCATTGAGGAACTCATCATGATCCTGCAAGTTATAAACAAAAGAACTATGCAAAACATGGTTAGTCTTTAATATAGCGGTATGATTTTGACTTTCTCCACTTTCCATGTGCAACTCATTCTTCTTAATCAATAGAGAATCAACTGTAACTTGCGAATCTTCCATCTCAACTAAGCAAACTTCTTCACCTGCACTCAAACAATCAACAATTTCTTCACTTTCAATTATTTTTCCATTATGCACAACATCATTATCCTCTTCCACCTCTAAAACAACCTTATTTAAATTTTTAACCACGTTCTCCACATCTTCAACTTCACCCAAAACCTTTTTTTTCTCATTAAGCTCATCAATAACATCCTCTTCATGGTCTTGAGTAATCTCACTATCAAAGCCTATATCTATATCACCCTTTTCAGGTTCACAAATTATTTCTTCCATGATAACTTTCTCCTTCTTTCTCTTCGCTTTGCTCTCCTCCATTCTAATTCGTGGTTCAAAATATTGTCTAACCAACCATTCAAAATTATTAAGGTCTTGCCTTAACAAATTTATATCTTCCTTAAACGCATTCCTTTCATCTTGATGTAAATGTCATTTGGACTTGTGATTAGACATCCTCACATTCACTCGTGTTTCACTCAAAATTTGGCTTTTATCCTCTTAATGTCCTCTCACTCTCTTGCCTTTTTCCTCTCAAGCTTGCAACTTCAAAATTGCACTTCAGAATTTAAATCACAAATTAAAAAAACTTGAGCACGTTTAAGAAATCAAAAAAATAATAACTAACAACAAAAAGATAGCTCAAAACTAGAAAAGAAGACTCTAGACACAATGGAGGTGATACACGGACAAGAGTGGTGTACCACTTGATGATAAGTAAATTAGAGTATTGGATGAGCAAAGATACTCTAACAATGTAAATGGAACAAAAACTAGCTTAAAACAAAGAAATAAGCAACAAAAATCAAGGAAAATGACAATATGGATAAAATGAATGAATTTGATTCACTACAAAGTAAACCAAATATAGAACCTAAATATTCTACCCAACAAAGAAGGAAAATCAACAAGATACCAATTAAAACTATAAAACATGCAAAACAAATCAATTTACAGCCAATTTATTCACTATGCCGAACGATGTAACAAGCTTGATTAGTGTGTCAAGTTGTGTGCAAAATGGTGGCAAAGTGATGGCAAAAAGATGGCAAAGTAATGGTAAAATGATGGCAAAAGTTTCCAAAAATGATAACATAAATGGTGGAAAAAGTTTCCAAAAATGGTTGCACAAATGATGGAAAAGTTACCAAAAATGATTGCACAAATGGTGGAAAGTTTCCAAAAATGGTTACACAAATGATGGAAAAGTTGCCAAAAATGGTCACACAAATGGATCACATATGATAAAAATGATTGGCACAAATGGATAATAAATGGATAGCACAAATATTTGCCAAGTAGAAATCTTTGTCTAACTAGAATTAGGATTGTAATTCCAAATCAACTATGGATTGGATTTTGAAAACCTAAACCCAAAGCAATAAGGATTGTATTTCCTACCCTTTAAAGGATTCCCAAAGGTGTTTGGAAAAGGTGTAAATGCTGCCCCTCCCAATCCTAAAGCAAAAAGGATTGGTTTTTCCCACTTATGAAAGGATTAGGATTTCTTTAGGCTATATAAACTACCCTTGCTCAATTTGCTCCTTAAATTTTTTTTTTCTTCTTCTATTTTTCTTCTCTTTCACGTTTTTCTCTCTTTTTTTTTTGATGAACAGTACCGTGAACAGTGCGATGAACAGTACCGTGAACAGTGTGATGAACAGTGTCGTTAACAGTACCACGATTTTTTTTTCCTTTTTTTTTTAATTCAACAAAACACAAGGTAAGGAAAAGAAAATGCTAAATTTACCACACAAAAGCACACAAATCAAAACTTCTCACTACCTAATTCGGCATAAACATAAAGAAATCAAAGAAAAGAAAACACAAACCTAACACTAAGATAAATAGGAATTTACCTTACTTTTGGCTCTGATACCAAATGATGCGGAACCCCAAGGTTAAAGAACCCGAAACCCCTTAAACATACACTTTGATTTCAAAAGACAAAGAAGACAAACACCCTCCCTATTGAACCCCCAAACAACACGTGAATGGAAACGCAAATAATCGGGATAATAAGAATAGGAACACGCCACAATCAAATGATTGATAAGTAATCCTAATTCTTGATGCAATAGAAAAGAAAGCAAGCAATCTCACAATCTCTCTAAGGAATTTCGGCCAAGCCAAGAGAAAACTCTCAAAAGTTTATAATTTGATTCAATGATTTCTTCTTCTTTACAAGTTATAATAACCTATTTATAGCCTCCAAACCCTAAGGGAATGGGTATACATAAGTCCAATAGGTTTAAAACACTAAATTCAACCTAAAATAAGCTAAAACAACTACTTAAAACCCTACTAAGGTAAAGTGACGAATTTGAAGCCCAAAATAAAAGACTAACTAATAACCCAAATAACTAAATAATCCCTTTAAAAGAAAGCCCACATGCCTAAGCCCACATTTACAACTTAAATGAGTCATGTGACTTTTTAAATGAGGCACATGACTTGTACAATTAAAGCCCAAAGTTGTATAAGCCCAAAATTGATAGTAAAGCACCAAATCTGCCTCCTATAAATTGGAGCACGCCCCAATAACATTTGGATCTTATGTTTATGTGTTTGAACTCCATTTAGACCCATTTGAAAGTCATAAGGTTGCCCCTCTTCAATGGCATAGGATAGCCCTCTTGGATCTGTATCAATAATTTGATTCATATGAGTTGACATAAATCCATACTCAGAATCTAATTGAGATAAGAGTGATGAAAGGAGTAATTGCACGATAACTATTTCTATGGAAGGGTATAGTAAGAACCACTTGACTTTCCTGACGTTTGGGTAGTCATGATGCTTAGCTAGAGGTTGCTCATAACTTGTATAATAGTGTATCATAGATATCAATAAGGGATTGCTATAATGATTTAAAGAGATTTAAATCATATGAGTTTTGAATAGAACTTTTAATTACATATTATACCGCCAATATGGACAGGAACCTAATAGGTCACACACATATAGAGTAAAGGATAAAATGGTAAAATGACAAGGATAATAATATTTGATATTATTATGGGAGAAGAGAAATAAATAAGAGAATAATTAATTAAATAGTTTAATTAATTATGCACAAGTAGAAATGTTCGCAAGACTTTTTAGAAATATTATGCAAAATGGATATAATTAAAATATTATATTTCATAATTAATTATTGGACTGTAAATGTTATAGGGCTGATCCAATAATTAACTTACCAGAAGATGGCTTCCATGCAAAACCCATATCGAAGTCCTTGGAGGCCTAATTTTTGGACTAAAATAAATTAAATATATTTGATAAGTGTTATGGAGCCTATATATTTAATTTGGATGGATTTAGAATTAATTTGGGTAATTAAATCCAAGTATATGCATAAAGGGCCTAGTTTATGTGTTATGTATAGGATCCTTTATGAAAAGACTTAAATTGGATTTAATTGAGCCCAAATGAATTATTAATAATTCCAAAAATCCATTTAATATTTCTTCAGCAATTTTAAAAAGCCCAATCCCATTATGAAGTTAGATTTTTTAACCTAGCTATAAAATCCAAAATAAAGGGATTTTTAGGGTTAAGAGTTTTAAAAAGAAAAAAAAATTTCTCTTCTTCTGAACCTAGCCTCCACTCTCCTTACTAGCTTCAAGGAGATTTCAGTCACCTTGCATTTCAATAGTTATTTTGTTCATTTGATCCTTCTTTTGTGTGGATTACGATTGGAGGAGTTCAATTTTGGACACTGCGGTTTGCGACAACTCGGTGAGAAGGAAAAAAAATTGTTCAACAAAAATCAAAGGTGATTTTTTCTTATTCTCATTAATATCTATATTGTATATTTATGGTGAGATCAAATATATTGCTTAAAAATTTTAATTTTTGCTTATACATGTGATGTATGTAATCAATTAATTCCAACATATATGGCATTTATTTACGAAGAAGGAGATAAAGCCAAGGTTAATTGGATGGGTGTTGTTGTTGCAAGAGTTTGAGTTGGAGATAAAGGATAAAATGCTGCCAAGAATTTTACCACAAATCATTTATCCTATATGGAGCATGAGCATATCAAAAAGGGGAAAATTAACAACTTATTTTCAAATGAATTAATTTATGCCATTACTACTTGTAATGTTGATAGTCCTTAGTTAGCTAATATAGCAAATTTTCTTGCAGGAGGATTTGTTCCAAGGGACTTGACATGACAAATGCAAAAAAAAAATTGAAAGCTGATGCGAGATTTTAAATTTGGGATGATCCACACTTGTTTAAACTATATGCAAATCAAATATTTAGGAGGTGTTTCCCTCAGGAGAAGTAAGGATAGATTATGCATGCTTGCTATGGAGCAGAAGCTGGAAGACATCATGGTGCCAATCGAACAGTTGCAAAGATTTTCCAATCAGGTTTTTATTGGCCCACCATGTTTGAGGATGTTAAATTTTTTTTGCCAAGTTGTGATAAATGATAAATCGAATTTAGTGTTTATTTTCAATGTATTTTTTTATCTATGTTCGCATCTTATTTTGCGTAGTTTTCCTATTTTATGTGTTAAAATTCTTTTTTTATGCCAAATAGTATTATCTTGAGATTTATGAAATTTTTAAGTGATTAATGGTGTATTTAAATATTTTATGCAGAAAAAGTAGCTAGCACTCTACTAAGACCATTTGTCTCAGCTATGTGCCATACAGATCGTCAAAATGCACTATTTCACCAAGAGATTTGGCTGAGACACTTGTCCTAAAGTTATAATACTTATAGGCATGCAACAATGTGAAGGGCTATAAAGAAAAGAAAAAGAAATGGCATGACCACAAGTTAATGTCTAAAGAAGTTACCCTGAGAATGATAATGTTGGTGTATGATAGCCATCTTCGACTATTTCCAGGAAAGTTCAAATTAAGATGGAAAGGTCCTTACGAAGTCATTGATGTCACTCGATATGGAGTAGTCATTGTCAAACACCAGTATAATGGTTAAGAATTCAAGGTTAATGGTCACCATCTCAAGCCTTACTTTAATTCCAAGTTTGAAGTCGCTTCAGTGGTCATAACATTAGAAGACATGCCATGAAAGCATTTAAATTCGAACTGGTGACTTGATAAACTAAGAATTTTTTCCAAACTCAAACTTAGAACTTAATTCCTTTAATTTATGTTTTTAATTTTTGCTTAAATTGTTATTTTTTTCTTTGCTTTTAGTTGTAATAAGTGGTGTTTAAATGTTGTGAATGTTTGCTTAGTGTTGTGTTGATCATATGCATGTTAAGGGTAAGAAATTTTTAAAAATAGGTAAAAATTTTGTTGGACTCGATCGAGACCAATTGGTCTCAGCAATGTCTTATTTCTTGTCTGAATTCCAAAATAGGTCACTCGATCGAGACCACATGGTCTTTATCATGTGCACCACTTTAGGCCGAGTACAAAAGGTATCACTTGGTTGAGACCATTTGTCTCAGCCGTGTGCAACATGAATGTTTTAGTCTAGTGAGGGTCACTCATTGGTCTCAACCATGTGTATTTGAAAGTAGAATTATGTATATTTAGGCCACTCAACCAAGACCAATTGGTCATAGTCATGTGCATTAGAAATTTTTGGTATAAAAGGGATCACTTGGCTGAGACCAATTGGTCACAGCTGAGTGTAATTAGGGTTTTTCAAAAATAGATTGTCAACTTGGTTAAGACCAATTAGTCTCAACCGTGTCCTTTAATTTTTCAAAATTGTGCATTTTAAATTTTATGCCTGAATCGGCTGAGAACTTTTGTCTTAGTCGTGTGCCTAGGGCACTCTATCATATCCATTCATAAATAGGCCCAAAAAATCATATCCCTTCACATTCTTTTTCATTGCCTTTTAAAAATTCTTGAGAAATTCAGCATTCTCTCACATTTTAGCCTTCTTTTTGCATTTTTCTCCTTGTTGAAGCATCAAATAAGTAAGTATCCAATTTTTTTTACTTTGAACTTCATCTCTTCCCTTCCACTTTTTGTTTTTCTTGAGTATGTTTAGATTAAAAATCCCTATTTTGCTGAGCATTTTGAATTTTATTATGCATGAGATGTATTTTGAGTGTTGTAATACCCATTACATGTGTAAGGTTTAAATTCAAATTTATCCTATTTTACTTCTTTTTTCTTTAAGGCATGCTTTATAACTTGCTATTTTGGCCATTTTTGGTGCCAAATGGTTTGTGCTTCGATTGAGTTGATGTATTTTTGTGCAAGTCTTGTGTATACATGCCATATGTTCATTAAAATGCTTCAAAGAAGTGAAATTTGCTATTTTACCTAGCTTTTCCTTGTTAGTGTCAATGGTTTTCTTTAGAACAAGTGTGTTGTTTCAAGTGCAATGTGATGTTTATGTTCAAGCGTGTAGGCAATGCTATCTTTTTTGTTTATTTCTTTGATGCCTTTAATGTTTTAGTGCTAGAATATAACTCGTGTGTTATATTTTATTTTATACCATGTTTTGTGTCATATTCTTGTCAAAGTTTTTTTTCTTTTTAATAATTACTTCTAAGAATTTTATACTCTTTGTGTCTTTTCTCATTGTGGTTTTGTTGGCATCTTGGCATGCTTGTTTATTTTGTTTGAATAGGATTAGTGTTAGTCATTGTTGTTGGAGGCATCTAAATCTGTTCCTTATGATAGGCATTGTGATTCTCGTAGCTTAATTTGTACTTACATGCTTATTGGTTGTTGCTTAGAGCATATTTAACTATTTGTATATGTTATGGAAATTTTATCTTCTTGTATTATAATTTTATGCTTTATTTGTTCAATTCCCTCTCTTGCCTTGCATGTTTAAGCTTAATATATTAAAATCTAGTAAAGAATGGTTTACTTTTGCAGTGGCATCTAAGAGCACTAGAACTAAGGCTAGATCTTCATCCTTAGCCCCCCAAAAATTTATAAAACTAAAGGTTTTAGGATTGGTTCCCACTGAATTTAAGAAGGAGTGGCCTATATTTAATTGACAAGAATACTTGGCCACTCCTACATTGACATGGAATTAATGCAAGAGCTTTTCATGAAGGATGAGATTGACCACTTGATCGATGGCATTATTGGAGGACATTCATAAAGTCGAGGGAGAAAGTCTACCCCCATCTCATGAGGGATTTCTTAACCACTGTTAGAATTTGGGTAAGGGAAAATAGTCGTAGTGATGGAGGCCATGTTAGTTTTTAGCTCAATGGATCATCACACCAAATGACCTTCAATGAGTTCTCAAGCTATTTGGATTTTGATCCATATGCTGCAAGGGGAATTGATAATCTAAACAGGCAAGAGACTTGGCTTGGGATTTGTGATAAGGAGGACCTCACCATGTTTGATGCGAGTAATACCAAGGCCCATTATCTGAAGAACCACCCTTTGAGGATAATGCATAGGTATTTGGCTTTGGTAGTCTTCAGCCATCATAGGGCTTTGGGTAATGTCAATGCAAATGAGGCCACCATCCTCTATGAGATGGAACATGGAATTCTTTTCAATGGAGCCATATTCATTTCAACCAAGATTGATGACCTGAGAAAACTTACTTTTAAAGGCTCTGTAACCACTTTGGCTATAGCTGTCAACTACACTAGCTTGGGAAAATTGATTGGGAATCTAATTGTTATTGATAAAAAGATGTTGAAGAATATATCGATCCTCATAGATGACCTATGATTTTTGAGGTAGGGCTATACAGTGATGTCAATTAGAGAACAATATAGGGAGGCTATAAATAAGGGAGCCACGAAGCTTCAACAAGTGAAGGCCGTAGCCATCACTTTTTTTTGTAGCAGTACATAACAATTATGAGCCACCTTGACACCATGACCAAGCAAATAAACTAGATAGTTACTGCTTTGGGGATGATGTAGTCGCATTTTGAAGCCCAATTTCCTCCTATGCCTTTGCAAGATTGATTTTTCAGGGATTTTTCTCAACCTATAGAATTTTATGAATTTTATGTTTGTATTTTGCTAATGGCAACAAAAATATTAAGTGTGGGGTGAGCATATATTGGAGATGTTTTTATGAACTTATTTTTGGATTTATGGATATTTTTGCCTATCTTATGCTAACCACAATATTTTTAATGTAGTTTTAATTTGCTTTTATGTTATTTTGTTTAGTTAGTTAAGTTTCTTTTATGTTATTTTGTTGTTAGTTTGTTAGTTTAGTTTACTTAAATTTTCTTAATGTTTATTATTGTGTTTATATTTTTAAGTTTATGTTTATTTACTTATCTTCTATAATTTTAATTTATATTTAGCTTAGTATGTTGATATTTCTTTAGTTTCTGTTTATCCTTTTACTTTTCAGCTTTTGATTATTTTTTTCGTTATTTTGTATCTTTTATTCATGTTATAGTTTTTAATTTTTGTTTTAATTTTTTTACTTTATTTTTTAGTTGTTTTCTTCAGTTGTCATAAAAAAACTTTGACACTTTCGCTTAGTTTGCCCTTAGTTGTTCCTGTTGTGGACACCTTAAATTAAGGTTGAGAAAAGCTTGTTTAGGATAGTTGAATGAATGAAAAGTAATTAGTTATTGATTGTTTGCCTTTATCATTTAGGTTCAAATAGATTGATACTAATAGGTCTCCAAAAATAAAAAAAACCAGTGCATAAAGGTGATCGAATAGGGATTCTAGAGTGCTAGAACGTTTTTCATCACCTTCAAAGCATTCATAGTAATTTAAAGATAGAGCTTGAAATGAATTAGGCAAGGTTTCATTGTAAGCCTTTAAAAAACTTTTGACTTACCCAGTATTAAATTGTTTCCCTTTGCATAACTCCTTTAAGCATATTAAGGTATGCTGATTACGTACCAAATTTTTTATTTTTGACACATTTATGTAATTATCCTAGTCTTAAACCCTTTTTCTTACCCTTTTAGAACTAGCCTTTCTTAAAGTGAGTAAGAGGAAATTATTTCTGGACTAAAAGAGAGATAAGCTAAGAGAAGGGTTGAATGTCAAGGAGAATTTTAGATTAGAATAATTTTGTGAATGTTGAGGATTATTTCCAAAATGTGGTTGTGTGTAAGGAATTGTAACCAATTCCCTATGTTTCTTTTCATAAAAATTCAAAAAAAAAAATAGAAAGAAGAGAAGAAAAAAAGAGTTTAATGAAATAACGTTTTGAATTATAGCTCGAAATAAGTGTGGGGTAGCTTGCTGAAGTTAGAGAAGGAATTTTGGCGCTTGTAATTTGATCGAGCAATAGTACTATCAAGTGAGCATTTTAAACTAATCCCTCTCTTAAAAATTTGAATTTTGTTCAATCGCATAAAGCATTATGGGTAGTCTAATATTTAAAACATCTTTTGAATAAAAAAAAAGGGTAAAACATGAGCTAAAAAATTTTTAGAGTATTATTAGGTTGAGTGGATTTATTGAATGGCTATTTTATCTTACACATTTTACACATTTCTTTGTTAGCCATACCCCAATGATGCTACAACCTGTATAAGACCTGATAATCTTGCTTTGTTTATAATTGTTTGTGAAGATGACCTTCAGGTTATGATGCTAAAGAAGAGTCCTATGGCATCTCTTGAGTTTCAAGAGTGAAATCATATGTGTAAAGCTTTGCATACAAATTCTATTCTGGATTGTTGGAATGCACTAGAATTTTATAATTTAGAAGTTATCATTAGGCCTATTACACACATTAGGAAACTAGCTAGTATGATTTAAGTTAAATTCTTTTCGATTTAGAGCAACAATTAGTAACTTCTACTATAGTGTTATTTAGCTTTCTTTGATAACTCTGAATTAGTGTTTATTTTCAACATATTTGTCTGTGTTTATGTCTCATTTTGCATGTTTTTCCTATTTTAAGTGTTAAAATCCTCTTTTTATGCTAAATAGGTCTATTTTGTGATTTATGAAGTTTTTGAGTGATCAAAGCAGGTGTATTCTTGAATTTTTTGCAGAAAAAGGCTAACACTCAGTTGAGAGCATTTGTTTCAGCCTTGTGCCATGCAGATCCTCAAAATGCACTATTTCACCAAGGGACTCAGCTGAGACCAACCATCTTTATCGTGTCCAATGAGGACTTTAAGGTTAATTCAGTCCACAAGGTATGAGTCGTGCCCTACTGCTACAATACTCTTTTAATCGATTGGACTCGATTGAGACCAATCGTCTACTGTGTCCTACAATAGGGCAGTATAAAAACTACATTTCATCTGACTATAGAAGAGATCTTTTGAGGTTTTTGAATTTTAGGGTTTTTCTTTGTAGTTCTTCATACTTTAGGTTTTTTATACTTAGTTTCTATGGATTTGCTTGTAAAAATTACACTTTTAATATAGGTTTACATCAATAATAAAAAAATACATACTTATAGTTTAAAGTTCCATTTTTCAATCGAGCTTAACTTGGAGAAGAAGAGAATAAATTACTGCAACTTTTGATCCACATCTTTAAATGGGTTTAAGAGTTTCTTCTTACCTTTTTTTTTGTTGTTTTCCTCATGACTAGTGAGTATTTGTGTTATTGTTTAGGGATTTTGAATCACCTAAACCATACAAGGAATATGAACTTATTTGTTATATATATATATTTGAAATGTTTCTTTTCCCTTGTGCTTATCTTGGTATGAATGTTATTCAAGTATTTATGTTGTTAATCTTGTTCAAGTTGATGGGTTTATGCTTGTTTAATGTTAATGTCATGTATGCTCTATTTTTCTTCATATATGTTGTTAGATCTAGGGTTTGTGTGTTGTAAAAATCAATAGAAGAGCGGAAAATGAATAGATATTGAAATAGTAGGCTTTGGAATGGGATACTAGTTCATATCTAGGTCCTGAGATCCATGCTTATGTTGGCCATTAGGTAGGCTTCAAAATGGGATATCTAACAGTTAGAGTAGTAGGCATTGAAATGGGATACTAAGGGTTTAGATGGATTTTCCACTTCTGAAATGTATGATTGTTATGTTAAAATGAACCTTGTATGGGTATGGGGGGATTAGATTCCTGATCAATGTCTTTTTCCATTGTTACCTTTATCTATTTTATAATTTCTACTTTTAATTGTCTTATTAGTTTGTACTTTGCATTTTCTTTACTTTTATGATAATTGTTTTTATCATGAACACAACAAGATCAACAATAATTGGGTAGTTCTTTAAGCACATACTCCAATCAATCAATCAATTATTCTTGAACCAATTGTGCTCCCTAGGGTTTGATATTCATGGACCTTAAAAATACCCTACTTTATTACTTGTCGATTCAGTATACTATCCTATGTATCAAATACATCTATTAATAGACTTAATGATACTATCATTATTAAACCATTCCTTTTATTTCTTAGG
This sequence comes from Excoecaria agallocha, assembly GCA_037975025.1. NCBI lineage: Eukaryota > Viridiplantae > Streptophyta > Magnoliopsida > Malpighiales > Euphorbiaceae > Excoecaria > Excoecaria agallocha. The sequence goes on along the minus strand of CM075807.1, from coordinate 92,834,386 downwards.
CACAGTTTTAGTTTGCTAATACATTGAAATAATAGTTTATTTCAAACCCATAAATCAAATCAAATTGTGTACATAAGTTGTGAGTTGATAATTCAATTGTTCTTATTTGCAAGGAGTCACACATCATTTATTAATGCAAAGTAAGAAACATATAACTATATAAAACGTGTATTAGCTAACATGATTAATGATAAGACATCAATAATGCACAAGTTCATATGCATATAACTTATAGACCCAGGTATGTATATGTGATATTAAAATACTATATCTGCATATTTAAAGTATAACTTCAAATGGATGTAAGCAGTGTTATCCTCTTTACTTTATCTTTCTTTACTTTTCTCTTTCCAATCATGTACTTGCATACATATATGTATATGTATAACTATGAGCATGGTATTATATACATGTTCATGTATAAGTATTCAGTAATTAAAATTAATACAAAGACATGTAATTCATCATATGTATATGATAGAGATACAGATCATCATGCTATGTTGAATTTCCTTATTCGAATGATATGTGTATACATATCTAAATCTCACTTTTCATCAAAGCATACATTATGATTTAGAAAAACATATTAAATAGGCCTATATTTTCATGCTTGAACATTTCACTATCATACTTGTATGATATGTTCATAAGAACTATAATTATATGGAGATAAATATATATATTATCATTTCATAAGTGCATATCTATACAATTCACTATGTACAAAACTTGCGAATCTTTATATTTAAACATACATTTACATGTCCAAAATCGATTAACATATTGAGTACATATAACCAAAATAATTTAACCAATAAAGTTATTCAAATATACATGTCACTCCCATTTTAAGGTTGATACCCATTCATACATGTTCATACTTTATTTATGATTATACATACACATATACCCTTGTAAATCTCATTACATCTTTTGTACATGTGAAATTGACATTTCAAACTATGAGCATATCAATAATTCTAAGAAATCAATATCAACCATGTATATTTTAAGTGTACAATCATTTAGGCATATATGTAATATCCAATTACAAACATTTTAAACACATCCACTCATGAAGGTATGGCCATTTATACATGTTTATACTATTCTAATTAAACATCTATGGTCATATCTTTTCATGTATAAGTCATATAAATAGATATATTAGCTTTAGGTTCAATGATTGTGATATATAACAAAGTACCATCATCCTTACATGTGACCAAATAACCTGATATGCTTTCATTTTTTTGGTCAAATTACATTAAAATTATATGAATAGACATGGGTAAGATTTTAGCATTGAAATATCATGTGTAGAACAAAATAGGGGAAGCATATGGTGGAGATCAAATGGTCTATTACTTATCTTTAGTACAAAAAGGTGTACACAGCTAAGACCAATTTATCTCTGTCGTGTAAAACAATGCAGTCTAGATACAGAAGGTTGTACACAGCTAAGACCAATCTATCTCTACCATGTACCCATCTTTATCTTCAAAATTGAAGGGTGTACATGGATGATACCAAATGGTCTCTACTGTGTACCTTAGTCTACCTAAAAAATTCTTAACTGCGAAATTCTATAATGGACTTGCATATCCACAACACCTCAGTAAGAATTATTTTATATGAAAAATTATTTCTAATACTATGTTTCTTCATACATTTAATTATCAAACAACTTGAAATCATCTTGTTTAAAATTTAAATTCTCGAATCTTAGTAAAATAGAGTATCATTCTCTAAATGGGAAAAATGACTATCACCTCAGTAAATTTTAGCTTAAGTTAAAATCATCTTGAAGAAAGAATTGACCTAGAACCTTTAAATGGAAAAATTATACATACGAACCTATTCTTACTTTCCAATTAAAATTACTTAAATTTATTTTCTATAACTCTTTTATTGAGCAAAGTTAACTTCCTTGATTTAGTAGAATCATAAAATGAACAAATGCAAATAATTGTGAGCTTTTCTCATCAACCCAACTAGTTTATCATTGCAATTTTTGTATAAAATAAACACATGCAAAACCATTTTCTATCTAATTAGCCCATCTATTAAACAATGCCATTTTAATTCACCCTAAAGCAAACACATGCAAGATGATAGAAGTTTCCAAACCTGAAATGCAACTCTAAAAACATGTTCTTTAAATTATCTTTCTCTTTGCTTCTTTTTGTCCTTGCTATCTTATCTTTTTGAATACATCCATCGTCAAACTTTACTCATATGTGTAATATTAGAAATTTAAGGGTGCTCTTTAAGGTAGAGAAGTTGGCTTCTATTAGAGCGAGAGAGAGAGAAGAGAAAAATGATTATTTCCTTTTTTTCTTTGGAATGGCCAGCCTCCATCTCCCATTCTCAAATCCCTTCTTCCTTTTTTATACTAAATTTCTGTAGGGTTTTAAGTGGAAGACGACCTCATTCTATAACCCATAAGACAATTCTCACTTAATTTCTTTCTTTTTCTTATTTCACATTTTTACCCCAACTTCCTTACTTTTATTTCAATTGACCACTAACTTATATTTTTATTCCAATTACACACATATGTGTCTTGATATAAAATGACTATTTTACCCTTTTCCATTAAAAACAATTATCCTCTAGATCAAAACTTATAATGCATCAATTAATCAAGCATAAATTAACCATAGCACCATAATATTATACATGGATTCTCCTAGGGCCTATGTTAGGGCTTAACAATTCTCTCCCCCTAAAAAAATATTATCCTTGAAATTCATACTTGTGACATTTGCCAATTTTCATCACTTGCACATCTATAACTCTGTCTTTATCATAATCAAACTTTATCTAATACTATCTCTTATAGCCCCCTTCTTCTTTACTTTATCACATTTAAATTCTATCTAACTTTATCTCTTTATGATAGTAACCTTCTCTTGTTATCATATCATTACTGTGCTCAATGTACATCTTATCAGTTTCCTTTTCAGTTGGTGCCTATACATATGATCTAATGCTTTTCATATCTTATCAAATGATGTTTAATGTTATGCTATGAGAGAATGATGATTTCAGGTTATGTAATAGAATGCAAGTGCATATTCTCATGTAATGTACATGCTTTTCCCCATCCTATACTATGAAATATTTAGTCAACTATCCACACTTGTTAAGGAGTACTATCAGGTATACAGAGCATCATAATCAATCTGAACTTAACATCATACCAACTTTTAATAAGGGTAACCTTATCAAATATATATAAACTATTTCTCATATACCATATTGATATAACCCTTATATACTTTATACATACACCACTATTATAATCTAAATACTAGACATATATATACATATCATATACTATTCATTCTGAAGTTAGAAAGGGTTTTAATAAGTATACTGCCCTTACACTCATACAAATAAGAGTAAGGAGTCTAATCTATTATTCATACATGTCATCCTTGCAAATTCTCACCTTATATAATATTCGAAGCATACATATATGCTTTCTTATTATTAGAATCTATCAATACATATGAACAAATATCAAAAGAAGAGAAGGTAAGTACCAAAAGCTTCTTCGGTGACATCTCGCTTTATTAGAACTTATGTCCTATTAGTCTACACTAATATATTTAATTCCATATATCTGTCCCTTTTGTTATAACTGACCTCTTTTTTTTCTAGATATAGTGGGTACATTAAACTTCTTTTCACTCATTTGTGATGTGCCACTATGCTTTTGTTGTGTTAGGTAATTCACGACAAAATGATATGTATGCCCACATCTAAAACATACCCTTTTCGTAACTCTTTACATACCCCATATATTTTTAGAACAATGTGAGCTTTTATGAGCTTGGGCTCTTCTGCTACGCCTAACTAAACCTCGCATGGGTTGAGATGTATTAGAGATCAGTGTTTCTTATGAAATTCAAAATCTCTTTCTAGAAGTGCAACATGTAGAACCACTTACCAATACCCTTTTTCTTTTGCTTACTTCCACTATTTTTGTACTCTTATTACAATTTCTCTTAGTATCATTTTCCTTTTAACATATCTTAATACCCTATACTTGGATAACTCTTATAAAATCTGAGTCAGGTTGTGGTTCATTTTCAATAAACCTTATACTATTGAAGCAGGCATTTCGTCATGATACAACTGATGGAATATGACATGGTATGATAATCATGATAGCACAGCGGAAAAATAAAAATTTTATCATACATACCATACATATCCAAAACAAGAATCGAAACATGCAATTTTTAGGGTTTTTAAACTTACAAATTTTGATGCCTTTTAATCTTGAATTTGGTGATGACCAGCAACTAAGATACCTCTATCCACCTTAGATCTTGATCACCAATGCCAAGGAACAGCCTTTTACGCCACTCCCTCTATCCTCACACACACACTTGCAAAGAAGGCTTAAAATAGAGATTGCTAGCTCTCTTTTAAGTATTGTGTAATGGCAATTGTTTGAAGCTACAAGACTTGATCTTGTTCTTCTTTAAGGTGCTATTAATGCCTAAGAACACAAGAAAGCAAGGAAGAATCCTTCTCCTTGTGTATTTTGGCCAAGAGAGAATTGTTTTGAGGGAGAGAATTAATTCACGCCAAAAGCAAGGTGGCTTAGCTTATTTCGCGCAACTTCTTTATATATCCTAGGGTTTTATTTCTTTTAATGTGTATACTTATCCTTTGGCAAGTCTTAGATTTGAATTCAAATATCCTAAGATAATAAATTCAAACTCTATCACTTCCTAAAGATAAGTAATCTATTTTGAATTAAACTCCTTTGAATTTAAATTCAAATTTGAAATAAAACATAAGTCATTTAATTAAATGAAAACACTTAATTTAAATAAATAGCATGTGCCGAAATTCCTTGATTTCCCTCTTGGAATTTCGGCCACTTCATTAAATAAATAAGTGATTTAATTTAATTTAAATTCCTTTAGGCTTTAATACTCAATTAACTTAATTAACACAAGATAATTAATTAATTGAAATTAAACCTTGTGGGCTGAATTTCTCTCTCTCATGGACCAAAGCCCAATAGCAATTTTATAACCCATTACATACATTAATTTGACTTTAATTAAAAGTCCAAATTAATGCCCAATACTTAATTTAAACATTTTAAGCCCAATGCTTTGTGTACGATCCTATAGGTCCATTTAATGTTGGCAATGAATTAACAAATTAATTCAAAGGCTATATATATTCTCTAGCAAGATATTATAGCATTCCAAATTAAATGAAAATGCATATAGCATTTGGTGACCTAATGCAATTTTGCATAGTCCCTTACCCTTAAATATCAGAATTAATATAAGGCATGGAACTAGTCATCCTTATATATATTAATTCCTTTCTTGATATTCCAGTGACATTGAACTCTCAGATAAATAATGATTACTCATTATTTCATCTCGGTATGGCCATACACTTCTCAGTTCACTGATCAAGTGGCCGGTGATATTTTCTCTCTTATCGAGAGGGGTAATCCCTTCACTTCTCTCATGCTCTCTAACATGAATCAATGCATACCCAATCATACCCGTACTTGTCACTCTGTTACGAGCACGTTAGGTGTATGTCAAAGTACATAGTAATTCATAAAAAGTTTCATAGAGATTTCAGGTCTAAGAACTCCGATACAAAACTTACATATGAGAAACACTTATGACTTGTACCATGTAGTGTTCTCATGAGCGGATCGAATCCAGATACCATGTTCTTTTACATGTATCTATGATCTCTGATTGACACTCTTGTCCTAATGATCCGTAAGACAGAACTCATAGTATCAGAGAGAGCATACTAGTCTTAATTCACTGTTATTCCTATAACAATGACTGACTAGGGATGTTTAGAATGAAGTCCCATTTGTTTCAAGGTCTTACAATCACGTGCCTCACACATGATAACTTAAACCGAAACGATATTCTTGGATAGTTTTATCAATTGACATGCACGGGAATACAAAAGATAAAACAAATGCCTCATTTTATTAACTAAGTGTTTTATTACAATGTATTGGGGCTAGGGCTTACACTAACAATCTCCCACTAGCACTAGTCCCAATTGGGCATAGCCCTAAGACCGAACATTCTCAAATGAGCTTCGTGCAGATTTGGACGTAACTGTTTCGTCAAAGGATCTGCTACATTGTCTTCACTTGCTATCTTGCTAACCTTGACGTCCCCACGATCAATGATTTCTCTGATCAGGTGGTACCTCCTGAGTATGTGTTTGGATTTCTGGTGTGACCGGGGCTCCTTTGCCTGTGCGATGGCCCGTTGTTGTCACAGAAAATTTCTAATGGATCTAGGATGCTTGGGACCACTCCTAATCTAGAAATAAAATTTTTAATCCAAACAGCCTCTTTTGCAGCCTCACTTGCTGCAATATACTCAGATTCTGTAGTTGAGTCGGCAACGGTTTATTGCTTTGAGCTTCTCCAGCTGACAGCACCACCGTTTAAAACAAAAATAAATCCAGATTGCGATCTAGAATCCTGAGTGCTGGTCTGAAAAGCAGCATCGGCATAACCTTGTACGACGAGCTCTTCTTGACCACCATACACCAAGAAGTGATTCTTAGTCCTTCGCAGGTACTTTAGAATCCCTTTTACAGCAGACCAGTGCTCCTCACCAGGGTCTTGCTGAAACCTAATGGTTATACTCAGTGCATGAGCAACATCCAATCTAGTACATAACATAGCGTACATGATAGATCCAATAGCAGATGCATTTGGGATTCTACTCATGTTGTCCCTTTCCTCTTTGGTTTTAGGGCACTGTTCTTTAGTCAAAGGAACTCCCAAAGCCAAAGGTATGTACCCTTTCTTTGAGTCTCCCATACTAAAACGCTTTAGTACTTTGTCTATGTACTTTTCTTGACTTAGTCCCAAAAGCCGATTCGATCTATCTCTATAGATTCGAATACCAAGTATTGTCTCGGCTTCACCTAAGTCTTTCATTGAGAAACATTTTCTCAACCATTGCTTAACCTTTTGCAATGTTGTAATGTCATTCCCAATGAGAAGGATGTCGTCCACATATAGGACCAGAAACACTACTATGCTCCCACTAACCTTCTTGTACACACAAGCCTCATCTTCGTTCTTGATGAAGTCAAATTCTTTGACTGCCTCATCAAAACGAAGATTTCAACTTCGGGATGCTTGCTTTAATCCATAAATGGATTTTTGAAGCTTGTAAACCTTCTTAGGATGCTTAGGATTGACAAAACCTTCAGGCTGTGTCATATACACATCCTCAAGTAAATTTCCGTTGAGGAAAGCAGTTTTGACATCCATTTGCCATATCTCATAATCATGATATGCAGCTATGGCAAGCAAGATCCTAATGGACTTGAGCATGACTACAGGCGAAAAGGTCTCGTCATAGTCTATACCATGAGTTTGTCGAAAACCTTTTGCTACTAGTCTACCTTTGTAGGTCTTATCAGCTTTTAGTTTGAATAACCACTTGCATTCAATTACCTTAGCACCTTCCGATGGATCAACCAAGGTCCAAACCTGGTTATCGTACATTGATTGCATCTCGGATTTCATGGCTTCAAGCCAATTTTCCGAGTCTGGGCTTTCAATAGCTTCTCGGTAGGTAGTAGGATCCTCACGATCTACTAACTCAATAGTGTCACTGTCAGTGATTAGAAATCCATATCTCTCAATCTCCTGACGTACCCTACCAGACCTTCTAGGTACTTGTGTAATGGGTTCTTGTTCCACAACTGGTTGTGAACTTGATCCCATTTCCAACTCATCCTCTATAGGAGCTTGTGGCACTTGAATTTCTCCAAGTTCTACTTTACTCCCACTGTCTTTCTTGAGAAGGAACTCCTTTTCCAAGAAAACAGCCTTGCGAGCAACAAATACTTTGTTCTCGGCTTGTGAGTAAAAGTAGTATCCCTTTGTTTCTTTGGGATAACCCACAAACAAGCAGACAGTCGATTTGGACTCTAGTTTGTCAGATGTTAATTTCTTAACATGTGCTTCACAGCCCCAAATCTTGAGAAAAGACATATTGGGTTCTTTCCCAGTCCATACCTCGTATGGTGTCTTCTCAACTGCTTTAGTTGGAGTACGGTTCAATAGAAACGCGGCAGTTTCTAATGCATAACCCCAAAAAGAGATAGAAAGATTGGCTTGACTCATCATAGATCGAACCATGTCTAACAGAGTTCGATTTCTCCTTTCGGCCACACCATTCCATTGAGGTGTTCCAGGAGGAGTGAGCTGTGAAATAATACCACACTCCTTTAGATGACTGTCAAACTCTTGGCTTAAGTATTCGCCACCTCGATCTGATCGAATGGCTTTTATACTTTTGCCAAGTTGGTTTTCTACTTCGTACTTAAACTCTTTGAATTTCTCAAAAGTTTCAGACTTGTACTTCATTAGATAGACATAGCCATATCTACTGAAGTCATCTGTGAATGTCACGAAGTAGCTAAAACCACCTCTAGCATGTGTACTTAAAGGTCCACATACATCGGTATGTATTAGTTCCAATAAGCCATTAGTCCTTTCACCTTTTTTATTAAAAGGACTCTTTGTCATTTTTCCATGCAAACATGGCTCGCATGTGTCATAAGACTCTAAGTCGAATGACCCAAGCACTCCAGTTTTGTGGAGTCTTGAAATGCATTTTTCATTTGCATGTCCTAAACGACAATGCCAAAAGTAAGTAGGGTTCAATTCGTTTGATTTAACCCTCTTTGTATTAATGTTGTATATCGACTCTTTGTTTTGTAAATCAAGGATATAAAGGCCATTTTGCAACATGGCATTGCCATAAGAAATGCATTGGCGACGAATATGAGCATTGCCATTTTTAATAACAAAATCAAATTCATCATTATCCAAACATGAAACTGAAATAATGTTTCTGCTCATAGCAGGCACATAATAACAATTATTCAAAACAATACAAAGTCCGGAAGGTAAAGTGAGGTGATAGTCGCCTATCTCCATGGCAGCAACTCGTGCTCCATTCCCTACACGGAGGTCCACTTCATTCTTCCCAAGTAACCGCCTATTTCTTAGCCCCTGCACATTTGAACAAATGTGAGAACCACAATCGGTATCCAATACCCAAGTGGTAGAAATAGAAAGGTTAATTTCAACAACAAAAATACCAGAACTGGACGCCTTGGCTCCATTCTTCTTTTGTTCTTCCTTGAAGAGAGCGTAATTCTTCCTCCAATGCCCTATCTTGTTGCAATGGAAGCAAGTGCTCTCACTCTCTTTGAGTTTTGGCGCCTTGGGCTTGGATTGGGCTTGAGGTGCACTCCCACTTGACTTGGGTTTTGCCTTTCCCTTTCCCTTTCCCTTAGCGGGTCCCTTCTTAATTCCCTTTTGAACCATTAGAACGGGATTGGTCTTTCGAATGTTCTCTTCAGCATTCTTAAGCATCCCATGAAGCTCAGTGACTGACTTGTTCATTGCATGCATGTTATAATTCATCACAAATGGATCATAAGCAGCAGGCAATGATCCTAAGATCAAGTCAGTGGCCAATTCCTTTGGCACTAGTACCTCAAGCTTCTCAAGAGTATCAAGATACCCTTTCATCTTGAGTACATGGGTACTAACAGGAGTACCCTCAGCCATCTTGCAAGAAATTAAGGCCTTTGTTGTCACGAACCTCTCGTGACGAGCTTGCTCTTGGAACATCTCCTTGAGGTGCACCATGATCGCATAAGCCTCTTGGTCCATAAATTGCTTTTGCAAGTCAGGCACCATAGTGGCCAGCATCAGACAGGTCATATCGTTGGAGTCGCTCTTCTTGGTCTCAAAAGTTTCCTTTTGAACCGCAGAGGCATTCCTTCCTGGTTCTTCAGGCAAGGGTGCATCCAAAACATACGACTTTTTCTCTTGCTTAAGAACTATTCTTAAGTTTCGAGACCAGTCTATGAAATTGGTGCCATTTAATTTGTCCTTTTCAAGGACCGATCGCAATGAGAAATTGTTATTTGAAGATGCCATTTTCAATCTACAATAAAATTTAGCAAGATTAAATGAGGTCTTATTTATGATCCCACAAACCGAATTAATATCCCTTTAAATAATTCGCGTTAGTGATTTAATGTGGGCCAAGATCCACTTTTCACAACAACTTATTAGTCAAGCTGAGCTTGTACACCTAACAAGTTAAGTTACTTAGGTAGGAAAACTCCAATCATGTCTCGTACATGACTCTTGGATCAAATGGGCTAACATATTAAGATGTTATAGCACAACCCATTTATTAGTTGCCTAGGTCCGGGCATCCCTTTCCATGATAAGTCCAACCTACATTCACAACCCATGCCTCACAAAGATAATCGGGCGCATCTAGGACTCCTAGTCTACGTGACCGATGATCGATGCCTTGACATGTTTCGAATTAGGAAGGCAACTTTGTGACTTACTATTTTTTTTAGGGATTCATTTTATTTCGGCTTACATGGCATACGTTTTGTCATCCATACATAGCATGCATATATAAATAATTGCATAAAGTAAAGCGTGACAAACATGAGCCCAAAAACCTACAACTAAGATTCTATACTATTACATAAGAATCTTCGAGTTGGGCTTCTCCACTCCGATGGGCTTCATCTTGATTTACAAAGTCTTCAAATAAATTCTATTCTAAGAAATAAATGAAACTTTTACAATAAAATATAATGGCACGCAGGCCATATTTAATTACAAAAACCCAGGGCCCATGAATGCACCATGCATATTCATTCATCATCACACCAAACAAGCAAATAAATATACATAGCATTCATGGATCAAACAAAGTCCAATTTTAATTAATTTAGCCAAGCCCATTAATGGAAATTGTGTACTTGAACCTTTAAGAGATGACCCCGTGATGGGCCTGGGCCGAAGCACAATGGACTAAATCCTCTTATTGAATAAGTTCTCTTAAAAGCCCAAAACACAAACTAGTTAGATTTGTGCCATAAATCAACTCTAGTATAATTTCCAATTTTGCCATTTTTAATTTTATGTCATACAGCCCATAAACATTAAAAATACATATAATATGTGCTAACATGAATTAAAAATAAAATCATGAAGAACACATATAATAACACACGGCATTCATGCAAAAACAAACAAACAACAAAACTAGTTGTTTAATGCTTATGTAATGCCATGAAATGCACAAACATTTAAATCAATTTTATGAGTCATTTAATATTCTAAATAAGTCCATAAATATTGATTTAATATTCTGTACAAATCTGATCTAAATGTGTTTTTACCATTTTAATCAAAACAAAACAAACAATCTTGATTAAACATGTAACAAACACAAACTAGTCATAGTTTTAAGTGATTTTAAAATTAATCAATTAAATTGTCATGGACCAGAATTAAAACCAAATTTAAAATATGTCCATACCTGATAATTAATCTTTAAATATCACTTACAAACATGCCAAAAATGTTTTTACATTTAATTTTGAAAACTAGTTGTTAAACTAGCAATTTACATGCCAACTAGCACCTAGTTTCATAATTAACATGTACCATCAGGTATAAATAATTAAATCCGACCATTACCAGCCCTAATAACATCTTAGGACAGTATATTAACATGTCATATTAATTATAATACCTATCTAATCAATTAAAATCATTTTTACACCAAAACAATGCAAAAAACTCAAAACAGAAAATTTCAGATTTGCATGTTTTCAAAATAACGATTTTTAATTAATTTTTTCATGCATCTAAAGCACTAAAATAAGCATTTCTAGGCTCTGATACAACTGATGGAATATGACATGGTATGATAATCATGATAGCACAGCGGAAAAATAAAAATTTTATCATACATACCATACATATCCAAAACAAGAATCGAAACATGCAATTTTTAGGGTTTTTAAACTTACAAATTTTGATGCCTTTTAATCTTGAATTTGGTGATGACCAGCAACTAAGATACCTCTATCCACCTTAGATCTTGATCACCAATGCCAAGGAACAGCCTTTTACGCCACTCCCTCTATCCTCACACACACACTTGCAAAGAAGGCTTAAAATAGAGATTGCTAGCTCTCTTTTAAGTATTGTGTAATGGCAATTGTTTGAAGCTACAAGACTTGATCTTGTTCTTCTTTAAGGTGCTATTAATGCCTAAGAACACAAGAAAGCAAGGAAGAATCCTTCTCCTTGTGTATTTTGGCCAAGAGAGAATTGTTTTGAGGGAGAGAATTAATTCACGCCAAAAGCAAGGTGGCTTAGCTTATTTTCTCGCCAACTTCTTTATATATCCTAGGGTTTTATTTCTTTTAATGTGTATACTTATCCTTTGGCAAGTCTTAGATTTGAATTCAAATATCCTAAGATAATAAATTCAAACTCTATCACTTCCTAAAGATAAGTAATCTATTTTGAATTAAACTCCTTTGAATTTAAATTCAAATTTGAAATAAAACATAAGTCATTTAATTAAATGAAAACACTTAATTTAAATAAATAGCATGTGCCGAAATTCCTTGATTTCCCTCTTGGAATTTCGGCCACTTCATTAAATAAATAAGTGATTTAATTTAATTTAAATTCCTTTAGGCTTTAATACTCAATTAACTTAATTAACACAAGATAATTAATTAATTGAAATTAAACCTTGTGGGCTGAATTTCTCTCTCTCATGAACCAAAGCCCAATAGCAATTTTATAACCCATTACATACATTAATTTGACTTTAATTAAAAGTCCAAATTAATGCCCAATACTTAATTTAAACATTTTAAGCCCAATGCTTTGTGTGCGATCCTATAGGTCCATTTAATGTTGGCAATAAATTAACAAATTAATTCAAAGGCTATATATTCTCTAGCAAGATATTATAGCATTCCAAATTAAATGAAAATGCATATGGCATTTGGTGACCTAATGCAATTTTGCATAGTCCCTTACCCTTAAATATCAGAATTAATATAAGGCATGGAACTAGTCATCCTTATATATATTAATTCCTTTCTTGATATTCCAGTGACACTGAACTCTCAGATAAATAATGATTACTCATTATTTCATCTCGGTATGGCCATACACTTCTCAGTTCACTGATTAAGTGGCCGGTGATATTTTCTCTCTTATCGAGAGGGGTAATCCCTTCACTTCTCTCATGCTCTCTAATATGAATCAATGCATACCCAATCATACCCGTACTTGTCACTCTGTTACGAGCACGTTAGGTGTATGTCAAAGTACACAGTAATTCATAAAAAGTTTCATAGAGATTTCAGGTCTAAGAACTCCGATACAAAACTTACATATGAGAAACACTTATGACTTGTACCATGTAGTGTTCTCATGAGCGGATCGAATCCAGATACCATGTTCTTTTACATGTATCTATGATCTCTGATTGACACTCTTGTCCTAATGATCCGTAAGACAGAACTCATAGTATCAGAGAGAGCATACTAGTCTTAATTCACTGTTATTCCCATAACAATGACTGACTAGGGATGTTTAGAATAAAGTCCCATTTGTTTCAAGGTCTTACAATCACGTGCCTCACACATGATAACTTAAATCGAAACGACATTCTTGGATAGTTTTATCAATTGACATGCACAGGAATACAAAAGATAAAACAAATGCCTCATTTTATTAATTAAGTGTTTTATTACAATGTATTGGGGCTAGGGCTTACACTAACAACAACAGTAGGATTGAGGTCAATTAAATTCGAAACCCTGGAGTTGATGATTTCTCCAATCTCTTTTCTAGTTTCTTTTAATTCATCCATCCTTTATAGTATAATGAAAAAATAGGGATATCTACATTTGGCCAACACACTGCAACTTTCCATGATAACTAATTTCTAAACTCTTATTGACCAAAATCACCTAAACTTAGCCTCTAATACCAAATTCTAACAACCAATCTAATAGCCTATTTCTATCATCACACATATCTCAAATGTAACTTTAACTTACTAATTGTTTTATATGTATGCTCATTGTACAAAAGTCTCTTGAGAAAATAAAGCATAACATGTAAACTTTACCATTGGATTTTATCTCACAAAAGCGTCTCTTTATACATTACAAAATTACTAAAACACTTTACAAAATTTCTAGTACAAGATAAAAACTTTAAAACCTAAGGAAAACCAAAATAAGGACTTTATACTTTCAATCTCTTCTATGAAGTGTGTTGGCCATCCAGTTGCAGATGATATCCCTATAAAGGAGTTCTGGCTTGACAACCCACACGGGTTAACACTCATACTAAGCTAGATTACTTAGTGGGAAACAAACATCATGTGGATGATCTCTCTCCAAAGTCGTCAAAAATAACACATACACTTAAAAGCATATTATTAGGCATACAAACTAATTTTTTTAAACAATAGAAATATGATCATAACATTTCAGGGCATTATTTAATCTTTTTTAATTTATATATTCAACTACATTACCAATTATCAATCACTTACTTATCAACTCTTTATTGCCTTAGAAATTTTCAAGTAGTACTTGAGATTATATACATCAATATGATTTTCTTGATTCCTATAATTCATTCTAGGTTAGTCTTAAGGACTTACACCAATTTCATGTGTGCATGTTAATACCAAACTATATTCATAGAGAATCTCATTAATTAATCATAAGGGACTAAGTTAATTAATTAGTTCCATATGCATATGTTCCAACTAAAATTTTCATGGCATATAAATATTTACATTACTATCTTATGTATCAAATGCATTTATTAATAGACTTAATGTTATTATCATTATTAAACCACTCCTTTTCTTTCTTGGGTATAGTTCTATTTTGCAAATACATTGAAATAAGAGTTTATTTCCATACCATAAATCAAACCAAATTTTGTACACATGTTATGAGTTAATAATTCAATTGTTCTTATATGTAGGAGTCACACATGTCATTTATCAATGCCGTGTAAGAAACATATAACTATAGAGGATGTGTATTAGCCAATATGATTAATGAGAATACATCAATAATGCACAAGTTATTATGCATATAACTTAAAGACCTAAGTATGTACATACGATATTAAAATACTATATATACATATTTAAAGTACAACTTCACTCAGTATTATATTTTCCATATACAATACATGGATTCATATAAAGATAATATGCAGATCAAGTTAAGAATTATCATGTGTTTGTTTCTTTTAGTTTCACATAATGCTTTTTCATATTCTATATTAAGCCTATAATTTTTCTAAAGAAGTGGATAAAGGGTGATACTATGGTACCCAAAGGCACAACAAGGATACCCAAAGGTATCAGATAATATACCTAAATGGGGTTAAATTTGTATTATAAATCAGTCAAATGGATCCAAATGGGGTTGGCCAATGGACCAAATAGTGTTAGTTAGTGATCCAAACAGGATCAATACTATGCTATGGATCCAAACGGGTCAAACTATGGTAGCTACAATATACCTCTATAGGCATGCCTATCTATCCACGACCTAGATATAAACGTAGGCAATGTTATCCTTTTTACTTTATCTTTCTTTAATTTTCTCTTTCCAATCATATACATACACACACACACATATACATATATATATGTATGTATGTATGTATGTATGTATAACTAAGAGCATGGTATTATACCAATGTTTATGTAGAATCATTATATTCTTGTAATCAATACAAAAGCATTTAATTTATCGTATGTATATGATAGTGATATCGATCATCATGCTATCTTAAGTTTCCTTATTCAAATGATAAGTGTATACATATCTATATCTCACTTTTCAACAAAGCATACAATATGACTCGGAAAGACATATATAGTAGGCTTATAATTTTATGCCTACATATTTCATGAGAAGGAGAAATTATGGGCCTCAAGTATTGAAGAATATTATCCCTAAGGAGGAAAATTTGATTGTGAAAATTATGGAAGAAAAGCTAGAAACTTTGACAAAGATGCTATCAGATGGGAAATGAGTCAATCTTAAGTATATTTATTTAGATGGTGAAGATGTTTTGCCTAATTGATTTAAGATTTCTAATTTAATGAAGCTTAATAGAAGATCTAACCCACTAACTCATATCAAGCAATATATTCTATTTATGAAAAACCTACTCTTATTATGAGAGAAAAAGTGGATCTATTCAATCTCAGCCTTATAGGCCCTATTGTTGATTGGTATCACAAGGTTAATAGGAAAACCAGGGAGGATTGGGAGAGATTGATGGAGGAATTCTTTAGGTAATATGATTGTAGCACATGTATGGTAGTGAGTTTAAAAAATTTAGAGTTTTTACAGTAAAAACCTGGGGAGTCCTTCCATGAGTACCTTAGTCAATAGAGGAATAGAGTAATAAAGATGAAAAGAAAGCCTGACATATAGAACCAAATTTGATTGTTCATTCTGTATGCTAGTCCCTACCTAAAGCAAGTCCTTAAGATGAAAGGATTAAAAAATTAGGAATCATTGAAAGACATAGCGATTAAAGTAGAAGAAGAATATATAGCAAAAAAAGATAATGCTGCAAGTTTAAATAGTGGAAGTTATAGTAGCAATAAGTGAGGTTTTGAAAGATTGAGTTTTGGTAAATGTATTGGTAACAATAGTGGTGGTAGAAAAGACAGTGGAAGAACTACTGAAATGTCAACGATAGAGATCAACCAATGATATTACTCAAAATTGGGTAAGTCATTATCCTAGTGCCTTAGTCATTTGATGAAAGAGGGGAAGTTATAGCTGATGCCATCTAAACTTACAAGGAGTCAAAGTCAGTCAAGACATAGGTCTAGTTGGTATTGTGGTTTCCACTAGCACACAAGGTATAAGGCCAATTATTATCATACTTTGAGGGCATATATCTAAATTTGATTGATTCTCGACAATTTTTAATTTAAAGAAAATAGCCAAGAAGAAGGAAGCTTACAATGTTGTGCAACCACCAATGTTAATAGTTAGGTCTAGGTTAATGAAGTAGTATGTCCTTAAAGATCTATATAGTAATGAGTATTTGGCTATCACTTCCAAGGCTCAAAGAAGTTGTGATAGTTTAGATACAAGCACATGAGGGTCAATCAAAGTAGGGGAATCAGTTCAATTAGTGGATATATGGGATATAGATAGCGAGGTGGGCTTAGTTAAGGCTAAAGAAGAGTCAAAGGACTTATGGAAAACCGATGAAGATGAGAAGGAAGTGACAAATGAAAAAGAGTTTCAAGCCATCACTAGGAGTGGTAGAGTCATGCTTGAGGTTGAAAGGTAGAAGGAACCCACTGTGCCTATAGAAGAAAGGGCCATAGAGGATAACCTAGTCTTAAAACAATTTAAAAAAGATACCTACTCAGATTTTGATTAGGGATTTGCTAAGGCAATTGCCTTCCCACCAGCAAAAACTAGTTGAAACTTTGTGTGAATCAATGGTTGTTGACACCATATCTCCTTTTGAACTGTTGGAAATGCTGAAAGGGGATTTCAAGGAGAATATTATGTTCACTAACATGGACCTTCCCCTGGAAGGACGCAAGTATAACTGCCATTTGTACATTAGGGCTGAAGTAAATAGTATGCACATTGCATGTGTAATGTTCAATTATGGCTCTTCCCTTAATGTATGTCCCTTTATAGCAATAGCAGCCTATGGTATCAATGATACCATGCTCACTAAACCTTAGCTTACTATAACAGCTTATGATAACTCTAAGAGGAAAGCTGCTAGCACTTTTAGGGTAGTAGTGAAAATGGATCCTATTGAGATTGAGGCAGAGTTTGTAGTGTAATTAGCAAGCTCTAAATCACATTAAGATAAAGTTATGACATTAAATAATGCAAAAAATATATTGAAACCATCAATTAACATAAATAAGAGAATAAAATACAAGCTTCACATTTTACAACAATGGAGGAATCCACCACCTAATCATGTCTCTAACATGCTCTATGATGTGGATTCGCATATCAACCAAATTTAATCATGCTAATTACACAAACACAAAATTTAAACATATTATAATTACACCAAACAATCACATTATAATGCAATATAATTTGTAAAGAGAGAAAGTATAAATGAGCCTAAAATATTACCCTTATGAGATATTCTTACTTTAAAACTCTTATAGTTCAGATCCCCACTTCGATTTATGATTCTTTTTTTCATAAAGAAAATGCAATAAAATTCATTTATGTCCATGTATTTGATTAAAAGATTGCTAAATTAATAACTTAAAGAGAGAAAGAAAATTATTTTTTTCTTCTTCCTAATGTTTAGAGTTGGAGTTCAATTCCAACTCCAAATTCCTAAACTTGGAGGTAAAATTCCAATGAAATCTAGATAAAATCCTCTCAAACATGTAACTTTCTTTTTTGAATTCTAAAAATGTGGGAATTCTAGATTTCGAGCCATGAACATACATCCCTTATTAAGAGGCAATTTTTCCTCAGCCCATAATCCTAAAATTCCCAAAATACCCTTAATTTGACCTTTATCGAGTAGAGGGAGCTATAGACACGCACCCCTCATGTGACAGATGGCCGTCTATCACCTTTAGAGGCCTAAATCAAAGTTTTCAAGCACTTTTGTTACAATACTCAAAAATCATTTGAAAAATCAAAGAAACTTTAAGGCAAATGCAAGAAATTCACAATCAAAGCTTCGAGATTAGAACCTTCTATCAATAATATACTATTTTCTCATCATCAGGTAACCCTTATCTAGCTTGCCTTGGATCGTGGTGTCTAAATCTATTGCATTGGTGCTAAAGTGAGGATAAATTCAAAGTAAAAGGAAAAAGATGCGTACCTAAGGTAGCAAATCTCTTTGTTAATTAAAACACTTGACTTCTTCTAAGGCAGTGAGTCTCTAGGTTAATTGGATAGTTATCATTAGCTTGTCAATGCTTAACCCTGGTTCAGGTAGTTAACATTAGTCTTTCGATGTGTTAACCCTAGTTTCAAATAGTTAACATTAGTTTTTTTATGTGTTAATACTAAATTGACTGTCCAATTAGTGCCTAGGGCATGCAAAATCTTGACAAGTTAATTAACTCTTATTACCACCTGGGGCATGTAAAATAAGGATGAATTGTCTTGATTAATGTCTTCTTATCAACATGTTAAAACATCATAGATGGGTTAAATGCCTCTTAGGAGGACTTTGATACTTGTGAAAAGAACTTGATGTTATTGTGATGTTGTAATTTAAAACAGATACTAATCTTATGGAGATGTAGGTTTATCTTTGAGCAGGACAACCATCCTTTAGTAATTGCCCCAATCATAGTGCCTGCAAAAGGATTTTGTCACCTTAGAAAAGACTTTGTTACCTGAGAGACTTAAAATGCCTTGACAAAGGATTTAATGCTTAATGCTAACTAAAAAAATCAAAATACCTTGAAAAAAGACTTAATGCTTAATGCTCGCTAAGTGATCCAAAATGCTTTAAAAAAAGGACTTAAAGACTTAATGCTCGATAAGAGACTCAAAATTGCTTGAAAAAGGACTTAAAGACTTAATGCTCCCTAAAAGACTCAAAATGGCTTTAAAAAGGACTTAAAGACCTAATGCTCATTAAAAGACTCGAAATGCCTTGAAAAATAACTTAAAGACTTAATGCTCACAAAGTGACTCAGAATGCCTTACTAAGAGACATAAATGCCTTGAAAAAGGACTTGAAGGCTTAATGCATGCTAAGAGACATGAAATGCCTTGAAAAGGAATTAAAGACTTAATGCTCACTAAGAGACTTAAAATGTTGTGGAAAAGGACTTAATGGCTTAATGCTCACTAAGAGACTCAAAACACCTTGAAAAAAGACTTAATAGCACATGGTTAAGACCTGCAGGCCTGCATAGAAAGTAGATAGTTGGCTTGTTATTTTATCATTCACAATAGAGAAAATATAATCTTGCACTTTAAGGTAAGGGAAAATCATCCTAACTGTTAGGACCATTCTATGAATGGAGGCCTATTGGCTTACCCCCTTATTGTGGGGTGATAAATGAGTTGTATGCTTATGACATTGATTGAAGGAGTTTGGTATGTTGATTTTCACTTGAGAGACATGTTTATGTTTTCTTCCTTGTTGGGGGTTGGGGGAGGACGAGTGCAAGTGTATATGCAAAGGATTATTGTGCATGAGATATGTGTAAAGAATGGAATGCATGCCAAGAGTTATGCCCATGAAATGCATACAAAATGGCTATGTACAATGGAATGTATGGGCCATGCAAAATGCAAGGAAATCTATTTATCCAAGTGAGTCAGGGTCTGATCCTATTGTAATTTTGTTTGACAACCTTTATTACTTTAGGTCATTATTTTGAAGATAGTATGCCCCTTATGGGTTTTCACACTAGCTTTTCTTAGTAGAAAATGCATCCTGTTAGGGATTTTCACATAACTTTGTGCTTAACTTTTGCCTAAAAAGGATCCAATCCATTCTAATAGCTTTTATTCTTTTCTTTTATTTTTTTTAGAAAAGACTACCCATTTCAATGGTTTTCACCCTATCCTTTGGCCTAACTTTTGCTTAGAGAGCCCATTACAATTTTCATCTCCAACAGCCTTTTTCTTTTTTTTTTATTTTTTTAAGGATATGTACTCCCAATTTACACTTTAGCACATATCTTTGTATCTGTCATAGGTCTCTCTCGATTGGTTAATCATACTTATGCTTAACATAAGTCAGCATTCTTATCTACATGCATCGTATGAGATGATAGTAATCATAACAAGATATGTAATGAAAAAACACTAATTCCATTTATTCTTAAGAAGTAACACTTTGTGTGAATATGAATCATGTTATCAATTAGCCCTTTTGGGTTTTATTAATTAAACATTTTCTCTCAACACCTAATTTTTGCCTACCTTTTTCGATTTTAACCCTAGTGGGGTGGCCAATTTTAGTAAGGCTAGCTTTTTTGATTTTCAACTATGGAATTTTTTTCTTTATCATTATTTTATTTTTTATATTTTTATGTGTGGTGCTAGCTATCAGCATGCCTAAATGTCCATGTAGTTAACGATCCTGATGAAAAACTTTGGGGACAATAGCTTGGCACCATAAGGTACATTATCCCTAGCTACATCATTTATAAATTTACCATCAATGTTCTTACTTAAATGTTCTTATCATAACAAGTTGGAGCCATGTATTAACCTTTACTATGCCATTATATTGTATGATTTTTCCTCTCATCATTAGAATAACATTTTAGACCAAGTCTTATTTAATATGCTTTTTTTACTGTGATCTTATCCATATTCTATGCAGTTCCAAATGACTATATCACTACTCTCTAGATTGGCATCAATGTAACGAAAACCATCATTAAGGTTGTCTGCATGTCTATTTGCATTTTTCATCCTTCCAAAATTTACATTGTCATTAGGGTTTCATCTCTTATCCAATATTTTTTGTTGTCTATGTACGTCTTATAACCTTTGATGTGTTCAGCTTGTGTATGGTTCTCCTACCGAGGAGTCTTCTTTGTTGTAACCCTAATGAATACTATTTACTATAATGGCATTCTAGCTTGAGTTGTATTCCATTCTGATGTCATGATAATCTGGGCTTTTCAAGCTAATCAACAGTAAAGGTTAAAAAATGGCCTTTTGGGGATAATGCAGTTGATGAGACGGAGTATCCATCCTAATGTTAGAATTTTCCATGGAAAAAGCCAATAGCCAACTAAGACTACTTTTAAGGCTGATATTGGACTTTTCTTGCATTGTTATGATTGCAAAAGGGAATAATTACAAAGACACGTCAAGTTTATAGTAAGTGTACTTCATAGCTTGCTTCCCATAAACTCCTACAGAAAGGCATTCAACACCCTATATAGAGGCATGATCTTTTTTTCTTCTATTTTTTTTCTTTTTTTTCATTTCTTTCCATATCTAGGTGTCATAATGGATGCAATCAAGATGTTTTTTTATTCTTGAGATCAAGTAGAGCAATGTTCATTGAATTAAATATCCTAAAAATGAATTATAGTTATTGTCATGCATGATACAAATAAATGAGACATTGTAAACATAAATGAAGTTCATATCATTAATGCAATCAAAAGGAAAAAAGTTTTCATTGTTCAAGGACACTTATTACATCATAAAAAACTATTCAGACCCCATCTTTATCTGGTTATAACACCTAGGAAAAGTTGCTATTGTCATTACATGGGCTTAAGTCAATGGTGGTGAGACTTTAAAGCTACCCAAACTTGGTCCTTACCAATAGGTCTAGCTCATCACGAGCATAAAAATCGATGAGTGACCATTTTATGTACCATTTGGTACTAAACTTAGGCTAGTAGGTCTCTTTGACACCTTCCTGCATTGAGTAAATGTAGGGCATGCTTCAAGAGAGCAATGGGGCTAAAAAGGGATGCCTAACTTAAATCTAAAGCTCTATGATGTATGTAATAAGTGCAATTTAAAAAGGCTATGGGATTAATAATAAAACTCAATTATAAAGAACTTAACCAAGATGCTTTTAGGAGCAAGGTCTCTTTAGTCACCAGTAGAGTCACCATTGTGATGTACGCTGGAGCTATACTTGTTATTTGGTTGGATTTTTGGAGGCCTATTATTAGGGTTAAAGATTGGATTAGGCTAACTTAACTCATAAATTGGCTACTTCATAATAGAAAATGATCAAGCCCAAATTATTGTTGATATTCAATCCATAAAGGCATCTACTAATGGACCCAATAGAGGTAGGTATCATGGTGTTGCCACCTAATAGAATATCAAGAAATAAATCTTGACCTTTTGATGCCCAAATAGAGATTAGTGTTTGGGACATCACTATTATTAGGCATCTTAATTAGGTATTTATTTTATAATTTATACTTAATCCCCTTTCCTCCCTCACAAAATGCATTTTATGATAAAAATTAAGTAAACATCCCATTCAAACAAATAAAATGGTAAAAATAGTAAGATAAGCCTATTTATGTTGTTATAGAAGAAAATCATCCAATAACAACAACAGAAAAATATGCATACATAAATCGGGATATTCATTTGGGTTGGGAACATTAGTTCCCTCATGCATATTTTACAAAACTCATTTTATTATTTCATATGGATTTGAGCTAAAAAATTAGACATTGGTCCAAACTTTGAAGGAAAACCCAATTAACTTAATAGAAAACATTTTAAATGCCTTTTCCTCTTAATGTGCAAAAAAATCCTTTTTATTATTAACTATTACATCCTCAAAAAAATAAACCAAATAAATAAATAAGCATAGAATAAATAATAACTAAATAAAACTAAAGCAATAAAAATAAATAAATGATGAAAGGAAGTGGTTAACCAAGGTAACTGGATGGGTTGAGGATAGTGATCAACTCAAAAGCACAATTTCGTATGCAAAAAAGCCACACAAAATCTTGTAAAGGAAAAGATATTAAATACTAAAAAAACCACAAAAGAAAAAAATGAATTAGTATTAAAAATAATACAAATAAAAATAATTACGAATTTAACTATACAAACAGACTGAAACCAAGTGCAGAACCATATCATACATGGTTAAAATCATATAAATTAATGCATAAATATCATGGAGATTGAATAAATGATGTAAAATTACATAAAATACGTGACATACACTAAAATTACCTAAAAATATGGCCACAGATGCTCAAAATAAGGTGAGGGGCACCCACCACAAAGCGAGAGACTAGACAAATAGATGAGCTCATGATGTCCTATCTATCGACCGATAGATGGGCATCCGTCAAGTCATCTTCCCATCCATCATCTTTGGACAAAACAAATTGTAGAATTCCCATGGAAAATATATTGAAAAATTATACAAAATATATATATCTAACCCTAAACCTCTAATTACTAAGCTCTAAATCACACTAAGATAAAGCTATGACATCATATCAAGCAAAAATTATATTAAAACCATCAATTAATAGAAATAAGAGAATAAAATACAAGCTTCACATTTTACAATAATGAAGGAATCCACCACCTAATCATACCTCTAACATGCTCTATGATCTGGATTTACATATCAACCAAATTTAATCATGCCAATTACACAAAAACAACATTTAAACATGTTATAATTGCACCAAATAATCATGTAATTATGCAAGATAATTTATAAAGAGGGAAAGCATAAATGAGCCTAGAATATTACCCTTAAGAGATATTCTGACTCTAATACTCTTGTAGTCTAGATCTCTACTCCAATTTGTGATTCTTATTTTTCATACAGAAAAGGTAATGAAATTCATTTGTGTATTTGTATTTGATCAAAAGATTACAAGAGCAAGAACTTAAAGAGAGAAGGAAAATTATTTTTTTTCTTCTTCCCTAAGGTGGTTCTTTATAAAGTGATTCCTCTCCCTTCAAAACCCTAGATTCTTAGGTTTTATACCTAGGTTAGAGTTAGAGTTAGATTCCAACTCCAGATTCCCAAATTTGGAGATAAAATCCTTATAAAATCCGAATAAAATCCTTCCAAACCTATAACTACCTTTTTAAAATTCCAAAAACGTGGAAATTCTATAATTCAAGTCATGGACAGGCATCCCTCATCGAGAGGTGGTCGTCCCTTAGCTTAGAATCCTAAAATTTCCAAAATGCCCTTAATTTGACATTTGTAAGATAAAATGAGCCACAAATGGGCACCCTTCATGTGATAGATGGTTGTTTATCACCTTTAGAGGCCTAAATCAAAGTTTTCATACACTTTTGTTAAAACACTAAAAAATCTTTTTGAAAATTAAAGAAACATTAAGGCAAATGCAAGAAATTCACAATTAGAGCTTTAAGATTCGAACCTGCTGTCAGTAATATATTATTTTCTCATCATTAGGTAACCCTAATCTAGGCTATCTCAGGTCATGGTATCTATAGCTCGAATTAGTTAGAAAGATAATAAGTGTTTCTACAATAATCAGATTGATGTTGAGAAGCAACCTAAACCACAACCAGGAAAGGCTCCTCATATTTTAGAAAGTTGTATACCAGTGTCCAAGGAATGCAATTATTGTGGGGAGGTTGAGCCTGTTATGATTTAGGGAAAGATTATCCCTAGATTTGACATCTTTAATGATGTCTTTGATTGGTCAACTAGGACCATCAAACTTGTACTAGGGTTCTGGGGTGAAAAAGTTATGGTCAAGTTCATCGATTAAGAGGAGGTACTGATACCAGAGTTATTAGCTATCAAAGAAAAAAGAAAGGAAAAGGTTGAGTGTAAGGCTATGATTCTTGAAAGGAAGACACCATCAGAAAAAGAAGAGGCATTTGTTGCTGCCTCGGTCATCCCTAATTTTAAAAATGATTCTTTTGTTGATGTAATTTACATTACTAAATTGTTTTGTGATGATGTACCTTTTCCTACTCAAGTTAATAAAGAAAATAACTTTGCTTATTTATGTAATGTTTGATTTGAATGCATCATGCACGATCATAATCACGACTCCTCCATATATGACATTAATTCAACAAACACTACTCCATTTAATCTAAGAACTTAGGATAACCCTAAAGAGATCTTGATCGCATCCTTCATAACTCCTAGAGAGAGAATAAAATTTGAGAGAAAATTAATAAAATATGAAAACTCTATGCCTAGATCGATGAAGACATGCCTAAAATTTATAGAGATATTGCAGAGCATGCTATCCTAACATATCCAGATAGTAAGCCAATAAAATAAAAGCTTCAATGGCTCAGGATAAAATGGGCAAAAAAGGTAAAGGAAAAAGTGAAAAGGTAGATTGAAGTGAAGTTCTTGGTCGAAGTATACTATCTTACTTGGCTAGCAAATGTCATTCCTGTTGACAAGAAAGATAAAATGGTATGAATGCGTATAGACTATCGAGACTTGAATAAAGCATGGCCAAAAGATGAATTTCCAGTTCCCCATATATATCTGTTTATTGATAATGCAGCAAAGTATATGATGTACAATTTTGTTGATGGTATACAATTACATCTTGAATAAGATAGTAGATCAGTAGAAGATAGAATTCATTACTAAATGGGAAACTTATAAATGTAAAGTCATACCATTTAGATTGAAAAATGCAGAAGCTAGCTATCAGTGAATTGCTTATGAGGGCCCAATCCTGCCCCTAATCGAATTATGGTAAATTAATGAGGATTATGGTTAAATAAGGCAAAATTAGGTTATTTTGCATTATTAAAGTTAAGTTGCATGAGGGGTATTTTGGTAATTGTGAACATATGTGATGGAGTATAGTTAAATTATAAGGAGAGATGCAATTGAATTAAATTAGAAAATTTGGGTTAAAATGTAAGAAATACAAGTTTAAGGGTTAAAGAGTTTAAAGGTAATTTTGGAATTTCATTGGTGAGATATTTACCGCACTCACCCATTTAAGGAGTCCTGGAGAAGGTGGAGATGGGATATAGGGTAGAGAAGGGAGATGAATCTCTCTCTCTCTCTTTTTAAATACGGATTTAGGATTGAAGAAGCTTAGGATTTGTGAGTTAGCATCTTAAAGGGGAAGAAAGAGATCAGTAAAAGAGCTGGATTAGAGGAACCAGAGGAGATAAAGCTTTAATAATAGGTACAAGAATTAGGTTTACTATATTATTCATTTGTTATGGGAACTTCCCTCTCTTTTTAAATATGTGTCCTTTTTTATGAGGTTAAAGGTTAAATCTAACAATTTAGATGAGTTTGGAAAGATTTAAAGGTTTAATGAACATTATTGTAAGTTGTTAGGTTAAGATCTAGAATATAAGTGTTTGATCTATATAAGTGGGATGTGGATTTTTAGCAGAGATCCAGTGCATAGGCACGCATCCCCTTTGGTTTCTCCCTGATTGGTCATGCATCCCATTTGATTTTCCCCTACATGGTCATACGTCCCCTTTGGTTCCTCCCTGCAAGGTCATGTGTCCTTTTTGATTTTTCCCTTGCATGGCCGTGCATCCCTTTTGGTTTCCCCCTACATGGTCGTGCATCCCATTTGATTTTCTCCTGCATAGCCACACATCCCTTTTGGTTTCTCTATGCATGGTTGTACATCCTATTTGATTTTTCCCTTGCATGGCCACATATCTCCTTTAGTTTCTCCCTATATGGCCATGCATCCCATTTTATTTTTCCCTATATGGCCGTGCATGGCATTTTATTTTTATTTGTTTGGCCGCTCATGGCTTTTCTCTTTTCTTTGCACGGCCAGATGCCCTTATTCTTCTTGCAATGCATGGCCAAGCATGCCCTTTACTCTCTCAGTGGATGCCTATTTGTACTCCATCCACCCATCTATACTCTTTCACCCAATCAATAAAAATCATGACCACAGTGTTGTATAGCCTATACACTTATGAAGAGAGTTATATAATTGGGGTAAATTAAGCTAGCAATGAGTAATGTTGATGATGATTGTATATTATAGTGGTGGTTAGTATGCTATCTGATTTCTGATGAATTAAGAGGGTTGTGAAGTTTTCCCAATGTTAAAGTTTAGAAAGATATAGTTAGAAAGGTATGACTATAAGAAGAGATATTATCGAAATTTGAATGGCATAAATGTTTTCATAAGAGTGAGTAGATTGAATTAAGTTAGGAGTCACCTAAAGCCACCAATATGGTTTATATGGTATGGACAATTAATTAAAGAATCCCTATATATGAATATATGTATATAGGAAGAGTGAGGAGTTTTAGAATAATAAACCTATTAAGGTAAGGTATGGGGTTCACTTGAAAGCTAATTTAGAGGGACTTGTAGAGGGTAAGACTAATATGGATAGGTTTGCTAAAATGTATTTTGGTGCTTATCAGGCATAAAACTACGAAGAGTAGAAGGCAATATAGTAACCGAAAAATTATATGCTATTTAATGTGTCATATAAAGTTGTTATAAGGTATATAACCTATCAAAGTAAAATGTTTTGCCCAATTACTATGCACTGATGTGTCATTTCAATGGCATGAAAATACTATGATATAACCTAGTGACACTAAAAGGATAGTTGCAATGTTACATGCCTTGGTCAGAAAGAGATGGGGTATTATATTTTATGCTTAGTTATGAGGCTATAGAAGTTTGGTTATGCTTCAAGTCATAATAGAGAGTAGTGACTAGCCTTGATGTAAAGGACCATGCTTGTCTGTTTGCTCATGGCCGCAAGTAGTGTGCTGGCATTTGAGAAGGAATAATCTTACATAAACTTACGTGGGTATAAAATGTTATAAGATAAAAAGTACAGGTAAGGTGATTGATGTATATATTATCACGTTAGGGTATATAACCTATTTTCTAAGATCTAATAGACTATAAAAGTGAAATAAGGAGTTAAATAGGAGCAATTGATGACCTTAGGATGAAAGTAAATTATTCATCTTATTATTTATACTGATCATAGATGCTTAAGTGTTGTTTAAAGCAATTATGTAATGATATGAATAACTATGATATGTGTGGAGGCTACTCACGACACACAGTAACAAGGTACGTCTTTAGGAACTATCAAAGAGTTACATAAGTTTAATATCTTATTGTTAATACAACTATGCTATGACAAGTAGTTTGACTTAGTTTGTGAACAAGTATGAGTAACAAAAGCATGTGTTGCCATGATTCAAGTTTCATATATATATATATATATATATATATATATATATATATATACATATATATGGACATGCATTTAACCTTATGAAGACTTTTAGTAGCTAGAACCATACTTTCATTTGGCGTTACAGAAATCATGCATAATGTTGATTATGATGAGATAGATCAATGAAAGATTATACTTTATTATTTTTTTTACTAATCATGCAACTACTATGTTTTTTTATAAATGAATGTTGATGTAACTATGTGATCACATGATTGGTATCCATGTGTATTGGAGCCTATAGCTCAATATTGATCTTTGGTAAGAATAATAGGCATTCTTATATGAATCATGACTTTAAGAAAATGTTGTAATGAATAAATAGGAATATGTTGAATCAAATATGCTCTTATAAATGGTAAAGCCTACGGATCTTAGTTCAGTTGTGGAATAGATAGGCATACCTAGAGGGATACAGTCATAGTTGCCATAGTTAAGCCCATTTGTATCCATTGTTTGTTCCTTTAATGGAACCATAGCTCGGCCCTTTTGGGTCCATCATTAGATATCTTCGGATATCCAGTGTTTTATACCTTTGGGTATCCATCATTAATACCACTTGGAATCTATTGCTCTCTTTATCCACCCTTTGAACTAATACTTAGGTAGGCTATTAAAGATTATGAAATATGCACGAAATAAAGAAATACATGTATCGATTGCTTCACTTATGTACTATAAGCATGATGAATAGCCTATTATATTATTTTATCTTAAATTCCTTTTTCCTATGAATTGTTTCACTAAAATGAAATTATATATTCGGTATTATAATTAAGATATCTCACAACAACCATGAGGGATTAAGGTTCCTGTGTGAGTTGGTTCCACGGAAAATAGAGGGGCCCCAAATTTTACAATATTATGCTAACAACTATAGGGGCCTATAACCTACACCCTAAGTTTCATGTACTATCAAATTTATGAAATATATTCATGTGATATTGGGATTTTTTTGGGTAATCATGATATGTAATACTTGTTCTCTAAAATCATATACAAATCCATTAGTCTGTATATCTAAATATTTACACACATATGTGCATATTGATAACTCTAGCATAAGCCAAAGGATATTGTATTACATAATATGATTTTGTATGATATGTAGTTTACCATGCTAAGATAGCATTAAGGAATACATGATTATGCATAGGATTGTAAATTATAAATGTATTCTATACTTAAGATTTCGTGATATACGTGAAGTAATTATACCTAATGGTATCTCTTATAAATGTTACATGACATATGCACTCCCTTATGTTTTGATTAAACCTTGAATGCATATTTTATGTAACCAGTGTGATTAAATGCATATGTTTGAAGTTTGTACTGTAAATAATCATGATATCTAGACTCATAATTAATACATCATCAAGATGTGTATTATACCGGTTTAACCATAAAAGGTGTTTAATAATGCAAGTAAATTGAAAAGTCTTTAGGAGCTAGATGAGTTCATGTAATGCTCTAGATTATTGTAAGAATAGTACTTATTGTTAAGGTTGAAGACTCCTCTAGAATGTTCATTGTAAATTATTAATATTGCAGACTTATATGTTTTTCCTTAATTGTGAAGGTTGTACTGAGTTGATGATATTTATTAAGAGTTTGTCCATAGAGTTTTTGTTTTCCTACTAAGCTTTATAGCTTAGCACAAGTTTGTTTATTCATATAGGTCTCAGGATAAGCTCCACTTTGGTTTGATAGCTACAGTGGCTCTACCCACTTTGAGGAGAAGATCTGGTAGATTGCAATTGTCCTTGAGGTTTTCATAATGTATTAAAGGCCATTTATGTTACATCTTCTTATTTTAGAGTTTGATTTGGTTATATTATGGCATGTATTATTATTATTATTATTATTATTATTATTATTATTATTATTATTATTATTATTATTATTATTATTATTATTATTATTTCTGCCTGATCTTTACTAGATTTATGCTAGTATTGATGATTCTGCATGCCTTGTGGATTAAAGTGTTGTTAGTGGTATCAGAGCACCCTAGTTTAGTCTTTTATGTGCCATAAGAAATTAAGAATTTGTTCTCGAAAGTTTAGATGGATTGGCCAAGAGCAAATAGCCGAATTCGGTGCTATTGTTATTGGGATACAATTTTTTTATGATTACGATAGATTATTGACCTATGATTGATATAGATTGGAGCACTAGTAAGATTTTGGCTCAGAGATTATGAGGTGATATTAAAGGAATTGCTAGTATCTCTCACCTCCTGATATTGGAAGTGTTTAAATGCCTTGATGTTCTATGATTAAAGTAAAGCATAAGTCCGATTATAAGTACATCTAGATTGTTTATTAAGGTGTTTGAGGAAAAATTTATATGATTAAAAGAGAAA
The DNA here is from genome assembly GCA_037975025.1 of Excoecaria agallocha. Taxonomy (NCBI): domain Eukaryota; kingdom Viridiplantae; phylum Streptophyta; class Magnoliopsida; order Malpighiales; family Euphorbiaceae; genus Excoecaria; species Excoecaria agallocha. Next base: position 92,803,362 of record CM075807.1, on the reverse strand, counting down.
ACTTGATTTTGATATTGATGATAATGTGAGATGTTAAGGTTATTAAGATGCTCTATATATTTGTTAGAATTTTTCCTAATAAGCATGGGCAATTGAACATATTTCATGGTATTTTAATGGGGTAAAACATGTTCAGTATATGAGAATGTGCATTGGTATTTAATTACACACATGGAATCATTGACGCATTGCATAGCATCCCATATCATATCGTAACACATGAATAACATCACATTATATTCTAGCCAGCTAATAGAAAGTATAACAAGCATAAGAGTATTTGGAGATAAAAGACAGGTACTAAGGTTATAGATGGATGAGTTTGTTATGGTTATATAGTACTTATAGTTATAGTTGCTTATAGCTAAAGTAGAATTTGGAAAATTGGTAGCAATAAAAATAAAGATTACAGGTTTGAATTTCAAGGATGAAATTCTTTAAAGAATGAGAGATTTGTAAGGCCCCAATCCTAGCCCTAATTGGATTAAGGTAAATTAATAAGGATTATGGTTAGAAAAAGGCAAAATTAGGCTATTTTACATTATTAAGTTTAAGTTGCATTAGGGGTATTTTGGTAATTATGCACATGTGTGATGGAGTATAGTTAAATTATAAGGAGAGATGCAATTGAATTAAATTATAAATTTTGGGTTAAAATGTAAGAAATACAAGTTTAGGGATTAAAGAGTTTAAGGGTAATTTTGGAATTTTCTTAGTGAGATATTTACTCTACTTACCCATTTAAGGCTTCATAGAGAAGGTGGAAATGGGATATAGGGCAGAGAAGGGAGATGAATCTCTCTCTCTCTTTAAATATGGATTGAGGATTGAAGAAGCTTAGGGTTTGTGAGTTAGCATCTTAAAGGGGAATAAAAAGAACAGCAAAAGAGCTAGATCAGAGGAACTAGAGGAGATGAAGCTTCAATAATTGGTATGGGAATTAGGTTTATTATACCGTTTATTTGTTACGGAAACTTTCCTCTCTTCTTGAATGTGTGTCCTCTTTAATGAGGCTAAAGGTTAAAACTAACAATTTAGATGAGTTTGGAAAGATTTAAAGGTTTAATGAACATTATTGTAAGTTGTTAGGTTGAGATCTGGGATTTAAGTGTTTGATCTTTACAAGCGGGATGTGGATTTTTTAGTAGAGAGTTTAGTGCATGGCTACACGTCCCCTTTGTTTTCACCCTACATGGCCACACATCCCATTTGATTTTCCCAAGCATGGCCATACATCCCCTTTGGTTTCTCCCTGAATGGCCACACTTCCCATTTGATTTTTCCCTTACATGGCCATGCATCCCCTTTAGTTTCTCCTTGTATGGCCATACGTCCCATTTGATTTTCCCTTGCATAGCCATGTGTCCCCTTTGGTTCTCCCTGCAGGGCCACGTATCCCATTTGATTTCTTTGTAGGGCCATACATTTCCTTTGGTTTCTCCCTGCATGGTTATGCCTCCCATTTGATGTTTCCCTATATGGCCACGTATGGCCCTTTCTTTTTCTTTGCATAACCGCTCATGGCTTTTCTCTTTTCCTTGTAATGCCAGGTGCCCTTGTTCTTCTTGAAATGAATGGCTAAGCATGGCCTTTCCTCTCTCAGTGCATGGCTACCTATACTCCCTCCACCCATCTGTACTTTTTCACCCAATCAATAAATCACTCATAAATCATGACCACAATGTTGTATAGCCTATACGCTAATGAAAAGAGTTATATAATCGGGGTGAATTAAACTAGCAATGAGTAATGTTGATGATGATTGTATATTATAGTGGTAGTTAGTATGCTATATGATTTTTGATGAACTAAGAAGGTTGTGAAGATTTCCCAATGTTAAAGTTTAGAAAGATATAGTTAGAAAGGTATGACTGTAAAAAGAGATATTATTAGAATTTGAATGAAATAAATGTCCTTGTAAGAGGGAGTAGATTGAAATAAGTTGGGAGTCACCTAAAGCTACCAATCTGTTGTATATGGTATGGATACTTAATTGGAGAATCCCTATGTATACATATATGTATATAGGAAGAGTGAGAAGTTTTAGAACAATAAACCTATTGAGGTAAGGTATGCGATTCACTTGAAAGCTAATTTAGAGGGACTTGCAGAGGGCAAGACTAATATGGATAGTTTTGGTAAAATGTATTTTGGTGCTTATCCGCCATAGAACTAAGAAGAGTAGGAGGCAACATAGTAACCTAAAAATTATATGCTACTTAATGTGTCATATAAAGTTGGTATAAGGTATATAACCTATCAAAGTAAAATGTTTTGCCCAATTACTACACATTGATGTGTCTTTACAATGGCATGAAAATATTATGATATAACCTAGTGACAATAGGAGGATAGTTGCAATGTTACATGTTTACATCAAAAAGAGATGGGGTATTATATTTTATGCTTGGTTATAAGGCTATAGAAGTTTGTCTATGCTTCAAGTCATATTGGAGAGTAGTGACTAGCCTTGATGTAAAGGAACATGCTTGTCTGTTTGCTCATGGATGCAAGTAGTGTGCTGGCATTTGAGATGGAATAATCTTACATAAACTTACTTGGGTATAAAATGTTATAAGATAAAAAGTACAGGTAAGGTGATTGATGCATATATGATCAAGTTAGGGTATAAAACCTATTTTCTATTATCTAATGGACTATAAAAGTTAACTAAGGAGTTAAATAGTAGCAATTGATGACCTTAAGATGAAATTAACTTATTCATCTTATTATTTATACTGATCATAAACACTTAAGTGTTGTTTAAAGTGATTATGTAATGATGTGAATAACTATGATGTGTATGGAGGCTACTCATGACACACAGCAACAAGGTACGTCGTTGAGAACTATCAAGGAGTTACGTAAGTTCAATATCTTATTGTTAATGCAACTATACTATCGCAAGTAGTCTGACTCAGTATGTGAACAAGTATGAGTAACAAAAGCATGTATTACCATGATTCAAGTTTCATATATATTTATACATATACATATATATGGACATGCATTTAACCTTATGAAGACTCTTAGTAGCAAGAACCATACTTTAATATGGCCTTATTGAAATCATGCATAGTGTTGATTATGACGAGATAGATCAATGAAAGATTATACTTTATTACTGTTTGCATAACCATGCAACTACTATGATATGTATGAATGAATGTTGATGCAACTATGTGATCACATGATTGGTATCCATATGTATTGGTGCCTATATCTCAATATTAATATATGGTAAGAATAATATGAATTCTTATATGAATTGTGACTTTAAGTAAATGTTGTAATGAATAAAGGGGAATATGTTGAATCAAAGATGCTCTTATAAATGGTAATGCCTGCAGGTCTTAATTTAGTTGCGAATTAGATAGGCATGCCAAGAGGGATACGATCGCAGCTGCCATAGTTGACCCCGTTTAGGTCTATTGTTTGTTCCTTTAATGGAACCATAATTCGACCCTTTTGGGTCCATCATTTGATATATTTAGATTTTTGGGTCCATCGTTTGATATCTTCAGATATCCAGTGTTTGATACTTTCGGGTATTCATTGTTGATACCACTTAATATCCATTGCTCTCATTATCCACCCTTTGAACTAGTACTTAGGCAAGCTATTAAAGACTATGAAATATGCATAAAATAAAGAAATACATGTATTGATTGCTTCACTTATATACTATAGGCATGATGAATGGCATATTATATTATTTTATCTTAAATTCCTTTTGGCTATGAATTGTTTCAATGAAATGAAATTCTATGTTTAGTATTATAATTGAGATATCTCACAACAACCGTAAGGGGTTAAGGTTCCCATGTGAGTGCCGGTGTGAGTTGGTTTTACTAATGGGTTTCACGATGAATAGATGGGCCTCAAAGCTTACAATATTGTACTAACAACTGTATGGGTTGTAACCTACACCTTAAGTTTCATGTATTTTGAAATTTATGAAATGTATGCATGTAATATTGGGATTTTGCTTGGTAATCATGATATGTAATACTTGTTCTCTAAAATCATATGCAAATCCATTAGTTTGTATATCTAAATATTTACACATATATGTGCATACTGATAACTCTGACATAAGCCAAAGGATAGTTTATGACATAATATGATATTGTATGATATTTAGTTTGCCATGCTATGATAGAATTAAGCAATACATGATTTAGAATTATAAATGTATTTTATACCTAAGATTGCATGATATACGTGAAGTAAGTATGCCTAACGGTATCTTTTATAAATGTTTATATGACATATGCACTCCCTTATGTTTTGATTAATCCTTAAATCCATATTTTATGTAACCAATGTGATTAAATGCATATGATTGAAGTTTTTACTATCAATAATCATGATGTCTAAAATCATAATTAATACATCAAGATGTGTATTATACCAGTTTAACCATAAAAGGTGTTTAATAATGCAAGTAAATTGAAAAGTCTTTAAGAACTAGATGAGTTCACGTAATTCTTTGGATTATTGTAAGAATAGTATTTATTGTTAAGGTTGAAGATTCCTCCGAAATGTTCATTGTAAATGATTAATATTGCAGATTCATATGTTTTTCCTTAATTGTGAAGGTTGTATTGAGTTGATGATATTTATTAAGAGTTTTTCCATAGAGTTTTATTTTCCCACTAAGCTTTATAGCTTAGCATGGGTTTGTTTATCCATGTAGGTCTCAGGATAAGCTCTAATTTGGTTTGATAGCTGCAGTGGCTTTACCCACTTTGAAGAGAAGATCCGGTAGATTGCAATTGTCCTTAAGGTTTTCATAATGTATTGAAGGCCATTTATGTTATGTCTCCTTATTTTGGAGTTTGATTTGGTTATATTGTGGCATGTAATTAAGGACTATTTTATTATTATTATTATTATTATTATTATTATTATTATTATTATTATTATTATTATTATTATTATTATTATTTCTACCTAATCTTTACTAGGTTTATGTTGGTATTGATGATTTTGCATACCTGGTGGATTAGGGTGTTACATGGCTATTAAGATCATCGATGACTTATTCCATAAAGAAGTTAAAGTGTATGTTGATGATATGATTATTAAGTCAGCTATATGGGAAGGGAATTTTAAGGCTTTAGAAAAGTTTTTCTAGCAGATCGACAAGTACAATCTCCATATCAATCTAAAAAAGTTTCTGTTTGGGGTGACCTCGACTAAACTGCTAGGGCATGTCATCTGTTAGAAGGGGATAAAGGAGGATCCAAATGAGGTGAAGGTTATTTAAGAGATGCCAATGCCAAGGAAATAAAAAGAGATCAGGGGGTTTTTAGGACAGATTCAGTATATCAACGAGGTCATTGCTAAGCTCACCTCCATATGTGAGTTGATTTTCAAACTTCTAAGAAAGGATCAATCGATTAAATGGAATGATGATTGTCAGAAGGCCTTCGATACCATCAAGGAATACTTGCTACATCCTCTAGCTCCTAAGCCACCCAGACTGTCAAACCCTTTAATCTTGTACATAGCCATGGAGCAGGGTGTAGTAGAAGCCATGTTAGCTCAAAAGGATGATACCAGAGCAAAATTCATCATGTTATACTTGAGTAAGAAGTTTTACCATACGAACTAAGTATATGAATATGGAAAAGATTTTCCTAATGATGATATGGTACTTAAAGAAGTTAAGGCACTATTTACATTCCTATAAGATTTAGGAAATGGCTAAGCATAACCCATTTAGATACCTTTAGTCAACACCATCCCTACTGGACAAAATGGGAAGGTGGCTTGGACTCTTGTAAGAATTTAAAGTGGAATATGTGATCACAAAGATGATCAATGGAAAGGCAGTTGCAAAATTTATTGCTAATCACCTACTAAAAGGAGGCCAGCTTATGTACAAATTTCCAAATGAAAGCATTAGTGCCATAATGATCTAGGGTTGGAAAATATACTTTGATGGGACTAATAATAACAAATGAGATAGAGTGATAGTCATTCTCATCATGCCCGATGGTGAAAAACTCCCTTTGGCGAAAAAACTAGGGTTTAAAGTGACTAATAATGAAAGAGAGTACGAAGCCTACATATAAGGGGTGAAAGCCTTGATAGCGCTGGGGGTAAAAACCATCAAGGTATTTAGAGATTCATCCTTTGTAATTCACCAAACAAAGTGAGAGTGGTCCATCAAAGAAGAAAGACTAGTGCCTTATGTGGAATATCTAAGGGGTTTGAGTGGTCAGTTCAAGACATGCACCTTTAAGCACGTACTTTGGGATAAGAACCAATTGGTGGATGCCTTGGTAACCCTTGTATCTATATGGGATAACCCTGAAGGAATAGTCATAAGGTCAGTAATAATCATGAGCTTAACTAAGCCATGCTTTAAGAGCAAGTAGCTTATGAGTTTAGATGGGTCCGATGGAAAACCATGGTATTATGATGTCCAAAATTATTTAGAGAATTCCAAGTTCCCAAAAAAGGCTATGGAGAAAGATTAAATTCACAAGCTAGCTAGCTAGTTCATTAGCAAAGATGGGATCTTGTACAAGAGACAAGTTGATGGCATTCAACTAAGGTGCCTGGATAAGAGAGAAGCAAAGAAAGTCATGGAAAAAACTCATAAAGGGGTATGTAGGGCCTATATGAATGGGTTAATGTTGGCTAACAAATCATGTGATAAAGATTCTTCTGGCTGACCATGGACACTGATTGCTCTAAATAAGTTAAAAGGTGCCTTCAATGTTAGCAATATACTGACTTAAGTCATCTATCTATTTTAGAGTTGTGTTATTTATCATCACCTTGGCCCTTTTTAGCTTGGGAATAGACCGATAATAGGTACATCATGGTTGCCATTGATTATTTCACAAAATGGGTGAAATCTGAGTCTTTTAAAATGTTGGGCACACGAGAAATGGCTCAATTCATTGAGAGGAATCCAATCTATAGGTACAAGGTTCCTCACCATATAGTATAAGACAATGGGGTTCAGTTCTAAGCAAAAACCAAACACATGATTTAGAAGTATAAAATCTAGCGCCATAAGTCATCACCTTATCATCCATAGGTAAAAAAAGATGTCGATGCTGCTAACAAAAACTTGAAGAAAATCCTATCGAAGACTGTGCAAACATATAAGGATTGGGCTAAAAAGTTACCACTTGCACTTTGGGGTTATATAACCACCATTATAACTTCCACATGAGCCATCCCCTTTTCTCTTATATATGGCTCAAAAGCAGTGTTATATGTAGAGATTGAACTACAGCTGCTGAGAGTTATCCTAGAATCCAAATTGCTACAGACAGAATGGGCAAAATATCGAATGGCACAATTGAAACTATTTGATGAAAACTGAATGAGAGCTTATTACAATAATTAGTTGTATCAGAAAAGGTTAGCTCAATATTTTAGGTCCAGGGTTATCATATAAAAGAGGGGGACTTGGTATTTAACTAGATGAGACGTAGCTTACTAGACTATAAAGGATAGTTCAGACTAAATTAGAAAGGTCCCTTCATTCTCAAGATTTTGCTTTCTAAAGAAGAATCTATTCTCATAGACAATGATGGGAATGAATTTAAAAAACTAATTAACATTGATAGAATGAAGAGGTTTCATAGCTAAAAAATAAATCAATTAAAAAAATAATGGCCTATAGGTCAAAAACCAAAAAAAGGTGGCCTTGCTAAAATTGGGTACCCTGCTAAGGCGAAAATTGAAAAAAGGCATCGTGGGAAAAAATTAAGAGTTGAGAAAAAATAGCCAGTCAAAAAAACCAATGAGGGTTGATTGATGATAGGAGTTGGATGCATTAAAGATGTCACTATCCGAGATTAAATGAAATTTGTGTTTTGCATTAAATGTCATGTCACGATTATCATCATTGTAGGCTATAATCATGTGAGAATGAATAAATAATTTAAGTTATACACTTTAGTTAACATGAAAGTAGGCATATTATTCATTTATAAAAGAAACAAAAACATCGACCATAGGAAGACCAAACAAGGACACCAACCATGCAAACACACCAGCAAGAAATAAAAAGCAAAGATCCAAGTAGCCAGCATTGCAGCACATATATAACATATCATAATAAAAAAAAAAACAAATTTTCCTTAATAAGATCGATCAATTTGTATCTCCCTTATTGTAGCCTCTCTTACCTGGGCATCTTAATGACAATGCTCTAGTATTAGGTGCCTTCATAACCCATAAGTGATATTCCACGCTAGTCTCAAAGTCACAGGCATTCGTAAGAGGGATATTGGTCCTTATAGGTAAGCACCTCTAAATATAATGATAGGCTATAATAAAGTCGTTAGTCAAATTACCTCCCCTAAAGTTCAGGCATGTATGCATGATCTCCTACCTCATGAAAAATTATCAAACACAGCACGCAGTGATACAAAAAGTAACCTTATGAAGGCCATAAAGAGGAATGCATCCAAAATTCCCATCACAAGTCACATACTCTATATGGATTAAAGAGCATATGAAACTCACCCTCCATTTTGCTATAGAGCTCAACCACATGATTCCTTCCCCCAAATGCCAATCTAGTACCAATGCATACGGGCATTGAAAAGCCTCAAGAAATATGCATCTATAACATGGGGAGGGGGTTCAGCCAGCATCCTAAGCTTCTCATGTAACCAAAAAAAAATGTGTGAAAAAAGAAAAGAAAAAAATGATAATGATAATAAATGCAAAGCCACTATAAGTGTTTAGTGTCCACTTCAGGCAAAAATCAGGCATAAGGTCAATTAAAAATTTGTAAAAAGATGCATTTCTCGTAAAGAAAAGCTAGTGTAAACCTACAATAGGCGCACTATCTTAAATAAATGACTACAGATACCTAAAGTAGTAGGTGACTGCCAATGAATAAAGCATTAGGGTCAGCATTTACTACATCTAAACTAAGCAGGTCCTCCATTAGGATTAGCAAAAATGGGGTCAGTCCTTCATGAATGCCGTTAACAATTTCAAATAATTGATAATCTCCCAAGATGCTAGCTTCACTAGTAATGAACAAGTAATGCCCCACACACATAAAAGGGTTGCACCAATAGCATAAGTCTCATTACTATTGAAATAGTATAGGCTGTCAAATAGGACATTAAGCATAATAGGTTCAGATTTCTCGGCAAGCACTATGATGTCAGAACGATAAATCCTAAAAGTACGAACAGCCTCACGAGGATAATTCACGACATAATTAGGCATGAATGGAAGGGTGCTTAGAAAGAAGGGAATGCTCAAAATACCTATGAATTCCTCATTAAGTGGCCATATTTCCATGTTATTGAAGTTGAAGATGTGAAAGTAGGGATACCAGTATTACAGATTGGAATAGAGGGACTGGATAGAATTATTCTAGGTGGAATAATCATTAAGTAATAGATCAAGTCATTCAAAAATGGATTCATTGTTAACAAAGTGTAACTAGAACTAAAGGCAAAATGAGGCAGAGAAGTAGAAAATGAAAGAGGGAAAAGAAAATGGCAGTAGAAAGTAAAAAATAGCTAAAAATCCAAAGCAAACTTTTTTTTGCTAGTTTGCATGGCCGTGCAAGGCTGACTACACACCCGTGAAAATACCCCAATTACCATATAGTGAAAATGAATAGTAAAAAAGGCTTTGGATGTCATACACCTCATCTTGAATGATCTCATACTCACATACATGATTCCAGCACCCTTATTTTGGAGAGTTTACTTCAATTTTCAATTTTTAAGGCTGGCTTACCATTTAATGTTACAACTTTTATTAAGAAAATAATATATTTAGAGAAAATGTACATAATAAAATAAAAGTAGCAAATTAAGTACATAATGATAGACAAAAATATATATAAATAGATATTGAGCGTGATAATAATAGAAAGTAGATTGTTAGTATTATACTTATGCAAAAATAAATTCTTGTAAATGAGTTGTAATTGAAATAACTTTATATTTACTAGACTAATAAAATTGTAAAAATTGTAATTCTTAGAATTATTTTGAAAGAAACTTGGGTCATTTTGCATGAGTATGGGTCAAAATCCATGCAAAAATGCTATTCACATAGCCTTTTGCGTGTATGGTAAGGTTTCATATTCAAAACTTCTCAAATTCCTGATGTTTTGCATTGCATGACCTTGCAAAGGTTGTACGGCCGTGCATAGCCTATGCACACTCATGCAAGGAATCGAGTAATAAAAACCCGACAATTTTTCCTTCTTCTATCTTTTTTTCTTTCTCCTTCTTTTCTTTGGAGTTTAATATGGTACACTCTGGTTTTTTTCCTTTTTCTTGTCTGATTGGCAACATTTTCTGATTCCAATTTGATAGGCTACTAGGTTTTTGTATTGAGCACATTCTGACACCTTATTTGCATATTTTCACCAAGTGTTTCCTTTCTAACAAAAAGAGGACATGGATCCCTACTTTCCTATATGAATGATGCTCGAGTAGGCACTCAATACCGAACCATGGTAGAAGTCCACATGCTACCTAGCTATTTTTTATTTAGGGGACTTTTAGGCTAGCTGGGATTACTTTAGGAGGCTGATACCCTGCTAGGTCATATGGAATGGATAGCATTTTATGTAGGGGCATATATGACCCACCTTAAGATGACTAACTAGTTTTTGGTAACATTTTGCTATATAGGGTAGCAATGACCAGATGACTAGGAGGTTGTCATCACCTACAGTATCTAGGGCCACCCAATGTCTATGACACATAGTGCTTTACTGAGATTTTAGGGTTACTTATAGGGAAGGACATGATAAGGCTAAAGGGATCCACTTCAGCCTATATATGGGAGACATTACACGACCATGTGTTCTGTATATATAGAGAGTAGCAAAGTCCACCATGTTGAGATCATAGTTACTTTGTTACCTCTACTGAGTTCTTTCTTGCTCATATCTAGGGAGGATAGGTAGTCTTGATGCCATTAATGTTGTAGAGATCTACAGCTTATAAGGTAGATAAGTGGGAGACAGGTAAATTTAAGCCATACCATCTTAGACCACCTGACGAAGACACAGCATAACCCGGGTGAGGCAATAGTCATAGGTGGTTTGGTCACTAGATTGCTTTTGGCAAAGGGCATGCCAGAGTCTATGATGGGCCCACCAACTAGAGAGGGGATCTACTTAGAGAGAAAGTAGCATTTGATATGCATATGGACAAAAAGGATGATGCTAAGCCTGATGGGATCAAATTGATGACAGTGGAAGAGCCAGATATGACCTTACACCCAGGCTAAGAATGACTAGATTAAGAGCTATAGCAACCACATCCTAAACAAAAGCCCGATGTTGACCGGTATATGGAGAATGTTCTGAGGCTAGGATTTAGGAATGAGGGATTTCCTTTTACTGATTATTTTGTAGGTAAGACCCGTTAGGAGCCAGCCTTCCCACCTACCACATAGGCCTTTCCCATCTTCCAGCATGAGTTGCCACCCAGATATTATGGCCACCTCGGTGAGAAATCATCTTCAACACCACCTCCACCATAACCAAAGGCATCTATAGCTCCATGGGATGTCATATTACAGGGTATTCATAATATGGTATCCTAGACTACCATAGTTACAAATATACAAGTGATTTGCCAAAAGTAGGCTAGGCATCATAAGGCATACCTGAAAAGATTCGATGATATTGATGCCTACTAGCAAATATCGATGACCAATATGGCTAAAATAGAGATAAGGGTATTAAATGTTGATAAGAGTGTGCAGAAGGCTATAGAGAGGATTGCGACACTGGAAAACACATTCCTTAAAACCATTAAGACAATCAAGGGGGCTACGGATGAGATCAATAAGAGGATCAATTTCAAAGCCTATGTGACAGGCATAAATGGAAAGATTGCAGGTTGCTTCATGTCATAGATGACTGAGATGATCGAATATGATAGGAGATTGGACTTCATGCAAGTTACCTTAATGAGTTCCTCCATTCTGTCACTATTCACCCCTTAGGGCCCACACAACTAAGTCTATCCACCTCTCAGGCATTGAGCCTACCATTTTATAGATGGTATTCTTATTTTATACCAAAGGTTCTCACTGACTATAGCCTACATTGAGACCCTATGAGTTTAGGAAGATGATGTCACTTATACCTACTTTTATCTCACAAACAGTTTACATATTCGTACATTTGGATATTTATCTTAAGATGATGATTACTTATTTTCTTTTAGATTTGCTTTGAATATGTTAGGAATTCCCTTTGAGTTTGCCTTCGAATTATTATTTATCTTAAAATCATTCTAAACATGAACTTACCAAGAACACCAATTTATCAAACTTTTCTATTAAACTATATTTCATGCAAAACTTGTTCGATTTTAATTTTGTTTGATCTTATGGCTTAATATCACATATTAAACACATAAATTATCATCAAAATAATTTTAGAGTGGATCAATAAAAATTTAATTTAGAACAGCCCCTAAACTTTATTGAAAAATAAAACTCATTCACGCCAAACATAATGATTCTTTTCTCAAAAGAATCATTTTATTTTTTCATTTTATATATTTGATCACATACATCCAGAAATCAATATTTCTCATTCATGAACAATCAAATCTAATATTTTAAAGTTCATGAAATAAATAACTTAAAAATAAAAATTATTTCACGAATAATATAGAATTGTAGATTTATGGCAAAGCCTGACTTTGATACCATATTGGGAATTGTCGATTACATACATCACATGTATAAGCGAAAAATAAAATTTTTAACCAATAGATCTGATCTTTCCATGAATTTACAATATAAATATTAATGAGAATGAACAGTTGATTTTTCTTATCACCGGGTTGTCGCAAACCACAGTGTCCAAAATAGAACACCTCCAATTAGTAATCCACACCAGAGAAGGATCAAATGAACCAAGATTGATGAAGTTACAAGGTTGGATGAAAATACTTGATGGTAGCATTAAATGGGCTTCTGGATTTATTAATAATTTATTTAGGCTCAATTAAATCCAATTTAAATCCTTTCAAAAAGAACTATGCACAAAACCCATAAACTAGGTCCTTTATACATATACTTGAATTTAATCACCCAAATGAATTCCAAATCCATCCAATTAAATATGTAGGCTATATAACACTTATGAAATATATTTAATTTATCTTGGTCTAAGAATTAGGCCTTTAAGGCCTTTTATATGGTTTTGGCGTGTAACCCTTCCTCTTGAGGGTTTCTAAGCCAAAACCAATTCTCTGGGCCTCTTTAATTTCTCTAATGGATCTATTAATTATTATATCAGCCTTATAACACTTATAATCCAATAATAATTTACTATGAAATACAATATTTCAATTAAGTCCATTTTACAAAACATTTCAAAAAGTTCTACAAATAATTCTACTTGATCATAATTAATTAAACTCTTTAATTAATTATTCTCTTATTCATTTCTCTTCTCCCATAATAATATCAAATATTATTATCCTTGTCATTTAACACTTTATCCTTTACTAGATATGTGTGTGACCTATTGGGTTCCTGTCCATATTAGCAGTATAAATATGTAATTATGAGTTTTATTCAAAACTCATATGATTTAAACTTATTTAAATCATTTTATCAATCCTTTATTGATATTTATGATACGCTATTATACAAATCATGAGCGGCCTCTAGCTAGGCATCATGATGACCTAAATGTCAGGAAAGTCAAGTGATTTGATTGTACCCTTCCATAGAAATAGTTATTATGCAATTACTCCTTTCACCACTCTTATCTCAATTAGATTTTGAGTATGGATTTCTGTTAACTCATATAAATCTAATTATGTATGTTCTATTAATTTAACATATTAGCTTTGATTATCTTTCGTAATCACAGATATAAGAACCATTGCTTGAACCATTCAAGAAGCATAACATGTGCTAGTCTATTCGAATTAACAATGTCCTATCTTGTTAATTCTATGACTAGGGATATTTAGATATTAACACATTTGCATGCAATAGACATCTCATATCATGAACACTTTCATGATTGCCTTTGCATTGTGTTTATAATATCTAGGATGTTATTTATTAATTTAAGATTTACAAAATCATGTATTTAAACATAGCATTAATAAATGAATGATGCCTTTTATTAAAAATATGAATTCATACATATGAAATACATCATTTTTACATGGGCTCTAGGGCATACTCTCTAACAATCTCCCACTTGCACTAGAGCCAATCACTTATATGTCTTAAACCCATTTTATTTATATGGTGATCGTGCTTTATCTGGAAAAGTGCTTTAGTGAGGGGATCCACCACATTATCATCTGTGGGCACTCTTTCTATTTTCACATCATTTCTAGCTACTATTTCCCTTATGAGATGGTAGCATCTGAGAACATGCTTGGATCGCTGATGAGATTGTGGTTCCTTTGCTTACATAATGGCTCCATTGTTGTCACAGTATAAATGAATCGGATTAGCAATGCTAGGCACCACTCCTAGTTCAAATATGAACTTTTTATACACACTGCTTCTTTGGCTGCTTCCAAAGCAGCAATGTACACAGCTTTTATCGTGGAATCAGCAGTTCTTTCTTATTTGGAACTCTTCCAAGTAACTGCTCCTCCTTCTATTATGAACACAAAACCAGACTGTGATTTACAATCATCTTTGTCAGATTGGAAGCTGGCATCAGTATACCCATTTGCTCTCCCCATATACCAAGAATATATCCTTAGACCTTCTCAAGTACTTAAGGATATTCTTGACGGCTGCCCAGTGTTCCTCTCTAAAATTGGATTGGAATATGCTTGTGACACTCAAAGCAAATGCTACATCTGGACTTGTACATAACATAGCATATATGATAGAACCAATTATAGATGCATATGGTATTCTATTCATGCTCTCTCTATCCTCTAGTGTCTGTAGACACATAGACTTAGAAAGGTGTTTTCCATGCACCATAGGTATAAACCCTTTCTTAGAGAGATCCATACTAAACCTCTTCAATACCTTATTTATATATGTACTTTAAGAAAGACCTAGCAATCTATTGGATCTATCTCTATAGATCTTTATTCCCATAATATAGGATGTTTCTTTAAGGTCTTTCATGAAGAATTTCTTGGATAACCATATTTTCACTAATTGGAAAAGAGAAATGTCATTTCCTATGATCAATATGTCATCCACATATAGAACCAGAAAGATAATTGCATTCCCACTGACCCTTTTATACACAACAGGTTCATCTTCATTCTGTAAGAAACCAAACTCTTTGATTGTCTCATTGAATCATATGTTCCAGTTCCTAGAAGCTTGCTTTAATCCATAAATGGATCTTTGTAGCTTGCATACTTTTTTGCCATCTCCTGATGTGAACCCTTCTGGTTGTGTCATATACACATCCTCAGTCAGATTTCTATTTAGGAAAGCTCTTTTCATATCTATTTGCCAAATCTTATAATCATAATGAGCTGCAATGGCTAAAAGTATTCTTATAGACTTAAGCATTGCTACAGAAGAAAAGGTTTCCTCATAGTCAATTCCTTCTCTTTGACGATAGCCTTTTGCTACTAAGCGAGCTTTATAGGTAACTATATTACCTTTCATGTCGATCTTCTTTTTAAAAACCCATTTGCACCCATGGGTTTTATCCCTTCAGGTGGTTAAGCCAAAGTCCATACTTTGTTCTCATACATGGATTCCATTACAGACTGCATAGCCTTAAGCCATAAATCATATTCTGAACTATTCAAAACTTCTTGATAGCTTGTAGGTTCATTGTCCTCTACTATAGTTATACCTCTATCTGAATCAATGGGCAATCCATATCTCACAGGGATAGAATGCATCCTAGTAGATCTTCTAGGATTTTATGTATAATTAGGTTCGACTGTAATCTCATAATTATGAAACTCAATCTTGGGTTCAATCGGTTGATCTACTTCTATTTGTGGTCTTGAACTTCACCAAGTTCAATTTTACTCCTACTGTCCTCTTGTATGAGAAATTCTCCTTCTAAAAAGATAGCATGCCTTGAAACAAACACCTTTTGTTCTAAGAGATGGTAGAAATAATATCCAAACATTTCTTTTGGATATTCTACAAATAAACATTTGTCAGACTTAACATCTAGTTTGTCTGACATTGTCCTCTTTACATAAGCAAGATAACCCCATACCTTTATATGAGAAAGTATGGGTTTCTTGTTATTCCATATCTCATATGGAGTAACATCAACTGATTTACTAGGAACTCTATTTAACACATAAACACCATTTTTAAATGCATATCCCCAAATGGACTTAGGCAAGTCTGCTCGGCTCATCATGGATCAAACCATATCTAATAGTGTTTGATTTCTTCTCTCAGATACCCCATTATGTTGTGGTGTATATGGTGGAGTCCATTGAGATAAAATCCTATTATTTCTAAGATAATCTTGAAATTGTTAATTTAAGTATTCTCCACATTGATCTGATCTAAGTGTTTTAATACTCTTGCCAAGTTGCTTTTCTACTTCATTTCTGAATTCTTTGAACTTTTCAAATACTTCTAATTTATATTTCATTAGATAGATATATCCAAACCTGGAGTAATCATCTATAAAAGTAATGAAGTAGGACTAACTTCTTCTGGCATGTGTAGTCATTGGACCACGTATATCTGAATGTATTAAGTCCAATACCATTCTAGCTCTTTCTCCTTTTACCAATGAAGAGAGCTTTTGTCATTTTTCCTAATAAACAAGATTCACATATATCAAATGATTCATAATCAAATGACCCCAAATCACTTGATTTGTGTAATTTGGCCATGTGTTTCTCATTTATATGGCCTAAATGACAATGCCATAAATATGAGGTATTTAGATTATCTTGTTTCATTCTCTTGGTATCCACATTATGCACTTCTTTAATTAAATCAAAAACAAATATGCCATTCTCAATGATAGCTTTAGCATAAAATATATTGTTCTTAAAAATGTAACAACATTTGTCCTTTAAAGAAATGTCATAATCGTTCATTAAACAACTAAAAGAAATAATACTTTTGGACAATGCTGGAATATAATAACAATTATTTTACTCCAGTATTAATCCACTTGGAAGAGGAAAATGATAAGTCCCCACAATTGTTGTAGAGATGTTCTTTCTAGTAGCTAACTGTAGACATATTTCTACCTTTCCAACTCTTTTACTGCTTTTAAACCCGTGTAGATCATTACACAAATGAGATCCACATTCGATATCTAATACCCAAGATTGTTTTGAAGCAATAGAATAAGTATTTATTTCAATCATATGAATACCTGAAGTATAAGCATCAGCTTGCTTCTTCTCCTTGAGAGAATCTAGATAGGCCTTACAGTTATACTTCCAATGACCATCTTTTCCACAATGGAAGCAAGTTCCTTTGGAATTCTCTTTCTTGGTAGCCTTCTTCTTGGAAACCCCACCAAGCTTTGGCTTCACCTTGGTCATCTTTTTCTTCTTCTGCTTTTTGTCTTTAGCAGAAGTGAATACCATGACACTTTTTAAATCCTTCTTCAGCTATTTTGAGCATATTAATTAACTCAAGAATGGTTACTTGGATCTTGTTCTTGTTGAAGTTAAGCACGAAGGTGAAAAACTTAGAGCGAACGAGTACAAGATTAAATCTATGTATAGATCATTATCCATTACATAGCCAAGTTTACTCAAATGCTCAATACACCCATACATCTTTAATGCATGAGCAGCAGCCGAAGTGCCTTCCACCATTTTGTAGCTAAATAGAGCTCGAGCAATCTCATATTGCTCAGTTATAGCCTGAGAAGAATAAAGCTCCTCTAGATGCAAAATGATGGTTTTAGCATCCATCATCTCATGTTACTTCTGAAGCTCTGAAGACATAGCAACCAGCATCAGACATGTCGCTGCCTCACTATCCTTCATGTATTATCAATAAGTGCCTTTGATCTCATCAATGGAATCATCTGACGGAAGTGGTGGTGGATTTTTATCCAAGATATAATGAATTTTTTCATCTCTGAGAACAATTCTCACTTGTCTGATCTAGTTAGAATAATTATTGCCAACCAGTTTGTTATCTAAGATTGATTGTATGTTAATATTTGATGTGCTCATAATGATGACTTAAATGTGAAAAAGAAAACATATGAGAGTATGTTCATATATATGTATGCATTAATTAGGTCTTTAATTAATCCATTTACTCCCAATATTTTATTATGAATTAATAGCCCTTACTATATAATTCGAGAAAACCCAATGGTTTCTTAGTGGGCCAATATCCAATCCTTGATATGTAATTTGACCTTGACTGTGGTCAACAAGCCAAACTCCATACCCTTGAAAGGTAGGTATCTCTATACCAATTGTGTCTCTACATAACTATTGGATCATTAGGTTATCAACTCTTGATACATGCATATCATATATGCATTCCCTAATCATGCCTCTAGAACCATTAGCCTTAACTGTGGTCAACAAGCTAATGGGCTAGCTAAGATGACCCATTTAATTAGATTCGAACATATTCGATATAATGTGAGCTTGACTGTGGTTAACAACCCACACTATAAAGAACTCTGGTTCTCCTCCAATTAATGGAAGGCTTATATACCTTAGTATTAGTTTGAGGGATTTTCGTTAATTAAGACTTATCATACATGGTCGGCATACATCGGTATGCATTCTATATCTATCACATAAATATAAGCACACAATTATGGCACAGTTATGGACTTTACTACATTGATCTCCCCGAGCCAAAAGGGAAAACAAAAGGTCAAACCTAGGTGATATGCATGATTCAAACAAGAAAAAAGTAATTACATTATCTTCAATCTTGTTGGATCTCCATCCGACCCATCTTGCTCCTTGATAGTGGACTCCATTTCTATCTCTAATTCTAATTTAAGTAATCTAATTACATATTACAATTTGAAAAAGAAATACAAACCAAAAACAAGTGATCGGGATATGAAAGTCCTCATTGGGCCGAAACATACATTATGCTCAATCACATTGGGCCTTTGTACATAACTATCTATCATGCCAATCATACACCCATATATGCATTTCTAATGCATAAAGTGAAACCATATAATGGAATACAAACTATGTTTCAACTCTTAAAACTTACTTTTGAGTTATTTTAATAATGTGATCAAATTAGGAAACTTTTTCCATTTTGGAAATCAATATTTTTCATTCATGAAAAATCAAATCTAATATTTTAAAGTTCATGAAATAAATAATTCAAAAATAAAAATTATTCTACAAATAATATAGAATTATAGATTCATGGCAAAACCTGGCTCTGATACCATATTGGGAATTATCGGTTACATACATCACATGTACAAGCGGAAATTTAAATTTTTAACCAATAGATCTGATGTTGCCATGAATTTACAATATAAATATTAATGAGAATAAGAAAAATAACCTTTGATTTTTGTTGAACACATGATTTTCTTTCTCACCGGGTTGTCACAAACCATGACGTCCAAAATAGAACACCTCCAATTAGTAATCCGCACTAGAGAAGGATCAAATGAACCAAGATTGATGGAGTTACAAGGCTGGCTGAAATTCCTTGATGCTGGCAAGGAATGAGGGTGGCAGCTAGAGTTAGAGAAATGAGAAAGAATTTTCTTTTCTCTTAATGTTCACTTAACCCTAAATCCCTTTAACTTGGATTTTTATAACTAGGTTAAAAATCCAACTTCATAATGGGATTAGGCTCTTTAAAATTGTTGGAGAAATATTAAATGGGTTTCTGAAATTATTAATAATTTATTTGGGCTCAATTAAATCCAATTTAAATCCTTTCATAAAGGACTATGCACAAAACCCATAAACTAGGCCCTTTATGCATACACTTGAATTTAATCACCCAAATAAATTCCAAATCCATCCAATTAAATATGTAGACTCTATAACACTTATAAAATACATTTAATTTGTCTTGGTCAAAGAATTAGGCCTTTAAGGCCTTCTATATGGTTTTTCACATGTAACCCTTCCTCCAGAGGGTTTCTGCACCAAAACCAATTCTATGGGCCTCTTTAATTTCTGCAATGAATTTATAAATTATTATATCAGCCCTATAACACTTATAGTCCAATAATAATTAATTATGAAATACAATATTTCAATTAAGTCCAGTTTGTAGAATATTTCTAAAAAGTTCTGCGAACAATTCTACTTGATTATAATTAATTAAACTCTTTAATTAATTATTCTCTTATTCATTTCTCTTCTCCCATAATAATATCAAATATTATTATCCTTATCATTTTATCATTTTATCCTTTACTCTATATATGTATGACGTATTAGTTTCCTGTCCATATTGGCAGTATAAATATGTAATTATGAGTTCTATTCAAAACTTATATGATTTAAACTTCTTTAAATCATTTTATCAATCCCTTATTGATATTTATGATACACCATTATAAAAATCATGAGCGGCTTCTAGATAGGCATCATGACTACCCAAATGTCCGAAAAATCAAGTGGTTTGATTGTACCCTTCCATAGAAACAGTTACCATGCAATTACTCCTTTCACCACTCTTATCTCAATAAGATTCTGAGTATGGATTTCTGTCAACTCATATAAATCTAATTATGTATGTTCTATTAATTTAACTATTGTTCCCAAAATGCCCTTCATGGATCCCTATCCATCTTGGCATATTACTCTGGCCAGAGATTCTCTGAATAAGGCAATTATAGAATCATGAGAGATAACTTCCCTTAATAAATCTGGGATGGTGAATCCTTTATTGATTACTCCACTATCTTCAAGTAGGTCATGATATACCCAACCTCCTAAATATGTTCACTCCTAGTTGGAAGCAATCAGCTATGGAGTCAAAGTATATCACTTGCTACTTAAGATAACCTTGGTGATCTCAAGTCTAAGGATACTTGCACAACCGCTATGAAGAGATTCCTCACTGACATAGATTTAATATCTATGTGAGGATTTTCTTTGCAGGTCTCCAATGAACTTGTTTTTCTAACAAGCATCCACATGTTAGCTTTGATTATCTTCCATAACACAGTTATGAGAACCGCTGCTTGAACCATTCAAGAAGCATAACATGTGCTAGTCTGTCCGAATTAACAATATCCTATCTTGTTAATTCTATGACTAGGGATATTTAGATATTAACACATTTGCATACAATAGACATCTCATATCATGAACACTTTCATGATTACCTTTGCACTGTGTTTATAATATCTAGGACTTCATTTGTTAATTTAAGATTTACAAACTCATGTAATTAAACATAGCATTAATAAATTAATGATTCATTTTATTAAAAATATGAATTCATACATATGAAATACATCCCTTTTACATGGGCTCTAGGGCATACTCTCTAACACACTTGAGTTTCAAACCCATGAAACTTGAGTTTCATGCATGCGCAAACGAAAAGTAGGTCAATTTTTTTTCTGCAAGTCAGGAAGTACGCTAGCTTTTTGGATTGCACACCCATATGGGTTTGCATGCCCAGGTAATCCTTCTTATATAAGAAGTTGGTTGATCACTTTGGAACAAAGTTGGAATATTTTATGTTTTGAAGTGCTATTGTTGTTATAAAGGCTTTCAAAGGTTTTGAAAGCTTTTCACATTCAAAAAGTCAATTTTTGGCATTAAGTTCTTCACCTTTTCAAACTGATTTTAACCATTTCAACACAAAATGGATCCATAAATCCAATATTTGATAGTCTAATTGAGTAAGTACACTAAAGGTAATATAAAAAGTCTCATTTACTTGATCTGATTTTCTATTGGTATAAAGTTTATACATTTACCATTTTTAATGTTGTAAACTCAATTCACTATTTTATATATAGCAGTTTGTCGCATATTTATTCCTATGTAGTTTTAGGTTGTGAAATCCTTTTAGGGATATTTTCCTATGTGGTAGAAATTATTAGGTATTGCCTTTAAATTCCCTTTTATCCATTTTAAAGTTAGTGTTTTAGAAATTTTGATTTAAAAATCATTTTTTATATTTAATAATCCCTTTCTACTTCCTTTTGGATATGCTATCGATAAGGACTTTATTTTAAAAGGAGAGAAAGTCAGCCTTTGTCAGGCCAATACGACCATGTATCGCTTGATGTTCATTGTGCATTATGTGATGTATGGCCAAAAATATGTTTTCTCATTTTTTAAAACAAAAGAGTTGATCGTATGTCACCTAATGGGTACTAGTGTATTTTTAACATACATGTTGGATTCTTATCTTTTTTTAATTTATTTCATTTTGTTTTTTTACATTCTTCTTTTTATTTTATTTTTATTTTTATTATTATTATTATTATTATTATTATTATTATTATTATTATTATTATTATTATTATTATTATTATTATTATTATTATTATTATTATTATTATTATTATTATTATTGCAAATAACCCTCTTATGAGTGTAGCCCGATAAGCATTACAAGTAAGTCAACAATCCTTTTTCTTTATTATAAAAAAAGGGTTTTTTGATTGTAAATGGAAAATGTCAAAAAATATATTTATAGTAAAGAATTGGGATATTTCATTAATAAAATTGAACTGATGTCCACATTTTTGCAAGGGAAACTCACATGTAAAAATTAACTTTTAATAATATAAATGATTCTCGTATATAACTAAATAACATGGGATATTTCTTAATAAAACTTAGACTGGCATGTTTCTTTCTTTGAACTCTCGTAATGAAATGCTTCTTCACAATCTACATACGAGGACCAAAGTCCTCACTAAAATGGTTACAATGAACTACCCGATTTATGGATGTCTTTATAGCTTTATTCCATGTTATGATTTACCATTTTCCTATATAATTGGGTGCACCTTTAATTTTTATATTTGCTCTGATATTGCATGTAAGAAAAATGATAACATATTAATCTAAAAGACATTATGTCACATTCATCAGAGGTAAAAATAAGAGTGGAGTTCTGGACCATCACTGGGTTTTTAGCCTTGCAAGTTTGGAACACCCTTATTCCCAATGTTCTATTGAGTGGTGACTACTTAAAATTAGCTTTATAGTGCCCAACAAATGCCTTCTGGTTATCAATCACTAGTAATGAGATAGGGATACCTCGATGTGCCATCTCATACCTTATGTGGTTCAAGACTCAGCAAGTCAGGTTGAGTCTCTTTCTTATCATGAAGTGATGAGTCAGCTCAGATGGAGGAACCTCAACCTGATCAAACCTTAAAAGTGAGACCAAACCATTAAAGGTCGAAGGTTTTCTCCACCAAGTTCGATGATCCTTTGGTTTTAGGGATGAAATCGGGTATGGGTAAAAAGAGCATGCATCACACTCTATTATTTCTTTTATTTTAAGGAAGGGATTCTCATGGATACTTTTTAACCCTCTTTTATTAGGTGGTCTACCAATCCCAATTGAAAGGTTCTTAATTTTTATCCCTTAAAGTTGTGTTCTTCCTTTGATAGAATTAAGCTTGGAGGACTTGGAAAAATAAAGATAAGGCAAAGAGATGGCTTTATAGGAAGTTAAGTCTAAAAGTTTAGAAATAATATTTTTTGAATGATAGTTTAGTTTAAAGGAAGTTTGTGTTTTGTTTATAATATTGAGTTTGATTTCTGCATTAAGGCAATTAATCATATTTATGTCGCAACTCTCATTCTCATCCTGAATGTTTTGAGGAATAGAATGATTAAAGTATATTTTATATGAACTTTGTATCTTATAGACTTCTTACTATAGATGGGAAGTTGCATTGTTACCAAATAAATAATTATCCCATATAGTTATCTTGTTATGCTTACTCGAGGAGATAAGGAATGTGTTAGCTTCAGTAGAGATCATATTGTTCAACTTGGTTTGTTATTATCTTCTAAAACCCACTTGTTTACCATTAGATTCATCCTTAATACCATTAGACTAGGAAGGAAGAATGTGCTCCTCATTAGACTCAATTAAAGCGGAGAAATAAGAACATGAGCTCTTCCCATTATAGGTACTAGACCCTATAGCTGTATTACCATTACCAGTAAAGCTCTTACTCCCTTTTTTGTTAGACAGCCATCTATGGTCCAAAATTAGAGTTAGAATTTGAGTGATTAAGAAGTGAGAAATAGTTCTCCTTCCCTACTAATGTGATGTCATTTCGAGTGAAAAGTTCTTAAGGGGTAGTATTTTTGTCGTAAGCTTGAGGATAAAGCTCTTTTAGATGGCCATACTTCCCATATAAAAATAGATTTTATATAGACCCTTATACTCTAATTTAATAATTTTATCTTTTGATAACTCCAATTTAGTATTTAATTTCTTATTTGTATTTGTGTCTCGTTTCATATGTTTTTCATATTTTAAGTGTTAAATTCCTCTTTTTATGTTGAATAGGATAATTGATGTCATGTAAAATGTATACCTTTTTATGTGTGTTTTTCTCTTATTTATGTAGTTAAGTATGTAATATTATATGTATTTTTATGTGTTTATGTCCAATTTATGTGTTTATGTTTATTTTTAGGATAAAATTGGTGAAGTGTGAAGAAAATGAAGAAGATGGTGAAATTCCGAAGAAGGAGATCATGACTCGGCATCAGGATCACATGTCGTGAAGTGAATCATGACTCGTAAGGGTGTTCACTAGTCAGATGATGTTCACGAGTCTTGAAGAGAAGCTGAAGATCATGACTCGTGAGGGTGTTCACGAGTCGGACAAGGCACTGTTTCCCAAACGGTGTATTTTCTGCACTTGAGTTTTCAGCCATACATTATGTCCTTTCAGAGGAAATCTTTCGTGACCTATTAAGAGACATACCTGTAGAGTTAAGACAGAGAGATATTGGAGAAAAACTCTAGAGAGAAAAAAAATCAACAAATTCTTTTACTGTTTTCTTAAGAACATTTTAGTTGTTTTGGAGAATTTCATTTTACTTAGTTTTAGAGGATGACAAAAGAGCAAAGCCAAAGGAATAAGAGATTTATCATAAGGTAAAAATAGAAAGTAAACCCTGGGAAGTGATGTTTTCTTGTCTCTTATTTCATCTTTATTGTAATTTTGTTTATGGCTAAGTTCTTTTGGTACATTATAACTATTTAATTTAAGTTGTTATTCATCTACTTATCTTTGTCTATTGAATGTTTATTTTATTTATGTATGAAGTATGATTTAAGTTTGTTTAAGTGCTTTGATTTGCTTAGTATGCTTGATCACCATATTAAGTATGTTAGTCATTTAATTCACAATGAGAGTTGGAATTCTTTGATGGAAAGTTAAATGAATTTACTTAAAGCATTGAATTCACTTAGAGATAAGGAATTCACTTTAAGGGGTTAAAGAATTGGCATAGAACTTCATAGTTTTTATTGATCTCTATAATGACATGAGAATGCTTATAGACTCTAAGTAAGAACATTCTTTATTGACAATGAAAATTGCTTTAAAGAATCTTGGCTAAATTCTCCATTCATATCATTCATACAATTGTTAATTAATTCAAAGATGAACTTGTTTTATTTGGTTATAATGTATGTCCATCCCATCATTCAAGTAATCTATTATCCAAAATTAACTTAATATATTTTAAGTAGTTAAGTATTTACATTAATTGCATGATTTTAATTGAAATTGTTACCTATCTATTTACTTGTTGTTACATCAATATAAAATTTGCCCCGTTCCCTTTAGAACGATACCCTACTCATACTATACGCAGTTTAGTGAGACTAAGGGTTCAATTAAATCCCCATCAGATTTTGGCGCCATTGCCGGGGAACGTTTTAAATGAATTTTTATTGATTGATACAAAAGAGTAGATGTTTTAGGATTTTATGATATAAATTAATTATTTTGATGTATGAAATTTTATTTGGCATTTTCTTTGTTTTAGTATTAGAGTTTTTGTAATAGTTTTAGACTAAAAGTATTTTTGATTTGTGTAGGGAACTTAGAAGGAAGCTACAAGAGGAATTTAGTTTGCAAGTAGAAGGAGAACAAAGTGCGAAGTTGGAGGAAGGTCATAATATTCCAATTATGGCGGGTGAAGAAAGGAGAACGCTTGGTGATTTTGCGATGCCAAATATTTCAGAAAGTTTTGGAGGAATAGTGGCACCGGCTATTGCTAATAACAATTTTGAGATCAAGCCGGCTGTCATTCAAATGGTGCAAAATAACCAATTTGGAGGTTTGCAAGGGGAAGACCCTTATGCTCATATCCTTGCTTTTCTTAATGTGTGTGCTACGTTTAAAATTAATGGAGTGAGTAATGATGCCATTAGACTTAGGTTATTTCCGTTTTCTTTAAAAGAAAAGGCTCAAATTTTTGCTAGTATACCTAGTGAGACAATTACTACATGGGACCAATTAAAACAAGCTTTTCTTCATAAGTATTTTCCGCCACATAAAACGGCAAAATTTAGAAATCAAATATCTACATTTAAACAATTGCCTAATGAAACCTTATACCTCTTGGGAAAGATTTAAGGAACTTCAAAGGCAATGTCCTCATCATGGCTTGCCGGATTGGATGATTCCTCAAATCTTTTACAATGGGTTAATGGAGGAAAATAGATATATTGTTAATGCTGCTTCAAGTGGGAAATGGTTGGAGAAAACTGCTAAGGAAGCTGAAACTTTGTTGGAAGAATTAGCCTCACAAGGCTATATGGGAGAAGAACCCACTATGGCAAAGGCTAAAGGGTTTTTGGAATTGAATTCCATTAATCTTTTGACGGCTAAGGTAGAAGCTTTGACAAAAATGGTAAGTAATTCTCATTCCAATGTTGAAAATCTTAGTCAAGTATGTGAGAAATGTGGTGGACCTCATACATATGCTAATTGTAGTGAGGGGTCTAATGAGGATGTCAGTTTTGTTCAAGGGAATTATAATCAAAGGTTGGATCAAAATTCTAATTATTATAACCCACAATGGAGAAACCATCCCGATTTTTCTTGGTTTAACCAAAATGCCCAATTGAACCCTCCTGATAATAATAATCACAATCATATGAACAAGTTACCTAACCCTTCACCTTTTCCAAATAAGCTACCTTTTAACTCCCAACAACCTAAATCCCATTTAGAGAATTTGATGGAGCAATTTGTTAATCATCAAATGACTACTAACAAGCAAAATGAGGAACAATTTAGGCAAATAAACACTAAAATTGATCAACTTGTCACTCATAATAAGATGCTTGAAACCCAATTGGCTTAACAAGCCACTTCTAGTGCTAAACCTTTAGGCAAGCTACCAAGTCAACCTGAGTTTTTGCCTTATGAATCGGTTCAATCCATTATGTTGAGGAGTGGGAAAAAGATTGAGAGTAATAGTAAAAGTGATGAGAATCTTATTGTGAAAGACGATCATGTTGTGGATGTGAGTGAAAATGATAATAAGCTTAATGAACCTAAAAAAAATATAACCTCATCTAGGGAAGATGGACCTAAAGTTAATTTGAATGTTTTGCCATTTCCTCAAAGACTTATTAGAAGAAATCTTGATAAGCAATTTGGCAAGTTTTTGAATTATTTGAAGGAACTTACTATAATTATACCCTTTGTGGATGCCATTAAAGATATGCCTTCATGGGCAAAATTTTTAAAAGAAATTGTGAGTCACGAGGGGAAGCTTGAAGAATATGGTTATATTTCTTTGGTAGAAGATTCTAAGGCTATGTATTCTAAATACCCACCTAAGCTAAAGGATCCGGGTTGCTTTACGGTTCCTTGTGTTATAGGTGGTACATATTTTGATAAGGCCCTATGTGATATGGGTGCTAGTGTTAGTCTTATGCCTTACTCAATTTATAAAAAGCTTGATTTAGGTGAGTTAAAGCCTACTAATATGTGCTTATCAATGGCAAATAAGTCTATTTCACACCCTATAGGCATATTAGAAAATATTCCAACCAAAGTGGGTAAATTTGTGATTCTTGCTGATTTTGTTGTGTTAGAAATGGATGAAGATCATAAAATTCCCATTTTGTTTTGTAGGAAATTCTTAATTACTGCTGGGGCTGTTTTTGATATGAAAAATGGTAAAATATCTCTTGAGGTTACTGTTGAAAAAATTGAGTTTAATGTTTTTGGCATGATTAAATCTTCACCAATAGAGGTGGTAAATAGAATTGATTCTTATGATGTTCTTGATGAGTGTATTGATAGTGTTGTGCATGATTGTGTGAGTCAAAACCCTATTGCACCTTATTATTTGAATGAAAGTTGTGATGAAGTTTTGTAAGTTGCCTCATATCCCTCCTATGGAAGATTCTCAAAAATTGAGTCTTTGAGAAAGGATGAGGATATGTCATCAAAGATATCTAATGAGGAAATCAAGCTTGAACTCAAGCCACTACTAACAAGCTTAAGGTACGAATTTCTAGATGCAAATTCTCAATTACCATTCATTGTTAATTCCTCAATTGCTAAGCATAATGTGGATGCTTTACGTGGTATTTTACTTGCTCATCAAAATGCTATGGGATATTCAATTAGTGATTTAAAAGGGATTGCACCTAAGGTTTGCATGCATAGAATTTTGTTGGAGGAGGATTCTAAGCCGTCTATTGAAGGTCAAAGAAGGCTTAATCCAACTCTTAAAGAGGTTGTGAGGAAGGAAATAATTAAATTGCTTGATAATGGTATAATTTATTCTATAAGTGATAGCAAGTGGGTGAGCCCAATTCAAGTTGTCCCTAAGAAGGGTGGTTTGACTGTAATTCGTAATGATAGCAATGATTTAATTCCTACTAGGACTATCACGGGTCGGCGTATGTGTGTGGACTATAGGAAGTTAAATAAGGCTACAAGAAAGGACCATTTTCCTTTACCCTTTATTGATCAAGTTATTGAAAGATTGGCTAATTTTTCTTACTTTTGCTACTTAGATGGGTTGAGTGGTTTCTATCAAATACCAATTCATCCACATGACCAATCTAAGACAACTTTTACATGCCCATATGGAACTTTTGCATTTAGGCGAATGCCTTTTGGTTTGTGTAATGCACCAACTACATTTCAAAGCTGCATGTTTTCTATCTTTAGTGATCTTATTGATCAATGTGTAGAACTTTTCATGGATGACTTTAGTGTGTATGGCACTAATTATGAGGATTGTTTATCTAATCTTTTTAAGGTGCTTGATAGATGTATGGAGCATGGTTTGGTTTTAAATTGGGAGAAGTGCCATTTTATGGCTCAAGAGGGTATTGTTTTAGGACATTTAGTTTCTAATAGGGGGATTGAAGTTGATAGAGCTAAATTTGAAATAATTGCTAATTTTCCTCCTCCTAAAAATGTTAGAGATGTTAGAAGCTTTCTAGGCCATGCTGGTTTTTATAGGAGGTTTATCAAAGATTTTTCTAAGATAGCTAAACCCTTATGCACATTGCTAGGTAAAGATGTTGATTTTCATTTTGATGAGGCATGTCTTAAATCTTTTGAAACTCTTAAACATGCTCTTGTCACTTCACAGGTGTTACAACCACCAAATTGGGATCAACCTTTTGAATTGATGTGTGATGCTAGTAATTATGCGGTAGGGGCTGTTTTAGGACAAAGAATTGATGGGAAGCCTTCTGTTATTTATTATGCTAGCAAATTACTAGATGATGCCCAAATTAATTACTCCACAACTGAAAAAGAACTCTTGGCTATTGTGTATGCTTTTGATAAATTTAGGGCTTATCTTGTAGGGAAAAAAGTCATTGTCTATTCTGATCATGCTGCTCTTAAATATCTCTTAAGTAAGAAAGATGCTGAACCTAGATTGTTGAGATGGATTTTAATGTTACCAGAGTTTGATTGGGAAATAAGAGATAAAAAGGGGAAGGAGAATTTAGTTGCGGACCATTTATCTAGGTTGACCCAATGTGTTTTGCAAGATAATGATGATGGGGTACCTATTGATGAAGCTTTTCATGGGGAACATCTTTTTATTGTAGTTTCCAAGGAAACTCCTTGGTTTGCTTATATAGAAAACTACCTAGTAAGTGGTATGCTTCCTTATGGTTTAGATTATAGGCAAAGGAAGAAATTCCTTCATGATGTGAAGTTTTACTATTGGGAAGAACCTTTATTATATAGGAGATGTGCTGATAGATTGATTAGGAGGTGTCTTCCTCATGAAAAAGTTGGTGAAGTATTAGCTCATTGTCGTTCTTATGCTGTAGGTGGTCACTTTGGGGTTTCTAAGACAGCTTCTAAGGTTTTACAAGCTGGTTTTTGGTGGCCTACATTGTTTAAGGATGTTAAGGACTTTGTATTAAGTTGTGATAAGTGCCAAAGAATGGGAAATTTGTCTAGGAGGAATGAAATGCCTTTACATGGTATTTTAGAAGTTGAATTGTTTGATGTTTGGGGTATGGACTTTATGGGACCATTTTCTAGTTCTTTAGGGAATAGGTATATTTTAGTTATGGTGGATTATGTATCTAAGTGGGTGGAAGCAATTCCAACCATTACAAATGATGCCAAGGTGGTTAAGAAGATGCTTAAGAAAGTTATATTTCCTAGATTTGGAACACCTAGGGCCATTATTAGTGATGGTGGGTCTCATTTTTGCAATAAAGTTATAGAACAATTATTGAGAAAATATAATGTGGCTCATAAAATTGCTACACCTTATCATCCCCAAACTAGTGGACAAGTTGAGATTAGCAATAGAGAGCTTAAGTGGATTTTAGAGAAAACTGTCTCTAGGTCAAGAAAAGATTGGGCACTTAAGTTAGATGATGCTCTTTGGGCATATAGAACAGCTTTTAAAACTCCTATAGGTCTTACACCTTATCAATTGGTTTATGGTAAGTCTTGTCATTTGCCGATTGAGATTGAACATAAAGCTTATTGGGCAACTAGTGTGTTAAATTTTGATATGCAACAAGTTGGTAGGAAGAGATTGCTTCAATTACAAGAGTTAGAGGAACTTCGTATGAATGCCTATGAAAATGCCAAGTTATATAAAGAAAGAACTAAATCATGGCATGATAAACATATACTAAAGAAAGAATTTCAAGTTGGTGACATGGTTTTGTTGCATAATTCTCGATTGAAGCTTTTTCCTGGATAATTAAAGTCTAGATGGTCGGGACCTTTCAAAGTTGTTCAAGTTTTTTCTTATGGGGTTGTTGATATTGCTAATGATAAAGGAGAGATTTTTAAGGTAAATGGACATAGATTGAAGCCTTATTTCATTGGTGATGCATTGGTTCCTACTCACAAAGTTTCTTTGATAAATTCTTCTTTTGCATACTCCTAATATTCTTTTTGTTTTTCCTTAGTTCTTTTAGTTTGAATTTATTTATTTTATGGTTTGATTGTAGAATACATTATATGTTTTATATAGTTTTTATGTTCCTTAGCTTATTTTTCTTTGTTACTTTAATTTTTGGATCAAGTTGTTAAGATTTTGCAGAGAAATACATCATGTTCACGAGTGCATCACGACTCGTGAATGTGTTCACGAGTATTCCAGAGGCTTCATCCATTCAGTCATGAGCAAAATCACTAGTCATGAAGAGTATCACGTGTAGTACAGAAGCGAAAGGCTCACGAGTCGTGACTGCCATACCGACTCGTGATGATTTCCATTTTTGTCTATCCCTATTTTTTTTTCACGAGTCGTGAGATTCCTGCCAAGTCATGACCATTGCTTCCTTAACACTCACTGCCTTCTCTTCACGAGTCGTGAGGAACATGCCGACTCGTGAAGCACTGTTCCAAGAGTTACGAGTCGTGATTTTTCACTTCCTATTTTTATTTTTATTTCATTTTCATTTCTTTATTTTACTTTTATTTCTTCTAATTAGGAGTATTAGCGGTTTTTAATTGGATTAACTACCCTTTATTAACTTAAATTTAAGAGGGGGAATGGTTATAACTTAAATTTAGGGTTTCTAAACGTCATCTCTTTTCATTTTTCCCTTCTTCTTCTATAAATATTATGGTAGTTTACTTTTCATTTTTTTTTACATTCTCTTTATTTTACTCCTCTCGTACACTTCTTTCTCTTCAACTGTAACTTGCATTTCCTTTTGTCTCTTTGTTTTTCTTTCTCTGCAACATTTTCTTCCCATTTCCCTTCTTTTCATTCACGTTACACATTGTTATCTCTGCTTCCTTTCTCTTTAACAACCATGGTAAGGACAAAGAACGTTGCAGCTTCAAGGGGTCAGCAAGGAGAAGATGAAGCACCACTACAGAGTTTACAGACAGACTTTGGTGCTCCATTCCCTCTTTCTTCCATTCATGAAGGTAACAGATTCCTTGTTCTTAAAGATAGAGCAAAATCT
Source organism: Excoecaria agallocha (assembly GCA_037975025.1). Taxonomy (NCBI): domain Eukaryota; kingdom Viridiplantae; phylum Streptophyta; class Magnoliopsida; order Malpighiales; family Euphorbiaceae; genus Excoecaria; species Excoecaria agallocha. The sequence goes on along the minus strand of CM075807.1, from coordinate 92,771,052 downwards.
CAATGTAAGTATTTTCCTAACTCTTTGCTTGAACAAGTGGGTTTTCTTGATGAAGTGAATGAGATGTTTTTCAATGTGGTCTTTTAAGGTTTGTTAATATGCATGAGCAAATCAATACTGACTTAGTTTTGGAGTTTTACACAAATTTCAAAGAAAATGCTGATAATCCTAGGCTTGTAGACTTTCGCTTGAATGGTGTTGATCATACTCTTACTTATTTCATGATGCATCGTATCTTTGGTTTTAAACCAAGTGGATTATGTACTCCTCCTAAGAGTTATAGACCTAATGATTTTTGGACCTTTCTTACTGGTTTGACTACACCATATAGGGCTAGAGAGCCTAAATCCATGTTTATATCGGACTTCAAATATTGGATTTTGCATAAGATTCTTGCCTCCATTGTCTTCAACAAGCCTAAATTTAATAGAGTTTCTAGTCATGAACTGTTTTTGATGTGGTGTGTGCATAATCGTAAGTCTATATATTGGTCTTATTGGATTTTCAAACAATTATTGAATTGTGTTAATCGCCCGGAGTCCCCTATCACATATGGTCATGTCATAGCTGCTATTGCTAGGGGAATTGATATTGATTTGCGTATTTATGATGGTGTACTTCCATACATATATTTTTCTAAGCATTTATTTGTAAGATGAGAAGTCACTAACAATTCCTTTCAATATATAACACCTATATATCGTTCTTGTTGGAAGGAATTACCAAGCACTTCTACTCCCCAAGTGGCTGCTATGGAAAGTACTTTAGAAGAGTCAATGCCAACGGAGTTAGGGCAAAGTGATGATCCTATAGAGGGTACACCTAGTCATTCACCTGTTTTCACACCAACTGCTGGATCTTCTTCCAATATCACCACTTCCATGTTCAATCAATTGCTACACAATCAATCCGCCATCCAAAATCAATTGGCTTCCTTGGAGCAAGCCACAAGTCAATTGGTTCATCGTCAACGCCGTCTTGAACACAAGGTGGACACTTTCATTGCCCAAGCGGGCTATGAGGTCCTATCACCTCCACCTTCACCATGATTTGAGGGGAATTTTCTTTCCTCTATGTTTTTGTTTATTTTTTATTTTCTTTTTGTTTGTGTGTTTGTTTTGTTTCTCCACATTGAGGAAAATGTGTGTTCTAAGTGTGGGGGAGCACTTGTGTGTGTGTGTTGTTTGTTTATCTTTTTCTTTATGTAGACTAACTTTTTTTAGTGAGTTTTATTATAAGTATTGCTCATATTGTATGTAATATAGGTTGTTATGAAGATTCATTTACCTTTTATACTCATTTGATTAGTTTTTCAAGATTTTTGGCATGTGTTTTATGTTTTTAAGTTATCTCTTTTTACTTCTTTCAACATTTTAGGTTATTTAGTCTCTTCATTAACTATTCTTTAAGGTTAGAATATGCTCATTTAGTTTAAGATTTTAGGATTTTAGTTGCTTCATGGAAACTATGGCCATAATACTTACCTTTAGCCTTTCAATAATGGATGAGGACTAATATAAAAAAAATGATGATAATGATAAACTAAATAAAGCAAGATGCATATCTAAAAGCTTAATAAAGTATGGGATGGAGCGTAAAATGCACCCAATACTACATTCTCTTGCTATTCATGGGATAAAGTCTAAAAGTATACCCATGCTAAAAAAAAGAAGAAAAACAAAGAAAAAAAATGAAAAAATATATAGTCTAGAAATGCCATGAGATGGGTTTAAAGGTATGTGTGCTTTTTAATTGTCCAAAAAGACAACTATAGTCTTAGAATCTTAGGCTTTATGATCACTATTCTCTCTTGAGCATGGTTAGTATTGAGACTTTATATTCTTGATGTTGAATTTAGTAAATTTAGGTGACTTGATGATTTAAGATGCATGTTTTAAGTCTTGATGTACTAATATTTTGAGTGTTAAGGTGTTTGAATTCATATCAAACTTATCTTAAGTGACAATTGAGCAATGCTTTATAGTGAAGTAAAGTTTAAGTGTGGGGGAATTTGATGTCATGTAAAATGTCTACCTTTTATGTGTGTTTTTCTCTTATTTATATAATTAAGTATGTAATATTATATGTATTTTTATGTGTTTATGTCCAATTTATGTGTTTATGTTTGTTTTTAGGATAAAATTGGTGAAGTGTGAAGAAAATGAAGAAGATGGTAAAATTTCGAAGAAAGAGATCACGACTCGGCATCAGGATCACGTGTCGTGAAGTGAATCACGACTCGTGAGGGTGTTAACTAGTCGGATGATGTTCACGAGTCTTCAAGAGAAGCTGAAGATCACGACTTGTGAGGGTGTTCACGAGTCGGACAAGGCATTGTTTCCCAAACGGTGTATTTTCTGCACTTGAGTTTTCAGCCATACATTATGTCCTTTCAGAGGCAATCTTTCGTGACCTATTAAGAGACATACCTGTAGAGTTAAGACAGAGAGATATTGGAGAAAAACTCTAGAGAAAAAAAAATCAACAAATTCTTTTAATGTTTTCTTAAGAACATTTTAGTTGTTTTGGACAATTTCATTTTACTTAGTTTTAGAGGATGATAAAAGAGCAAAGCCAAAGGAATAAGAGATTTATCAGAAGGTAAAAATAGAAAGTAAACCCTAGGGAGTGATGTTTTCTTGTCTCTTATTTCATCTTTATTGTAATTTTGTTTATGGCTAAGTTCTTTTGGTACATTATAACTATTTAATTTAAGTTGTTATTCATCTACTTATCTTTGTCTATTGAATGTTTATTTTATTTATGTATGAAGTATGATTTAAGTTTGTTTAAGTGCTTTGATTTGCTTAGTATGCTTGATCACCATATTAAGTATGTTAGTAATTTAATTCACAATGAGAGTTGGAATTCTTTGATGGAAAGTTAAATGAATTTACTTAAAGCATTGAATTCACTTAGAGATAAGGAATTCACTTTAAGGGGTTAAAGAATTGGCATAGAACTTCATAGTTTTTATTTATCTCTATAATGACATGAGAATGCTTATAGACTCTAAGTAAGAACATTCTTATTTGACAATGAGAATTGCTTTAAAGAATCTTGGCTAAATTCTCCATTCCTATCATTCATACAATTGTTAATTAATTCAAAGATGAACTTGTTTTATTTGGTTATAATGTATGTCCATCCCATCTTTCAAGTAATCTATTATCCAAAATTAACTTAATATATTTTAAGTAGTTTAGTATTTACATTAATTGCATGATTTTAATTGAAATTGTTACCTATCTATTTACTTGTTGTTGCATCAATATAAAATTTGCCTCGTTCCCTTTGGAACGATACCCTACTCATACTATATGCAGTCTAGTGAGACTAAGGGTTCAATTAAATCCCCATCAATAATATTGAGATTTATGAATTTTAGTGTGCTAAATGGTGTAATTTTGACTTTTATGCAAAAATTTTCACTTGCATACGATAGAGATCAAAGTATCTCAGTTGTGTGCCCAATAGAATCACCAATCTATACTATTTTATTAAACCACATAGTAGAGACCAAAGTGTCTCCACCCTATGCCAAGCAAAATTTGAAGTAGTTCAATCTAAAAAGGTGTACATAGCTGAGACCAAAGTGTCTCCATTGTGTACCACTTTTATAGCACTATTTTAACCAATTGCACATGGTTGAGACCAAAATGTCTCCACTATGTGCCTCTACAAACACTACAAGAGCTGCATTTTATTTGGTTTATTGAGGCATTTTTGAAGTTCATTCAAAATATTTTAGTTCTAGTACGTAGTTTTAGTCTTTTCTACAGATCTCTAGGGTTTAATACTTTGGTTTTACTTGTAAAAACTTCATTTTTATTAGGATTTACATTTACAATGCAAAAATACTATAGATTTAGTTTAGGTTATAGCAATTATAATTTAGTTTTTAATCAAATTTAGCTTGGATTAAAAAGAAGTAGTTCCTCCAACTTCATATCTATCTTCAAAAATGGGTTTAAAAGTTTCTTCTTCCTTTGTCTTTGCTTTTTATACTATGTATAGTGAGTAGTTTTGTAGTTGTTTGGGGATCTTTGAATCCCCATATCCATGTAAGATAATGAACTCATTTTATCAAATATATTTATAGATGTTTCGTTTCCCTTATACATATCTTGATATTGATGTTATTCAAGTATTTATGCTATTAATCTAATTCAAGTTAATGGATTTACGCTTGTTTGTAGTAGATATCATGTATGCTATATTTTTACATGCATTTTTTTGTATATTTAATGGTGATTCCAAAATAGAGGTTGTTATATCTTGAGTTAATATGTCATAGACCCAAAAATAAAGAGCAAAATGCATAAGTATTGGGTTGGTTTGCTTCGAAATGGAAAATTAATTCATATTTAGGATTTATGGACCCGTGGTTAAACTAGCTATTAGATTGGCTCCGAAATGGGAAATTGGATAGTTAGCATAATTGGCTCCGAAATGGAAAATTTGGGTTTAGTTGGGTCTCATCCACATATAAAATATATAATTTTATGTTAAAATAAATCTTACAATGGGTAGGGGAGGATTTGATTTCCAAGCATCATTTTTAGTTATTATTTTTATCCACACTTCTATACTCTATTTATATTGCACATGTTTATCTTACATTTTTCAGTTAGCTTACTTCCATTTTTAATTGTTAATAATTGTTAGTTATAACTCACACCAAATACACCTGGAAAATTCTTTAACACATTTTAGTAATGAATCAAGTAATATTACATAAGACCAATTCCCTTGGGTTTAATATTTTGGCGTCTTGAATATATTTTCCTATATTACTTGTCGATTTTGTACATTTGTTGAAGTCATGAACAAGTTTTTGGCACTGTTGCCGAGCAGCTTGGCTTGCTTAATTGCATATTTGATTGACTTTTTTATGTTTTTCTTTTATTTACTTTTGTTTATTTATTCTTTTTAAGTGAAATTGATGTATGAATAAATTATACTTATAGCAACATCTAGCACTACTTGATCTTAAAATTGAAAGGACCTTGCATTAGAGAAGAAGAAAAAATCAATTTAAAGGTATGGATGATCCACCAAATCCAGATGTGTCTCTTGAGAATAAACAAAGAGAAGGACAACAGCATAAGAGAAATTAAGATGGCCAAAGACCAAAGACCATTTAACATTACATCACTCTAAGGTGGATTAAAGAGAATAGAATAGTAGTGCTGCCTCATTAACAATATTTTGAGCTAAAATCGACAACGATCCCTATGGTTTAAAAGAACCAAATTTCAGGATCGAAGATAGAGGACTCAGTGCTACATTTGGATATCTTTCTAAAGATATATGACATGGTCCAAATACAAAAGGTGTCAATAGATGCTATACAGCTGAAGCTCTTTCCCTTCACACTTATAGGGGAAGCAAGAGATTGGTTATCCATGCTTTTGAGTCAATGCATCTGATCATGGGAACAAATGCAAGAAAAAATTTTCGTTTGATTTTTCCCACCTACAAAGAAAGCTAACATAAGAAACAGCATATACAATTTCTAGCAATTGAGTGAAGAGTCTTTCTATGAGGCTTGGAAAAGCTTTAGAAGACTGTTGAAAAGTTATCCATACCATGAAATTTCTATGCACCAATTAATTTCAACATTCTATGAAATATGAAGCCCCAATACAAGATCTCTATTAAATGTAGCATCCAAAGGTAGCTTAATGAACAAAACTCCTGAAGAGGCATTCTTGCTTCTTGATAAGATGGCAATAAACAAAGCTCGATAGGCTAATATAATGGCATTAACCAAGAAATAAGGAGTTCACGGTGTAGATAAGGTTGCAATGTTAAAGGCTCAAATGGCATTATTAAAGAAAGAGCTCAATGGTCTAAAAATTCAAAATGGTTTAGCAATTTCTCAAGATATGAGTACATTTAAAGGAGGTAACTTGGGTAGTGAATCAAAGGCAATTGAACCCTACACTCAAGGAATGGGAGAAGTGAATGATTTACATGATTTTAAGAGAAATTATCCATTTAGTAACCATTACAATCTCTAGGTGGAGGAATCACTCTAATTTCTCATAGAGAGAGGGTAACCATGCTTCCACTTCAAACACACGACCAAAAGTCCCTTTCTATGCACCTATACATGTTCAAGGTAGCCATAACCAAAGTTACCATCAATAATACCAACCTCCAGCAGTAAACACTCATTTCCAAGCACCATACCAAGCACTTTAAGCCTATGAAACATACTTTTAAACACCTAGATTCCAAGCTAAACCACCCCTACCACAAGATAAGAAATTAATCTGGAGGATATGTTTGCTAGCTTCATGTCTAGCCAAAACATAAGGTGGAAGTCACAAGAACTATGGAATAGGAAATAAGATGCAGCTATGAGAAATGTGGAGACACAAATAGGATAATTGGCCAACTTAATCTCTATAAGGTCGCAAGGTACATTTCCTTTTAATGTTCATCGAAATCCCAAAGAAAAAGCCAAGGCGATCACTCTAAGGAGCAGTAAAGAAGTCCAAGGAGCTGAATAAAGTACATATTTATCTTTCTCTAAAGTGGTGGAGCTAACAATGGAGGTATGTGATTTTAACTATAAACATAAAGAATAGGTTCCAAAGTCGAAAGCTAAAGGTAAGGCAATCATTAACTCTAGTTTACCATTTGATGCATCATATTTACCATTCCCTTCAATAGCTACGAAAGAAAGAAATTAAAGAAATGCTTAAATGTGTTCAAGAAATTACATGTTAACTTGCCATTCTCTAAAGCTTTACTCTATATCTCAAAATATGCAAGTGCATGAAAGATTTAAGCTTATATAAAAAGAAACTAGAAAGAATAGGTACTATTCAGTTGTTTGAGAGTTATAGTGTTATTCTCACAAATAAAATCCTAGCTAAATTAAAGGACCTAAGGAGCTTTACACGACCTTGTGAACTAAGGAGAAATTTTATGGGAAATATATTATGTGATTTGGAAGCAAGCATAAATCTAATGCCATATTCTCTATGCAAGAAATTAAATTTAAGTAACATTAAGGAGACCTTGATGATGCTTTAATTGGCGAACTGTTCGATCAAGCATCCTAATGGAATCATAGAGGATTTACTAGTCAAAGTGGGTAACTTTATATTCCTAGTAGACTTTATGGCTATAGACATGGATGAAGATAGAAAAGTGCCACTCATTATAGGAAGACCATTCCTAAACATAACTAGAGCACTAATAGATGTACATAGGCAGATCATAACCTTTAGATTCAATGATGAAAAGATGGTTTTTTTGTAAACAAGGTGATAAAGCAACCATCGTGTGAATTTAAGGAGTCGCTATACTTTGTGGATGCTATTGAGGATTTTTAGGAAGAAGTCCAAGGAAAAATCTTACTAGATGACCTATTAAAGATTTGCTTTATGCATTCAGTTGAAGAAGATTATTTGACCAAGAAAGAAAGCGAGATTGCGAGAGAGGTAGAGAAAGTGTATAGAAGAAGATCAAAATGAAGAAGGGTTTAAGCTACCAAAAGGAGATTTGAAAACTAAACTCAAACCTCTTCCCTCATATTTGAAGTATGTAATGGGTATTGAAGAATAATTGTTGATGAAAGTGCTAAAGAAGCATAAGAAAACTATAGAATGGGAAACATCGGATCTTAAGGGAACTATGCCAAGCTATTACACACACACCAACATGATAGAAAAGGATTGCAAGCTAGTTGTGCAACCTAAAAGAAATTGAATCCATTAATACAAGAGGTAGTCATGAATGGGGTTTTAAAATTGCTAGACATAGGTATAATCTTTTCTATCTCTGATAGTAGTTAGGTAAGCCCGGTATAATGTGTTTCTAAGAAGGGAAGGCTGATAGTGATAGCGAATGAGCATAATGAACTTATTCCAACTTGTACAGTTACAGGTTGGAGAGTGTATAATGATTATAGAAGGTTAAATAATGCAACTAGGAAAGACCACTCCCCTTTACAATTCATTGACCAAATGCTAAAGAGGTTAGCGAGGAATATGTTTTACTGCTTTTTAAATAGATATTCGGGGTATTTACAAATCCCGATAGCCTTTGAGGATTAAGAGAAAATGACTTTCACCCACTTATATGCTACTTTTACTTATAGGAGAATACCTTTTAGATTATGCAATGCATTAGCTATGTTTTAGTGATGTATGATGGCAATTTTCCATGACTTCATAGAGAAATTTATGGAGGTGTTCATGGATGACTTCACCATATATGGAAGGGACTTTGAAAGCTATCTAAAGCATTTTGATTTGGTACTAGGTAGGTGTAAAGAGCATAACTTAGTATTAAAGTTGAAGAAATGCCATTTTTTGGTAAAGGAAGATATAACTTTGGGATAGAAAATAGTTGAGAGAGGAATAGAGGTCAATAGGGCCAAGGTCGAAGTGATTGAGAAAACTACCACCCCCAACCAATGTCAAAGGTGTTAGAAGCTTTCTAAGGCATATAGGGTTTTATCGTAGATTCATAAAGGACTTCTCTAAATTTGATAAGCCTTTATCAAATTTTGTTATGAAAGATTCTCCTTTTGATTTCACTAATAAGTGCTTATAGGCTTTCAACAAAATAAAACAAAGATTAATTTCAGCATCGGCGATTATCTCTCCATATTAGAACCTCCCATTTGAGCTAATGTATGATGCAAGTGACTTTACAGTGGGAGCAGTGCTAGGATAAAGAAAGGAATTTTATTTTTTATTATGCATGCCATACCTTGATAAAAGCCTAAGTAAAAAACACCACCACTGAAAAAAAGCTTCTTGCCATAGTTTTTACATTTGAGAAATTTAGATCATATCTCTTTGGCACTAAGAATGAGTTTAATCCAAGGTTGATTATTTGGATGCTTCTTTTGCAAAAGTTCAATTTGGAGATTAAAGACAAAAAGGGGCAAAAAACTTTATGGTGGATCATCTATCGAGGTTGGAGCACAAGTATATCAAGAAGGGAGAAATCCTAAACTTATTTCCTGATGAATACATATGTGTAGTGTATATGTGTGAGGTTTCCATCCCATGGTTTGCTAACTTAGTTAACTATCTTGCATGTGGTTTTATGCCGAATGATTAAACATGGCAATAAAGTAAAAAGTTGAAGGCTAACGCGAGACATTATGTGTAGGATAACCCTTACCTTTTCAAATTGTATACCGACCAAGTGCTAAGAAGATGCATTTTTGGAGAGGAGCAAGAAGAAATAATCAAGGCATGTTATAATAGATAAGTCAATAGACATCATGGACCAAATAGCATGGTATCAAAAATTCTCCAATCTTGATTTTATTGGCCTACTATGTTTAGTGATGTCAAAATTTTTGTTTAATCTTATGATAAATGTCAAAGAGTAGGCAATATATCTTGAAGAGATGAAACGCCATTGACTAATATACTTAAGGTAGAATTGTTTGATATGTGGAGAATAAACTTTATGTGACTTTTCTAGTGTTTTATAGGTCTGAATATATACTAGTGGCTGTAGATTATGCAGTAAATAGATAAAAGTTGTTGCCACTAGGACTTTTAATGCCAGAGTAGTGCTAGAATTCTTAAGAAAATATATATTCACCTCGATATGGAGCACCTAGGGCTATTATCAGTGACGTTGGCAAGCAATTTATCAACCATCAATTCAAAACCTTGCTGAAAAAGATTTGTGTTAGGCACAAGGTCACTACCGCATATCATACACAAGCTAATGGTCATGTAAAAGTGTCAAATTAAGAACTCAAATCCATTTTAGAGTAAATAGAGAATTCCTCTAGGGAATATTGGTCCTTAAAACTTGATAAAGCATTGTGGGCCTATAGGACTGCTTTTAAGATACCTATAGGGATGTCTCCTTTTAGGCTAGTTTTTGGCATATCTTATCATCTACTGGTGGAACTAAAATACAAATCTTACTAGGCCACTAAGTTTTTAAACTTTGATCTTCATAGCATAGGAAAATGCATGGTATTGCAATTGAACAAGTTGGAAGAATTAAGATTTTAAGCTTATGATTATGCTAAAAAATACAAGGAAAAGACTAAGAGATGGCATGAAAACAAGCTGATGCCTATGGAAAAGTCTTGAGAATGAAGGTGATGGTGTATGATAGTCATTTTAAACTATTTCCTGGGAAGCTCAAATCAAAATGGAAATGACCTTATGAAGTGGTCAATATCACTTAGTAAGGAGTTGTCATTGTTAAGCATCCAAATGATGGCAAGGAATTCAAGGTTGTTGGTCAATGCCTTAAATCGTACTTTAAATCTAGGTTTGAAGTTATGTCAATGGTCGTGACACTAGAAGATGTTTAGTGAGTTTGCTCAAAGTCAAGCTGGCAACTTGTTAAGCCCAAAACTTATTCTAACTTTATGTCTCTACTTGCTTTTGTTTAATTTTGCTTGATGTTTTTAGTTCTTGAGGTTTTTTTATTAGTATGTTTTAGTTTAATAAGTATTGATAAATTATGATTGAATTCTTGCTAAGTTAGGTGTGATTCATAGTGTAATTATACATAAAAGAAGGTGTTAGAATTTGAAAGTGTGAAAAATTTTGGTTGCACAAATAGAGACCATTTTATCTCAGTCGTGTGCTTTATATGGTTTTAGTTCTATAAAAGGTCACATGGCAGAGACCATTTGGTCTTTGTCGTGTGCAAGTCTTTAGTCCAAAAATAGTAGAGGTTACATGGCAAAGACCATTTGGTCTTCACTATGTCTAAATTGTGACTTTAGGTATAGAAGGTGTTACACGGCAGAGACCATTTTGTCTTCACTGTGTATAGTTGCTTGGTTTTAAGTATAAAAGATGGTAAATGGTAAAGACCATTTGGTCTCTGCCATATGCATGTTGAAATTTTTAAAATAGAAGGGTGTACAGAGCAAAGACCATTTGGCCTCTACTATGTGTAATTTAAATTTTTCAAAATAAAATGGGGTACATGATAGAGACCATTTTGTCTCTGCCATTTCCTTTATAAATTGATAATGTGTGTCTTGGGTTGTTGCGTGTGACAAGGCAAGGCCATTTGGTCTCCGCCATGTGCCAAGGACTTTTAGTCATATCCCTCTTTAAATACCCCCTTTTTTCTATAACTCTACGCCTTCTTTCCTCCCTTCTCATCTCCTCTCCCCATTTTCGACTAGAGCATTTCTTTTTCCTTCATTTGTGTACATTTTCTTCAGTGTTTGAGAATCATTCATCAAGTACGTACTTTATCCTTTCCTTTTTATTTTTCAATCTCTAGTCTTATTTTTCTCTTAATGGTTTATGTGGAGTATGAATTATTTTTGTTAGCATTTTGTTTGTCTATGCATGGTACACATTTTGTGTTGGCTAGAAGACATTTTGCATGCTTAAGGTTAGGCCAAATATTATTTATTTTAATTTCTTAGTATGCTTGAATTTTTTGGAATTATATTCACTAAATTAATTATTTTGAATTTGCTAGAACTTATAAAAATTGCCTTTTACTGCAAATTTTGTTCATGCATGCCTTATACTTGATTAAATGACTCAAAAAAATGAAATTTCTATTTTTAGCAAACCTCTCTTGTTCTTGAGCTTTAATTGTTAAAAGTAATATCCTTTAGATGTTAATTTTCCCACTTATACAACTAATGCCTATATAGGTTTAGTTCTTAAACTGAAAATGTGTTTAAGTGAATTAGTTGCTCTGTTTTTAATGCTATTGCCATGTTTTTATCATGATGAAATGACCTTTTCCTTGGGAGCTTACCTCCTATATTTTGTTGCATCAATTTGGTCTTATGAATAGGGCATCAATGAGGCATAGAGAAGGGTAATTTAGGGCATTAGTTCCATTGTTTAAATAGGCTTGGTTAGGATTATTCATTGTAGATTGCATTAAGTAGTTCTCTTTTAATGCATTTTATAGCTATTAATTGTTCATGTTACTTTTGAATATCTTATATTTGTTAGTCAAGGCATGTTTAAGTGTTTGCACTACAATTGCTGATTTTACACCTCCACTTGCCTTTATTTCATGTGTTATATGTTTATAGAATGAATTTTCTTGCTTTATTGTGATAAGTTTTATTTTTCTTCATAATGAATTGTCTTAAGGTTAATCAAAAATTTTTGTTTTTGTAGTGGCAACCAATCGTACAAGATAAAAAGCTAGATCCTTTTCTTCGGCTCTACAAGCTAGATTAAGAGTTCTATCATGGGTTCCACCTGAGTTTAAGGAAGACATGACTATCTTCTTGAAACCAAAATATGTAGCCACTCCTTATATAGATGTGGAGGTACTGGAGTAGTTCAATCTGAGAAATGAGATGGAATGCCTAATAGCCAATATTGGGTGGACTGAATTTATAAGCAGGAGAGAGCCTATACACCCACAAATTACAAAAGGCTTTTTGTCTACAGTAAGGATTTATGTGGAGAAGAATAGCCACGATGATGAGGGGCTTATGAGTTTTTAGCTACAGCAATCTTTATATCATATAAGTTTTAATGACTTTTCACGTTATGGTTTGATCCCCATACTCCAAGAGGCCTTAAGAGTCTGAACAAACAAGAGATATGGAATGGAATATATGATGAAATTGAACAAACTAAGTACCAAACTGGAAACACCAAAGCACATCATTTGAGGGACCATCCTTTGAGGATTATGCATCAATACTTAGCTTTGGCCATGTTTACTCACCTTGGGGGCCTCGAAAATGTCAATGCCAATGAGGTAATTATTCTCTACATAATGTAAAATGCCATCCCCTTTAATAGAGCAATATTCATTTCTGCAAAAAATGACAAACTAAATATATATCAGAAGAGGTTGAAGAATATTACATTCGAAAGGATAGTAACCATGTTAGCCTAACAATGTTATCTAAAGGGGTCAACCACACAATCATAGGTAGAGAAGTTGGCAATCCTATCCTCATTGACAAGAAAATTATGAAAAATGTATATATGCTAATTGATGACCCTAGGTTCCTAAAGCAAGGTTATTTAGTGGTATCTAATAGGAAGCTTTATCGGAAGCATGTGAATAAGTCATCGATAGTGCTTTTACGAGTAAAGGCTACAGCAGTTACACTGTTATTACAATAATACATCAAGATCAAGACTTGGTAAGATAACCTGATGAACGGGCAAACTCAATTGATAGACATGATGGATCAGATTGTCACAACTCTTACCATGATGTAGTCCCATTTTGACCACAATTTTCCTCCTTATCCTCCACCTTCGTGGAATGATTCATTTTAAAGATTTGCTCAACCCTTGTATTTTGTGAATGACTTATTTGTATTTTGCTGAGGATAACAAAAATTTTATGTATGGGGTGAGGGTATTTTGGAGATTGAATTGATGAACTTATTTTGGAATTGTTGGACGTTTTGCTTAACTTACTCACCATAGTAGTTTGATTATGTTTGTTTTTACTTTTAAGTAATTATTTAAGTGTGTTTGAACTTCTTTAAATTTTAGTAATGTTATGTTATATTATGTTATGTTTTTATCTTGTGTTTCTCTTTTATGGTTCTAACCTTATTTTCTATAGTTATTTTTATTTTGCTCTTCTAGTTATCTTTATTTTTCAGCCTTTATTTTTTCAGCTTTTGTTTTTATCTTAGTTTAATTATACTTATTTTTAGATTTTGCTGTTTTTGGTTGCTATCAAATACTTTTACATTCTTAGTTTAGTTTGCCCTTAAATTGTTCCCATTGTGAATAGCTTGAACTTAGAACAAGAAAAACTTATTTAGATCAGCTGAATAAATGGACAATAGTTAGTTGTTAATTGTTTTTCTTTATCAATTAGGTTCAATTAGATCAATGCCAGTAGGTCTCCTAAAAAAATGTGCACTTTAGGCCTATTTTAAAAATTAAAAGAACCAGTGCATAAAGATAATTGAGTGGCAATTTTAGAGTGCTAGATCCTTCCTCATCACCTTTAAAAGCAATTGAAACAATTCAAAAGCAAGGCTAGAAATAACTTAGATAGAATTTTATTGATCGAATTTCTAAAAGATTTTTGACCTGCCCTCTATAATTTGTTGTCCCTTGTAGCCCTTTTGACACTAAGTGAGCATGCTAAATGCATGCTAATTTGGTAGTTATTCATTACACTTGTTTTTCCCTAGCTTAAAAAGTCTTTGTCTTACCCTTTTTTGAACTAACCATTCTAGAAGTGAGTAAGATAGAATTTTCAGGGTGATTAATGTGAAAAGAAGGGTAGTGCTTTAAGTTTGATTCTAAAAATGGGATGTTTTGCCAATGTTCAATGAGCCTAGATTTTTTTAGAATATATTTCATCTTTAAAAAGAATTTTTAATGATTCCCCACTTAAAATATATATAAAGATAAATAAATAAATCAAAACTATGGTTCGATTTAAGTGTGGGGCAGTCTATTGGTTAAGGGAGAATAATTAATAACCCTGGCAGCATTGTTAAGCTAATGTGCTTATGGAAAAAAAAATTTAGAGATTCTTCCCCTTTGTAATCTTCCTCTGGGAGTATTGTTCTACATTTTAGGTAGTTTAGAATTTGGCAATGTTATTGAATTAAGCAAGGGTAGAGTTAAGGTCTTATCTTTGGAATGAAAAAAGTGGCAAGATGAAATAGAGAATGGTTGTTTTAAATTGCATATCTTTTTCCTTTCCTCGTTAACCATACCTTATCCACATTATAACCAGTTTAAGACCTAAGGATCTTGCTTTGTTTAGAGCTATTTATGGAGATGGCCTTCAGGTTCTGGTGCTAAAGAAGAGGCCTATGGCATCTCTTGAGTTTCAAGCATGAAACCACATATGTAAATTTTTGCATGCAAAATCTTTTCTTGTTCATTAAATTGCACTGGAGTTATGGAGTTTTTAAAAGTTATCTTAATGGTTTTAGGCCTAGAACACACACACCGGGAGACTAGCTAATATGGTTTACCTTGAATTCTTTTCGATTTAGGATTACATTTAGTGACTTTTGCTATAATATTGTTTAAACTTCTCTGAATATTTGATTTCTCTCTTTAAGTTTGAGTATACAGGAATATGATTTGTTCATTTGCTCAAAGGCGAACAAAGCTAAGTGTGGGGTATTTGATAACTCTAATTTAGTATTTAATTGCAGTGTATTTTCATCTATGTTTGTATCTTATTATGTGGTTTTTATGTTTTGTGTGTTAAATTCCTCTTTTTGTGACAAATAGGATAATAATGAGATTTATAAAGTTTAGTGTGCTAAATGGTGTAATTTTGACTTTTAAGCAAAAATTTTTACTCGCACATAGGAAATACCAACATCTCTCAGCTATGCGCCCAACATAATCACTAATCCACACTATTTCATTAAAGCACATAGTAGAGACCAAAGTGTCTCCATCATGTGCCAAGTAGAATTCGAAGAAGTTCAGGTGTACATGGTTGAGACTAAGGTGTTTCCACCATGTACTACTACTACAGTACTATTTTAACTTATTACATATGGCTGAGACCAAAGTATCTCCATTATATACCTCTACAAAAATTATAAAAGTTGCATTTGTTTGGTTCAAAGAGGCATTTTCGAAGTTCTTTCAATAGTTTTTAGTTCTAGTATGCAATTTTTGTCCTTTTTATATATCTCTAGGGTTTTATACTTTGCTTTTACTTGTAAAAACTTCATTTTTATTAGCGTTTACACTTACAATACAAAAATACTATATATTTAGTTTAGGTTATAGCAGTTATAGTTTAGTTTTCAATCAAGTTCAGCTTGGATTAAAGAGAATGAGCTGCTCTAACTTCAGATCAATCTTCAAAAATGGGTTTAAGATTTTCTTCTTCCTTTATCTTTGTTTTTTATACCATTATAGTGAGTATTTTTCTAGTTGTTTGGGGATCTTTGAATCCCCATATCCATGTAAAACAATGAACTCATTTAATGAAATATATATATATATGTTTTTTTTCTTTATACCTATCTTGATATTGATGTTATTCAAGTATTTATATCATTAATCTTATTCAAGTTAATGGATTTATACTTGTTTGCGGTAGATATCATGTAAACTCTATTTTTACATGCATTCGTTATATATTTGATGGCAATTTTGAAATTGGGGCTATAAGATTTAGAGTTAATGTGTTGTAGACCCAAAAATAGGGAGGAAAATGAATGGGTATTGGGTTGGTTGGCTCTGAAATGAGAAACTTATTCATATCTAGGATTTATGGACCTGCTTAAGCTAGCTATCGGATTGGCTATGGAATAAAAAATCGGGTAGTTAGAATAGTTGGCTCCAGAATGGGAAACTTGAATTTAGTCGGGCCATCCATATATGAAATATATAATTTTATGTTAAAATGAGTCTTACATTAGGTATGGGGAGGATTTGATTTCCAAGCAGCATTTTTAGTTATTATTTTTATCCATATTTTTATAATTTATTTTTACTGCACTTGTTTATCTTACTTTTTTTTGTTAGCTTACTTCTATTTTTAATTGTTAGTTATAACTCACACCAAATACACTTGGAAAATTCTTTAACACATTTTATTAATCAATCAAGTATATTGTCGTAAAACCAATTTCGTTGGGTTCGATATTTTTGGGTCTTGAAAATATTTTACTATATTACTTGTCAATTTAGTACACTTGCTGAGGTTGCAAACATCTTTGATTTAAATTTGGGACACTAAAGGTTTAGTAAGATCTAACTCAATTACAATATGCATATACTTGGCTCTTATTGAAATAGAGGTGTTGTAGTCTATTTTCACCATCTTACAAATACTCGGACCAATCTGCCTGAGGACTCACTTATGGTAATAATGGAGGGGAAAACTCAAAAAATGAACCTAGGGTACTATTGATGTTAGGCTATCATTATCAGTAAAGAATCTAGGAACCATTGGTTGGATAGTCAGATAATAACCCGTAATAGTCCAAGGTCTACCAACTAAAACATTAACATAATCCTCTAATAAGTTAAATTGAATTAGGAAAAAACTATTGTCCAAGTCCACCAATTTATATTGTCCTTTAAGGGACCTTATAACTTATGTTCCTTCCCAAAAGATGAACAACAACTAATTTCTTCCAAGGTTTTGCCAATCGGGACTCCAACCCATCAAATACATTTAGCTTGAGTAAACCATTCTCTAGAGAGTTCGAAATCTCATCATCATTTTGCATCTCACCATTTGAATTATCCTCATGATTTAAAATTACATTATCTATTTCATCATCTAAACATGAATCATGTCCATCCTCGTTAGCTATTGCCAATACAACATATGAAATGCTTTTTATGCCATATCATCAAATGTATTGATAGATTATCATGCCATATCATCATGTCATATGGAAAAATACCCCTAAGAACCCAACACATGGCAATATTCACATGCCATCTGAAGACGGGGTAAAACAACATATGCATATGTGCACAAGGTCTGGCATGGCATGCCACATGTACTTTTCAGCATTGCTCTTCATCATAAATTGGTCATGATTACTTTTATGTATAATATTGCTAACTTCAATGACTTTTACATCACAAAAAATTCTTCCATTACTTTTCCGTAATTTAGGTATAAGTTCAGTAGCTATGAGAGAAATTAACCCTTGGAACATAATATACTTAATAATCAATATATTCCACAATCACATCGATTTAACAAAAATAATTAAAACTATTAACATTAGACCTTTTTCTAAACTATGTTTCATAATGACAATATGAGAAATTTCTTTTGATAAGGTGTATTGATAGCTTTATATTTATTATTGATAATAATGTTGGAATTTATGGACTTATATAAATTAAATATATGAATATTGTATATTATAAGCTATTATAGTTTTAGTCCAAACAATAGTGATGTGGTTAATTTAAAGTCAAATTGGACTTAATAATATTCTTATTAAAAGTATGGAGTTATTTTATAAATGTGTAGAAATTTTAAAGGCTTTAATCTAATTTATGATGGGCAAATTAGAAAATAAGTCACTTTATAAATGGGTTATCATCCTGGTTATATCGAAACAACCCTAACCCTAATTAATATGTTTATTTCTCTATGGTATCTCATCGCTTCAGAGAAAATCTAAAACCCTTTTATAAATTGATAGAAGAAACTCTAAACACATAATAACCCATAAATCGATCATCTCAAATCATCAAGAATAAATAGATGTACAATTATAAATGAATCCATAAACATAAAACTTCACACCCTTAATGGTTATGGATTTAGGTATGCTTCCATATCTATTTTATTTTGATGATTAGACGTGATTGATTTATGGCTATTATGTATTTAAAGTTTCTTCTATCAAATTATGCATATTAATAAGTATATTTTTGAATGCAAATTAAACTTTTAATAATAAATTAAGAAGCATATATGCTTTGTATAAATAAAATTATATAATTTACAAACATATAGAAAAAAGAATGAAGAGTATTAGAATTTTACATTTTTAATATATTTTAAAGATAATTGCTTTGATATTTTTAATTTAATATAGTGAAGTAATTTAGTATTATTGTTAGAGAGTATGCCCTAGAGCCCATGTAATAGGGATGTTTTTCATATGTATGAAATTTATATTCTTAATAAAAGGCATCATTCATTTATTAATGCTATGTTTGAATACATGAGTTTGTAAATCTTAAATTCATAAATGAAGTCCTAGATATTATAAACATAGTGCAAGAAGGTGTTCATGATGTGAGATGTCTATTGCATGCAAATGTGTTAATATCTAAATATCCCTAGTCATAGAATTAACAAGATAGGACATTGTTAATTCGGACAGACTAGCACATGTTATGCTTCTTGAATGGTTTAAGCAGTGGTTCTCATAACTGTGATTATGGAAGATAATCAAAGCTAACATATGGATGCTTGTTAGAACAACAAGTTCATTGGAGACCTGCATAGAGAATCCTCACATGGATATTAAATCTATGTCAGTGAGGAATCTCTTCATAGCGGTTGTGCAAGTATCCTTAGACTTGAGATCACCAAAGTTATCTTAAGTAGCAAGTGGTATACTTTGACTCCATAACTGATTACTTCCAACTCGGAGTGAACATAGTTAGGAGATTGGGTATATCATGACCTACTTGAAGATAGTTGAGTGATTGACAAAGGATTCACCATCCCAGATTTAACAAGGGAAGTTATCTCACATGATTCTATAATTGCCTTGTTCAGAGAATCTCTGGCCAGAGTAATATACCGAGATGGATGGAGATCCATGAAGGGCATTTTAGGAACAATGGTTAAATTAATAGAATATACATAATTAGATTTATATGAGTTGACAGAAATCCATACTCACAATCTAATTGAGATAAGAGTGGTAAAAGGAGTAATTGCACGGTAACTGTTTCTATGAAAGGGTACAGTCAAACCACAAGACTTTCCTGACATTTGGGTAGTCATGATGCCTAGCTAGAGGCCAATCATAACTTGTATAATGATGTATCAAAAGTATCAATAGGGATTGATAATGTAAGGACCCAAAATAGGCCCTAGTAGAATTCAAGGGCAATTACATATTATTAAAGCATAATTAAGCATTATTTGATGAATTATTAAGAGCTAAACTATTAATTGGGGCAAAAATATTATTAAGTTATCAATAATTATGTGATAAATATGTAAATTATATGGTATGAATTTTATAAGGTCATAATTAAATTATTATTGTTGGTTTAATAATATTCAAGGGTGTAATTGAAGTATAAAGTATTAGTTTAGGGGTCATTTTGTAAATTCAGCATCTTTAAGGCCTAATGTGAATAAAGGAGACATTTGAGAGGTTAATTTAAGAAGAAGAGTTAGTGGAGGGGTCACTTTATAACATGCAAAAAGATGAAAGGCAAAAGTGTAACATGCAAAAGATAGGAAGAAGTTAGTGGAACATGCAAATTTTCAAGGGACCAAAAATGGAATTTTCCCTAACTATTATAAGTAGTCTTTTTGCTAGTGGAATGAAAGAGAAAACCAAGAATAGGGAAGGTGGAGAACGCCATTTAGAGAGGGAAATATATAATTTCTTCATTCTCCTCTCTTAAGCTCTTGGTTAATCTTTAAGAAAAATCATTGAAGAATTCTTGCATGTGGATTTTTGAAGAACAAATTAGTGTATGTCTACAAGGTAATTAATTTAATTTGATGATTCTTCTTCTCCTTCTCCATCTTATTGTTTTGGTTAATAGTAGATTGAGTTAGATGCTGAAATTTGTGTTAATTGATGAAATTATTGTGAAAGGAAAAGAAGGAGAAAACTAAGATCATTAAGAAGAAGATAGTGAAAGAAAAAGGAGAATTTAAAGAAGATTTGAGTTGCATGTCCAGGTTTGGGAACTATTATTTCTTGCATGCATTAATATTGTGTTGATTATGGATTTTATAAGTATATTGACTTGAATTAAGATATTAGAAATTAATGTGAAAGTGCTGTCCAGAAATTCGGATTGACCTCCAATGACTAATTTGATCATAAGTTGAGTTTTTGAACTCCGAATTTGATGTTATTAGTTGGGTTAGAACCGAGACTTCTGTGCCTACAAATGTTATAGAAATAGAAATAATGAAATTCTGCCTCTAAGGTCCTCAAAAATGCCCAAAACAGTAGCCTTTGAAAGAAGAAAATGAATTTGAAATTCTGAGTTAAGTTTCTATGAACCAGTTTCGGAATTTTGTGGATATCTTGAATTTTAAAACTCTGATTTGAGTAAACTCAGTTGGTACTTACTCTTAAGATTTGGACCTAAAATTTTGTAGAAGAAACCTATATTTAATTCTGCCTCTAAGTGCTCCTAAAATTAATTTAAAATTCGGACTGAACTGCTACCTAGTTGTTAAGAACATGTTACAGTATTTTTGCTATAAATATTTATTGAGAAGTCGAAATCCATTGAAACAAAATTCTGGTTAAAATAGACTCATAGGAGCATCATTTTCATGAAGGAAGGTTGTTTAAATTCTGTACCTATTTTATTATATGAATTTATTAATTGGTGATAAAAACTGAATTGGGTGCAGTAAAGTGCTGCATAGGAAATGAGAATTGACTGTAGTAATTTGAGTGTATCTCTTGTTATAGAGGTTTAAATGAGATGATTCAAAATTCTGATGAAAATTAGACTTATTTATCTACAACTTTTGTGAAGAAAGCATAATTTGATTCCGTTTCTAAATATGTCAAAGAGTGACTCGAATTCGGAACTGTTGACAGCACTTTTCAGTGGACAGTTTGCAGTATTTTGTGCATAATTAATTTTGTAGAGGTCAAAATGCTATGATTCGAAATTATAATGAAACTAGACTTAAATGCTTACAATTTTTATGGAAAAATCATGATTTTTTTTTTGTGTCTCTAAATATGTCAAAAAGTAACCTAATCGGGACTGTTGACAGCATTATTTTCAGGAACAGTTCTCAATGTTTTTGTAATATTTTAAAAAGTAAAAAAATGATATTGATGTTATTTTTAATGTTCCTGAAACTAGAAACATAATGAATCATGATTTTAAAAGATAATTTCGACCATAAATGTCTTTAGATATGAAATAAATAGGTTTCAAAATGAACTTGAAATTCTGTCTCTATGCAGAATTGTTATTTGAGTTTGCCAAGAACCATTTTAAACATCTTTTGAGTATTTTTCTATTATAGCAGCGCACAAAGGGAACTAAATGTATAAACTATATAATAATATATAAATGTAAAGTATTAGGCATGATTATGTGATGAAGAATGTGTATGGTGATTGCAATGTTTAGGTAAGTTATTGTTTACCTACTTGAAATAATATGAATATAACGCTATAGAAGGATTATATGTTATGCCTCTATGCTCATGCCAAAAGTAAAATTACAATGACAATAAAATAGAAAGTATTGCTGTATGAAAAGAAAATAATGGATAAAGCATGGTTAGATGGAAGTACGTTAATTATCGATAATTGAGCAAATAACATGATTGCAATTGTTTATATTTTATGAGATGGTGTATACATGTATGTACACTAATAAAGGTATAACTTTTAATTGATTATTTACATGAGCAAAGAAAAAAAAACGTGTGGATTGTGCTATAAGATGTGTTTACATGCTTATGCACTAGAGATTGGGTATTTCTTATTTATGATCACATACATGTACAAAATTGTATAATATTAGTACAAGCATGATAAATGAAATTTATATAAACAACATGTGTTTAAGAATATATGATGTTATTGCATAGTTAATTAAAACATGTCATATAACAAATGTATAAAATATTATACTTATTATTTAGTTGAGATAACATGTACATGCTTACATATTTTATGAATATGAATTGTTATGCTTAAGCATGAGAGAGCAATTAGGTATATTCATGTATAAATACTTGAATGTCATATAAGATGGTATGTGAGAGAGTTACATGTTGTAAAGCAAGTTTCAAGTATTGTAAGGTATTAAACCCAAGGTGTGCATGACATGATATGACATGATATGTTATATATATATGTATATATATATATATATATATATATATATATATATATATATATGTAAGATACCTAGATGTATACAATGACAAAAAAGTAAAGCATGGAACAAAGATGTTTAATCATGAGCATGATATAGTGTTATAGAAAATTATTTCTGTACATGTATATGATTATGATTATCCTGCTCATAGCCATGAATAGATTTATACTATTATGTATATAAATGCATGATTGAAAAGGGATCATTCCTTGAACTAATTTCAAGTAGAAAATAGCAATACTCAATAATGTGTATGATCACATGTTTAAAGAAAGTATTACATGAACATGGATACGATTACCTTGGACATCATTATACATGGGTTTTGACATACACATATGTATATGATTGAACAAAGTAAAGCAACATTTGGAAAATAAAGTAAAGAGATATATTTGCCTGCTTTTAGAGTTCAATTGTGGATAGATAGGCGCCTATAGGGAATTGCAGCTGCCACAGTCGACCTTTTTAGGTCCACAGTATAGTTGATCCTGCTGGATCTTGCACAGCCATTTGGGTTGTTCCATGACCCTGTTTGGGTCCTTGACTGGTCCACCGTACAGTTGGCCCTGATTGGGTCCATAGTTTTGATATCTTCGGATATCCACCGTTTGATACCCTCGGGTATCCACCGATCCCGTTATCCACTTTTAAAACTTAAGCAGGCTAAGCTATAGTATAGTTGCATCATAGTCTACTTCAGTATAGTAAGGCATATGTTTATGAGTTTTCTAATGCATATATAAGATTAATGCATATACTTATATATATGTATGTAGATCAATATTTGAAAATAGAAATTTGTGGATGCTAAATTGTACATTTAGGAATGCATGATACATGAAATTGTACTTATAAAATGTGTTGTTTTGCTAAAGTGTTGATATGTAAAGGTATATCACCACCAATACATGATAATTATTGAGTTTTGAGTAAATGAGATAAGTGGTAGGTATGACTCACTATACGGTAATAATTAGTGAACTATGAACTCATAAATTGTGAATTTGATTTATTTGGATATCGAAATGTAAGAGATATGTATAAGCTTGTATGTTAGTGATGTCGTTTAATTGTTACATGGTCTTGTATGATTTTTCTTATAATTACTCATTTAATTGTTTCTATTGGGAAATGATATGCAATATCTTATATGTAACGATAAGTCACTTATAAACTTGTAACTGGTGAACTGTATATAATTTATATTTGAGATGTAAGTAAGATAATAAGTCAACACATGAGTAATCTGATAAATAATCAAGAAAGATTGGTAAGTCAAGTGATTAGATAAGAATAACATACAAGAATCCAAAGTAAACTTGATGTGTTAGACTTTAAGGGTATAATTGTATGTATTTGCATTTTGACGACCTTTAAAAGAGGCCGTCCTCATGTTTTTATTCCCCACTAAGCTTTATAGCTTAGCACGGGTGTTTCATCCGTGTAGGTTGTTTGGGTGATATCTGCAGCTGGATGGCCAACTCAAGTCAACAAGAGAGATAGTTATAGATTTTATTTTCGAGCTATTTGTATATTGTAAAGATGTTAAATAGATGTTATATTTTGTAAAGAGACTGTAACGTACATTGAAAAGTTTTTAAAAGTATAGCACTCTTATGTATTAAGTTTGATTATATGTTCTAGGTGTAATTGGTATATGTTTGTGTTGCACAGAATACATGTGTAATGAGATAGATAAAGTGATATGTATAGATTACAGGATAAGGGTGCTACAGATAAGATGATTTAAAGGAGTTTAAATCTTGTGAGTTTTGAATAGAACTCACAATTACATATTATACTGCCAACATGGACAGGAACCCAATAGGTCACACACATATAGAGAAAAGGGTAAAATGGTAAAATGACAAGGATAATAATATTTGATATTATTATAAAGGTAGAGAAGAGAATATGATAATAATTAATTAAAGAGTTTAATTAATTATGATCAAATAAAATTGTCCGCGGAACTTTTGAGAAATGTTCTGCAAAATTGGACCTAATTGAAATAATGTATTTTATGATTAATTATTATTATCTTATAAGTGTTATAAGACTACTATAAGTGTTATAGGACTGATATAATAATTAATAGGTCCATTGGAGAAATTATAAAGGGCCAAAGGAATGAAGAAGTTGGAGGAAGCCCTCCAGAAGAGGGCCACACGCCAACTCCATACAGAAGGGCTTAGAGGGCTTTTTCTTGGACTACATTAATTTATATATGTTACATAAGTGTTATGGAACTCACATATTTAATTTTGTTGGATTTGGAATCCATTTGTGTATTTAAATCCAATTAGTTGCACAAAGGGCCTAGTTTGTGGGTTTTGTGCATAGTCTTTTATGAAAAGGTTTAAATTGGATTTAAATTAAGCCCAAATGATTATAATTAATTCTAGAGGCCCAATTAATAATTCTCCAGTAATTTTAAAGAGCCCAATCTCATTAAGGAGTTGGAATTTTAACCTAACTATAAAAGACCAACTAATGAGGAATTAGGGTTAAGTGATTTAAACAAAAGAAAGTCTTTTCTCTTAATCTCTCTCTCCCTTTTGCGCCAACTCCTAAGCTAGCTCTTGGGATTTTCGGCCAGCCCTAGTTGAACACAAATTTGTTGGTTTAATTTACCTCTCTCTAGTGTGGATTATTCATTGGAGGTGTTCGATTTTGGACACTGTGGTTTGCGACAACCCGGTGCGAAGTAAAATCAACTGTTCAACAAAAATCAAAGGTGATTTTTCTTATTCTCATATAGTTATATTATGTATTCATGGCAAGATCAGATCTAATAGTTAAAAATTTTAAAATTCCGCTCATGTATGTGATGCATGTAACCGTTAAATTCCAACATGGTATCAGAGCCAGGTTTTGCCATGGATATACAATTCTATATTTTTCTGCGGAATAAGTTTTGTTTTGTTTTGAGTTATTTATTTCATGAACTTTAAAATATTAGATTTGATTGTTCATGAATGAGAAATATTTATTTCTTGTTGTATGTGTGATCAAATAAATTTGGTGGAAACAAAAACGAAATTTTTGAATGATTTTGATTAGGGTTTGGCGTGAAACCCATTAGGGTTTGGCGTGAAACCCTAGGTGATGTAGGGGCTGTTCTAATTTAATTTCTTATGGATCCATTTAAAAATTATTTAGATGATATTTTATGTGTTTAATATGTGATATTAAGCCGTAGGATCGAACGGAATTAAAATCGAACAAGTTTTGCATGAAAACTAGTTTAGTCGAAAAGTTCGATAAATTGGTGTTCTTCGTGTGTTCTTGATGTGTTCTTGATTAGAACGACTTTTGATCTTCTAAATCTGATATATATGATATATTAAAGTATTTTTAATTAATTGGATTAATTAAAATGGGCCTTAAATTAATTTGATTAATTTTAATTTATTAAAACCACTTAATGGGCTAATTATGTTTACGGACTTGGTTTAAATTAGTGAATGACTTGGTGGGCCCAAGGAGCTGATTTAAATTAAACATTATAAACATTAATTAATTTTATTAATGGGTTTTAAGGGCTGGAGTGGGCTTGGCTCATTCCAAAAGGCCCAAATGGTCCAAAAGACACAAAACTAGTTTGTGTGTGAACACAGTTAGGGTTTTTCTTCTGTGGGTTTCGGCCTACATTTGTTTTAAGCCCAAAATTGATTCTTTTAATTATTTAATATGATTAATTAATTAAATAATCAATTTATAATTAATTAATAATCAATTGGATTGATTATTAAGACAAGAACACATGCATGCAAAAAGGTTTCCTAAAATGAAAGTTTCCAAAATGGAAAAAGTTTCCTAATTTGATCACATCATTAAAATAACTCAAAATATAGTTTCAAAGGTTGAAACAAAGTTAGTAATCCATTTATTTATGCATTAGAGAGGTATATAAGGGTGTATGATTGGCATGATGGTTAGTTATGGACAAAGCCCAATGTAATTGAGCATAATGCATGTTTTGGCCCAATGAGGACTTTCATGTCCCGGCCACCTGTTTTTGGTTTGTATTTCATTTTAAATTGTAATATGTAATTAGATTACTTAGATTAGAATTATAAATAGAGATGGAGACCAATATCAATGAGCAATATGGGCCGGATGGAGATCCAACAAGCTTGAAGATGATGTAATTATTTTCTTGTTTGAATCATGCATACTACCTAGGTGTGACCTTTTGATTTTCCTCTTGGCTCAGGGAAATCAATGTAGTGAAGTCCATAACTATACCATATTTGTATGCTTATATTTATGTGATAGATATAGGATGCATACCAATGTATGCCAACCATGTATGATGAGACTTAATTAACTAAAACCCTCAAACAAATACTAAGGTATATAAGCCTTTCATTAATTTGAGGAGAACCAGAGTTCTTTATAGTGTGGGTTGTTGACCACAGTCAAGCTCACATTATATCGAATATGTTCAAATCTAATTAAATGGGTCATCTTATCTAGCCCATTAGTTTGTTGACCACGGTCAAGGCTAATGGTTCTAGAGGCAAGATTAGGGAATGCATATATGATATGCATGCATCAAGAGTTGATAACCTAATGATCCAATAGTTGTGTAGAGACACAATTGGTATAAAGATACCTACCTTTCAAGGGTATGGAATTTGTCCTGTTGACCACAGTCAAGGTCAAATTACATATCAAGGATTGGATATTGGCCCACTAAGAAGACCATCGGGTTTTCTCGGATTATAAAGTGAGGGCTATTAATTCGCAATAAAATAGTGGGAGTAAATGGATTAATTAAAGACCTTATTAATGCATACATATATATGAACATACTCTCATAACTTTTCTTTTTCACATCTAGGTCATCATCATGAGCACATCAAACATTAATATACGATCAATCTTGGAAAACAAGCTGGTTAGCAATAACTATTCTGACTGGATCAGGCAAGTGAGAATTGTTCTCAGAACTGAAAAGATCCACTATGTCTTAGATAAAGATCCACCACCACTTCCATCAGATGATGCCATTGATGAGATCAAAGGCATTTATCGAAAATACATGGAGGATAGTGAAGCAGCAGCATGTCTGATGCTTGGTGCTATGTCCTCAGAGCTTCAAAAATAACATGAAATGATGGATGCTAGAACCATCGTTTTGCATCTAGAGGAGCTTTATTCTTCTCAGGCTAGAACTGAGCAATATGAGATTGCTCGAGCTCTATTTAGCTGCAAAATGGTGGAAGGCACTTCAGCTGCTACTCATGCATTGAAGATGTATGGGTATATTGAGCATTTGAGTAGACTTGGCTATGTTATGGATAATGATCTATACATAGATTTAATCTTGTACTCGTTGGCTCCAAGTTATGCACCTTTCGTGCTTAACTTCAACATGAACAAGATCCAAGTATCCATTCCTGAGTTAATCAATATGCTCAAGACAGCTGATGGATCATTTAAGAAGGATCCAAAAAGTGTCATGGTTGTCACTTCTGCTAAAGGCAAGAAGCAGAAGAAGAAAAAGAAGAAGAAGGAGAAGATAACCAAGGCACAGCCAAAGAATAGTGGGATCTCCAAGAAGAAGGTTGCCAAGAAAGAGAATCCCAAAGGAACTTGCTTCCATTGTGGAAAGGATGGTCATTGGAAGCGTAACTGCAAGGCCTATCTAGATTCTCTCAAGGAGAAGAAGCAAGCTGATGCTTCTACCTCAGGTATTCATATGATTGAAATTAATACTTATTCTATTGTTTCAAAACAATCTTGGGTATTAGATACCGGATGTGGATCTCATTTATGTAATGATCTACAGGGGCTTAGAAGCTTTAGAAGAGTTGGAAAGGCAGAGATATGTTTGCAGTCAGCTACTGGACAGAACATCTCTACAACAGTTGTGGGGACTTACTATTTGCCTCTTCCTAGTGGATTAGTACTGGAATTAAATAATTGTTATTATGTTCCAGCTTTATCCAAAAGTATTATTTCTTTCATTCGTTTGATGAACGATTATATATTTCTTTAAAGGACAAATGTTGTTACATTTTTAAGAACAATATGTTTTATGAAAAAGCTATCATTGAGAATGGTATATTTGTTCTTGATTTAATTAAAGATGTACATAATGTGGATACCAAGAGAATCAAACATGATAATCTAAATACCTCATACTTATGGCATTGTCGTTTAGGCCATATAAATGAAAAACGCATGACCAAATTATACAAGTCAGGTGATTTGGGATCATTTGATTATGAATCATTTGATACATGTGAATCTTGTTTATTGGGAAAAATGACAAAAGCTCCCTTTATTGGTAAAGGAGAACGAGCTAAAATGGTTTTGGACTTAATACATTCAGATGTATGTGGTCCAATAACTACACATGCCAGAGGAGGTTACTCCTACTTCATTACTTTCATAGATGATTATTCCAGGTTTGGATATATCTATCTAATGAAATATAAATCTGAAGCATTTGAAAAGTTCAAAAAGTTCAGAAATGAAGTAGAGAAACAACTTGGCAAAAGTATTAAAACACTTAGATCAGATCGAGGTGGAGAATACTTAAGTCAAGAGTTTCAGGATTATCTTAGAGATAATGGGATTTTATCTCAATGGACTCCTCCATATACACCACAACACAATGGTGTATCTGAAAGGAGAAATAGAACACTATTAGATATGGTTCGATCAATGATGAGCCGAGCAGACTTGCCTAAGTCCTTTTGGGAATATGCACTAGAAACTATTGTTTATGTATTAAACAGAGTTCCTAGTAAATCGGTTGATGTTACTCCATATGAGATGTGGAATAACAAGAAACCCACGTTTCTCACATGAAGGTATGGGGTTGTCCTGCTTATGTGAAGAGGACAATGTGAGACAAACTGGATGTTAAATCTGACAAATGTTTATTTGTGGGATATCCAAAAGAAACATTTGGATATTATTTCTATCATCCCTTAGAACAAAAGGTGTTTGTTTCAAGGCATGCTATCTTCTTAGAAAAGAGTTTCTCCTACGAGAAGACAGTGGGAGTAAAATTGAACTTGGTGAAGTTCAGGACCCACAAATAGAAGTAGATCAACCGATTGAACCCGAAACTGAATTTCATAAAGATGAGATTGCAGTTGAACCTGATTATACATAGAATCCTAGAAGGTCTACTAGGATGCGCTCTATCCCTATGAGATATGGATTTCACATAGATTCGGATAGAGGCATAACTGTAGTAGAGGACAATGAGCCTACTAGCTATCAAGAAGTTTTGAACAGTTCAGCACGTGATTTATGGCTTAAGGCTATGCAATCTGAAATGGACTCCATGTATGAGAACAAAGTATGGACTTTAACTCAACCACCTGAAGGGATAAAACCCATAGGGTGCAAATGGGTCTTCAAAAAGAAGACCGACATGGAAGGTAATGTAGTTACCTATAAAGCTCGCTTAGTAGCAAAAGGTTATCATCAAAAAGAAGGTATTGACTATGATGAAAATTTTTCTCCTGTTGCGATGCTTAAGTCTATAAGAATACTTTTAGCCATTGCAGCTCATTATGATTATGAGATTTGGCAAATGGATGTGAAGACAGCTTTCCTTAATGGAAATCTTACTGAGGATGTGTATATGACACAACCAGAAGGATTCACATCAGGAAATGGTGAAAAGGTATGCAAGCTTTAAAGATCCATTTATGGATTGAAGCAAGCCTCTAGGAGCTGGAACATACGATTCAATGAGACAATCAAAGAGTTTGGTTTCTCACAGAATGAAGATGAACCTTGTGTATATAAAAGGGTCAGTGGGAGTGCAATTGTCTTCCTAGTTCTATATGTAGATGACATATTGATCATGGGAAATGACATTTCTCTTCTCCAATCAGTTAAAATTTGGTTATCTAAGCAATTCTCCATGAAAGACCTTGGAGAAGCATCCTATATTCTGGGAATAAGGATCTACAGAGATAGATCCAATAGGTTGCTAGGTCTTTCTCAGAGTACATATATAGATAAAGTATTGAAGAGGTTCAATATGGATCTCTCTAAGAAAGGGTTTATACCCATGGTGCATGGGAAACACCTTTCTAAGTCTATGTGTCCGCAGACACTAGAGGATAGAGAAAGCATGAATAGAATACCATATGCATCTGCAATTAGTTCTATCATGTATGCTATGTTATGTACACGTCCAGATGTAGCATTTGCTTTGAGTGTCACAAGCAGATTCCAATCCAATTTTGGAGAGGAACACTGGGCAGCTATCAAGAATATCCTTAAGTACTTGAGAAGGACTAAGGATGTATTCTTGGTATATAGAGAGGGCAGTTTGGAAGTAAATGGGTATACAGATGCCAGCTTCCAATCTGACAAAGATGATTGTAAATCACAGTCTGGTTTTGTGTTCATAATGGGAGGAGGAGCAGTTAGTTGGAAAAGTTCCAAACAAGAAACAACTGCTAATTCCACGACGGAAGCTGAGTACATTGCTACTTCAGAAGCAGCCAAAGAAGCAGTCTGGATCAAAAAGTTCATAACCGAACTAGGAGTGGTGCCTAGCATTGTTGATCCGATTCCTTTATATTGTGACAACAATGGAGCCATTGCGCAAGCAAAGGAACCACGGTCTCATCAGCAATCCAAGCATGTTCTCAGACGCTACCATCTCATAAGGGAAATAGTAGCTAGAAATGATGTGAAAATAGTAAGGGTTCCCACAGATGACAATGTGGCGGATCCCCTCACTAAAGCACTTTCCCAGATTAAGCATGATCACTATATAAATAGCATGGGTGTGAGACATATGAGTGATTGGCTCTAGTGCAAGTGGGAGATTGTTAGAGAGTATGCCCTAGAGCCCATGTAATAGGGATGTTTTTCATATGTATGAAATTTATATTCTTAATAAAAGGCATCATTCATTTATTAATGCTATGTTTGAATACATGAGTTTGTAAATCTTAAATTAATAAATGAAGTCCTAGATATTATAAACACAGTGCAAAGGCAATCATGAAGGTGTTCATGATGTGAGATGTCTATTGCATGCAAATGTGTTAATATCTAAATATCCCTAGTCATAAAATTAACAAGATAGGACATTGTTAATTCGGACAGACTAGCACATGTTATGCTTCTTGAATGGTTCAAGCAGTGGTTCTCATAACTATGATTATGGAAGATTATCAAAGCTAACATGTGGATGCTTGTTAGAACAACAAGTTCATTGGAGACCTGCATAGAGAATCCTCATATGGATATTAAATCTATGTCAGTGAGGAATCTCTTCATAGCGGTTGTGCAAGTATCCTTAGACTTGAGATCACCAAAGTTATCTTAAGTAGCAAGTGGTATACTTTGACTCCATAACTGATTACTTCCAACTGGGAGTGAACATAGTTAGGAGATTGGGTATATCATGACCTACTTGAAGATAGTTGAGTGATTGACAAAGGATTCACCATCCCAGATTTAACAAGGGAAGTTATCTCGCATGATTCTATAATTGCCTTGTTCAGAGAATTTCTGGCCAGAGTAATATACCGAGATGGATGGAGATCCATGAAGGGCATTTAAATTAATAGAACATACATAATTAGATTTATATGAGTTGACAGAAATCCATACTCATAATCTAATTGAGATAAGAGTGGTGAAAGGAGTAATTGCACGGTAACTATTTCTATGGAAGGGTACAGTCAAACCACATGACTTTCCTGACATTTGGGTAGTCATGATGCCTAGCGAGAGGCCAATCATAACTTGTATAATGATGTATCAAAAGTATCAATAGGGATTGATAAGATGATTTAAAGGAGTTTAAATCATGTGAGTTTTGAATAGAACTCATAATTACATATTATACTGCCAACATGGACAGGAACCCAATAGGTCACACACATATAGAGAAAAGGGTAAAATGGTAAAATGACAAGGATAATAATATTTGATATTATTATAAAGGTAGAGAAGAGAATATGATAATAATTAATTAAAAAGTTTAATTAATTATGATCAAATAAAATTGTCCGCGAAACTTTTGAGAAATGTTCTGCAAAATTGGATCAAATTGAAATAATGTATTTTATGATTAATTATTATTATCTTATAAGTGTTATAAGATTACTATAAGTGTTATAGGACTGATATAATAATTAATAGGTCCATTGGAGAAATTATAAAGGGCCAAAGGAATGAAGAAGTTGGAGGAAGCCCTCCAGAAGAGGGCCACATGCCAACTCCATACAGAAGGGCTTAGAGGGCTTTTTCTTGGATCACATTAATTTATATATGTTACATAAGTGTTATGGAACTCACATATTTAATTTGGTTGGATTTGGAATTCATTTGGGTATTTAAATCCAATTAGTTGCACAAAGGGCCTAGTTTGTGGGTTTTGTGCATAGTCTTTTATGAAAAGGTTTAAATTGGATTTAAATTAAGCCCAAATGATTATAATTAATTCCAGAGGCCCAATTAATAATTCTCTAGCAATTTTAAAGAGCCCAATCTCATTAAGGAGTTGGAATTTTAACCTAACTATAAAAGACCAACTAATGAGGAATTAGGGTTAAGTGATTTAAACAAAAAGAAAGTCTTTTCTCTTAATCTCTCTCTCCCTTTTGTGCCAACTCCTAAGCTAGATCTTGGGATTTTCGGCCAGCCCTAGTTGAACACCAATTTGTTGGTTCAATTTACCTCTCTCTAGTGTGGATTACTCATTGGAAGTGTTCGATTTTGGACACTGTGGTTTGCGACAACCCGATGCGAAGTAAAATCAACTGTTCAAGAAAAATCAAAGGTGATTTTTCTTATTCTCATATAGTTATATTGTGTTTTCATGGCAAGATCAGATCTAATGGTTAAAAATTTTAAAATTCCGCTCATGTATGTGATGCATGTAACCGTTAAATTCCAACAATTATACAATAAAAATAAAAGAAATTTAAAGGAAAAATAGATGATTGGTAGAGGTGGATGGTAGCTTTATTTGTGAGCAGCTAGAATGAAAGGGGACACTGCAAAGAGCAAAGGAGCAAAGGGTTATATCACATGCATCTGTACTAGATATATATAAGTGCAACAAAAAACTAACAATGTCAATTTTAATGGCAAAAAACTAAAGTTCGTGGGCTTTACAACTAATAACTTAGCATACAATTACTCCTCTCTTAAGGTTTGTAAAACTATTCTAAAGTTTTTATATGATCTTCATTGATCTTGGAATACATTAAAACATCATTAATAAAGATCACTAGAAACTAATATAGATATGGATGGAAGATCTATTCATAAGATCCATGAAAGTTAACGGATAAGATCTTAAAATTTGCATCTGACATGTATAGTACATTTTAAAGCATGAACAATAACCCTAGGATAGTTTTTAGTGTGATTACAGTAAAATAGTACCATAAAATTTATAAGTGCATAAGTGTTAAACGTGCATAACCCAGGGAAATACTAGGATCGATAACCTAGTGGAAAGTTTTACTAAACTATTAGATGAGAAAATAGGTGTTAAGTGGAATCTAGTGGTGTGATTTGAGAATAAATTAAGCTTAAATAGTTCCTCAAACAGACAGTGAAGATTTCACTCGATATTGTAAATTAGGTTGACCATAGTTTGACCAAGTCTTAAAATATTCCACTGATCATAGGTTTAGTAAACTTAAGCACAGTCTAAAAAGGTCTAGAATCATCTACAATTAAGCCCAAAAATCTATAATCTTCCTCTCTTTCTTCCCCAAAATCCAAACCATCTTTTATAAGCTCTCTCTACCATTTTTCTCTCCACTCTCTCCAATTCTCATCAAATCTTAAGCCTTAATTTCACCACGATATGCTAGAAAACATCCTCTTCATCTTAAAAATTAAATTGGATAAAAAGGAAGCTTGGAAGTTGGAAATTTCTAATGAAAGAAACTTATCCTCATTAGGTAATGTATTGAGTTTTGTTAGATTTAATTAGGGAATTTGATATAGTTTCATAGAGCATATTTAGAATGATTATTTAGTAGCATTTACATGTTAAAATATGTAGGATAAACTCTTGATTTTCTCCTCCATAAATTTATCCTAAAGGTGATTTCCAAGAAGAAAAAAAAAAGTAAAGAAGAGAAAGGCAAGAAAGATAAGAAATAGGTGATTTTAAATTACTTTAAGGTTAGTGGATACAGAACTACACCTAATTTCATTTATTTCTTTGAATTTTACCTAAAAATTACATTATGTAACTATACAAACTAAAAGGGAAATGTGAAATAATTTGAGATAACATAATAAAATGATGTTTTAACTTAAAATTAGTAATAAATGAAGAAGAAATCAAGCATAGTATGGGAGATCATGCTTTGGTTGAATGGTACCTTATATTGTATACTATGATAGTTTGGTGGTTATTAGTATATTAAGCATAAAATGTATAATACTAGGATGAATAATCACAACATGATTGATTTGAGCTTGATATAACATATGGACATAATATTTATTATTTGAACATAACAACATACTTATATGTAAACTGAGAGTTACTAATGTAAAATGGATGTATGTCAATATATAAATACATAAATTGATCTTGGAAACATATATAACATAAGAAAGAATAAGAAAACACATGGTATGCATGAGTTCATACTAAAGCTAAATGGCGTACTCTATGAAAATGCCATGTTTTCATCAAGTTTGAATAATATTTACCAAGTATGCCATGATTCTTTATGTGATATTGATGAATGAACGAGGAATGAGAATGTATGATATGAGACATGATGGAAATAACATAAAGTTTGGTGTAGAAATATAACATAATATGAAATAATTAGTTGCCCTTAGTATACAGTGAGTAATCTAGGATTATACAATATAATGGCTAGTCACAGGGATCCATATATTGCGGTAAAATCATAAAAGTATATTTTCATTGAGGGATAGCTATGCTCAAGAAGTCACCTCACTCATACAGTCATACAGTATATACACACGGTCATACAATCCTCATTCTGTATATTCGATTCGAGGATTTTCACCAATCATTACCAAGGGGTAAAATTGTAAATATGCAAGAAAGCAAGGACTAAATTGTAATTTAGGCATAAAAGATATCACATGTGTGATTAAATAATAAATAAAATGAAATATGTGATTAATAGATTAAGGAAAGGTAAAAATATAATTACGCAATATGCCAGGGGGTAAAATTATAAATTGGCATTGAAAATGTATTTAAAAAGATTAAAATAGTCAAATAATCAAAAAAGGGCAAAACCATAATTAATGAAAAATTTCAGGGATCAAAATGTAATTTACCACTTTATAGGTAAGCACAAGGACCAAAATGTAAATTTTATACTTAGAACTAGATAAAAGTCAATGGAAGCAATAAGTGTCAAAATTAAGGTCAAATAAAGTCATATATGATGAATAAAAAATTTAGGGACCTAATGGTAATTTTTCATTCAAGTAAGAATTATGTATGATATAATCAGAAAAATGAACATAAAAAAGATTAAGTAGTAAATTAATACAATAAGAAAAGTTAATTAAAGTAAATTAACAAAAAGTGACACTAAAAGGGTAAAATGGAAATTTATTTAAATTAGTTTCATTAAATAAAATTTTATGTAGTTGTATCCATCACTAGGAAACAATATTGCTTAACGCGTGGTTTGTTGACTGTGCCTAGGGACAGGTAACTGAAGACCTGATGAAGGAGGGGCATAATGGCATATACTTGTATCGCTTTGGTGGATGTGGAGTCTAGTTATATATCTTGTTTATTGGGTTTTTGGATAATTAGTATGTAATAAAATTATGTTGTATTATGAATGCTAATTAATAGTGAACATATATTTATTAAAATCTACATGAATGGTGATTTTATGATTATGTTGTGATGATGATTGATGGTTGATATTATAAGTGCTATGATTGCTATTAGAGTACTGGAGGTGGAGGTTGCCTTTTGGAAGTGTTATTTTGCCAATTTAGAGGTCTGGGTAGCATGGTTTACAAGCTATTATGCTAGTTAAAAATTTTACCAATTGAATAGTAACCACACAATGCTAAGAATTGAACCTAATGAATTTGAACCTAGAGGAAAAATTAATATATTAACCAATAACGAAAAAGGTTAGTTAAATTAGTAACCATGTGATGTCGTCAATAATAATATACAGTATATAGAATTACGAATAAAGGTAGGGTGTTACAACAGGAGCATTAGTAAGTCTAAATGACATGACTAGAAACTCATAATCCCGTATCTGGTGTGAAAACAGTATTCAAAACATCTAATTCCTTTACTTTGAGTTGATAGTACCTAGATTTCAAATTTATTTTGAAAATAGTCTTGTTCTTTTTAGTTGGTTAAGGAGATCATAAATTCTTAGTAGTGGGTACTTGTTTTTAATTATAACTTAATTCAATTGCCTATAATTAATGGACAACCTAAGTGACACATAATCTTTCTTCTTTACGAATAGCATCGATGCTCAGGCAAAAGAAGCCCTTATCTGGGAGCTCTTGCAATTGTATTTTGAGTTCTTTAACTTTCGCTGGTTCCATTCTATAATAAGGAATCGAAATGGATATTGTCCCAAGAATGACAACAACAAAAAATTCAACCTCTCTATCAAGAGATAATCTTGGTAAGTCATCAAGAAAAAATCAAGAAATTCACATATTGTGGGGATATAATTGATTTTGGGTTATTCCTTTCTAGCTTCATGTACATAAGCTAGGTAGGCCTCACAATCCTTTCTAACTAACCTCTTAGCTATTGTAACTAATATCACATTAGATAAAAAATTAAGATCTTTCACCCGACTACAATGATTTCTTACCCCATCTATGGTTTTCAAGGTGGTCTGCTTAAGTCTACAATCAACTATGACTTAGTGTTCATATAGCCAATCCATACTTAGATCACATCAAATTCATAGAATGATGACTCAACTAAATTTTTTGCAAAAGTGCAGTTCTAAACTTGGATATGATAGTTTTTATATGCTCTTTTCATAGTTATATTATGTCGCTAATAAGTTTGGATTAGTTACCAAAATGTCTTGGTCTAACTGTGATTTATATATTCCTTTCCTCTATGCTATAATGATGTTTATATAAGATTAAGTGGATCCTAGGTCTACTAATGCATAAACATAATTATCAAGGAGTAAAAATTTACCAACAAAAACATCTTAATCTTCCCTAGCTTGAATAGTATAGGTGTGGATTGGAACTCTCATCTCAAATCCTTGAGTTGTCTGAGTAACACCTCTCGATGCAAATGACCTAGTGGTATCACCTTTGCCTATACTTCTATATGGTGCAGGAATTGTTCTTTCAACCTATAATGTTGGTGCAGTAGTTGTGATATAGGATAATGTCTTTAATAATGATCTCTAGACCCACATCCAGGGCATGATTTGGTGATGTTCAACACCCACCAAGGTGTTTCATACCATAATGCTCACATGTAGGAAAAGTCCTTTTACTTACCCTCGAGCTGCACTAGCCATAAAAGCAATTGATTGCCTAGTTCAAGCTGTAGATCTCTAGTTCTGGGTAGGAGTCTACGAAGGAAGCCATGTCTATTTGGAGGGACCCTTGGGCTTCTTACAGATAGAACTATAAGGGTTTGTCTCTCTTGCCTTTTCTTTTTTATGTTCATAAGCTTTTTGCTTTCCTCATCAATGTTAATGATCTGGGCTTGCAAGATAGCCATTACTAAATTTCTGATCTATGTGTAATCTTGCGAGGTAAGATGAATCCTAACCTTGTTTTGCAAGCCATGCTCAAATTGCTTGAGAAGTTGTAATTTAGTAAGATGTTAGTCATCTATATATGCATTAAGTCTCTCAAATTCTTTTTAATACTTAGCCACTATCTTGTTTCATTCCTCAACCTCTAAAAGGCACATTACATAGCATTCTTATATTGCTCTCCAGTATATTTTATCTAAAACCACTTTAGGAAATAATCCCATTTTATTTTAGCTGCTAGAGTATGCTTCCTAACAGTCTCCCACTAAGAAAATGCATAGCAGCCCCTAAGATTTATTTTAGTGGGCTATAAGTGATCTCAAATAATATATTGGTATGATGGAGACACTCTTCTACTTTTATAGCTATTGTCTGCTCCCTACCATGAAAGTCTTCAGCTCCCAACTTCTTCAGTCGCTCAAGATTAAGTTTTTGTGGTAGAGGAGGTGGTGATTGTTAGTATGGTTAGGGCTAATGTATCTATTCATCCTACATCCTTTGATGTATATAATTCCCCATAACCTATAAAAAATTTTGTGGTGTTATAGAGCTGCAGATGGCGATGCAGGCTCAGTTTGGTGATCTAAAGAATGTTTGTTCCCAACACTAACAAAAGATATACTTTCAACTTCTTCATCTACATGTCTTTGAGAATTAGATGCAATACTTTAACTATAAAACAGAAGGGACGGATTTGCATTAGTTCCATATAATCAATTCAACCATAATTATTAACTCATGGCATGTATATATGTATATATACACACACTTCATTCTTATCAAAACACTATTCAACCTTATGATCACTTAAATCTATTTTGAATACCACTAAATGTATGCATGTATGTATGTATGTATGTATGTATGTATGTATGTATGCATATGTATATGTATATGTGTACACACACACACACACACATATGTGTGTGTGTGTGTGTGTTTGTGTGTGTGCGCGCGCATGCGTGTGTGTGTGTATGTGTGTGTGTGTGTGTGTGTTTGTGTGTGTGCGCGCGCATGCGTGTGTGTGTGTATGTGTGTGTGTGTGTGTGTGTGTGTGTGTATGTGTATGTGTGTGTGTGTGTGTGTGTGTGTATGTGTGTGTGTGTGTGTGTGTGTGTGTGTGTGTGATCGGTGTCTAGCAAGTGTACTGGATCGGCTAGTAATATAGGAAAATATAAATTAAGACCCCAGATATCGAATCCAAGGGAAACTTGTGTTTGTATGAAAGAATTTTGAATTTTAGAATGAAATTTGTATGTAAAAGAGAGAAGAAAAATCCCAAAGGTTATAATTTTGAAACTTAATTAAAATTGAAAACATAAAAGTATACAACTAATTAAAATAAACAACTGACGTAAATAAACTAGATCTTAAATGAAAGCAAGTAAACAGATTTGAGAAAAATCAATATTAAAATAATTTTCACTAAAGGATTATCCACCTTAATTTATACTGCAATGACTTAAATCCAATAGAAATACCAATGATTATGAAAAACCCAGATGAAATAAAACCTGATACCTTGAATCAAGAATATCTTTCTTAAGCATCAAATTCTCATTTTAAGAACAGTTTAACAATTAGCATAAAAACCTAGTTTATTTTCCTAAATATTCATTGAATTCTTTCACGAGAAATTTCAATTCCAATTTATTCTTAGTTCCTTCTCTCTCAGTATTAATCAATATTATCAATATATAACTACCTCAAGGTCAGAAAATAATCATGCATGGACAATAAGAATTAACCTAAGAACATGCAAATCAATGATATTTTCTAAACCAATTTTTAGTTACTGATTTAATAAACCAATAATTAATTTTAACACAATCAAAGATAAGAATATGCTTAAAATCAAGAAATAATCAACTAATATTGAAATTAAAGCTCAATCAAGTCACCACAATACAAATTAAGGTTACAAGTATCCTTTAGCAAAAGTAAAGAAACTACTCACTACTCATATTGAAAATTCAAGCTAAATTAATGAGAAGAGTAAAAAACAAAGAGTTACAAAAGCTTCTTTAATCAACTTGTATAGAAAAATCAAAGAAAACCTCCTGCT
Source organism: Excoecaria agallocha (assembly GCA_037975025.1). NCBI lineage: Eukaryota > Viridiplantae > Streptophyta > Magnoliopsida > Malpighiales > Euphorbiaceae > Excoecaria > Excoecaria agallocha. The sequence continues at coordinate 92,730,709 of CM075807.1, read as the reverse complement.
CCTTTGTTTTGTTCTTCACAAACTAAAAAAAAAACTAACAAATGTAAAACTAAACTAATTAAGTGATGAAGTTGATGCTTGATGATTCTCCTACTTGATGATGTTGTTCTGGTGTTTTTGTCGAATATTTATAGGCAAAAACAAGGAATTTTAACTTCTAAAGCTTCCAGAATCAGAATAGGAAAAGAACTTTGTTAATTAGGAAGTTTCGTCAAATTGGAATTCTTGATGCACGGCCAAGCAATTTGAAGACTTAAACTTTGCACTGTCATTTGTGAGGTGAGGAATCCCCATGCACGACCATGAATGAAAATTGGCCTTGTCATGCACGGCCATGCATGAAAATTGGCCTTGTGATGCACGACCAATCATGCTTTTCTTCTTTCAAATGTACGACCAAGTATAGGTACAGGTATTCTGTACTTTATGCAATTTCATAAGTTTTGGCTCATTTTTCTTATTTTCTTCAAACGCGACCAATCATAATTTCATGCACGGTAGTGTTAAATATCTCTGGACTGAACGTAACATTTGTTTGCTTCACTTTCTCAAAATTACGAATTTGCCCCGAAATTTTCCATTTCTTTCAATTAAGTCTTTTTTCTTTATTTTTTGCCCTAAAAAATACCAAATTTTACAATTAACCCTTAAAACACAAATTTAATTAATTAAACTAAAATTCAACTAAATTAACTCAATTAAAAACCTAAAAATATCATTTAATTCACAACTATCAAATACCCCACACTTAAACTTTGCTCACCCCTGAGCAAATTAGAATAATCCAACTTCTCAAAATAATCAAACTCAAATAAAGAATCATGCACTTCAAAATCAAGCTTAGAAATTAACAAGAATCATTCATTCATGGCCACATATCAAGTTGGATACACACACTCTTTGTTTTACAATGCTTCAAACCCTTACATGCATCTAAGTCATGAATTTCACCCTAACATGCCTATTAGTCATCAAATTAACAGCCAAACATCTCACTCTTATTCATGGACATGCTATGGCCAAAATTAGTTCTTTACCTTTAAATTTTATTCAACTTATTCTTATAATATTTCAAAGTCTCATGCATGACATAAACATAAATGCTAAATTTCATATATATATATATACACACGACAAATTCATTAAGGATATCTTCACTATCAATTCAGCTCACACTAGTCCTATATATATTGTTCATTTCATTTTTCTTCTTTTAAATCAATTCATAATACTCTCTACTAACTTAATTACAAGATTCAAGTATCAAATTCATTATTCAAACAAAAACACACATAATTTATCAAAAAAATAAAAACAAAAAACAAAAACACACATAAAACATACAATCCCATAATCAAAGTAAAGCATGAAATTACAATTCTGATTTCCTACTTGAAATTTCGAATTAATATTTTCCCCAAAAATAAGGATATTACTTCATCATTCTTTCCAAATTTCCAAAATCCGTGTCCAACTCTAATTCTTTTTATAGGTTAAGTTATCCCCACAACTTGCGCCATAAGCCCTTAACCAACATGGCAGCTCTTTCTTTCTTTTTTTTTTTTTTTTTTTTTTTAATACAAGTTATACCTATAGCTCCTCGAACAACTCCTTTGCATTATAAATCATGGAATGACTGCCAAAAGATCAAAATTTCCATCCTTTTCATCTCATCTTTCAACAAGCCATCAAACTCCAAATATTAAATAATATCATCTTTCCAGTACTAAAAAATGTCATCTTTCAACCATCTGTCAAAATCCAGATACTAAATTAATAAACAAATTTTAACAATATTTACCTCAAAAACCACATCAATAAAATATATGCAGTTTATACCACTTGTGGATTTTAAAGGGGAAAATAATAGAAATACAAAATCCAAATACTAAACTAATAACAGTTTCAACAATATTTACCTCAAAAACCTCAATAAAATATGTGCAATTTATGCCATTTAAGGATTTTAAAGGGGAAAATAATCTCACGCGGATTTTTGATCTCACGACCATGGTTTATTATCCCCAACCACTACACCAAAAATCCTATTCTAAAATCTTAGTATGCATGAAATTACATATTTCGCTTCGGGTTGGATTTTTTTAAGGTTTTACTTTTTACCCAATTCAATATGAAACAACTCTCAAAATATGACTCAATCTAAAGTCAAATTTGAAGTCATTCTATTCGAATTTTTTGGATTTATTCATATTTTGCACACCCCTAATGAGATTTCATTAAAAGTTAAGAGACTTATGTCAATTGAATCATTAGGCAGTGTTTTGAAAAAATTAATGAGTATATATTCGATACAGGTATCGTACATTAATAAATATAAATTGTTGGATCAAAAGATAATTTTTTTTTTAATTTTTTATCTCACAGTTTAAATTTAATATATTTGGTATGTCCAACTTACAAAATTATAACCATAAAATTGAAGTGATAATCTAATGTTTGTGCTGAAACTTATTATAAAGAGATTGCACAAAGATTAAGCTTAAGCAATGTGTTGTACAAGTGGCAGTTTAATTTTGCCACTAAACTTGTTTTCTTCTCTTCTAAGAAAAACAAATACAAAATCACGGAGAGAGAACTATACAATGATCGTAGTCCACATACATAATAAACCACAATCATCCTCTTTGGATTTTCATTTCAAATCAGTTAGTTAGGGTAGGCTCTCCAGAAAAAGCCTACTTAATTAATTTGGTGTAAAAGGAAAATTGACCTAATTAATTTGGTGTCGCATGCCAGTCAACCAGCTTCAATGTCTTCTTCAATTCCCAATTTCTTTTTAGTGGAATTACTCTACTTTCAATCTCTAAATTTTAACATGGGTCTTCGGTACTTTTAAAGCGTATTTGCATGGTAATTTTTATTGTTAATTGGATTCTTATATATTTCATATCACTTAAATTCAATTCAATTTAGATAGAAATAACGGAATTAAAATGTACGCTATGTCAATCTCACGCGAAATCAATTTAAAATAACTATAAACACCACTATGACAAAAAAATAAAAAAAAAATCAACTAATCACTTTTTTTATATATCTTAAATAACAGTATATTTCAACTTAGAATGTGTTTTTCCTTTTAAATTTGAATTCACAAATTCTAGGTCCCACAGTATTTTTTTACAACTGTAGACCAAGATTTTAAGTGCAATTTGAAAACAAAAAAAAAAGTTTGAGTTGAGTATCGTTATCTTTTCTCTTCCCAAAGAAATGCCATACTGATGGAGGATTTCGAAAGTTCAAAACCAGAGCAATCCACAATGCAAGTTGCAACTTTGAGCAAATATAATAAACATCTTTTTCTCTGGCTTTCACTGGAGTTTCGAGAGACACATAACAAGTTGGAAACATCACGGACTAAAATCTCTACCCTCAAGGACAACGAGAATAAAGAAACATTCACCAAAAAGTCTGTTCTGCAAGACATAACACTCCAAGATGGCAACCTTTCTTGACATTCTATCAATCATGTTATTGATCTATACAGGCGTACGCCCTGCTGCTCGACCGCAAAGAAGAGCATTTGATGGGATCGGGTACTCGTCTCGCCATGAATTTGCGGGAGAATAGACACGAAGATAGAATTGTTGCCCTAAATATTGACGACCCCAGTTCTCAGACCTCACATTCCACATTCCTACGTTATCCAAAGGCATGTAAACTGCAGTCCATGACTTGGGATACACCTGTTCATGCGCCAAAACAAAATCCCAAAAACATTCCTTTAATAGGATATACTATAGTGGTAATGTCCCAATAGCGTAGCTGTCATGCATGAAGTGAAATGAATTGAATAGCTATAACTAATATACTCCTCTTAATTGTGAAATTTGGAAATAAAGTACCTGAACGGTGCAACGAGAGATCGTGTCTCTCAAATTATAACTTAATCTGCTTGCAGCTGACCACTGCCCGCCATCCATCCTGCTCATTATAAAAATAACAAGTAACGACAAATGACCAGTGTGACAAATGAAGTTTAGGACCAAAAAAACTTACCCAACAACAAAGAAGTTGTGGCCATCAATGTGCCAGGACTGCATGGTGTCTTCTGGATTCTCGAAAACAATCTCAGCATAACCTCTGAAATCGGCAGCCATGACAGAAGTCTGGAGGTATGCACTGGCACCAGTGGGGTTGTCCGGGATGCTTCCAACGGAGAAAACTCCAGGGATGTTGAAGTGATCCGCAAGTTTAAGTGGCGTATCAGCTGGGAGGAAGGACACACTATTTACAGCATACCTTTGCTTCCCATTAATCATTGGAGCAGAGTTTTGTAGCCTTATGGTTTCGGTTGTGTTGATCATTCCATAATGATAAGAACCTTGAGGATTCGGTCTTGGTCCACTAGCTGTTAGATTCCGTCTATAAAATGCATTTAATCACAATAAACATGAGGGATTTTAATTGTAATGTAAGTATTTCTCTATGATAAATCTACAAAACCAGTCACAGGAGTCCTTGATCTGCATGCTAATAAAGATCAACCAGGTTATTGCAACACAATGCAATAGGCTTAGTTATGGAATGCTGGGAGTACCTGAGAGATCGAGCTTGCTCGAGAGACCAATCAATCTGAACAGTTGGGCCACCAGGGGGAGGACCCAAAACACTTGCAGCTGAATTACTGTAATGAAGAACAGAAGTTGCTGTAAGCACTTGGGAGGTAAATCGTGTCGAGACAACAATGTAGTAATCCCGTGGCGGTTGGTTAGCTGTAACCAACACAGAGTAAGATTGCCCCAAATGGATGTCAAGGGAATCATAAGTGTTCTGAAGCGTGTGAGTTCCTTCCACCTCTACCAACAGCATCTTGTGCCCTTGGATTCTGAAATTCAAGGATGTACTAATTCCCACATTTGATATTCGGAACCTGTAAGTATTGCCTAACCAGCAGTCAACAACGAAAATTGCCATTATTACAGACACAAACAGGTTAGAACTTAAGTAGCTGCTAGAAGAACTTCTTACCTTGATCCACTGGAAATGTGTATCCACCCGAACCACGGCCATTGATAAGCAGCCCATCAGGGAATGGAAGATCACTTCCGCCATCTAAAATTGTTTTCAAATCCTGCAAAACCCAATGCAAACCCGTCAAGGAACAAAGAAACAAAACGAAAAATAGATAGAATTTGCTTCGGAATGATGCTACTTACCGTGTGATTCTTGTTGTACCAATCACCTGCTAAGATAGTGAAGTCAGCAGCTGGAGGTGGGAAAGGCACGGGAATGACAGAACGGCTCGCGATTTTGATGCCACCATAGCCTCCTGCAGCCTTGTGCATGCCAAGTGATGGGAAATAGAAGTAGCTGCCGATCTGATCTTTAACTTGGAGCACATAAGTGAAGTTCTGTCCAGGTGGGATGGGACAGTTGGTGCCATAGACTCCATCTTGCCATGAGTTTCGTCGCTGCTGCACACCATTCCTGAACAAAAGTTATGTGATTTATGATCACACTTAAGAAATTTATAAGCTTCAAAGTAGCTCAGAGTAATTAATCTTTGATTTGGATACTTGAAGCATTCTAATTTCACATCCAGGTTCTGACAGTTAATTCATTATCTACCAAGGCCAATTTTACATTTATAGACAAACACAATTCCATACAATAGATCAAATCTTTTGAACTTTGATTTTACATGTCTTTAGATCTGAGCAATTCTACAATACATTAACAGAGACTACCCATGATTGCCTTGGAAAGGGGATTTCGCAGACGGGACGGTAAAAACAATACAAAGAAAAAAAAAAAAAAAAGAACAGCATGAATTTCAATTTATGGGGATTATATATTTGAAGATTGTAATGAATAATAGTAAAATTAGACTAACCAAGAAATGAGGAAAGGTTCGTCTAAGCTATTGAAAACATTGATAATCAAGTTATCGTTGGTGACTGACTCAAGTTGTGGCCCTGGAAATTGCCCATTTATTAATATAACCTGTACCGTTAAACATAAGAAAAATTGTATATTAACATCCTATAAAGAGATCAAAATTCTTAAAGAAAATAATAATAAAAAAAGGTGTTACCTGTTGCCTAACACCAAGTGGGTAGATGTCACCATAGCTAACATTCCATGAATAAAATCTATATGGGCTTTCTCCACTAATCCAACCCAGCATTAATAACAGCATTACCATGAAACACCATGGATTTCCATAGTTACCCATTTTTCTGGTACACACAAACGCTGTAAAGAAGAACTGAAGAAATCTTGCAAATAAAGAAACTGTGTAGTTATGTCGAGTCTGTATCTGTAAAGTGTGATGGCAGTCTTTCTTTTTTCTTCTCTCTTTATGTGCTTTGAGAGATTCTCTCTCTTTTTGTTGAGGGGCAATTGAATGTCGGTGGAAGAAGAAGAAGAAAAGGAATAGTTGGAGATCTGTTAATGACATTAAGTAGCATAAATCAGAGAGTAAAGTGAGCTGTACTCACTCATTCATGGTTTCCAATATCTAAGCATATGTCAATTTTCACTACACAGTCCCTGCCGCGTCCCTCGAGGAAACCAAGTTGATTTGATTGACGTCACCAAAATATTGAGAAGATAGGGGGGAAAAATTAATACATTAACTTTTTGCCCAATCAAAATTATCATCTTTTAGTAGAGTAGCTCTGCAAATCAACCCGATATCATATTACACTCTAAATTTATTAAAATTTTATAAAATAATGCTTATGCTTTATTTTTATTAAAATTATTATAATATAATAAATTGTCTTTCTAAAATAATTAAATATTAAATTATTTTTAAATTTATTTAAAATTTCTATTATTTTTTGTCACTGTTTATGGATTATATATGTATAATTCTTATGTATTTTTTTGCAAGGTATTACGTATTTTTATAAAAAAATAATTTAATATTTTTAATATATTTATGAAAATAATATAATATTTAATTAGATTAAAGTCTAAAGCTAATTTATTAATTTATTTGGTAATAAAATTTAGTGAAAAAGTTTAATTGATGATCTCAAAAAAAAATTATTAGAGTAGATTGGATACAAAAATAAAATTAAGTATTCAATATATGAGCTGTCTTTAGTCAGCGAAACAAGCAGAAGAGTGTGCTGTTTTGACTTTTAATAATTAAATGTAATAATTTTTTTTGGTCTATAATTAAATGTAATATTAATTCAAAGCTAAAGAAGAAACAATATTTGGTATATGCTTTAAATAATTGGTGACAAATCTGACTAACTAAGAAGCTTGTTCCTAAATAAATTATTGGTTGGATAAATGTACAACTGATATTTTTTTTTGCTACTTGCCTTACACATTGGATCAACCCTATGTATTCCGAGATTTTTTATTTGGTGGAAACTACACTGCCCCAGATTTTCATGCCGAAAAGACCCAAAAGCAATATTTAAGAGGTGAAATGCCTGTGATAATCTTTTCGGATGTGCATCGATCGGATTCGGAGGTCAACCCGATCCGAACCCAATTAATTTGAAATTTAAGGATTATTTTTACCTGATTCTACTTAGTTGTCGGATCCCTATCCGATTAATCTGATATTTTTTGGATCCCAAACCGATCCATCGAATATTAATTTTCTTTTAATTATTTAAATTAAAATTTAAAGTAAAATACAAATAAATAATATTAAATACCATAAAAAATACAACAAACTAACAATTACAAAATTACAATAAACATATATTACATGTTAATTAAACACTAACAATATAGAGCATGAAAAAAAGAAATAAAATTAGATTTTTTTATTTATTTTTTAATTTAATTGGGTTGTCGGTCGGATCGAATTTAGATGGATTTTTATCCAACCCCAATTAATTCCCAATCCTAACATCCGAACCGATCATATTAATATGATTAACCCTACCCGAATGTATCAGATCGATGAGATTAATTGAACCGGCTCGAATTTTGCATACCCCTAATAATCTTAGTTAAATTTTAGATAATTTAGAATTTTCTTCGTTCAACAAATTTTGATTTTCCCCCATATGACACAATGGATTAAATGTGTCACGTTTCCCAAATCATTATTAAGTGGAAAGTAATACTTTTTTTGAAATTTAATTAATTAAAGAAATTATTCTTTTCATTCTCTTTTACATGTCATTTTTAAATAAAATTTAAATTTTATTTATCTGTCATTCTTAAATTTTTAATATAATTTAATTTTTCAATTTATTTTTTTTCTCCAATAAAATCATAATAAATTAGATTTGATAATTTAATTTTAATCATGCAATTTAATATTAAATTTAAGTATTGATAAAGCTCAAAATGGCTTTATCTTGTAAAGAGAGAGGATAACAACCGTGAGATTGGGAATTTCACCCAAGAAGACGAAGTCGTTAGAAGGAGGGGCTGATTGGTCTGATCGATCAAACCTACAAGAGAAAAGGAGGACCCGGTCGGAACCGGGCTTTAGCACTCCGAAGCTTAAGTCAGTGACTTTTAAAATAAAGAGTGTTTGGAGAAAGATTTTCAGATACTCGGTACCTGGTGCCATTGTGCTTTTGGCTATTTATAGGAGATCTTTAGAGGGGCACTTGAGTGCCTTGGGGGTGATAGCTGGCAATCAGAGTGGGTGAGCGGCGATGTGACAGGAAGTGGATGGAAAGTATGGGCGCTCGCTTGTGTCAGTGGACTGATGGGACGACTGTCTCATTAGTCCGGTCGGACGTCACACTTCCCAGTGCTACTTTCCCATCTATATGTCGTGTCTTTGGGCCGCCGTAAATGCCGTCTGGGCTGGACTAATTGGACCTTTGAGAATACATTTCTAGTGATTATCAAGTATATTTATTATTTCTTAATTCTAGTAAAAATAACAAAAATAACAGATAAAAAATAACGAAGAAAATACTATATATCATTTCAAAAAACATAATAAATTACTATATATACTTATGAATCAAGTGTTTACATTTAATAAATTAATTAAGAATATGAATAAAAGAAATAGGTAGTCAAATTTGTAAAATAATAGGTAAGTAGAACAATAGAAAAGGTGACTAATTGAATATTTAATCTAACTATCAAATTGTTCGTAACTAGATCACTTGAATTTAGAGGTAGCAAAATTGACCCAAACCTAAAAATCAATTCAAATCCGACAAAAAATGATCTAAACCCAATCCAATCCAATTAAATATCTATTAGGTCAATCCAAAACTGATCCAATTTATTATCCAACCCAATCCAATACCCAATGAGTCAATCCAAAACTGATTCATTTTCCTTTTTAACCCATTAGTTCTAAACCGAATAGGTTTTTCTAAAATCCTTGTTTTGGGTTTTATACAGCTCTTGATTCTGCTTCTCTCTTTCTTTCACCGTTTCTCCATCAATCATTTGCCCCTCCCTCTGATTCTGCATCTTTCCCTAAGAAGACAACATTACTTGATGAAAAGAGAGAACCGAAGCAAACCCAACTAAGTTTCACCCAAAATAGGCATACAAGAAACCTAAATTGAAGCAAAACCAAGAAAAGAACAATTCGAAGATAGAGAAAGGGAATCAAAGAGAAAAAACCTTACCAGAAATTAAGATTTGAGGAAAGAGAAAGCAAATCTGAAGCAAGTAAGCTTTGTTATTCTTTTTTTTCTCTATAGAATGATAAAATATATTGGTTATTTTTGGGTTATGAGCGGTAATCTAAAATAGATATTTTTTTTCGTTTCTAATCGATGTAGATACCCATTTCATTTCTGATCATTTCTGATATGTTATTTTAATCATGGTTGTTTTGTTAGTTCTAAAGTGTAAATGGTAGTTGCGTGAAAATTTACAATAGGTTCTAAGTATGTGTTTTCTTCTAGTTATTGGCTGGCTAGGAGTTTCATGGCGGATTTCAGATAGAAATGCAACTTTCACATTTAACACAGTCCTTTCATCAAATGCATTGAACAATTATATTATTTTCGTATGATGGGTAGCAGCTAGGTCTAATGGAATTCGCTGGCTTCATAATTTTGATTATGATGTGCCTATTTCGAAAAAGCAGGGCATTGGAAATTTCCTTATATTTTGATTATGTTGTGGCTCATAGATATTGTTCAATGACTAAATGGATTATAAAAAGCAAATCTTAATGGAAACACTAATGGTAGAGTTCAATTGTTTCTCTTCCTAGCCGACCATGTCAAAGTTATAATTATAAATTTTTCATTTTATAATTATAAATTTCAACACACGGTGAGATGTTACAATCTAATATATAGTTCAAACAAAAATTTCCAAGTCGAATGGTAAATTTTATCAAACGAAATTGTTCAGACTTAAACAACAGTGTTTGAAAATGAAGCTTATGAAAATAACTCATTATAATGTCAAATTTTAAGCACCTATGAATGTATTAACTATTTATATTAACCTCATATACTTGAAAGAATATTATTTTAATGATTCTTAACAATGAGATACGTCTTTATTAATTTTTCATGTAAGTTGACTTTATTCCTTTTTGTGTATAAAAGAAGATTTGATATGTTGAAGTATGCTTTCATTTAATATGTAACCTATAACAGGGGTCTGTTCTTTCATATTATTTTGCAAAAAAAATGCCTAACATAACATCTTGTTATTGATCTGAGTAATCACAGAAGCTTTGATAATTTTAATTATTTAAGTAAAACTGCACAGTATGCAGTGTTTTCACATCTTATCTCACTGCTTAATTTCTTTTTATATTAGTCATTCAAATCATAAGGAACATACATACGTTACATATATTAAAATGGAATATTTTTATTATTATTATTTTGGATCGTGCTTATTTTTGTTTTTCTTTCTTTACAGTTGTTTATGAAATGGATCCTAATATTGGTAGTGTGGATGAAAGTATTGATACTTCTGTCGAAATTACTTACAAAAGATGACAATAGTCTTCTATATGGAATGAGTTCAACTTCTTACCAGTAAGTCAAAATAATGATGGAAAATCGAGAGTAAAGTACAAGCATTGCTCAAAAGAATATATTGTTGATCCTACATCTGGAACTTCTAATTTAAGACGTCACTTGAAGGTAAGTCCTAAATTTGATGTTGTGGTGTCAGATAAAATAAAGCACCAGATAGATCAAGATGTGTACAAAGAGTATGTAGCCTTAGCTATAATTAGGCGTGGGTATACTTTTATTTTTGCTGAACATGAAGTAAATAGAAATATTCATACATATTTAAACCAAGATATGAAATCGATATGTAGGAATACAAGAAAAACATATTGTTTAAAATACATAAGAGGGAATCAGATATTCATAAAAATACTTTGGCTAAAGTAGCCGGTAGGATATGCTTAACTTGTGATGTATGGACCTCATGCATTTTTAAGGGTTATCTTTGCTTAACTGCTTATTATGTTGACAAAGATTGGAAGTTATGCTGTAAGATATTGAACTTTTGTCATTTTTCTACTTTACACACTGATTCTCTATTGTATGAAAAAGTTTATGAAAAGTTAAAATTTTGGAGAATAGAGAAAAAGATATTTACTATTACTTTAGACAATGCACAAAATAATGATAACATGCAAAAATTATTGAGAGGTCAACTTAATTTGCATGGTTATTTGCATTATAATGTTGATTTTTTCCATGTGCATTGTGGAGCTCATATCTTAATTAATCTTATTGTTTAAGAGGGTTTGAAGTTGATTGACCAATCAATTATATATATCGGAGAGGGGGTAAAATATGTGAATGGATTAGAAGCTAAGATTTGTTGAATGTGCAGATCGGTAGGTTTTGATTTTTCTAAATGATTGTGGTTGGATTTTTCTACAAGGTGGAATTCCACATATGAGATGCTTGATAAAGTCTTTTTTTTAATGACGGCTTTTTCGCATTTTGCCATTGTCGATTCAATGTATATTTGGAATCTAACTGATGATCGGTGGAGTTTAGTTAAAAAAACATATGTAATATTTTGAAACCTTTTTAAGATATTACTAATCTTTTCTCAGGAATCCATTATCGCACCTTAAATCTATACTTTTATAATGTATTGAGAATTCATCTATTGTTATTAGAGGGGATAAAAAGTGAAGATCAATGCATTCAGAATATGATTATTTTGATATTGGATAAGTTTGAGAAATATTGGGACTCCTATAATGTTGTTTTGTCTTTTGTTGTTGTTGTGGATCATGTTTATAAGATGTATTTTGTAACATTTTCTTATAGAAAATTATTCGGAGATGAGAGTGTGGTTAAATATGAATGCAACGAAATTAAGGATAAGTTGTATGATCTTTTTACATCATATGCAATTAATAACCCAACTTCAGAGGCATAAACTGAATTAGATATATATTTAAATGATGCAAGAATGAATAGAATTCCACAATTTTATGTGTTATTGTAATGGCCTCAACACCGGATTAGCCGTGAACAGTATCTTCCGACAGTGAATAATATTTTTTGGGATGAAAAGTACATCTAAAAGTGAAAAATATTTTATTGGACCATTGGAAAATATTGTTCATGGTGAGTCCGGAGTTGAAATTTGAAGTGTAATTGAGGTCAAATGGGCATCCAAAAGTCAAATATACGAAAAAGGTAGCGAGTCAATTTTTATTATTAGGATACTGACCCAACTTTGTATAAATGTTTAAAAATAACAAACGAACTCTAAAAATTACCAAAAATTGCAGTTAAGCCTAAAATAATATGTAGATTTTTTTTGCTATAAAAAGTAAATTTTTTTGTAATATTGGTATTTTTGGATCGGATCGATTTAATCGAATCGGACCAAAAATAGACTCTAATTGAGCCAAAAATTTACGTGCAACCTATTTTTGGGGTGATAAAAATTATGAAATTATTTTTAAAGTGATTTGAAATTTGAAAGTGAAAGAAATGAATTAAAATGTGTTATTGGGTAGTTAATGGGCTTGATTAATTAATCTAGGCCCATTACACATAACTCAAGCCCAAGCCCACTTGAGAGAGTATAAAAGGGAAGTAAATCTCTCAATTTTTTCAGATTCTTCACGTTGGTTCCAGCTCTCCCTTTCCTTTGATGGCCAAACTCCATTTTTCTTCTTTCCTTTCAAAATTTTTCATCTTTACTTCATTATTTTCTCTTGATCCAAACACCAAAAATGATCTTCAGCCTCTCTAGTTGTTGGATCTAAGCTCAAACTAAATATTGAAGGGAGAAAAACTAAGGAAAATAAGGATTAAAGGCATGGAGGTAAAAAATAGGTAAGTGAATGCTTAAGTTTTAATTTAATTTTAAGGCACCTATAGAAAGATTTAGATGCCTAGAGTATGTTTTGAGGTTATTTTGAGCTAAAATAATGTTTATTTTGGTGAAAATTGAGCTGAAAATTTCGGCCATGGAGGATAATTTTAAGAAAAAATGGTTTTCATGGGTTCAAGTCTAAGGAAATGAAGTTTGTGCAAGGTTAATGGTAAGTATGAGGTTAGTGACTACTAAATCTTAGTATTTTCCATTTAATTTAATGATTTTCCTTAGGATTTATTAAGGAAAAATTTGTATAATTGATTAATTTTGAAATTTATTGCATAATAGTGAAATTGACCCTTAATTAAGCATGATAGAATATTTAATTTGAATTAAAAAAAATTGTAAGGAATTTTGTTTATGGTGGCCGAAATTTATTGTGAAGAAAAAAATTATATGCTAAGTAATTAAATAAATTTAGGCCCTAAATTGATAGTAAATGTGAAATAATGCCTTTATAAATTTTTGGGAAATTTATAGAAGTTAAATGAATATTTTTAGAATTTTTATTGAATATGTAATTAAGAAAAAAATTGAAAAGATATATGTATAATGAAATTATCCTTAAATAATGTAATTGAACCTAATTAAGCTTAAATATAAGCTTAATTAACTTGAAATAAATTTTAAGAAAAAATTCCTTAATGGCCAAATCGCATTCTTAAAGAAAAAGAATATGTACATTAAGTATTTTGATGAAATTAAGCAATACAATAAGGTAATACATGAAATATAATGTCCATGAATTTTTAGAAAATTTATGTAATTTATTCAAGAATTTTTATGTTAAGAATAAGCGTATATATATAATGTTTATGATGAATTTAGTGAAATAATTCATAAAATGAGTTAAATTGATAATAATTGAAAAATAATGTTTACATAAATTTTTATAGAATTTATGTGATTTATGAGAATATTTTTAAAAACAAATATTGAACATGCTTAAGTGAAAATATTGAATTATTGGAAAATAATTCAATAAACAAGTAAAAGTGAGTAAATTAATATAAAATTAATTTACATGTCGTATAAAAGGAAATGGAAAGGGTTAAGGATGAATTTTCAAAAAATAAAAGTACAGTGAGTAAATAACAGTATTGAATTATTACCAAATAATTCATAAATCGAATAAAATGGTGAACTATTATAAATAATTCACATACCGTATTAAAAGTAATTCAAATTTTGAATAATCACAAATTCAGATCGAAAAAGTAAGAAATTAATTAAAAGACAAAAAAAGAAATAAAGCGGATATAAAAGGATAAAATATTGAATTATTGAGAAATAATTCAATAAATGCTAAGTAAATGTAAATTATAATGATATAATTCATAAAGTATGTAAAAAAGTACTAAAAGAATATTTGATTAATTAATGAATTGAAAAGTCTTTGAAAGTTAATGCATGTTAATCGTAGTAAATTATGAAGATATAATTCACTAACTGTATAAAAGTACCGAAAAAGAATTGAATAACAAAATGAACTGATCTGAAAAAGGAATAAAGAAAGTTAAAAAAAATCTCTGCAAAGTTTCAGTGAAAAATGCTTATGGTGAATTATTGTAAAATAATTCATAAAAAGTGATTGAAAAGAAACAAAGATAAAGTGATTGAAAGTCAATGATTTGAATAGTCAAAGTTTTGAAAAGAATGACTGATAAATTGTACATATTCAAAGAAAAGAATTTGCAACCGTCTATACTTGAAAAGTATTTTATAAGTTTTGTCAAAAGATTAAAAAGTGACTGAATAGTGAAAAGCAATAAAACGAGTGCGATTCACAAAAATATACTTTTTAAGAAAAAAAAAAGAAATTAAAATGCTCTGAAAGTCTGAAAAGTATTATAAAATAATTGATTGGTTTTTCCCTTAACAATAGGCATGTAGTAACATTCTTGTACAGGATATAAATGGCTAGCCATAGGGGCATCTTATACCTCAGTGCAAGTCATGGCGACTTGCTATGCTATAGACTGGATCTCTGATCACCATAGCATTCTCTGTCTCTGTTCTCTGCTCTATGAGAAATGATTCCTTGGGGGTCATTTCTCTCTCTGTTGTGATCCTGTGGGGTCCACGTCCCGCGTATCCTATCTGAAAGTCTTGTCATATTGTATTAGGGGCATATTAAAAAGAATAAATCAGAATTTGTAAAAGTAAACTAAATGTAAAAGTTTTGAATAAAAAAACTTACTTGAATGAATTAAAAAGTTCTAGGGTAAAATGTAAGTTTTTCCAAAAAAAAAATTAAAATTAATAAGCAAAGGTGAAAAGAGATTTTTTACAAGGTAAAATAGTAATTTAATGATTAAATAGCTAAAAAAATGCTTATGTAAAAGAAAAGTGATCAGTTTATAATTAGAAATTATGAATTACAATAATAATATGTTATATGAAAAGTTTCAATAAAGCATGATTTGAATTTTGGTAAGCCAAAAGTTAGCTGAAAATAAAAATAAGTAAATGATCGATAATTCTGTAATTAGAAAAAAATATACCAAGTTTGCTATAAGTAGGTGAAAGAACCTTTTATATAAAAAGGAAGAAATAAAATACTGAATTGAAAATTTATCATTATGATGGCAATTAATAACATAAGTCATCCAATGAAAAGAATTTATAATGAATTAATTAAATAAGAGATTTTGACTAAAAAGTTAAAGTTAAATCACCTGAAGAGAAGATTATGCGTAAAAGTTAAGTAAAAGTAAAAGTAAGAAAAGAAATGTCAATTTTGCTATTGATCTACAGAAAAAAAGAATAATCTGAATCAAGTTGAAAAGCATAAATCAAGATAAATTAGTTTACCAAATTATTGGTAATAATCTAAAAAGATTGTGAAAATGATTAAAAGTAACTTTTGATAAGACAACATGATAATGACATAAATATAATATTTATGCTTAATTAAAAATTCTAGGATTGGTAGTCACCATTGAGCATATTTAGCGCTCAGCACGTAGTTTTTACTACGTGCAGGTTCTGAAGAAGAGCTAGAGCATAGTACACAATAGGGTGAAGTTTGAAGAAAAGGATTGTCTGTACTTTTAGGTATTTTGGCATGTATATGTTTAACTATTATTGTATTTGTTTAACTATTATTTTGTGATATTAGTTACTGATGTAACAATGAATTAATATGATTGGTATGCGAATGATTGAATGATCGGTATCTATTGTTTGTATTCTTCTATTGTGCCTCTTGAAGGCTGTGTTATTGTTTGACTTTTCAGGTGGTCAGTAGTAGGTAGTCGTTATGCTGCCAAAATTCTAATACATTAATTATTTGAATTTGAATAAGTTTGGTAATTGATAAAAAAAAATCCTACCAAATTGTTTGGTTTTATATCAGAAATGACTATTCTGTTAAGGGTGTTATAGTTATCTTGGTGGAAAGATAATGAAACAAAATATTCCATTCTTTCACTAATGGATAGAGATATTATGACAATTTTCATTACTATAGTTGCTTCGGAATCATCATATATATATGTGTGTGGGGGGGGGAGGGGGGGGAGGGGGGTGTGCATACACACACACACACACACACACACACACATACATACATACATACATACATACATACATACATACATACATACATATATGTATGTATGCATATATACAAACATACATAGATATATTGTAACGACCCAAATACCAGGCTAGTCGAAAATAGTATTTTTCGATAGTGAACAGCGACACCGGGATGAATAGTACCTACCCGAGTCGAAAAATATTTTATTGGACCATTAAAAAGAGTAACTTATTTGAAGTCCAAAAATGTAATTTAGACTAAAAATGAGGTCAAATGGATCATTAAAAGTCAAAAAATAAGGAAAAAATCACGACTCCAGTTAAAAGGGTGCATGTGTTAACTGAGAGCTTGTCTGGAACTTTAAAAATGATAAATGACTTTTAAAAAATTACCATAATTTTTAGATCTACATTAAATGTGATGCAGAATCATATGATAATAAAAAATTAATTTTACTGCAACTTTGAAAATAGAAATATCGGACTGGTGAAAATGAACCAGACTGGGAAACAGTCTCTGAATGACTCAAAAATATTTATGGAGTATAATAAATATATTTTGAGAATTTTGAAAGTATTTTTAAGGATATTTGACCTCAAGAAGTGAGAGAAAATTAATGATTTTGGTTTAAATAGTAATTGGTCAACTATAGATTTGATTGGGCTTTAAAAATAGAAAATGATCTTCAAAAATTATAGGAATTTTCGGTTAAGCCTTTGATGAGATGCAGAATCATTTGGTATAAAAAATTAATTTTTCGATAACACTGAAAATTTGTTAATCGAACTGGTTGAACTAACCGGACTGGAAACGAACTTTAATTGAGCCAAAATTTTACATGAACGCTTAACATATTATTTTAAAAATTATGGAATCAATTTTGAGTGAAATTGAGCTTTGAAAGTGAGAGAAACAATTTATGAAGGTTTATTGGTCTTAATAGGGCAATTGGGCTTGAGTTAGGTCCAACCAACTTGGTTGGACCATGCCCAACCCAATTACCCATTATAAATAGCCTAAAAATCTCTAGAATTCTAGAGACTCCTCTAGCCTTCATGTTGCTTCAGTTCTTCTCTTGGTCGAATGGTTCTTTTTCACCATTTCATCTTAATTTTCTTCCTTTCTTGCTAATTTCTCACTAAATCAAGCCCCTCAAGTGAATTCTAGCCTCTCTGCTGGTTCATGGAAGTCTCTACTCTTCTATTGGAGGGCTGGAAGTGGTTTAAACCAAGAAAAGAAGTTGATGTCTCAAAATTGAGATAAGTGGTAATTGAATTTTTAATTAAGTTTAAATCTTCCAATAGGTTAATTAGGATGTGTAAATTAAGATTATGTGGTTTATTTGATCAAAGAAAGCAAGAATTGATGGGTTTTTGGCCTAGGAAATTTTGGCCATAATAGGAAAAACTTGAAGAAAATGAAAATTTCAAGGAGATAATGTAGAAAGTGAGGGCCAAGGTGTGGATGAGATGAATTCAAGGTTAGTGGATACTCTATCCCTTAATTTCCATAATTTTTGTGAGGATTTGTTTATGTTTATATGTAATTTATGTGATTTTGTATGATTAATTGGAAATATGGTTATATATCTGAAATTGAGAGTTTAATTTGATAAATAGAATGTTTATTTGGAAGAAATAAATTTGGATTACCCAAATTATGGTGTGGCCAAATTGTATGTGGGTGTGAGTTTATTTTGGTTAAATGGTAAAGCAAATGATGCAAATTTGAAATAGGTATAATTTTAATGCTAAATTAATTTAATGGGAATTTTTGGAATTTACTAGAATATTTTTAAGTTAAATTTTATATTATGTATAGTAAAAATATTGAATTTTAATGAGAAAAATTGAATTTATGGCATAAATAATCATAAAATAATCCAATTAATTAATTGGAATAAAAAGAAAGTAAAAGGAATGGAAAATAAAATAGTAAAGTGGAAAAAGAAAGTAAAAGGAATGAAAAGAATTAAAAGTTTAGGGGCAAAAGTGAAATATTGCCAAATATTGAAGAACAAATGAGTTTAAATGAATTAAGATTATATTGGAAAGGAAAATGATAAATGAAATAAGAATTTAAGCAAAATAAATAAATAAATAAGTTAGGGACCAAATTGGAACTTTTCCAATAAATATGGAAATTAGTAGTGTAAAATGGATATTGATGGTAATTTCGTAAATAAAATGAAATATAAGGATATTTTCGTAATTTATGATAATTGATGGATTAAACAGTAATTTAACAATTTTAAGGACTAAATGATAATTTAGCAAGTTTAGGGACTAAATGATAATTTTATGAGCAAAGATTGAATTAATAGTAATAAGTGATTAAATAAAGATATTTTGGTAAATGAAGTGATAGAAAAAGGAAATAATTGTAATTTAATGAAATTTGAAAGACTAAATGAAAATTTAGTTAATTTAAGAATTAATATGTAAAATAATTAATAATACGCAAAATGAAAATAATTGTTGAGAACAAATAAATTTAATAAATAAATTAGTAATATCGGGATATTAAAATTATAAAATATAGTATTTGTACAAGTATAAGACATTAATAAGTGATATATGCTCATATTTATTAAGTCATAGTTGCATAGTTGATTATTATGTTTTAAGTATGTATGTACAAAAAAAAAAGAGAAAAAAAAATTCACTGTTTCACGTATGGTGTGACATTCGATTACCGTGTATACTATACAGCGGTATAAGGGTGTTACAATTTTATTGCTATCAGAGCAAGGTTTTGCCGATCCTAAGATCAGAATGTTATAATAAAGGACATTGTAATACGTATACATGCCATGAGTAGGTCTTGACGAAGGACATAAGAATAGTAGAGTTACTAGATGGTAAAGACAAAAGCATGTGATAATTTTTGGAATGTAAATAAGATAAGTTATTCGAACCGATTTTCTCCATTGAAAGATTTTCTAATCTAAAAGATTTCAATATAGTTGTGACATGAAAAGAAATTTCAAGGACGAAATTTTTATTAGTAGGGGAGATTTGTAACGACCCAAATACCAGGCTGGTCGAAAATAGTATTTTTTGACAGTGAACAGCGACACCGGGATGAATAGTACCTTTCGAAGTTAAAAAATCTTTTATTGGATCATTAGAAAGAGTAACTTAGTTGAAGTCAAAAAATGTAATTTTGACTGAAAATGAGGTCAAATAGACCACTAAAGTCAAAAATAAGGAAAATATCACGGCTCTAGTTAAAAAGGTATTGGGAATTATCGGTTACATGCATCTCATACATAAGCGAAATTTAAAATTTTAACCAATAGATCTGATCTTGCCATGAATTTACAATATACATATTAATGAGAATAAGAAAAAATTACATTTGATTTTGTTGAATAATTGATTTTCCTTCTCACCGGGTTGTCGCAAACCACAGTGTCCAAAATTGAACATCTCCAATGAGTAATCCACACTAGAGAAGGATTGAATGAACCAACAAAGGAGGAGAACAAGGGCTGGCTGAAATTCCCTTGATGCTAGCAAGGGGGTGGCGGCTAGGGTTGAGAGAGTGAGAGAAAAATTCCTTTCTCTTAATTGTTCACCTTTACCCTAATACCCTATCACTTGGATTTTTTATAGTTAGGTTAAAAATCCAACATCATAATAGCATTGGGCTCTTTAAAATTGCTGGAGAAAATATTAAATGGGCTTCTGAAATTATTAATAATTTATTTGGGATCAATTAAATCCAATATAAGTCCTTTCACAAAAAACTATGCATAAAACCCACAAACTAGGCCCTTTGTGTATATACTTGGATTTAATCACCCAAATGAATTCCAAATCCATCCCAATTAAATATGTAGGCTTCATAACACTTATGAAATATATTTAATTTATTTTGGTCCAAAAATTAGGCCTCTAAGGCCTTCTACCAGGGCTTGGCGTGTAACCCTTCCTTTTGAGGGTTTTTGCACCAAAGCCATTCTTCTGGGCCCCTTTTAATTTCTTTAATGGATCTATTAATTATTATATCAGCCCTATAATACTTATAGTCCAATAATAATTAATTATGAAATATAATATTTCAATTAGGTCAATTTTACAGAACATTTCTAAAAAGTTCTGCGAACAATTTTACTTAAACATAATTAATTAAATTCTTTAATTAATTATTCTCTTATTCACTTCTCTACTCCCATAATAATATCAAATATTATTATCCTTGTCATTTTACTATTTTATCCTTTTCTCTATATGTGTGTGACCTATTGGGTTCCTGTCCATATTGGCAGTATAATATGTAATTATGAGTTCTATTCAAAACTAACATGATTTAAACTTCTTTAAATCATTTTATCAATCCCTATTGATATTTATGATACACTATTATACAAGTTATGATTGGCCTCTAACTAGGCATCATGACTACCTAAATGT
Source organism: Excoecaria agallocha (assembly GCA_037975025.1). Classification (NCBI taxonomy): domain Eukaryota; kingdom Viridiplantae; phylum Streptophyta; class Magnoliopsida; order Malpighiales; family Euphorbiaceae; genus Excoecaria; species Excoecaria agallocha. The sequence continues at coordinate 92,709,484 of CM075807.1, read as the reverse complement.
TAGGAAAGTCATGTGATTTGACTATACCCTTCCATAGAAATAGTTACCGTGCAATTACTCCTTTCACCACTCTTATCTCAATTATATCCTGAGTATGGATTTCTATCAACTCATATAAATCTAATTATGTATGTTCTATTAATTTAACCATTGTTCCCAAAATGCCCTTCATGGATCCCTATCCATCTTGGCATATTACTCTGGCCAGAGATTCTCTGAACAAGGCAATTATAAAATCATGCGAGATAACTTCCCTTAATAAATCTGGGATGGTAAATCCTTTGTTAAGCACTCAACTATCTTCAAGTAGGTCATGATATATCTAACCTCCTAACTATGTTAACCCCCAGTTGGAAGTAATCAGTTATGGAGTCAAAGTATACCACTTGCTACTTAAGATAACTTTGGTGATCTCAAGTCTAAGGATACTTGTACAACCGCTATGCAAAGATTCCTCACTGACATAGATTTAATATTCATGTGAGGATTCTCTATGCACCTCCAATGAACTTGTTCTTCTAACAAGCATCCACATGTTAGCTTTGATTATCTTCCATAATTACAGTTATGAGAACCACTGCTTGAACCATTCAAGAAGCATAACATGTGCTAGTCTGTCCGAATTAACAATGTCCTATCTTTTTAATTCTATGACTAGGAATATTTAGATATTAACACATTTGCATGCAATAAACATCTTATATCATGAACACTTTCATTATTGCCTTTGCACTGTGTTTATAATATCTAGGACTTCATTTATCAATTTAAGATTTACAAACTCATGTATTTAAATATAGCATTAATAAATGAATGATTCCTTTTATTAAGAATATGAGTTCATACATATGCAATACATCCCTATTACATGGACTCTAAGGTATACTCTCTAACAAAAGGGTGCATATGCTAACTGAGAGCTTGTCTGAAACTTTAAAAATAACAAATGACTTTTAAAAAATTATCATAATTTTCAGATCTATATTAAATGTGATGTAAAATCATATGGTAATAAAAAATTAATTTTATGGCAACTTTGAAATTTAAAATATCAGATTGGTGAAAATAAATCAGACCGAAAAATAGTCTCCGAATGACTCAAAAATATTTATGGAGTCTAATGAATATATTTTGAGAATTTTAGAAGTATTTTGAAGGATATTTGACCTCAAGAAGTAAGAGAAAAATATTGATTTCGGTTTAAATAGTAATTATTCAACCATAGATTTGATTGGGCTTTAAAAATAGCAAATATTCTTAAAAAATTATAATAATTTCTAGTTAATCCTTTTATGAGGAGTAGATTCATTTGGTAGGAAAAAATTAATTTTTTGGTAACACCAAAAATTTGTTAATCGGACTGGTTGAACTGAGCCGGACTAAAAACAGACTCCGATTGAGCCAAAATTTTACATGGAGGCTCAATATATTATTTTAAGAATTATGAAATCAATTTTGAGTGAAATTGAGCTTTGAAAGTGAGAGAAATAATTTGTGAAGGTTTATTGGGCTTAATAGGGCAATTGGGCTTGAGTTAGGCCTAACCAGCTTGGATGGACCAGGCTCAAACCAATTACCCAGTATAAATAGCCTAAATATCTCCAGAATTCTAGAGACTCCTCCAGCCTTCACGTTGCTTCAGTTCTTCTCTTGGCCGAATGGTTCTTTTTCACCATTTCATCTTAATTTTCTTCATTTCTTGCTAATTTCTCACTAAATCAAGCCCCTTAAGTGAATTCCAGCCTCTCTACTAGTTCATGGAAGTCTCTACTCTTCTATTGGAGGGTTGGAAGTGGTTTAAACCAAGGAAAGAAGTTGATGTCTCAAAATTGAGGTAAGTGGTAATTGAGGTTTTAATTAAGTTTAAAGCTTCCAATAGGTTAATTAGGACGTGTAGATTAAGATTATATGGTTTATTTGATCAAAGGAAGCAAGAATTGATGGATTTTTTGCCTTGGAAATTTTGGCCATAATAGGAAAAACTTGAAGAAAATGAAAATTTCAAGGAGATAATGGAGGAAGTGAGGGACAAGGTGTGGAGGAGATGAATTCAAGGTTGGTGGATACTCTATCCCTCAATTTCCATAATTTTTGTGTGAGGATTTGTTTATGTTTATATGTAATTTATGTGATTTTGTATGATTAATTGGAAATATGGTTATATATGTGAAATTGATAGTTTAATTTGATGAATAGAATGTTTATTTGGAAGAAATAAATTTGGATTACCCAAATTATGGAGTGGCCGAATTGTATGCGGGTGTGTGTGTGATTTTATTTTTGTTAAATGGTAAATAAAATTATGCAAATCGGAAATAGGTATAATTTTAATGCTAAATTAATTTAATGGGAATTTTTAGAATTTACTAGAATATTTTTAAGTTAAATTTTATATTATGTATAGTAAAAATATTGAATTTTAATGAGAAAAATTGAATTTATGGCATAAATAATCATAAAATAATCCAATTAATTAATTGGAGTAAAAAGAAAGTAAAAGGAATGGAAAATAAAATGGTAAAGTGGAAAAAGGACTTAAATGAAAAGAATTAAAAGTTTAGGGGCAAAAGTAAAACATTACCAAATATTAAAGAACAAATGAGTTTAAATGGATTAAGATTAAATTGGAACGGAAAATGATAAATGAAATAAGAATTTAAGCAAAAAAAATAAGTTAGGGACCAAATTGGAACTTTTCCAATAAATATGGAAATTAGTAGTGTAAAATGGATATTGATGGTAATTTTGTAAATAAAATGAAATAAAATGATATTTTCGTAATTTATGAGAATTTGATGGATTAAACAGTAATTTAGCAATTTTAAAGACTAAATGATAATTTAGCAAGTCTAGGAATTAAATGATAATTTTATGAGCAAAGATTGAATTAATAGTAATAAGTGATTAAATAAAGATATTTTGGTAAATGAAGTGATAGAAAAAGGGCATAATTGTAATTTAATAAAATTTGAAAGACTAAATGATAATTTAGTTAATTTAAGAATTAATATGTAAAATAATTAATAATACCCAAAATGAAAATAATTGTTGAGAACAAATAAACTTAATAAATAAATTAGTAATATCAGGATATTAAAATTATAAAATATAGTATTTGTACAAGTATAAGACATTAATAAGTGATATATGCTCATATTTATTAAGTTATAGTTGCATAGTTGATTATTATGTTTTAAGTATGTATGTATAGAAAAACAAAAGAGAAAAAGAGAAAAAAATTTATTGTTTCATGTATGGTGTGACATCCGATTACCGCGTACACTGTATAACGGTATATGGGTGTTACATACACACACACACACACACACACACACTAAATATTAATATTGTTGCAGTTAAGGAGGAGTCTAAATATAGCATGGCTTAATATATTAAATTTTAAAGATCAAAACAAAGTGTGGACTTATCATCAGTTGAAAGCGTAAAATAGATTAACATATTATTTTTATTTTACTAGACTAATTTTTACTATTTGTATATTTAATATTTGTATAGATTTATATTTTTAGAGTAAAATTAAATTGTTAATGAGATTTTTATTATGTTTATATTATTTATATTATATTTTTAATTGAATATTATTATTATTGGATCCATTAATTAATTAATAAAAAATTTTATAATAATTTGCATTAAACACATGGATCGATCTAAATCCGTCCAATCCATTTGAATATTGATCTATTTATGATCCATATTTTTCATCCATTTATGACCTAACCCATTAATGATCTAACCTAAACCCGTCCAACCGCCCATTTGCCACCTCTACTTCAATCAATACAATTATTTATAAAATAATTTAAAATATATTACGAATAATACTATATAAAAATTTAAGAATATATCCAAAAAATTATATTCATCATCAAATATTGACCTTAAAAATTAGGGTTGAGTAGAAAAATGCTGAAATTTTGGTTAATCGAAAAATTAATTCGAAATCGAATCGATTTTAGGTTAATCAAACCGAAAATTTAAGGTTACGATTTTTAGTTTTAAAAATCGACAGTTAACCGTTGATTAAAGGTTTATATATATATATATACACACACACACACTCTCTTTCTTTTTACTACAATTATTTACTCATTATATGTGTATAATTGATATTTTATTATTAATTTCATATTTAATATATTCAATTTTTATAATTAATTATGAAAATTTTATTTTTTTCTTTTACGTATTTTAATGGATATTATATTTAGTTTATATATATATATTTTATTTTTGAAGCAGTTTTAACTATTAAAAATAATATTACAAATCGTATAATTTATTAAATTTATACGTTAAAACTGTCCAATGGTTAACCAGTACCAATCCGAAAAAGTTGGTTAAAAATTGAAACCGATATAGCAGTTAATTGAAATTAATAGATTATTTAATAACATTGTTAATGGATCGGTTAACTGATCAATGCTTACCTTTATTAAAAACATTAATTGTATAATAAAAAATAGGGTATTGTATTAATTTATTAAATATATTTACTAAATGAATATGATGTTAATTTTTAATTAGGAGATGTATTTTATTTTATCCACGTTGATTAATTAAATTATCCTTTTAATCTTTCAATTTTTATTAGTTTTAATTAATTATTTATTTTCACAACTATTTTTAATTTTCATATGTTAATTGATTTGTTTATTGATTGCTCGAACTTATAACAAAGAAGTTAAAAATGAAAAGATAAAAAAAATCAGGAAGATGCATTGTTAGTCATAAAAGAAAAAATTATATATGACCTTAATCATTTCTATAAAAATTTCATTTTTCTTGATCGCTCACTCAAAATGACAATTACCGATTAAAATTAAAATAGCCAATGAATACTATAAAAATTCATTTATTAATTTTTACACATTAGTTGAATCAAACTTAGTTACATTATCAATCACTAGACATGTTGATGGGTTCATTAATATAATAAATTTGTTTGCAAGTTTGGATCAACCCAAATCCAAATAGAAGCTTGATGTGACACGTCGGGCTCTGATCGAGCTAGGAAAGAGGATAATTTTATCTATACCGGGTCCATTTTTAGGGTCAGCTAGGCAACGGTCTCCTGTCCGAAGGTGGTCATTTCGCAATGATCAAGGGATTTGATCCAATTTGATTAGTCTTAAACTTCAAAAATGAATGAGATAGCATTTTGAGATATCTCTATTCCATTGTTGGCAATCAACCTCGGGATGCAATATATTGAGCACCACAAGGTAGTTAAAAAAAGAGTTGCCACTGAATAAAATATTAAAAAAATATATTTTGATCTTATGAGATCAAAATTCAAGAGAATTTGAAACTTTGCTCTTATTTATACTCCTAGTTAATGCGGTATAATTGGATATTTTAGATTAATTATTTTATCCCTATTCTCATGCATATAATCATGGTAAAAGAAATAAAAGCGCACTCGATGAAGTTGAAAAGCTGTAAATTATGGTATATAAAATGATAAAATCATGGCATAGGATAACTCACAAGGCATAAAATAAACATTCATAAAAGGGATAGTTCCTTATGATCTTTTTTTTTTAGTGGTGCATGCATTTTTATGAGGAGACATTTATTTTGAATTCTTCTGATTAAAAATAGGGACGAATGGTCCCAAATTATTAGGAAATACCCAGGTTACTTAATTATATATAAAATATTTTGCAATATTTAAAGAGTTATTATTTACATGGAGTTTTAGGTATAAAATAGACATTAGTCCTGTTTTATTAATAAAAAAAATCTAGTTATTTAATACAAATATTTTTATGTGACTTTTTCTTTCGGGCAATTAAATTTTTTTTATTACACCACAAATAATAAAAATATTAAATAAGTACATGAAACAAAATTACTTCACATAGCTAGGGATGAGTATTAGCAAAAAAATTAACCAGTCTATTAATATCGATTTTTTAAAATCACTAACCATTAACCAGTTCGTTGTATTCGGTTAACCAGTCCATCGGTTTCGATTTTTTGGTTTGGTTAATTATTAAAATTTATAACATAAAATTATTAAAAAAAATTAGACAAAGTTCAATTCAATTTCAAATGTGTAAAGTAATTTAATATAAAAATTACAAAATAAACATAATTTACTAGTCAAAATTCATGTTATATAGATTAATAGTTGATATTATAAAATAGATTTGATATTTGTTGAAAATTAGAATATGTTTAATTTTAAGTTAAATAAAATTTTGAATAATATTAAATGTTATAACATAAACTCTAAAATATAAGAAAATATAATTACATGCTATTAAGTAAAATATGAACACCAATATATGATAAAAAAATAATATATATAAAAGTTAATCGGATACTATATATAAATATTACTATATAACTAAAGAGAATGACATAATATAAATTTAATTTAATATAAAAAATAATATATATAAAAGTTAATCGTATACTATATATAAATATTACTATATAATTAAAGAGAATGGCATAATATAAATTAAGGTATAAAAATAACAATATAATTTAAATATATTTTAAAATATTATTTTATGCAAATTTTAAAGAGAAAGAGAAAAAATTGAAGATATAAAAATTATATATATATATATATATATGAATCGGTTAACCTTTGACTAACGGTTAACCGGTACCTAAAAACCTAAACCATAACCATTAACCAAAAATATAAAAATTAAAAACCGTAAACCATAAAAATCGATTCGGTTTCGGACCGATTTTATGGTTAACCATATTTTCAATTTTTCTTGCTCATCACTAATTATAGCCGCCAGATTGCACACACAAATACAGGTCATGTACGAAATAAGAGAAATAAAACATATAATATAAATAAGACAAGACTTAAATAGACAAGCAAATAAATACAAAAAATAAAAGTTCGAAAAAAAGAGGCTTGACCCGTGACTGTTTAAGTTATGGGTATGACTCGACTCATACCCATGACAAGCGAGTGATAGGCATAAGTGAGTGGCCTCACTTGCTTAAGGATGATGAAAGCTAAGTTGGGCAACGACTAAGGCTTAGTTTGGAAAAACTTATGAAAATAATTTTTTCAATTGGTAAAAGCTGTATTTCAAAAAGTTCTATCTTAAAATGTAGGTAACTGTTTGGTAAATAAAAATCAAAATAGCTTATAAATTGAAAACCAGTTTACTAATTGTTTGGTTAATAATACAATTACAAATGGCTTTTCAGAATAAAAACATAAAAAAATGACAAATATTTGTTCTCAAATTCAATATTTCCTTCCCATAAAATATTTCCTTAGATGGTTTTGTTGAGTAGAGTTGCATCTGCAACATATTCCCAGTATAAACTTCTCTCTAATTGAATTATTTACATGCCATTTTTTCTCACTAGACATTTTCCAAAAAAACATTGAAAAATTGGAAAGACTTTAAACACTTAGAATATTTCTCTTGTTGCTCTACAAATATGACTAAAATATAGATTATTTTTGCTGTTTATTAGTGATTGTTTACTCCACCCCTATTTAATTTATGTTGTTATTAAGAAATATGAATTATTATTTTCTTAATTTAACCCTTATATATATATTATATATATATATATATATATATATATATATATTAGAATGAAGTACAGTTTCAACTATATATGTTATGTAATTTTGTGCGAAAATATAAGCAAATACGTTATATGGAAAGAAAGGAATGCAATTTATAATTTTATTTTTAGTTTATTGTTCTCTTAATAAAATTTTCCTTTCTTGTGAAGTTAATGGTAAAATATTTTCTAGGAAGGAAATATTGCTCAGGTCATATTCTTTGATATTAAATATATTTGTAATTATAATATAAAATAAATGGTATTTTTGTCTAAAATAAATTTTAAATGAGCTTTCTTAAAAAGTTAAAATTTAGCTTTTCTAAAAAGGTTCAATTTCTAGCTTTTTTTAATAGAAGGTTTTTTCACTTTTCACAAAATTGATTTGTCAAAAATTAATATTTACCAAACACAACTTTTTATCCCATAATTAGCTTTTTATGAAATAATCAGCTTTTTCTTCCTTGAAAAGCAATGCCAAACACACCCTAAGTGAGTCATGGCCATGAGTTACCTTAGAATGATGATTTTTCACTTCTTCTTTATTTGCGTCATTCCTTACTCAAAATGGGTTTAAAAATCTAGGTGAACCAAACAAAAAAGAAAAAAAATGGTAAAACCCTCAAGATACTTGGAAAAATAACTTTTAAGTAAGATTTATGAAGAAAACAAATCACAAGGAGTAAAAATAAAACTTTCAACATAATAACTATTATGATTCTACCATATAGCAAATACCTTTGAAAAGGGTTTCACAACCCAAATCTACTTAAGATGAAATAAAAACTATAAAGAAACTAAAAGTTGAGTTTATAGCGATGTTATTAAAATCGGATCGGATAAAGAACCGAAGAGGAAAAAGATTCTTGGTTCGACCAATTTGATAAGATTCAACCAGATTTTTTACTTTTTTAAAAAATAATATTATTTTTAAATTTTTCTATAAATATTATGAGAATATAACTATATAAAAAATAAAAAATACTTTAAAAAATACATTTATCATTAAACATTAATAATAAAATAATATTTTCAAGTTATTCAATATTCATAACAAATATTTAAGATAGATATAGTAAAAAAAATTGCAAAGATTCAAAAATATTCATGAATTATAAATTATAATTTTTATTTTATTAATAAAAAATTGCCTAAATTTCAATTATTTTGTATGTATATGTATTTTTTATTTTTTTTCTAGCAAAAAAAATGTTGCATATATATTTTGGACAAAAAAATGCATTTTCTAATTCAAACCGACTTTTTCTGGTTTTTATCCAATTTTATCCTGTTTCAGATCGATTTTCACTGGTTTCTTCAGTTTTTAGTCGGTTCATACTGGTTCCTCATAGTTTTTAGCTAGTCCAGTTTTTGTACATTGAACCAAAATAGGTTGCCAATTTATGATTAAACCAGTCCAACCGGACGATCCGATCCAATTTTAATAACATTGGTTTATAGCATTCAAGAATGAATATATAAATTCAAACCGTTGAAGACTAAGCCAAGAGAAAAAAAACTTTATAACATTACATTTAGTGTGTTTCTCGAACAGATAATGGAATCTTAGTGTTCCTTGATCCCCATTTGTAGAAGATTTAAAAGTGAAACTTAAAAACCAAAAGTTTGGGCTTGAATATATATATGGAAAAATGAAAATGGAGAGGAAAAAGTGTAAAAACGAAAGAGAAAAACTAAATTCCAGTCACAGCTATGAGGTGATTCACGGGTGTGAGTGGGATTATAGCTAATAGAGTATGAGTCAACTCAACAAGTGGGGTGTGAGAAAAGTCATGGGTGTGACTTAGTAAATCACATGTGTGACTTTACTTTAGTCCCCACAACTGAGTTTCTCGCCTTTACCAAGTGATTTTCAAATACCAAAAGCCCAAAATTATTTTTGAACAAACTCGAAAACATGGAGAGATCTTAAACCTCTCACTTTCTAGTCTTTGTAAGAGAAATTTTTTTATTTTGATGGTTTTCATCCCTATTAAATTATTATTCCATTGTTGTGGACTAATTTAAGTGAATTTAGTTCTTCTAATGGCTCAATCTTCATGCTTATCGATTGCCAAATTTTGCATTTAACTTTTGTTGCTAACCATTATTTTAAGATTTTTTACAAGAATTTATAGGTGCAAAACACTACAAGAAAATGTGAAAATAGCAACAAAAAAATAGTAACAGAATTGGATTTCTGTTGCTAGGAATTGATTCTGTTGCTAAATTAGCAATAGAAATCCAATTCCGTTGCTATTTAGTAACAAAAATTAATTTTCGTTGATAAAATTGGTTAAACTTTGCAGATTTAACAACGAAAATATATTTGGTTATCTTCCATTGCTAAAAATTTTTAGCGCTAAAATATAGCAACAAAATCACTATACCATTGCTAAATAAAGCACCAAAAGATGGCGAAAAAATTTTGGAATAAAAATACCAATGAAATTTTTTTCCGTTGCTAAAATTGCAACTGAAAAACTATTTGGTTGCAATTTTAGCAACAAAATTAGATTTTGTTGGTATTTTTGGTCCCAATGATATGAAAAAATTGTGGGACCAAAAATATCAACGGAATTTTATTTCCGTTACTAAAATTGCAACGAAAAAGCTTTTTGGTTGCAATTTTAGCAACAAAAATTAAATTTAATTGGTATTTTTGATCCCAAAGGAGATGAAAAATTTTTGGGACCAAAAATACCAATGAAATTTAATTTTCGTTACAAAAATTGCAACAAAAAAATATTCGGTTGCAATTTTAGCAATTGAAATTAAATTCCATTGGTAATTTTGGTCCCAATGATATGGAAAAATTTTGGAACCAAAAATGCTAATGGAATTTTTTGTTTTTACTAAAATTGCAACGAAAAAGCTTTTCGGTTGCAAGTTTAGCAACGAAAATTAAATTACGTTGATATTTTTGATCCCAAAGGAGATGAAAAAATTTTGGACCAAAAATACCAACGAAATTTAATTTTCGTTGCTAAAATTGCAATGAAAAACTATTCAGTTGCAATTTTACCAACGAAATAAAATTTCATTTGTATTTTTGGTCCTAAGGAGATGACAAAATTTTAAGATAAAAAATACCAATGTAATTTTTTCCGTTGCTAAAATTGCAATCAAATACTAATTCCATTGGTATTTTTCAATTTGCCATAGGTATAACTACTGACTTTTTCTTCTCTCTCTACCTCGCCATCTGCCTTCCCTCTCCCTCTCTCTATCCCTCTCCCTGGCCGAATACTAATTCTTCTTTTTCTTAAGCTACATCATCATTGAAGCATTTTTTGGAAACATCTATAGACTTTTAGAGCTCTCCTGCATCTTTCTCTACTCGCAGCAAACCACAGTAGTTTTACTCATCAAGTGTTGCTTTGGATGTTGAGAAATCTAAAGAAAATGTTAGCATTATGGTTCACTTTCATCCATTGAGGTATGCGTTTCACTTCTCTTTCTTGGGTCGTCTCTCAGTCTCTATGATTACTATTAAATTCTTTAGCAAGTAATTTTGTTTATTTCATGGTTGGTGATGTAGTCCTAGGGATATGCTTTTTGCGATCAATATGTGTATAGTGGAAATCATGTTGACTCCCAGTGTCTATCTACCTACTTCGAACTCATCTTCCCATTCTTGATTTTCTACTCTCTCTTTATTTCTCTATTTTATTCTTTGGTAAGGAAACATCGATTTTGCTGCCTTTTTTGAATAATTATTTATGGGTTCTTCTCCCTTTTTGTTTCACTGTATATTCTACTGGTTGTTATGAAGGAATCATAAGAGAAATTTGGAGTTTGGCTGATAACCAATTTCTTGTTTACAACTAATTTTGATGGCAATCTCATGTATTTAAATTGAAAAATTATTTTTTCTTAAAAGATTTTGTATGTCTTGAAGTTAAATGGAATAAACTGCTTCAAGATTATACTGGCGAATGTCTGTTGGTTTTCAATTTTAGTTGGGAAAAATGAATAAAAATGGAATAGAAGTGACTGTATGAAAGGGGTTTATGTTTATATTCAACAACTTACAGAGCTATGAAGTTTTGGCTATCAAGAGGTTTAATTTTTCATGCAATTATGTCTCAAGCATATGACCAGTCTAAGTTTTATCTTGTAATGCCATTACTTTTATGACTCAGTTACCTAAAATAATTATTCTACCTTTTACTTCGATTGTTTTATTTCTATTGTGTATTTGATTAGTCAAGTTTTATTTGCTGGTTGAATTTGATGAGGCTAAGCATAGTTGTCGTAAACGTTTAGCAGGCCATAATGAACGTAGAAGGAAGCCTCAATTTGGTGGGCTTTCTGGCAAACCACATAAGTTGCTGCAATAGTTCATACTTTTTAATTTGTTTATGAACTTTAACTTAAGTTTCATTTGAATTTGAGTGAACAGATACAGATTCCCAGCTTCTGAAAAAAAAAGACTAACTTGATGTTGGGATTTTTAGGAAGGGAGAAGAGAAGAGAGAAAAATTAAAATAATTGGATCTTTTATTTCATCTCATTGCCTAACACAACTTGAAATAATTATTGCCTTTATATAGGCAAATACAACTAAATATCTAAACTAATACATAATTTTCTCCTCAAAATCCTATAATATAAAATCGAATATAAATAAACCAAAGATCAATTCAAAATTATAATTTTGACAACTAATTATTTTTGAATTATTTTTAACACTTGAAAGGAGAAAAAAAGTGTATTCAAGCTGCAGCTTGTATCTGTTGATTTTATTTGCTTCTTAAAGGGAAATAGTTTTGATTGCTCTAAAATATTAATCTATAGCATTTAATATTTCTTACCGGTGAGTGTTGCCGTTCAACCCACTTCAACCTGCTCAGCTACTGTTATTTTCCATTTTTGTTTGCTGTATTTATAATTCTTCTTTAATTTTATTGACTAATTTTTCCCATGTTCTGTTTGTTTGGTCAGTCCTTTGGGTTTTCGCTTCCTGGTTCGATCAATTTTCTTGCAATATATTACTGTCTGTTTATCTTTTTTTTTAAAAAAATTTCCTACATGTATGCCATTGACCAAATTTAAGGTTAATTTCATCCGTGATCACTCATGTTTGGTGATTATAATGTTATGGTCACTATACTATGATTTGTAACACTATAAGAAAATTGCAAATTAGCAACGAAAAATGTCAATTTTTCGTTGCTAATAAAAAATAGCAATGAAAATTTCGGTTGCTAATTTTAGGAACAGAAATTGAATTATGTTACTAATTTTAGCAACGAAAATTAAATCCCGTTGCTAATTTTAGCAATGAAAATTGATTTTCGTTGCTAAATTCAACAATGCAAGATTCGGTGAATTGCTCAATTTTAGCAACGGAAACTTAGTAACAGAAACCATTTTCCATTGCTAAATTCATCCATAAATAAAAAAATTAACGACGGTCCTGTCCGTCACTAATCTGTCGCTAAATTATTGGAGATTATCATGAAAAAGTTCGTATCTGCGGTGTCAGAGAATGATTGTGGCAACCATACAAACCAAATAAAGTCAATTTATATATACAAGATCAAGCAAGCTCTTTATCATAAAATTCGTTCGTCATAATATCACATTACACGCTCAACAATTAATATAGAACATAACATTTCCTTTAGATAATCACACATTTGGAGTTTCCCAAGACAAAAAACCACTAGACAAACCATTACAAAAGCCAATTATTATGCTGGAACCAGACTAGCACCTGTAAGGGGCAAAAACCAAAATTACTTAAGCCCGAAGACAGTTTGAGTTCTTAAATTGACAAGACTAACATCGTTGGCCTATCAACAAATTCATCCACCATAATTCTCTTTCCCCGTTGTCCTAAATCCTAAAGGAATGAACGATCTATGGTTATTTGCTATGTCATATAAAGTTCCAATATCGTCCAGCTGTATGTATATTTACATGCTAATGTAGGATGTAAAATTACATAATAGTAAAAATGTTATCCAACACATTCGGTTCTGGTTACTATATTTGAACATCAAAAGGAAGCTAAATGATGCATGCATCCAGAACTCAAATTTCTAGCCCATATGACTATCTACTACAGTGCATACATAAAACCTATTACCAATGTGGACAAATGCACATACAAGAGTCGTAAGATGCTAACCATTTCTCTCTACCTGCATCTCTTCTTCCTTCTTTTTATTAGCAGTTTTCCAAACGATATCTTTAAGTCCAGCTGATAAGCATCTACAACATATCAGTTCAAAATTATTCTCCAAACTTTGACTAGGATTGAAAAGTCTCATGTTAAAAATGAAGGCAACATTTGGGTGGGGCAAATAAAGCAGATAAATTAATTGTCCAAATCATTTTAGGAGCAGAGTTCACCCACTGAAAAAAGAAAAATTTTAAATGCGAAAGAAAAATTGAGGCATCAGTGTACAACAAGTTGAGAAGGGTATGAATGCAAAAAAAAACCCTTTAATGAATTTGGTGCATGAAATTCTCAAGGGAGAGAAAGGAGTGAAGGGGACAGGTTTTGTGGGTTTCTCTTACAAACACCCCTAGAGAAGCACCCACCTACTGAAAAGAGAAGTATGTCTCACCAAGACTCTTGGGGAGAGAAAGAGAAAATGAGAGAGAGAATATGGCTGGTTGGGATTAGTCAACAGGCTTTAATGAACATTAAATATCCTCTGCTACCACTAGTCCAGATGGAGTAATTGAAATATTAACAATAGGAGCACCCAAAGTACCCAATAAAAAATATTACCATCATCCTTCCTCAAAGTTCCCTCACTTATGCCTTCCATGGGTAGTTTTGGTGAATCCACCTCCAAGAACTGGATGCAAACTTGCCTTTCATTTCGATCAAGGTTTCTTGATTTTTGCTTTCGAGGCCTTGAGCTGCACATACAATTCACTTGACTTAGGTTATTGAAGTCCACAGAAAATGAATTGGTTAAAAAGCAAAATCTATCAAAAATCTATGGACAGCTTGTAATGATTGATACCTGATAGAGCAAAGTCAAGAATGCTATTATACTAACATGGAGAATGTGTAAAAATTACTCAAAACAGATTGCATTGGTTCAATACAGGTTTACACACTGACTTAAAAGGTCAGGATAAGAAATCCATCTTTGACTTAGTATGATTCATGAAGGTGCCAAGCAAAATTTTCAAATCATCATCAACAAGAATGATTTAAACCCAATTAAGACATCAATAATTAAGTCTTGAAATCAAATCATCAAAAATTTTGTTGTACTTCTCCCATTTATAACAATAATAACTATAATTTCCCGTCAAGAGTGCTAACATATAGAAACATGGGGACATTGTAGATTCACTTACAGGAACATAACTTCTCATATTGTTAGGGGAACTATAAAAACGCATGGAATTTCTTATAAATATCACTGATAACCAAAAATTAATGCTGTACTTTCAGAATAACTTGTTTTTCAAATTTTATAGAGAATAAAAGAAAAACTTGGTACATCTATGTAAGCAAGATTAAGAATTAAGTCAATAAATTAAAAAAAACCTGCCAATTTGTACAAAATACCTTTGTGGTGTAAGCTTTCCACTTCATCAAAGATCGATCGAAACTTATCGGAGTCAGGTTTTCCAATATCATCTCTTTCATCTACAACAACAGTATATATATATATATATACATTACAAGAAAATGTGAAAATAACAACGGAAAAATAGCAACGAAAAATATTTTTCGTTGCTAAAATTGGTTAAACTTTGCAAATTTAGCAACGAAAAAAATATTTGGCAGTCTTCTGTCGCTAATAGTGGAGGGAATTTTTAGCGCCAAAATTTAGTAACGGAAATTAGAAACGAAATCCATACACAGTTGCTAAAATAGGCGCCAACAGATGGCGAAAAAATTTTGTAACAAAAAATGGCAAAGGAATAAGACTTCCATTGCTAAATTAGCAACAAAAAGATTTCGGTTGCAATTTTAGCAACGGAAAATAAATTCCGTTGGTATTTGTGATCACATGGAGATGAAAAAAATTTTGTTCCAAAAATAGCAACGGAATTGGTTTTCCGTTGCTAAAATTGCAACGAAAAATCTATTCGGTTGCAATTTTATCAACGGAATTAAATTCCGTTGGTATTTTTGGTCCTAATGGAGAAAAATTTTGTGTCTAAAAATAGCAATGAAATTGGTTATTCGTTGCTAAAATTGCAACGGAAAACTATTCTGTTGCAATTTTAGCAACGAAATTTACATTTCGTTGGTATTCTTGGTTATAAGAGGTAAAAAAATTTGGGTTCAAAAATAGCAACGGAATTGAATTTTCGTTGCTAAATTTGTTTTCGGTTGCAATTTTAGCAACGGAATTTTTATTCCATTGCTATTTTTTCTTGCCCTAAGTATAAATAGTTCCTTCCCGCTTTTGTCTCGCCTTCTTGCTTCCCTATCTCTCTCTATTCCTCACCCTGCTTCCCTATCTCTCTCTCTATTCCTCTCCCTGCCCTTGCCCTCTATTCCTCTCCCTACCTCTCTCTATTTCTATATGGTAAAATCAATCCCAAAGAGAGACAACAATAAGTAATGACTTATCTCACTAGTAGTCCTTGTTCGCAGACTAACTCCAATGACGATCTCTTGTAATATGGTTTGATCTATGGATCTGAAACCCTACTTTCTATTTTTTCTTCTTTTCAATTATGGTGAAATTTGTGTATCTAACTTTTAATTTATCTTAGTGAGTTGATTCAAATGCAGGAATGGCCAGAAGTCTAGGAAGATTTCTAGTGCTGCTTTTTGCAACATTGTCTTTTTCAGCAGTTATTGCTTCGATCTTTCAATCGATCTCTGATTCTCATTGATCTGCAGCTTTGGAGCTCTTTGCGCCGGTCGATGGGTCCTTCCAGAGGTTCTTAACCCTATTTTGAAGCCTTTTACTCGTTTATGGATTGTCCTTTCCTTATTTGGATGATGAAGAAGGAAAAAATGATTTTGTACGTGTTCATTTCTATCATTTTCTTGTGGCTAAAGTGTTTTTTTTTTAAAAAAAGAAATCTGCTTGTAAGTGATCTTAGTTTTAATTGTGTGATTGGAACGATATTGACGATTGTACCCAACTGTTAAATTCTTGTGGACCCAGTTTTTGATTTTTTTTTTGTAGGGTGGGTGGGTAGTGGAATTCTTGCTGTGGGTCTTGGACGGACCTAACTGTGGCTGCCAAAACCAATTTGCAGATTTTACCTTCACAAGCATGTTATAAGTGATGTTAAAATTCCCATTTCAACAAACATACTCTAAAATATAAAAATCATAATGAGGCAGGTCCCTGAATTGATGATGGACCTGAACTTGGCTAGAAATTCTTGTGGTCATTATATTAATTATCTTCATCCAACATTAAAAAAATATCACTGTTGTATCTTCTTGCTTAACTTATTTTATTGTTGATTTACAAATTATTGGTAGGTATTGAGGTAGAGTGATGGAAGATGGCGCTACAGTAATAATAATCCTGAGTCTAGTACTTTTGCTGCAGGTAATGAATCACTCATTGTTTTATCAATAATAATATCATTGTAAAAATACGCCTTCGTTCCCTTTACCTGTCACTATGCTATTCTTGTTTTCCAATTCCTTTCTAAACTGCATAATTTCTTTGGTTTTATCTATCAATCCCACCATTTTCTTTGATTTTGAGTGCTTTTAATTTGTCCACATCCTATTCTTGAGAGTTAGTCACCAAAAAAAAAATGTTGCTGCTACATAGATCATTCAATGTTCAAATCTTTAGTGAAGTATAGATGTCATATGTTGGCTTAGCTGTTTATGATCATTTTTCAGGTTTAGCACTTGAAGCTCTTTCTGGGGTGATCTCACTGAACTTTCTAGACATATCCTTGATAATATTTTAATTAATGTATCATACTCTATAATCTATTAATGTATAGTGCTCTATAAATTTTCCAGGTTAAAGTGAATACTGTGCTTGGCTCAAAAGCACCTCCTCTGACAGTGAATCTTGCTCAGGCTTTCCGTTCTGGTGTAAAGGATAAATCCATACTTGAGAAGCAGGTGTGACAGAGATTTAATTGGCCAGTTGTTGGGTCTATATCTATTTTAAATCTTTTATCTTCCTTCCACTTCCTCTTTGTGTTCACCTCTGACTGGCATTTTTAGCTGCCTTCAACAAAGTTAATTTCTTCAATTTTATGATTTAGGAAATTAAGTATGACCTTGAAAGGGCTGTCTATTTCTTGGATGCTTTACCAAAGAGTGTTGATGTTGGAAGTTATATTTTTGTTTTTGAGGTATTCTTCTTCACTTGTGATGCATCTAATATTATTTTTATCAGTCTCCCCACCCATAATCTGTCCAATTCAATTCTTATAGACCGTATTTCATGATCCTGAGCATAAAAATATCTTAAATGCTCATCATTATTTCATTTGAAGACTTGTTTTTTATCAGTTATGTTTTGCTGAATGTAACTGTATAACGTGTTTTGGATATGATTGTATGCTTTGGATATTTGTAGGCTAAATTTAGCTGGAGAAAGACTAGTATCATTATCCACAAACCACCTCAAAAAGCTGCACCTCTCTTTTCAGTTGACGACTCCTCTTGGCCATGCCTTCAAGCCACATTAGGTTTGCTGCTCTTGGTGTCTTCATCTTTTGTTGCAATTTTTAGTGGAATTAGTGGTTGAGAATTTCTTGGCTTGCAGGCAATTCTTAAGTTGACACATGAGACGAGGTTGAGCATGTCTTTTTGGTGGGGAACTCTGGAAAGAAGTTTGAGATAATTCTAGTTAAGTTTCTTCACCTTATGCTTTTAAATTTTGTTTTGCCCTCCTCTTTCTCTCTTACCTCTTCTTAAGCTTTTCATATGCAACCTGCTTGCAGTCCATTTCCATCTGTAAAGTAATGAATATAAGATGCATTGTTCATTAATGCCTAATTTATCTTGTGGTTCATTTCAGATAGATTTGTAGTCTCAAGGTGATGATAAACTGCTGCCATGGAAAGTTTATATTGTGGAGTTCTTGGCTATATATACAGTAGCTTATGTGACATAATTCCAAAGTTAAAGTTGCTCGTGTCTAGATGTCTTAGGGTGCAGGATGAAAATGCTTCTCTAATTGCAGTTTAGGTTGAAGTTTTGCCATTCAAACATTTAAAAAACTTGAAATTATTTTGAATTAATATATCGAAATTAACTATCATGTTGCATACGTAGGTTATTATTGATTGCAGTGGAGAAATTAGGACTGATAGAAACCCTGACACAGCATTCATGAATAAGAAATCTGCTCTTCTGCAGATTGTGGAGCAAGATCCTGTTCCAAAGACCCTTATTTTTGTAACAAGGTATGGAGGACTTGATGATTTTTTTATAAATGATATGATAAGGTTAATGCATATAATTATAATATTTACCTCTAAATATACAGATTGAGATGTGCAGAAAAGTAGAGAATGCATTAAAACGTTTTGATAGAAAAGGAACTAGCATTCAAGTTCTGCCATTTCATTCTGCTCTAGCACAAGAAACAAGGGTTGCTAACATGAAGAAGTTTATGGAATCTTGACCAGAAGATTACTATTCAATTTTGGTTTGCACTGATAGGTATTATCCTTTATCTGCATTTATTTTATTTATCCTAGCCAGCAAATCCTTTCCCCTATAGCCTAGTTTGCTAGATCATTATTACTTTATATCTTTTTTTTCTTCTATCAACTGCCATCTCCTGCTGTGCATTCATGATAAAGCTACATTTCCAAGTGATAGGGAAGCGCCATTCCATTCAAATTCACAACTGTCTAAACAATTGTGGTTCTGTGACATATAGTTGGAAATTGATGTAGATTTTTGTAAATAATGAAAATTTTGTGACTGATGCAAGGCATTGTGAAAGTCCATATTTAGATGTTTAGGAAAATGTATAAGTTGAAGGGTTATTTTAGCAAATATGAAGTGGCAATGGAAGAAGCAAAATCAACTAGAAACATGCAGGCTCAGGTTATATATATTCCCCTTCTTTCCTTTGATATTTTGCTGCATCCTCTACCATTTTGTATATATAATGCACACATTTTGTTTTGTTTAATTAAGATTTATGTTGCAACTCATCAATTCATTGTAATTATTGTTATTATTAAATTCAAAATTAATTAATTAATTACCTATTCTTTGCTTGCTTGCTTTTAATTCTTTTGTATTATATTTTCACGTTTTAATTGAATTTATTTAATTATTATTCAAATATTTAGTGACGAAATAGCGACGATAATTCCGTCGCAATTAATTAATAATGCTAACTGAATTTAGCAACGAAACTTTAATTCGGTTGCTAGAAATAGCAACGAAATTTATTTTCGGTTGCTAAAAATAGCAACGGAAATTCTAATTCCGTTGGCAAAAATAGCAATGGAAATTTAAAATCCGTTGCTAAATTTAGCAACGGAAAACAATTTCCGTTGCTAAAAATACCAACCATCAAATATGCAATCGAATGTTCCGTTGTTATTTTTCGTTGCTAATTTTTATTAGAAACGGAAATCCAACATATTCGGTTGCTAATTTCCGTTACTATTTTTTAATTTTCTTGTAGTGATATATATATATATATATATATATATATATATATATATATATATATATATATATATATATATATATATATATATATATATATATATATATAATGGAGCAGCAAAACTAATTGAAAGAAGAAGAATTAAAGAGAAACTATATGATTGTCTCAAGTAAAGGAGGTGAAGAAAAAACCTACCAAGCTAGCTAATACTACATGCCAAAGCCAATCCATGCCATCAAGGCATAGGAAAGCATATTTTATAACCAAAATTCACCAATATTTTTACCTTAAACTATATATGTACAATCTACTAAGTCAACATTTTTTTCCTGTTGAACTTTTACACGTCACCACTTATGAGGTCCTAAGTCCTAACCAAGCTTCTCACTACCTACTGCAAGCAACAAAACTTCAACATGTTACTGTAATATTTGATAAGCTTTTCTCTACTTTGAAAAACTAATACTTGATGGCTCGTCTATGTTCGGATATAAATATTTTTTTAATTTTCGCCTCTTAATTTTGTTATAACAATAATTTGCACCATTTCTTTTAGCTTCGGATTTCAAAGTTAATGCATTAAATCAGACCATGTTATGGGATTTCCCCCTAAAGTAAAATACAATAATTTGGGTTTAGGATTTAATCCATGTGCAGTGCTGGCAGATAAATTAGAAGAAAAAGAAGAGGAGGATGATGAAGACACTAAAAACAATATATAGTAAAGAAAAAGGACAAAAAAACTTGAAATTCCGATGTCATAGCCAAAAATTAGGCCACTGGATTGCAGCGACGATGCATGTAATAATCACTAACACTGTTAATTTGCCGCCGAAGTCATTAAGAGGCCCTGATATCCTACAAACTCCAAGTTGCAGGCATGAAAATATCTAGGTGTCCCTGATGTGAACTCCCAAACCCAAAATAAAACTATTAAAAGAATAGTCTTGACTATTTAGCTTAAGATGTGTAATCTTAAATAAGCATGTTCAAATTGCTAATTTTGGATCCACAGTTCCACTCGCATTGCCTTCTCCAGTTAGAAGTTGGTCAGGATCCTACATAAAGACACAAAACCCCTAGTAAGATCTGAAATGAGAGAAATGAAGCATAAGGTGTCAGGACCATAGGGGCATTTACCTCCATTCCCCATTTTATGTAATATGGGGATTCACAAGCTTTATACTCATCAACCAAACTCTCAATTATGTCCCTTGATTCATCAAATTCAGAGAGATCATTGTCCTGATAACATTTTACATTTGTATCAGAGAAGAAAAAAGGCATTACAGTGTAAGTATAACTACATCTTAAAACTTGTCCAACACTATTAAGGAAAGGACCCACGAAGTGTATAAAAAATGTTACAAGGATGTATCACCAATTGTTTGACAGCTTTCTCCGGAACAAAATTGGTATTTTATGATAGAAAATAAAAGATCTTTTGATCCAGAAATTAGTAATTAGTTATTAAGCAGAACGATGTATGGATAAGGTAAAATCCATGGTTGACATCAGGACTTGAAATGCATGATAAAATTGATGGAAGCAACTTACAGCAAACATTGGGAATTTTCGATAGTTATCAAGAAAAGCTTGCTTCTTTCTCAGTTTCTCATATTGGCTCAAACATTTGCTGAAGAGGTGGCAGATGCTAGTATGGCTTGTAAGCATGAGGCCACTTACCTACAAATGCATCTCGCACAAGTTTATTCTTCCTAAAATTTGAACTACCTTACAGTAAGCAGAGCATTAAGGGCAACATATCATCAAACCATTTTTGAATTGCCACAAAGATCAATTTATTCAATTTGCTCAAAACCCTCAAGCTGCTTTAAATCTTTTAACAATCCCAAACAAAAATATGACCAAATAAAAAGGATAGCCACAAACTTGTTCATACCTCACAGTAGTCCATGAAAACTTAGAAGAAAACCTCAGAGTAGTCCATGAAAAGTTTAATATCATTACCTGAGTAGGTTCTACTTCTCCTTGAATGATATTCAATATTGAGATGTATTTGGCTTGACTAGCTTCTTTTGTCCATGCATAAGAGGACATCATAATATTCTTTGTCTGCAGAAATTATTAGAACCAAGAAATTACTTCATGTCCATTTCCTAGAACAACTACATGTTATGCTTCTCACCTATAAAAGTCTTCTCATCACATCCAGCACAGTAGTCTTGCGTATCACATTAGCCTACCAAGAGAGATATATATACATAATACTTCTATATTGTCAGCATAAATTAAACAAAGAAGCCAACACAACAATTCATTGAAATCAAACTAATAATCATATCAGAAATAATCCTGGGGCAGTATTTCCAAAAACCATGACTTTTGAGATTCTAACAATTATTCATATGAGACCTCTCACTAATTAGTTAACCAATGATAGGGAGGATAATAACTCGAAATATAGTTATCACAAAAATTAGATATTAGACAAACAACATTGAGTTAGAATGGTACCTGGCGCTCCACTATAAGCGGTGTATATCATGTCATAAGAAAGTGGCATCTGGGGGTTGGAATTAAAGATGCAAGAAGACCAACCAAGTCATTTTTCATGTATCCAGGATACCGCAATGTGGTTGTACTGGTAGACATTACAGTAGATACTAAAGAGTTAGTTTGTGCAAATGTAGGATTCGACAGATGCAGGCTTTCATAAAGCAAAGCCAAATGCCATGTGCTAGTCTTTCTAATTCTTTTATTTACAACCTATCAGCATGGTTGTCGCTGACATTGTTTCCATTTCTTGGCTAACATTATAACGGACTTAACAACTATTTTATTCATTGTTTCATCTAAAAGAAAACTTCATGATAGTAAAGTTTGAATTAGGAAAGGAGAATCCCAAATCTAAATCCTCAGCAATTTTTCCAACTGAAATGGTGATTTTTGAGATTTTAGCAGATTTTTAGTGTTTTTTCAATAAAATTAATATATGATATCTAAAGAATTTTTTTAAAGAGATTGAGATTATGAGTAATTGTGTAAGATATTTGTAAAGTAAAAATGAATTGTTTCTATTAACTTAAACCACCACTAATTTAGTTTAGAAAAAGTTATTAATAATTTCTTTAGCAACAATGTGGATGGCTTCCAACTATGCTAAACGGGAAAAGAGAACAACAACCTAACGTGCTTTCAAAACTAGTCAACTATATATGTACATTATGCATTGGTAAGTATAGTTTAGTAATTTATTTTTTAGCAACCAAACAACAGGAAAATTAAAACGAGAAACATAAGCTAACCTTCATGCAAAGAAAAACCTGGTTTTGCCTCTGGAACTTGGCAAGAACAGAGACAAGACCAGACTTGAGCAAGCGAGAAACATGGGAATTAATGAACTGGTCAAGCTGTATAGGGTCTGATTGGAGTCTTTTGAGCTCCTTGGCCACAATCAATCCCTCTTTCCCCATCTCTTTCTTTCGCCTCCATATCGAAAAGCTAGGCTTTGAAGCAAAATTAGAAATATCGTTCCAAAGAACAAATAATTGCTCTTGCTGCTACTTTTTTGGATACTTTATATAACTGAATTCAAAAAACATATTGCTTGGAGACGATGAAGTTCTTCTAGCAAAATTTGAAGCCAATCGCCACATAGAATAAACAGATGCAAAATTTTATTTTACTGATTTTTTATTTTCTCACATTTTCTAGGCAATCAATCTAGTTTTCTTTCACTCAAATAAAAAGATCGCTTCATAGCCCTATGGGTGGGGGAAAAGTGGCCGGAGGAGGTGCAAAGAAGGAAAGAGGCAAATGTGTATGCCTAGGGTTTTTCTACTTTATATTTCTAACAAACATGAAAAATAATAAAACACCCTCATTTACCAACGGAATTGAAATTTCGTTGCTATTTTAGCAACTGAAAATAAATTTGGTTGCTATTTAGCAACGGAATTTATTATTTAGCAACGGAATTTAAAATTCGGTTGCTATTTTTCATTGAAAATGAAAAATAGCAACGGAATTATATTTTGGTTGCTATTTAGGAACGGAAATATATTTCGGTTGTTATTTAGCAACCAAAAATAAATTCCATTGCTATTTAGCAACCGAATTATCTTCCTTTGCTAAAATGGCAACGGAAATTAAATTCCGTTGCTAATTTAGCAACGAAAATCTTATTCCGTTGCTATTTTTCGTTCCAAATTTTTTCCGCCATCCGTTGGTGCCGGAATAGTGATTTCGTTGCTAAATTTTGGCGCCAAAAATTCCCTCCACTTTTAGCAATGGAAGATAACCAAATATTTTTCCGTTGCTAAATCTACAAAGTTAAACCAAATTTAGCAACGAAAATTATATTCCGTTGCTAAATAGCAACATAATTGGTTTTCCGTTGCTATGTCCAGATTTTCTTGTAGTGTAACAAAAAAATCACTTAACTTTTATTTTGTAACAAAAAAAATACAATGGCCGAAAAATAAAGATTCCGGCAACCGAAAAATCCAAAATATGAAGATAAATATACATTTTACTTGTCGAACATCTAACAAATATTGATACTATCAATGATTTTAAGATTATAAGATAGTATATTTTTTATTGGTGTTAAAAAATCTTACAGCCATCAATGATTCGAGTGGTCAGATTCTTGATTTTCCGATCACTGTGACTTTTTTGTTACAAAAGAAAAGTTGAGCGATTTTTTTTCTTACAAATCGTAGTATAGTGACGCCAAATATGAGTGACCATGGATGAAATTAACCCCCAAATTTGTATAAGTTCTTTTGGCTTCTAGATAAACATGGTGGATTAGGGTTTTGGTTCTTTATTATAGTTGATTTATTATTATTATTATTATTATTATTATTATTATTATTATTATTATTATTATTATTATTATTATTATTATTATTATTATTATTATTATTATTATTATTATTATTATTTACGCTGCCATAAATTTAGTGACTCAACGGTTTTCTCTTTCTAGGAATCCCACCGCACCATTTGTTTCATTATGTTGTATGGAGTTTTGGTTTTGGCATAGAAAAGGGTATCTCAAATCATCTGTACTTGTCTGCATTTACTATGTTTTCTCTGTGCTTCTTGGTTGCACTTTATTATGCTACGTTTTCAAGAATCTTGTTACCCTTTAGAAATTGGCTACGATAGAGGTGGGCATGTAATTAGATTTGATGCTTGCTGTGGTTGCATTCAAGGAAATTGGATGGATAGTTGGATTACATTCCTTGTTTTCAATAAATTTTTTAGTGAATTTAGATATGATTTAATACCACTTGAATATATCTGGTTTCTATATGTAGCATACTTTTTTCCCAAATTCGTTTAATGTTATAATCTCTTATTTGGTATTATTTGTTAATGGCTTGCCTCATCATTTTCCTAATGTGCTCTTGCTCTAGATTCCAAGTCGCTCTTATATTACTAGCACCAGTACACCTGCTGATGGAAACAAAAGCATTGTAGCTCTCTTTGTACAAATTTTGAGTGTTGAAGTTGTTCCTTTATTTTTAAGCCATGAATTTTTTATGCGTAGGAGAGCTGGAAGATGGACAGGAACAAATTGGATTTAAGATTGCATCACTCTGGATCAACACAATCTGAGGAATCAGCTTTAGATTTGGAAAGAAATTATGGCAATCATCATAATCTGCCTTGGTCAAGTACATCTTCACTTCAACCCTTTGCATTTGGTGGTCAACATTCTGAAAGTAATGCTGCCTACTTCTCTTGGCTGACTCTAAGTCGATTAAATGACACAGCAGAAGATAGAGCAAATTATTTTGGAAACCTTCAGAAGAGAGTGGTGCCTGAAACTCTTGGGAGGTTACCCACTTATCTTTTATTAAAGCATTTTGTGTGATGGGATGTTAGGCAGTTAGTGTGAATTATGTTTCCTTTCCTTTGTCAAATTATTGATTTATCTAATTTCTAATTATGCCAATGATTAATTTGGTACACACGTAATATTTCCTATATGCAACCATTAAATTAAGTGAGCTAGAACAACAGGTTTTATATTTTTTTAAATTTAAATTTTATTAATGGCAAAAAATCAAGTTCTGTATAAGATGAGTTTTGGCTTTGCCTTGTTATTAGGTTGTAAGTTGGGTACTTTATTCAAATTAGATTATGAACTTTCTTTTTTGAGAATCGTTGACCAATTATTAATTACGGTTTGTATTTTGTAAATTATTAGTTCAATTCTGCAGTATTATCTCCTTATGATGGCCACATCTCTCATTTGTCTATTTACTAAAATGTTTTATTGTTATTTGGATTTTGGCTTAATTTCTTTATCAGGAAAAGATTAATTGTACTTATCCCTCATTTAATTTTTATTTGAATTTTCTTTTTTGCTTATTATTATTTTGATGCTTCTTTGGTTGCTCTGAATATTAATAGGTCCCAAAGGCATTGATTCTTATTTCTTGAGACATGTAAAATAGAAAACTACAAACATTACCACACTTTTTTTTTCTTTTAATTATACTTGCTCTCCTTATCATTAACTGGAACAAGGAAAAAATAAAAAAAAAAATTAGGAAGTGGGTCTCCTTAACAGTAATCACTTTTGATTAGATTAATTGATGATAACGGTAGCTTAATAAAAGTGTTAAGATACACAATATTTGAGGCAGTCAAAAGCAACAAAGACAAATAATTAGTGGGTTTATACATTGAAAAAAAAATGTAATTAGAAGGATACTATTATCATGTACTTAAGTTGTATTCAAGTTCTAGATTTAGGCTAAATCTTAAATTTTTTTTATTATTATTTTTGGTTATGAATTTATTCTAAAAATCCACTGTTGAGTCAAATTTAAATGTATCTTTCAAGTTACAATTATTTTTTAAAATCATGTTTATAATTTTATGAGGTAATTGGAGGAAAAGAGATTACTGTATTGGTAAGGGAAGAAAGAAAAAATGCCTATAATTAAACTTCTTCTTAGTGGCTTTTAGGGATTGTGCCTTTGAAATAACTCCTAATGAAATTGAGCCACGGCCCCTTAACATTCAGTAACAATCATTGGATGATGAGACTCGTGCTCTTCAAGTAATCTATGTGTATGTGTTTTTGTTTTGGCCATTGAAGATCTTTTGAAATTGAAACTGCCTGTTGCTGTTGCATTTGTTATGCAGATCGAGTTGACAAGTCTTAATTTTGAATTATAGTTGGAGCTGAGGTTGATGACGACAGGATTGAGCTGCTGTTGTGTCAAGTTCCAGGAAAGGATGTCACAGAGTTGGTTGGAGCAGGTAGGGAGAAATTGGCTTCAGTGCCGAGTGGTGGTCGTTTAGCTGTTGCTGCTGCCGCAGCACCTGCTGCTGGTGGAGCTTCAGCACCTATTGCCGAGGCCAAAAAGGAAGAGAAGGTTAAATTTCTATTTTTAAACTTGATCATGAGTTGGAAGAATTTTGTATTTTCCCATTATTTACCTTACTTGAACCTGAATTCTTCTGCAGGATATGGGGTTCAGCCTCTTTGACCAAGGAGATTTTACTTCTGGATTCCTTTGTATCAAGGCCTTTCATATTTATGCTTAGTTTTTTAGTTGAAAACTACAAGTTTTTGGTTTGTAATTGGATATGATTTTAGAACTTGCTTGTGTTTCTTGAATTTTGGATTATTATATAATAGAGATCAAAATTTTCAAATGGAACTTTTAATTCTTGTGATTTGGTTATTTAATTGCTTGCTCTAATTCAAGCTCATCATTCCTTAATTATAGTTCGTTGAATGGGTTAGGACAGGCCCTATGGGATTATATACGTACTAACTAAGAAGTATAAAAATTAAAAGGATTCATATTTATCTTTTATTTAGATTTTTCATGCATTTGATTCTTAGAAGTTAAAATCAGTCTCAAGGAACTATGTTGTTCTTGAATGTGATAGAACATATTTCTCTTTAAGCCCTTGCATTTATTCCTTCTATTACTATTTGTTGAAAGTGATAGTTCATTTCACTTCTAAACCCTTTTATATTTTTCTTTCCCTCTATTATTCTTTGTGTTTACATGCTAATAAAATTAAGCAGCTATAGAATTGCTTCCAGCATTTATATTACTAATAGGCTGGAATATTTACGTTATTGCAGATAATGAGAAATGCTACCAACACGTTAACTCCTGATACTCTTAAGCTTGGTGGAAAAGATTTATTGTGTGTGATGATGTTGATGTGCCTCATGTATGAATCCGTCCTTCCTTTTCCGACTTATTATAGTTAGATTGAATGAATCTTTAGGACCCACTCATTGTGCTATCCAACGTAGGTTGCATATATTGCTGTGAGGGATACTCTTCAATCAAGTGGCCAGAACTGTGCTGCGGCTGAGAGATTTTATGTTCATAGGGACGTATATTCTTTGTTTATCAGTGCAATTGCTAAGATTGTAAAATCTATTTCAGCTGTAAGTACTTATTTGATTTTATTGATGTTCAGTACCTTTTCAATTCCAACTTCATTCATATTTTCACTTAATTATCTCTTGGCTGCTGTTGCCATATGCTATATTTGAAGCGAAAACAATGACATGTTTCCTGCTAATTTCCTAGAGATTAGAGTTAATAGGGGGTTGTACAGAAAAATGTGCATGTATGCATGCATCTGTTAACAAAAATTTGATTATTTACCCTATGTAATAGAAGTAGTATCATCTTTTATGTCAAATTTTATTTCTTATCATGTTTATATTTAAGTGTCATCAAACGTCTCAAGTCCAGCAATAGATGATTGCAAGTGCACTTTTATTTCAATTGGCAGATATAGGCTAGTGCATAAATATTAATTTTCTAACTTTAAAATTAAAAGTAATTTCGTGTAAAAAATCAACAATAATTTAGTGACGGAGTAGCGAGGAAAATTTTGTCGCAATGTTTTTTTATAATACTAGCTGAATTTAGCAACGAAAACTTCAATTCAGTTGCTAGAAATAGCAATGGAAATTGATTTTGGTTGCTACAAATTGGAACGTAATTTCTATTCGGTTGCTATAAATTGCAATGGAAATTGATTTCGGTTGCTAAATTTAGCAATGAAAATTTTAATTCTGTTGGTAAAAATAGCAACGAAAATCTTATTCCGTTGCTAAAATTAGCAACGACAAAAGTTAGTCTGTCAGTAATGTTGGTCAATTAACCAAAACAATAAAACATACATTGGTTGGATTTAGCAACGGAATTTGAAATCCATTGTTAAAAAATACCAACCGTCAAATTTGCAACCGAATGTTCCGTTGTTAATTTTTATTAGCAACGGAAATTCAACAAATTCGGTTGCTAATTTTCTTTGCTATTTGCTAATTTTTTTGTAGTGTAAAAAGGATGAAAATTAGCTCAGATTGACTAGCCTTCTGAACTTAAAGAAGGGAATGTCTAGCATAAAACAATAAACAAGGGTGCTTTTTGGAAGGCAACAAGTATAAAGTCCAGCTAAAACTAGTGGTGTACAGAACCGAACCGAAATTGAAAATCGAATCGAATGGAGTTTGATTCAGTTATTTTGATTTTCAATTTGTTCGGTTCTAAATCGAAATTAAAAATTGATTTAATCAATTCGATTTTTGAAATTGAAAAATTGAGAGAACCAAACCGACTGAAGTTTTTATACATGTATATTTTATAGTATTATGATATATAAATAGACATCTTGGATTATTGGTGTAAAACTTCTTTTAAGACCATTAGGTCTTGAGTTCAAATCCTAATATATGTAAGTTTTTTTTTTCTCACTTTTTACTTTAATTCTTTTTGTAAGTTTTTTTTTCTCACTTTTTACTTTAATTCTTTTTGTTTCTCAAGTGAATTAAAATATATATTTAAATTCTTAATTTATTAAATTGAGTAGTAGAGTATTATTTTTTTACTTTAATTCTTTTTGTTTCTCAAGTGAATTAAAATTAAATTTAGAAGTAAATTAAAATATAAATTAAAATTCTTAATTTATTAAATTGAGTAGTAAAGTATTACTGATTAAATTAAAAATTAAATTTACTGTATAATTGATAAATCAATTTGTTGTATATAAAATTGAAATTTAGAAGTGAATTAAAATATAAATATAAATTTTTAATTTACTAAATTGAGTAGTAAATATTAGTGATTGTTTTTTCAATCTGAATTACTAAATACTGAATCTTTTTATTTTTTTAATGTTATGTCAAATTGGACTTATATTATATTTAAAAAGTTATATTATATTTTTTTATATGAATTTTTTTTATTGGAGAATTTTTAATGTATTTTTTAAATATTATTTTAGCAATATATTTTTTAATTTAATTTTGAATAGTGTTTATTATGAACATAATATAATAAATTTATGTATTTTATTTTAATTTTAGTTATATTAAATGGTTTTATTTTGTTAAATATAAGTTAATTTAATTTATAGGCCTATTTAGATTAAAAGTGAAATTTTAAAAAGTTTATATTTGATTCAGAACCGATTGAACCAATCAAAATTATTTCGATCCATTCGGTTTTCGGTTCTATAAACTTCGATTTCGGTTTGGTTCTTATATTTTTCCAACTTCAATTTTTGGTTCTTTCATTTCGATCTAAAATCGAACCGAACCGACTATTTGCACACCCCTAGCTAAAACTATAAATTAGAACTATTTTTTTCATTCCTTTCCTCTTGTTTAATTCAATCTAAATAAATTTCACAGTTTATTTTGTTATTCATTTTGAAATTGGTTAGTTAGATAATAAAAATAAGAACTCGATTAGAACGAAAAAAGAGAACATTCAGAGTTTTTGCTAGTAACACTTAAAATTTTGGTGGCAAATTTATGCATTTAATTTTACGCAGGGATGAGCAAAAAAAATCAAAAACATGATTAACCGTAAAATCGATCCGAAATCGAACCGATTTTTATGGTTAATCAATTCGATGGACTCGGTTACGGTTTTTAATTTTTATATTTTTGGTTAATGGTTACAGTTTAGGTTTTTAGGTACCGCTTAACCATTAGTCAATGGTTAACCGGTTCATATATATATATATATATATATATATATATATATAATTTTTATATCTTCATTTTTTTTATTTCTCTCTAAAATTTATATAAAATAATATTTTAAAATATATTTAAAATATATTTTTATTTGTATACCTTAATTTATATTATGTCATTCTCTTTAATTATATAGTAATATTTATATATAGTATACGATTAACTTTTACATATATTATTTTTTTTATATTAAACTAAATTTATATTATGTCATTCTCTTTAATTATATAGTAATATTTATATATAGTATCCGATTAACTTTTATATATATTATTTTTTTATCATATATTGGTGTTCATATTTTACTTAATAGCATGTAATTAAATTTTCTTATATTTTAGATTTTATGTTATAACATTTAATATTATTCAAAATTTTATTTAACTTAAAATCAAACATATTCTAATTTTCAACAAATATCAAATCTATTTTATAATATCAGCTATTAATCTATATAACATGAATTTTGACTAATAAATTATGTTTGTTTCATAATTTTTATATTAAATTACTTTACACATTTGAAATTGAATTGAACTTTGTTTAATTTTTTTAAATAATTTTATGTTATAAATTTTAATGGTTAACCGAAAAATATTGGTTAACCAAATCGAAAAACCAAAATCGATGGACTGATTAACCGAATGCAACCGACTGATTAATGGTTAGTGATTTTAAAAAATCGATATTAATGAACTGGTTAATTTTTTTTGCTAATAGACTGGTTAACCGGTCCATGCTCATCCCTAATTTTACGTGCCAAGTCTAAGCTTTGTTATGCCCACAACAAGCATGACAGTTCTAATTTTTCATTCTATCTCTTTAGTATTATGTTTAAAATTTTCTTTTAATTTTTGTTCTTTTTAATTCAACTTTCTTCTTTCTATATATTATGATTTTCAATTTTATGGTTGATTTTTTTTGGGCAGGGGAAGAATTTTAGGAGCAATAAATGGTGAAGCGGTGCGTTTTGAAGCGCTTAATTTAATAGAGGACCAAACTGGACTTTTACCTTGAGTTTACTTTTATTAACTTTTAATTCCAAAAATATTTCCATTTATTGAAATCCCTAAATCCATAATATCCAAATCCTCCCAAGTGCGAAGAAAAACCACACATGTTTAATGGTCAAAACCCACCAGCCAAAGAGAAATCGCCGCCAACTACTGCCATGCAGAAACCATTCGCCAACACCGGTGACGCACCCTAAGGAAAACCACGTCGTTATATCCATCATCTCCAATCGATACTCGCAGTCACACTCTTATCATCGAAGATGAGTCTCTATTGCCTTCAGAGGCAGAACGTTCATTCTCTTCATTGATAATTCTTTGTGGTTCCTCTTCGATCTCAGGCGATAGCCACCTATCACCAGCAACATCCTCTACCTTACATGACTATTCCTTTCTTTTACCAACTAATTTTATTTATTCGGTACCCTATGTGCTTTGTTGTGCCCACATTGAAGGCAATGTAGAACTAAATGTGGTAGTGGATATGAAGTGTAAGAGTGTGTTGTTAGATTTTGTGTTGTTGATTTTGCTAATTATTTTTGCCTTTTTAGATAGTTCTTGCTATTACTATTTTTGGTTGGATTATTCTTGGGAATTTTAAATTTTTGCTTGGCTATTTTTCGGAATGGATATTGGATACAAGGCTGAAATTTGCATATCTTATTGAGATGATGCACATATTTGAAGTTTAGATTTTTTTTTTTTTTTGCAACTTTGCCTCATGATATTTTAATTCTTTGGGGCTATTTTCTTTTCGTTCCAATTGTGATTTTTGAAATTCATTTAGCCTCTTAAGAGATACATTTGTCGTTGAATAGCTTCACTAGATAAAAAAAAAAAAATATTATATAAAAAAAATAAATAAACAAATCCTTTTCCTCCTTAACTTTTATGCATGAATATTTGTGTGATTGTGCTTTGGCAAGTAAAGCTTGTGTTTTGCAGTGCTTAGGCCTAATCTAGATGAAATTGAATTTTTGAATATTTAGGGCCTGTTTACTTACAGAAAACTGTTCCAGTTTTTCAGAAAAATTTTCCACAGAAAACAGAAAATGGAGATCATGTTTATTTTTGTCAGTTTTCTAAAATAGAAAACAGAAAATGAATTTTCCAGTTTTCCAAAATAAAGAAGAAATTGGAAAACTAAAAAAAGATATTTTCCAAATTTTCTAAATAATATTAACACACACACACATACACATATATACATACATACATACATACATATACATATACATGCATATGTAAGTTTTTGTATGTGCATACATACATAAGTATATGCATGTGCATGTATATATATATGTAGTACATGCATACATATGTACATATAGATATGTATATATATGTATATACACACGTACACATACATATGCATATGTATATGTATACATAGATATGTATGTATGTATATATATGTGCATATATACACATACATATGCATATACAAATATACATACATACATACAAACATACATACATAGATACATGCATGCATGCATGTATCTATATACATACTTATACATATAAATATGTATTTATGCATATACATACATATACATATATACATATATATGCACATACATATTCATATACATATATCTGTATGTGCTTGTATGTGCATACATACATACATATGTATATGTATGTACATACATATGTATACATATGGATATGCATATGGATATGTATATATATGTATG
Organism: Excoecaria agallocha; assembly: GCA_037975025.1. Classification (NCBI taxonomy): domain Eukaryota; kingdom Viridiplantae; phylum Streptophyta; class Magnoliopsida; order Malpighiales; family Euphorbiaceae; genus Excoecaria; species Excoecaria agallocha. The sequence continues at coordinate 92,675,604 of CM075807.1, read as the reverse complement.
TACATATATACACATACATGTACATATGTATGTATGCATAAATACATGTGTATGTATGTGCATATATTCACATACATATGCATATACATATACATATGTAAGTATGCACATATATATACATATGTACATACACACATACATATATAAATGTATGTATGTATGTATGTATGTACACACATACAAACACACACACACATATATATATGTAAAAAAAATACTGCAGTTTTCCATTTGTTGATAAATAAAAGCGTTTTCTAAATTTTCTATGGAAAATAAATACTCCAATTTTCTAAGAAAATAGAAAACAGAAAACAGAAAACTATTTTCTGTAAGTAAACGCACCCTTAAAGTTCATCAAACTTGTTTGTTCTTTTTCTTGGAAAGTATGTTGGGTCTATTATGTATTTGAATGGTTTTTTAGGAATTTTGGTGACGTGTTTCTTCCTTGATTAACTTCCTTCTCACTTTGTCAAATTCTGGTTAAGGCATGTTATGATTAGGTGAAGTAAAAATTTGATTGAGGTTGGATGAATGTTTAAGATCATGATTGAGATCAATCATGGGATAAATGTGGGAGAATGTGTTAGCATGTATATTTTGCATATTTTTGGCTAGTTTTAATGTGCTAATTCGACTTCAATTGATTGGAAATTAGTTCATTTGTTCAATATTTATGATTTTGTTAGGTTCTGGTAGTAAAAAAGAAAATAGTATGAGATTTTCGGGAATTGTTGCCATTAGTTTTGAAGTTCTATAGTTGTCTCATAGAACAAACCATGGTCACGATCTATTGCATAAGGGACTGTCAAACCTATGCAAAAATTGAGACTTTTTAACTAAGTTCCATCAATTAGGTTAGGATTACCACAAAAAAATGAGATTAAATTAAGAAAAAAAGATTTAATTAAATTTAGGTTTAATTTTCCTTTTCATTTTATTATTTAGTTTCTTATTCTAGTTAGTACTCTTTTTGGGGTTATTTTGAGATGAGACTTTATTATTATTGGCAGCCATTATTCTTTCTCTGTAATTTTAAGGGTTGTCTTTTTCATCCCTAGACTTCTATTGTTGAACATCTGTAGCCAGATTTATTTTCCAGTTAAAGGATACTTTAGATTTCAGTTCTATTATTCGTGAGATATAGTTGATTGATCTGTTTCATTACTGATTTCATTATTCCTACAATCTAATACAATTATTATTCTTTTAATTATTACAATAATGACCAATCATCTAGTTATTAGGATAGCATATAGCCATACTGGTTAACTAGACCCATAATTGTTTCTTTAATCTGTAATAGGGCTGAGCAAAACCGAATCGAAACCGAAAACCAAACCAAACCGAATGGATTTTGATCTATTTGGTTCGGTTATTTCGGTTTTCGGTTCATTCGATTCTGAACCGAAATAAAAGATCGGTTTATTCGGTTCGGTTCTTAAAATTGAAAAATCGAAGAAACCGAACCGACCGAAGTTTTTTTATATATATATTTTATGGTGTTAAGATTACAGATAGCATAGCTTGGCTTGGTGGTGTGAAAGCTTTAAGAATGACAAGAGGTCCCAGGTTCAATCCTGGCAAATTGCATAATGGTGACTCACGTAAGATTTTTAAATTTTTATTTAATTATTATATTGAATTTAATGCTATTAAATTCAGATAAAATAATATCAATTTTTATTTAAATTCAGTATATATTAAAATAAAAATTTAAGTTTTCGAAATGACTATATTTATCTAAAAATATTTAAATTATTAAGATTTTTTTTTCAAAAAAAAATTAAGAATTGGACCAAATAATTATCATTACTTAAAAATTGTATATACTTGTCCGAAAACGAATTAATGGAGGAGGAGAGACTTTCTTTTTAATTAGTCATTTATTTATTTATTTAACTGGCAAAGATGAGAAAGTGCAAAGGGTATACGTTTCAAGGTTATCAAGCTGCTTGTGCAGGGCTTATCCTCAATTTGCTTTTTCTCATTAAATTATTATTATAAGAACCAACCAAAAATTTTCACAATAATATGCTTGTGAAAGACCTCCAAAAAATAAGATGTGATGATAGAAAATTTCTTTCTTAAATAGAGATTTTGAATTTGAATTTTACAAATTAAGCATATTTAAATAATTCAAAATAAATATTTTAACCCCTTTTATATTCAATGAGAAAAAAGAAAGAGGGAAACTTTATTTTGTAAAAGAATTCATATCCACCCACATAGAAATTTATAAGGAACTAAAAAATGATCCACCTTACAGAATCAATTAATAACTATTCGAGCGCCTTATAATACATCTTATTTATATTTAGAATGAATTCATTAGATAATATATAAACCCAATCATATAATAATCCGCTTCCATATGTAACTACAACATAAGACTTAATTTCTTTTCTTTTACTGTTACTAAACTTAGACATATACTAATGATCTAGATATTAAAAAATATCATTTCATAAAAATTTCTTAATTTTTAAAATATTACAATTAAACTTATTTTAATCAAAAAAAGCATGCTTGAATTTGGTATAGAATGTTAATGTGACAAGTGATATCGATTTGCAATATTCCACTTTACATATTTTGCGAGACGACACGTGGTATATTATAAAATATTACGAGCTAACATGGTTTGCCACCAAAATAAATCATAATTTTCTAACCAAAGTTATATTTAATTGCAAAATTCAATAAGTATTTTAAGCTGCATTTTTATGACAATCTTTATTAGGATAAAAGTTGAGCAGCATCAATGGAATTAACTCCAAAATAATTGAAAGAAGTTACATAAATCACCGATAATATAAATTATCTATTTAATATAATTCAAATTATGAATTTTACCTATATTTCTAATTAATTATATCACCATTTTTAATTATCTTCTTCGTGTTTTTTAGTTACTATCTTTTTCATGTTAGAAATAATATATGTGTAGCTTAAAAAAATAAATAATAATATATAAATAAAAAATTGAATTCAAATTGATAAATTATTGAGAAATTGATAAATAAAAAATGAAATTCAAATTGATAAATTATTGAGAAATTTATTTTAGATATAATATAATAAATTTATGTATATTATTTTAATTTTAGTTATTTTAAATGAATTTATTTTTTTGAATATAAATTAATTTAATTTATGGACCCATATAGGTTAAAAGTCCAATTAAAAAAAAGCCTACATTGACTCAGAACCGGTAGAACCGAACCGAACCAACCGAAATTATTTCGGTCCATTCGGTTCTCGGTTCTATATACTTCGGTTTCGGTTCGGTTCTTAAATTTTCTGAAGTTCGGTTTTCGGTTCAATTGGTTCGGTCCAAAACCAAACCAAACCGACCAAATGCTCACCCCTAATCTGTAATTTGGTGGTAAGTTAGGGTGGTTAAGTACAACAGTTACTTAATTCATTCTACAAAATAATATACTTTAGTTTAAATAAAATTAAGTGTCTTGCTTTATTGGTTAGAATTAATTCTTTATATATCATAATGCAATTATTCGATTAAATTTCATGGAGCGTCTTTTATGATTGTGCCATAATTACTTTGAATCTTTGAAGTTTCTTAGATTTTTTGAAAAATGATATTCATATAATATTCATTTTTACAAGGTAAGGAAATGTTGACTAGTATCTACTTAATAATACTAATTGGTAGCAAACTTCTAATCGCACCTAACCCTTACATATAATTAAGCTACTAGTCATTGTTAAAACAACTGTAAAAGAATGTAACATATTCAAAATTTCAACTAAACTAGTATATATAAAATTAATGAAATTAACATATTCAGAATTTCAACTAAACTAGTATATCTCAAATTAATGAAATTCAAAGTACGTTATGTGATAGAAATATTTATAAAAAGTCTATATTAGAAATAAATAGTCAAATATATTGGGAAAATGTACTAATATACTTCAACGTTTGCTCCACAGAGTTAAAAAAATTTCAACGTTTATTTTTGTTCTAATTAATGCCTAACATTTCAAATTAAAGGACTAATTTATCATTGAGTGTACCCATTTAAATATTACGTTTTGACCCCTAAATAAATGATGACTTTTAAATCTAATCGAGGTAGATAAGTATTACGTTATACTGTGTGAAAGAGAGCTTACAATAAGCATAATGCGCTCGGTTGAATGTTGGGCTTATTGGAGATGGGTGTGTTGGTTGGGTTCAAGGGTGTTGAAAATTGGTATAACCTATATAAATCATTAAATCCAATCAAATTAAATTCATTTTACTATAGTGTTATCGGAGCTTAAGGTTAGGCAGTGTTTAGAACTTGTAAACAAGGCATGCCCGCTCAAACCAGGTGTAACCATTTTGATGTTTAAGTAAGTTTTAGGCTTAGAAAGAGAAAGTAGTGAGAGAATGTCAAGAGTGTTGTATGTTTGAAATGTAAAATAACCTGATATTTATAGGCAGTGTTGAGAACTACTTGGGTGTCTTATCTAGGTGTCAGTAGGTTTGTGGCGATGTGACGTGGAGTAGGTGGCAGGTGGGATAGAGATGTGTATCAGTAGACTGCTGTAGGGTAAGTCTTTTTTTATCCAAGAGGATAGCCTCATCTCTTTATTTATCGCACGCATTTGCACATTCATACACCAGGCCTCAAGGGTACAAGGCTCACCATCGGTTAGGCCTTCCTATTTGGTCATCTTTTAGGCCGAGCGTGGTCCAGACCCAGTAAAAGATAATGTTGAGCATTATTATTTATTTCTCCTATGACGTTCTGATTGGACGTCATACTTAATTAACTAATACTTGGAACTGTAGTGGCATATGCATCAAGGCAACTAAGGCCTCATTAATAGAATTACCCTACACACAACTTAAAACTTACTGGGGTGGTGTTTGCTTTAAAAACATGGCGACATTACATGTATAGGGAGAAATGTAAGATTTAAACTATTCATAAAAGTCTCAAGTATTTCCTTACATAGAAAGAACTCAACCTAATGCAATATAGATGATTGGAGTTGTTTAAAGACTATGATTGCATAGTTGACTACCACTTGGGAAAAGCTAATGTGGTGGCTGATGCATTAAGTTAAAAAATGATGGTAGCCTTAATCTTGCAACAGTGCAGATGGAAATTCATACTAGATAGAGCATTAATAGCTCAATTAAAAGCATAGTCCAACCTAAGGCAGATAATTATCACTACAAGAAAATCAATTTTTAACGACCAAAATTTAGCGAAGGGATGAAAATCTGGTCGTAAAAATATACAAGTAACGAAGGAAAATTAATCCGGTCGTTAGTTCTTATATATTTAACGAGTGGTTTAGATCTGGTGGTTGAAACATTATAATTCCTGTGTTTACTGCTGTAAGAAAATTCACGGGACTTCAAGATGCTTTACCTCCAAAATAACCCTCTATTCTTTTATAAAAATAAATAAAAAAAATTGTGATACCCACATAAAACCAAAAAAAGGAGAAATGGCAAAAAATCATGAACCCAGAAGATGAAAAAATAGTAAAAAAACGCAAACCCTTCTTTGTCTTCGAAAAATACAAACCCTTTTCTGTCGATTTTCCAAACCTAAACTAAACTAAACTAAACCTAATAGAAATGGCAGTAGTAGAAGCCTCTGTTGCTCTGGACCTCGCTTGGATTATCTCATATCTATGTCAATTTTCTTGGTTTTGGAAGATTTAGATTTAATTTTTGCTGGTTCAATTGGTATAGGACCGTGTGTAATTGGTGATTACATGTGAAAAATTGAAGAAACCCTTCTTTCTGTCTTGATACCATATGAATATCTCTCTATTTCTAATCTTCTTCCCATGGAATAGGAAAATAGAGGCATTTCTTTGTGATTAAATTCAATTTTGTGTCTTTTTGATGTTCTAATTTTTTCATTTAAAAATCATATCTGTTACTTGCTAGGTTTGCATAAACATCTATGTACATTGAATTTTCACTTTGATTCTTAAGTTTCGTCTATAAGTATCGCTTTGGAGATTCTTAGCTTCGCTTTTGGAGGGTCCATTGATACACAGTGCAAGGATCTGATGGCAACTGCGGCGGATAATGTGAATACGTGGTTCGGCACCGCCACATTTCTGCCACTTCTCAGAGTGGTACAATCATTTCTTTATATATATATATATATATATATATATATATATATATATATAAATTTTTGAAAATCTTTTGCAGCATCAAACCTTATGTTTGTTGAATCGCCTGCTGGAGTAGGATGGTCATACTCAAATACAACTTCTGATTACACTACTGGAGATGGAAAAACAGGTACATGACAACTACTCTCACTTTCTTTCAACTAATTTAACGCGTCATTAAAAATGATATAAAACAGATGTAAGGGTTTTTCGCTTATGGTTCATTTTGTATTCATCTACTATTTCTTATTCTTCACAACCAATGATATGCTCATATTCTTATTGAAGTGGTATGAGAAATTCCAAGAATTTAAATCCCAAAACTCTTTCTTAAAGGAGAAAGTTATGCAGGTGCGAAAAAATGGTTTTCAAATTTCATTTTTTTCTATTTTTTGCAATTCTTTGCTTCATTTATTTATCCTCTTCTTAACTACTTAGTTCATTAGTTTTATAATTTTTCTCACGTTTGAGAGTATCGATAGTCTTCATCATTCTTTTGAAAGCATCATGTGGTTTCGCTTCTCCTCATTCGATGCTTAATCGATTGTTTGAAAGCAACAATTACTTGACCACTCAGGAACTTTGGTTCAATCAGACTCTGGACCACTATTCTCCTTGTGTAACCTTTCATTTAAAAGTCTTTAGTCTATAATTTTTTTTTATTTTATCTGGGTTTTAATTATTTATTGGCTTGGGAAAGATTATTTTAGCTCAACTTTGTTTATTTATTTGCTTTTTTTTTTCTTTTCGTGCTTTTTCGGTGTGTGGTTTTGTTATTTGCAGGATCATCGTAAGTTTAAGCAGCGGTATTATGAGTTCCTTGATTACTTTAGAGTTCCAGATTGACCCATTTTCTTAAAAATTTATGGTGAAGCTTCGTGCAATGGGATTGCCAATGATTATATCAATGTAAGTTTTTATCTTTTCATTAGTGATTTACTTTAGCCTTAGAATGTGCACTTTGTTGGCAGTATCTGATCTAGTTTGGAGTCTAATTTTTATACTTTACTAAGATTAAACGAAAGTTCCAATTTTGTCATGCATGTGACTAAAAATGTAGTATGGGTTCCTAGCATTTTTTATTTGTTTTGAAACATTGATCCCTTTTGATTCTTTTGAATTGAACATTATAGGTAAAAAGTTACATTTAATGCTTTTTGTAATACACAGGTTTTGGCTAAAAAGTTTGGAGCTGCTGTTATTTCTCTTGAGCATCGATATTATGGTAAAAGCACACCTTTTGAAACATTAGAGACTAAGAATTTGAGATATCTTTCATCTAAATAGGTGCTATTCGACTTGGCTGTTTTCCATCAATATTATCAGGCAAGCATAATTAGAATTCTTGCATTTTTGTTTGAGTTCCATGAGTGTCTTTCCAATCAACTTTCTGTTCCTCTCAACAAACCAAAAGAGCAGCTATTTAGATACAAAATATGTAAAATGTTGATACTTATGCCTACCTAGAAGTTTAGAATTCCAATAATTTGTAAATAAAGGCCCTAAGTGTAGAGAAATGAGGCTCACTTCTTCAAGAAGTTACGTGATCTATTCCTATTTTGGCCTGTAGCGTTAGGCTTTAGCAGTGGCTTTCCAAACTATTGAAGATGATTCTCTGATTTTGTTTTTTCCCTTTCCCTCAATGAGGAGCATAGCTATCCCTACCATTCCTTATGGAATCCAATTTTTGGTTTTGGTTCTATTCAATTTTTCATTTTTCTTCAACAATTTTTTCTTTCGTAGGACTCCCTGAACCTAAAGCTCAATAGAACAGATGTGGAGAATCTATACTTTGTTTTTGGAGTTTCATACTCTGGAGTATTGAGTGCATGGTTTTGTCTTAAGTTTCCCTAAATTTGAGCAGCAAGTGAATATAATTTTGATTTTGTAACATTTATTAAGTATTGCGATTTTTTAGCTTACTTTTTTCACCTTTCAAGAGATGCTTTTAATTCAGAAAAATTTTATGTTTCTCTCCTTTTTTGTAAGCCTTTGATGCCCATGTCCATGTTTTACCAGATTGGTGAATTGGCTGGTTCTGAATGCAAAGCTGCACTACAAGAAACTACCCGCCTTATTGAAGAAAGGCTGGCTTCAGACAAAAAGTCAGTGAAAACATTATTTGGTGCAACTGAGGTTTGATTCATTATCATGATTTTATTTCATGGTATTATAACCAGAAAAATATAATGAACTAGACACTTGATGAGGTTTAAACTTGCATTTTTTCTTGATTAAAGAACCAACTCTAAGATATTTTGAGGATTTGAGAATCTGTACATGGGGTTGATTGTGGTAAGCACTTTGGTTTTATTTGGTTCTAACTTCGAAATCTAACCCTTGCTAATTATTTGGATTTTTCTTTTTGATATTTTGATTTTTTTTCATTTCAAAATAGAATCTGCAACTTGCTGGGTCTTTCTTTTTTCTTTCTTTGTCTATATTATTAGATAAATTTATATGTTTTTGTTTAATTTTGCTATAGATTTTTAGGTAATTGCTCTTATATTTGTTTATTTTAAGTGTTGATAGTGATCAATCATGCTTTTTTTTTTTTCCGTTGTTTATACTCCTATTGCTACTGTTGTATAATAAGAGAACTCGGGATTCTGCTTACCTAATGCACTTTTCTTGTTTAACTATAACTAAAATACCCTTTCTTTTTTTTATTGAATTGTTTGTGGTGTGCCATTTTCTTTACAGAGCACTTGCTCTTTTATGCTGGTGAGAAATATCCTTTGAAGGATAGTTATTCAAATAGTTATTCATCTGTTATGAATACTAGTTTGGGTGCTGAACACTGTTTGACTAAAATCATATTAATTAAAACACCCAAGTGGCTTATGTTTCTCCTATTTTCCATAGAGAACAGTATTTTCTAAAGATGTCACTTCATATAATATTACAGTCCATTGCTCGTAATGTTGGCTTTAATTTACATCTTAGATAGACAACAATAAGATTGAGATTTCTATAGACTCTGGCATTTTATTGTTATAATTATTGATTGTGATTATTTTTCTTTGGCTTTTACTTTAATTATTAGAAATAAGACTTAAGTGTTATTCAGGTTTCTTTGGAATGAATTGTGAGGAATGAATTGGTTTTATGTCTTCTGTCGTCACAAGGTTTTTGGCAACTTGCTGAGAATGTCTAGAATTTCGATCAGTAGACTTTATCTTCAAAAGTATTCTGCTTGAATCATGGATATTTTGCTGTCATCTTTGGGAAAATCCATTTAATTTAACTATACTAATTTCACCTTCTCCTTTTATACCAAGTACAGCTACCTGGCTGGTTTTATTATTTTTGTGGTTTGTTTATTGTAATTTTGTGTTATACGATGTTGGACTAATAATGGTTGAGTGCACTCTTTTAGTCTTGAGTTAATTTGCTCTATGATAAGCACAAGAAATGCCTTTTGGACAAAAACCAAGGAACTTTCTAGATGCCAACAATAATTGACTTTGTGTGGCTGGAATATGATTTGAATCTAATGTCACTGAATTAAATTTTGTTGGATTGATTATAATAAGCTAACATCAGCATAAGATAAGCATTTTAAGATAGCATGGCTGCTCTTTGAAATGCTGCTTTAAAAATGATTTGACTAAACTTATTGAAAATAGGTTTGAAAGACTATTGTGAATAATATTTTCCTCCAAATGCAAATTTGTAGAGCATACAAAACTGATGCTTGTTGGGCTGAAATTGCTCGTTTTTTTCTTTTGTCAAAATTTGATTTAATGAAGATACTCATGAGCGGGGTTTCTTTATAAATTTGGAGATGAAAATGAACTTTGATATTGTAAAGCCTATATGCAGGTCTGAAATTTTATTAGTACATCAGGAATTGTATATCATGCGTCTAAGCTGTACCTTATTTTTTCATTATTATTTATGTCATCGAACTTAATATTATTTTTTACTTTTTCTTTGCAGTACCTATCATTTTTTTTGGATATTTTAAAGTTTATATACTATTACACTTATTAGAGATTTTGGATATTTAAGGTAAATGATATTTTAAATTGAAAGTATTCAATTTTTTTGCTATTTGATTTTTTGCCTTTAATTTGTGCATGAATAGTAATCATAAATTTATATTTTAAATTCTACAAGTTTTCTAAAAGATAAACAAGGAGGGTATGAGGTTCATTATGCATTTTTATTCTGAAGATTCTAAGTCAACAGAAATTAGTACCCATAGGGACTGTTTTTATTAAAAAACTTTTATGAGACAAATATAATGTTAAAACAATTTCGAAATATTAGTATATTTTGTAATTGATATTTTGCAATATATGAAAGGATTATTGATTATAATTTTGGATATGTGTTTGTAAATGATCTTTATAGATATTATTCAAATAAAATATTTTAATTATTTTAAAAATTTAATATTGGCGATCGAATTTATTTTTAGCGATGGAAAATTCGATTGCAAGAATATACCTTTAATGACCGAAATTTTCTTTGTTGAAATTGAACACAGTTAACGAGGGTAAAATATTTCGATCATTAATGATTTTAATGATCGAATATATGTTAACGATCGAAATGTTATCGATCGTGGATCCTTTTAACGACCGGCATATACTTCAATGACCATAATAAAAATGGTCATTAATTCTTTCAACAATCGGAATTGCCCTTCATTGAAAGTTAACATCATCAGCAAGGGGAAAAACCCAGTCGCTAAAACTCAAGATTCAACAACCGGATATGATTCAGTCATTATATACAATAACGATCGGATACAATATCCGGTCTTGTATACTTTTAACCTCGGGGCTTTTATTGACCGGTGACGACCACATTTTCCAGTCATTATAAGTTTTTAATGATCGAATTTTGACTTTTAACGATCGAATTTCCCTTCATTAAAGGGCATTTTTCTTGTAGTGTATTGATGCTCAGAAAGTTGATGAAGGGCTATAGCAGATACTGGGAATAATACAATAAGTCAAGTAGACAGAGTATAGGGCAAAGGATGATGGTGGAGTTTATTACCAAAATTGGCTATATATGCCAAATAATAAGGAACATAAGAAGAAATTGTTACATGAAATGCATAATACAGTCTTCACTATACAACTTGGTAGTTACAAGATGTGCCAAAACTTGAAATAATTCTACTGGTGGCTAGGCATAAAAAGATATGTGATGGAATATGTTTCTTAGTGTTTAACTTGTTAATAGGTGAAAGCCAAGCATCAACTTCCTTCAAGATTGTTGAATCCCATTTCAATTCCTCAATTAAATGGGATAATATTACTATGGATTTTGTTACAGGCTTGCCCCTTACCCAAAAAAAAGCATGATGCAGTGTGAGTGATCGTCGAAAGATTCACCAAATTAGCTCACTTTATACCAGTTCAATTAGATTATCCAATGGACAAGTTAGTAGAACTGTACATTAATGAGATTATTTAGCTATATGGAATTCCATTGTTGATAATTTTTGATCAAGATCCAAGGTCTACATTTAGATTCTGAAAGAGTTTGCAAATGGCTTTGGGTACATAACTTCACTTCAATACAACCTTTTACCCACAAATAGATGGACAATCCAAAAGGGTTATACAAGTACTGGAGGACATATTAAGAGGACATGTTTTAGATTTCTCAAAAAGTTGGTAAAAGTACCTTACCTTAATGGAATTTACATACAATAACAATCACCAAAGCAATATTGGTATGGCACCCTTTGAAGCATTATATGGTTAAAAATGTAAAATTGTAGTTTGTTGGATAGAACTATTGGAGAACAAGATGATTGGCTTGGATATTATCAAAGATACTGAGGAAAACATGCAAATTATTAAACAGAGATTGACAGTAGCCAACGAAAAATAGAAATCATTTGCGGACCTGAAAAGAAAGGACATAAAGTATTAAGTTAGTGATAAAGTGTTCTTAAAAGTGTCACCTTGGAGGAAGGTGTTATGATTTGGAAAGAAAGGAAAACTTAGTCTAAGGTTTATTGGTCCATATAAAGTTTTCGAATGAGTTAGGCTAGTGGCTTATAGATTGGCTCTCCCTCTAGAATTATCCAAGTTGCACGATGTCTTTCACGTGTCTATTCTTAAAAGGTATCAGTCTGATGAATCAGTTACCAGTGTAAAAGATTAAAGTTCAACCTGATTTTTCTATTGATGAGGAGCCAAGGGAGATCTTAGCTTGAGAAATTAGACAATTGAGGAACAAGCAAATCCATTTAGTCAAAGTGCTATGGCAACACCATGGTATGGAGGAAGAAACTTTAGGAACCTGAATCACTTATCAGTGCCCAGTATCCATAATTATTCAATACATGTATGAATTTTATGGATGAAATTCTTTTAAAGGAGAGAGAAATGTGAGGCCTTAACATCTATCCTAGTAGAATTTGCATGTGTATAGGGTGTAATAGAAACTATAGCATAAAAACTTTAGATAAATATATCATAAGATGTGCTATGAAAGGAATTAACTTAAAGACAAGGGTATTTTGGTAAATTGAATAAGGGGTATGCGCATGCATAAATAAAGAGACATGAGATATGGATTAAATTGCACATAAAGAATGAAATATAAGGAAATTTAAAAGAAAATAAATTAAAAGAAAGGAAGGCGCATGTGGTAATTTCCCCAGGCCCAATAAGTGGACCAACGGGAAGCTTGCACATTTCCCTCACTAAAAAGTAAAGAAATCACAAGAAAAAAAGAGAGAAAGATGGCCAACCAACTTGAGGGAAAATCTAAAAAAAATTTTCATCAAAATCCTCTCCATTTCTTTATAAAAAAAAATTACACGTTCAAGTTACAAATTAGGAGAAGAGAGAGAGTTAATGTTTAAGCAATTGGAGGTTAAGGTTTCTATTCATTTTCATCTCTCTCACTCCATATTTAAGATGTTGGAATTTGGTGTTAAGTATTGTTAGTTGCATGTGTATTTGATCATGAATGGAGGGGGAACTAGCAAGAACAAAGGGAAAGAGGTAGAGAAGGGTTAAAAGAGCAATTTGAATATTTTCAAAGGTATGGGAGCATTTAATTTTCATGCATGTACTTATTGGTGTTTTTGATGTATATGTGATGTAGATATCCCAAAAAGAGTGGACAATCAGAAGGATCCATTAAGGTTTCTAAATGGACCAATCATAAAAAACAAAGCCAAAAGGATCAGGGAAAAGTTACAGGCATTTATACAAGCATCCATGGAGGAAAAAGTCTTTCATCGCGAGCGTGACTCCTTTTGTGGGCATAATAAATATTTGGAAGGCAATGTCGACTTTAGATTAAAGGAAAGCTATTTTGGAGGAGTTCAACAAAGCTTGAAGATGGTACACTTGCTTGGAGTTAAGGTGGATCATAAAGAGAAATTTTAGGCTAGGCATGTGCTATATGCCTGTGCAATGTTTAAGTTTGGGCCTATTTTTAAGTTGGGTTTTATTTTATGTTTATATGTAAGACTTATTTCAAATATTGAAAATTCAATTGAAAGAAATTTAAAATGACTTGCAATCCAACGTAAAATATTGGGTTTCTTTTAAACAATTAAGTAGAGCTAGCCTGGGTTAGGTTTTGAGAATTTAGGACTCTAGTTTGGTTTCTTCATTACGAGGAGCCAAATTCGTAACACTTAGCTTCAAATTTGTCTTATTTACATTCTTAATTATCTTTATTTTAATTGCTTATTTTTGCTTCCGTAAATATTGTTTGAGCGATAAATTGCTTCTTATTGCTCATTTACACACAAAAATCTATTATACATATTGTCTTCATCTTGTGTGTAACATTTTGAAAAATTTATTTCAAAAATTTTTGCAACTCTTCGTGTCTATTGTACTTATGGCATTTTACGATATTTCGTTACTATCGCATTCGCGATAGAGGTATTTTTGCCTCTAGATTTGTATAAAACCTTGTTTTTTCTGCATTTCATTAAATTTCCTTGTATTCTTTACATGAGTTTTGCTTGAATTACATTTTGATTTTAAAGAACAAATCTATAGTTAAGAATAAGAATGGAAAAAGGCAAGATAGTGTGAAGACATTCAAAAGGGTAAAAGCCTTATTGTGTGAAACACAAGAGGAGTGACATCACTTGAGTGTAAACATGTGAGGGAGTGTTTGTGAGGTTTCATCTAATATCTTTTGTACATTTACATAATGACTTAAGAGATTAACAAAAAGGGAATATCCCTTAAAGAGGTAGCATACTTGGTGCAAGCGATGCATGGAACATTTGAGAAATTTATGAGAGATATAAGGAGTGTTAATGATAGGTTAGAGAGGCTGAAAGTGAGCACAGCTAGTAACTCTAGAAGGACCGAAAGGAGAGGTAGATGGATTAATAATGAGGATGCTGAGCTTGATGACTTGGAAGAAGAAGAAGTACATTCAGTAAGGGGAAGAGGAAGAAGGGAAAATAGAAGAGATAGTAATATGAGTGCCATCAAGATAATATTCCACCCTTCAAAAGTAAAAATAATGCTGAAGAATATTTGGAGTGGGAAAGGAAATTGGAGATGATTTTTGAATGTCATAATTACTCTGAAGATAAGAAGGTAAGATTAGTTGCAATAGAGTTCTCCGACTATGCACTAGTATAGTGGTATGAATTGAACAAGAGTAGAAGGAGAAATGGAGAATTTCTAGTTGCTAATTGGGAAGAGAAAAAAAGGATAATGAAAAAGAGGTTTGTGCCTAGTTATTATTATAGAGAAGTACATCAATGATTATGTAGGCTCACATAAGGGTCTAAATCAGTAGAGGAATACCATAATGAGATGGAGATATTGATGATTAGGGCCAACCTAAAAGAAAAGGAAGAGTCAATAATGGTTTGGTTCTTAAGTGGATTGAATAGAGAGATAGCCAATGTAATGGAGTTACAACATTTCATTAACATGGAAGAGTTGGTGAATATGGCTATGAAGGTAGAGGATAAATGAAGTACAAGGGAAGTACCAGAAGTACCACTTCGGGTTCCACATCCCAATGGAATTCGAGATAGAACAAGGGAGATATCAAGGCTACTCAAAAGTCTTATGATGCAAAAGAGAAGGTCAAAGACAACAAAAGTGGCACACTTAAACCAAAAGGTACTTCTAATGTAACCCCTTCTAATACTAAGCATAGAGATATTAAATTCTTTAGCTTAGATGTACGTCATATTGCATCTTAATATCCTAATAAAAGGGCTATGCTAGTTATGGAAAATGGAAAAATTAGATCTAATCATGAGAGTGATTTGGAGTCTATACCTAGTCTAGAAACTGTATTTGATGATGAAACTGAATTTGCTAAACATGGTGAATCATTGGTAGTTAGGAGTGCTTTAAATTTACAATTAAGGAAGTATCTGATGATGATAAAAGAGAGAACATATTTCATACTAGATGTAAGGTGCATAACAAGGTGTGTTGTAAGGACCTAAAGTATACCCTAGTAGTAATTATATATATAGGATATTGATTGAACAAAATTTAAAATTAGTGACATGAACAGTAATGTATATGTGAATTCCATAATTAGGAATTAAATTGATATAAGAAAAGAAGAGATAAGTGATTTTGTAATTAGGAGTAAAGAGAGGGACCAAAGTGAGAATTGTTAAGATTTTTTTAAGAACCAATGGGAGTTAGACAATTGGAAGGCTAGGAAAGAGAGAAGCAAAGTTGGATTTAATTTTAGTTGGCCGGCCATTTTTGGCCTTGAGCTCATTTGTTTTCTTCTTCTTTCATTTTCTTTTCTTCTTTGCTTCTTCTCTTCTCCTTAAGCCTATGATGATTGTGCTTCAAGTGGGTAGAGCTGTAGATGGTAGAGAAAGAGAGATGATTTTTATAGCAACCTAATGCTAGGATTAAGAAGAGATGAAGGGAAGAGAGAGAGAGAAAGGCAAAGCTTGAAAAGTTAAAGTTCAAAGAGGTTTGGGAACTTCTCCTTTCTTGTGTGTGTGTGATATGTATATGATGCAAGAATAGTAATATTTGATGTTATAATAAGTGAGTAACATGAAAAATTGAGGTTAGACTTGACTGAAAATCGAAATGGGAAGTTTTGTTTAAAATAGGGAAAACTGTCTTGGAGTTCACATGACTAGTCAGCATAAATAGTTGATATCTTGAGTTCCTGTGACTCAAATAGATAAATTCTAGTTGTATAAGAAACTATACTCATAGATATTCATTTCATATGAAGAACACAAAACCTGAATCAATGTGTAGGATAGAGAAAATCTGGCTTGAATCCGGGTCATGACTGCTGCCCTATCACTAGGAGCAGTCTGTGGTTTTTATGGGATATCTTGAGATTTATATGTCTGATTTGAATAATTCTTAATTTTTTGGAAACTAGAAACATAGATATATAAAGGAAGTTTTCCCTAAAATTGATGTTTTATAGGTGAAAAACGGTATAAAATTCGTGACTGCAAATCTGTCTCTAGGCGGTTTAGGCCTCACGGTTACTAGGTTTTTCATAGTAACTGTGAGGTACCCCAATTTTCAGTCCAGACCCTAAAGAAGACCTACCACATGGTTATTAAGCTTTTTATAGTAACCGTGACCCCTTTAAAAGTATAGACCACGGTTATTACACATTTGGTAATGACCGTGAGGTAGTCTGGCATAGTCCAAACTCAAAAAGTAACATAGGTCACAATTACCATGATTTTGGTAGTAACCGTGACCCCTATTTCATGTCTTGGGCCACTATTACCATGGTTTTTGTAGTAACCATGACCCTCCTTCATAGGTCAAAACTTAAAACTATAAGATTCCATATGAAGTCTAAAGCTACTTTAACTCTTCCTAAGTCTTATAAATTATATTGAACATATAGATATGATAATGTACAACATTCACTATACTAATTGTATAAGAAAGGCAAAGGCAATGTTTATGTTATAGTATACGATACTTGTATATGTTTACTCGAATGTGAATTTATGAATACAGTACAAATATACGGTAGTGATTGTTGTCTATATATATTATAATAGTTGAGAACTATAGTATATTATATTATTTTGAATTATTCTACTTTATAGTGAAATGCATTAGTATGAGCTAATGACATATGAAATATGATTATTCACCTGCACATAGAACTTGGTAGTGGATAGATAGGCATGCCTATATGGTTACAATCATAGCTGTTATATGATCGACCCTGTTTGGATCCCTATGATTCGACCTTATATAGGTCCCCATGATTCGGTCTCGTGTAGGTCCCCATGATTTAGCCCATTTGGGTCCACATGATTGATACCTTCGAGTATCCTTTCATACCTTCAGGTACTATAGTACAGTATCACCCGTTATCCACACCCACAGGACTTTAGCAGGTAATTTCACAGTATATAATGAACAGTATATGTGTAATGTTGTCAAGACTTGTTGAGTCTATTATGTTTTATCATTATACAGTAATGTTATAAGATTAAATATGATATGTGAAATTATATTGTAACCCTTGTATGTTTATTATAATAACTTGATATTAATAATATTTATTGTGTGCTTGGAAACAATCACTGTGAGTGGTTGTTCATATAGCTATTGTTCCCCACTAAGCTTTATAGCTTAGTACGGGTGTTTATCCATGTAGGTTCAAGGTAGGTCGTTGCTTCAGGGACAAGGCCAAAACCAGCTAGGAAGAGAAGTTAGGATGTCTAAATTGTACTGCTTTTATCTTTTTGATTTGTGTAAATTTTATAAAAACAATGGAATGAACATGTTCTGTAATTATTAACTCAAAATATGATTATGATGTAACAAAGTATATGTAACAGTAAGTCCTCTTCTCAAAATAAAAGTATATGTTTATGTAACTTGTTCTAATGTATGAATTAGAATATCAAAGTATAACCAATTAAATGATAGGCGAACATGTTACTACCATTATATGTATTGTTTAATAAAAATCTTTAATAAGTAACAGTAATCCGGATAATCTAGTATGGTCATTACATGTGTAGTTTAATCATTGGTGGAGGTAGTTGTACTAATGTTGTTAGTACTACACTAGTTAACAAGTTAGGATTGAAATGGATGAGATAACCTAAGCCTTATAAGCTACAATGGTTGAATGATTATGGGGAAATGAGGGTCACAAAATAGGTTATTATTCCTTTTTCATTAGGAAATATCATGATGAGATGATTTGTGATGTGGTGCCAATGCATGCTGGGCATATCTTACTACGGAGACCTTGGCAATTTGATCGAAAAGCCATATATGATGGGTATAAGAATAGATATTGATTTAAGATGAATGGACAAAACATCACTTTAGCTCCTTTAACATCCAAAGAAGTGTGTGAGGAATAATTGAAACTTCAAAGGTCACTTGAGGGGGAAAGGATAGTGAGGCCAAAAAGGCAAAAGAAAAAGAGAGATAAGAGGCCAAAAGAGAAAAGAAAGAATATGGCCCATTAGTGAGTGATTATGTAGATGAGAAAAAGAAAGAGAGTTGCATAGGAGAGAAAAGTAACAATGGAAGGTCTTCTATCACGGGCACGACACCCATCATGGGGCATAATATGGTACGCAGAGAGAAAAAAGGTTCTTTTTATGCAAAAGAGAGAGACATCAAGAGAGATGTTAAGTCAAGAAGGTTTCTCTTAATACTTCGATTTAAAGAGAACTTCTTAAATTTGACTAACCTTAACCAAAATTTTCTTGGTGGTGTTGTTTCTTTATTTCGAGAATTTGATGATGTCTTTTCGACAGAGATTTCAAAAGGGTTACCACCTTTGAGAGAATTAAGCATCAGATCGAATTTTTTTAGAAGAGACCATCCCTAAATAGATCAGCCTATAAAAGTAATCTTGAGAAGATAAAAGAACTTCAAAGGCAAGTTGATAAGCCTTTGAAAAAGGGGCAAATAAAAGAGAGTCTTAGTCCGTGTGCTGTTCCCATACTACTTATACCAAAGAAGGATAGGACTTGAAGAATGTGTGTTGATTATCGTGCAATCAATAAAATCACTATAAAGTATAGACATCTTATCCCTAAACTTGATGATATATTAGATGAATTTCATGGTGCATGTTATTTCACTAAATTGATCTTAAAAGTGGATACTATCAAGTTAGGATGAAGTTAGGAGATGAATGAAAAATAGCTTTTAAAATGAAGTATGGTTTGTATGAGTGGTTTATGTCTTTTGGGTTAACTAATGCACCTAGTACTTTTATAAGGTTGATGAACCATGTCTTACATGATTTCTTTGGTAGATTCATGTTTGTTTATTTTGATGATATACTCATTTATATTAGGTCTTTAGATGAGCACATAGATCATATTAGAGCTGTACTAGGAGTACTAAGGAATGAAAAATTGCATGCCAATGTGAATAAATGTACCTTTTGCTATGACAAGCTGAAATTTTTAGGATTTGTAATGTTAGTTAAAGGTATAGAAGTGAATGATGAAAAGGTTAAAGCCATTCAAGAATGGCCTACATCTAATATAGTTAGTGAGGTTAGGAGTTTTCATGAACTTGCTAATTTTTATAGGAGGTATGTGAAAGAATTTTGTACTATAGTTGCTCCATTGAATGAAATTGTTAAAAAGGATGTGTCTTTTGAATGGTGTAAAAATTAAGAAAATGCCTTTAAATTGCTTAAGGAAAAGTTACATACTGCTCCAATTTTAAGTTTGCTTGATTTTGATAAAGCTTTTAAAATTGAATGTGATGCTTTCGGGTTAGGTATTAGTGTTGTTTTGATGCATGATAGGAAATGATTGCATACTTTATTCAAAAGCTTAGTGGAGTTGAATTGAGATATTCCACCTACGATAAGGAGTTCTATGCTTTGGAGGTTTGGCAACATTACCTTTTTCCAAGAGAATTTGTGATCTATACCGATCATGAGTCACTCAAACATTTGAAGTCTCAAAGTAAGCTAAACAGACGACATTCAAAGTGGATGGAATTCATGGACACATTTTCATATGTGATCCATTACAAGAAAGGTAAAGAGAATGTGGTAGTGGATGTACTTTCAAAAAGGTATTCCTTAATCTCTACTTTAAGTTCTAAGTTATTAGGATTCAAGTATATTAAGAATATGTATACTACTAATTCAAATTTTGGTAATGTCTTTGAAGCATGTGAGCGTGTTGTAGTTTATAAATTTTATAGGCATGATGGATACTTATTTAGAGAAGGATAATTATGTGTGCTTATATGTTCTTTAAGAGAATTATTTGTATGTAAAACACATTGTGGGGGTTTTATGGAACACTTTGGTGTGATCAAAACTTTAGATGTTTTGCATGAACATTTTTGTTGGCCTCATATGTATAGGCATGTTGAAAGAATATATGAGAAATGTATTACATGTAGGCAAGCTAAATCTAAAATTAAACTGCATGTTTTGTATACTGCTTTGCCTATTCTGATGAAACTTGGATAGACATATCTATGGACTTTGTGTTAGGTTTACCTAGGATAAAAAGGGGTAGAGATAGCATTTTTGTTGTAGTTGATTGGTTTAGTAAGATGGCGCATTTCATTCATTGCTATAAAATCGATGATGCTACAAATGTTATTGATTTATTCTTTAGGGATGTTCTACATTTGCATGGATAGCTAGGACAATTGTATTGGATAGAGATGTAAAGTTCTTGAGCTAATTTTGGAAAACTTTATGGGGAAAGTTGAGAACTAAATTGTTGTTTTCAACTACTTGTTATCCTTAAAAGGATGGACAAACAAAAGTAGTTAATCAAACTTTAGGAACTTTATTGCATGCACTTATTGGTAAGAATTTGAAAACATAGGAAGAATGTTTACCATTGATTGAGTTTGCATATAATTGAACTATTAATTCTTCTACAAGTTTTTCTCCATTTGAGGTAGTTTATGGTTTTAATCCTTTAACTCCTTTAATTTAAAGCCTTTATCTTTGCATGAGATATCTAATCTAGATGGATAGAAAAAGGTTTAAATTGTTAGATCTATACATGAGAAAACTCATGAACATATTGAGAAAAGGAATAAAACTTATGCTAACCAAGCCAACAAAGGGCATAGGAAGATATTATTTGAACCAGGCGATTGGATTTGGGTTCATTTGAGGAAAGAGAGGTTTCCGAATCAAAGGAAGAATAAACTTGGTACTAGAGGAGATAGACCTTTTTAAGTCATGGAAAAGATCAATGACAATGCATATAAGATTGATATACCTGGTGAGTATCAAGTCTCTGTTACTTTTAATATTTTTGATTTGTCTCCTTTTGATATGGATGCAGATTTGAGGATGAATCTTTTCAAGGATGGAGGGAATGATGTAGATATTTCTAAAAGAGTGAACAATTAGAAGGATCCATTGAGGTTTCTAGAGGGACCAATCATAAGGAGCAAAGCGAAAAGGATCAAGGAAAAGTTATAGGCATTTATGCAAGCATCCGCTAAGGAAGGAATCTTCTATAGTGAGCGTGACTCCTTTCGGGAGCACGATTGATACCTAGAAGGCAATGTCAAATTTTGATTAAAGGAAAGCTATTTTAGAGGAGTTCAACAAAGCTTGAAGATGGTACACTTAATTGGAGTTAAGGTGGACCATAAAAAGAAGTCTTAGGCTAACCATGTGTCATATGCATGTGTAATGTTTAAGTTTAGACCTATTTTTAAGTTGGTTTTTATTTTAGGTTTTCATGTAAGACTTATATAAACTATGTGTGAATAATTTTAGGCTTATTGATTGGGCTTCCAGGCAGCCCATTCATTTGGTTTTTAAGTTACTTTAAGTTATCCTAGTTTAGGTAAGATTAAAGGTTAATTAACCTAGCCTATTATCCTAATGACTTTAGGTTAATTCTTTGCTTATAAATACTTTGTAACGCTACAGCTTGATGATAAACTTTTGATTATTTGATTAAAGACATTGATTCATGCGTGAATTATTTCTTTTCAAGGTGAGTGTTCTTCAAGTATCATCTTGTGTAGTTCTATTCTTCATCTATTTCTGCTTTACATTTTAATTTCCTTTTGAATTAAGGTTCAAAGTATCTAACTTTCGGATTTCATGTTAAGTGTATGAACAACTAAATTGATTTAGGGTTTGGGATTCTTTTAGATCCTAGGGTTCCCATCAATATGTTCCATGATAAGTTTGATTTTGAGATTAAAATGTTGATTTGTGGGTAAATTTGTTCGGAAAAGAAGAAATTTAACAAAGAAATTGATATATAGAAAGTCAATAAAAAATTCACCATGACCAGTTTTCTTGTGATGGTTGTAACTTAACCTATATACATCCAAATAGAGTGATTTTAGTTAAAGAATAATCATAAGACATGGATTTATAACATTTTAGAGAATACAAAATCTAATTCTATCTCCATATTCCCTAAAATTTAGCTTGGAAGTAGAGGACCGGATGCTACTCCTATTTTGGAATAACTTATGGTGTTTTGAGTATAAATTATAATTTAATGATTTGAATGGATTATTTTTTATTTTTTTAAAACTAAATACATAATGGAACTAATTTTAAAAGGAATATTGAGCTAAAAATTTCAGTTATAAATTTGTAAAGAATTATTTTCTTAAATTCACGATTTTGGGTACCCTTATGATGGTTAACCATTCCTACCCATCGTGAGAGTAACTATAGGATTGACTAAAATGCAAGTTTTTTCTCACCTAAAAGTCACCGATTTGACTAAAATGCAAGTTTTTTCTCACCTAAAAGTCACCGATTTGTATTTAAACTTTCTCGGATGTTTATGAAACTTTACTAACACATGTGTAAGGTCATAACATGACCTAATATATTGAAATTTGTGATTTATATTTAAAGGTAAAAATATACTAAATATACACTTAGAGATTTACATATATACAAATTATTTTATGCAATTACTAAGCTTATAAACCTAATTCGTGCATGTCTAACTGGGTAAATAGATTGTGTGAATATGCATATCTTATGTAAAAAAAAAGAGTGATTATTTATAAATGTATAAGCTTAAATAAATGCATAAATATAATAGTTGACTTAATACCTATGTATAAGGCTTGCTTGTGGATAGATAGGCATGCCTATAGTGTATAATGCAGCTGCCATAGTTTGACCTCGTTTGGGTCTATAGACTTATCCCCATTTGGGACCATAGTACCGACCTTGTTTATGGCCCTAGGATTGATACCTTTGGGCATCCACAAGATTGATGTAAAGCCCCAATATTTACCTTAAGAGAATATGAGTAAATATCATGGTTGGAGTGGCAATGAAACATAAAGTGGGATATAAATGGTATTAATACAAAAGATAGGGGTAATTGGTAATTTGGCATTGTGGCATGCTCCTGCATATTTAAGAAGCATTAATTGAGGACTAAATTGAACCAATTGATAACTATAAATGAATGTTAAAAGATAAAATAATTTGGGGGTGTAATGTGGAATTTGTCCTAATGGCCACAAGTAGGCCAATAGGAGAGTGACACGTGATCTTCTAGAGAAGAAAGAAAAGTTAAAGTTGAGAGGGAGAGAGGTAACCAGCCATATAGGGCTATTTTCTAGCAATTATTTCATTAAAATTTGCCATTTCCTTTCCATTTTGTGCCCTTTTAAGCTTAGTGGTTTTTAGTTGTAAGAGAGAGAATTTAGGGTTCAGAAAAGCTTAAGGTAAGTTGTTTTCTTCTTTTTATTCTCCTTCTTATCTTCAATTTCTACAATTTGAAAAGAGTTTGTAGAATGGATGTTCATAAGTGTGAATTATGAATTGTAAAAGGTTATTCCAGCAAGAAGAAGGGAAAATAAGCAATCAAGGACTGGAGAGAAAGTTTTGAGCACATTAAGGTATGGGAATTCTTAATTTTCTCCTCATACGTTCATATTATGTAGGAATTAGTTAGGATTAGTTATATGACTTTGTAAATTGATAATAAGTGGATTTTGAGATGCTTGTTATACATGGAAGTGAATGTCTTTTATAGATAAAGTTAAAGGGTATGCAAGTAGTCATGAGCCTTTGGAACTGTTAGACTTGTTCCATAGATAATTTTAGAATTGGGAGTTTAAATAAAATTGAACTAGTTGGATCAAAACTTAGACATGTGAAACTAAAAATTTGGAGAAGAACTCTAAGATTGAATCCATTCCTAGAGCCTTTAAAAATTGAGGAAGAGTAACTAGCTTAGTGGCAAGCCCATTCTAATAGTAAATTGATTATAAGAGGGTTTAATTCCATTTTAATGCTTGTGATGGGTTTGAATAATGAAATGATGGGAATTGAGTGTGGGGAATAATGGTTGATGAAGAGTTTAGGTTGGTGGAACATTAGAGTGAAGTTTAATTAAAAGTGTGATTGAAGTGGAATCTATATAATCTAAAATTCTACAACAACCCGGTTGGATTAGTTTTCAATCCAGTCAGGTGACATGCATTCTAGATTGAGTCGACGCATCCATTTTGGCTTGATTGAAATTCAACTCAGTCAGGTGTGAGCCATTATGGACTTGAATTGGACATCTAAATCGGCTAAATTAACAATCAATTTAACCAGGTACTGGAAATAAGAACAAATCGGTTGGATTGATTTTAAATTCAGCTAGATACATGATAACTTTTCTGATAGCAGGGTAATCAACCCAACTGGATTGCTACTCAATTCAGTAGGGTACCCTCCATTGTTTTAAGGTATATGTAAATTTTAACCATTGAAATTGTGCCAAATCACCATTGAATAGTCTTAAACATTCCTAATACTTTAAAAGATCAAACTATAGAATCCATACGCACACACATGTATACATATGTATGTATGTATGTATGTATGTATGTATGTTGTATGTATGTAAATTATTTATAACTCATGTATATGTATGTATATACGCATACATACATACATACATACATATATGTATGTACACACACACATGCGCGCGCGCGCTCGCGCACACACACACACACATATAGTATGTATTAGTTATAAAAAATTTATGACTCATAAATGAGATTGCACCTAAGCATGAGAAATTGCATGCATATGATTCCATTGATACTTATGCAACATATAATTATAATAATGTTATGCATGCAAAGTACTGTGATTTACTTCAAATGTACAATGAATGAGAATTCATATATGAAAATGCATGAACACATGGATACATTCCAATAAGAAACAAGTATGTATGTATATGCTTATCTACATTACATAAATACAATGAATTAAGTGACACGAAAAGTGGAATAATACATGCGTATAGAACTTGGTAGTGGATAGATAGGCATGCCTATAAAGATAATAGTAGCTACTATAGTCTTGACCCAATTTAGGTCTACTGAATTGACACTATAGCACCCTTATCCTTTAACCTATACATATCACTTTATTCTTCTCATTACATAAGTTTAATAGTGCAACTTAAACATAAACCAACTATACATAGAACATATATTCTAACTTAATACCTAAGAGTGCTATACTATTAAAACTTTCCAATATACATTAAAGTATCTTTACAAAATACAACAACTATTTAACATATTTATACACAATATCTCCTATGCCACAAAAATTTTACTATATACAAAGGGTCCAAAATAAAAGTCTATAATAGTCTCTTCCGATGACTTGAGTTGGCCATCCAGCAGTAGATATCACCTCATAAACCTACACAGATGAAACACCCGTTCTAAGCTATATAGCTTAGTGGGAAAAATAAAACATGAGGACGACCTCTTTTAAAGGTCGTCAAAATGCAAATACATACAATTATACCCTTAAGCATATGAACCAATCATTTAAACTGTGTTCACAATATTTTTACTTTAGGTACTATATTATACACATTATCCTTATAACCATTACAAATTGCCTAATAATATTTCGACTGCTTATTGGTCTTACTCTTATTAATATTCATTTAACCCTTAAAGTCTTACACATCAAGTTTACTTTGGATTCCTGTAAGTTATTCTTGTCTAATCACTTGACTTACCAATCTTTCTTGATTATTTATCAGATTACTCATGTGTTGACTTATTATCTTACTTACATCTCAAATCTAAATCATATACAGTTCACCAATTACAAGTTTATAAGTGACTTATCGTTACATATAAGATATCGCATATCATTTCCCAATGGAAATAATTAAATAAGTAATTATAAGAAAATCATACAAGACCATACAACAGTTAAAAGACATCACCAACATACATGCTTATATATATCTCTTACATTTCGATCTCTAAATAAATCAAATTCACAATTTATGAGTTCATAGTTCACTAATTATTACCGTATAGTGAGTCATACCTACCACTTATCTCATTTACTCAAAACTCAATAATTATCATGTATTAGTGGTGATATACCTTTACATATCAGCACTTTAGCAAAACAACACATTTTATAAGTACAATTTCATGTATCATGCATTCCTAAATTTACAATTTAGCATCCACAAATTTCTATTTTTCAAATATTGATCTACATACATATATATAAGTATATGCATAAATATAATACATGCATTAGAAATACTCATAAACATATGCCTTACTATACTGAAGTAGACTATGATGCAATTATACTATAACTTAGCCTACTTAAGTTCTAAAGGTGGATAACGGGATCGGTGGATACCCGAGGGTATCAAAATGGTGGATATCTGAAGATATCAAAACTATAGACCCAAATAGGGACAACTGTACGGTGGACTGGTCAAGAACCCAAACGGGGTCATTAAATAACCCAAACAGGGCTGTGCATGGTCCAGCAGGATCAACTATACTTTAGACCTAAAAAGGTCAATGGTGGCAGCTGCAATATCCCTATAGATGCCTATCTATCCACAATTGAACTCTAAAAGCAGGCAAATATATTCTTTACTTTATTTTCCAAATGTTGCTTTACTTTGTTCAATCATATACATATGTGTATGTGAAAACCCATGTATAATGATGTCCAAGGTAATCATATCCATGTTTATGTAATACTTTCTTTAAACATATGATCATACACATTATTAAGTATTGCTATTTTCTACTTGAAATTAGTTTAAGGAATGATCCCTTTTCAATCATGCATTTATATACATAGTAGTATAAATCTATTCATGGCTATGAGCAGGATAATCATAATCATATACATTTGCAGAAATAATTTTCTATAACACTATATCATGCTCATAATTAAACATCTTTGTTCCATGCTTTACTTTTTCGTCATTATATGTGTCTAGATATCTTACATACATACGTGTGTGTGTGTGTGTGTATATATATATATATATATCATATCATGCACACCTTGGGTTTAATACCTTACAATACTTGTAACTTGGTTTACAACATGTAACTCTTTCCATACCATCTTATATGACATTCAAGTATTTATACATGAATATACCTAATTGCTCTCGCATGCTTAAGCATAACAATTCATAGTCATAAAATATGTAAGCATGTACACATTATCTCAACTAAATAATAAGTATAATAGTTCATACATTTGTTATATGACATGTTTCATTTAACTATGCAATACCATCATATATTCTTAAACACATATTATTTATATAAATTTTATTTATCATGTTTAACATTTCATATATCATGATTGTACTAAAGTATACAATTTGTACATGTATGTGATGAAAAAAAACACCAAATCTCTAGTGTATAAACATGTAAACACATCATATAGCACAATTCACATGTTTTTGCTCATGTAAATAATCGATGAAAAGTTATACCTTTATTAGTGTACATACATGTATACACAATCTCATCAAATATAAACAATTGCAATCATGCACTTTGCTCGATTATCGATAATTAGCATACTTCCATGTAACCATGCTTTATCCATTATTTTCTTTCCATTTATACTTTTGACACAACATATAGGTATAACATATAATCCTCATATAGTGCTATATTCATATTATCTCAAGTTGGTAAATAATAATTTACCTTAGCATTGCAATCACCATGCACATTCTTTGCCACATAATCATGCTTAATACTTCTCATTATGATATTATTATAATTCATCATTTTAATTCCCTTTTATTGCTGCTTTTATAATACAAAGATACTCAAGAGAGGTTTAAGGTGGTTCTTGGCAAACTCAGTAACAAATCTGCATAGAGATAGAATTTAAGGTTCATTTTGAAAGCTATATTTGACTTATTTAGAGACATTTTATGTAGAAATAATCTTCTAAAAACATGATCCCTTTTGTTTCTAATTTTAGGAACTTTAAAAATAACTTCAATATCATTTATACTTTTTAAGATATTACAAAAAAATTAAGATATGTTGCTGAAAAAAGTGTTGCCAACAATTTCGGAATTAAGTGTACCTTTTTACATATTTGGAGACATAAATAAATCATGGTTTCTTCATGAAAGTTGTAGATGTATAAGTGTAGTTTCATCATAATTTTGAATCATAGCATTTTTACCTACATAAAATCAATTATACACAAAAAACTGCAAACTGTCCTCTGAAAAGTAATGTCAACAGTTTTGAATTCAAGTAACTTTTTGACATATTAAGAAATAGAATCAAATTATTTTTTCTTCATAAAAGTTGTATATATATAAGTATAATTTCATCATAATTTGGAATCATACCATTTCAACCTCTATAACAAGAGATACACTCAAATTACTAAAGTCCATTCCCTTTCCCTAGGCAGCACTTTACTGCACCCAAATCAGTTTTTATCACCTATTAATAAATTCATATAATAAAATAGGTATAGAATTTAAAAAAACTTCCTCCATGAAAATGATGCTCCTATGAGTCTATTTTAACCATAATTTTGTTTCAATGGATTTCGACTTCTCAACAAATATTTATAGCAAAAAATACAGTAACATGTTCTTAACAACTAGGTAGAAGCTCAGTTTAAATTTTAAATTAATTTTAGGAGCAATTAGAGGCAGAATTAAATACAGGTTTCTTCTAAAACATTTTAATCCAAATCTTAAGAGTAAGTACCAACTGAGTTTACTCAAATCAGAGATTTAAAATTCAAGATATCCATGAAATACAACAATAGGTTCCAAGATCCTTACATGAATTTCTCCATACAAGGAAACCAAGACTTAATTTTCACAATCCATATTCTCCTTTTTATGCAATAATCTATTCCTTCTCTTCATTCTGTAACATATATGTATGAAAATAAACCACCTCAATCCCATACCTTGGCCGACCAACTCCTTCACTTCAATCCTTTGTAACTTCCTTGCCTTTCTTTATCTTTCTAGCTTCCTCTTAAAACAATCACATTTCATATACAACCATGCATCAAATTACAACATTATTTATCCTTTGGAAAACAACCTAACTATATAGAAGAAGAATAATAAATTAATTAATATCTTGAATCCATTTACCTTTAAAAATTCCTTGTCAAAAGCTCTTAATTCATAACATGCAACTTAATCTCCTTGAGAGTTTAAAGATGAAAGAATGGAGAACTTTAGAAAGATGAGAAATGAGAGAGAGATGAGAGATGAGAGAATGAGCATTTTGCCATCCCTATCTCCCCTCTTATATCTCTTTTCCTTACATGCAACCAGTAGGAGATTAAAGTGGAAGTAAAAGTTCCTATTTGGTCCTTCCAAAATTCTTCTTTTAATCCTTTAACTTATTGCATGCCACACAAATCTCACTCATTTATTTGCATGTCATATTTTAATCCCATTCAATTCTTCAATTGCATTTCAACCCCCATCAAATTCTATTTCTTTTGAAATTAACCCCACTTAATCATTATTGTAACATTGGCATCTAAATTTATATCCTCTTTTAATTAGACCCTAAATAAATATTATATTATTACATTTGACCCTAAATTTTTAATTATATCAAAATTGACCCTTGAAATTAAAATTTTATTTCAATTGCACTCATAAATATATAAATAATTTATCCTTCAATTCAATAACTTATAATTTCATTTCAATTGACCACTTATCTTTAATTTCTTTTCAATAATGCACTACTATACAATTTTTTTTAACTCTCTACTCCTCTATCACATAAGACCATCAATCCTTTAGGTCTTAACTTATAATATTTCATCTAATTAATCTTGATTAAACATTAATGATCATGATTATGCCTTGAATTCTATTAGGGCCTATTTTGGGTCCTTACAGATACCTTTAGGTATCCACAAGATTGATACCTTTGAGTATCCACATGATTGATACCTATAGGCATCCACAGGATTGATACCTACAGGTATCCATGTGATCAATACCTTTGGGTATCCATACCACCCGTTGTCCATGCCTATAGAATTTAGACAAGCATTTATAAAAAGTGATAAAAAACAAAATGTTATGTAAGTGAATGTATGATGATGACAAGTGCATATAACAATTACTAGAATTTGAGCATCTGTATTTACATACAAATTTACATTGTTAACCAATGAAAGCATCATCCTATTATTCATTTATTATTTATCTTTAAATATTATATTGTCTCATAAATTTATAGAAATTATTTATTTACATGCTTGAGTTGCTTTTTTGTTGTGAACGACCATTGTGATGGGTTGTTCGGAACTTATGTTTCCCTTACTAAGGTTTGTAGATTAACATGTGTGTTTTATTTATGTATGTACCTCTATTAGGGATCTTCAGGGACAAAGATTGCTTGAGAATGACCAACCTAAGGGCAAGGAATAGAACACCTAATGTAAATGAATATTTTGTTAATGTCTTGTAGACATCTTTAATCTTGTAAAGAACATTGTAATGTAAATTTATTACTAAACTACAATGACTTTTGATGTAATAACTTTAAATATGTATAAGTAAATGATAGAACTCAATATGCTTTATATGAGAATTTAATGGTGGCATACAAATATTAGGCATGGATATAGATACCAATGTGTGAAGGCTTGCATTGTGTCAATGATGTGCTTAATTGGATTTACTCATTAAAGAGGGCATTACAATTGATACCTACAGGTATCCACGAGAATGATAACTATAGGTATCCATAGTACACCCATTATCCACACCCATAAAACATATATAGGCTAACATAGGACATGATTTTATATATAAAAAAAGTAGATGAAGCAAAGGACTTGTTTTGACATATTTATGTGCATAAAATTATATTTCTAGAACTAAATGTATAAATTTATTGTTATAATGATTATTTAACTTTTTTTTATATATTTACTAAGTGTGCAGTGGGTTTATTATATTCCTGCTTTATGCTTGAGAATGACCACTGTGAGTAGTTGTTCAAAATTAAATGCTTGCCCACTAAGTTTTATAGCTAAGCAGGGGGGTAATCCACGTAGATACCCAAGATATGACTTTTTCAACAAGGACAAAATCTACAAAAGGAAGGTCAACACGAAGCTTGGGGTGAAATCTTTTTGAAGTGCAAATTTTTGTATTGTATCTTGTAATTGCAATGTTGTGTTTTGTTAAAGTATTTGCAATATAACTATTATGTAAACTCAAACTTAACGAAAATGTATTAAAATTATCTTACAATACTATGAAGAATGTAATTATACCTTATGGTATAAATAAATATATATGAAAGGAAAATTTTATAGTGTGATTCGAATATGGAATTATAAATGTTACAAGTTTAAATGTGATAACTAAAAATGTTTTCTTACCTTAACCATAACTAAAACACAATAGAAGACATATACCTATAAATATGCATATTCCTATTATGGTAGTCTAGTTCATGTAGAAGGGGCATTACACAGTAGGCCTTCATTCATAGAATGCCCCAAGAGTTGGGACTATCTTTGCCCACCCTCACTGGGGCAATCAGGTAATATCACTTGTATAAGTCATAAGATCTCAAACTAATTTTAATGGAATCCTTTTATAGGTATTTGAAGTCTCCCGAGATCATTTAGAGATGAGACACAAGACCCTAATGTCCACCTTTTGTAGGATCTCGATGACCATCCCATTTAGGAATTTAATGGTCACCCCTTACACGACCTCGATGTCCATCCTCTTCAAGACCCTGATGTTTACCCATTTTTAGGACACTGATGTCCACCTTTTTATAGGATCCCAATGTCCACCTTAAATAAGGATCTCGATGTCTACCTCAAATTAACATCTCGACATTTTCCCCTCAAAGTCCTTTTACAAGTGATCCAAAGTCCTTCTTATAGGCTATCAAAGTCCTTTCTACAGACGATCTAAAGTCTTTTTTAGAAGTGATCAAAATCTTTCATATAAGTGATTACAGTCCTTATTAAATGCAATCAAAGTCCTTTTTATAGGCAATCCAAAGTCCTCTTTATAGGCAATCCAAAGTTCTTTTGATAGGTAATTTAAAGTTCTTTTTATAGGTAATTAAAGTCCTTTTTGCAAGCAATCAGCATGCTTTTTATAGGTGATCCAAACTCCTTTTTTATAGCCAATCAAATTTCTTTTCATAGGGGATCAAAAGTTCTTTTTACAGGCAATCCAAATCCTTTCTATAGGTGATCTAAATTCCTATTTATAGCTAATCAAAGTTCTTTCTGCAGGGGATCCAAAGTCTTTTTTACAAGTGATCAAAGTCTTTTTTATAGGCGATCAAAGTTTTCCTTAAAAGCAATCAAAGTCCTTTCAATAGGTGATCCAAGGTCCTTTTTACAAGCAAGCAAAGTCCTTTTTACAAGTAATCCAAAGTTCTTTCAATAGACATCAAAGTTTTATTACAGGTGATCACAATCCTTTTACAAGCATTGATTAGCATCTAGTAAGTGTACTAAATCGGCTAGTAATATAGGAAAATATAATTAAGATCCTGAATATTATACCCAAGGGAAAATGTGTAAATGCTTAAGAATTCTAGATTTTTAGCATTAAAACTATATGCAAAGAGTGAAATAAATTCTAAGTTTTATAGTGATGAAGAATTAACTAAACTAAAATTGAAACTTAAACAACCTAAAGTGATAAAACTAGGTAAAAAAAAATGTAAAAATAACCCCAACTTAAATAAAGAAAATAATGAAGATTGATAAAATTCAATAATAAAGACAACTTTTGCTAAATTAATATCCATCTTCACTAATATTGCAAAAAATTTGTTTCAAAAGAATACAAATGATTATAGAGAAAACCAGTTAAATAAAGTCAGATATCTCAGTCAAGAATATCATTCTAAGCATTAAACCTTCTTCTAAGGAATAATTCAATACTTAGCATAAAAATCCATTTCACTAACTCCTATACATCCATTAAACTCTTTTTCAAGCAAACTTAACATCAATTTATTCTTAGTTTAACTTTTTTTAATCTTAATCTACTCTTACCAATACATAATTACATTAAATATAGAATATAACTATGCATCAATACTAATGAACTAACTTAAGAACATGCATATCATAGATTATACTTGAAATTAACAATCAACCATTTATCAAATAAGTCAATCATCAATTCAATACAACCAAAGATAAAAAAAAATTGCTCAAAATTAAGAAATAAACAAACTTGCATTGAATTAAAGCACAACCAAGTCATTATAATAAGAGTTTAAGGATTCAAGCATCCTTTAGCAAAAGTAAAGAGACTACTCACACTTCATATTGAAAAATAAATAAAAATAAGTAAAATGGTACAAACTTATAAAGTAAAGAAGCTCCCTTGATAACACTTTATAGAACACCAAAGTATAGCTTCAAACTCTAAGCCTTTATCTTTTGAAAGCTAAAACAAAACTAAAATAAAAACTAAACAAAATTCATAATTAATTTGGCTATTTATAGTTTTGGTGTCTTGAGCATTCAGTTATAGCCTCCAATGAAGAAGTTTTATGCCTTGAAGTTTCCTAAACCAAGTTGTAAAAGATTTCCAGCTAAAGAGGAAATTTTTTATTGACATAGGACATCCCAAACTCTAGAGTGTAGCTTTGTTCACTAGGTTGAGTGATAAAACACTCAGGAGAGTGCTTTAGGGCTCAAAAGAGTGCTTTCTTCCTGGGGTGAACTCTTTTCTTCTTGGGGGAGTAGTGGAAACACTCAAGAGAGTGTTTTTATACTCGAAAGAGTGGTGTGTTGAGTGGTTTTCTGCTGTTCCTTATGAGACAACTTTGCCAACTTTCTAAAATTATAATTTTGCCCTATTAACTTCTCTTTTCTTCAATTAACTCCCTTTTCTCTTTAATTAAGCCCTAAAAAACATAAAAACTTGTAATTAAACCTAAGGACACACAAATTACTAATTAATCATGAAATCAACAAAATTAAAACAAGATTAACTAATTTAAACACTTAAAAACATACTAAAAATATATTATAATTCATAATTATTAAATACCCTACACTTAGTCTTTGCTCACTTCTAAGCAAATTTGGGCAAACCAACTTCTCAAAATAATGAAACTCTAACTTAGAATTATACAATTCAAAACTGAGTTCAGTAATTAACAAGAGCACTTAATAAAATTCCAACTAAAATAAACTCAAACAAAGAGATAAAAATTAGTTTCCATCTGTATGTATAAACCAAGACAATTTAAGCATTTTTCCAAAATCAAATACCAATTCATCTCATAATCAAGCTCTAGAATTGATGCACACTAAGTGTATAAGTGGTTTCGCACTTGAAACTCTAAAAATACCATAGACCTCTCTTTTAGCATCAAAACTCGAAGGTCGTCTTCGTTAAATAACTCAAAAGCAAACTTAGAATCACTTAGGACTTAATAGGTTGTAATGGGGTTAATGTCTTGGTTATCAAAGAATGGGCAAAAGATAATTAAAAAGAATAGCCACTCTAAACTTGAATAGACCGAATCCACTAAAATTTAAGTTACTAAACACAACCCTTTAACATACTTATTTTCTCAATTTCATACGAATTATGCACATCTAAAATAAAACTAAAATTATTCTTAACTTACTTACTTCCACCATTTGAAAGAAGTCAAAATTTCTTCCCCTTGTAAAAATCCCACACTTAAAATCTTACCTCATTTGCTAGCTTTATTTTGAGATTTTCTTCTTCTTTTTTTAACTAGCTTTATTGCTGGTGATACAATGATAAAATGGGTGTTTACAAGGTCTGTCATTCACTAATTCCTTAATTTCATCCATAACCTTTGCTAAGAATCCCAAAACTATCTCACTACACTATTTACAATCCTTAATTCCTCTTAATCCATCTAATCCTAGAGTGGCAACTCTTAAAAGGGAAGATAAAAGCTATTTGGGCTATATGGTAATATAAATAGGTCTAACAAGAAAAATTAATATGGCATGCCTTTAGCATACCTCATTAGGCTCAAAATGGCTAACAAAGGTCAATAATATTAAAAAGGTGGGAAAACAGTCTTAATATGGCTCAACAAAAAGAATTTGCCTAGATCACTTTCTAAATTGTTTGAGTTATTTTTATGCTTCAAAAGGTGATGAGACAGGTTCTAGTATCCTGAAATTCCTTGCTCAACTACTCAGCGCATTGGTTTTTCTCTTATTTAAAAATAGGCCTTTGTGTGCTCAATATGTGAGAACTAATAATTATAGACCAAGTTGAGTATTAAACTAGTAAAAAATTTCATTGAACAACATACTTGCCTTACTGCTAAACAAAAGCTTTGATTAATGCACATTCCAAGTTTGAGTTCAATAAGTTCAATTTTTTTAGAATAAAACAGGGGCAAACTTAGCTTTGTGTAAGCTAAATGACAAATTTGAAATAAGAAAATTCAAGTCAAAAATTGAAATTTAGTCACTTAGGCATTTCATCAAACACCTTATATGCATAGCTGGCTAAAGCTAGATTAAAACCAATTTGATCTTTTAAATGAAACCAAAATCCATAAAACTCAACAATGGCATACATACAAGAAAATTTAGACTTGATTTAAGAATACTCGGCAAGGTGAGTGGAATAGAGAACTTAAGTGAGTGTGTACAAGAGAGGGGGACGGGATTGTAAGGAGTGTGGTTTTAAACATGGTGCTCGAGTGAGTAAAAAGGGCCACTCAAGCAAATGAGGGGTTTTGATTTCAAAGGCGGGCTGAAATCAAAAGCTATGTAAATGATGAGAAGAACACTCGAGAGAGTACCCAAAAGTACTCGAAAGATTATCAACTTGCTGGACCAAAAAAGGCTAAATGACATTTAATCACCCAGAAGAGTGAAATTTCACTCAACCAAGTGAAATGGCACTCGAAAGAGTGCTTATGGCTACTCAACCGAGTATGGAGAGACACAGGTCATTTTCTTCCATCCAATCTTTTCAACCTTAAATTCTAAATTAATGATTGTTTACATAATTGTCTCAATTCCAACCTTAATTCAAACCTCCAAACTTTTAATCAAACCTCATAAAACAACATTAAACCATATTTTTCAACTCACTCAAACTAATCAAACTTAATTAAATTCATGCTTAAAACCATAAGTTACAGAACATCTTTAATTGTAGCATGAAGTATAACTCATTCAATTGCACTTCTACCTTAAACAATTAATCTTCTTTACTCAAGACTTACTTAAGATCATGCCAAAGTATAAACCATAAACAAATCAAAACCACATTAAACTATTCAATGGATAAGTCTCCCTTCAATTCATGAATCAATAACCAAATCAAAACAACCTAAACCAAACTAATACTTAAGTAATAAAAACACTCCAGAACATAAAGCAAAAGCAAAACAACAAATAAAGCAATTTACTCATTAATTTAAAGCAAAAAGTTAAAGAGTTAAAAAGATTAGTTTTGAGTTTTGAACGTCCTCAGCTAGACTTGTAAACCCTTATATTAGTCACAAAATACCATATGTGCCTCAATAACCTCCATTTGAGTTTTGAACGTCCTCAGCTAGACTTGTAAACTCTTATATTAGTCACAAAATACCATATGTGCCTCAATAACCTCCATTTGCCTGACTTGATAAGGCTTCAACCTGTGACCATTGACCTTGTATTCACATCCATCCTTCGGACTCTTGATAGTCACTACTCAAAATTCATTTCTTGACAACACTTGATACGGTCCAAGCCATTTCAATTTCAACTTACCTGGGAATAACCTTAAGTGACTATTGTACAATAAAATAGCATCCCGAGAGTAAATTCCTTCAAATTCAATCTCTTATCATGCCAATGCTTCATTTTATCCTTATAGAGTGCTACACTATCATATGACCATTTTCCAAACTCTTCAAGTTTATTTAGTTGTAAAATTCTTTTTTTTCTTGACTTTAAAATTTTTTAAACTGTACAATTTGGTCCTTGGTGACCTCCAGCTTCTCATCTATGATATTGTCTCATAATATCCCCTTGCTCCTCCTCCAAAACACATCTTTGAAGTACTTGATCCGAACAAATCTTGATAAGATAAGGATCATCCCAAAGATAATGCCTTGCATCCATTTTTAGCTTCTTTTGTTGTTGCCAAGCGAAATCCTTTGGAAGGTAGCCTCATGTAAGATAGTTATCTATATTAGCGTACCAAGGAACTAAACTTTCACATAAATAAATGGCTTAAATATGTTTATTGAGAAATAAATCAAAAATTTCTCCCTTCTCTAAATGAGCATGATCTAGTCTAGATAGATGGTCAGCTATAAAATTTTTAGCTCCTCTCTTATCCCTGATCTCCAAATCAAATTCCTATAATAGTAGAACCCATCTAATAAGCCTCAATTTGGAGTCCTTTTTTGCAAAAAGGCTCCTCAAAGCTGCATGATCTGACCACACTATGACTTTTGAACCAAAGAGATATGGCCTAAATTTTTTAAAAGAGAATACTATTGTTAATAACTCCTTCTCCATTGTAGTGTAGTTCATTTGAGCTCCTATTAGTGTGTGACTGGCATAGTAAATGGTGTGAAAAATCTTCTCATTCCTCTAGCCTAAAACTACTCCCACTGCATAGTCACTAGCATCACACATTATCTCAAATAGTAAAATCCAATCAGGTGAAGCTATGACTGGTGTTGTGATTAGTTTTTGTTTCAATAAATTAAAAGCCAGCAAACACTTGTCATTAAAGTTAAACGCAACATCTTTAAGCAATAAATTAGAAAGAAATTTAGCTATTTTAGAAAAATCCTTAATAAATTGATGGTAAAAGTTGGTATGACCAAGGAAACTCCTAATACCTCTAACACTAGTAGGAGGAGGTAATTTATCAATCACATCTACTTTAGCTCTATCAACTTCAATTCCTTTTTCAGAGATCTTATGCCCCAAAACTATACCTTCCCTTACCATAAAATGACATTTTCCCAATTGAGAATAATATTAGTTTCTTCACACCTTTCCAAGACCAATGGAAGGTTAGATAAGTAAGACTCAAAATCATGACCATATAAATTAAAATCATCCAAGAAAACCTCTATGAATTCTCAATAAAATCATAAAATATGGACATTATACACCTTTAAAAAGTGGATGTGGCATTACATAAACCAAATGGCATTCTTCTATATGCAAATATGCCATAAAGGCATTTGAATGTGGTTTTTTCTTAATCTTTCAGGGCTATAGGAATTTTTATATACCCTGAATACCCATCTAAAAAGCAATAAAACCTATTTTCAGCAAACCTATTTAACATTTGGTCAGTGAAAAGTAAAGAAAAATGATCTTTTCTAGTGGAACTATTTAATGTCCTATAGTTTATACACACTCTCCATCTAATCATTGTGCATGTTGGGATAAGTTCATTATTCTCATTAGTTACCACAGTCATTCTCCCTCTCTTAAGTATACATTGAACTGAACTAACCTAACTACTATTAGAAATGGGATAAATAATATCTATATCAAGCAACTTAAGTACCTTTTTCTTCACCACTTCTTGCATTGTCGGATTTAGTCTTCTTTGGGGTTGCACCATTGGCTTGAAATCACTATTCATAGGTATTCGGTGTGTACAATAACTGGGGCTAATTTCCTTCAAATCGGATGTCTTCCAACCAATAGATCCTTTATGCTTATTCAATACTTCTACAACCATTTCCTCCTCCAAACCTATAAAAAATGATGAAATAATTACTGATTTTGCATTATCCTCTAAAAATACATATTTTAAATGTAAAGGAAAGGTTTTTAGTTTAGAATTATTTTCTCCCTTAGGAGGGGATAGTTCAACCTTCTTTGTTCCTTCCTCATCATGTTCTTTTTCTAGCTCTTTTATCAGCTCTTCTTATCTCTTTTCTACTTCCTCTTTATTCTTTGGATGCATCAAATAATCTTGAAGCTCATAATCCAATATAATCTATTCTTACTTCTCCTCCACATATTTTTGAACACCATCTATAAAGCAAACAAAATCTTCAAAGTCATAAAAATGGTGTTTTATCACCTTATTCACGTTAAAGACCATTTCTTCCTTATTGATCCTTAAATTAATAGTTTATCCATGTACATCTATCAATACCTTTATCGTGTTCAAAAATAGCCTTAACAATATCATTGGCACCTTACGGTCATTTTCTATATCCATCACCACAAAATCAATTGGAAATATGAAATTTTCAACTTTTTCTAATAAGTCCTATATTATTCCTTTAGGCCTCTTCATGGGTCTATTCGCCAATTATAGTGTTATTCGGGTCTCTTTGATGTCACCTAAATTCAATTTCCTATAAATCGAATTAGGCATCAAATTTATAGTAGCACCTAAATCACATAATGCATGTCCAACAAAATTTTCTTCTAATTCATATGGTAAAGTAAAACTACCAGGATCCTCTAATTTTCAGAAATTTTGCTCATTAAAATTACACTACAATTTTCAAACAATTGAACTGTTCTTACACCTTCAAGCTTTTTTTGGTTATAACTTAACTCTTTCATAACCCTTTAGCATATTTAGGCATGTGTAATAAAGCTTCAGCAAATGGTAAGTTTACATGCAACTTTTTAAACATATCTAAAAATATAGTTAACTATTTATTTTGCTTTTTTTTCCTAGCTGGAGATAGATAATACAATTTACACTTATCAAGCACATCAGAAACAAGCTTTTCCTTACCTTTACCTTTCTCAACAATAGGAAGTATCTCATCAATAAATTTTGGCTCCACCACTTCATAATAATTCATGCCATTTTCAGCTTCTTTTACCTCCTTTCCAATTCTCAAGATGATTGCCTTTGCTTTTTTTCCTTTGAATTTCGGTCAACATTAGATGGAAAAGTGCCTTGGGTCCTAGTTAAGAGAGAATTTGCAAGTTACCCTATATGAGTCTCTAAATTTCTAATAGAGGCATCTTGATTTCTCATTCAAACATCCTGTGATTTTTATCTAGTTTTTTTTACTAGCCATGAATGTGGATTGGGTGGTCATAAAACTAGCAAACATCTTTTATAAGTTAGGTTTCCTTTTATGTGGGGGTTAAGGTTTTTGTTGAAATCCTGGTGGTTGAGATGGTTTGGATTAATATGTGGAAGGGTAGTGTGGTTGGGCTTGATTTTGGTATGGTTAATGATTATTGCAATGGAAAACTACATTTTGGTTAAAGGGGGCCATGGGTTGAGGGTTGGATGTAGATGCATGGTTCCTTTCTCTCTATGAAAAGTTATGATGATTTCTCCATCCTGGATTATAGGTATTACTATAAGGGTTTACAGCATTCACATCTTCCACTACTGGACCTAAAATTTCCCTAATCTTAGTTTTTGGTGCTCCATATGTTCCTCCATGCATATCATTTACTAAACCAAACACATTTTGTACCTTCAATCCATTTATCTCCTTAAAAAATTCCTTCTTAATGAACTCCATTTGTGCCCTAAGCATGGCTACCTCATCTACACTATATATTCCTTCATTTTTTTATATGG
Organism: Excoecaria agallocha; assembly: GCA_037975025.1. NCBI lineage: Eukaryota > Viridiplantae > Streptophyta > Magnoliopsida > Malpighiales > Euphorbiaceae > Excoecaria > Excoecaria agallocha. The sequence continues at coordinate 92,634,656 of CM075807.1, read as the reverse complement.
ATCTAGTACTTACCCATTGATCATTATTTATAGCCATCTCATCAAAGAGTAGGAAAGCTTCTTTAGTTATTTTGTTTATGAAACTTCCATCAGAAGCTACATCTAGGAGAGACCTTATAGTCTGATTCACACTTGCATAAAAAGTAGACATTAGTTGATGTACAACAATTTCATGGTATGGGAAACTCTTTAAAAGTCTTTTAAATCTTTCCCAAGTTTCATGAAATGGTTCCTTATATAACTGCTAAAAACTATGAATATTGTTCCTAATAGTGACTATTTTTAGTAGACGGGAATAACCGGCATAAACATTTTCTTACATTTGCTCCCATGATCTAATGGATTGACTTGGTAGCATTTGCAACCAGTCTTATGCCTTATCAATGTAAGTAAAAATAAATAACTTAAGCCTAATAGCATCCATATACACATTTGGTATTTGCACTGTATCACCAATTTTAAAGAAAATATACAAATGCTCGGCTGGATCCTCTATCTTCGATCCTAAAAATTGATTATTTTGGACCATGATGATGGTAGCGGGTTTTAGCTCAAAGTGTTGATTATAAGGTATCCTAATGGTCCTATGCTCCTTATTCCACCTAGGGGTGGCATAATCTCTAATAGTTTTAAGTCTAAACCTATTTCCTTGAGCTTGGTTATTCATGCATTGGTCCTCTATCCTAAGTGGTGGATCATCTATAGGAAAGTTATTAAGGTTATTACACTCTGGATCTTCTAAAAAAATTGGATCATCTCTTACCATAAATATCAACACTTAAAAAGAAAAAAAGAATAAATTAAATATAAGAATAAATAATAGAAAGAGAAGAAGAAAAACACATAAATTTCACTTTTAAAAATCTAAAACACAAAAACAAATGCTAATTTCCCTGGCAACGGTGCTAAAAACTTAATTGGCATCTAGCAAGTGTACTTGATCGGTTACTAATATAAGAAATATAATTAAGACCCTAAATATCGTACCCAAGGGAAAATGTGTAAATGCTTAAGAATTGTAGATTTTTAGCATGAAATTGTGTATAAAGAGTGAGAGAATCCCAAGTTTTATAGTAATGAAGAATTAACTAAACTAAAATACAAACTTAAACAACCTAAAGTGATAAAACTAGGTAAATAAAAACGTAACAAAATAACCCTAACTTAAATAAAAAATAATAAAGATTGATAAAATTCAATAATAAAGAAAACTCTTGCTAAAGGACTATCCACCATAACTAATATTGCAATAACTTAGTTTCAAAAGAATATGAGTGGTTATGGAGAAAACCAGTTTAATAAACTTAGATATCTCAATCAAGAATATCATTCTAAGCATTAAACCTTTTTACTAGGAATAATTCATTACTTAGCATAAAATTCGATTCACTAATTCCTAGACATCCATTAAACTATTTTTCAAGTAAACTCAACTTCAATCTATTCTTAGTTCAACTTTTCTTAATCTTAATCAACTCTTACCAATACATAATTATATCAATTTCAGAATATAACCTTGCATCAATACTAATGAACTAACTTAAGAACATGCATATCATAGATTATACTTGAAATTAACAATCAACCATTTATCAAATAAGTCAATCATCAACTTAATACAATTAAAGATAAGAAATTGCTCAAAACTGTGAAATAATCGAACTTGCATTGAATTAAAGCACAATTACGTCATTACAATAAGAGTTTAAGGATTTAAGCATCATTTAGCAAAATTAAAAAGATTACTCACACTTCATCTTGAAAACAAAAGAAAAATAAGTAAAATGATACAAACTCATAAAGTAAAAAAGCTCCCTTGATAAATCTTTACAGAATACCAAAGTATAGCTTTAACCTCTAAGCCTTAGTCTCTTGAAAGCTAAAACAAAACTAAAGTAAAAACTAAACAAAATTCATAATTAATTTACTCTTTATAATTTTGGTGTCATGAGAATCCTTTTATAGCCTCCAATGAAGAAGTTTTATGCCTTAAACCTTCCTAAACCAAGTTGTAAAAGAGTTCCAGCTAAAGAGAAAGTCTTTTATCGACATAGGACATCCTAGACTTAGAAAAGTAGCTTTGTTCACTCGGTTGATGGATAAAACACTTAAGAGAGTGCTTTAGGGCTTACAAGAGTGCTTTCTTCCTAGGGTGAGCACTTTTCTTCTTGGGGGAGTAGTGGAAACACTTAGGAGAGTGTTCTTATAATAGGAAGAGTGGTGTTTACCACTCAACCGAGTCGTTTTCTACTGTTCCTTATGAGATAACTTTGCCAACTTTTCAAAATTACAATTTTGCCTTATTAACTTCTCATTTCTTTAATGAACTTCCTTTTCTCTTTAATTAAGCCTTGAAAAACACCAAAACTCGCAATTAAAACTAAAAATACAAAAAATACTAATTAATAATGAAATCAACCAAATTAACTAATTTAAACACCTAAGAATATACTATAATTCATAATTACCATGTATCCGAGTCCTTTTAATAGGCGATCTAAAGTCCTTTCAATAGACAATCAAAAGTCCTTCCAATGGACGATCAAATTCCTTTCAATTGGCTTCAAAGTTCTTTCAATAAGCATTAAAAGTTTAATTCTCTAGGATTCTCCATACATTCCCAGAAGTAACCAAGAGGCTGCCTCCTTAGGTAAGTGTTTCAATTCTTACTCTAAACTTTGGTTCACCAAAGTTGGGGGAAACTATAAACACTAGGTCCTAAGCCTGCTTAGGGTTACATAATGAGGAAAACTACTTTTATAAAAGAGAAGGAATTTAAAGTTCTAGACTTTTTGATTTTTTAATCTTTTTAAAATATTTTTGGGATTTTCATGAGTTTTTTTTCAGAAATTTTAAGCACATTTAAATGCATAATTTATTATCAAATGATGGATTTCAGTTGCATAATTAAGAATTTATGCAAAATGTAGAGCAAGTTGGACAAACTGGAATTTATTTAAGGAACATGTCAGTCATAACTAGTTATGGTGACCCAAGTCACCTCTTTTGGCTAATTTTTTAAAGTGCAAAATTGGCTCACAGCTAGTCTTGTTGACTAACACCTTTGATTCCCTTTTTTATCAGAAATCATTTGGCCAAATTGCCCCCTTTTAGTCATAATTGGTGTGAGTCACAACTTTCTGGCCATGAGCCATACAGTAATGACTATAAATTGCCAATTTTATGCCATTTTCCAAGTTCTAACTTTCATTTCTTCGATTTCCTGCATTTTGCCATCAAATTCTCCTCAGTTTTCCTTCATTCCTAAGCAAAAATTCATCATTTTTCTTATCTTTCATCCAAAATATAAATTTTAAATTTCATCTTTAAAATTCCTTTCATTAAATTTTTGTTAATATGGTACTTAAACTTGACATTCCATCGTCTATTCAAGAAAGTACACCAAAGGTAATATATGCTTCTCATTTAGGTTCAATTTTTAGCGGGTCAGATTTATATTTCCATCCTTGAATATTGTGGACCTAACCTTGGTTACCTTATTGTCATTTTCATTATTATTTTATTAAATTTTAAGTTGTGAAACATCTTTAAGTATATTTATTGCATAAAAATTAACATAATTTATTCCATTTATCATAATCTTCCTTTTCCTTAATTTTATTGAATTTTTTTCTCTAAAAGGTCTTTAATTTTAGTATTAAAATTATATTTGATCAAATATAAGTCCCTAAAAAGTGGCATGCGCCTCTACTTAAACCTTTATTATCATTAATTCCCCTTTAAGCAGCAGAGCTCATTTGCATAGGTATGCAACCCCAATGGTCGTGGATCTACGAGTTAAAATATTTTTCCTTTAAGTTTCCTTTTTAGTAATTTTCATTTTATTTACTTTATTTCATTTTCATTTTAATTTTATTTTTATTGTGTATTATGAATATATATATATATATATATATATTTATTATCCATTTTATATCATACATTATATATGTATATTTTATTTATTTATTTCATGCGTTTTATTTTATTCCATATTATATATTATCTCTGTACATAACCTTACTTATGAGTGCAACATGGTGAGCGGAATGGTAAGCCTTTATTTTCTTGCATTTGAAATATTTACCATTGTAAATCAAAGGATTTGGACCATCTGAAGGAAAATGTCATGTAAAATATTTATATTATATAATTTGAACTTTTCATTAATAAAATAAGGAACAATGTCCTAATTTAAATTCAAAAAAAAGTTATTTGTAAATATTAAGTTTTTATTAGTGTAAAATAATTTGTATATAATTAAATGATACGAGACTTTTTGACTGGAGTCTAGCTAGTGTACTAGATCGTTCAATAATATATGAAAATAAAATTAAGACCTTTAAATGTCATCCCTAGAGATTGTGTATTTAATATTTTATAATAAATAATGTGTGAAAGAATTTTTCAAGTTTTCAAAGTGATTCTAGATTGACTAAACCAAGATTAACAACAAAATAAATGAAAACTAAAACTAGACTAAAATAAACTAAATGTAGAGCAAAGATTAAAAGTTGATAAAAATTAATATCTAAAATACTTATGCTAAGGGACTATCCACCACACCTTTTATTAATAATGATTCAATTTAAGATAAAATGAGTTGTTATGGAAAACTAGTTAAAAATAGACATCTTATTTAGAATATTATTATAGAGTATTAAATACTTAATATAAGAACAATCTAATACCTAGCATGCAAATCTAGTTTTAAACTCCTAAACTTTTGTTAAATCCCCTTTTGAGAAACCTAACTCCAACTTATTCTTAATTCTGATTCTTAAGTCGAATAAACTTATGAACAACAAATTCTTGCCTTAACTTTCAGAACACAACAATACATTGACATGAGTATAATAACTTAAGAACATGCATATCATTGATTAAATATTAAATTAACATTCAAACACCTATTTAAAAAAATTAAACATAAATTTAACCATAAATAAAGATAGGATTTAGTACAACAATTAAGAAATAATGAACTTATATTGAAATTAAGCTAAATTCAAAGTCATAACAATAAAAGAACGAGGGTTCAAGTTTTCCTCAGTAAAAGTGGAGAATTACTCACTATTCATGATCTAAATAAATGAAAAAATAAAGTAATTAAACATAGTATTCATAAAGCTTTAAACTTGCTCTTTATGATTTCAGGAACAATAGATGAAAAATTGAAAACCCTAAGAGAATTAAACTACCTAAATTCAAAAAGGAAAAAAAACTAGGTTTAATTCTGAAGTAAAATTGACTAACCCCTAAAATTTTCTATTTAGAATGATTAAATGCCCTAAAGTCTGAGAATCCAGCTAGCATCCAACTTCTTAAAACTTCCTATATTACAACTTTATGAAAATAACTCGATAGAGTAGCCACGTTATCCCTACCAGGTTGAATGGAAAAGATTGGGATCAAAAGGGCACTAAGTGGGGATGAGGTCATATCCCTACTGAGCTAATTATTTTTTCATGGGAAAGTGAGTGACTCGATGGGGATAAATTTTTGTCCTTATCGAGTTGTTGGCCTTTGGATAAACTTTAATAAGAACTCGATGGGGATGAAAATCCTTACCTATCAAGTTGTTTTTCTATGCCTGATTTATATTAAGCACTTAGTGGGGATGAATTTCTTTGTCTGCCAAGTTGCTTGCTACTGGATTGACTTGAGAATTAGCTTAAGCAACCTAGTGGGGAACTCCTTCATCCCTACTAGGTTGATTTTCAACTTTTCAATAGAAACCCTACAAAACACACAAAATAAAATTAAACACGTTTAACTCAAAGTGTGAGACCCTTACTTGACCCTAACTGAATTTCATGTTTTGAGAGGAGTTTTTATTTGATTAAGATTAAGAATTTAATGAGAAATTCATATTAATTAGTGGTTAAGGGATAAATTATGTTTTATTTATTATAATGGCATGGAAAATAAATTGATTAGTGTGATTTAATTTTAATTGAGGGTTTAATTGGAGTATAATTATTGATTCGGGGTAAATTGGTAATTATGACATTTTATGGGGTCAATTGAGAATTTAAAAATAGTGGAGAGGCTAATGTAAGGAAGAGGTTAAATGATGGGGTTGAATTAGGAATAGATTAAATTGTGGGGAATAATTTGTGGCATGGAAAGAAGTGGGTGTTAATAATGTGACATGCAAAATTTGAAAGGATCACTTGGGGAATTTTCCTTATTATTATATAGGCTGAAACTTAGTGGATGGAAAGAGAAAATTGAGATGGTGGTGAGTGTTGGTTAGCTAAGCTTGTTGAAGAGAGAAAGTTTCATATTTCTCTTGCTTGATTAATCAAGATCTCTAAGAGATCTTAAAAAAAACTTCATGCATGAAAATTATTCAAGAAGATTTTGATATAGATTATAAAGGTATGGTTTAAATTTTGGATATCTTTATCTTCTTCTTCTTCTTCTTCTCCTTATGTGGATTTCAGATGGGTTTGGTTGCTGGAAATAATGGTTGGAGATGATTTGTGTTGTAGTTAAAGAAGGAGGAGATAGAAAGGATAAAGGGAAGGGAATTGCTGAAAATTAATTAGTTAAAGTAAAGTTAGGCCAAGGTATGGGATTAGGCCTACCTTAATGCATGTGAATTTGGTTGTTGCATGTGAATATGGTTGCTAGAAATTGTTGTAATTAAATTGAATTTGTAGTAATTAAAAGAGAGTTCAATGTATGAAATGTGCATGAAGAGATGAGATGAAAATTCTGACCTATTGACTAAAAATTTAGTGTAAGTTGTAATAGAGACCTCTAATTGTAACAAATCAAATTTCTGTAGTTATATAAGACATTTTCCTACAAAATTGAAGAAGGAACCTACCTTAAATTCTGCCTCTAGATATTTTTTTATGATTTATTGAATTTAGGAGAACTTTTAAATTCGGATTCTGGACCAGGTTGTGAAAAAATTGAGATATCTGTATGTACAATGATTAGAATGGCATGAAATTAATTCCTATGAAAAATAGACTCATAAATACACATTTTATATGAAGGAAGTAATGCCTAATTTTATTTCTAAGTATTTCAAATAATTAGCATGAAATTCGTTGAATCTGTTTGGACTGTTAAGGTATAGATGTTGGTGTTTTAGGCATTAGTATTATTAGAGAAGTAAAAATCTTATTCTGTAAAATTCTTGGTAAACTAGATACCTAGGAGTACGTTTTTGATGAAGAAATGTTGGTCTATATCCCTTTTGATTTTATGCTATGAATTTTGATAAGTGACAGCTAATACTGTTTTGGTTCCATGATCAGCCTATAGTATTTTTAAAATATCTTGACCTATAGGTAAGATATTGATGGAATATGACATGGTATGAATGTGATGATAACGCAACGGAAAAACAAAAATTTTTCATCATACATACCATACAAATCCAAAGCAAGAATCGAAACATGCAATTTTAGGGTTTAAAACTTACAACTTTGGATGTTTTTTAAACCTTGAGTTTGGTGATGATCAGCAACCGAGATGACTTTATCTGCCTTAGATCTTGATCACCAATGCCAAGGAACATCCTTTTACGCCACTCCCTCTATTCTCAGACACACAATTGCACCGTCGGCTTAAAATCAAGATTGCTAGCTCTCTTTTAAGGTATTGTGTAATGGCTATAGTTTGAAGCTACAAAATTTGATCTTATACTTCTCTTAGGTTGCTTTTACTACCCAAGATCACAAGAGAATGAGGAACTATCCTTTCTCCTTGTGAAAATTGGCTAAAAGAAATTAATGAGAGAGAGAGAGAGTTCACGCCAAAAGAAAAGTGGCTAGGGTTTCACGCCAAAATGCAAGTCTCTCTTAGGGTTTTATTTCTTTTTAATATATACCCTTATCTTTTTGGCAAGTCTTTGATCTGAATTTAACTATCTCAAGATAATTAATTCAACTTCAATCACTTCCTAAAAATAAGTAATATATTTTGAATTAAACTCCTTTGAATTTAAATTCAAATTTGAAATAAAACATAAGACATTTAATTAAATGAAAACACTTAATATAAATATGAACATGTGCCGAAATTCCTTGATTTCCCTCTTGGAATTTTGGCCATTTCATCTAATATACAAGTGATTTAATTTAATTTAAATTCCTTTAGGCTTTAACACTCAATTAACTTAATTAATATAACATAATTAATTAATTGAAATTAAACCTTGTGGGCTGAATTTTTCTCTCTCATGGACCAAAGCCCAATAGCAATTTTATAACCCATTACACACATTAATTTGACTTTAATTAAAAGTCCAAATTAATGCTCAATACTTTAATTAAATATTTTAAGCCCAATTCTTTATGTGCGATCCTATAGGTCCATTTAATGTTGGCAATGAATTAATAAATTAATTCAAAGGCTATATATATTCTCTAGCAAGATATTATAGCATTCAAAATTAAATGAAAATGCATATGGCATTTAGTGACCTAATGCAATTTTGCATAGTCCCTTACCCATAAATATCAGAATTAATATAAGGCATGGAACTAGTCATCCTTATATATATTAATTCCTTTCTTGATATTCCAGTGACACTGAACTCTCAGATAAATAATGATTACTCATTATTTCATCTCGGTATGGCCATACACTTCTCAGTTCACTGATCAAGTGGCCGATGATATTTTCTCTCTTATTGAGATAGGTAATCCCTTCACTTCTCTCATGCTCTCTAACATGAATTAATGCATATCCAATCATACCCATACTTGTCACTCTGTTACGAGCACGTTAGGTGTATGTCAAAGTACACAGTAATTCATAAAGAGTTTCATAGAGATTTTAGGTCTAAGAACTCCGATACAAAACTTTCATATGAGAAACACTTATGACTAGTACCATGTAGTGTTCTCATGAGTGGATCGTATCCAGATACCATGTTCTTTAACATGTATCTATGATTTCTGATTGACACTCTTGTCCTAATGATCCGTAAGATAGAACTCATAATATCAGAGAGAGCATACTAGTCTTAATTCATTGTTATTCCCATAACAATGACTGACTAGGGATATTTAGAATGATATCTCATTTGTTTCAAGGTCTTACAACCATGTGCCTCGCACATGATAACTTAAACCGAAACAACACTCTTGGATAGTTTTATCAATTGATATGCACAGGAATACAAAGGATAAAACAAATGCCTTATTTTATTAATTCAAAGTGCTTTATTACAATGCATTAGGGCTAGGGCTTACACTAACAATCTCCCACTAGCACTAGTCCCAATTGGGCATAGCTCTAAGACCGAACGCTCTCAAATGGGCTTCGTGCTGATTTGGAAGCAATTGTTTCGTCAAAGGATCTGCTACATTGTTTTCACTTGCTATCTTGCTAACCTTGACGTCCCCACGATCAATGATTTCTCTGATCAGGTGGTACCTCCTGAGTATGTGTTTGGATTTCTGGTGTGATCGGGGCTCTTTGGCCTGTGCTATGGCCCCGTTGTTGTCACAGAAAATTTCTAATGGATCTAGGATGCTTGGGACCACTCCTAATCCAGTAATGAAATTTTTAATCCAAACAGCCTCTTTTGCAGCCTCACTTGCTGCAATATACTCAGATTCAGTAGTTGAGTTGGCAACGGTTTCTTGCTTTGAGCTTCTCCAGCTGACAGCACCACCGTTCAAAACAAAAACAAACCCAGATTGCGATCTAGAATCCTGAGTGCTGGTCTGAAAAGCAGCATCGGCATAACCATGTATGACGAGCTCTTCTTGACCACCATACACCAAGAAGTGATTCTTAGTCCTTCGCAGGTACTTTAGAATCGCTTTTACAGCAGACCAGTGCTTTTCACCAGGGTCTTACTGAAACCTACTGGTTATACTCAGTGCATGAGCAACATCCAACCTAGTGCATAACATAGCGTACATGATAGATCCAATAGCAGATGCATATGGGATTCTACTCATGTTGTCCCTTTCCTCTTTGGTTTTAGGGCACTATTCTTTAGTCAAAGGAACTCCCAAAGCCAAAGGTATGTACCCTTTCTTTGAGTCTCCCATACTAAAACGCTTTAGTACCTTATCTATGTACTTTTCTTGACTTAGTCCCAAGAGCCGATTCGATCTATCTCTATAGATTCAAATACCAAGTATTGTCTCGGCTTCACCTAAGTCTTTCATTGAGAAACATTTTCCCAACCATTGCTTAACCTTTTGCAATGTTGGAATGTCATTCCCAATGAGAAGGATGTCGTCCACATATAGGACCAGAAATACTACTATGCTCCCACTAACCTTCTTGTACACATAAGGCTCATCTTCGTTCTTGATGAAGTCAAATTCTTTGATTGCCTCATCAAAACGAAGATTCCAACTTCGGGATGCTTGCTTTAATCCATAAATGGATTTTTGGAGCTTGCAAACCTTCTTAGGATGCTTGGGATTGACAAAACCTTCAGGCTGTGTCATATACACATCCTCAAGTAAATTTCCGTTGAGGAAAGCAGTTTTGACATCCATTTGCCATATCTCATAATCATGATATGCAGCTGTGGCAAGCAAGATCCTAATGGACTTGAGCATGACTACAGGCGAAAAGGTCTCGTCATAGTCTACACCATGAGTTTGTCGAAAACCTTTTGCTACTAGTCTACCTTTATAGGTCTTATCAGCTTTGAGTTTGAATAGCCACTTGCATTCAATTACCTTAGCACCTTCTGGTGGATCAACAAAGGTCCAAACCTGGTTATCGTACATTGATTGCATCTCGGATTTCATGGCTTCAAGCTAATTTTTCGAGTCTGGGCTCTCAATAGCTTCTCGATAGGTAGTAGGATCCTCATGATCTACTAACTCAATAGTGTCACTGTCAGTGATTAGAAATCCATAACTCTCAATCTCTTGACGTACCCTACCAGACCTTCTAGGTTCTTGTGTAATGGGTTCTTGTTCCACAACTGGTTGTGAACTTGATCCCATTTCCAACTCATCCTCTATAGGAGTTTGTGGCGCTTGAATTTCTCCAAGTTCTACTTTACTCCCACTGTCTTTCTTGAGAAGGAACTCCTTTTCCAAGAAAACAGCCTTGTGAGCAACAAATACTTTGTTCTCGGCTTGTGAGTAAAAATAGTATCCCTTTGTTTCTTTAGGATAACCCACAAACAAGCAGACACTGGATTTGGACTCTAGTTTGTCAGATGTTAATTTCTTAATATGTGCTTCACAGCCCCAAATCCTGAGAAAAGACATATTGGGTTCTTTCCCAGTCCATACCTCGTATGGTGTCTTCTCAACTGCTTTAGTTGGAGTACGGTTCAATAGAAACGTAGTAGTTTCTAATGCATAACCCCAAAAAGAGATAGGAAGATTAGCTTGACTCATCATAGATCGAACCATGTCCAACAGAGTTCGATTTCTCCTTTCGGACACACCATTCCATTGAGGTGTTCCAGGAGGAGTGAGCTGTGAAATAATACCACACTTCTTTAGATGACTGTCAAACTCTTGGCTTAAGTATTCGCCACCTCGATCTGATCGAATGTCTTTTATACTTTTGCCAAGTTGGTTTTCTACTTCTTTCTTAAACTCTTTGAATTTCTTAAAAGTTTCAGACTTGTACTTCATTAGATAGACATAGCCATATATACTGAAGTCATCTGTGAATGTCATGAAGTAGCTAAAACCACCTCTAGCAAGTGTACTTAAAGGTCCACATACATCGGTATGTATTAGTTCTAATAAGCCATTAGTCCTCTCACCTTTTTTATTAAAAGGACTCTTTGTCATTTTTCCATGCAAACATGGCTTGCATGTGTCATAAGACTCTAAGTCGAATGACCCAAGCACTCCAGTTTTGTGGAGTCTTGAAATGTGTTTTTCGTTTGTATGTCCTAAATGACAATGCCAGAAGTAAGTAGGGTTCAATTCGTTTGATTTAACCCTCTTTGTATTAATGTTGTATATGGACTCTCTGTTTTGTAAATCAAGGATATAAAGGCCATTTTGCAACATGGCATTGCCATAAGAAATGCCTTGGCGACGAATATGAGCATTGCCATTTTTAATAACAAAATCAAATTCATCATTATCCAAACATGAAACTGAAATAATGTTTCTGCTCATAGCAGGCACATAATAACAATTATTCAAAACAATACAAAGTCCGGAAGGTAAAGTGAGGTGATAGTCGCCTATCTCCATGGCAGCAACTCGTGCTCCATTCCCCACACGGAGGTCCACTTCATTCTTCCCAAGTAACCACCTATTTCTTAGCCCCTGCACATTTGAACAAATGTGAGAACCACAACCGGTATCCAATACCCAAGTGGTAGAAATAGAAAGGTTAATTTCAACAACAAAAATACCAGAACTGGACGCCTTGGCTCCATTCTTCTTTTGTTCTTCCTTGAAGAGAGCGTAATTCTTCCTCTAATGGCCTATCTTGTTGCAATGGAAGCAAGTGCTCTCACTCTCTTTGAGTTTTGGCGCCTTGGGCTTGGATTGGGCCTGAGGTACACTCCCAACTGACTTGGGTTTTCCCTTTCCCTTTCCCTTAGTGGGTCCCTTCTTAATTCCCTTTTGAACCATTAGTACGGGATTGGTCTTTTGAATGTTCTCTTCAGCATTCTTAAGCATCCCATGAAGCTCAGTGACTGACTTGTTCATTGCATGCATGTTATAATTCATCACAAATGGATCATAAGTAGCAGGCAATGATCCTAAGATCAAGTCAGTGGCTAATTCCTTTGGCACTAGTACCTCAAGTTTCTCAAGAGTATCAAGATACCCTTTCATCTTGAGTACATGGGTACTAACAGGAGTACCCTCAGCCATCTTGCAAGAAATTAAGGCCTTTGTTGTCACGAACCTCTCGTGACGAGCTTGCTCTTGGAACATCTCCTTGAGGTGCACCATGATCGCATAGGTCTCTTGGTCCATAAATTGCTTTTGCAATTCAGGCACCATAGTGGCTAGCATCAAATAGGTCACATCATTAGAGTCACTTTTCTTGGTCTCAAAAGTTTCCTTTTGAACCACAGAAGCGTTCCTAGCAGGTTCCTAAGGTAAGGGTGCATCCAAAACATACGACTTCTTCTCTTGCTTAAGAACTATTCTTAAGTTTCGAGACCAGTCTATGAAATTGGTGCCATTCAATTTGTCCTTTTCAAGGACCGATCGCAATGAGAAATTGTTGTTTGAAGATGCCATTTTCAATCTACAATAAAATTTAGCAAGACTAAATAAGGTCTTATTTATGATCCCACAAACCAAATTAATATCCCTTTAAATAATTCGCGTTAGTGATTTAATGTGGGCCAAGATCCACTTTTCACAACTTATTAGTCAAGCTGAGTTTGTACACCTAATAAGTTAAGTTACTTAGGTAGGAAATCTCCAATCATGTCTCGTATATAACTCTTGGATCAAATGGGCTAACATCTTCAGATGTTATAGCACAACACATTTATTAGTTGCCTAGGTCCGGGCATCCCTTTCCATGTTAAGTCCAACCTACATTCACAACCCATGCCTCACAAAGATAATCGGGCGCATCTAGGACTCCTAGTCTACGTGACCGATGATCGATGCCTTGACATGTTTCGAATTAGGGAGGCAACTTTGTGACTTACTATTTTAGGGATTCATTTTATTACGGCTTACATGGCATACGCTTTGTCATCCATACATAGCATGCATATATAAATAATTGCATAAAGTAAAGCGTGACAAACATGGGCCCAAAAACCTACAACTAAGATTCTATACTATTACATAAGAATCTTCGAGTTAGGCTTCTCCACTCCGGTGGGCTTCGTCTTGATTTACAAAGTCTTGAAGTATATTCTATTCTAAGAAATAAATGAAACTTTTACAATAAAATATAATGGCTCCCAGGCCATATTTAATTACAAAAACCCAGGGCCCATGAATGCACCATGCATATCCATTCATCACACCAAACTAGCAAATAAATATACATAACATTCATGGATAAAACAAAGTCCAATTTTATTTAATTTAGCCAAGCCCATTAATGGAAATTATGTACTTGAACCTTTAAGAGATGACCCCGTGATGGGCCTGGGCCGAAGCCCAATGGACTAAATCCTCTTATTGAATAAGTTCTCTTAAAAGCCTAAAACACAAACTAGTTAGATTTGTGCCATAAATTAACTCTAGTATAATTTCCAATTTTGCCATTTTTAATTTTATGTCATCAAGCCCATAAACATTAAAAATACATATAATATGTACCAACATGAATTAAAACACAAAATCATGAAGAACATATATATATGGTACACGGCATGCATATAAAACAAACTAACAACAAAACTAGTTGTTTAATGCTTATGTGATGCCACAAAAATGCACAAATACTTAAAACAATTTTATGAGTCATTTAATAAATTAAATAAGGTCATAAATATTGATTTAATATTCTGTACCATTTTAATCTAAATGTGTTTTTACCATTTTAATCAAAACAAGACAAACAATGTTGATTAAATATGTAACAAACACAAACTAGACATAGTTTTAAGTGATTTTAAAATTGATCAATTAAATTGTCATGGACCAGAATTAAAACCAAATTTAAAACATGTCCAGACCTGATATTTAATCTTTCAAAATCACTTACAAACATTCCAAAAACTTTTTACATTTAATATTTAAAAACTAGTTGTTAAACTTACAATTAACATGCCAAATGCACCTAGTTTTAATATTAACATGTACCATCAGGTATAAATAATTAAACCCGACCATTACCAGCCCTAATAACATCTTAGGACAGTATATTAACATGTCATATTAATTATAATACCTATCTAATCAATTAAAATCGTTTTTAGACCAAAACAATGCAAAAAACTCAAAACAGAAAATTTCAGATTTGCATGTTTTCAAAATGACGATTTTTAATTAATTTTTTCATGCATCTAAAGCACTAAAATAAGCATGTTTAGGCTTTGATACCACTGATGGAATATGACATGGTATGAATATGATGATAATGCAGCGGAAAAACAAAAAGTTTTCATCATACATACCATACAAATCCAAAGCAAGAATCGAAACATGCAATTTTAGGGTTTAAAACTTACAACTTTGGATGCTTTTTAAACCTTGAGTTTGGTGATGATCAGCAACCAAGATGACTTTATCCACCTTATATCTTGATCACCAATGCCAAGGAACAGCCTTTTACGCCACTCCCTCTATTCTCACACACACAATTGCACTGTCGGCTTAAAATCGAGATTGCTAGCTCTCTTTTAAGGTATTGTGTAATGGCTATAGTTTGAAGCTACAAAATTTGATTTTGTACTTCTCTTAGGTTTCTTTTACTACCCAAGATCACAAGAGAATGAGGAAATATCCTTTATCCTTGTGAAAATTGGCTAAAAGAAATTAATGAGAGAGAGAGAGAGAGTTCACGCCAAAAGCAAGGTGGCTAGGGTTTCACACCAAAATGCAAGTCTCTCTTAGGGTTTTATTTCTTTTTAATATATACCCTTATCTTTTTGGCAAGTCTTTGATCTAAATTTAACTATCTCAAGATAATTAATTCAACTTCAATCACTTCCTAAAAATAAGTAATATATTTTGAATTAAACTCCTTTGAATTTAAATTCAAATTTGAAATAAAACATAAGACATTTAATTAAATGAAAACACTTAATATAAATAATGAACATGTTCCGAAATTCCTTGATTTCCCTCTTGGAATTTCGGCCATTTCATCTATTATACAAGTGATTTAATTTAATTTAAATTCCTTTAGGCTTTAATACTCAATTAACTTAATTAATATAACATAATTAATTAATTGAAATTAAACCTTGTGGGCTGAATTTTTCTCTCTCATGGACCAAAGCCCAATAGAAATTTTATAACCCATTACACACATTAATTTGACTTTAATTAAAAGCCCAAATTAATGCTCAATACTTTAATTAAATATTTTAAGCCCAATGCTTTGTGTGCGATCCTATAGGTCCATTTAATGTTGGCAATGAATTAATAAATTAATTCAAAGGCTATATATATTCTCTAGCAAGATATTATAGCATTCCAAATTAAATGAAAATGCATATGGCATTTAGTGACCTAATGCAATTTTGCATAGTCCCTTACCCATAAATATCAGAATTAATATAAGGCATAGAACTAGTCATTCTTATATATATTAATTCCTTTCTTGATATTCCAGTGACACTGAACTCTCAGATAAATAATGATTACTCATTATTTCATCTCAGTATGGCCATACACTTCTCAGTTCACTGATCAAGTGGCCGATGATATTTTCTCTCTTATTGAGATGGGTAATCCCTTTACTTCTCTCATGCTCTCTAACATGAATTAATGCATACCCAATCATACCCGTACTTGTCACTCTATTACGAGCACGTTAGGTGTATGTCAAAGTACACAGTAATTCATAAAGAGTTTCATAGAGATTTCAGGTCTAAGAACTCCGATACAAAACTTTCATATGAGAAACACTTATGACTAGTACCATGTAGTGTTCTCATGAGCTGATCGTATCCAGATACCATGTTCTTTAACATGTATCTATGATCTCTGATTGACACTCTTGTCCTAATGATCCGTAAGACAGAACTCATAATATCAGAGAGAGCATACTAGTCTTAATTCATTGTTATTCCCATAACAATGACTGACTAGGGATATTGAGAATGATGTCTCATTTGTTTCAAGGTCTTACAACCTTGTGCCTCACACATGATAACTTAAACAGAAACAACACTCTTGGATAGTATTATCAATTGATATGCAAAGGAATACAAAGGATAAAACAAATGCCTCATTTTATTAATTCAAAGTGCTTTATTACAATGCATTGGGGCTAGGGCTTACACTAACAGATATTAAGGTTAATTTTGATGCTATGGAAACTAGACACATAGGAGAATAATATTTTAGAAGATCATATAACCTAAAAATGACATTTTCAAATTCATTTGTGGCTCACAAGTTGAGTCTAGAATGCTGCCCTGTGCAGATTTTTAATGTACTTTATTTTATGGTTTTCAATTAATTGAGCTAAATATGTGTTTATGTGATTACAAAATGAATTGGATAGGGAATGTAATATGACTATTAATGCAAGATTATATGTATACATATACATTCACACGTGTACTTGGGTAAGGACTTGTGATGAAATTGTGTACATGATTTTTTTATGCAATTAATCTTACATATTCATACTCTAATGATAGAGTGAATTATATTTGAACATGCACTTACACTGTGAAACAAGAAATACTATATATGACTATGTTTATGTGTCATGCCTGTATGATAACATAATGAAGTATATTATAATGATGTTATATATTCCTATTCACTAGGGATTATGTATTTGTATACATGATCATATATATATATATATATACGATATGCTAAATTGTAAAGTATTAATAATGAGCACTTGAATAGGTATGATGCATTACTTGATTAACATATCATGATTATGCTAATATGAGATATCTAATGATGGTATATAAAAAGTAATTGTATCATAAAATGAACTTACATATGTAGTTATGTCTTAATAACAATGTAGCTATCATATGATTATACAAGTGCAAAATGAACAATATAAGTGCAAGCATGATTTATGAAAGAAAGATTAAATAGAATTTGCCTGCAGTTATAGTTCAATTATGGATAAAGAGGCGCCTATAGGGATAATGCAGCTGCCAAAGTCGACCTTTTTAGGTCCATAGTATAGTTGATCTTGCTGGATCTTGCACAACTCATTTGGGTTGTTGCTTGACCTTTTAGGTCCTTGACTGGTCCACTGTATAGATGGCCCTGATTGGGTCCATAGTTTTGATACCCTTGGGTATCCACCAATCCCGTTATCCACTCTTAGAACCTAAGCAGGCTAAAGTAAAGCAATAATGTTTCACAGTTAATCACAGTATGAATTATGCATCTGATATATGATTTATCATGTTTAACAGTGGTTTCTTAAGCATATATTGGTATCTGTATACATTATATACATATCTCATTATGAATTGTATGTATTCAAGTATATTGAATTAATTATAAAGGGTTATCTTGTTATGCAAGCTATTATATTTTATATTTTACCTTTTTCTGACATGTAAATATTATTATTATTATTATTATTATTATTATTATTATTATTATATTGTTTTGTATATCCTATATTTTTGACGACCACTGTGAGTGGTTGTCTTTCATGTTTAGAATCCCCACTAAGCTGTATAGCTTAGCACGGGTTATTTTGATCCGTGTAGGTTTTGGTAGTCAAGGCTTTTGCACAGGAACTATTTCTGCATCAGGACAGGCCAGCACCAGTCTATAGAAGTTGATGTAGGAAGTTTTGATAAATATTGCTTAGTTCCTTACCTGTTTAATATGTATAAGGGTTCTAATATATCTATATGTATGTTATATAGAAGTGATGGTTGTAATAAGCTCATAGTGAGAATGCTAGTTTATGCATGCATCTAGAAGCTATAATACTTTATATAAATGTGCTGAAATGCTGAATGCTATGCGTGAAAGATGTGAGAATCCTAATTTCTATATTAGTTATATGATTATATGGATAAGATGACGTGAATGCTTATAGATGTTAATTGAGAAAATTACTTAAAATAACATGATTTTAGTAGATTGCATCATATATATAGTAGGTTGCAGTTTAGGGTGTTTCAATTTGGTATCAGAGCCTAGGTTTAGCCTTTTTTGGGCATTGTACATATAAGAATCTTTTAATATCAGATAGTGTTGTGTTGGCCTAATGCAGAAGTTCCTGTTTTCTTATAGATTCAAATGGAGAATTCTTC
This sequence comes from Excoecaria agallocha, assembly GCA_037975025.1. Classification (NCBI taxonomy): domain Eukaryota; kingdom Viridiplantae; phylum Streptophyta; class Magnoliopsida; order Malpighiales; family Euphorbiaceae; genus Excoecaria; species Excoecaria agallocha. Next base: position 92,615,824 of record CM075807.1, on the reverse strand, counting down.
TAGGGATACTATAGAAGAATCGGCTGAAAGTAATTTGCCGGTTAGATCAAATCCTCCTAATCCAATGACTTCCTTTTCGTATCGAAATGAAATTCCTACCGCAGTTTCGGGAGAGGCATTGTTAAAAATTTCTCAGGATATGGCACAAATTCTGCAAAGAATGTTATGCCCAAGGCTCCAATATCTGAAATTAGAAAGCATGGGGCACAAGAATTTATGGGCACTAATTTAGAACAATTTGAAGAAGCTGACTCCTGGTTAGAAAGGCTGGAGAGGATATTTGATGAAATTAACTATCCTGCAAATCACAAGGTATCATGTGCTGTGTCCTTACTTCAAGGCATGGCTTATGATTGGTGGAAGTTTATTTTTAGACAACCTCAGTTACCTGACCCACTTACCTGGGAATTCTTTGAAGGGGAGTTCAGAAAGAAATATGTTACTGAGGCTTACAAGGAGGAGAAATTGAAGCAGTTCTTGAGTTTGAGACAAAAAGTTTTATCTGTGGCTGAATATGAAAAAGAATTTAGCCGATTATGCAAATATGTTCCTAAGGAGATGTTGACAGGAGTATTTAAATGCAGGCACTTTGAAGATGGGCTAAATGATCGAATCAAAGAAAAATTGTTCGGATTCACATCCTTAAATGTGCTAGATTTTAATCAACTGGTTACAACTGCTATGAAAATTGAAAAGTATGAGATAGCTAAAAGAGAGAGGGAGCATAAAAGAAGTGGTTCCAGGGGAGGATCATCTACTGGAAAAAGATTTAGGGGAACTCAAGGAGGTCAGCCTGCAGACTCCATTTTTAGTTTTGCTAATAAAGGAAAGAAACAAGAATTTTCTGCCAAGCTTAAAAATGAAAAGGAAGCTTCAAGAAGATAGAGTGGGGGTCAAGCACCTGAGTGTTTTCATTGTTCCAGGCACCATTGGGGTAATTGCAGGAAACTGGCTAGAGAATGCTTTAGATGTGGTAGTGCTGATCATTTCATGGCAAATTGTCCTTTGAAATCGGATTAAGGTTTTAAGCAACTGAATAGCAGGGGAGCTTCTAATGTAGCCCCATCTGGAAGAGGTAGAGGCAGAGGAAGGTTTGGATCAGCTCATCATGGATCTCAGTTCCAGAATATGTCTGAAACAGTTAATAGACCTTCTACTCAAATGGTTGCTAGACGGGCTTATGCCATGAAGGCTCGAGAGGAACAGGATGCTCCAGAAGTTATAGCTGGTACTTTTTCTCTTTATAATTGTAACATACATGCACTCATTGATCCTGGCTCTACTCACTCATATGTTTGTATTGGGGTTTCAGGTAGAGATAGGTTTAAAACACAACAGTTAGATTTTGATGTATGTGTAACTAGTCCATTGGGACATAGTATAATTGTTAATAAAGTGTGTAAAAACTGTCCTATAGTAGTTCAAGGGAGAGAGTTTCCAGCAGATTTGATTGTGTTGCCTTTTCATGAATTTGATGTAATTCTTGGAATGGATTGGTTATCCAAGCATCATGCAGTGGTAAATTGTGAAATGAAAACAGTAACTCTCAGGGATGATGAAGGAAAGGAAGTGGTTGTAGAAGGCAATTGTTCTAAGCTATCAACTAATGTTATATCAGCAATGCAAGCTAGGCATTGTCTTAAAAAAGGATGTGAAGCATTTTTAGCTTTAGTTCTTGACTCAAAAAGGGATACAGTGGAGCTTAACAAAATACCGATTGTGAAAGAATTTCCAGAAGTATTTCCTGAGGAATTACCTGGTCTTCCTCCAGAAAGAGATGTTGAGTTGTGTATTGATTTGTTACCTGGTACAGCCCCGATCTCCAAGGCACCATACAGAATGGCTCCATCTAAATTAAAAGAGTTGAAGGTTCAATTACAGGAATTGTTAGACAAAGGCTTCATCAGACCTAGTGTGTCACCTTGGGGTGCTCCGGTTTTATTTGTTAAGAAGAAGGACGAGTCTATGAGAATGTGTATTGACTATAGACAGTTGAACAAAATGACAGTGAAGAACAAATATCCTTTGCCATGAATAGAGGATTTATTTGATCAGTTAAGTGGTGCTGGTGTGTTTTCAAAGATAGATTTGTGATCAGGATATTATTAGCTCAGAGTTAAAGATGGGGATGTTCCTAAGACTGCATTTAGAACTTGTTATGGGCATTATGAATTCTTAGTGATGCCATTTGGGTTGACTAATGCACCTGCTACATTCATGGATCTCATGAATAGGGTATTCAGACCCTACTTGGATCAATTTGTTGTAGTGTTTATTGATGACATATTAGTTTACTCCAGAAATGAAGCTGAGCATGCTAAACATTTGAGAATTGTATTGCAAACTTTGAAAGAAAGTCAATTGTATGCCAAATTGAGTAAATGTGACTTCTGGCTTAAGGAAGTTTCCTTCCTAAGTCATGTTGTATCTGCTGAAGGTGTTAGGGTTGATCCAAATAAAATTGAAGCTATTGTTAATTGGAGACCACCCAGGAATGTTCATGAAATTAGAAGTTTTCTCGGGTTGGCAGGTTACTATCGTCGTTTTGTGAAGGATTTTTCTGTCATTGCTTCACCCCTCACTAAGCTGTTAAGAAAGAATACTAAGTTTGAATGGTCTGAACGTTGTCAAACAAGGTTTGAAAGGTTGAAGAAGATGTTGACTGAAGCTCCAGTGTTGACTCAACCTGTGTCAGGGAAAGAGTATGTAATGTACAGTGATGCTTCTAAGGTTGGTTTGGGTTGTGTATTAATGCAAGATGGTAAAGTTGTAGCTTATGCATCTAGACAGTTGAAACCACATGAGCAGAACTACCAGACTCATGATCTAGGACTGGCAGCTGTGGTATTTGCTTTAAAGATTTGGCGGCATTACTTGTATGGGGAAAATGTAGGATTTATACTGATCATAAAAGCCTCAAGTACTTGCTTACTCAGAAAGAACTAAATTTGAGGCAGAGAAGATGGTTGGAACTATTCAAAGATTATGATTGTATAGTTGACTACCACCTAGGAAAAGCAAATGCGGTTGCTGATGCCTTGAGTCGTAAGTCAATCGCAGTATTGATGTTAAAACAGTATAGATGGAAATTTACTTTGGATGGTGCTTTACTAGCACAGCTTAAAGTTAGGCCCATGGCTAGGCAGACAATGATTGATGCTCAGAAGGATGATGTAAAGTTACAACAGATTGTTAAAGCAGTTTGTGAAGGTGATCAATCAGATTTTTCAGTGAAAGAAGATGGTGGTGTATACTACCATAACAGGTTGTGTATCCCTGATGACATAGAATCGAAAAGAATATTGGCATAAAGCACATAATACTGCATTTACTATACATCCAGGTGGGACAAGATGTATCAAGAGTTGAAACAGTTTTACTGGTGGCCTGGCATGAAGAAGGATATTGTTGATTATGTTTCTAAATGTCTAACATGTCAGCAAGTGAAAGCAGAACATCAGTTTCTTCAGGTCTCTTGAATCCCATTCCAATTCCACAGTGGAAGTGGGAAGACATTACCATGGATTTTGTTACTAGTTTAACTCTATCTCAAAGAAAATATGATGCTGTTTGGGTAATAGTGGATAAGTTAACAAAAGTAGCTCACTTTTTACCAGTTCGAACAGATTAATCCATGGATAGGCTTACAGAATTATATGTGAATGAGATTGTACGATTACATGGTATACCTGTGTCTATAATTTCGGATCGAGATCCAAGGTTTACATCGAGATTTTGGCAGAGTTTACAGCAAGCTTTAGGAACACAGCTCAAGTACAATACAGCTTTTCATCCTCAAACGGATGGGCAATCCAAAAGGGTTATTCAGATTCTCAAAGATATGATGAGGGGATGTGTTTTGGAGTTTTCTGGAAGTTGGGATAAATATGTAGCCTTAATGGAATTTGCTTATAATAACAGCTATCAGAAGAGTATTCAAATGGCACCATATGAGGCTTTGTATGGCAGGAAATGTAGAACTCCAGTCTGCTGGACTGAGTTGACTGAATGTAAGTTAATTGGTCCTGACCTTGCTAGAGATATAGAAGAAAAAGTTCAAGTTATCAAGCAGAGGCTGAAAGAAGCGAGTGACAGGCAGAAATTATATGCTGACTTAAAAAGAAAAGATATCGAGTACCAAGTGGGTGACAAAGTATTTTTGAAGGTATCTCCTTGGAGAAAAGTGCTTAGATTTGGGAAAAAGGGAAAACTCAGTTTGAGATTCATTGGTCCGTACGAAATTCTTCAAAGAGTCAGACCAGTAGCTTATAGATTGGCTCTTCCTATGGAATTGGCCAAGCTTCATGACGTGTTTCATGTATCTATGCTTCGAAGATATCGCTTGGATGAATCTCACAAGTTGCAAGTTCAAGATATTCAATTACAGCCATATTTCACGTACGATGAGGAACCGAAGGAAATCCTAGCTAAGGAAACCAGACAATTGAGAAACAAGCAGATCCCTCTGGTTAAAGTACTTTGGCAACATCATGGTATACAAGAAGTAACATGGGAACCAGAGGCAGCCATGAAGAAGCAATATCCCCAGTTGTTTAATTCAGGTATGAATTTCGAGGACGAAATTCCTTAAGGGGAGAGAATTGTGAGACCCTTACTTGACCCTAACTGAATTTCATGTTTTGAGAGGAGTTTTTATTTGATTAAGATTAAGAATTTAATGAGAAATTCGTATTAATTAGTGGTTAAGGGATAAATTATGTTTTATTTATTATAATGGCATGGAAAATAAATTGATTAGTGTGATTTAATTTTAATTGAGGGTTTAATTGAAGTATAATTATTGATTCGGGGTAAATTGGTAATTATGACATTTTATAGGGTCAATTGAGAATTTAAGAATAGTGGAGAGGCTAATGTAAGGAAGAGGTTAAATGATGGGGTTGAATTAGGAATAGATTAAATTGTGGGGAATAATTTATGGCATGGAAAGAAGTGGGTGTTAATAATGTGACATGCAAAATTTGAAAGGATCACTGGGGGAATTTTCCTTATTATTATATAGGCTGAAACTTAGTGGATGGAAAGAGAAAATTGAGATGGTGGTGAGTGTTGGTCGGCTAAGCTTGTTGAAGAGAGAAAGTTTCATATTTCTCTTGCTTGATTAATCAAGATCTCTAAGAAATCTTAAAGAAAACTTCATGCATGAAAATTATTCAAGAAGATTTTGATATAGATTATAAAGGTATGGTTTAAATTTTGGATATCTTTATCTTCTTCTTCTTCTTCTTCTTCTTCTTTTCCTTATGTGGATTTCAGATGGGTTTGGTTGCTGGAAATAATGGTTGGAGATGATTTTGTGTTGTAGTTAAAGAAGGAGGAGATAGAAAGGATAAAGGGAAAGGAATTGCTGAAAATTAATTGGTTAAAGTAAAGTTAGGCCAAGGTATGGGATTAGGCCTACCTTAATGCATGTGAATTTGGTTGTTGCATGTGAATATGGTTGCTGGAACTTGTTGTGATTAAATTGAATTTGTAGTAATTAAAAAAGAGTTCAATGTATGAAATGTGCATGAAGAGATGAGATGAAAATTCTGACCTATTGACTGAAAATTTAGTGTAAGTTGTAATAGAGACCTCTACTTGTAACAAATAAAATTTTTGTAGTTATATAAGACATTTTCCTACAAAATTGAAGAAGGAACCTACCTTCAATTTTGCCACTAGTTATTTTTTTATGATTTATTGAATTTAGGAGAACTTTTAAATTCGGATTCTGGACCAGGTTGGGGAAAAATTGAGATATCTGTATGTACAATGATCAGAATGACATGAAATTAATTCCTATGAAAAATAGACTCATAAATACACATTGTATATGAAGGAAGTAATGCCTAATTTTATTTCTAAGTATTTCAAATAATTAGCATGAAATTCGTTGAATCTGTTTGGACTGTTAAGGTACAGATGTTGGTATTTTGGGCATAAGTATTATTAGAGAAGTAAAGATCTTATTCTGTAAAATTCTTGGTAAACTAGATACCTAGGAGTACGTTTTTTATGAAGAAATGTTGGTCTAAATCCCTCTTGATTTTATGCTATGAATTTTTATAAGTGACAGCTAATACTGTTTTGGTTCCATGAACAGCCTATAGTATTTTTCAAATATCTTGAGCTATAGGTAAGATATTAAGGTTAATTTTGATGCTATGGAAACTAGACACATAGGGGAATAATATTGTAGAAGATCATATAGCCTAAAAATGATATTTTCAAATTCATTTGTGGCTCATAAATTGAGTCCAGAATGCTGCCATGTGCAGATTTTTAATGTACTTTATTTTATGGTTTTCAATTAATTGAGCTAAATATGTGTTTATGTGATTACAAAATGAATTGGATAGGGCATGTAATATGACTATTAATGCAAGATTATATGTATACATATACATTCACACGTGTACTTGGGTAAGGACTTGTGATGAAATTTTGTACATGATTGTTTTATGCAATTAATCTTACATATTCATACTCTAATGATAGAGTGAATTATATTTGAACATGCACTTACACTGTGAAACAAGAAATACTATATATGACTATGTTTATGTGTCATGCCTGAATGATAACATAATAAAGTATATTATAATGATGTTATATATTCCTATTCACTAGGGATTATGTATTTGTATACATGATCATATATATATATACGATATGCTATATTGTAAAGTATTAATAATGAGCACTTGAATAGGTATGATGCATTACTTGATTAACATATCATGATTATGCTAATATGAGATATCTAATGATGGTATATAAAAAGTAATTGTATCATAAAATGAACTTACATATGCAGTTATGTCATAATAACAATATAGCTATCATATGATTATACATGTGCAAAATGAACACTATAAGTGCAAGCATGATATATGAAAGAAAGATTAAATAGAATTTGCCTGCAGTTATAGTTCAATTGTGGATAGACAGGTGCCTATAGGGATATTGCAGCTGCCACAGTCGACCATTTTAGGTCCACAGTATAGTTGATCCTGGTGGATCTTGCACAACTCATTTGGGCTGTTGCTTGACATTTTGGGTCCTTGACCGGTCCACCGTATAGTTGGCCCTAATTGGGTCCATAGTTTTGATACCCTCGTGTATCCACCGATCCCGTTATCCACTCTTAGAACCTAAGCAGGCTAAAGTAAAGCAATAATGTTTCACAGTTAATCACAGTATGAATTATGCATCTGATATATGATTTATCATGTTTAACAGTGGTTTCTTAAGCATGTATTGGTATCTGTATACATTATATACATATCTCATTATGAATTGTATGTATTCAAGTATACTGAATTAAATGTGAAGGGTTATCTTGTTATGCAAGCTATTATATTTTATATTTTACCTTGTTCTGACATGTAAATATTATTATTATTATTATATTGTTTTGTATATCCTATATTTTTGACGACCACTGTGAGTGGTTGTCTTTCATGTTTAGAATCCCCACTAAGTTGTATAGCTTAGCACGGGTTATTTTGATCCGTGTAGGTTTTGGTAGTCAAGGCTTTTGCACAGGAACTATTTCTGCATCAGGACAGGCCAAAACCAGTCTATAGAAGTTGATGTAGGAAGTTTTGTTAAATATTGCTTAGTTCCTTACCTGTTTAATATGTATAAGTGTTCTAATATATCTATATGTATGTTATATAGAAGTGATGGTTGTAATAAGCTTATAGTGAGAATGCTAGTTTATGCATGCATCTAGAAGCTATAATACTTTATATAAATGTGCTGAAATGCTGAATGCTATGCATGAAAGATGTGAGAAACCTAATTAGTATATTAGTTATATGATTATATGGATAAGATGACGTGAATGCTTATAGATGTTAATTGAGAAAATTACTTAAAATAACATGATTTTAGTAGATTGCATCATATATATAGTAAAGTTGTAGTTTAGGGTGTTTCACAAAGCATTAACACTTTAATCTTAAAATCAAACATTTTAACAATAAAAACTACTAAAAAAACCTAAAAACACATTGATCAACATATTTGTAAATCAAAGTTATCAAACACCCCATAATTAACCTTTGCTCGTCGTTGAGCAAAATTGAACAAACCAAATTCCCGAAATAATTAAACTTCAAACTAAGAATTATACAATTTCAAAATCATGCTCAACAGTTAACAGTAGCACTGGATGACATTCCAACTAAGTTAAATTTAAGCAAGAGAATATAAATCAATTTCTACAAGTGTGTACAGTAACAAAACATCTTAATCCTTTTAAAACCAAAACAACAACATAATTTAGTGCCAAGCTACATGATTAATGTACATCAAAATGCACATATGGTTTTGCAATTAAAACTCAAGAAATTCCATAAGCCTTTCCTTTAGCATCGGAACATTAAGATTATCTCTGCTAAAAAACTCAAAAACAAAAAGAGAATCACTAGGACTTCATTAAGGTTGTAATGTGGTCATAGTAAGGGTTAAACAAAGAATGGGCAGTGGTAAACAAGAAGAATAGCCACCTTCTGACTTTAAAGACCAATATTTTCTAAAATCCACTTTACTTAACTAATAACACCTCAATTAACCATTCTTGCTCAAACAAACATACAATACATCAAAGTACTTAAAAGAAAAGTTACTAAAATTCCCATCATACTTTCACAACTCAACCATATTTAGAAGTTAAAAATGCTTTTTTCCCTTGTAAATACCCCCATACTTAAATGTTTACTATAGATTGATAGCTTTTGATTTAAATTTTCTTTCTTTTCTTATTAATGTACAAAAATGTCCCTAATATTTGTCAAAAAGAGCAATTTTGGCCCTAATGTTTAGTTACGAGCAATTTTACCCTTAAAGTTATCAAAATGGAGCAATTTTGCCCATTCAATCCTTAGTTTGACCATATTCCATCTTTTGATCATTGAAGTGGGTATGATGTAAAATTTTGTTGGAATGACGTCAAACTAACTATTTCGTTACTTCAGGGGTAAAATTTTTCCCTTAGTAATGGTTAGATTGTTAAAATCTAGTTCAAGATATGATTGGCTAGCTATAGGGACATTAATAGCTATGGTAGGATTGTACCGATCTCCTATAGTATTTGATATGCTCTGTATTCTGTTATGTGAGAAATTATCCTTCAGGGTCATTTTTCAATCTGCACTGTAGACCTGTGGGAACCACACCTTATATATCAGGTTTGAGGATTTCTATCGAGATTGTACTAGGGGTATAAATGTAAAAATAAGCTAAAAGTACAAAAAGAAAGGTAAAAATAAAGTTTAGAATGAAAAAGGATCTAATTGAAAGTAAATGAAAAGTTTAGGGATAAAATGGTAATTTCTCCAAATATTGAATTTAATGAGTAAAAATGACAAAAAATGAATAAAGAGTAAAAAAGGAAAGAAATAATGTGCAAACAATCAAAAAATGAACTTTTGTAAAATTGGAAGGACTAAAATATAATTTTATATGAAAAAGTTAAAATAAGGACGAATTGGTAATTAATACGAGCAAGACAAAACACAATGGCAATAAGAGAGATAAACTAGCACTTCCTCAAGGATCAATAATAGTAGCAAGGTCAAAGAAGCTTAAAGAATTCCTATACGCATTCATGCGACCTTATGTGGAGAAGATGCAAGTTCAAGAAGAGAAAGAAGCTAAATTGGACTATGGAGAAAAGTTTAGGATGAATGGTGCAATGGGCCTTCAATCTACTTTATTTAGTTTCTATTCATTGTGTAACATGTAATTAAGTATATTTGGGCAGCCTAGAACCTAAGAGAATGAATTGGGTTAGTTTTAGTTGGGTTATTTTATTTTGGGCTTATTTGACTATTTTGGGTAGTTTAAGTAGGTAGGCTAAAGTTGGGCTTATCCCTTCTAAAGAGTTGGGCCAAAATAACTATTTGAGGCTTAGAATAAATAAGGGGGCTAAATTTTACATGGGAGAGCTGAATTTTAATAGGGTTGGGTCAGATTTAGGTTTAGGCCCACATTGGTGAACTTAGGGTCCTAAATTTTAGGAATGGATTTTTCTTGATAAATACTTATTATTTTGGGATATTATTAAGTAGAATTTGAGGAAGAAATAATAGCTTGACCATATCTTTAAAGGGTTGGTTGGAATTCACTTATAACCAAGATTGTGTCTACATTCATTCTTTCATTTTCTTAGGATAATTATGCATATTTATCACTAGCTTTTAGGATTATTTTTAGATTGTATTTATCTTTATTTCTTTATGTACTTAGTCCATATTGTGGCCAAATACATGTAGATAAAGGTAAAAAATTATCTTTGTTATTTATTTCATTATTTATCTCTTAGAGTTAGTATTTGATTTTAATTCATCTAGGGAGAGGTGGCTGCCTAACCTATATAAAGGGTTGAATTCTTCATTTATAATGCATTTGATTTTTGATTAATGAGATTTTCATTCTGCTTGGCCGAATTTGTGAGAGTTGATTTTTATTGATTCTTGCTATTGCATGAAGAATTAGACTTAGGCAATTTGCATGATTAATGTATGCTTAATTCTTCTTCTTCTTCTTCTTTTCTAAATCAATCTATTATAAACATTCCCAATCAATCTTGTTTGGGGATTTATATTGGGGATTTATTATCTTGTTTATGTTCAATATTCATGGTATGTTGGCATTCTAGTTTGGCACATAGGCTGGGGTTCCTCATCAGTAATTTTGTATGCCAATAAATAAATATGGAGTGAAAATAAGTAAACTAGTGGTAATTTTGTAATTAAAGTGTGAAAAGGGCAATTTCATAATTAAATGAATTAAAGACTAAATTGAAAAGTTTACCAAAGTAATGGTATTAATTTGTATTGAATGTAAATTACATTGATAATTATGTTTTTGATAGAAAATTTTTGAATTTTATATAATTAATGCAATTATGCATGTGAGGAAATTCTTTGATTTAGTCACCACCGAGCATATTTAATGCTCAGCATGTAGCATTTATTACATGTAGGTTCTGAGAAGTGAGTGGAGCATAGTACACAAGGGAGCAAAATTTTGAAGGAAATGGAGATAGTTGAGATTATTATTTTGTTTTGGCATGTATATATTTAGCAAATTTTGAAGTAAATGATTGAAGTGTATTTGAATAGTGGTTATGTACATGTAAATATGTGTTTTGTCAAAAAGTGGAATTGAATGAGTGTAATTTGATATGAGATTCGATGAATTGATATATTCTATTTATAAATTGTTATGCCTCTGAGGGGTTGTGGATTGTCTATTTTTCAGGTTACGTAGGTAAGTTTTTAAGTCGTTGAAATTTTTAATTGGTAAATAATTAAATTGTACAGTTATAGGTCATCGGAAAGTTTGAATTGTAATCATTATTGATGGGAAAGAATTGGTGATTAATGGATTAATTGGTTCAGTATATGATTATAAGTATATAAAAAATTTTTTTTGGCTTATTGCTTAAATCAACGGTCAAAGTTATAGTAATGGTGCCATAGTATAGCTCACCTGTTTGCTCATGCCTATAGTAAATTACGATTAGCACATGAGCGTCCGTAGTATGCTAATGACTAAGATGAAATAAGCTCACATTACTTACCTGAGTATAAAATACAAGTAAGAGGATTGAAATATATATGGTTATGTTAAAGTATATAACTTTTTATCTATAATCTGATAAACCATTGAAGTGAATCAAGGGACTAAACATGAACAATTGTTGACATTTAAGCTGTAAGAGAACCTACACATATTACTACTATATGGATCATAAATGCATGAGGATTGCTTAAAATAATTATGTTTTGATGTGAGTTTGATGATGTGTGAAAGCTACTCTAGGCAAATTGCAACAAGGTACGTCATTGAGAATTATCAATGAGTTATGTAAGTTAATGTTTTATAATTGATTCAACCATGCTATGATGAGTAGTTTGACTCATTATATGACTAGATATGAATACCCAAAGAGTATGTACTGCTATGATTCAAGTTGCCTTTATATGCGCACACACACACGCACACACACACACACACACACACACACACACATATATATGGGCATGCATATAATATTATGAAGATTTTTAGTTACAACAACTACACTTTCATAATCTCTTCATTGGCTTCATGCATAATTCTAAGTATGATGAGATAGATCGATGAAGGTAATATTTTATTGTGTTTGCATAATCATGTAAACCACTACGATATGTATGAATGATGTTGATGCAACTATGTGACGACATGACTTGCATCCATATGTAATGGAGCCTAAAGCTCAACATTAATGTATGATAAGAATGATATACATTCTTTTATGAAAAGTGGCTTTAAGCCAAATGATGTGCTAAGTAAAGAAGAATATGTTAAATTAAAGATGTTCTTAAGTGGTTAAGCCTATGAGTCTTAGTTTAGTTATGGATTAGATAGGCATGCCTAGAGGGATACAATTGCAGCTACAATAGTTGACCCCATTTAGGTCTTGTTCCTTAATGGAACCATTGTTCGACCCCATTTGGGTCCATTATTTGTTCCTTGCTGGAACCATAGCTTGACCCCGTTTGGGTCTATTGTTAGATATCTTCGGATATCCTTGTTTGATACCTTTGGGTATCCATTGCTCCCGTTTTCCACCTTTCAAACTAATACTTATGCAGGCTATTAAAGATGATAAAATGTACATAAGATAAAGTAAAACATGCATTAATTTCTTCACTTATGTAAGGTAATCACGATGAATGGCCTATTATGTTGTTTATCTTAAATTTCCCTTTGGCTATAAAACTGTCTCTATTAAATGAAATGCTATGTTCATTATGATATGATTTTGAGTTAGTTCTACCAATGGGTTCCACGGTGAATAGTTTGGCCATTTGGGCCACAAGCTTACAATATTATATTAAAAGTTATACAAACCGTAGTATACATAATGATTTTCAGGTATGTGGAAGTTATGACATGTTTGCATATGGTATGAAGACTTTGTCTATTAATCATGATATGTAATACATGTTCGTTGAAATGGCATGCAAACCCGTTAGTATGTATATGAAAATTTATACATGTATATGCATATGTATGATTCTTATATAAACCAAAGTGCAAAACATGATATAATATGATGTGGTATGATGTTTAAATTGTAATGATAAGATATCATTAAGGGATAAGTGTGTATGAACCTGAAATGAGAATTGTATAAAAATATATGAAGAAATCATGTCTAACAATAACTCTATGGTTGTTACATGGCATAAGCACTCCCATGTGCATGGATATAATGTTGAATGCATAACTTATGTAACAATGTGATTAATGCATTAAGTTAAAGTTTTGTACTATCAATAATCTGGATGTTTGAATTTTGAAGTAAGGATTAGGAAGGGTATGAATCAAACTAGTTTAAAGAAAGAAAAGAAGTAAGATGATGATAGTAAATTGGCAAGTTTTGAAATAAGATAATTTACAGAATGTTCTAGATGTTAGTAAATATGGTATTCTTATTAATTTTGAGGACTTCCCCAAAATGTTCATTATGAAATGATCAATATAATAGACTCATATGTTATTTTGTGTTATATAGGAAGTTGTATATGATAAGATAAATTATGGAAAGAAGTTATCTATAGAGTTTTTTCCCTACTAAGCTTTATAGCTTAGCACGGGTTTGTTTATCCGTGTAGGTTTCAGGATAACTATAGTGGCTTGACCACCATTGAAGAGAAGATCTGGCAGATTGCGGTTGCCTTTGATGATTTCAACATGTTTAGAAGGCCACTTATGTTATGATTCTTTATTTATAAGTTTGATTTATTTATATTATGGCATGTAATTATGGCTTGTCCTATAAGTACTATTATTATTTCTACTTGATCTTCACTAGGTTATGATGATGATTGATCATTATCCATGGTTAGTGGATTAAGGTGTTACATGATAGGGGTGGAAGGCTGTGGGGATGAATCGTAGGTGGGGTAAGGTTACCACCGTCAAGATGGAAAGAAGAGCGGTGGGGTAGGTGAGAAAAATATCTTACCTAGGATTATGGTTGGAGTTATCCGTGTTTTCTAAAATATTCTATTATTAAATAAATTTATTAATTTTAAAAATTTATTTTTAATAATAAAATTAATACCGATGGATTTACTGATTGAAACATCCATCGTAACAATTTGTAAATCTTACGCCTTATATAACTGTTGCTAAAGAGAGGGACCAAAACTCCTGCCTTTATTTACTGATGGATTAGAAAAATCATCATAAATCTATCGCTAAAACATTAAAACACAAAACTACTACTTATATTATCGATGAAAATTCCATCGCTAATATAACTAAATTGGTAAATTTCTTTAATGACGAAACATTCCGTCGATAATATGTCATAAAAATTGGCAAAATTATTCCCACCATTTTCATCGATGGATTTTCAAATTCATCACTAAAATTTTTACCATTTTCCAGCTCTTTCTTTTTTACCGACGTATTTAAAAATTGGTCGCTAAACCATCGGTAATGTGTCTATTTTAGCGATGAAATTTTAATCCATCGGTAAATTCCATCAATAAAATTAAATTTTTTGTAGTGTTATTACATAAGTAAATCATTTAGCGGAAAAATAAAATATTGTACATAAATTGGAGCATTAATTTAGGATTGAAAATATTGGTTCCCTTATGCATTTTTTACAATTTTTTTTCTTATTATATGCTATTGGGCTAAAAATTGGACATTGGTCCATTTTATTTTGAAAACCCTAATTAATTAGTAAAAATAGTTTGTGAATTTTTATCAATTATTGTGCAAAAATTATTTTATTACTATCTATTATATTCCAAAATAAATCCAAAATGAATAATAAATCAATAAATTATTAATAAAATGAAATAGAAAAATGAATGAATAAAAGGGTTAAATCGTCTATGAGGATCCTTCGAGGTTGTGAGGCCTCTACTTATACCCTAGGAGAATTTATGTGAGATTAAATGGTAATACGATTGATATATGCTTGATTAGTCAATGTATTATAGGTTGGGTCTTAAAGGTAATTATTTTAAAAGAGAAAGGGTAATATGGTTATTTTACGTAAAGTCATGCACGTGCATAATTCAAAAGAACCATAATATGGGGTCTCAATCGAAATAAAAGAGAGAAATTTTTGGGGTAAGAATAAGAAATTGAAGAAAAGTAGGGAGCTAAGTGAAACTTAATTAAGACCAACAAAGTAGGCCAATGGGATGTGAACACCTAGCCTCCCTAGAATTTTCTTGAGAAAGGAAGAAAACATAAGATATTTAAGAGAAAGAATGGTCAAACACTCTGGAGGAAAAAATGGCTATTCTTCTCCCTAAATAACCCTTAAATAACCTATAAAATCCAAACATAACATTGATAAGGAGAGAGAAATTAGTGGTTAGGCAATCTTAAGGTAATAACCTCTTTTTCTTTCTTTTTTAGATTCATAAAAAAGATAATTAGACATTGAATTGAGGTAGTAGATAAATTTTTAAATCTGTAATTTATTCTATGTAGAAGAAGAAAAAATCAAGGGTAAAGAAAGGGAAGGTGAATAGGAGTGAAGAAGGTGTTTTGCTTATCAAACGGTATGGGAACTTTTAGCATTTTTGTGTATGTGTTTGCTTCTGTATAATGCATTTAAATGGTATGTTAGAAGTATTAATGAGAATTAAACATGGACATAATGTTTAATTATGCATAAGAACTGAAATATATGAGTTATTCTTAAGATAGCAAAAATCTGTCCTAGGGTGTTCACTTGACCTGGCGAGACTATTTTCCCTATAAGTTGAGCTGTAGAGTTTTAAATTGTGTAATTCAAGTTGGGATAGAAAGTAAATTCATTGAACAAAATGTTTTATGAAGAATTATAAGTTTGGTTATTTTTGTAAAATTGTTAAAAACTAGCTTGAATTCTAGTAGTGTTTGCTACCTTGTCATTGGGAGTAGTCCATGCTTTTTGATGAATATCTTAAGATTTAAAAGCTCAAATGGAATTATTCTTAATTTTATAAAACCTATAAACATAGAGTAATAACTTTGTAAACGACCACTTTGCTTAGAAATCCCATTCACTATGTTAAAAATTCATCAAAAAGTAAGGTAAAATGGTTGCCAATTGAGAAAAGAATCAACCTGGCAGGGACATCCCATCATCCTAACCGGGTCACAAGCTTTTACACCAAATAGAACAAATCAACCTAGAAGTAATAGAACATATCCCCACTGAGTCACCCTTTATCTTAGCTTAAACTAGAGTTTTATGTCTTGAAACGCTATCGAAACTTACCTAAACTTTTCCAAATACCTTTAGAGCACTTTAAACATAAAAAATAATGATAATTTGTGCCATGAAATGCATGTAAGGTATTATGGGTTATTAAAATAGAGTCATAAAATGGGTATAAGTATAAGAAGCCATATGCCCATGAGAATGATTATGTTATTACTAAGTCTATATGTCAACATTATGCTTGTGTACTAAAGTAATTAGATTATACGAATTATAAATAAAGATGTACACACTTGAACATGCATAAACATATGTAAATATGTAAATGAATTAATTATGTCACTATTAGACTTACATATCAACCTTATAAATGGATACCAATGTGCTTGAATATGAAAGTACAAATGAGCTCATGATTGATAATACTTTAAAATGATTACTTAAAGATGCTTGTGTGTACATAAATTGATCTATAGGATTGTTAAGCCTAAATATCAATTCCATGCATGTATAAAAGATGTAGCTAAATTACAAGAGTTTATAGATATGTATAGACATAAGTATAATATATGAACTTCTATGAATATGTGTTGAATCAAGAATGAGAGTGACATGTATGTTAGAGTAAATATATTGGTTATATCATTTTGATTGGGTATGCTAGATATGCTAATTCAATTGGACATGTAAAAATATATTCAAATATAAGGACATATAGGATATGTACATGATAAATCATATAGATATGAATACATATTTATATATGTGTATATTAGTTTCTATATAGTTATAGTAATTATGGACATGATATGTAAGTGTGGCAAAGAAATGTGCAAGCATGAAAATATATGCATACTTAATATATGTTTTAATCATATGTTATGCTTTGCGGATAAGTGGGGGAGCAGATTTTTATATGCATATTGTTTGAATAGTGAGGCAAATGACAGTATAAGAATAAGTACCTTGTTTATATACATGTGAAGAGTCTTATGCTTTTGTATTGGCTACAAGTATAGTATGTGTTTATATGGAAATGTATATGATTTTATGCTCATAAATGTGTATATACGAATGAGCTAAAGACATAAACTATTTAAAGGAGAAAGCAAAAAAGATTAAAGAAAGAGGTTATAGTTGCCTTTGTCTATGTCTAGGTTGTGTCTAGATAGGCATACCTATAAGGGTATACTGCAACTGCCACAATATTAATCCCATTTGGCTCCATAGGATTGACCCCATCTGGGTCCACATGTTTAATGCCTTTGGGTATCCTTATTATACCTTCTGGTACCACAGTAACCCATTTTCCACATCTTTAGAGAAATGCAGGCTTAATATAGGAAATAGTTACAATATTATAGTGTAATATGGAGCCTCATAACTTAGTTACAATATTACTTATATACGAACCCATGCATAATAAATAGAAGATATAAAAATTAGATGAAGCTATATGTTGATCAAGTGGTTATTTAATATTATAACATTACATGTATCTAAATATAATTGGAATTACCTAATACTTTTTTGCACTTAGGATCATAAATTATGTACAAAAATAGGCATAATTATTTAATAGGTTGTCATTAATCACATTATGAACTTACATTCCTTAATATTATATGCTACAATTTGGTATTAGTAATTTATGTTACAACTCATGACTAATTTAGATATAATACTATTCATTATATGTACGAACACTTAGTATAGAAACACACAACTTTAGATGCAACTTTGAAGTGATATATGAATTTGGTGCAACATATGGCTATTAAATGTTAACAAACTAGAAACTCATATGTGTAATGAATAAGGGACATAGTGATAGTAACACACTTAGGCCCAATCTTAAAATGCATTAAATACATAGGATTATAATAAAAATATAGGTTTGATAGAGGACTTGGGAGTTAATTAGGCATGCATATAGAGCTATGTGATTAGCTTAATCACATGCAAATTGTTACCTGAAATTAGCTATGAGTTAGGTTGCATGTACGCATACACATGAAAGTCACGTAAGTCACTAAGACTAACTAAGAATAATAAATATGAAACACATATGCCAAATTGATATATGTATCCTTAAGAGTGTATGAATGTTTTCAAATGAAATAAGGAATGAATAAGCCAATAGTTTGGTAATGGATGTAAAAGGTATAATATAAGTGCATGAAGTAATAAAGCTAGATAAAATTGTCAAAGCACGCAATTATGTAGCCTATGTGATTTTGCATATAGGATTACTTGTTTTAAAAGGATGATTTAATTTAATATAAATTCCATTAACCAACAAATTAAGATTTATTTGGTAATATAATAATTAAGCATTATAAAGGTGCCTGCATACTACTCTAAAATGTTATGAGCACACTACCTATTGATAATACTACCTTTTGTGTGTGTGTGTGTACTCGATGGATGACTTCTGTAAGAGGTCATCTTTATGGTTTTATGTTCCCCACTAAGCTAGTAAGCTGAAAGCTTATGCAGGTTCAGGTTAAGGAAGCTGAGTTCAGGGACCAACTGCAATATTAAAAGGTAACACAATGAGGAAGATGCTAGGATTTTCTTAAAAGTTAAAAATCATGTTCTAAACATTCATAACATCATGGCATTACTACTGAAAAAATTTATTTTACCAATTGATTTTTACTTATGGAATTATGCTTTTTACCAATGAAAAATGAATTATTAACGATTTTTTATTATTTTACCAGCGAAATGAATCTATCGGTAAAACATGCATAGGTAGCAATTTATTTATAGAAAATTCCACCAGTAAATATTATCGATGGAATTGTAAAAAACATTCCGTCAATATTTTTATTAAAAATTTGTCAGATATTTCATCGCATTGACCGTCACCGATGAAATATTGCATAGTAAACCATCGTAAATTTAATGAGTAAATTATTAATTTATTTTAGTATAAACAACGATGGATTGTTTTCATCAATAATTTTATCAGTACATATATTTAGTATAAATATTAAAATTATCAAAATGGCAGCGATGCATTTTTTCATCGATAATTTATCAGTAGCATAGAATTTTCTATTTATTTTTTATAATTTTTTGCAAAAATTATATATTTTCTATTTGGAAATCCCAAATTGAACATAATAAATTCAACAAAAAGTGTTAAATTTAAATTAAAGATATATATTAATTAATAATTTTAATATATAACAAAAACAATATGTATAAAAAATTATCTAAAATTTTATTTGTACAAATATTATGTAAATTATAGTACTAAAAATAAAAGGTCTATTTACATGCAAAACATAAAATTCAACATTTAATGCTCTTAGAATATCTTGAAAGATAATGAAAACTACAAATTACTAAACATATCCTAAGCATGCAACCACCACGTTCATCAACCTTTAGTCTAAGATTTGAAACTAAGACAATAATTAATTGCAGTACATCATATGATGGCTCAATTTGAAACTTGATGGTGATCTATGATAGCATACATAACATTCAGGCTCATCTACTAATCTGTCTTCAATATCTTATGCAAATTCCAAGTTAATCTACTTCAAGTTTTGGTATCTAGGCTACAAAACACAAAAAACACAACTAAAACTCTTCTATTTCTTAAGTGGGAAACTTCAAGCATCTCTCAATTCTTTATAACCTGAAGAAAGGAAAAATAACAATTCTTACTGATATCATAATCCATAACCTCTTGAAATAAGATCACTACATGTGCATATGCATAACTCTTATTTTCTAATGCAAACATTTTAAAACGAGAAGGACCAAGATGGCTAGGTAAAGCCATACTAGCCATACCTGGACCACCATATAACTTTCTCATTGGCATTTAATACAGATAGAGGCAAGATTTGGATCATTCTTATTTTTATGGATTTTCATTCATAATATGACCCATAAAGAAATTTTCAGTGATCACCACTATAAGTGTTGCAAATGCAAAGCGTAATCCACATATGAGCAATGAGGATCCCATGATATGTTTTATATTGTAGATTGACATTTTCACATAAAAGATTTAAACTTGGGTTGGATGCTCAATCATTTTCCACTGCATATTGGACGAGGAGAGCAAAAGACCCACTAAAGCTACAATATATAAGAACATGAAGTGAGTAAAAAATTGAAGTTGTATAGGATGTAATCAGGTAGTAAATTACAAATATATTATATTATAACACTAATGTCCTTAGGTTTTTCTAGTCAAACTGAGAATATAAATGTGAGGGCCCAATCTTTACCTTGGTAGGAATTATATTTAATTAATTGATATTATGTGTTAAATTAATGTTTTGAATGGTTATTGCCACATTGGGTTAAAGTTTCATGAAGGGTAATATTGTAATTTAAGTGAAAATAATAAGTAAAGGGTTAAATGATTGATAAAAATTGATGTTGGGGGTAAGATTATGATTTAATATTGATTTGGGATCAAAGCATAAATTAAAAGATTGGATGGGTTAGTCTTTGAGAGAGAAATTGAGAAAGGGGTTAAATGGTAATTTGGGGTTCTTCTAGAGGCTTCCTTATGTGTGCACCATGATGAATATCATCATCTATTCAAAGGAAATCCATCTCTCTCTCTCTCTGTGTGTATGAATCTGGAATTAGGTTTTGGTAAGAGAAATCTCTCCCTTCTATCTCTTTTTTATTAATGAAAGATTTCATGAAAGCAAGAAGGAAAATTTAGTATTTTTATGTTATTTGTAGTAGCAGAGCCAAGCAAAGATAAGGGCAAAGAGATATTGAAGGAGTGAAGAAATCTCAGTGTTCAGGTTTGGGAATACTATTTGGTTTATGCCGTGCATGAAGTTATCTATAGATAGATTGATAAAAATTAGGGTTCTCTGAGAACAAGATTCTTTAAACCAGTGAAACCTTTAGTTTAGGGTTGAGCTAGTTGAGTGATAATGAGATCTAAGATAAGTGTAGAAAGAGATTTATTAGCTCATTAAGCATCACTGTGAATTGATATGCATAATTGAATATGTTCTTATAATGCACGGTCAAGTAGGTATTATGTTCATGTAGATGCAGGGCCATGCAAGGCTTTTTGCCTTGTGATGTACGGCCATGCAAGGCTTTATGCCTTGTGATGTATGGCCAAGTAGTGTCTCCTTGTATGTGATGCACGGCTAAGTGTCTTTGTATACTAT
The DNA here is from genome assembly GCA_037975025.1 of Excoecaria agallocha. NCBI lineage: Eukaryota > Viridiplantae > Streptophyta > Magnoliopsida > Malpighiales > Euphorbiaceae > Excoecaria > Excoecaria agallocha. Next base: position 92,594,401 of record CM075807.1, on the reverse strand, counting down.
AAGATGCATGTCCAAGCATTGTTTCACGCTATGTGATGCACGACCAAGTTACACTACACTGCTCTTTACCTTATCACCTTATACACTCACCTTGATTACCTAACAAAATGCTTCCTCATTTTTTTATAACTCAGCCTGTTGGTTTTTATCTGTTACATACATCTCATACATAAACAGAATTTGAAATTTTTTAACCAATAAATCTTATCTTGCCATGAATTTACAATATACATATTAATGGGAATAAGAAAAATCACCTTTGATTTTTTTTAATAGTTGATTTTCCTTCGCACCGGGTTGTTGTAAACCACAGTGTCCAAAATCGAACACCTCCAATGAGTAATCCACACTAGAGAAGGATTGAATGAACCAACTAAGGAAGAGAACAAGGGCTGGCCAAAATTCCCTAGATTCTAGCAAGGGAAGTGGCAGCTAGGGTTGAGAGAAAAGAGAGAAAATGTTTTCTCTTAATTGTTCACACTTAACCCTAATACCCTATCACTTGGATTTTTATAGTTAGGTTAAAAATCCAACTTCATAATAGGATTGAGCTCTTTAAAATTGCTGGAGAAATATTAATTGGGCTTCTAGAATTATTAATAATTTATTTGGGCTCAATTAAATCCAATTTATTCCCTTTCACAAAAGACTATGCACAAAACCCGCAAACTAGGCCCTTTGTGCATATACTTAGATTTAATTACCCAAATGAATTTAAAATACAACAAAATTAAATATGTAGGCTCCATAAAAATTATGAAATCTATTTAATTTATTTTGGTCCAATAATTAGACCTCTAAGACCTTCTGTTTGTAGTTGGTGTGTAACCCTTCCTTTGGAGGGTTTCTACGCCAACTTCACTTCTTTAGGCCTCTATAATTCTTCCAATGGATCTATTAATTATTATATCAGCCCTATAACACTTATAGTCCAATAATAATTAATTATGAAATATATTATTTCAATTAGGTCCATTTTACAGAACATTTCTAAAAAGTTCTGCGAACAATTTTACTTGATCATAATTAATTAAACTCTTTAATTACTTATTCTCTTATTCACTTCTCTATCCCCATAATAATATCAAATATTATTATCTTTGTCATTTTACCATTTTATCCTTTTCTATATATGTGTATGACTTATTGGGTTCCTATCCATATTGGCAGTATAATATGTAATTGTGAGTTCTATTTAAAACTCACATGATTTAAACTCCTTTAAATCATTTTATCAATCCTTATTGATATTTATGATACATTATTATACAAGTCATGATTGGCCTCTATCTAGACATCATGACTACCCAAATGTTAGGAAAGTCAAGTGGTTTGACTATATCCTTCCATAGAACAGTTATCGTGCAATTACTCCTTTCACCACTCTTATCTCAATTAGATTCTGAGTATGGATTTCTGTCAACTCATGTGAATGTAATTATGTATGTTCTATTAATTTAACCATTGTTCCCAAACTGCCCTTCATGGATCTCTATCCATCTTGGCATATTACTCTGGCCAGAGATTCTCTGAAGAAGGCAATTATAGAATCATGCGAGTTAACTTCCCTTAATAAATCTGGGATGGTGAATCCTTTGTCAATCACTCAACTATCTTTAAGTAGGTCATGATATACCCAACCTCCAAACTATGTTCACCCCCAGTTGGAACTAATCAGTTATGGAGTCAAAGTATACCACTTGCTACTTAAGATAACTTTGGTGATCTCAAGTCTAAGGATACTTGCACAACCGCTATAAAGAGATTCCTCACTGACATAGATTTAATATCCATGTGAGGATTCTCTTTGCAGGTCTTCAATGAACTTGTTCTTCTAACAAGCATCCACATGTTAGCTTTGATTATCTTCTATAATCACAGTTATGAGAACCACTGCTTGAACCATTCAAGAAGCATAACATGTGCTAGTCTGTTCGAATTAACAATGTCCTATCTTGTTAATTCTATGACTAGGGATATTTAGATATTAACACATTTGCATGCAATAGACACCTCATATCATAAACACTTTCATGATTGCCTTTGGACTGTGTTTATAATATCAAGGACTTCATTTATTAATTTAAGATTTACAAAATCATGTATTTAAATATAGTATTAATAAATGAATAATGCCTTTTATTAAGAATATAAATTCATACATATGAAATCCATCCCTTTTACATGGGCTCTAGGGCATACTCTCTAACAAAGCCAACACTCATTATAAACACAAATAACCCTAATTCAACCTAATTAACATACTTAATGAGTATTTCCCCAAAAATTAAAATGTGACTATTTTATGTCATGCCTTTACTGTCAAGCCTTAAACTATCAAGGTAAAGTGCTGATGGCAAGTTTATCAAGTAAGTGCTAATTGCAACTTGATTAAGTTTTATGATTGCAATTGTATTAATGTTGTAATTGCATTGAATTGATATATATATATATATATATATATATATATATATATATATATATATATATATATATATATATATATATATATATATATATTATGTGAATTACTATAACATTTGTTCTTAAACAAGTTCAAATACTCTATATATGAGTTGAGACATCAAATGTCGATGCTATTATAAGATTATGAAATGTGCATTCTTATATGAATTGTAGCTTAAGCAAATGTTGTACTGCGTAAAGAGGAATGTATTGAATCAAAATGTTCTTAAAAATGGTTAAGACTGCAGGTCTTAGTTCAATTATGGATTAGATAGGGATGCCTAAAGGGATATAGTTGCAGCTGCCATAGTTAACCCTGTTTGGGTCCATTGTTTATTCCTTTAATGGAACCATAGCTTGGCCCTTTTGGGTCCATCGTTTGATATCTCTTGATATCCATCATTTGATACCTTAGGATATCCATCGTTGATACCAATTGGTATCCATAGCTCCCATTATCCATCCTTTGAAGTAGCACTTAGGCAGGCTATTAAAGATTAAAAAATATGCTCGAAATAAAGAAATACATGTATCAATTGCTTCACTTATATAATGTAAGCATGATGAATGGCTTATTATAATGTCTCACCTTAATTTTTTTTTAGGCTATAAATTGTTTCTATAGAATGAAATCATGACATGATTATGTTGTTATCCCTATTGCAATGCTTGTGTGAAGATGTTTATCGATGACTGCTGTGAGTGGTTGGCCATGTTAATTTTTGAATTCCTCCACTAAGCTTTATAGCTTAGCACTGGTTATTTTATATCCGTGTAGTTTTGGTTGAAGGTCGCTCAGGGATTTAGTTCTACATCTGGAGGCCAACAAGAGTCGGTCCAGATTTTGGATGTAGGATATTTTTGGATAATTCCTTTTTATCTAGTCTTATATTTTTCCATGATTTATTTCTGGAATTGTAATATATGGAGGACTATAAAATTTACTTAATTTCCTTTGATTGCATGCAATTTCTAGACATGGGTGATTAGGATGTGATTACCATGAATATGATTTCTTTGCATGAAATTCCAGGTCAACCCTATTCGTTATGCATGTACCATATATATATGTGAGTAGGTCTTATGCGCTTGTTAAGGTTGTTATAGTGGAACCTAGTATTATTATAATTATGGTAACACCTAATTTATATACATGTTGTTTAGCTTAATGAATCACTAATGTGAATAATGTTTGTTTGAAGGCATAATAACATGATATAATATGACCAAGAATGTAAGACATAGTAAAATGGTTAGAATTTAATGTTAGGGTGTCATAGTTTGTGGTATCAGAGTGTCCTGGTTTTGCATTTTCTGGGCAATAGAGGTCTAGAAATCTTTGGTATGGTATATTATCTTGTTGGCCTAATGCAGTAGTCCTTATTTTCATATAGATCAAAGATGGGTGATTCTAGGGATGCTATTGAGGAATCTGCTGAAAGTAATTTATCAGCTATGATAGGTTCCTCTGATATTAGATCTTTATCATCCAATCAGAATGAGATTCCTACTACTATCCTTGAAAAAGCATTATTAAAAATTTCTTAGGATATGGCTCAGATTCTGCAAAGGATGACAACACCTAAGGCCCCAATTTTGAAAGTTACAAAATATGATGGGGAAGAATTTTTGGGTACCACGTTGGAACAATAAGAGGAAGTTGAATTCTAGCTAGAAAAGCTGAAGAGGATTTTAGATGATATTCACTATCCCGTTCATTATAAGGTATCGTGTGTTATATCTTTACTTTAAGGGCCAGCGTACCATTGTTAGAAACTAGTACTCAGACAACCTCAATTTTTGGATCCTCTTACTTGGGGATTCTTTGAAACTGAATTTAAGAAGAAATATGTTACTAAGGCCTATAAAAAGGAGAAGCTAAGATAGTTTTTGACCTTAAAATAGAGTGCTATATCAGTGGTAGAGTTTAAGAAGGAATTCAACCGGTTGTGCAAATATGTTCCCAAAGAGATGTTGACTGATGCCTTTAAGAGTAGGCAATTTGAAGATGGAATGAATCACCAAATCAAAGAGAAAATGATAAGGTCTACATCTCTTCAGAATGTGAACTTTCATCAACTAGTTATAGTCGCGATGAAGGTTGAGAAGCATGAGTCATCTAAAAGAGAAACAGAGCGAAAAGGGAGTGGGGCTAATGGTGGATGGTCCATCAAAAAAAGGTTTAAGGGAGCACAAAATGTCTAGCAAGCTAACGGAATGTACAACCCTGCTAGTAAAGTCAAGAGACAAGAATCTTCAGCAGTGTCCAAGCCAAGTAAAGATGCACTGTCAAAGCAAAAAAGGAGTTAGCTGCTTGAGTGCCCTCATTGTTTAAGGTAACATTGGGCCCTATGTAGGAAAGAATTAGAAACATGTTATAATTATGGGGCTACTAACCACTAAATAGCAAATTTCCCCTTCAAGTGAGCATAAGGCTCTACACAACAAGGTAGCAGAGAAGCTTCAAATATGTTTTCGGCTGCTAGAACCAGAAGTAGAGGCAGGGGCAAGGTGGTTTTAGTCAATATGGATTTCAATCTCGTAATATATCTGAGTCAGTTGGTCGACCTGCTGCACCAAATGTCTAGGTTTGGGCTTATGCCATGAAAGTACAAGAAGACTAAGATGCAGCTAAAGTCATAACTGGTATTTTCTCACTTTATGATTTTGATATTCATGCACTTATTGATCCTGGATCCACTAATTCATATGTTTCCATTAAGAGCATGAGTGGGGGTGTGTCTAAGGTGCATAAGTTGGAATATGATATTTGTGTTACTAGTCCATTAAGGCATAATGTATGTGTGAACAAGATGTTCCCTGATTGTCCCATCTTATCACAAGTAAGAAACTATTTAGCTGATCTTATCGAGTTTCCTTTTTGAGAATTCGATGTTATTCTGGATATGCACTGGTTCTCTAAGCATCATGTATTGGTAAATTGCAGGGCTAAAATAATAACTCTTAGTGATGAGGATGGTAATGAAATAATAGTTACAGGTATTCTGATGAAACCTTTGGCTAATATGATATCTACCATACAAGCTAGGTGATTTCTTAAAAAAGGGTGTGAAGCATTTTTGGTCCTACATCTTGACTCAAAGAGGGATATGGTTAAGGTCCAAGATATACCAGTAGTGAATGAATTATTTGATGTGTTTCCTGAAGACTTACCTAGTCTTCCACATGAGAGGGTTATGGAATTATCTATTGAGGTTTTTCCTGGCGTAACACCCAGTTACAAGAAGGGCTTGATAAGGGTTTTATCAGGCCTAGTATATCGCTATGGGGTGCACCCAAACCCATAATTTTAAAACTTACATGCATGTACTTTTAAACATCAAAGATTGATGTTTTATTTCCAATTACTCGTCAAATATAATTTCATACATTCTATTATAACCTTTCTAGAATAACATCACTTTAAAATAATCTCAAATCAAGCTTTTAACAATTTATTTATTCTAAAATTATCAAATAACACATACAAGAGGTAAATCTCTAAATCTCCTCTTTTGTAACTATAACACTATATCAAAATGCATCCATATCATATTGTAATCACATATTTCACTCAAGGAAAAGAAATGCATGAAAAGTAGGTTCCCAAACCTTAACATGCAACTCAAATCTTCTTCAAAATCCTCCTAGTTCTTTCTTTTCCTTTTTCTTCCAATCTTCTAGTTCTCTTATACTCTTGTAAGCCTCTTTAATATAGCCTTACATCCATGCATACAACTTGAAATAAGAGAGTTCTACTTGAGAAAAGTGGCCAGACTTTATAAGAAAAGAGGAGGAATGTTTTTACCAATTTTATTAAAGAAGAGAAAAGCTAAATTCCAGATTTTTGTTGAGAGAGAGAAAAAGGAAAAGTTTTCTTTTTATTTTCTTGATGGTGTGGCCGGCTGCAATTCTTTAAATACAAGGCTTGCATGGGGACTTAAGTGGAAGGTGACATCATCAAGGACCTACCAAAATCCACTTTAAATCCTCCAATAATTTGAATGTCATAAATTGACCCCCACTTAAACCTTCTCTTCCACATTGGCCCCAAAATTTCAAGCTTCTTTTAATTGCATCCTAATTTACTATTCTATTATTACAATTGGCCCAAATTTTAATTGTATAAAAAATTGACCCCTTTAACTAACACTTTATACTTTAATTACAACCTTGAAAATTAATATACCCACACAATAATTTAATTATGCCCTTATAAAATTCATTCATACCATAATTCACACCTTTATCACGTAATGAATGATAACTTAATAACATTTTTGCCCTAATTAATATCTTTACTCTTAATAATTCATTCAATAATGCTTAATTAAACTTTAATAACATGTAATTGCCCTTAATTTCTAGTAGGGCCTATTTTGGGTCCTTACAAGGAAAGTTTTGAGGTTTGAAAAAAAAAAGTAAATTGAGTCTGTGATTCATTGGTCCCTATGAAATTTTGCAAAGAGTTGGACTAGTGGCATGTAGATTAGTGCTTCCTATGGAATTATAAAAGCTATATGATGTATTCTATATTTTTATGCTTCGAAGGTATCATTCAGATAAATCACATGTATTACAAGTGCAAGACATTCAAGTTCAGATAGATTTTACTTATAATGAAGAACCCAAAGATATTATGGCTAGGGAAATCAGATAGTTAAGGAATAAATAGGTTCCTCTTGTCAAGGTACTTTGGCAATATCATACTATTCAAAAAGTAACTTGGGAACTAGAGGTCGTGATGATGGCTCGATATCCTCAGTTATTTAAATTGGGTATGAATTTTGAGGATGAAATTAGGGGGGAGAATTATGGGGGCCTATTTTGACTTTGGTAGGAATTATGCTTAATTAATTGATATTATGTGTTAAATTAATGTTTTGAATTGTTATAGCCATATTGGGTTAAGGTTTCATGAAGGTTAATATGCTAATTTTAGTGAAATTAATGAGTAAGGAATTAATTGATTGATAAAATTTGATGTTAGGGTAAGATTATGATTTAAGATTGATTTAGGGTCAAAGCATAAATTAAAAGATTGGATGGGTTAGTTTTTGAGAGAGAAATTGATAAAGGAGTTAAATGGTAATTTGGGGGTCTTCTAAAGGCCTCCTCACATGTTCACTACGATAAATATCACCATCTGTTCAAAGGAAAACCATCTCTCTCTCTCTCTCTCTATGAATTTGGAATTAGGTTTTGGTAAGAGAAATCTCTACTTTTTATCTCTCTTCTGTTAATGAAAGATTTCATGAAAGCAAGAAGGAAAATTTAGTGTTTTTATGTTGTTTGTATTAGTAGAAATAAGCAAAGATAAAGGCAAAGGGATCTTAAAGTAGGGAAGAAGTCTCAGTGTGTAAGTATGGGAATACTATTTGGTTTGCACTTTGTATGCAGTTGTCTGTAGATGGATCGATAGAAATTAGGGTTCTTTGAGAACAAGATTCTTTAAACTAGTGAAACCCTTAGTTTAGGGTTGAGCTAGTTAAGTGATGATGAGATTTAAGATGATTGTAGAGAGATATTAATTGGCTCATTGAGCATCACTGTGAATTGATCTGCATAATCGGATTTGTTCTTATAGTGCATGATCAAATAGGTATTATGTTCATGTAGATGCACGACCATGCTAGGCTTTTTGCCTTATGATGCATGACCATGCAAGGCTTTTTACCTTTTGATGCATCGCCATGCAAGGCTTTATGCCTTTTGATGCATGGCTAAGTAGTGTGTCCCTGAATGTGTGCACGACCAAGTATCTTTGTGTGCTAGTAATGCACGACCAAGCATTATTTCACTGTATGTGATGCATGGCCAAGTGACACTCCACTACTCTTTACCTTACCACCTTATACACTCACCCTTGATTACCTAACAAAATACTTCCTCAAATGTTAATGACTATAAGAACAAAGGTGACTCATAGTAGTATGTCGAATGCCAGGTGACTTCCCAAGCAATTCGTGCTCTTTCAAGCATAAAAGTTCTCCATATATGGGAAGAAAGTGTTGTGGCTTTACAATTTTAAATACTTCCTCTTAAAATTAGATAATCTTTTAGCTACTCTCATGTACCATATGACCTTTGGCCTTAGAATAATCAATTAAATAAGAATGAACAACCAAAGAGAAACATTCAAAGATTTAAATGAAGTGTAAGGACTATACTAGATAATCCTATTTACTATTACTAATTACATTCTTTAATCCTGTGATTTATCTGTTAATGATGTATATATGAGCATACATACATTCATACTATATTAATCATGTATGATTGAGAGTGATACTTTCACATACTGTTGGTCATTCTTTACATAACTTAATAATTACAAGCCTTTAAATACAAATATATTGGATGTAACCAAAAGAGATGCAAAATTTATTTCATACATCAAAATGCTACATCTATTTTGATGTCGGTTTGGGAGATTGTTGGCTTTGTCCCAGGATAAAAGTTCTACCCTGCGAACCTACTTGGATAAACACCCGTGCTAAGCTATAAAGCTTAGTGGGAAAACAAACTAATACTTTGATAACCACTCACAGTGGTTATCACCAAACATGCAACAATAATGTAATATAAATTTCATATATCTCATTAATAAAAAATAAAGTATTAGTGAATGAATAAAATGCACTATTGAAAGGAATGACTGTTTCATTCAATCATAGCATGAAAGATTATAAACTATATATGTATATCGTTCATCTTATAAATTTGCCCGCCTAATTTCCTGTGGGTGTGGATAATGGGTGCTGTGGATACCATAAGGTATCAAATTTGTGAATACCCAAAGGTATTAAATCTGTGGACCCATTGGGTCAGAACTATGGTCTCATTTAGAGAAAAATTGTGGACTCATAAGAGTCAAACTACAGCAACTGCAACTATAACCCTATAGGCATGCCTATCTATCCACAACCAAGTCTTTATGTGCAGGCATAACATTTCATATTTCATATCTTGTGAAATTGTATCAACATATTCCACTATATCATTAATGAATGCAAAGTACTTTAATATCATACGTTGCTATCTCATAGTATAAGAACAATCATATACTGTCATTGTAGAGAAGTAACTCTTGCATGTTCTATTTTAGGGTAATAAGACTCACCTTTCAATTATTAAGAAATTCTTGCAATTAAAGGGATTTCTTGCTATGAAATTACAATTTAGGATGATTTATAAGCTTAGGAAGGGCTTAGACAAGTCTATACCTCAAAGGGAAACAAAGAAATACAATTTTCAAAATACAAGGTAGGGTCACGGTTACTAACAATTCCTGATAACTGTAAGCCCAGACTTGCAATATGGTTCATGGTTACTACCAAATTCCTAGTAACCGTGAGCTATAAGGCCCATTGGTTCTGGACTACCAATGAACTATCTCACGGTTACCAACATTAGAGTAGTAACCGTAAAGTAGGGTTATGAACTCGGGTCACGGTTACTGTGAATTTATTAGTAACCGTGAGATGGCATAGATTATAAGCCTAGGTAGTAACCGTGAAGTAATGCTATGAGGATGGGTCACGATTACTATGAAACCTTAGTAACCGTGAGCCAAAGCATACTTTTGGTCTGAACTGAAGATTTAGGCACCTCACAGTTACTATGATGATATTCATGGTAACTATGAGCCCTAAACCGTCTAGAGACCGATTATCAGTTTTGACTTCTATGCCATTTTTGACCTATAAAACAACAATTTCAGCCAAAATGGCCTTCAAAAGAGTTGTAGGTCTATGTTTCTAGTTTTCAAAACATCAAAATTAATTTCAATAGGAACTGTAAATCTTTAGATATTCAAGAAAAACCACAGACTATTCATAAGGGAAAAAATCACAACCACAATCAGATTTCAATACTGATTTTCACTATCATGCAGTAAAAACTAGATTTATGTCTCTTCTAACAAAATTAAGATACACAAGTCTAGTTTCTATACCAACTAGAATTTCATCATTTGGACAACTATAGCTCAAGATATGAGCAAAAGTGTACAGACTAATCAAATGATCTTTAAAACAGATTTTTCATATCATGCAACAAAGTTTGTGTTTTTCATCTCTAAGGCACTTCCAAGCTAAAAATCAACCTTTAAAACACATGAGAGAAGCACTCAAGATCTCTCTCATGACAAACCATCAAATATACACATATAAAATCCAAGTTCCCATACCTTGTTTAAGCTCCCTCTTCTTCAACTTTGAAGAGTTTCCTTCCCTTTTCTCTTGCTTGATTCTCATTCTATAAACATAAGATACTTCTATGGAAATCCATCAATATATTCCATGGACCATATACATCAAAGAAGAAACATAATTACCTTACTATCAAAACCAAGTAAAACTTTGTTCTTTTTTATCAAAACTCCAAGAATTCTAGAGAGAGAAAATGAGAGAGAGAGTTTAGGGTTTGAGAGGATGAAGATGAAGACTAAAGGCCAAGGGTTGGCCGGCCACCTCTTCCTCAAAATATCACCCTCCCTAACTCATTTGATTGGTCTAAATGTCCCTTAAACACAAAAATTGCTATTTGGTCCTTCAAGTTACTTTATTTCAAATTTTACCCTAAAACTTACCCTTTAACTATGCAATTAGGTCCTTCTCTATACATTTATTCATAATTAAACATGGACACTAATAATTAATTAGTGATAATTCTACTAGGGTATACTGAGGGGCATTACTCTCTCCCCCTAAAAGAATTTCATCCTCGAAATTCATACCTGTATTGAAGAGTTGAGGGTATTGAGCCCGCATAGCTGCTTCAGGTTCCCAAGTCACTTCTTGTACACCATGGTGTTGCCATAACACTTTGACTAGGGGGATTTCTTTGTTTCTCAATTGTTTAATTTCTCTAGCCAGGATCTGTTTAGGCTCTTCATCATATGTATAATCAGATCTGACAATGATATCTTGCACTGGTATGATGTGTGATTCATCAGATCGATATCGCCAGAGCATAGAAACACGAAAAACATTGTGCAACTTTGATAATTCACTGGGAAGATCTAGTCAATATGCTATCGATCTAATCCGTTCCAAGATTCTATAAAGACCTATAAATCGGGGACTGAGCTTTCCTTTCTTTCCGAATTGCAACACTTTTCTCCATGGGGATTCCTTCAAGAACACTTCATCATCAAGCTGATATTCAATGCTCTTTCTTTTCAGATCCGTATACAACTTCTATCTATCACTGGCTTCTTTCAATCTTTGCTTAACAAGTTGAATCTTTTCTTCGGTATCTTTAAAAATATCAGGACCTGTCAACTTGTTTTCAGCTAACTCTGTCTAACAGGAAGGAGTTCTACATTTTCGACCATAGAGAGCTTCATATGGTGGCATACCAATGCTAGTTTGATAGCTATTGTTGTATGCAAATTCCATCAAAGTCACATATTTATCCCAACCTCCAAGAAAATCTAAAACATAGCCTCTTAACATGTCCTCTAACACCTGTATGATTCTTTCCGACTGCCCATCAGTTTGAGGATGAAAAGAAGTACTAAGAAGGAGCTTTATGCCTAAGGCTTGTTGTAGACGTTTCCAAAATCTGGAAGTGAATCTCGGATCCCAATCTGAAATAATTGAGATTGGTACCCCATGCAATCTAACAACCTAGTCTATATACAACTCAGCTAACTTATCCATCGAATAATTGGTTCGAACCGGTATAAAGTGAGCCACTTTTGTCAGTCAGTCTACTATGACCCACACAGTATCATGCTTCTTTTGAGTAGTGGGTAAACCTATAACAAAGTCCATAGTGATATTGTCCCACTTCCACTGAGGAATGGGAAGAGGATTTAACAATCCCGAAGGAAGTTGATGCTCTGCTTTTACTTGCTAACATGTTAGACACTTGGAGACGTACTTAGTTACATCTCTCTTTATTCCTGGCCACCAGTAAAACTGTTTCAAATCTCTATACATTTTGTTGCCACCGGGATGCATGGTGAATATTGTACTATAAGCTTCTTGTAATAAAGCTCTCTTCAATTCTTTAACATCTAGCACACACAATCGATTCCGATAGTAGAGACCACCAACAATTCCAATTGAATATTCTATTGGACCTCCTGTATGAACTGATTGAGTCAACTTTTGTAGCTTTACATCATCCGACTGTACATCTATTACTGCTTGTCTTAATTTAGGGCAAGCTCGCAATTGGGCTAACAAAGCCCCATCGGATGCAAACTTCCATTTATAGTCTTGTAATAACAAGGTTGCCATCATTTTCTGGCTCAAAGCATCAGCCACCACATTTTCCTTTCCTGGGTGATAATCAACTATACAATCATAATCTTTGAACAATTCTAGCCATCTGCGCTATCTTAAGTTGAGATCTCGCTGAGTAAGCAAGTATTTAAGACTCTTATGATCCGTATAGATTCTGCATTTCTCACCATAAAGGTAATGTCGCCATATCTTTAAAGCAAACACAACTGTTGCCAGTTCTAAATCATGAGTTGGATAATTCTGTTCATGAGGCTTTAACTGCCTTGATGCATAAGCCACTACTTTACCCTCTTGCATCAACACACACCCCAAACCATTTCTCAATGCATCACTATACATAGCATATTCTTTACCCATTATTGACTAGGGAAGAATGGGTGCTTCTGTTAACATCTTCTTTAATCGTTCAAAATTGGCTTGACAACGATCTGTCCATTCAAATCTAGCTTCTTTCCGAAGTAACTTAGTGAGCGGAGAGGCAATAACTGAAAAGCCTTTTACAAACCACCTATAATAGTTGGCTAAGCCCAAGAAACTTCGAACTTCTGGCACATTCCTAGGCGGTCTCCAATTTACTATAGCCTCAATCTTTTTAGGGTCCACTCTGATGCCTTTTGAAGACACCACGTGTCCAAGAAAAGAAACTTGTTTAAGCTAGAACTCAGATTAGCTTAGCTTTGCATACAACTGTTGTTCTCTCAAAGTTTGCAATACTATTCTCATATGTTCTACATGCTCCGCTTCATCACGAGAATAAACCAGGATGTCATCTATAAATACCACGACAAACTGATCTAAATAGGGTCTGAACACCCTATTCATCAGGTCCATGAAGGCTGCTGGTGCATTAGTCAACCCGAAAGGCATTACTAAAAATTTGAAGTGACCATATCGAGTTCCAAAAGCAGTCTTCTGCACATCAATATCCTTGACCCGAAGTTGATAGTATCCCGACCTCAAATCTATCTTAGAAAACATTCCTGCACCCCGTAACTGATCAAAAAGATCCTCAATCTGAGGTAAAGGATACTTGTTCTTCACAGTCACTTTGTTAAGCTGTCTGTAGTCTATACACATTCTCAAGGTGCCATACTTCTTCTTGACAAATAACACTGGTGCGCCCCAAGGTGACACACTGGGCTTGATGAAGCCTTTATCTAACAACTCTTGCAACTAAATCTTTAACTCCTTTAGTTCTGTTGGTTACATTCTATAAGGTGCTCTAGAGATAGGAGCAGTTCCAGACAAAGTCTCGATAGATAACTCGACTTCTCTCTCTGGTGGCAAACCCGGAAGTTCCTCGAGGAAAACATCGGGAAACTCATTAATCAAAGGAATATCTTGAACATTGACTGTCTCCCTCTTAGAATCAAGAACCAAAGACAAATATGCTTCGCATCCTTTTCTAAGAAATCTTTTTGCTTTCAGAGCAGAAATAACATTGGTTAAGGGTTTAGACTTAATACCCTGAATCAATGTCTCCACTTCCCCATCATTCTTAACAACTATTGTTTTAGCTTTACAGTTCACTATTGCTTGGTATCTAGACAACCAATCCATACCCAGGATTACATCAAATTTATGAAAAGGTAAGACAATTAGGTCAGCTGGGAACTCTCTCTCTTGAATGCTAATAGGGAAATTTCTATAAACTTCATTTACATGTATACTGTGGCCCAAAGGACTGATTGCACATATATCATAGTTCAAATGAGCAACAATAGATACATTTCTACTCAGCTCCCCATTACAAATATATGAATGTGTAGATCCCTGGTCTATAAGCACATGCACATCATATCAAAGAGGGACAATGTACCAGCTATGACCTCAGGAGCATCAACATCTTCTCGTCCTTTCATCGCATAAGCTCTAACAGGAGGAGTTAGAGCAAAGGTCGATCCACTATCTCCGAAACATTCCTGGACTAGGCTCTAAACTGGCCCAATCCACCTCTACCTCTACCACGACCTCTGCTTGAAGAAGGTGCATGAGAAGCTCCTCGATTACTTTATTGACCGGAGGCTTGCTCCTGCGTCATAGGACAATTTGCCATAAAATGCTCAGTGCTACCACATCTGAAGCAAGCACCCGTGAGCATTCTACAAGTGCCCCAATGTCGCCTAAAATAATAGGTACATTCTGGAGCTAGACCTCTGCCCTGTCCTGATGCAGTACCTCTACCAGATTCGGTTGGGGAAAAAGTCCCCTGCTGTTTACCCCTAGATGCAGGGTGATTACTAGATGCCATTGATTGATCTCCTGGAGTCAACCTCGGTGTTTTCCCTAATGAAGAACCACCTCGAGAAAAACTTTTTCTTCTTTGCTCTCTTTCTCTTTTAACATTCTCTTCTTTCTCAACCTGGATAGCTGCTTGAACTAGTTGATGATAATCAAGAGGATGCAAGGAAATAGGCCCTATCAAATGATCCCGAATCTGGTCATTCAATCCATCTTCGAACTGGCGACACTTGAAAGCCCCAATCAACATTGGTTTTGGTGCATACTTGCTCAAGCAACTGAATTCTGCTTCATATTCAGCCACTGACATACCTCTCTATTTTAGATTCAGAAACTGCTTTGACCTTTCATCTTTGTATGCTTCAGTCACATACCTCTTATTAAATTCTGCTACAAAGAATTCCCACGAGAGGGAATCGGGTAGCTGAGGTTGTGTCTGAACTAGTTTCCACCAATCATAGGCTGCTCCCTAAAGCAAGGACACAACACAAGTCACCTTTTGACTGGCAGGGCATTGAACTTCTGTAAACACTTGCTCCAATCTTTCAAGCCATAACTCGGCTTTCTCTGACTCTTCCCAAGTAGAGCGTAGAAACTCTTCTGCACCATGCTTTCTAATCTCAGAAATCAGAGCCTTTGGTGCAGTCATCCCTTGCAAAATCTTAGCCATGTCGTGGGAAATCTTCAACAAGGCTTCCCCGGACTCAATAGCAACTGCACCACCTCTAGTGGATGCAGAAGATTTCGGCTGAGAAGAATTCGATTGACCCAGTAGATTGCTCTCAGCCGACTCATCTATCACTTTACGATGTCCTTCCATCTATAACTATATCAAAGAAACACAAGGATAGCCACAATCAGCCAACATCATTAAGAAGTCTATAACTAAGGACCTTTAAATTCCTGTCGGCCAGAACCGCCTAAACCAAGGCGCTCTGATACCAAAAATGTAAGGACTATACTAGATAATCTTGTTTACTGTTACTAATTACATTCTTTAATCCTGTGATTTATCTGTTAATGATGCATATATGAGCATACATACATTCAAACTATATTAATCATGTATGATTGAGGGTGATACTTTTACATACTGTTTGTCATTCTTTACATAACTTAATAATTACAAGCCTTTAAATACAAATATATTGGATGTAACCAAAAGAGATGCAAAATTTATTTCATACATCAAAATGGTACTTCTATTCTGATGTCGGTTTGGGAGATTGTTGGCTTTGTCCCTGGACAAAAGTTCTACCCTGCGAACCTACACGGATAAACACCCGTGCTAAGCTATAAAGCTTAGTGGGGAAACAAACTAATACGATGATAACCACTCACAGTGGTTATCACCAAACATGCAACAATAATGTAATATAAATTTCATATATCTCATTAATAAAGAATAAAGTATTAGTGAATGAATAAAATGCACAATTGAAAGGAATGACTGTTTCATTCAATCATAGCATGAAAGATTATAAACTATATATGTATATCGTTCATCTTATAAATTTTAAGAGAACCATCCCTATAAGTTAACTAGTATTTGTCAATGAAATAGTAAGTTGTTAAATGTAATATCAAATTTATCCCCCAACATTTTGCCCTAATTTCTCCATTTAATTTTTGTTTTTAGGATAAAGATCAATATTACTCATCTTCCCAACATAGTTCTTCTTTAGAATTTCTTGGCCTTTCAGCTATCACACCAGTAAGCAGAACAGACTTATTTAGCCAAACCTAGTTATGCTTTGATATGACACACACTATTTAAATTCTAGTTGAAAGAAGTTATGAGGTTTATTAAAGCCATTAAAAGAATTTAAATAGCTAATCTTAGCTAATCTTATGACTCAATATCCATAGTTTGAGATAAACTGAAAGTAACTTCTAAATCAAACACAACTATGTGATCTTCTATGTAAAAAAAAGAAGCAAAAAAATCCAAAAACCTATAATCTAACCAACAGGCGATAGTAAACTTGACAACAAGGAAAGAAAATTATTTAAATATTATTACCAGAGTAGAGGATCAATTAGCACCTTTCCATCCTTCCAAGCTGCATCCATGTATTTCCTTAAGGATATGCCAACAAACACCTAACAAATTGAACACAAGATCATAACTATCAATGATGCGTCTATTTTTAAGAACTAACGTATGGTTCATTCTCATAGATGTATATAGCAAAGTATAGAAGAAGAAACTGAAGAACACATACCAACTTTCTACCAGTCAAATCAGTAGTAGCTTTTAAACTTTATAGGTGATGTATATTTAATACGAATTGAGTAGTAAAGACTCTCCCTTTAGCAGCTGAAATACATCTCATTAGTGAATCGGCTAACACACTCTCGCTAATTGTCCTTCTAGGTGATAATATATTAGTTGAGTCACTCATCTTCTAAATAGGATGCAAATTAATTAGATGTCAAGTGGTGATGTCATTTATGAACAACGTTAATTAAATAATTCTACTCACAGTGTATTTTTTAAAAGACGTGATATCAAAGCAATATAGATAATGCACAATTAATGTTCATTAATAAGGCAAAGAGCATTATGAAGACATGATTAACATTATACAATAACCTAAGAAAACTTATAGCCATGACATCAGAAGCCATTTATATCATATAAAAAAAACGTAAATCAAAATGGGTGGTCGGTTCCAATATTTAATGAATTGTAAAGGAACTCCTTCTAAAAAAGTGTTAATAGAAAGCAAAGAATTTTAAATAGGTCAAGAAGATTAAATAGGAAAGAGCACTGTTAAGGATATTAGTAACATCAAACAAATAACCTAAGAAAAATTATAGCTAAGAAATCAGAAGCCATTTAGATCCATCAAAATGGATAGTCGTTTCCAATATTAAATGCAATGTAAATGTGATCCTAAAAAAATGTTAATAGAAAGTAAAGAATATTAAATGGGTCAAGCTATACTTCATTAATTCTAACTACCACAATACAAAAATAAAAAAAAATAATAAAAACTCCTAAAGAACATCCATCTCCTCAACAAATTTAAACCCATAAAATTTCCTTTAGTTGATTCATGTTAAAACAATTAGTTGATAATCGGAGTAAACAAATTCAAGAGACTTGCCAATGTTATGCCTTTTTTTAAAAGTTCCTTTAGAGCTTGGCAATGAAATACTTTTCCATCCAATGGTGATTCATCAATCTATAATTGAAAGCATCTTATGTAGCTAGTGAACTCAAATTAAAAAATAAAAAGAAAAATGATATATCTAAAGAGGCCACAAAAGCCTCTTTCACCCTATAAATAATACTTCCATTTGCTTGCCACTTCCACTTAATATGAAAGCTATTCAATCTTGGGTTTCTAAGCACAAGCTCACTAGCATTGGTTAGTTCTTTTGATTTCTAAAGCTACACTGTAGTAGATTAGGAAAAAACAACTAAAGTAAGAAGTATATGCATGGCTTCTGGAAGCACTAGGTTCATAAAATGAATGGCAACTTGTAAAGGACAGTAAGAAAGAATGATATTCTAAAGTCTGATGACAGAAAAGAACTCACCTACAAGCAATAAACTCGATTGATAATGTACAATTTTGCCTAGCACTACATGATAACCAGTCCATGGCACATATAGTAACCTATTATTTTCAGCATGGGAACCATTTCAAAAGGGCAATTAAAAAACATGCCATGCCACTTGTATAATGAGGATTAGCTAAGGAAAGACATGGATGACACCTAGAGCTTTCCAAACAAATATCAAAAACTATAAACTCAAGGTTGGAGAACAACATAGAAAAGTAACCAAAAATAGCTGAAGGCAACCAATGCATTCAAGAGCACGAATAGCTCTAAACTCTATTTTCAAATCCAATCCTTCCCATTTGAGAAATTGATTAAGTTTCAAAACTGGTATTCTTTCCTAAACTCTCAAATCCTATCAATTCCAAAGAATAAGAACATAATGGAATCAAAATTAGAACAGAAACTAGATAAAAAAAAACTTACTTTAATTTCATTTCATACTTATAGTAAAAATAATAACTTGTCCAAAACATAACATCATCCTTTTAGCAAGTTAATTTATAGAACAAAATTCCTAAAATTTCAACATAGAAGCTAAATAAAACACTCACAACTAATGAGAAACAACCTCAGAATCCAAGCTTGGTGCGGCGTTAGTGCCTACGCTTATAGTTATACCTAAAAATTTCAAAAATAAATAGCAAAAATTAGCAAATAAAACTACGATTATTGAAATTACTTGATCTAAATTGACAAATTCAATTTAAAATAAAAAAAGAAAAAGGATGATGATATTGTTAGTGCACATGTGAATCCAGTGTGAAATAGGCCTGTTTTGCCTCATTTTCTTAGCTAACTTCTTCTTTATCCAGAAAGTCTTATATGACAACTACATGTACAAACACCCATTGCCACTATTAGATAACCACTGTGCAAGCAAATTATAGGATCTCTAGAATAATATATATATATATATATTGAGAGAGAGAAAGAGGGATTGATCGTGTACCATTTTTGAGTGATGTAGCTAAGAGCTCGGTTGGTAAATTTAAATGAGTTCCTTCTATTAATAGGTATATCAGAAAACCTAAATCAGCAAGGGAGAAGATCGAGAACATTTTTGTCAAGTTAACTAATAAAGCAAGGGAGGGAGACAGTGAGAGAACTCCATTGAGATGGCAGTGGTGGTGAATCAGCACTAGGGGTAACCTTACCATCAAGATGGCAGGGAGTGATGTTGGAATGGCTGAGAGAAAAATATCAAGACTAGGGCTTAATTGAATAAAGGAGCATAGATATTGGGGAATTTTTAACCCTAAATTATTTTATTAATATTAAATATAAAAAAATTTATTAAAAGCATACTAATGGAATTACCGACGATAAGAAATCGTAGCAAAAACTATAATTTCGTCACCATAAATTTCCATCACTATGTTCATCACCAAAAATTTCCCACATTTATTAACTGACAAAATAAACATCAATCATAAAATTTGTCAGTAAATCTTTAAAGATGCTGGTATTACTAATGGAAATTTTATCGCTACAAAATTTAAATGGTAAACTTAATTACCAATATACCTAACCATTGGTAAATCTATTGTTAATAGATGGTGCCAACATTTTTCACAAAAATATCGACAAATTATTAATTTTATCGGTAAAAATGTCATTGTTTATCAAATTTAATTGTTTTACCTATGCATTATCAATTTTGTCAATAATCCATCAGTAATATCTTAATTTTACCAATGGAATGTAAATCCGTTGGTAAAAATCATCGCTAAAATTGATTTTTTATAGTGTACAAAAATAATAAAAAACTAATTAAATAACAAAACAAAAAGATCATGGCATCATAACATTAACAATTGAAATCACATGTGTATCCATGGATTAAATTGAGAGAGAGGAGAAAGGGCCCAAAATATTACCATTACAACAGTACCTTTGTCTCTAGAAATTTCACTTCAAGTGTTAAGCAATGATTTCCACTTTTGAAAAACATTTAACTTGTTTGTGTGTTAATGAAAGTATGTGAGAAAAGTGTTGTATTCTTAAGAGCAAAAATTGATTTTTATCCCAAAAATGTTGCCTCTTTTTCAAAATCTTCCTGCCTTTTTGAAAACTAGGATTTTTGGTTTAAATATGAGGGAAAAAGTTTGAAAATAATTCAAACTCTAATCCTATGAAATCTACCTTTAAATCCTTATAAAATCCATTTTTAATTTTCCTTTTAAAATAGACTTTTGACTTAGTTTTGAACTATTGGGAAAATATAGGAATTTTGGAAAATCACCATAGATAAGCGTCTATCATTGACAAATGAGCATAACTCTAAATTATATCTTGAAATCCCAAAATTGCCCCTTAAAATCTTTACTTAGTGACCTATAGACATGGCTTGGTGATAGACGGGCTTTTATTATTGAGCCACAAATATACTAGGATGGCCAAGATAGGTCATCTGCGAAGAGATAGCTAGGAGAGAAAACAATCATAGATGGGTATCTATCTAGGATAGATGGCCATCTATCATAGCAAAATGGAAAAATTAAAAATTTTAAGTCCCATTTTCAAAACCCTAGGAAAAAAAGGATAAAACTCATAAAAACATTTTAGAAAAGTGTGAAAATCGTAGATGAAACCTAGAGTTTGCAGTTTTTTATTCGAAATATGAATTTTTTTCATCATTTAGTAACTCCAATTTGGACTGCCTTGGGAGCTGATGTCTATAATACATAAAAACATAGAAGCTAAATTCTTAGTAGAGGTTTGATATCCAACTTAGTTAGCCAACATCATTCTTATGGCTAAAAAAGTCAAAAGGTTCAAGTTTATATCGATTATCGGGATCTCAAAAAAGTCTATTTGAAGGATGACTTCCCTTTGCCTTATATAAATGTTTTGGTTGATAATGTTGCTGCATGTAGTATGTATAGTTTTTTTTATTGGTATGCCAGGTATAATCATATTCTTAACAAGATTATGTATCTAATTAAGATAACTTTTATCGTTGAGTGGGGAATCTTTACTTATCAAATTATGCCTTTTGGATTAAAAAATACAGGTACCACTTATCCAAGGATGGCTTCTAAGATTCTATAACTTGATTTATAAGGAAGTAAGAGTATATGTTAATGACATGATGATCAAGTTGTTAGCACGAAAAGGTCATTTTAAGGCTTTGGAAAAGTTCTTTCAATGAACCAAAAAGTATAATCTCCGCCTTAATCCTAAAAAGTGCATATTCAGGGTTACTTCAAGAAAGTTGCTAGGACATGTAGTAAGTTAGAAGGGAATTAAAGTAGATCCTGACAAGTTTTGAGCTATTAGAGAGATGCTAATACCACAGAAGGAAAAGAAAGTCAAGAGATTCTTGGGTAAACTCCAGTACATTAGCAGGTTTATAGCCAAGCTCACTTCAATATATGAACCCATCTTTAAGCTCCTTAGGAAGAACTAGCTAGTGAAATGGAATGATGATTGTTAGAAGGCCTTTAATGTTATTAGGGAATATCTTTTGCATCCTCTGGTTTTGTGACCACCACAGCTAGTGAAATTTTTGATTCTATACTTAGTAATAAAGAAGAATTTTATAGGTACTATGATGACTCAGGAAGGTGAGTTTGGGATTGAGTATACAGTTTACTACCTTAGTAAAAAATTTCTCCCTTACAAAGCCAAGTATGTAGAGGTTGAGAAGATCTGCTTAGTAGCAATTTGGAATTTAAAGAAATTGAGGCATCATTTCAACTCTTATAAGGTGCAAGAGGTCGCCAAGAAAAACCCTCTTAATTACCTTTAGAAAGCAACCTTTCTGCTAAAAAAAGGGAAAATGGTTAGTATTGCTATAGGAATTTGATATAGATTACATCACTAGGAAGACTATCAAGAAGTGAGCTATAGTGGAGTTCCTAACTGAACATCCTTTCGAAGGGGACAAGATGGAATATGAGTTTCCTGATGATGAACTACTATTATAGTGTAAGGATGGCAGATGTACTTCGAAACTTAATTTAGCAAAAATTTGAGGTACAAGGCTACCAAAAACAAAGATGATTTTGAAACCTACAACTATGGATTAGAATCCCTACTAGTTATAGGGGTAAAGACTATATAAGTTTTCAAAGACTCTTCTTTGGTAGTCCATTAAGTTTATGGTGAATGGTCTATTAAAGGAGAGCTTGTTGCCATATATGAAGTGTTTAAAGGCATTAAGAGGTTAGTTCAAAGTCTGCACCTTTGAGTACGTGCCTAGGGATGAGAATTAGTTGGTTGATGCCTTGGCTACATTAGTTTCTATGTGGGATAATCCAGAAGGAATGAGTATGAAACCAATATCGATTGCTAATTTTGACAAGCCTTACTTTGAGACTGAACAGGTGATGAATATTGAGGTTACCGATGGGAAACATTGGTATTATGACATTCAACATTATTTTAAAAAGTTAGTATTTCTAAATGGGAAAATGGTTAGTGTTGCTAAAGGAATTTGATATAAATTACAACACTAATAAGACTATCGAGGAGCGAGCCGTAGTGGAGTTCCTAGCTAAACATCCTCTCGAAGGGGATAAGATGGAATATGAATTTCCTAATACGGAATGGCTATTATAGTGGAAGGATGGTAGATGTACTTCAAAGCTTCCTTTAGCCAAGAATTTAAGGTACAAGGCTACCAATAACAAAGCTGAGTTTTAAGCCTGCATCTATGGATTAGAATCCCCATTGGTTGTGGGGGCAAAGACTTTAGAAGTTTTTAGAGACTCATCTTTGGTAGTCCACTGAGTTTATGGTGAACGGTCTATTAAGAGAGAGCTCATTGCCATATATGAAGTGCTTTAAGGCATTAAGTGGTCAGTTCAAAGTTTGCATCTTGGAGTACATGCCCAAGGATGAGAATTAGTTGGTTGATGTATTGGCTACATTAGTTTCTATGTTGGATAATCCAGAAGGGGTGAGTATGAAACCAATATTGATCGTTATTTTTGACAAGCCATACTTTGAGACTAAACAGTGATGGATGTTAAGGTTACGATGGGAAACCTTAGTATTATGACATTCGATATTATTTTAAGAAGTTAGTATTTCTAAAAGAGGCCACTGAGAAAGACCAAAGAATGATTCATAAACTATCAATTCAGTTTATCAATATGGATGGTGTATTATACAAGAGAAAATCTAACGGGATCCAATTAAGATGTCTAGATAAGAAGGAAGCCAAGAAATTTATAGAAGAGGTATATGTTGGGGTATGCGATACTTATATGAATGGGTTTTTAATAGCAAAAAACGGTCATGTGCTAGGTTTCTTTTAGCTTGCGATGGATATAGATTGCTCTAAATATGTGAAATAGTGTCAATTATGTCAATATTATGCATATTTAAGACACTTATTGGTTTTATAGTTATGCAATCTCATATCTTAATGGCCATTCTTGGCTTTAAGGATTAACATTATGGGGGAAATACATGCTATAGCCTTAAATAGACATAAGTACATTGTAATTGCCATCGATTATTTCACAAAATGGGTAGAAGCTAAATCCTTTAAGAAGTTGGGTGCTCAGGAGATGGCTAGGTTCATTAAATGACATCTGATATGTAGGTACAAATTTCATCGCCATATTATGTCAAATAATAGATTGTAATTTCAAGTTGAGGTAAAATAGGTGCTCAAAAAGTATGGTATCCAACATCACAAATTCTCTCCTTATGTTACCTTAGGCAAATGAGGTAGTTGAAGTAGCAAATAAGAATGTACAAAAGATATTATTCAAAATGGTGCATACATATAAAGACTGGGTAAAGAAGTTACCTTTCGTATTATGGGGTTACAAAACTACTATTAGGATTTCAATAGGGGCTACAACTTTTTCTTAGTTTATGAAATAGAAATAGTGTTACCTTTAAAAGTTGATTTTAAGTCTTTAAGGGTAGTTTCAGAGGCTAAATTTCCTAAAGTGGAGTGGGCATAGCAAAGGTTACTTAAATTGAACTTATTAGATAAAGATCGAATGTGAGCCTACTATCGTAACTAGATTTTTTAGAAGAGACTAGCTCGCTTATTTTTTAAGAATTTAGGAAGCATCCTTTAAAAGAAGGTTACTTAGTCTTTAAGTAGATGAGGTCGGTAGTTCTCAATATCCGAGGCAAATTTAGCAGTTGTTATCAATGGGAGCAACAATTTTGATTGATAGTGATGGAAATGAGTTAAAAAGATTGTCAACATCGATAGGTTGAACAGGTTCCATGGCTAAGATTAAAAATCAAAAGAAGAGAATAAAGCCTTGCTAGTCAAAAACCAAAAGAATGATGGCCTTTCTAAAATTAGGTCCTTTTTAAGGCAAAAATCGAAAAAAGGCACCCTAGGATAAAATTAAGGGTTGAAAGAAAATGTTTAATCAAGAAAAATCGAGAGGGCTAATTGATAATAGGAGTTGATGCTTTCAATTTTTATCCCGATATTAGATGAAATTTTGTATTTTTGAGATTAATGCCAAATGATGATCATGTGTAATGAAATTAGACATAAATGTCCTTATTTTATGCAATGATATGTTAATATAAGCAAATCTATCTATTTTGCTTATTCAAAATTGTCTAGTTAGAATAAAAAGCAACATATAGTTTCTTTATTCATTGTCTAATTTTTTGTACTCTCAAGCCTTATAATCTTTCAGCTAGTATGCCCTATTGTTAACCGTAGGGCTAGTAACCCATCTCTTGTACTCGATTGAAGTAGTGAAGTTGTAGACATTGGCCTCTATAATTGTGGCCTTTATGAATAAATATGCCCAAATGTGATGGTAATCAGATAAAAAGCTAATATAAAGAGTGCCATCATGAAATGACAGTGGTCACCAATAATATCTTGCAATTCCCCATATTGTCAGGTGTAACAATTATGAATGCAAAAGGTAGATCTATATAATTCGCATAGAGGAATGCATCCAGAGGGCCCATCTCGAGTCATAGAGTGAATAGGCAGCCATGAACACATAAAGCTAAGTCACCATCTACTACAATAGCCAACCATACAACCTCATTGTATAGTGAGTCAAAATCATATAGTCTTTGCTGAGGAAGGTAGTGCCTTAACGATTATGTAGTGATCGCTCTAGGGTGAGGCTCTAATAGTACACTTAGCTTCTTTTGAAACCACAAATGTAAAAAAAAAAAATCATTTGGGGTGAGTTGGATTGATCTCAGGAAAAAATAAAGGGCAAGGATATGTGAAAATCCAAAAAGGATGCATTTTGCACTAAAAAAACCTAGTATGAAAACCCATAAGGGGCGTACTGTAATGGCCCAAACACCGAGTTAGTTGTGAACAGTATTTTTCGTAGTTGACTAGTATATCCGGATAGAAAAATATGTTCGATGGTGAAAAATATTTTATTTGACTAATGGAAAATATTAGTCACGGTGAGTCCGAGGTAAAAATTTGAAGTCAAAATGAGGTCAAATAGGTCCCTAAAATTTGAAAATAAGAAAAACTTTAGGGTTTGGGTTTAAATAATACCCTAGTTGACAAAAAGTTTGACTGAATTTTAAAAATAGCAAATGAACTCTAAAAATTCTCAAAATTTCTAGTCCTACATTAAATGAGATGTAGAATATTTTGGTTTAAAAAATCAAAATTTCGATCATATAAGGTAAAATCATCCATGAAAATCTTTATGAATTTTTTTAGAAAATCATGAAATATGGACATCATATACCTTTGAAATGTGGCAGGGGCATTACAAAGACCAAAAGGCATCCTCCTATATGCAAATGTTCTATTAGGGCATGTGAATGTCGTATTTTCTTGGTCTTTCGGGGCTATAGGTATTTGCATATACCCCCGAATATCCATCTAAAAAATAGTAAAATTTATTTCCCACCAATATTTCTAACATTTGGTCAATAAAAGGTAAAGATAAATGGTATTTTCTAGTGGCATTATTTAATCTCCTATGGTCTATACACACTCTCAATCCCATCACTGTACATGTTGAAATAAGTTCATCCTTTTCATTGGTTATGATAGACATTCCTCCCTTTTTAGGCACACATTGGACCGAACTAACCAAACTACTATTAGAAATGGGATAGATAATCCCTACATTAAGGAGTCTAAGTACCTCATTTTTCACCACTTTTTGCATTGCATGATTTAGTCTCCTTTGGGGTAGTACCATCGATTTGAAATCGTTCTCCATAGGTATTCGATATGTACAATAACTGGGGTTGATTCCTTTTAAATTGGATGTTACACAACTAATTGTACCTTTATGTTTCTTTAGTACTTCAATAAGAATCCCTTCTTCACAACCTGTCAATAAAGATGAAATGATTATTGGTTTTGCATTTTCTTATAAAAGTATATATTTTAAATGAGAATGAAGAGTTTTAAGTTCAGAATTATTGTCTCCCTTATGAGGGGATGGTTTATCCTTCATATTTGCTTCTTCATTATGCTCTTTCTTTAAATCATGTATCAGCTTTTCTTTTCTTTCTTCCATTTCCTCCTCTTGCTTTAGATGCATTAAACACTTTTAAAGCTCTTCATCCAGAATAATTTCCTCTTATTTTGCTTCCACACACTCTTGAATACTATCAACAAAGCAAATCGACTCTTTAAAGTCATATGAGGGGTGTTTCATCACCTTATTCACATTGAAGACCATCTCTTCATCATTGAACCTTAGAGTCACAGTTTGCCTATGAACATCAATTAAAGCTCTTGTTGTATTAAAAAAGGGTCTATGAACTATAAAAGGCACCTTTCTATCTTCCTCCATATCTATTGCTACAAAATCAATTAGGAATATGAAATTTCCTTCTTTTACCAACAAATCTTCTATAATCCCTTTTAATCTCTTTACGGATCTATCTGCCAATTGTAGGGTCATTTGGGTCTCCTTTATATCTCCCAAATTTAATTTTTTGCAAATTAAAAAAGGTATTAAATTTATTCTAGCACCCAAATCACATAATGTATGACCAATAAAATTTCCTCCTAACTCACATGGTAAAGTAAAACTTCCAGGATCTTCTAATTTTGCACTACAATTCTCAAACAATTGAACCATTCCTACACCCTTTAGCTTTTGCTTATTAGTGCAAAGCTCTTTCATGAATTTAGCATACTTAGGCCTGTGCAATAAAGCTCTAGTAAATGGTAAATTTATATGCAACTTTTTAAACATGTCTAAAAATCGAGTTAATTGTTCATTATGCTTTTCATTCTTAGCTAGACATGGATAAGGCAATTGAAATTCATCAAGAATTGTAGAAACAAGTTTTTCCTTACCCTTACCTTTCTCAACAGTAGGAGTTACTTAATCAACAATTTCAAAATTAGAAATACTTACCTCTGTTGTTAGTTCCACCCCTTTAGAAAAATTCTTACCAATTTAAGCTTCTTGAAGCTCTTTTCCACTTCTCAAAGTGATTTCCTTGACTTCCTCTTTCGGATTAAGATCCATATTAGATGGAAAAGTTCCTTGGGCTCTATTGGATAAAGAATTGGCTAGTTGTCACATTTGGTTTTATAGGTTCTTAATAGATGCTTCTTGGTTTCTCATCCAAATATCTTGGAATTTCCACCTAGCATCTTGATTTGCTAAAATTGAGTTTTGGGAGGCCATAAAACTAGCAATCATTTCTTCTAAATTAGATTTCTTCTCTTGTAGGGGTTGTGGTTTTTGAAATCCTGGTGGTTGATAAGAATGTGATTGATATGTAGAAGGGTAGTAGGGTTGGGCTTGGTTTTGATATGGTTGATGGTTATTACTATTGGAAGCTAAGCTTTAGTTAAACGGGCCCCTAGGTTGAGGGTTAGAAGTGGATGTTAGGTTCTTTTCCTTCCGTGCAAAGTTAGGATAATTCCTCTACCCCGAATTGTAGGTATTACTATAGGGGTTCAAAGCATTTACTTCCTCTACTAAACCTTCCCCTCCCAGTGCTCCTTAATTTCTTGCATAAACATCACATCTATTAGATAAAGTTGATGCATTTTGAGCCTTAAGCTCATTTATTTTATTTCAATGCTCTTTTCTCATCGATTCTAATTGAGCCTCTAACATAGCTATTTTGTTTACACTATGTACTCCCTGCTTCTGTTGTGTGGCCCTAAAGGTTGCCGATTGAGCATCATTTGTTGCCATTTCATCAAGAAGTAAGAAAGCTTCTTCAGGAATCTGATTCATAAAACTTCCATTTGATGCTGCATCTAATAAGGATCTCGTAGCTTGATTAGCACCTGCGTAAAAGATATGTATTAGTTGATACATAGGAAATTCATGATGTGGATAGTTTTTCAAAAGTCTCCTAAATAGTTTCCAAGCCTCATGGAATGGTTCTTCATAAAATTGCTGAAATTCATTAATATTTTTCCTAATGATGGCTATTTTGGTAGGTGGGAAAAATTTACACAAAAACTTCTCTTTACCAATAAGGGTAAAATGGAACAACTTAAGTCTAATGGCATCCATTGACACATTCAGGATTTCCACGGCATTACTAACTTCTAAGAACATATCAAAGTGTTAAGCAGGATCCTCTATCTTTGAACCTGAAAACTAATTTCTTTATACAATGGTAATGGTAGCGGGTATTATCTCAAAAGGTTGGTGATGAGGTATCCTAATTGTTCTATGTTCTTCATTCCACCTAGGAATAACATAGTCTTTAATGGTTCTAGGTTCTTCATTCCACCAAGGAATATCATAGTCTTTAATGGTTCTAGGTCTAAACCCATTCTCTTAAGCTTGATAAGGCACATTTTGCTCTTTTATCCTAGGTGGTGGTGGATCATTTATAGGTGGATCATTACGAGGTGTGTCATCAATGATAAGAGGTGGATCTACCCTTATCCCCTAATTATTCATGGTGTCTCGTAATCTTCTAATCCTATGAAATGTCCTTTCGATTTAGGGTCAATAGGTAAAATTGGACCGCCTCTTACCATAAACTATTGACATCTATAAAATAAAAGAAGAGAATTAGAAAATAGATAAAAGAAAAATAGAAAGAACACACAAAATTTACTTTAAAAATCTAAAAATAATTAAACAAATGCCAATTTTCCTTAGCAAAGGTACCAAAAACTTGACTAACATTTAGCAAGTGTACTAGATCAGCTAGTAATATAAAGAAATATAGTTATGACCCTTAAATATTAAACCTAATGAAAACTTGTGTAAGTGTGAAAGATTTTAGATTTTTAGAATGAAAACTGTGTGGGAGAAAGAAAAGAAATCCCAAAGTTGCAATTGTGAACATTAACTAAATTAAAAATAGAAAATTAAATAACTAAAGGAGCAACTAAAAATAAAAAAATAAACTAAACCTGGAATAAAAGAAAGTAAATAGGGTAGAGAAAAAAATAAATCTTAAAACAACTTGCGCTAAAAGATTATCCATCTTAACCTTATATTGCAATGACTTAAATTCAATAGAAACGCTAGTGATTATGGAAAAACTAGATGAAATAAACTCTGATACCTTGAATCAAGAATATCTTTCTTAAATATCAAACTCCTTACTTAAGGACAATTTAACACTTAGCATAAAAACTCAGTTTTAAATTCCTAATCATTCATTGAACTCTTTTGCAAGTAAATTCAACTCAAGTTTATTCTTAGTTCCTCCTCTCTTAGTATTAATTAATACTACCAGCACATAATTACCTTAAAAATAAAACATAATCATGTATGGATACTAAAGAGTTAATCCAAGAATATGCAAACCATTAACTATGTTTAAATCAATATTTAGTTATTGAACCAATAAACCAACAACCAATTTTAACACAATCAAAGATCAGAATGTTGGTTTTCGTCATAGGAAAAATAAAGTTAAAACGTATAAGAAATAATGAAAACCATCAAGATCCATGTGATCCAATTGACGCAATGAAGAGAAAGTAATGATTACTAACCACATTAAGCGTAAAATCATCTTACAGGTGCTGCCTCACATGAAAAAAACACCCTATACCAGTATCTTCACTCGAACATAAGGAACGGATTCGTCTGGGGTGCTAGCTCCCTTTTTTGGAGGCTAGGGTTACAAAAAATTAATTTCTCTCTTAACTTTTTCAAAGTGATAGCTCACCCTCTTAGATATGTGTGTTAGGGTTATCAACCATATATATATATATATATATATATATATAGTTGGCCTAACCCTAATTAAGAGAGAAAGAGAATTTTAGGCCTTTATTTCTTATTAAAATAAGAAATACTTTATTTCTTATTTAAAATAAAATTATAATATTAATCCTAATTAATATTTATTTTTTTTCATTATTTATTTTGAATTTTAATTTTTCATAAAATAAAATTCAAAATGCCTAAATTAACCCTTAGTCTATTCACCACATTCTTTATGTGTAACCCAATAGGTTCATATTATATTGGTCAGGGCCCTCAATCCCATCATGGGCCCACAAGTCATAAGTGGCCTCTAGCAAGACATTACGACTACCCAAATAATATAAATATCGATAATTCAATTTTAATCTCATAGAACATGTTATAATCTCTTTGTCATATGACATCTTGTATGAACATAAGTCATGGTCTATGTCAAACTTATATAGTTTAAACATATAATTTCTCAATCACTAAGTAGACTGATAATATCAAATGACATCAATTGCTCCATTAATTCATTTGAACATGGCCATGCATTTCTTAATCCTATTTATCGAGGGGCCCAATAGATATCTCTCTCATAAAATAGGGACAAATTCCATCTTGATTATTCACTATCTTATACATGATTATCATCATGTCCAATCATAACCTTTATTATTATTTGATTAAAGATAATATTTATTTATGTCAAAACATAATGTTCCTTATGTAGGATACTATGATAATCTCGGGTCTAAGGATCAATAACATAACTATTATGAGATCACTAATGACATTAACCCATGTAGTATTTCATAGCAAGTCAATCCAGTATTCTATTCTCTAACGAGTACCTACAAGTTTGATTTATATCACCATATATAATCATCCCATGATTATCAATCAAACTCGTACTAGTTTTATTTATCATTATTCTTTCAATGATAAATAACCAGGGATAGTCAAAATAACATTAAATTTTTATTTATAAATATTATTATATTCTAACATACCAAAATATAACAACATAAAGAAAACCCAATTTTATAAAATGAAATGTGACATTACATAAAGAACCAAATATATGGCCTAGGGCATAACAACTAATAATCTCCCACTTGCACTAGGCCGAATCACATAAGTGCTTAATACCCATGGATTTAGTATGATTATCATGTTTGGCTTGTGGGAGAGCCTTTGTAAGTGGATCAGCAATGTTTTCATCTGTTGGTACTTTGCATATTTTAACATCTCCTCTTTCAATGATTTCTCAAAATAGATGATAGCTCTTGAGTATATGTTTGGATCTTTGATGGGATCTACGCTCTTTAGCCTGTGCTATAGCACCATTATTATCACAATAAAGGTCTATAGGATTTATGAAACTAGGAACTACTCCCAGTTTAGCAACCAATTTCTTGATCTACACTGCTTCCTTAGCTGCATCTGTTGCTGCTATATACTCAGCTTCTATTTTAGAATTAGCGACAGTGCTTTATTTAGAACTTTTCCAGCTAATAGTACCTCCATTTAACAAAAACACATATCCAAACTGTGATCTATTATCATCTTTATCAGATTGGAAGCTTGCATATGTGTAACCATTTATTACTAGCTCATCTTCCAATCCTCCATACACTAAGAATGCATCCTTAGTTCTTCTCAAGTACTTAAAGATATTCTTAATTGTTGTCCAGTGGCTTTGACCAGGATCTGATTAGTATCCACTTGTCATGCTCACTGCATATGAAATGTATGGTCTAGTACATAATATGACATACATGATAGATCCTATAGCCGAGGCATAAGGAATTATACTCATGTGATCTCGCTCATCAGATGTCATAGGACACTGAGTCTTGCTAAGAGTGATGCCATGAGAAATTGGCAAAAATCCTCTTTTAGAATTTTGCATATTGAACCTATTCAGCACCTTATCTATATAAGTACTTTGACTCAGACTAATTATCCTTTTAGATCTATCCCTATAGATCTTAATTCCAAAAATATAAGTAGCTTCGCCTAGATTTTTCATTGAAAAAGATTTCCCTAACCAATCTTTGGTGTTTTGCAATGTGGGGATATCATTCCCAATGAGTAATATGTCATCGACATACAAGATGAGAAACATTACTACACTCCTATTAACCTTATTACACACACAAGGTTCATCTTCATTTTTAATGAATCCAAACTCTTTGATAGTTTCATCAAAATGAAGATTCTAGCTCCGAGAAGCTTGCTTTAATCCATAAATGGATTTTTACAACTTGCAAACCTTCTTAGAATTCTCACGATGAACAAAAACTTTAGGTTGTGTCATATACACATCCTCAAGTAAGTTTCCATTAAGAAACACTATTTTGACATCCATTTGCCATATCTCATAGTCATAATATGCAGCAATGGCAATTAAAATTCTTATTGATTTAAGCATTACGACTGAGTAAAAAGTTTCATCATAGTCAATATCATTAGTTTGCTTGAAACTTTTTGCAACAAATCTTGCCTTAAAGATATGTACTTTCCCATCCTTGTCAGTTTTCTTCTTGAAAACCCATTTTTACCCAATGGCTTAATTCCTTTGGGTGGATTAATCAAGTTCCAAACTTGTTTGCCATACATAGATTGCATTTCAGATTTTATGGCCTCTAGCCATTTCTTAGAGTCTGGACATGATACAACATCTTGATAGGTAGTAGGGTCATCTTGATCCATAAGCATTACTTCATGACTATCTATTATGAGAAATCCATATCTCTCAGTTTGATGTCGTGCCCTATTAGATCTATGCAATTCTTGTGTAACTTGCACAGGTTCCATAACTATTTGTGAAAATTATTGAGTTTCCATCGATGGTCCTATGCCATCTTATGGTTCTTGAATTTCTTTGAGTTCTACTTTACTCCTACTGGTCTTTTAAAAATAAATTCTTTTTCTAGGAAGACACCATTTCGAGCAACAAACACTTTGTTCTTAGAGGGATTATAAAAAGTGATATCCTTTAGTTTCTTTAGGATATCCCACAAACAGGCATTTATCAAATTTTGGTGCTAATTTATCCGAGACTTGTAATTTGACATAAACCTCATAGCCCCAAATCTTTAGAAAAGATAGACTAGCAGTTTTTCCGATCCATATCTCATATGGTGTCTTTTCAACTGCTTTGGGTGGAACTCAGTTCAGAGTGAATGCAGTTGTTTCTAATACATAGCCCCAAAATGATAAAGGAAGATCTATTTGACTCATCATTGATCAAACCATATCTAATAAAGTTTGATTCCTCCTTTCAGAGACACTATACCATTGTGGCATCCCTGGTGGAGTTAATTGTGAAATAATTCCACAATTTCTTAGATGATCATCAAACTTTTGACTTAAGTATTCACCACCCTGATCAGATTGATGTGCTTTGATAGTTTTACCATGTTGATTTTGAACTTTATTTTGAAGTATTTTGAAATTTTCAAATGATTCATGTTTATGTTTCATTAGATAGACATAGCCATACCTACTGAAATCATCAGTGAAAGTAATGAAGTATTTAAATCCTCCCATGGAATTTGTGCTTAATAGATCACATACATCAGTATGTATAAGGCCTAATAAATCAGTGGCCCTTTCACTTTGTCCAATGAAGGGATCCTTTGTCATTTTGCCTAATAAACAAGATTCACAACTGTCAAATGATTCAAAATCAAAAGATTCCAAAAGTGCATCTTGATGGAGTTTTGATATGCGTTTCTCATTTATGTGACCCAAGCAACAATGCCATAAATATGTTTTATTCAAATCATTGTGTTTAGATTTCTTTCTAGTTATGTTATAGATATCTTGATTGTTGGATTTTTCTAGATTTAAGAGATAAAAGCCACTATATGAATTAGTAATACAATAAATCATATCATCATAATAAATAGAACATTTCTTATTCTTAATAAGAAAAGAAAAACCATCATCATCCAAACAATAAACTGAAATAATATTCCTACTCAAAGTAGGAACATAAAAGTAATTATTCAAAAATAACGAAAGCCCATTGGGCAATGTCAATTCATAAATCCCTACGGCTAAGGTAGATACTCTTGCTCCATTTCCAACTTGTATGTCTACTTCACCCTGTTTAGTTGTCTACTTATTTTAATTCACTGCAAATTTGTACAAATGTGAGATCCACATCCAATATCTAATAAAAGCAAGCAAATAGGGTAGAGAAAAAAATCAATATTAAAACAACTTGCACTAAAAGACTATACATCTTAACCTTATATTACAATGACTTAAATTCAATAGAAACTCTAGTGATTATGAGTAAACTAGATGAAATAAAGCCTGATACCTCGAATAAAGAATATCTTTCTTAAATATCAAACTCATTTCTTAAGGACAATTTAACACTTAGCATAAAAACTCAGTTTTAAATTCCTAAGCATTCATTGAACTCTTTTGCAAGTAAATTTAACTCAAGTTTATTCTTAGTTCCTCCTCTCTTAGTATTAATCAATACTACCAGCATATAATTACCTTAAAAATAAAACATAATCATGTATGGACACTAAAGAGTTAATCCAAGAATATGCAAACCATTAACTATTTTTAAATCAATATTTAGTTATTGAACCAATAAACCAACAACCAATTTTAACACAATCAAAGATCAGAATGTTGGTTTTCGTCATAGGAAAAATAAAGTTAAAACGTAGCAAAAATAATGAAACCAATCAAGATCCATGCGATCCAATTGATTCAATGAAGAGAAAGTAACGATTACTAACCACTTAAAGAGTAAAATCATCTTACAGATGCTGCACCACATGAAACTTGCACCCTCTACCTGTATCTACACTCGAACGCGAGGAACATATTCATCTGGGGTGCTAGCTCCCTTCTTTGGTGGCTAGGGTTTCAAAAAATGAATTTCTCTCTTCACTTTCTCAAAGTGACAACTCACCCTCTTAGATATGTGTGTTAGGGTTACCAACCATATATATATATATATATGTATGTAGTTGGCCTAACCCTAATTAAGAGAGAGAATTTTGGGCCTATATTTCTTATTAAAATAAGAAATACTTTATTTATTGTTTAAAATAAAATTATAATATTAATCCTAATTAATATTTATTTTTCTCATTATTTATTTTGAATTTTAATTTTTCATAAAATAAAATTCGAAATGCCTAAATTAACCCTTAGTCTATTCACCACATTCTTTATGTGTAACCCAATAGGTTCATATTATATTGGTCGGGGGCCTCAATCCCATCATGGGCCCACAAGTCATAAGCGGCCTCTAGCAAGACATTACGACTACCCAAATAATATAAATATCGATAATTCAATTTTAACCTTATAGAACATGTTATAATCCCTTTGTCATATGATATCTTGTATGAACATAAGTCATGGTCTATGTCAAACTTATATAGTTCAAACATATAATTTCTCAATCACTAAGTAGACTGATAATGTCAAATGACATTAATTGCTCCATTAATTCATTTGAACATGGCCATGCATTTCTTGGTCCAACTTATCGAGGGGCCCAATAGATATCTCTCTCATAAAATAGGGACAAATTTCATCTTGATTATTCACTATCCTCTATATGATTAGTAATGTCAAAACATAATGTTCCTTATGTAGGATATTATGATAATCTCGGGTTTGAGGATCAATAACATGACTATTATGAGATCACTAATGACATTAACCCATGTAGTATCTCATAGTGGGTCAATCCAGTACTCAATTCTCCAACGAGTACCTATAAGTTTGATTTATATCACCATATTTAATCATCCCATGATTATCAATCAAACTCGTACTAGTTTTATTTATCATTATTCCTTTAATAATAAATAATCAGGGATAGTCAAAATAACATTAAATTGTTATTCACAAATATTATTATATTCTAACATGCCAACATATAATAACATTAAGAAAACCCAATTTTATAAAATGAAATGTGACATTTCATAAAGAAACAAATGTATGGCCTAGGACATAACCACTAATAATCTCCCAATTGCACTAGGCCTAATCACATAAATGTTTAATATACATAGATCTGGTATGATTATCATGTTTGGCTTATGGGAGAGCCTTTGTAAGTAGATCAGCAATGTTTTCATCTGTTGGTACTCTGCATATTTTAACATCTCTTCTTTCAATGATTTCTCGAAATAGATGAAAGCGCTTGAGTATATGTTTAGATCTATGATTGGATCTAGGCTCTTTAGCCTGTGCTATAGCACCATTATTATCACAATAAAGGTCTATAGGATTTGTGAAACTAGGAACTACTCCCAGTTTAGCAATAAATTTCTTGATCTATATTGCTTCCTTAGCTACATCTAATGTTTCTATATACTTAGCTTCTATTGTCGAATGAGTGACAATGCTTTGTTTAGAACCTTTCCAGCTAAAAACACCTCCATTTAACAAAAACACATATCCAAATTGTGATCTAAAATCATCTTTATTAGATTGAAAGCTTGCATCTGTGTAACCATTTATTACTAGCTCATCTTCCAATCCTCCATACACTAAAAATGCATCCTTAGTTCTTCTCAAGTACTTAAGGATATTCTTAACTATTGTCTAGTGACTTTGACCAGGATCTGATTAGTATCCGCTTGTCATGCTCAATGCATATGAAATATCCAGTCTAGTACATAATATGACATACATGATAGATCCTATAGCCAAGGCATAAGGAATTATACTCATGTGATCTCGCTCATCAGATGTCATAGGACACTGAGTCTTGCTAAGAGTGATGCCATAAGACATTGGCAAAAATCCACTATTAGAATTTTGCATACTGAACCTATTCAGCACCTTCTCTATATAAGTACTTTGAGACAAACTAGTGATCCTTTTAGATCTATCCCTATATATCTTAATTCTAAAAATATAAGTAGCTTCACCTAGATCTTTCATTGAAAAAGATTTCCCTAACCAATCTTTGGTGTTTTGCAATGTAGGGATATCATTCCCAATGAGTAAAATGTCATCGACATACAAGATGAGAAACATTACTACACTCCTATTAACCTTATTGCACACACAAGATTCATCTTCATTTTTAATGAATCCAAACTCTTTAACAGTTTCATCAAAATGAAGATTCCAACTTCGAGAAGCTTGATTTAATCCATAAATAGATCTTTACAACTTGCATACCTTCTTGGAATTCTCATAATAAACAAAAACTTTAGGTTGTGTCATATACACATCCTCAAGTAAGTTTCCATTAAGAAATACTATTTTGACATCCACTTGCCATATCTCATAGTCATAATAAGCAGTACTGGCAATTAAAATTCTTATTGATTTAAGCATTGCGACTGGGGAAAAAGTTTCATAATAGTCAATACCATGAGTTTGCTTGAAACCTTTTGCAACAAGTCTTGCCTTAAAGGTATGCACATTCCCATCCAAGTAAGTTGTCTTCTTGAAAACCAATTTTCACCCAATGGTTTTAATT
This sequence comes from Excoecaria agallocha, assembly GCA_037975025.1. NCBI lineage: Eukaryota > Viridiplantae > Streptophyta > Magnoliopsida > Malpighiales > Euphorbiaceae > Excoecaria > Excoecaria agallocha. Next base: position 92,556,287 of record CM075807.1, on the reverse strand, counting down.
CCTTTAGGTGGATCAATCAAGTTCCAAACTTGATCGTCGTACATAGATTGCATTTCAGATTTTATGGCCTCTAGCCATTTCTTAGAGTCTGGACTTGACACAACATCTTGATAGGTAATAGGGTCATCTTGATCCATAAGCATTACTTCATGACTATTTGTTATGAGAAATCAATATGTCTTGGTTTGATGTCGTGCCCTATTAGATCTACGCAATTCTTGTGTAAATTGCGCAGGTTCCACAACTATTTGTGAAACTTGTTGAGTTTCCATCGATGGTCCTATGCCATTTATGGTTCTTAAATTTCTTCGAGTTTTACTTTACTCCTACTGGTTTTTTTTAAAATAAATTATTTTTCTAGGAAGACACCATTTCGAGCAACAAATACTTTGTTCTCAGAGGGATTATAAAAGTGATATCATTTAGTTTCTTTAGGATATCCATAAATAGGCATTTATCAGATTTTGGTCGTAATTTATCCGAGACTTGTAATTTGACATAAACCTTATAGCCCCAAATCTTTAGAAAAGATAGACTAGCAGTTTTTTCGATCCATATCTCATATGGTGTCTTTCAACTGCTTTGGATGGTACTCGGTTCAGAGTAAATGCAGCTGTTTCTAATGCATAGCACCAAAATGATAAAGGAAGATCTATTTAACTCATCATTGATCGAACAACTGTCAAATAATTCAAAATCAAAAGATTTCAAAAGTCCATCTTGATGGAGTTTTGATATGCGTTTCTCATTTATGTGACCCAAGCGATAATGCCATAAATATGTTTTATTCAAATCATTGGGTTTAGATTTCTTTGTAGTTATGTTTAGATATCTTGATTGTTGGATTTTTCTAGATTTAAGAGATAAAGGCCACCATATGAATTAGTAATAAAATAAAGCATATCATCATAATAAATAGAATATTTCTTATTCTTAATAAGAAAAGAAAAACCATCATCATCCAAACAAGAAACTGAAATTATATTCCTACTCAAAGTAGGAACATAAAGGCAATTGTTTAAAAATAACAAAAGCCTATTGGGCAAAGTCAATTCATAAGTCCATACGGCTAAGGCAGATACTCTTGCTCTATTTCCAACTCTTATGTCTACTTCACCCTTTTTAGTTGTCTACTCCTTTTGAGTCACTGCAAATTTGTATAAATGTGAGATCCACATCTAGTATCTAATACACAGGAAGTAAAAGTAAATAAATTAATTTCTATAACATAAATACCTAAAGATTTAGCCTCACTACTCTTCTTCTTCTTCTTCAATTCTTCCAAGTAGAGCTTGCAATTCCTCTTCCAATGACCAAGTTCATTGCAATGGAAGCAAACTCCCTCCTTTAAAGCTTTTGCCTTGGGTTTAGGTCTAGCCTTCGCCTTAAACTTGCCAGAAACCTTTACCTTAGCCTTACCCTTGCCCTTATTTTTCATCATCTTTCCCTTATTAACCATAAGAATATGATTCGGCCTTTTTTTAATGCTTTGCTCAGTTGTTTTAAGCATCACATGTAGCTCAATAATGGATTTCTCCATATTATTCATATTATAGTTCATACCAAACTGGTTATAACTATCTGGCAATAAATTAAGGATCAAATCCATGGCCAGTTCTGGAATGATGGGAAATCCAATCCTTTCAAGGTGATCAATGTAGCCTTTCATTTTCAGAATATGAGAGCTCATCAATGCACCTTTAACCATTTTATAAGAATGTAAATCTTTGCTATTCTCATACCTATCTTGCCTTGCTTGTTATTGGAATGTCTGCTTGAAATGATTGCTCAACTCATAAGCCTCCAAATGCTCCAGATCCTTTTGAAGTTCTGGACACATTATGGCTAACATAAGACATCCCACATCAACCGAATCATCAACATGTTTCTTTTCTTTTTCTTTCACTGCCCTTTGGGCATTAGCAGGAGGGATAGGAGGAATAGGGTCATCAAGCACATATAACTTCCTTTCTTGCTTGATAACAATTCTCCAGTTCCTAAACCAGTCAATGAAGTTAGTGCCATCTTCTTTTAGCTTGTCCTTCTCAAGGACTAATCGCAGTGATAATGTGGAAGTGTTATTCAAACACATTGATCTACAAATATGCAAAATAAATATTAGTACCAATTTCATTTTAGGGTATTTCTTAAAAAACTCCCACTAAAATATTCACCCTTAATATTGATTACAACAATTGTAACGATTTGAGTGGGCTAAGATCCATATTCCACTTAATTCTAAGTCAGCTTTGGCATGACACTTAAAATCAAGTTATTTGGGTAGATAACTCCTTACCAAGTACAACTTATGTAACTCTTAGATTCTTTATGTGATTTTGACATCATATGTCCCAGCATATAATTATCCCATCTAATGCCTTAGACCCAAAACCATTTCGATAGCCTAATTAAATCTAACAATATTTTAGCATATGGGTCGCACCATTACCCATCTTACCTTACTATGATAACCTAATGTACTTCACTTTGGTAGAACTTACATTTTGGTGATCTTAGTCTTGACAAGTAATATAAGTATGGGTGGTGTATGACTTAAAATTATGGTGAGGGAATTTTAATTTTAACTTATAATGTCCATTTATTTATATATCATGCATCATCTCATACATAGAATCGTGTACACATATATAATCATTCATTGTATCACATACCGATATAATATGCATAATATATAAAATGTGTCATAGCATGGCCAAAAACTATATGATCTTCATAAGCCAATATAAAGATCAAAGGTCAATCCTAAGTGGAATAACATAAGCTAGTCATGATCAACAGCTTCCACTTTGCACCTCCATCATCATGAAATTGGATTGATCCCCTTCATGGTCGTCATCAAATTCCTTCATCTTCATTACAATAATGAAATAAACTATCCTACTAAAACTATTAGTAAAATAAAATTACAATGAAAGAATGACACGTAGATATAAAATGAATAAATAATATAAATAAAGAAAACACCATCACAACGGTCTCAATTGGCCATGCTATACACCATGCAAAGACATCATACATATATTAATTAAAATCAAGTAATCTCATATCAACTTACTAAATCACATAGAATTGATGTATTATAATTGGCAGATAATAACTATAATGATATTTCATGCACTACGATTAGATAACATGATGGTCTCGTTAGCCGGTTAGCAGTCGGGGTTAAGGGGCAGTGCCCCTTATGAGGTTTCAAAGGGGCAGCAACCCTGAGAAGGGTCGAGGGGCAGCGCCCCTCGAAGCTTTGAGGCAATGTTAATATCATTAACAATTTTCTACCTTAAAACCCTATTCTGCATCCATGAAAAAAATTCTCCCAATCTTATTAGCAGTTATTTAATCACATTAAACATTCACAACAGATACAGAATACCACCATAGTCTCTTTTTAATTTTAATCTTATTAAAATAGAATTGACACACATATGTTAATCATATTAACATCTATCAATTTCGTAGCCAAAGAACATAATATTATAACTATCAAATAATCAATTATGATCATATCTCATATAAATAGATTGATTTCATTCATATCACATATAAAAAGAATTATTTCATTCTTATCACATACAAACAGAATTATTAAGATGATCAAACAGTACTAGATTCATCATGTAATGACATACATATTGCTCATATCACATATGACAGATTTTATATACATCACATACATATAAAACACGATTGTTGAATCAATTGAATTTACAACCTTGCTCTAATACAACTTTTGGGTTTCATCATAGGAAAAATAAAGTTAAAACACAGCGAAAATAATAAAACCCATTAGGATCCATGCGATCCAATTGACTCAATGAAGTGAAAGTAACAATTACTAACATCTTAAAGCGTAAAATCATCTTACAGGTGCTGCCTCATATGAAATGAATACCCTCTAGCGGTATCCACACTCGAACATGAGGAACGGATTCATCTGGGGTGCTAGATCCCTTCTTTGGTGGCTAAGGTTACAGAAAATGAATTTCTCTTTACACTTTCTCAAAGTGATAGCTCACCCTTTTAGATATGTGTGTGTTGGGAATTAATCGGTTACATACATCACATGTATAAGCGAAATTTAAAATTTTTAACAATATATCTGATTTTTCCATGAATATACAATATAAATATTAATGAGAATAAGAAAAATCACCTTCGATTTTTGTTGAACAGTTGATTTTCCTTCTCATCGGGTTGTCGCAAACCACAATGTGCAAAATTGAACACCTTCAATCGTAATCCACACTAAAGAAGGATCAAATGAACCAAGAACTATGGAAATTACAAGGTGGCCGAAATTCCTTAATGCTAGCAAGGAGAGAGGGTGGCGACTAAGGTTAGAGAAGAAAAGAGAAGTTCTTTTCTTATGAAACTCACTTAACCCTAATTCCCTTTATTTTGGATTTTTATAGTTAGGTTAAAAATCCAACTTCATAATGGGAATGGGCTCTTTAAAATTTCTAGAAAAATATTAATTGGGCTTTTGAAAATATTATTAATTTATTTGAGCTCAATTAAATCAAATTTAAGTCCTTTCATAAAGGACTATGCACATAACCCATAAACTAGGCCCTTTATGCATATACTTGAATTTAATCATCCAAATCAATTCTAAATCCATCCAAATTAAATATATAGGGTCCATAATACTTATAAAATATATTTAATTTATTTTAGTCAAATAATTAGGCCTCTAAGGCCTTCTATTTGGAGTTGGCGTGAAACCCATCCTCTGATGGGTTTTTGCATAAAAAACCAATTCTTCTGGGCCTCTTATATTTCTCCAATGGATCTATTAATTATTATATCAGCCCTATAAAATTTATAGTCCAATAATTATTAATTAAGATATACAATATTTCAATTAGGTCCATTTTGCAGAACATTTCTAAAAGTTCTATGAACATCTCTACTTGAGCATAATTAATTAAACTCTTTAATTAATTATTCTCTTATTTGTTTATCTTCTCCCATAAAAATATCAAATATTATTATCCTTGTCATTTTTCCATTTTATCCTTTACTCTGTATGTGTGTTACCTATTGGGTTCGTGTCCATATTGGCAGTATAATATGTAATTATGAGTTCTATTCAAAACTCATATGATTTAAACTTCTTTAAATCATTTTATCAATCACTTATTGATATTTATGATACACTATTATACAAATCATGAGTGGCCTCTATCTAGCCATCATGACTACCTAAATGTCAGGAAAGTCAAGGTTTGACTATACCCGTCCATATAAATAGTTACCTTACAATTACTCCTTTCACCACTCTTATCTTAATTAGATTCTGAGTATGGATTTTTGTTAACTCATATAAATCTAATTATATATGTTCTATTAATTTAACCATGGTTCCTAAAATGCCCTTTATGGATCCTTATCAATCTTAGCATATTACTCTGGCTAGAGATTCTTTGAACAAGGCAATTATAGAATCATGCGAGATAACTTGAGTTAATAAATTTGGAATGGTTAATCCTTTATCAATTACTCAACTATCTTCAACAACCTCCTAACTATGTTCACCTTTAATTGGAAGTAATCAGTTATGGAGTCAAAGTATATCACTTGCTACTTAAGATAACCTTAGTGATCTCAAGTCTAAGGATACTTGCACAACCGCTATAAAGAGATTCCTCACTGATATAGATTTAATATCCATGTGAGGATTCTCTTTGTAGGTCTACAATGAACTTCTTCTTCTAACAAGCATCCACATGTTAGATTTGATTATCTTCTATAATCATATTTATAAGAACCACCGCTTGAACTATTGAAGAAGGATAACATGTACTAGTCTATCCAGATTAAAAATGTCTTATCTTATTAATTCTATGACTAGGGATATTTAGATACTATCACATTTGCATGCAATAGACATCTCATATCATAAACACTTTCATGATTGCCTTTGCACTATGTTTATAATATCTAGGACTTCATTTATTAATTTAAGATATACAAACTCATGTATTGAAACATAGCATTAATAAATGAATGAATGATTCCTTTTATTAAGAATATGAATTCATATATATGAAATACATCCCTTTTACATGGGCTCTAGGGCATACTCTCTAACAATCTCCCACTTGAACTAGAGCCAATAACTTATATGTCTTAAACCCATGTTATTTATATGGTGATCGTGCTTTATCTGGAAAAGCACTTTAGTGAGGGGATCCACTACATTATCATCTGTGGGGAACCTTTCTATTTTCACATCATTTCTAGCTACTATTTCCCTTATGAGATGGTAGCTTCTGAGAATATGATTGGATCGCTGATAAGACCATGGTTCCTTTGCTTGTGCAATGGCTCCATTGTTGTCACAATATAAAGGAATCAGATCAACAATGCTAGGCACCACTCCTAGTTCAGATATGAACTTTTTGATCCATACTGCTTTTTTGGCTACCTCCGAAGTAGCAATGTACTCAGCTTCTATCATGGAATCAATAATTGTTTCTTGTTTGGAACTCTTCCAACTAACTGCTCCTTCTCCCATTATGAACATAAAACCAAACTGTGATTTACAATCATCTTTGTCAGATTGGAAGCTAGCATCAGTATATCCATTTACTTACAAACTACTGTTTTCATATATCAAGAATATATCCTTAGTCCTTCTCAAGTACTTAAAGTATTCTTGACAGCTGCCCAGTATTCCTCTCCAAAATTGGATTGGAATCTGCTTGTGACACTCAAAGAAAATGTTGCATTTGAACGTGTACATAACATAGCATACATGATAGAACCAATTGCAGATGCATATGGTATTCTATTCATGCTCTCTCTATCCTCTAGTGTCTGCGGACACATAGACTTAGAAAGGTATTTCCCATGCCCCATAGGTATAAACCTTTTCTTAGAGATCCATATTAAACCTCTTTAATACTTTATCTATATGTGTACTTTGAGAAAGACCTAGCAACCTATTAGATCTATCTCTATAGATCCTTATTCCCAGAATATAGGATGCTTCTCCAAGGTCTTTCATGGAGAATTGCTTGGATAACCATATTTTAACAGATTGGAGAAGAGAAATGTAATTTCCCATGGTCAATATGTCTTCCATATATAGAACTAGAAAGATAATTGCACTTTCATAGACCCTTTTATACACACAAGGTTCATCTTCATTCTGTGAGAAACCAAACTCTTTGATTGTCTCATTAAATCATATGTTGCAGCTCCTAGAGGCTTGCTTCAATCCATAAATGGATCTATAAAGCTTGCATACCTTTTTGCCATTTCCTGATGTGAACCCTTCTAGTTGTGTCATATACACATACTCAGTTAGATTTCCATTTAGAAAAGTAACTTTACATCCATTTGCCAAATCTTATAATCATAATGAGCTGCAATGGTTAAAAGTATTCTTATAGACTTAAGCATCGCTATAGGAGAAAAGGTTTCATCATAGTCAATTCCTTCTCTTTGATGATAGCCTTTTGCTACTAAGCAAGCTTTATAGGTAACTATATTACCTTCCATGTCAATCTTCTTTTTGAAGACCCATTTACACCTTATGGGTTTTATCCCTTTAGGTGGTTGAGCTAAAGTCCATACTTTTTTCTCATATATGAAGTCCATTTCAGACTGCATAACCTTAAGCCACAAATCATGTTCTGAACTGTTCAAAACTTCTTGATAGCTTGTAGGCTCATTATCCTCTACTACAGTTATGCCTCTATCTGAATCAATGTGAAATCCATATCTCACAAGGATAGAATGCATCCTAGTAGATCTTTTAAGATTTTATGTATAATTAGGTTCAACTGTAATCTCATCATTATGAAATTTAGTCTTGGGTTCAATCGGTTGATCTATTTCTATTTGTAGGTCTTAAACTTCACCAAGTTCAATTTTACTCCCACTATCCTCTCATAGGATAAACTCTCGTTCTAAGAAGACAACATGCCTTGAAACAAACACCTTTTATTCTAAATGATGGTAGAAATAATATCCAAATGTTTCTTGTGGATATCCCATAAATAAACACTTATTAGACTTAACATCTAGTTTGTCTGACATTGTCCTTTTTACATAAGTAGGACAACCCCATACCTTCATATGAGAAAGTGTGGTTTTCTTGTTATTCCATATCTCATATGGAGTAACATCAACCGATTTACTAGTAACTCTATTTAACATATAAACAGTAGTTTCTAATGCATATCCCCAAAAAGGACTTAGGCAAGTCTGCTTGGCTCATCATGGATCGAACCATATCTAATAGTGTTCAATTTCTCCTCTCTGACACACCATTATATTGTGGTGTATATGGTGGAGTCTATTGAGATAAAATCCCAATATCTCTAAGATAATTTTGAAATTTTTAGCTTAAGTATTCTCCACCTCGATCTGACCTAAGTGTCTTAATGCTCTTGCCAAGTTGATTCTCTACTTCATTTTTGAATTCTTTGAACGTTTCAAATGCTTCTAATTTATATTTAATCATCTATGAAAGTAATAAAGTAGGAGTAACCTCCTTTGGCATGTGTAGTCATTGGGCCACATGCATCTGAATGTATTAAGTCTAAAACAATTCTAGCTCATTCTCCTTTACTAATAAAGGGAGCTTTTGTCATTTTTCCTAATAAACAAGATTCACACGTATCAAATGATTAATAATCAAATGATCCCAAATCAACTGACTTGTGTAATTTGGTCATGCATTTCTCTTTATATGGCCTAAACGACAATGCCATAAATATGAGGTATTTAGATTATCTTGTTTAATTCTCTTGGTATCCATATTATGCACTTCTTTAATTAAATCAAGAACAAATATACCATTCTCAATGATAGCTTTAGCATAAAATATATTGTTCTTAAAAATGTAACAATATTTATCCTTTAAAGAAATGTCATAATCGTTCAATAAACAACTAAAAGAAATAATACTTTTAGATAATACTGGAACAAAATAACAATTATTTAACTCCAATATTAATCCACTTGGAAGAGGCAAATGATAAGTCCCCACAACTGTTGTAGAGATGTTTTGTCCAGTAGTTGACTATAGATATATTTCTACCTTTCCAACTCTTATACTACTTTTAAGCCCTTGTAGATCATTACACAAATGAGATCTACATCCGGTATCTAATACCCAAGATTTTTTTGAAGTAATAGAATAAGTATTTATTTCAATCATATGAATACCTGAAGTAGAAGCATCAGCTTGCTTCTTCTCCTTAAGAGAATCTAGATAGGCCTTATAGTTACACTTTCAATTACCATCTTTCCCACAGTGGAAGCAAGTTCCTTTAGGATTCTCTTTTTTGGCAACCTTTTTCTTGGAAACCCCACCATGCTTTGGATTTGCCTTGGTCATCTTCTTCTTCTTCTGCTTCTTGCCTTTAGCAAAAGTGACAACCATGATGCTTTTTGAATCCTTCTTGAAGGATCCATTAGTTGTTTTAAGCTTATTGATTAACTTAGGAATGGTTACTTGGATCTTGTTAATGTTAAAATTAAGCATAAAATGTGCATAACTTGGAGCCAATGAGTATAAGATTAAATCTATGAATAGATCATTATCCATCACATGGCCAAGTCTACGTAAATGCTAAATATACCCATACATCTTTACTGCATGAGTAGCAGCCGAAGTGCCTTCCACCATTTTGTAGCTAAATAGAGCTCGAGCAATCTCATATTGCTCAGTTCTAGCTTGAGAAGAATAAATCTCCTCTAGATGTAAAATGATGGTTCTAGCATCCATCATCTCATATTGCTTTTGAAGCTCTGAGGACATAGCACCTAGCATCAGACATGCTACTGCTTCACTATCCTCCATGTATTTTCAATAAGTGCCCTTGATCTCATCAATGGCATCATCTGATGGAGTTAGTGGTGGATCTTTATCCAAGACATAATGGATCCTTTCAACTCTAAGAACAATTCTCACTTATCTAATCTAGTCAGAATAATTACTTCCAACCAGCTTGTTATCTAAGATTAATCGTATGTTTATGTTTGATGTGCTCATTATGATGACCTAGATGTGGAAAAGAAAACATATGAGAGTATGTTCATATATGTATGCATTAATTAGGTCTTTAATTAATCCATTTACTCCCACTATTTTATTACGAATCAATAACCCTCACTATATAATCTGAGAAAACCTAATGGTTTTCTTAGTGGGCCAATATCCAATCCTTGATATGAAATTTGACCTTGACTATGGTCAACAAGTCAAACTCGCATATCCTTGAAAGGTAGATATGTCTATACCAATTATGTCTTTACACAACTATTGGATTATTAGGTTATCAACTCTTGATACATGCATATCATATATGCATTTCCTAATCTTGCCTCTAGAACCATTAGCCTTGATTGTGGTCAACAAGTTAATTGGGCTAGCTAAAATGACCATTTAATCAGATTCTAACATATTCGATATAATGTGAGCTTGACTGTGGTCAACAACCCATACTATAAAGAACTCTGGTTCTCCTCCAATTAATGGAAGGCTTATATACCTTAGTATTAGTTTTATGGAGTTTAGTAAATTAAGTCTCATCATACATGGTTGGCATACATTGGTATGCATCCTATATATATCGCATAAATATAAGCATACAAATATGGTATAGTTATGGACATTACTATATTGACTTCCCCAAGCCAAAAGGGAAATCAAAAGGTCAAACCTAGGTAATATGCATGATTCAAACAAGTAAAAATAATTACATTATCTTCAATCTTGTTGGATCTCCATCCGGCCCATCTTGCTCTTTGATAGTGGTCTCCATATCTATCTCTAATTCTAATCTAAGTAATATAATTACATATTACAATTTGAAAAAAAAAATACAAACAAAAAATAAGTGGTCGGGACATGAAAGTCCTCATTGGGTCGCAACATGCATTATGCTCAATCACATTGGGCCTTTGTCCATAACTATCCATCATGCCAATCATACACCCTTATATGAATTTCTAATGCATAAATAAAAATCATATAATGGAATGCAAACTATGTTTCAACTATTGAAACTTACTTTAGAGTTATTTTAATAATGTGATCAAATTAGGAAACTTTTTCCATTTTGGAAACATTTCATTTTACGAAATATTTTTGCATGCATGTGTTCTTGCCTTAATTATCAATCCAATTGATTATTAATTGATTATTTAATTAATTAATCACGTTAAATAATTAAAGAATCAATTTTGGGCTTAAAAGAATGGGTAGGCCGAAACCTACAATTTAAACCCTAAAGTGTGTTAACACACAAACTAGTTCTGTGTCTATTGGACCATTTGGACCTTTTGGAATGAGCCAAGCCCACTCCAACCCTTAAAACCCATTAATAAACTTAAGTAAATACTATAATATTTAATTTAAATAAGCTCATTGGGCCCACCAAGTCATTCACTAATTTAAATCAAACCGTAAACATAATTAAGCCCATTAAGTGGCTTTAATGAATTAAAATTCATCCAATTAATTCAAGGCCCATTTTAATTAATACAATTAATTAAAAATACATTAATATATCAGATATATCAAATTTATAAGATTAAAAATTTTTGCAAACATGAACTTGCCAAGAACACATTAAGAACACACGAATAACACCAATTTATCGAACTTTTCGATTAAATTAGTTTTCATGCAAAACTTGTTCGATTTTAATTTTGCTTGATCCTATGGCTTAATATCATATATTAAACACATAAAATATCATAAAAATAATTTTAGAGTGAATAAATAAAAATTTAATTTAGAACAGCCCTTAAACTTTATTGAAAAATAAAAATCCTTCACGCTAAAAAGAATGATTCTTTTCTTAAAAGAATCATTTTATTTTTTATTTTATATATTTGATCACATATATCCAAAAATCAACATTTCTCATTCATGAACAATCAAATCTGATATTTTAAAGTTTATGAAATAAATAACTCAAAAATAACAACTATTCAACAAAAAATATAGAATTGTAGATTAATGGCAAAACCAGGCTCTGATACCATGTTGGGAATTAATCGGTTACATACATCATATGTATAAGCAAAATTTAAAATTTTTAACCATATATCTGATCTTGCCATGAATATACAATATAAATATTAATGAGAATAAGAAAAATCACCTTTGATTTTTGTTGAACAGTTGATTTTTCTTCTTACTGGGTTATCGCAAACCATAGTGTTCAAAATTGAACACCTACAATCATAATCCACACTAGAGAATGATCAAATGAACCAAAAACTATGGGAATTACAAGGTGGCTAAAATTCCTTGATGCTAGCAAGGAGAGAGGGTGGCGGCTAGGGTTAGGAAAGAATAGAGAAGTTCTTTTCTTATGAAACTCACTTAACCCAATTCCCTTTATCTTGGATTTTTATAGTTAGGTTAAAAATCCAACTTCATAATGGGATTGAGCTCTTTAAAATTGCTAGAAAAATATTAATTGGGCTTCTAGAAATATTATTAATTTATTTGGGCTCAATTAAATCCAATCTAAGTCCTTTCATAAAGGACTATGCACGTAACCTATAAACTAGGCCCTTTATGCATATACTTGGATTTAATCATAAAAATCAATTCTAAATCCATCCAAATTAAATATATAGGCTCCATAACACTAATGAAATATATTTAATTTATTTTAGTCTAAGAATTAGGCCTTTAAGGCCTTCTATTTGGAGTTGATGTGAAACCCATCCTCTGATGGGTTTCTGTGCAAAAACCAATTCTTCTGGACCTCTTATATTTCTCCAATGGATATATTAATTATTATATCAGACCTATAACACTTATAGTCCAATAATTATTAATTATGAAATGCAATATTTCAATTAGGTCCATTTTAGAGAACATTTCTAAAAGTTTTGTGAACATCTCTACTTGAGTATAATTAATTAAACTCTTTAATTAATTATTCTCTTATTTATTTCTCTTCTCCCATAATAATATCAAATATTATTATCCTTAAAATTTTACTATTTTATCCTCTACTCTATATGTGTGTGACTTATTAGGTTTCTGTCCATATTGGCAGTATAATATGTAATTATGAGTTCTATTCAAAACTCATATGATTTAAACTTCTTTAAATCATTTTATCAATCCCTTATATTTATGATACATTATTATAAAAATCATGAGCAGCCTCTAGCTAGCCATCATGACTATCCAAATGTCAGGAAAGTCAAGTGGTTTGACTATACCCTTCCATAGAAATAGTTACCATGCAATTACTCCCTTCACCACTCTTATCTCAATTAGATTTTGAGTATGGATTTCTATCAACTCATATAAATCTAATTATATATGTTTTATTAATTTAACCATTGTTTCCAAAATGCCCTTTATGGATCCCTATCCATCTGGGCATATTACTCTAGCTAGAGATTCTCTGAACAAGCCAATTATAGAATCATGCAAGATAACTTCCCTTAATAAATTTGGGATGGTGAATCCTTTATCAATTACTCAAATATCTTCAAGTAGGTCATGATATACCCAACCTCCTAACTATGTTCACCCCTAGTTGGAAGTAATCAGTTATGGAGTCAAAGTATATCACTTGCTACTTAAGATAACCTTGGTAATCTCAAGTCTAAGGATACTTGCACAACCGCTATGAAGAGATTCCTCACTAATATAGATTCAATATCCATGTGAGGATTCTCTTTGTAGGTCTCCAATGAACATGATCATCTTTCACAATCACAATTATGAGAACCACTGCTTGAACTATTTAAAAAGCATAACATGTGCTAGTCTGTCTAGATTAACAATGTCCTATCTTGTTAATTCTATGACTAGGGATATTTAGATATTATCACATTTGCATGCAATAGACATCTCATATCATGAACACTTTCATGATTGCCTTTGCACTGTGTTTATAATATCTAAGACTTCATTTATTAATTTAAGATATACAAAGTCATCTATTTAAACATAGCATTAATAAATGAATGATGCCTTTTATTAAGAATATGACTTTAAACTCATGTAATAATGTTTAGTTATGTCAAAATGTTTAGTTATGTCAAAACATAATGTTCCTCATGTAGGATACTATGATAAATTCAGGTCTAAGGATTAATAACATAACTATTATGAGATCACTAATGACATTAATCCATGTAGTATCTCATAACGGGTCAATCCAATACTCTATTCTCTAACGAGTACCTACAAGTTTGATTTATATCACCATATATAAATATCTCATGATTATCAATCAAACTCGTACTAGTTTTATTTATCATTATTCATTTAATGATAAATAACTAAGGATAGTCAAAATAACATTAAATTGTTATTTATAAATATTATTATATTCTTACATGCCAAAATATAATAACATAAAGAAAACCCAATTTTATAAAATAAAATGTGAAATTACATAAAGAACCAAATGTATGGTTTAGGTTATAATTACTAACAAAGAATACGTTTAAAGCTAAGAAATAATAAACTAGTATTTGAAATTAAAGCTCAACTTAAGTCATTAAATAAAAAGTTAAGGATTCAAGTATATTTTAGCAAAAGTAAAGAAAACTACTCTCTATTCATATTGAAAACTAAAGCAAAATTAAGAAAAAGAATAAAAAATAGAGTAGAGAAGCTCCCTTGATCGATGTTTAGAAAAACCCGAGAAGACTTCCTCGTCCAAGCTTTTTTTCTTTACAAACTAAGGAAAAATAATGTAAATTGAAACTAAAATAGTTTTGTGCTAACTATTGAATTCTCTACTAATCTCTCTTATTATGCTATTTCTACGTTCTATTTATAAGCGTAAGAGAAGAAGACTGCCTTTTGTTGCTTCCAAATTAGAACGTGAAAATAATTCTAACTAATTAGGAAGCTAAATCGTAATTCATTTCATTCACTCGACCAAGTATCCATATAGCATTTTCATCACTCGGCCAAGTGATGCTTAAGGAAAAGTGTCACTCGGCCAAGTGATAATTTTGCCTTTGAGTCACTCAACCAAGTGATGGCTTACTGGACTTGACATGATCCTTCTTTCTTTAGGTTAACTTTGCAATTTCATCACACTGGGCTGCCTGATTTCCTTGCTTGGCCAAATGAAGGGCCTCTAGGCTAAACATCACAATTGTCTGCCACTTTTTCCAAAATTACAAAATTGGCCCAAAACTTTTCCTTTTTTTTCAATTTAGTCCTTTTCTTTTCAATTTTACCCTAAAAATACCAAAACTTAAAATTAAACCTTAAAACATAACTTCAACCAATTAAACAAAAATTCAACTAAATTAAGACTAAATTAACTTAATTAAACACCTAAAAATACACTAAAAACATAGTATAATTCACAGTTATCAATTTTCTCCCTTATTTCTTTGTCTTTTTGTGTCTTGTTTTTGCCTAAATGACCCTTGGATCGACATTCTTCTTGAGGTATAGATTTTTTGAGTTTTTGTTGCATTTTTAAGGTTCCCATTTCTGTGTTCACAATTTGTTTTTTATACTGTTTCTCCAATTTTTTTCCTTACTTCTTTGTATTTTTTAATAATTTTGATGCAAATTAATATACTAGCATTTTGATTATATGGTAGATATTGAGAATTTTTCATAGTGCTTTTTCTTTCCTATTCTAATTAAATAACTATTTGTTTTAAGTAGCAATAAAGTAGAGATGCAATAAAAGGAAAATAAAGAAAATAAAAAAATGAGGAAAAGAAAAATAAAAATTGTTATTACTTTTTTTTTTAATTTTTAGTTTGCTTAGATGCAATAATGAAAAAATAAAAATAAACAAAAAAGAGAAAAAGAAGAAAAAATGCACTTGTTGGGTTGCTTAGTTTGAATTTTAATTGGAAAAATAAACTGCATTTTGTCGCTTTAGCTTTTGTTGCAAAATTTGATGTTTGTTTGCCGGGAGGTTAGGTATTTTTTAGTTGAAATGCTATCTAATTTTTGTTAAAATTTTAAATTAGTCATAAAATTGATTATTGTACGTAGTTCTATTTTTTATTGTTATCATGCATGTTAGCTAGAGCGCCTACTGATTAGCTTAGGTTGATTTAAATTGTTATATACCTTACACGTATTTTTGTGTAGGTCAAATAGTTATGATACAAGTTGAAATGCTATCAAAAATTTTAGAATGAATTACAAATTAATTATGCGATAATGTTACTTACATTTTAGAATTTTTACATGAAGCTAGCAGTTATTATTTTTCTTTTCCAAATGCCATCGAGGTAAGATCCATTACAGGTTCCCACTGCTCCACCAAAACCAGAGTGGATGTTGCATGATTAGAGGTGATGATACTAGTTCTTAGCCTAGGTGCAGTTCAGGGCTAACTAATACATGTCTTGCCATTTCCTTTAGTAAATGGGCATGTTAGAGGATGTAGATGCCCTTTTAGCTACCACAGGTTGGATACAATTGTTCAAACCTTCATTCCTAACCTACCCATAGGTTGTCAGAGAGTTCTTATTGACATTACAATATAGATGGCTTTAGAGACCTGATAATGAGCTAGGAGTTATCATATTCAAAGATAGACAATCTACCTACAGTATCAGTCGACGCACATTTGCAAAGGCGATGGGGCTCCTAATAAGGGAGGGGTTTTGACTACTGAAAGATCCATTGAGTGCCAGCAATAGGCGAAGATCACATTACCAAGGGCTTTCTATCATCCTAATAGAATGAAGAGCACCCTTTTGGCCACCTAGGTTTTTAGATATATTCAATAGGTTATATCCAGTTCATACTTAGGATGCAAAGGTAGCCAAAGGTTAGTGAACACTATCGAGATCTTGAATTTATAAGCAATTAATAGAGGGTGATACATAGACATTAGCCACAAGATCGTGATAAATCTACTAAGATGAGCCATCTAGTCAACTGTGATGCATATTGAATACAACTCACATCCAGGTTCACTCTCGATGGCCTACTTTTAGGGTCTAAGATCAGATAAGGTTCATAAAGTTCATAGATTTTGTTAAAACACAATAGGAAAGGGATTTAGCCCAATCCTATTATTGGCAGATGACCTACGATGGCATTTAAGTGGGCCTAAGAGGTAGGTATCGTGGAGTTGCACCTAACAGAGCTCTAGGAAATGATTTTAACCTTTAATGCCTTTACCAAAGAGGTGTTTGAAACATCACTCTTACTTATACCCCAATTAAGTGTTTGTTTATAAATTATTTTTTAGTATTAAGCGAATATCTCTTCTCACATGATGTATAACATAGATAAGTAAATAAACACTTCAAACATGTAAGAAAGTGATAAGTAATGAAAAGAAATAAGTAAAAAAATAGCAAAACTATTACTTAAGTAAATCGTCCAACAAGGCAAAATAAAATAACATACACAAGTTAGGGCATTTATTAAGATTTTGGGAAAATTGGTTTCCTCATACATATTTTATAAAATGAGGTTAAGAGTCTTTGGGAATTTTAGAAAATGTGGGATGAGTAATCCCAATTTAATAAAAAAAAGGCTTTTTTATTTTTCTAGTGAATATTTGGGTTAAAAATTGGATATTAGTCCATTTTATTATGAAAACATAAATTAATTAAGTAATAATGATTTAAGTGATTTTTTATCTTTTATCATGTAAAAATCATTTATTACTAAATTATTACATTCACAAAACAAATACATCCAAACAAAATAATAATCATAAATAAAACAATAAATAAAAAATGAAATGAACAAAGGGGAACTAAGTTCATCCACAGGAAATGCTTCGTAGTATATCAGCCTCAAACTCCAAAAGTACATGCAAACAAAGTTGGTTGCTCAAAAATAGAAAAGGAATTATCAATTATAATTGTGGTAAATAAAGTAAATGTTCATACAAAATGGAATTAAATATGCATTTTGGAATAAACATAATAGACAAACAAATTAAATTAAAAATAACACTTAATATATAATTAATCTTATCAATAAGGTTAGTGCAAAAAGCATGCAAAAATACATTAAAGGGGCTGAAATGGACTCACAGGCAGCCATAGGTGAGGGTAGATGGCTAGATAAGGAACAAACGTTGGGATGGAAAGGAGATCTCTTGACATTTCGTCGATTTCTTTTCGTCTATCACTCGATAAACAGGCAAAAAGTAGGAAACTAAACGCTAAATCCTATGTTAATTTAATTATGTATATTTCTACCTCTAAAACATTTAGACCTTATTCTAAAACATCAAAATCATATTCAAATCATTTTAAAATAAATAAATAACATGAAAATAAAATGCTAGCTAAGAAAAATACACATGTATCAATGGAGGATTAAAAAACCACTCATGCCATTCTAGCCATACTTAATTATTCATTTACGTATTTATGGCATTATGAAGCATTCAGAGTCATTTAAATACATCAAATATCAAGATTAAATCATAAAATCATAATACCAACATTAAACACATAAAATCAAATCACATACGCTCATGCCATAACAAAAAGAGGAGAAAAGCCTAAAATATTACCCTCAGGAAGAATGGGTTTCTGTAACTCTAGGTGAATGCATTCCAAGCTTCTTATTCCAAATATTTCCACATTTAAAAATATTAAAAAGTGTTTATGTTGATGAAAATATATGAAGGATCCGTTTATATTCTCGAGAGATAGAAATAAGTTTTTCTATTCTAGGAGAACGTGAATGCTGCCCTTTACCGAATGTGTTCCCCTTTTTTTTTAAATCGAGGTTTTTTAGGTTTAAATATAAGGAAAGAGTTTGATTTAGTTTACAATTCTATTCCCTCTAAATCTACCTAAAAAATTGCTTCAAATCTATCTACATCCCTGTCTTTTAAAATAGATTTTGACTAGTTTGAAAAATTTAGGAATTCTGGAAACAATCCTACAGATGGGCTTCTATGGAACCCTTTTAACCTAATGACCTATAGCTAACTGTTAAGAGATGGCCAGGTGCAGACACTAGGTCCTGAGGAGGCTTCTGTCAATGTTACCCAATGTAAAAAATTGCTCCTTAAAAATAGCTAATCGAGGACAATAAGGTTTTCTTATGTTGAAACTTTTCTTTTAAAAGTATTTTGAAGTGTTTTCATGTTTAATTTGGGCAATCAAAAGGAGCAAAGGGTTAAATAATGAGAAAATATCCTTATTCAAGGACTTAAATGCTAAATTATGCAAGTTTCAAGTCTTGCACACCCATGCATATGGGCTTGCATTTTCTTGCACACAAAGAATACCATCATTGTCTAGCCACATTGCTATCTTTTCTCCATTTTTAGGTTTGAATGGTCAAGCATCATGAGAATCTTACCTTTTCAAACAAGTGGCCTAATGCACGTGATTTACATGTTCGTGCAAATTTGAATGTATAGTCGTGCAGCCTAAAAGTGGGGGAAATTTTCAAAGGCAAGTCAGCAAGTGGGTTGACATATAGGCTAGCACACCCATACATATGGGATGTAAGGCCATGTAACCTTCCTTATATAAGAAAGTGGTCGATCACTATAAAAGGGGTTGGAAAAAATTAATTTTGAAAGACATATTGTTATCATAAAGTCTTTTTAAAAAGTTTTCAAATTTAAAAGGTTGATTTTTTGCACTTAGCTCTTTACACTTTTCAAATTGTTTTTAACTATTTTGACATGGAAAGAGTTTGCGAATCCAAATTTGGTGATCTAATTGAGTAACTACACCTAAGGTAATATAAAAAGCTTCCTTTTCTCGACTTAGTTTTTTGATAGTATAAAATCTATGCTTTTATCATTTTATATGTTATAACTTATTTGTTAATTTTATTTATAACATATTTTTATATATTCAGTTATGTTTAGATTTAGGTTGTGAAACCCTTTTCGAGGGTATATTGCCATGTGGTAAAAATTATTATGTTATCCTTATAAAATCTCATTCTTATTATTTTGTTTGTGTTTTCTCAAATAAACCTGGCTGAAAAGTTGTTTTCCTTGTATTTAATATTCTCTTTTTGCTCCCTTTAGGATCTGTTATCGGTAGTGACTTTATTTAAAAATAGAAAGAAAATTATCATATGCCAGGTCAATACGGTCGTGCATCACTTGTTGTACACCCATGCATTAGGTGATGAATGGCCCAAAATATGTTTTCTCATTTTTTAAATACAAGATTCGATCATATGTCTCCTAATGCATGCTAGTGCATTTCCAAAATATGTGCTAGATTTCCATTTTTCTTTCTAAATTATTTCACTTTTACATATTCTCCTTTTTATTATTAGTTATTATTATCATTACTATTATTGCTATTGTTATTATTATTGCAGAAAACCCTCTTGTGAGTATAGTTGGACGAGCACTATAGGTAAGTCCATGATCCTTACTTTTTATTATAAAAAAATGCTTTTTTGATCACAAATGGAAAATATCACAAAAGTATTTATAGTAAATATTTGGGATATTTCATTAATAAAATTGGACCAATGTCCACATTTTTGCTTTGGAAACTCACATATAAAAATTAAATTTTAATAATGTAAATGATTTTTATATATAATTAAATAACACGAGATATTTCTTAAACAAAACTTAGATTGGTAAGTCCTTATCTTCAAACCCTCATAATGAAATGCTTCTTTATAATCCACAAGTGAGGACCAAAGTCAACATTAAAAATGCTACAATGAATTGCTCAATTTATGGATTTCTTTATCACCTTATTCTATGCCATGATTTATTGCTTTCTTACATAATTGCATGTGCCTTTAATTTTTATATTTGCTCTAATCTTACATGTAATAAAAGGGATAACATAATTAATTTAAAAGCCGTTATGTCACATTTAACAAAGTTAAAAATAAGAGTAAAGTTCTGAACCATCTCTTGGTTTTTTGCCTTATAAGGTCGGAATACCCTTTTTCCCAATGTTCTATTTGGTGGCGACTCCTTACAATTAGCCTTGTGGCACCCAACAGATGCCTCCCGGCTATTGATTATTTGCGATGAGATAGGGACACCTTAATGTGTCATCCCATAACTTTCGAGATTTAAGATTTGGCAAGTCAAGTTAAATCTTTATCCTATCACGATGTGACCGATCAGTCTAAGCAGGGGAGCCTTAACCTAGTCAAACCCTAAAAGTGAGGCTGAACTATTAAAGGTCAGAGGCTTCCTCCATTGAGTTTGACCCTTTGTTTTAGGGGTGAAATAAATTAGCTTTAAAAAATGGGTGTGCATCATAGTGGCAATTCCACTAGGAAAGATTTGAGACTTTGCTATGAAACTACTCTTGATTTGTGTGAAATAAAAGGTTTTCAATTAAGAAATGTTATCAAATTTTGAAATTACATTAGAATCATGCTAGAGCCTTAAAATAAGTTAGCCATCTTGATGCATTCCCGAAGCACTCACTTTCCATTCACTCAACCGTGGGTAATGTTAGGGATAATCAACAACCAAAGTCTAGTACCTCTTGGTATATCAAATGGTGACCTGATTGGTCATTATACTTGTGATGAGCTAGACCCATTGGCAGGGACCATGCTAGGGTAGCCTTGTAATCGAGTACCTAGACCAAAAGCATATGTAATGACATAGCAATCTCTTCTAGGATGTTTGCAATAGTCTTGCATTGCTTAAGATGTGCATCTTTGTGTATTAACAATTCCTAAACAAGTCCAAATGTCCACTTATCAAAGGCTACCATGCCCCGATAAGCCCATTTTGATTTACTTGGGTTGCTCGAATATACATTGATAAAAACTTTTTTATATGTTTTTCTCGATAGGTATTATACTATCAGATTTTTATGGTGCACCATGCTTATTCATCGAAGAAAGATGTGGGAGAAATAATTGGAAAGGATTCTTACATGTGGTTATCAATGTTGTATTTCATGATCATGCATCATGCTACAACCCCCATTTTGATAGCCATAATTTCCTAGGTGGTTTTGAGGCTCGGATGATTATTTGGTTAAGAAATGGTTTTTTGAGTAGTCAGAAGAGTTGGTATCAGGGCAGAGTTTGAAACTAGGATCAGAGTTAGATATGGATAATGTTTCAAAAAAGTTTTCAGAAGGGTATTCAGAATAGTCAAAAAAGGAAATCATGTCTGAGCTCACTCCCCCTATTGGTTCCTTTGATCCCTAAAAAGCCGATAAGAGGATGGACGATCTTGAGAGAAAGTCTCATAAATAGTTTGCCCTTGATCTTAGTTACTCAACTAGTTGAACCAGTTGAACTAACTCTTTTTAGGGAGATTATAGTAACATCTATTGTGACACCCCTACTAGCAGCAGATATCAAGAATTTATCTCCACAAGGAGTGGAAAGAGATTTTGCTCCAAGTGGTCTTGAGTGTGATTTTATAACTGATGAAGAGGAGGAATTATGAGCCCATCAAGTGCTAAAGAACATTATTCCTAAGGAGGAGAATCCTATTGTAAAGAAGATGGAAGAGAAATTGGAGGCTTTAACTAGGATGCTGTCAGTTGGCAAAGGAGTCAGTCCAGAGGATATTGATTTAGATGGTGAATATGCTTTGCCTAGTTGATTCAAAATGCCTAACTTGATAAAGTTCAACGACACATCTAACCCATTGGCTCATATCAAGCAATATATTTTGCTTATGAAAAGAACTACCTTCACTAAGAGATAAAAGGTGGATCTCTTTAGTCTCAGCTTTACGGCTCTTATTATTGACTAGTATCATAGCTTCGATAAAAAGACCATGGGAGACAGAGAGAGGTTGACGAATGAGTTGTTTAGGTAGTATGATTGTGTACATATATGGAAGTCACTTTGAAAGATTAGGAGTTATTATAGTATAGACCTGGAGAATTCTTTGGCGAGTACCTTACTCGATGGAGGAACAGAGTAATGAAGATGAAAAGAAAGCCTAACATGTAGGATCATATTCATTTGTTTCTTTAAAATGCTACTCCTTACCTAAATAAGGATCTCAAGATAAAGGGATTGAAAGACTAAAAATCCTTGAAAGACATAAAGATTGAAGCATAGGGAGAATATCTAACAAAGAAAGCTAATTTTGTGAGTTCAAATAGTAGAGGTTATAGTAGCAACAAGTAGCAATTTGGAAAGTTATTATCCCGATGCCTTATCATCTGATGAAAGTGTTGGGTTTTGACATAGGAAAAATAAAATTAAAACACAGCGAAAATAATGAAACCCATTAGGATCCATGCAATCCAATTGACTCAATGAAGAGAAAGTAACGATTACTAACGTCTTGAAGCATAAAATCAATTTACAGGTGTTGCCTCACACGAAACGAAGACCCTCTACCAATATCCACACTCGAACGCAAGGAACAGATTCACCTAGAGTGCTAGCTCCCTTCTTTGGCGATTAGGGTTATAGAAAATGAATTTCTCTCTTCACTTTCTCAAAGTGACAGATCACCCTCTTAGATATGTTTGTTAGGGTTATCAACCATATATATCGTGTATATATATATATAGTTGGCCTAACCTTAATTCAGAGAGAGAGAATTTTGGGCCTATATTTCTTATTAAAATAAGAAATACTTTATTTCTTATTTAAAATAAAATTATAATATTAATCCTAATTGATATTTATTTATTTCATTATTTATTTTGAATTTTAATTTGTCATAAAATAAAATTCAAAATGCCCGAATTAACCCTTAGTCCATTCATCACATTCCATATGTGCGACCCAATAAGTTCATATTATATTGGTCGTGGGCCCTAGTCCCATCATGGGCCCACAAATCATAAGAGGCCTCTAGCAAGACATTACGACTACCCAAATAATATTAATATAGATAATTCAATTTTAACCTCATAGAACATGTTATAATCCCTTTGTCTCATGATATCTTGTATGAACATAAGTCATGGTTCATGTCAAACTTATATAGTTCAAACATATAATTTCTCGATCACTAAGTAGACTGATAATACCAAATGACATTAATCGCTCCATTAATTCATTTAAGCATGGCCAAGCATTTCTTAGTCCTACTTATCGAGAGACCCAATAGATATCTCTCTCATAAAAGAGGGACAAATTCCATCTTGATTATTCACTATCCTCTACATGATTATCATCATGTCTAACCATAACCTTTATTATTATTCGATTAAAGATAATGTTTAGTTATGTCAAAAAATAATGTTCCTTATGTAGGATACTATGATAATATTAGGTCTAAGGATCAATAACATAACTATTATGAGATCACTAATGACATTAACCTATATAGTATCTCATAGCGGGTCAATCTAGTACCCTATTCTCCAATGAGTACCTACAAGTTTGATTTATGTCATCATATATAATCATCATATGGTTATCAATCAAACTCATACTAGTTTTATTTATCATTATTCCTTTAATGATAAATAACTAGGGATAGTTAAAATAACATTAAATTGTTATTTACAAATATTATTATATTCTAACATGCCAAAATATAATAACATAAAGAAAACCCAAATTTATAAAATGTAATGTGACATTACATAAAGAACCAAACGTATGGCCTAGGGCATAACCACTAACAGAAAGAAGGAAAGTTACAACTAATGCCACCTAAACCTGCAAGAAGCCAAGGCCAGCTAAGACCCAGGTCTGATTGGTATTATGGCTTTAACTAGCACACAGGGCATAAGACTAATTACTATTGTACCTGGAGGGACCATATTCAAAAATTGATTGATTCCTTATAAATACTTGATCTAGAGAAAAGAGTAAAGAAGAAGGAAGCTTATAATGTTATGCCACCACCAGTACTCATGGTTGGGTTCGGGTTGCTAAAATGATATATTTTTAGGGAATTGTTTGGTAATAAGTATTTGGCTATCACTTGTAAGGCTAGGGAAAGTGATAATAGTTCTGATGTGAGTGCGGAAGGTTCAACATAAATGGGGAAATTAGTTCCATTAGTTAACATATAGGATACAGATAGTGAAGTGGGCTTGGTTAAGGCTGAAGAGGATGGTGGAATATGACATGGTATGAACATGGCAATCACGCAGCGGAAAAACAACAAAAAACGATCATACATGCCAAACAATTCCATGACAAGAATCGAAACATGCAATTTTAGGGTTTTTAAAACTTACAACTTTGGATGCCTTTTAAAACTTGAGTTTGGTGATGACCAGCAATCGAGATGACTTTATCCACCTTACATATTGATCACCAATGCCAAGGAACAGCCTTTTACGCCACTCCCTCTATTCTCACACACACACTTGCAAAGATGGCTTAAAATAGAGATTGCTAGCTCTCTTTTAAAGTATTGTGTAATGGCAATTGTTTGAAGCTACAAGACTTGATCTTGTACTTCTTTTAGGTGCTATTAATGCCCAAGAACACAAGAAAGCAAGAAAGAATCCTTCTCCTTGTGTATTTCGGCCAAGAGAGAATTATGAGAGGGAGAGAAGGTTTTCACGCAAAAACCAAAGAAAAACTAGGGTTTTCCTTTTCTCTCTCATTCAATATATATCATTTTATTTTTTAAGTGATAAATCTAAAATCAACTACTTAGAGATAATTAATTTCAGCCTTTATCACTTCTTTAAAATAAGAGATATATATTGATTCAAATTCTTTTGATTTAATCCAAGATAAATACATAAGACATTTAATCAAATAATATCACTTAATAAAGAAATTCACATGTGCCGAAATTACTTCAATATTTATCTTGGAATTTCGGCTAAGACATCCCTTAATTAAGTATTTTAATTTGATTTAAATATCATTAGGATTTAATACTCAATTAACTTAATTAATACAAGATAATTAATTAATTGAAATTAAACCTAGTGGGATGAATTTTTCTCTCTCATGGACCAAGGTCCAATAGCAATTTTAAAACCCATTACATATATTAATTTGACTTTAATTAAAAGCCCAAATTAATGCCCAATACTTTATTCAAATATTTTTAAGCCTAATGCTTTGTGTGCGATCCTATAGGTCCATTTAATGTTGGCAATAAATTAATAAATTAATTCAAAGGCTATATATATTCTCTAGCAATATATTATAGCATTCCAAATTAAATGAAAATGCATATGGCATTTAGTGACCTAATGCAATTTTGCATAGTCCCTTACCCATAAATATCAAAATTAATATAAGGCACGGAACTAGTCATCCTTATATATTTTAATTCTTTTCTTGATATTACAGTGACACTAAACTCTCAGATAAATAATGATTACTCATTATTTCATCTCGGTATGGCCATACACTTCTTAGTTCACTGATCAAGTGGCCGATGATATTTTTCTCTCTTATCGAGAGGGGTAATCCCTTCACTTCTCTCATGCTCTCTAACATGAATCAATGCATACCCAAGCATACCCGTACTTGTCACTCTGTTAAGAGCACATTAGGTGTATATCAAAGCACACATTAATTCATAAAGAGTTTCATAGAGATTTTAGGCCTAAGAACTCCGATACAAAACTTGCATATGAGAAACACTTATGACTTGTACCATGTAGTGTTCTCATGAGCGGATCGAATCCTGATACCATGTTCTAAAGATGTATCTATAATCTCTGATTGACACTCTTGTCCTTATGATCCGTAAGACAGAACTCAACTTATCAGAGAGAGCATACTAGTCTTAATTCATATGTTATTCCGATAACAATGACTGACTAGGGATATTTAGAACGAAGTCTCATTTGTTTCAAGGTCTTACAACCATGTGCCTCACACATGATAACTTAAACTGAAACAACATTCTTTGATGGTTTTATCAATTGATATGCACAGGAATACAATAGATAAAATAATTGCCTCATTTTATTAATTAAAGTGTTTTATTACAATGCATTGGGGCTAGGGCTTACACTAACAATCTCCCACTAGCACTAGTCCTAATTGGGCATAGCCCTAAGACCGAACGCTCTCAAATGAGCTTCGTGCAGATTTGGACGCAACTGTTTCATCAAAGGATCTGCTACATTGTCTTTACTTGCTATCTTGCTAACCTTGACGTCCCCACAATCAATGATTTCTCTGATCAGGTGGTACCTCCTGAGTATGTGTTTGGATTTCTGGTGTGACCGGGGCTCCTTTGCCTGTGCGATGGCCCCGTTGTTGTCACAGAAAATTTCTAATGGATCTAGGATGCTTGGGACCACTCCTAATCCAGAAATGAAATTTTTAATCCAAACAGCCTCTTTTGCAGCCTCACTCGCTGCTATAGACTCAGATTCTGTAGTTGAGTCGGCAACGGTCTCTTGCTTCGAGCTTTTCTAGCTGACAGCACCACCGTTCAAAATAAAAATGAATCCAAATTGCGATCTAGAATCCTGAGTGCTGGTCTGAAAAGCAGCATCGGCATAACCTTGTATGACGAGCTCTTCTTGACCACCATACACCAAGAAGTGATTCTTCGTCCTTCGTAGGTACTTCAGAATCCCCTATACAGCAGACCAGTGCTTTTCGCCAGGGTCTTGCTGAAACCTACTGGTTATACTCAGTGCAAGAGCAACATCCAACCTAGTACATAACATAGCGTACATGATAGATTCAATAGCAGATGCATATGGGATTCTACTCATGTTGTCCCTTTCCTCTTTGGTTTTAGGGCATTGTTCTTTAGTCAAAGGAACTCCCAAAGCCAAAGGTATGTACCCTTTCTTTGATTCTCCCATACTAAAATGCTATAGTACTTTGTCTATGTACTTTTCTTGACTTAGTCCCAAGAGCCGATTCGATCTATCTCTATAGATTCGAATACCAAGTATTGTCTCGGCTTCACCTAAGTCTTTCATTGACAAACATTTTCCCAACCATTGCTTAACCTTTTGCAATGTTGGAATGTCATTCCCAATGAGAAGGATGTCGTCCACAGATAGGACCAGAAATACTACTATGCTCCCACTAACCTTCTTGTACACACAAGGCTCATCTTCGTTCTTGATGAAGTCAAATTCTTTGACTGCCTCATCAAAACGAAGATTCCAACTTTGGGATGCTTGCTTTAATCCATAAATGGATTTTTGAAGCTTGTAAACCTTCTTAGGATGCTTGGGATTGACAAAACCTTCAGGCTGTGTCATATACACATCCTCAAGTAAATTTCCATTGAGGAAAGCAGTTTTGACATCCATTTGCCATATCTCATAATCATGATATGCAGCTATGGCAAGCAAGATCCTAATGGACTTGAGCATGACTACAGGCGAAAAGGTCTCGTCATAATCTACACCATGAGTTTGTCGAAAACCTTTTGCTACTAGTCTACCTTTGTAGGTCTTATCAGCTTTGAATTTGAATAGCCACTTGCATTCAATTACCTTAGCACCTTCTGGTGGATCAACCATGGTCTAAACCTAGTTATCATACATTGATTGCATCTCAGATTTCATGGCTTCAAGCCAATTTTCCGAGTCTGGGCTCTCAATAGCTTCTCGGTAGGTAGTAGGATCCTCACGATCTACTAACTCAATAGTATCACTGTCAGTGATTAGAAATCCATATCTCTCAATCTCCTGACATACCCTATAGGACCTTCTAGGTTCTTGTGTAATAGGTTCTTATTCCACAACTGATTGTGAACTTGATCCCATTTCCAACTCATCCTCTATAGGAGTTTGTGGCACTTGAATTTCTCCAAGTTCTACTTTACTCCCACTGTCTTTCTTGAGAAGGAACTCCTTTTCCAATAAAACAACCTTTCAAGCAACAAATACTTTGTTCTCGGCTTGTGAGTAAAAGTAGTATCCCTTTATTTCTTAAGGATAACCCACAAACAAGCAGACACTGGATTTGGACTCTAGTTTGTCAGATGTTAATTTCTTCACATGTGCTTCACAGCCCCAAATCCTGAGAAAAGGCATATTGGGTTCTTTCCTAGTCCACACCTCGTATGGTGTCTTCTCAACTGCTTTAGTTGGAGTACGGTTCAATAAAAACGCAACAGTTTCTAATGCATAACCCCAAAAAGAGATAGGAAGATTAGCTTGACTCATCATAGATTGAACCATGACCAACAGAGTTTGATTTCTCCTTTCGGATACACCATTCCATTGAGGTGTTCCAGGAGGAGTGAGCTGTGAAATAATACCACACTCCTTTAGATGACTGTCAAGCTCTTGGCTTAAGTATTCACCACCTCGATCTGATCGAATGGCTTTTATACTTTTGCCAAGTTGGTTTTCTACTTCGTTCTTAAACTCTTTGAATTTCTCAAAAGTTTCAGACTTGTACTTCATTAGATAGACATAGCCATATCTACTGTAGTCATCTGTGAATGTCACGAAGTAGCTAAAACCACCTCTAGCTTGTGTACTTAAAGGTCCACATACATCGGTATGTATTAGTTCCAATAAGCCATTAGTCCTCTCACCTTTCTTATTAAAAGGACTCTTTGTCATTTTTCCATGCAAACATGGCTCGCATGTGTCATAAGACTCTAAGTCGAATGACCCAAGCACTCTAGTTTTGTGGAGTCTTGAAATGCTTTTTTTTGTTTGCATGTCCTAAACGACAATGCCAGAAGTAAGTAGGGTTCAATTCGTTTGACTTAACCCTCTTCGTATTAATGTTATATATGGACTCTTTGTTTTGTAGATCAAGGATATAAAGGCCATTTTGCAACATGGCATTGCCATAAGAAATGCCTTGGCGACGAATATGAGCATTGCCATTTTTAATAACAAAATCAAATTCATCAGTATCCAAACATGAAACTGAAATAATGTTTCTGCTCATAGCAGGCACATAATAACAATTATTCAAAACAATACAAAGTCCGAAAGGTAAAGTGAGGTGATAGTTGTTGGAATTTAACGGTTACATGCATCACATACATGAGCGGAATTTTAAACTTTTTTAACCATTAGATTTGATCTTGCCATGAATACACAATATAACTATATGAGAATAAGAAAAATCACCTTTGATTTTTGTTGAACAGTTGATTTTACTTCGCACCGGGTTGTCGCAATCCACAGTGTCCAAAATCGAACACCTCCAATGAGTAATCCACACTAGAGAGGGGTAAATTGAACCAACAAATTGGTATTTAACTAAGGCTGGCCGAAATTCCCAAAAGCTAGCTTAGGAGTTGGCGCAAAAAGGAGAGAGACATTAAGAGAAAAGACTTTCTTTTTGTTTTAATCACTTAACCCTAATTCCTCATTAGTTGGCCTTTTATAGTTAGGTTAAAATTTCAACTCCTTAATGAGATTGGGCTCTTTAAAATTGCTGGAGAATTATTAATTGAGCCTCTGGAATTAATTATAATCATTTGGGCTTAATTAAATCCAATTTAAACCTTTTCATAAAAGACTATGCACAAAACCCACAAACTAGGCCCTTTGTCAAACTAATTGGATTTAAATACCCAAATGGATTCCAAATCCAACCAAATTAAATATGTGAGTTCCATAACACTTATGTAACATATATAAATTAATTTGGTCCAAGAAAAAGCCCTCTAAGCCCTTTTGTATGGAGTTGGCGTGTGGCCCTCTTCTGGAGGGCTTCCTCCAACTTCTTCATTCCTTTGGCCCTTTATAATTTCTCCAATGGACCTATTAATTATTATATCAGTCCTATAACTCTTATAGTAGTCTTATAACACTTATAAGATAATAATAATTAATCATAAAATACATTATTTCAATTAGGTCCAATTTTGCAGAACATTTCTCAAAAGTTCCGCGGACAATTTTATTTGATCATAATTAATTAAACTCTTTAATTAATTATTATCTTATTCACTTCTCTACCTTCATAATAATATCAAATATTATTATCCTTGTTATTTTACCATTTTACCCTTTTCTCTATATGCGTGTGACCTATTAGGTTCCTGTCCATGTTGGCAAAATAATATATAATTGTGAGTTCTATTCAAAACTCACATGATTTAAACTCTTTTAAATCATTTTATCAATCTCTATTGATATTTTGATACATCATTATACAAGTCATGATTGGCCTCTAGCTAGGCATCATGACTACCCAAATGTCAGGAAAGTCATGTGGTTTGACTGTACCCTTCCATAGAAATAGTTACCGTGCAATTACTCCTTTCACCACTCTTATCTCAATTAGATTCTAAGTA
The DNA here is from genome assembly GCA_037975025.1 of Excoecaria agallocha. Lineage (NCBI taxonomy): Eukaryota > Viridiplantae > Streptophyta > Magnoliopsida > Malpighiales > Euphorbiaceae > Excoecaria > Excoecaria agallocha. Next base: position 92,525,232 of record CM075807.1, on the reverse strand, counting down.
TGGATTTCTGTCAACTCATATAAATCTAATTATGTATGTTCTATTAATTTAACCATTGTTCCTAAAATGCCCTTCATGGATCTCCATCCATCTCGGCATATTACTCTGGCCAGAGATTCTCTGAACAAGCCAATTATAGAATCATGCGAGATAACTTCCCTTGTTAAATCTGGGATGGTGAATCCTTTGTCAATCACTCAACTATCTTCAAGTAGGTCATGATATACTCAATCTCCTAACTATGTTCACTCCCAGTTGGAAGTAATCAGTTATGGAGTCAAAGTATACCACTTGCTACTTAAGATAACTTTGGTGATCTCAAGTCTAAGGATACTTGCACAACCGCTATGAAGAGATTCCTCACTGACATAGATTTAATATCCATGTGAGGATTCTTTATGCAGGTCTCCTATGAACTTGTTCTTCTAACAAGCATCCACATGTTAGCTTTGATTATCTTTCATAATCACAGTTATGAGAACCACTACTTGAACCATTCAAGAAGCATAATATGTGCTAGTCTGTCCGAATTAACAATGTCCTGTCTTGTTAATTCTATGACTAGGGATATTTAGATATTAACACATTTGCATGCAATAGTCATCTCATATCATGAACACTTTCATGATTGCCTTTGCACTGTGTTTATAATATCTAGGACTTCATTTATTAATTTAAGATTTACAAACTCATGTACTTAAACATAGCATTAATAAATGAATGACGCCTTTTATTAAGAATATAAATTTTATACATATGAAAAACATCCCTATTACATGGGCTCTAGGGCATACTCTCTAACAATCTCCCACTTGCACTAGAGCTAATCACTCATATGTCTCAGACCCATGCTATATTTATATCGTGATCATGCTTAATCTGGGAAAGTACTTTAGTGAGGGGATCTGCCACATTGTCATCTGTGGGAACCCTTTCTAGTTTCACATCATTTCTAGCTACTATTTTCCTTATGAGATGGTAGCGTCTGAGAACATGCTTGGATCGCTGAGGAGACCGTGGTTCCTTTGCTTGCGTAATGGCTCCATTGTTGTCACAATATAAAGGAATCGGATCAACAATGCTAGGCACAACTCCTAGTTCGGTTATGAACTTTTTGATCCAGACTGCTTCTTTGGCTGCTTTTGAAGCAGCAATGTACTCAGCTTCCGTCGTGGAATCAACAGTTGTTTCTTGTTTGGAACTTTTCCAACTAACTGCTCCTCCTCCCATTATGAACACAAAACCAGACTGTGATTTACAGTCATCTTTGTCAGATTGGAAGCTGGCATCTGTGTACCCATTTACTTCCAAACTGCCCTCTCCATATACCAAGAATACATCCTTAGTCCTTCTCAAGTACTTAAGGATATTCTTGACAGCTGCCCAGTGTTCCTCTCAAAAATTGGATTGGAATCTGCTTGTGACACTCAAAGCAAATGCTACATCTGGACGTGTACATAACATAGCATACATGATAGAACCAATTGCAGATGCATATGGTATTCTATTCATGCTCTCTCTATCCTCTAGTGTCTGCGGACACATAGACAAAGAAAGGTGTTTCCCATGCACCATGGGTATAAACCCTTTCTTAGAGAGATCCATATTGAACCTCTTCAATACTTTATCTATGTATGTACTCTGAGAAAGACCTAGCAACCTATTGGATCTATCTCTATAGATCCTTATTCCCAGAATATAGGATGCTTCTCCAAGGTCTTTCATGGAGAATTGTTTGGATAACCATATGTTAACAGATTGGAGAAGAGAAATGTCATTTCCCATGATCAATATGTCATCTACATATAGAACTAGGAAGACAATTGGACTCCCACTGACCCTTTTATACACACAAGGTTCATCTTCATTCTGTGAGAAATCAAACTCTTTGATTGTCTCATTGAATCGTATGTTCCAGCTCCTAGAGGCTTGCTTCAATCCATAAATGGATCTTTGAAGCTTGCATACCTTTTCGCCATTTCTTGATGTGAATCCTTCTGGTTGTGTCATATACACATCCTCAGTAAGATTTCCATTAAGGAAAGTTGTCTTCACATCCATTTGCCAAATCTCATAATCATAATGAGCTGCAATGGCTAAAAGTATTTGTATAGACTTAAGCATCGCTACAGGAGAAAAAGTTTCGTCATAGTCAATACCTTCTTTTTGACGATAACCTTTTGCTACTAAGCGAGCTTTATAGGTAACTATATTACCTTCCATGTCAGTCTTCTTTTTGAAGACCCATTTGCACCCTATGGGTTTTATCCCTTCAGGTGGTTGAGTTAAAGTCCATACTTTGTTCTCATACATGGAGTCCATTTCAGACTGCATAGCCTTAAGCCATAAATCACGTTCTGAACTGTTCAAAACTTCTTGATAGCTTGTAGGCTCATTGTCCTCTACTACAGTTATGCCTCTATCCGAATCAATGTGAAATCCATATCTCACAGGGATAGAACGCACCCTAGTAGATCTTCTAGGATTTTGTGTATAATCAGGTTCAACTATAATCTCATCATTATGAAATTCAGTTTCGGGTTCAATCGGTTGATCATCTTCTATTTGTGGGTCTTGAACTTCACCAAGTTCAATTTTACTCCCACTGTCCTCTCGTAGGAGAAATTCTCTTTCCAAGAAGAAAGCATGCCTTGAAACAAACACCTTTTGTTCTAAGGGATGATAGAAATAATATCCAAACGTTTCTTTTGGATATGCCATAAATAAACATTTGTCATATTTAACATCCAGTTTGTCTGACATTGTCCTCTTCACATAAGCAGGACAACCCCATACCTTCATATGAGAATGCGTGAGTTTCTTGTTATTCCACATCTCATATGGAGTAACATCAACCGATTTACTAGGAACTCTGTTTAACACATAGACAGCAGTTTCTAGTGCATATCCCCAAAAGGACTTAGGCAAGTCCGCTCGGCTCATCATTGATCGAACCATATCTAATAGTATTTGATTCCTCCTGTCAGATACACCATTGTGATGTGGTGTATATGGAGGAGTACATTAAGATAAAATCCCATTATCTCTAAGATAATCCTGAAACTCTTGACTTAAGTATTCTCCACCTCGATCTGATCTAAGTGTTTTAATACTTTTGCCAAGTTGTTTCTCTACTTCATTTCTGAACTCTTTGAACTTTTCAAATGCTTCAGACTTATATTTCATTAGATAGATGTATCCAAACCTGGAATAATCATCTATAAAAGTAATGAAGTAGGAGTAACCTCCTCTGGCATGTGTAGTCATTGGACCACATACATCTGAATGTATTAAGTCCAAAACCATTTTAGCTCGTTCTCCTTCACCAATAAAGGGAGCTTTTGTCATTTTTCCCAATAAACAAGATTCGCATGTATCAAATGATTCATAATCAAATGATCCCAAATCACCTGACTTGTGCAATTTGGTCATGCGTTTTTCATTTATGTGGCCTAAACGACAATGCCATAAGCATGAGGTATTTAGATTATCATGTTTCATTCTCTTGGTATCCACATTATGTACTTCTTTAATTAAATCAAGAACAAATATACCATTCTCAATGATAGCTTTTGCATAAAACATATTGTTCTTAAAAATGTAACAACATTTGTCCTTTAAAAAAATATCATAATCGTTCAACAGACGACTGAAAGAAATAATACTTTTGGATAAAGCTGGAACATAATAACAATTATTTAATTCCAGTACTAATCCACTTGGAAGAGGCAAATGATAAGTCCCCACAACTGTTGTAGAGATGTTTTGTCCAGTAGCTGACTGCAAACATATCTCTGCCTTTCCAACTCTTCTAAAGCTTCTAAGCCCATGTAGATCATTACACAAATGTGATCCACATCCAGTATCTAATACCCAAGATTGTTTTGAAGCAATAGAATAAGTATTAATTTCAATCATATGAATACCTGAGGTAGAAGCATCAGCATGCTTTTCTCCTTGAGAGAATATAGATAGGCCTTGCAGTTACGCTTTCAATGACCATCCTTTCCACAATGGAAGCAAGTTCCTTTGGGATTCTCTTTCTTGGAAACCTTCTTCTTGGAAACCCCACCATCCTTTATCTCATATTGCTTCTGAAGCTTTGAGGACATAGCACCCAGTATCAGACATGCTGCTGCTTTACTATCCTCTATTTATTTTCGATAAGTGCCTTTGATCTCATCAATGGCATCTTCTGATGGAAGTGGTGGAAAATCTTTATCCAAGACATAATGGATCTTTTGAGCTCTGAGAACAATTCTCACTTGCTTGATCCAGTTAGAATAGTTGCTGCCAACCAGTTTGTTATCCAAGATTGATCGTATATTTGATGTGCTCATGATGATGACATAGATGTGAAAAAGAAAAGATATGAGAGTATGTTCATATATATGTATGCATTAATAAGGTCTTTAATTAATCCATTTTACTCCCACTATTTTATTGTGAATTAATAGCCCTCACCATATAATCCGAGAAAACCCGATGGTTTTCTTAGTGGGCCAATATCCAATCCTTGATATGTAATTTGACCTTGACTGTGGTCAACAAGCCAAATTCCATACCCTTGAAAGGTAGGTATCCATATACCAATTGTGTCTCTATACAACTATTGGATCATTAGGTTATCAACTCTTGATGCATGCATATCGTATATGCATTCCCTAATCTTGTCTCTAGAACCATTAGCCTTGACTGTGGTCAACAAGCTAATGGGCTAGCTAAGATGACCCATTTAATGAGATTTGAACATATTCGATATAATGTGAGCTTGACTGTGGTCAACAACCCACACTATAAAGAACTCTGGTTCTCGTCAAATTAATGGAAGGCTTATATACCTTAGTATTTATTTGAGGGTTTTAGTTAACTAAGTCTCATCATACATGGTTGGCATACATTGGTATGCTTCCTCTATCTATCTCATAAATATAAGCATACAAATATGGTATAGTTATGGACTTTACTACATTGATTTCCCCGAGCCAAGAGGGAAATCAAAAGGTCATACCTAGGTAGTATGCATGATTCAAACAAGAAAATAATTACATTATCTTCAAGCTTGTTGGATCTCCATCTGGCCCATCTTGCTCCTTGATATTGGTCTCCATCTCTATTTCTAATTCTAATCTAAGTAATCTAATTACATATTACAATTTAAAATGAAATACAAACCAAAAACAGGTGGCCGGGACATGAAAGTCCTCATTGGGCCAAAACATGCATTATGCTCAATCACATTGGGCTTTGTCCATAACTAACCATCATGCCAATCACACACCCTTATATGTCTCTCTAATGCATAAAGAAATGGATTACTAACTTTGTTTCAACCTTTGAAACTATATTTTGAGTTATTTTAATGATGTGATCAAATTAGGAAACTTTTTCCATTTTGGAAACTTTCATTTTAGGAAACCTTTTTGCATGCATGTGTTCTTGTCTTAATAATCAATCCAATTGATTATTAATTAATTATAAATTGATTATTTAATTAATTAATCATATTAAATAAATAAAAGAATCAATTTTGGGCTTAAAACAAATGTAGGCCGAAACCCACAGAAGAAAAACCCTAACTGTGTTCACACACAAACTAGTTTTATGTCTTTTGGACCATTTGGGCCTTTTGGAATGAGCCAAGCCCACTCCAGCCCTTAAAACCCAAGTCATTCACTAATTTAAACCAAGTCCGTAAACATAATTAAGTCCATTAAGTGGTTTTAATAAATTAAAATTAATCAAATTAATTTAAGGCCCATTTTAATTAATCCAATTAATTAAAAACACTTTAATATATCATATATATCAGATTTATAAGATCAAAAGTCTTTCTAATCAAGAACACATCAAGAACACACGAAGAACACCAATTTATCGAACTTTTCGACTAAACTAGTTTTCATGCAAAACTTGTTCGATTTTAATTCTGTTCAATCCTATGGCTTAATATCCCATATTAAACACATAAAATATCATCTAAATGATTTTTAAATGGATCCATAAGAAATTAAATTAGAAAAGCCCCTACATCACCTAGGGTTTCACGCCAAACCTTAATCAAAATCATTCAAAAATTTCGTTTTTGTTTCCACCAAATTTATTTGATCACACATACAACCAGAAATCAATATTTCTCATTCATGAACAATCAAATCTAATATTTTAAAGTTCATGGAATAAATAACTCAAAACAAAACAAAACTTATTCCGTAGAAAAATATAGAATTGTATATCCATGGCAAAACCGTGGCTCTGATACCATGTTGGAATTTAACGGTTACATGCATCACATACATGAGCGAAATTTTAAAATTTTTAACCATTAGATCTGATCTTGCCATGAATACACAATATAACTATATGAGAATAAGAAAAATCACCTTTGATTTTTGTTGAACAGTTGATTTTACTTCGCACCGGGTTGTCGCAAACCACAGTGTCCAAAATCGAACACCTCCAATGAGTAATCTACACTAGAGGGGTAAATTGAACATACAAATTGGTGTTTAACTAGGGCTGGCCGAAATTTCCAAGAGCTAGCTTAGGAGTTGGCGCAAAAAGGAGAGAGAGATGAAGAGAAAAGACTTTCTTTTTGTTTTAATCATTTAGCCCTAATTCCTCATTAGTTGGCCTTTTATAGTTAGGTTAAAATTCCAACTCCTTAATGAGATTGGACTCTTTAAAATTGCTGGAGAATTATTAATTGGGCATCTGGAATTAATTATAATCATTTGGGCTTAATTAAATCCAATTTAAACCTTTTCATAAAAGACTATGCACAAAACCCACAAACTAGGCCCTTTTGTGCAACTAATTGAATTTAAATACCGAAATGGATTCCAAATCCAACCAAATTAAATACGTGAGTTCCATAACACTTATGTAATATATATAAATTAATTTGGTCCAAGAAAAAGCCCTCTAAGCCCTTCTGTATGGAGTTGGCATGTGGCCTTCTTCTGGAGGGCTTCCTCCAACTTCTTCATTCCTTTGGCCCTTTATAATTTCTCCAATGGACCTATTAATTATTATATCAGTCCTATAACACTTATAGTAGTCTTATAACACTTATAATATAATAATAATTAATCATAAAATACATTATTTCAATTAGGTCCAATTTTACAGAACATTTCTCAAAAGTTTCGCGGACAATTTTTTTTGATCATAATTAATTAAACTCTTTAATTAATTATTATCTTATTGACTTCTCTACCTTCATAATAATATAAAATATTATTATCCTTGTTATTTTACCATTTTACCCTTTTCTCTATATGTGTGTGACCTATTGGGTTCCTATCCATGTTGGCAGTATAATATGTAATTGTGAGTTCTATTCAAAACTCACATGATTTAAACTCCTTTAAATCATTTTATGAATCTCTATTGATATTTTGATACATCATTATACAAGTCATGATTGGCCTCTAGCTAGGCATCATGACTACCCAAATGTCAGGAAAGTCATATGGTTTGACTGTACCCTTCCATAGAAACAGTTACCGTGCAATTACTCCTTTCACCACTCTTATCTCAATTAGATTCTGAGTATGGATTTCTATCAAATCATATAAATCTAATTATGTATGTTCTATTAATTTAACCATTGTTCCTAAAATGCCCTTCATGGATATCCATCCATCTTGGCATATTACTCTGGCCAGAGATTCTCTGAACAAGGCAATTATAGAATCATGCGAGATAACTTCCCTTGTTAAATCTGGGATGGTGAATCCTTTGTCAATCACTCAACTATCTTCAAGTAGGTCATGATATACCCAATCTCCTAACTATGTTCACTCCCAGTTGGAAGTAATCAGTTATGGAGTCAAAGTATACCACTTGCTACTTAAGATAACTTTGGTGATCTCAAGTCTAAGGATACTTGCACAACCGCTGTGAAGAGATTCCTTACTGACATAGATATAATACCATGTGAGGATTCTCTATGTAGGTCTCCAATGAACTTGTTCTTCTAACAAGCATCCACATGTTAGCTTTGATTATCTTCCATAATCATAGTTATGAGAACCACTGCTTGAACCATTCAAGAAGCATAACATGTGCTAGTCTGTCTGAATTAACAATGTCCTGTCTTGTTAATTCTATGACTAGGGATATTTAGATATTAACACATTTTTATGCAATAGTCATCTCATATCATGAACACTTTTATGATTGCCTTTGCACTGTGTTTATAATATCTAGGACTTCATTTATTAATTTAAGATTTACAAACTCATGTACTAAAAACATAGCCCAAGAACACAAGAAAGAAAGAAAGAATCCTTCTCCTTGTGTATTTCGGCCAAGAGAGAATTATGAGAGGGAGATTTTCACGCAAAAACCAAAGAAAAACTAGGGTTTTTCTTTTCTCTCTCATTCAATATATATCATTTTATTTTTTAAGTGATAAATCTAAAATCAACTACTTAGAGATAATTAATTTCAGCGTTTAGCACTTCTTTAAAATAAGAGATATATATTGATTCAAATTCTTTTGATTTAATCCAAGATAAATACATAAGACATTTAATCAAATAATATCACTTAATAAAGAAATTCACATGTGCCGAAATTCCTTCAATATTTATCTTGGAATTTCGGCTAAGACATCCATTAATTAAGCATTTTAATTTGATTTAAATATCATTAGGATTTAATACTCAATTAACTTAATTAATACAAGATAATTAATTAATTGAAATTAAACCTAGTAGGCTGAATTTTTCTCTCTCATGGACCAAGGTCCAATAGCAATTTTAAAACCCATTACATACATTAATTTGACTTTAATTAAAAGCCCAAATTAATGCTCAATACTTTATTCAAATATTTTAAGCCCAATGCTTTGTGTGCGATCCTATAGGTCCATTTAATGTTGGCAATGAATTAATAAATTAATTCAAAGGCTATATATATTCTCTAGCAAGATATTATAGCATTCCAAATTAAATGAAAATGCATATGGCATTTAGTGACCTAATGCAATTTTGCATAGTCCCTTACCCATAAATATCAGAATTAATATAAGGCATGTAACTAGTCATCCTTATATATATTAATTCCTTTCTTGATATTACAGTGACACTAAACTCTCAGATAAATAATGATTACTCATTATTTCATCTCGGTATGGCCATACACTTCTTAGTTCACTGATCAAGTGGCCGATGATATTTTTCTCTCTTATCAAGAGGGGTAATCCCTTCACTTCTCTCATGTTCTCTAACATGAATCAATGCATACCCAAGCATACCCGTACTTGTCACTCTGTTACGAGCACGTTAGGTGTATGTCAAAGCACACATTAATTCATAAAGAGTTTCATAGAGATTTTAGGTTTAAGAACTCCGATACAAAACTTGCATATGAGAAACACTTATGACTTGTACCATGTAGTGTTCTCATGAGCGGATCGAATCCAGATACCATGTTCTAAACATGTATCTATGATCTCTGTTGACACTCTTGTCCTTATGATCCGTAAGACAGAACTCAACTTATCAGAGAGAGCATACTAGTCTTAATTCATATGTTATTCCCATAACAATGACTGACTAGGGATATTTAGAATGAAGTCTCATTTGTTTCAAGGTCTTACAACCATGTGCCTCACACATGATAACTTAAACTGAAACAACATTCTTGGATGGTTTTATCAATTGATATGCACAGCAATACAATAGATAAAATAATTGCCTCATTTTATTAATTAAAGTGTTTTATTACAATGCATTGGGGCTAGGGCTTACACTAACAGAGGAGCCAAAGGAGCTATGGCAAATTGATGAAGATTATAAGGAAGTGACATATGATGAAGTGGTTCAATCCGTCACTAAAAGTTATAGAGTCATGCCTGGGTTGAGAGGTAGCAAGAACCTGCTGCAGCCATAAAAGAAAGAGCCATGAAGGATAACTTGATTTTGAAGCAACTTAAAGAGACACCCGCTCAAATTTTAATTTAGGATTTGCTCAGGCAATTGACTTCCCGTAGGCAAAAATTGGTGAAAGCTTTGTGTGAGTCAATAGTCACTACCACCATATCTCCTTTCAAACTATTAGAAATGGTGAAAGGGGATTTTGAAGAGAATATTATGTTCACTATTGTGGATATCCCCCTAAAAGGAAGCTACCATAATCGCCCTTTGTACATTAGGGCTGAAGTGAATGGTAAGCACATTACATGTGTAATGGTAGACAATGGTTCTTCTATCAATGTATCTCCCTTTACAATGATGGCAACTTATGTTATCGATAAGACCATGCTCACTAAGTCTTAACTCATTATAATGGCTCAGAAAAACTCTAAGAGGCAAGCTGCATGCACTTTCAGGGCATAGTGAAGATGGGGCCTATTGAGACTAAGGCAGAGTTATTATTTTACAAATACCAACCGATTTCTCTCTGTTACTAAGGTGGCCTTGGTTCTATAAACTAGGAAAATTTCCTTCAACTTTGCATCAAATGGTTCGAATTGCACACGAAGGCGGTATGGTTACTATCAAGGCAGCAAGAGAGAGTTTAGTTTCTACTTTAAGCATAGCTAAATAGCCATTCAATGGATTCCACATAACCAGGATTGGTGTTGAGAAAGAAGAAATAGACCTTGAAAGTCCCCAAGCTATTAAAATGATGAAGAAGATGAGTTACCTGCAAGGCATCAGATTGTGAAATAATGCTCAGGGGATCTCCACACCTATTGCTCCAATAAGCCAGAGGGACAGGAAAGGTTTGGGCTATTGCAAAAATTATGCTAAAAAGTAACAAGACCTACAGATAGAAAGAGTTTCGCATATCTTGGAAAGTTTTGTGCCAGCATCCAAGGAATGCAAATATTATGGGTAAACTACTTATGGTCATTCAACGAGATATTATCCAAGGATTCGAGATCTTTGATAATGTCTTTGATTGGTTAATCAGAACCATCAAGCCTATACTGGGATTTTAGAATGAATAAGTTATGGCCAAGCTCACCATTGGGGTCTCGAGGAAGAACTGATGTTAGAGTCATCAGATACCAAAACTAAAGGAAAGGAGAAGATTGGGTATAGTGTTGTGGTCTTGAGAAAAAGGCACAGTCAGAAGAAGAAGAGGCATTCACTGCTGCATTAACCATCCCTGATTTGGAAGATGATTCTTTTGCTGATGTAATTTATATTCCAGAATTGTTTTGTGATGATGTACCCTTTACTACTCGGGATAATAAGATGAATAACTTTGCTTATTTATACGATGTCTCATCTGATTGCATCATGCATGATCATAATCACAACTCATTTATATTTGACATTAATTCTACAAACACTACACCATTTAATCTTGGAACCCAAGATAACCCTAAGGATATCTTGATTATATCTAACATAACTCTTGAAGAGAGGATAAAAATCGAGTGAATATTAAGAAAATATGAAAAAGTGTTTTCCTGGACTTATAAAGACATGCCTGGGATTGATAGAGACATTATAGAACATGCCATTCCAACATATCCAGATAGTAAGATAGTAAAATAAAAGCTTCGAAGACTCCAGTTGGAATGGGAAAAAAGGTAAAAGAATAAGTGAAAAGGCAGATCTAAAGAATAAGTGAAAAGTAAGATCGAAGTGAAGTTCTTGGTCAAGATTCAATATCCTACTTGGCTTAGCTAATGTCATTTATCCTACTTGGCTTAGCTAATGTCATTCCTATTGCCAAAAAAGATGAAAAGTTATGAATGTATGTAGACTATTGATATCTGAAGAAAGCATGCCCGAAAGATGACTTTTCACTCCCTCATGTAGATCTATTTGTCGATAGTGTAACAAAGTGCATGATGTATAGTTTTATTGATGGATACATAAGGTACAATTACATTTTAAACAAGATAATAGATTGGGTAAATATCACCTCTATCATCGAATGGTGAACTTATGCATATAAAGTTATGTCGTTCGGATTGAAAAATGAGAGAGTTACCTATCAATGAATGAAAACTAAGATCCTCGGTGGCTTGATCCACAAAGAAGTTGAAGTGTATGTTGATGATATAATGATTAAGTCAGCTACAATGGAAGGGAATTTTTAGGTTTTAGAGAATTTTTTCCAGCAGATTGAATCTCCATCTTAATTCTAAGAAGTGTGAGTTTGGGGTGACTTCATGTAAACTGCTGGTGTATGTCATCAACCAGAAGGGGATAAAGGTGGATCCAGATAAGGTGAAGGCCATTTAAGATATACCAGGGTTGAAGAAGGAAAATGAGTTTAAAAGGCTCTTAGGATGGGTTTAGTACATCAACCAATTCATCCAGAAGCTCACCTCTATATGTGAGTCAGTTTTTAAGATTTTGAGAAACGATCAACTAAACAAGTAGAAGGAGGATTGTCAAAAGGCCTTCAACACCATTAAGGAATATCTATTACACCCCCCCCCCAATTCTCTAATTGCCTAGACCATTAAAACCTTTAATTCTGTGCATAGTAGTGGAATAGCGTTCAATAGGAGCATGTTAGCTCTAAAGGATAATACTAGAGCCAAATTTGCTTTGTACTACTGAAGCAAGAAGTTTTTGCCATAGTATACACACATGGATAAGATTTTCCTGGCAGTGATATGGGCCTCAAAGAAGTTAAGGCACTACTTTCACTCTTACAAGATTCAAGCAGTAGCCAAGCACAACCCACTCAGATATCTCTAGTTAGCACCATCCCTATTGGGGAAAATGAGGGGGTGGCTATTACTCTTGCAAGATTTTAAAGTGGAATATGTAACCAAAAAGATTATCAAGGGAAGGTCAATTGTAGAATTTCTTGCTGATCACCCGCTAGAAGGGGACCAGGCTAAGTATGAATTCCCAAATGAAAGCATCAATGCCATAGTAATCTAGGATTGGAAAATATACTTCGATGTAGCTACCAATAATAAGAAAGCTAGAGCAAGAGTCATTCTCATCATACCTAATGGTGAAAAACTTCCCTTTGTTAAGAAACTAGGGTTTAAAGTGACTAACAATGAAGTTAAGTACCGAGCCAATATATATGGGGTGGAAGATTTGATCACACTAGGGGCAAAGACTGTCAAGGTGTTTAGGGATTCATCCTTAATGATCTACCAAGTGAAGGGATGCACTTTTAGACACACATCACGATATAAGAATCGATTGGCAGATGCCTTAGCAACCCTAATACCTATATGGGATAATTCTGAGGGGATAGTCATGAGGCAAGTAATAATCATGAGCTCAACCAACTTTGATAATGAATAGCCCATGAGTTTAGATGGGTCTAATGGCAAACCCTAATACTATGATGTTTAAAATTATTTAAAGAATTCCAGATTTCCTAAAAAATCCATGGAGAAAGATCATAAGATAATTCAAAAGTTGGTAAGCCAGTTCATTAGCATGGATGAGATCATGTACGAAAGACAAGTTGACGATATCCAGTTAAGGTGCCTAAATGAAAAAAGAGCAAAAAAAGTCATGGAAGAAACTCATTTAGATGTATATGCACCCCACATGAATGGGTTAACATTGGCAAGGAAAATCATGCAACAAAGGGTTCTTTTGTTGATTTTGGATGCTGACTACTCCAAATATGTGAAAATGTTCCATTAATGCCAACAATATGCCAACTTAAGCCATCTGCCTATTTCGAAGTTGTGTAATCTATCCTTACCTTTGCCCTTTTTAACTTTGGGAATAGACATCATCGAAGAAATCCACCCTACAACTTCTAAAGGTTATAGGTACATCGTAATTTCCATCAACTACTTCATAAAATAGTTATAAGCCAAGTTATTCAAAAGATTGGTGGCATGAGAGAGGGCTCGGTTCATCAAGAGAAACCTAGTCTATAAATATGGGGTATCTCACCATATAGTGTTAGACAACGAGGTTCAGTTCCAAGCAAAAACTAGATATATACTTTAAAAATACATAATCCATCATCATAAGTCATCACCTTACCGTCCGTAGGCGAATGGGGCAGTCGAATTAGCCGCTTATAAGAACTTAAAAAAGATTAAGTCCAAGATTGTGCAAATATACAAGGATTGGGCTAACAAGCTACCATTCATGCTCTGAGGGTACGAAACCACTATTAGAACTTCCACAGGAGCCACTCTCTTCTCTTTTATGGATGGCTCAGAAGTAGTACTACCATTAGAGATTGAATTATAGTCACTGAAGGTTGTACTAGAAGCCAAATTGATAGAGATATAATGGGCAAAACATAAGATGGCATAGCTGAATTTGCTAAATGAAAACCAAATGAGAGCTTATTACCACAATCAATTATACCATAAGAGATTAGCTTAGTTGATCGGGTTTTGGCAAATGTACTAGATCTATAAGTAATATAGGGTGTTAAAATTTAAGATCCATGAATATTATACCCAAGGGATTGTAGTTACAAGCAATGGAAATTAAGCGCATTCTAAATAATTCCCTATTTTTTTATATGATATACTATATAAACTACTAAAAATGTAGAAAAAAATGATTAAAATAAAAATTGCGGAATTTAACAATAAATCAAGCAAAAAAAGTAAAGAAAAGATGAAAATTAATATAATTAAAATGTTGCTTAGGTTCACTCATCTTTCCCATACCAAAATGTGAATTAAATTATTCTTATGTTATATAGATGGAATCAAGATAACCCTCTATACCTAAGTGTCACATACCGGAGCAAGCTATTCTAATCATAAAATGACCCATCCCAGAGCAAGTCTCATGATTAGCCTATGTATGGGTCTAACATTTTAGGTTCATATTGCTTTCCCATCTCCAAGCCAAACAACCTGAGATCCCATCTATTTTACTTCAATCTCTAGTCCTAATACCATAATAACTATAACTCATCGAGTCCCATCCCAAAGCAATCTCAAAGTTATAGTAATAATGATAGAAAAACATAGCATAGGCACATTCATGGCATTCAAAAATTTAGAACAAGAACCCAATCTAGATAACATGTTAAAATCATCCATCAACATGAAATAAAATGATCAAAACATCAACAACCATGAATAACATTCAAGATCCAGTAAAATGAACCATCCATCTATATATAATTCATCAAATAAGCTTAATATTCACATCGGGTATTAGGGATTCAATGATCCCCCCAAAAATTGATTAACTACTCACAATCCATTACCAAAGGGAAATGAGGGAGGAAAGAGTAAACCCAGAAATTCATATTGAGAAGAAAGCTCGGCTGGTTCCAAAGTTCTCTTCTCTAAATCTCCAAATGAAAATGAACTCCAAATGAAAATAGGAAATATAATGTTTAAAACTAATTTAAATCTAATCTATTTCCATGTATAGATCTATGAAAAATGTCCAAAAACTAAATAATAAAAGAACAAAGAAATAGAGAAAAATTAAATATGAAAATTTGAGTCCCTCTGCCAAAAAAACAAATTTGCCTTTTATAATCAAGAAGGGGTCATGATAACAATGAATTCCTAGTGACTATGAGGTGTTTGAATAATTGCTTCAGGATTGAATAGGTCATGGTCAAAACCAATTCTTGCTAATCGTGAGGTGCTTTTAAATTTCATTATGTATTAAAAATTGAATACCTCATGGTGACAACTAAATCCTACTAACCGTGATGTGCTTCTCATCTTGGTTCTGTACTAAAATATCCTATGTCATGATGACAACAATTTTTTGCTAATCGTGAGGTGATGAAACTTTACATTTTGACAAAAAGTTACTAGGTCATAGTAACAACCATTTGGTTATCACAATAAGGTACTTGAAAATTCTACAATTAAGCACAAATCACAATTAAATTCTCTTCAAAGTGTATAAAAGATATAATTTACTAAATTTGATAAAACTTATTTAAAATAACCGAAAACAACATAACAAACACAAAAAAGACACTAAAACTAGACTTAAAAAGACTAAAAACTAAGTACTAAATTGGAATTATCAAAATACCCAATACTTAGACTTTGTTTTCCCTCAAACAAATGAATTATCTATATTCTTGAAAATTCAAACTCTAAACTAGAATAAGAGAATTCAGACAAACTAAAATAACATTTAATAGAAGACACTTAACCGAAAAATTTAACCAAAAAGAGTTAATCTAATCTATATCAATCAATTTCATTATGTGCGTGTGCTAGGCCAAAAATTTCATCACCTTTTCAAAACCAAAAACCACTTGTGAATTCTAGCATTGACCAAAAAGAAGAATATGCAAAAATTTTACACAAAGGTTTCATACTCGAACCTTATGATATCTATAGGCCTCTCCTTTAGCACCGAAACCACAAAGGCCATTCCATTGAACAACTCAGTGCAAAAATAAGATCACTAGGTCTTACTTTGAGGTTGTAATCAAAGCTAAGGTATTGGCTCTAAAGAAAAGATAAAGTTGACAAATTAAGATCACACTATCTAAGAATTCCACCTAACTTTTTGAAGTTAAACAACTCCTTTCCCACAATTGTTACCTTTATTAACAATACTAAAGATTAATCTAAAAAAACATTCACCAAATTCCATAAGTGAAAAGTAAGTATGAGCTAAAATTTTCTTTCTTTTCAACTTGCTCACCATTTTAGACTTCCTCTCATATGCTAGATACCCCACACTTATTCTTTGTAATGAGAAACTAACTCAAAACTTGACTGGAAATTTCATTCTACTACTTTTCTTTTCTTTTTTTTTTCTTTTCTTTTCTTTTCTTTTCTTTTCTTTCTATTTTTTCAATAAAGAGGGGCATCAACAAATTCTTCTCTTATCATCAATTTGGTGAAACCCTACCATATTTTTTCCAACTCTTAGTACCCCATATTTAAGAATTTTCATCAATTCTCTATACTCTGACTAATTAAGCACAACTCATTTCAACACTCAAAATGTCGTATACAACCCAACCTAGAGTTGTCAAATCTAAGATAGAGGACATAAAAGCATTTGGGTGATATGGTTAATAATAGAGTGTAACAAGAAAAATGCATTAAATAGTATGCTTTTAGCATACAAAATAGGCTTAATGGGGCTACCAATGGAAAACAAAAAAATGTCATTTTCAAGTGACTACCAAAGAAAGACTGCCTAAGAAATGTCCTAATTCTACCTTAGTTGAAAATTCATTTCGAAGGGTGATGGGGAAGGTTTTACCTATCCTATAATACCTTCACTCAAATGCTCTCATACATTGGTTTTTTCAAAGTTTTAACAAAACAACCTACATGTGCATAATGAAACAAAAATCAAATGATATGACTAACTGAGACTAATTCAGTGAAAATTCTGGCTAGAGCATGCAACTACTCTCTTGCTAAATTAGCTCATCTAAACAAGCCATTCACAAATTAAAGTTCAAACTTATTCATTTCAAGAACAACTAAAGGCAAACTAGACTAAGAATGTAAAGATAACATCAACTCAGTAGAAAATCAAGCAACAAAATCGAAAATTTAAGAAAAATAGAAAAAAATCAAGGATAAAAATAAAAATACCAAAATTTTAAGGATAACAAAAATAAAAGAATAAAGGAATTTGAACTAAAAGAAACTAAAATTTCAATTTAAACTAAACAAATGCACTAAACAATTTAATAACAACAGAAACTTAAATTTAAAACTAATATAACTTTTAAAATTTTAGAACTAAGAACAATAGATTTGTGGTTCAAAATACTACACAAGTTTTTTAGCACTTGAAATATATCTTCATCTTTAATTTATAAAATATCTTCAGCCCAAAAATAACTTTTGATTTTCTTCTCTACCCCACACTTAAAACCTTGTTACCATCAGCAAGTGAAACAAAAAGAAATAATCAATATAAGATAGGGGACTCCCCAACTTAAGATTCTGGTGGTGGTGGTGGTGGCAGAGCAAACTACGCCTCAAAATGCGATGCCATATCAGTAATTACAATTATCATTTGATTGAGATGGGCCTAAAAAAAGCTTGATTGGCTGCTATGGTGTCCACTTTCTCTACCAATCCAGTATATTGTGGAGAGGACAATGTGACAACTCTTTGATTTAGAGCCCAAGGCAAACCACTCAAACTCCTCTTAACCTTATCTAGGTATTCCTATCTATCCCTCAATTTAAAGCCATATTCCCTCTCTTCTTGATCATTGATCATTATCATATTCTTCAATAACTTTTTGCAATGGAAGGTAGCTCTTTACTCCTTTCTAAAAGGGTGATTCAAACCTTTAGCTAGAAGAGTTACATACCCTCTAATTGAGATTTAATTAGCTTTCTTTGGGTACCATTGTTGTTCTTGCAGCTTGCACCACCAATGCAGAGCACCATTGATTTGGAAACCCCTCACCATACAAGCTAAAAAGAGAGCTTCAGGAAAATTGATTTGTCCATCAGAGTTAACATGGCACATGGATCATAGGGAAAAGAATCTATGCATGATCCTTAGAGTATGATCTCTCAGATGGTGTGCCTTTGTTTGCCTCGACATATAAAAAGACTTTGTGAGATGGTCCTTAATCGAATCCTACACACTGTCCTTGCTATATCTCTTAAAATAGTTAGGGGCATGAGGTGGGAAAACAAGCAACTCTAAAAATTTGACAAAAGTAAATTCATAAAAAATACCATCTAAATAAAAACTAACATAACCTGGATCAGTTTTGATATGCCTTCCAATTGTGCATTTATTGTAGCCAGAAAATCTCTTGTCCAATCAGAGTAGACCTTTTCCTAGCATGTAAAGAATTGTGCCCACCCAATATTGTTGATAAAACTTTGCATTTCATCTTTAATCAATGAATTAATCTTTATTTATCAACACTAAACAAAAAACTTATAAGAAATTTAAAACCATAACACAAAGACTTTATTGTTAAACTTAACTTACATATAAATCTCTTAAAACATTTCAACATTACATAAACTGAACATCTATACTATACAAAATTTCCAGCACAACTTAAAAAAAAAACAAAATGATAACTAAACACTTTTAGTCTCTCTTATGTTGGTTAACCCGCTGTAGCTAATATCCCTAAGATGAAGTCCTATCTTGACAACCTACATGGATAAGAAAACTCATACTAAGCTATAAAGCTTAGTGGGGAACATAAAACATGTAGATGACCTCTTTTGGGAAGTCATCCAAATAATCACATGTACTTAAAGCAAGAAAATTTAAACATACATTTTTAAACAATATATGATAATTTCATAGCATTTTAGAACACTTAGTAATCACATTTAATGTTATATTTCATCTCATGTTAATCACTTATTCATTTATAACAATATCAACTTACACATACTAAGTACATATATATATGAATTCCTTTTTCAATTTTCACATGCATCTATTCATAAACTTAATATTATTATAATCATTATGCAATTCCTTTCACCCCTTAGGTATAGTCCAAAATCATTTATATAAAAAACATTAGATGCTTTCTGAATTATAGATCAAATCAATCATGAACACAACTCATGAGTTTACAAGTAAAATATTCTCACATGGAAAAAGTCACTCCTATCATTTATAAATATCATATATATATATATATACACACACACACACACACACACACACACAACTATAGCAAATACATATTAATTAATATGATTAATGAAAAACTTCATCAATGCAAATATTCATATCTATATATATAACTACTAATCCTGAGTATAATCTATACTATGAAATCATATGATGATATTCCATACAAACAACATTAACTTACTATAACTGCGCGAGCTATGATTTTCATACTTAGGTATGTAGAATGGCATTTCACCCCATTTCACATTTCATTTATAAATTTTCAATATGCAATTATAAGATTATAGAGAATGCACATATAAAATAAAATTAATGTCATAACGTCAATAATAGCACATGTTCATATGCATACATTTATGGTCAAAAGTGTAGAGAGCATTATAAAATTTCTACTATGTTACATACATGTAATATTAAAATACCATAATTACATTTAAAATGCAATTTCACCCAATATCCAGTATCTCATGTATTATACATTGATTTATAAAAAAAAAATGAGATAATATGTAAACCAAGTCATTAATTGTCATGTTTATATTTATTTTAGTTTTTTTTAAAGATTTTTTATACTCTGAATTAAGCCTGCATTTTTTCTAAAGAAATGGATAATGGGTGATACGATGGTACCTAGAGGTACAAATGAGATACTCAAAGGTATTATACTCCAGACCCAAATGGGGCAGAATGATACAATATTGAGACCCAAACAGGGTCTAACGATATGAAATTGAGAACTAAACGGGATGGAGCGATATGATATTAAGACCCAAATGGGGTTGAACAATACGATCGTAGCTATAACTACCCTTATAGACATGCCTATCTACCTACTACCTAGACATAAACACAAGCAATATAACTCTCTTTATTTAAAATTCTTTACTTATCTCTTTCCAAACCATGAACGTACATATGTATCTATATGTATAACTACTAACATGGTGCCATAAATGTGTTTGTGTATTAACATTCTATGAGCTTAACATCATATACACGTTTAAGTAAGAACATTCTGTGCTTGTAATTATAAACATGTAATTCATATATGTATATGGAAATGATACTATTTACCATGCTACCCTGAATTTATTTAACCAAATAATTTACATGCATACCTGTATCTCAATATTCTTTAAAACATATTCTACAAGTTATAATCACATGTTAAGTTTGCTTATGTTTACATCCTTGCACACCTCACTATCATATTAATATGTTACAAGAACTATAATTATATAAAAATAAACATATATGCAATCTACCATTTCTTAATTGCTTAGGTATACAATTCACTAAATACAAATCCTAAGCAATTGTATATTTAAGTCATATCATTATATATCTTTAATAGATTACCAAGTTATGTATATATAATCTAAGTAATAAAACAAATAGAATTATTCAAATGTATATGATACTCCAATTCAAGGTTGCCACCTACTCATACATGTCTTTTTACTATAATAATATTTATGCATAATTATATCTAGTTATAAAGATGTACAATCTCAAGTATTTGTACAATATATGTAAATGTATAAATATTGTAACCAACACAATCATAAGCTAATTATAAAATATAAATAGACATGAAAGTAAACAATTTAAGTCTTGTTTGTTGTTGTGTATATTATGGGAACATTGTACTATAAATTCATTTATAGGTTTCTAATATCATAATGCTATCATTTCTCCATTTATTACTAGAACATGTTATGCCTAAGTTTTCCATGGTTAATTTACTATAGATTCACCTAATTATTTTCTTCAAACAATTTTACTATCAATGAGTGAATAAACTATGTTCTTCGTGATAATCAGGTGTCTTTTAAAAACAAAATCATTATGACCTTGGTAGAGATGTAGTTCACCTTAACCGAAGGACTTTATCCCCCCTCAATAGATTGTTTTCACCCTGTGGAGGGAGATTCTCCTCTATTGAAGAACTCATCATTGTTGAATAGCAATGAACACCTCGAAGGAGGGAAATTCCTCCTTTACCAAGTAAATCACCACTGACTCACAACATACACAACCCAAACCTAGAAAATCAACTTGCATGTTGTACTTTATTTAATGATATTAGATTTCCATTAATGATCTCTTAACACCTATACATTACTTTATTTAAAACACAAATAAATCTATTGTTTAACTAGTTATTGAAATTTAATCAAAAAGTTCCTGTAAAATAGAGCAATATGCTCAAGAAGAAAAATAAGAAACTATGCTATGATTTTCAATTATTTCCTTTGCTTTCCTATAGATAGAATTACACTTAAACTTCCCAACAAGTAAATTTTTGGTTTCCTTTTTATTGAACATCACACCATAACATTTTAAACTTTAATTATCAAAATTCATCATAAGATGCTCACATGTAGAGATTTATGATCTAACATACTTTTCTTCCCTATAGTATCATCCTAATCTCCCTCAAAGAAACCACATGTAACAACAATTTTTCTATCTCATTAACCTTACTATTATCCAAAACTATGTTTATTCAACATAAAACATACACATGCAAGATAACAGAAATTTCCAAACCTAACATGCAATTCCTAAAACTTCTTCCTCTAAGTATCTAACCTCCAGCTCTTTCTTTCTTCTCTTTAACAAACCCAACCAAAGATCCTCTATCATATATGCATAAACATGAAGATAAAGGTCAATTTCTCTAATAGAGAAGAGAGAAAATAACCATTAAAAGAGATTAACATTTCTTCTTTTCCAATTTTATAGAATAGCTTTCATTAATTATTTATACCCAAACTTTATTTTTACATTCATCCTCACATGAGAGTCTTTAGACGAGTGGACAAGGATCTCACCGTAGGGCCCATAAGATAAAGTTCTTATCTATATGCATGTGTCCTTATCTATATGCATCTCATGGCAACAATAATAGGCATAATCAAACATGTAATACAACACCACGGGTTTTTATTCAATCTCGAGGAGGACATTTTATGTGCATCCAACTCTTGGTATTAATCAGCCATCATGAGTTTTCTTAATTGAATATTTTCACTCAACCATTAATTTTTCGTAAAGTGTTTTTTTTTAAATTTTTTCCCTAACGAAATGCCCAATTTCAGCAAGGCTGCCTCTTCGGCTCTTAACCCATAAGCTTCTTTTTCGTTCTCTTTTATTTATTTATTTTTCTTATGAGCTTTTTCTTTGCAAACTTTTCAATTTGTAGGCACAATAGTTTGGTTCTATAAGGTCCATTAATCTTTTGGTCATTTGGCATTGCTTCATTAATTGCCAGTATAATGCTAGACTTAAAAAGATGATGGGATGAATTATTTCTTAATCAGAAGAGTTCAACCTTGTGACGCTACTCTATTATAGTTTTAACTGACAGAGTGGTGAAAGGAGTAACATTACTCATTAAGCTACTGCAAGCAATTCCCTTTCCCAAAGTGGTCTCTAAGAGTTATCTTCGACTTTATCGGGAACCATAAAAGTCTTTTGGTTGTGGCTTGAATGAGCATTGATTTCTATGATAATTTTCTAATTTGGCTTCAGCTGTATCCTATTCTAATTTTATGATATTCTAGGAATTTTTAGGCAATCAGTAAAAAAGGTTTGAAAAAATGACGGAGTATCCATCCTAATGTTAGGATTCATTATGGGAAAACGAAAATGCCTGCTAAGATTGTTTTTGAACCTGATATAAGACTCTTCTTATATGGTCATGATTGGAAGAGGGAATAACCTCACCACTTAAACCTAGCAACAAAGATATGTCGAGTTTGCAACAAGTGTACTTCATAGCTTGCTTCATCAACTCTAATGAAAGGCATTCAACCTCATGCAACAGTATAATCTTTTCTATCTTTTTTCTTTCTCTCATCATTAGGAAGTTAAAACATTCTTCTGGACCATGCTTCTATCGATGTATATGCCTTTCAGGATTTAGCCCTAGATTAGTATATACTTGTTGATTCTTAGTGTTATTTTAGATCCTAGCAAAAACACTCAATTTCATTTTCTTCTCTCTTTTTTTTTTCAAGTCTCACTTCAAGAGTTATAGTGGATGCAATCAAGATGTATTTTTCTTAAGATCAAATAAAGACTTATGTTTATTGAATTAATGTCTTGAAAATGCTATGATTATTACCATGCATGATGCAAATAAATGAGAGACTGCAAACGAAAGGAGGAAGATTCATATAATTAACACCATTAAAGGAAAATTATATATTGTTAGACAACACTTATTACATCAAAAATAAATGATTTTTTATTCTGTCTTCCTAAGGTCGTCAACATTTCAAACTCTCTAACTGGCCCTTTTATTCCTTAGAACTGATTAGATCTTCAAGCGAGTACCCTCCAGGTGATTTTATGCCCAACATGAGCGTTATGTACTTTACTTCTTCCTCTTCTTCTCAGGGTTTGGTACTTGCTCAATTTTGACCCAGTCTTCTATGCATTCCCTTAAAGCATGGTAGTAATCTATTTATTGGCCTATGTGTTAATCGTATGCATAGTATAAATTTACCCTGTGTGTAGGCCTCCCCTAGCTTGTAGCTGTTCAAGTGGCAAAGACTACAATTTCCCTTCCTTGATAAGTCGATCAAGATGCCAAGATAGCGATTTTCCCAATCCTGGAGCTATAGTGGATACCTCAATGACTCCATCATCACTGACCCTACTGCTATTGTCATTATTATGCTTGTTGCCAAGGTTGCCTCTTGTAATACCGGATTTTTCTTTCAGATATTCCCCATCAACTTCAATGGTAATGTCTTTGAGAGATTCCATGTAACACCCTATACCCGAGTATTAAATCAAGTATCAAAATATCACAACTATCGTCTTGTTTAACTATACTATCAATTAATTCCCTTATTATTCATCTCAATATCAACGAACATTAACCATATTCAATACTCATCATGATACAAGTTAATGTTATTCTTCCAAAACAAACATAAAACTTAAAATTTCTCAAAAATAATAATACACATATCTAAGCTAACCTTATAAACTTACTTGTCATAAATATACATGCCACATATACATATATACAAAATTCTCTTCTTCAATGTATGACTTATTTAGTATATAGTAGCTATCCCTTCAAACTCCTGTCTATTCCTTTAAGTATCTGTGCACAGTAAATAACTACACGCTATGCATAAAATGCCTTAATGGTGGATAATAAATTTCACATGCATGCACACACATATATTTAAAATTTATGCTTTTAACTAACTCACATATATTGTCTTAATTTTTCTCCATCAATTTTCTTCATTCCCTTATTTCCGTACCATTACCAGTCTCAATCAGTTTTACATTCAAGATTAGATTTCTAAATTTCTACTAAACTTTTTTTACTTCTTTATTTATTCCTTATTAAAAAAAATACTCTCATTTATTTAACTTTATTTCCATATTATTCCTATTTTATTATCGGATTCGGATTTGCTTTATTAATCTGTTGTTCCAATCTAACTTTCTAGTATTTGGTTATTAATTTATTCCCAGCACATACATGTTATTGCTTTGCCATCATGACATCAATTTAGTATCATGTTTACCTTTGGCTACTTGGTTCTAAATCTCATGCTTGAATAATGATTTATCTAGTACTTCCATAATTTTTCTTAATCTCAATTATTTATCATTTGGCTTTGTCCTCATTATTAGATTTTTTCTATTATTCTTTGTCACATTTCACCCTTGCTGGATGAATACTTTACTTCTAGTGTACTTGTTATATCAATTTTATTCTTCTTCATACCCATTTGAACTTGTTAATACTATTGCTATTTTAATTCAGTTAGTTATCTACTTTGCCATGTTGATATTTTTAACTTTAGTCTATTATTGAATTTATTGATACTGAGTTACTCCACAATTTATTCACGCATGTGATATTAATTTACTAACACATTAATTGTATCAATGTTAAATTTTTAATTTAAATTATCAAGTACTTTTATTTTTTGTATTAAATTGTATCGTTAATTATGCCTTACTGCTTTTAATTCCACATTAAAGGTTGCATATTTCGTCTATTATCGGTTTATTCTTATTTTCATTGTTATTTAATTAAGTTTAAGCTTCTACCTTTTTCATTACTTTTTATTCCTACTACAATTTTTTCCCATCTTTCTCTCAAATGCAATTATCTTGTCAAATTCAATTTAGTCCCTGTAGTTTCCACTCATTCTTTCACCTTCATTTTGTATTTAATCTATATTTCAATATTAGTTCTTACCTTTATTTTTCGAACGTTTCTTTTATTTTTACTTGTTTACAATTAGACCCTAATTCCTTTATTCAATATTCAATTTACCCTTTTGTCTTACAACTTAGCATTTTATTTTAAATCACTATTTACTTTTAATATACTAATATATTTCAATTTCCATTCCAAAATTTAATTCGTATACACCATATACTCCATAATATTCAATTTTCATCTTCAGTCCATATAATTCCTTTTATTTACATTTTTACCCCTTTAAGTACTTATGTATGCCACAATTCCTTTTTAGTCCCCAACTATTATTTTTCTTCCATTTTCCACCTTTATACTCCAAATTCACATTTGTAATCTCCAAATTACCTCATAGTCCCTCTTATTACTTAATTCTTTCTTTTACTCATTTAATTACCACTATTTACATAAAAATTTCATTTTGGTCCTTTACTTTTATTTTATCATATTCCAATTACTACATAAATTTTATGATTTTGCTCTTTTTTGTATTATTTATTGCATTTTCACCTTTTAATTAAAGTTTTAGTCCTTGTTATTTCTTCACATAGTGGCAAATTACCGTTTTCTTCTTGTTGATTTCATTTTTATATATTTTCATCCTTTTTACTATTTTACCTCCTTTAACCATATTTTAATATTAATTCACATCTTTCTCCCTCTTTTTTTGGTTATTCACATATTTAGCACTACTTATTTACTTATTTGCATTATTGTCCACTATTATCTTTTATTCACATTTATTATTCACAATCACTTATTCACATGTTAAATTATTACAATCAATTTACATATTTAATCATTTTTTGTTAATAATTTACATATTGTTATATGTTTCATCATAATTAGCCAATCAAATTCTTATTTTGCCGCTAGTAAGGAAACCCTTAAGCTAGATACGCGGGACATGGACCTCAAAGGTCCAAAATAAGTTAAAGTGATCACATAGAGTGATCTATGACTCTTGTATGTGTTGAGGGATCACATGGAGTGTTCTACGACTCTTGTATGTGTTGAGGGATCATATGGAGTGATTGACACCTCAACTAACATTCTAACATACATATCATAAATAGGTAGACCGAGGGTGGTCTACAGTCCAAATGTAACTCATCAACCTACCACAGTATATGTGTCCATATGGTTAGCCATTGTATCCTATACCTCTAGTTTTGCTACAAAGTACTAAAGGCAATATCTTCATAATTTCAAATAGAATACGCATCAATCCCACATTTTCATATTTTCACATCATGTCACAAATAAACTTCTTATCATATAAATTATATTCATCAAATCATTACTTTTCATAATTTATCATATGCATATCAAATAACCATCATATACCATTTGGCCATCATGCATCCTTTCATACACAATATTTTATCACACTAATTTATCATTTTCATGCTCAACGTTTATCTTATGCTTTCATTTGGCATTTCACATCAATTATCCATGCTTATCATATATGTTCATAATTCGACCCATATGATATTCTTATCATGCATATTAATTTCGCATGCATTATTATCATACTTATGTTCATTTATGCATTTCAAGTTTTCATTTGGTATTTCACATCAAAAACTATGATTTCGCTCATCATTATCATTCGGCCAACCAATATTTAATTACCATTCATTATATTTTCACCTCATTCGGTTTCTAATCTTGTTCAAATATCTAGTTCATACATTTTTACTAAAGTTTCATCAAATCCCCTATTAGTTTTCTTTTATTCTTCATTCGGCCACTACTTATTCTCTTTTATTTCACATTGGTTTCATGTTATGTTTTGTACATGATGGATTAATTTGTCAAATTACCTATAATTTCATCTTAAAATATATATGCTTTATACATTACTTTTTTTTTATTATTCCACCAAAATCTTTTAAGTATACACTTAGTATACTATTTGACTTTTATGTGTACACAATCTTACACATACTTTTTCATACTATAAATGGTTCATATCATATTTTTTAGGTTTGAATCATACCTTTTTACTATTATTTTGTCATTATTCATATTTATTCCATCTTATTTAGTATTAGTACCATTTGGCCATTATCGATTTTTTTCTATATCAAATTGTTTAATTCCCCTAAGTCATTTTAAACTTGTTTTCCAAGCCTAATTAACATAAATCCAACATTTAATCAATTTAATTCCTCACATAACCTTAACTTCTCATACTTACAAAATAAGATCAATTATAACTCACCATATTAGGTTATATTTTCATGCATTTAACTTCATCAAATTCATTATTTATTTCTCAATTTCACTTATTTACCATTGATATAAATTTAAACACACTTTATAAGTAAGAATCTTAAGTTATATATTAGGTTCCAAAATAATAATCTTAAGTTACATGTTAGGTTCCGAAACCAGTTTTCTATATTTGATTATGCTTGCATGCATTTGCTTTCACCAATCACATTATTTAACATCTAAATTCATTTATTTGTCATCAATTAAATTTTCACTCATCTTACACAAAACTCTTAGTTATATAACCTTAATTATATGAAATAAAATAGTTTAGGTATCTATATATCTTTTTTCCAAGCTCTCTCATTATCTTATCTTCCTTTTCACCATTTTCCTTTGATTTCACTTGATTCTCCTTGTATGTCTCCCTTGGCCGAACCATTCATGAGTTATTTCTTTTATTTTCTTCTTCCATAATGTAAAATATACTCAAAACATTAATCTTTACCTCAAAATCTAACTAAAAATCCATTAAACTCATTAAAATTTCACTAAATTAACTTACTTGAATTTTGCTCCAAATATTTTTTCATAATTTTATCCACTTTCTCCACTTAAAATAGGTTATTAAGATGGATAGAGATGAATTTAGGGCCTTAAATTATTTAGGACATGAAATTTAGTGGAATTAGGTTGAAATATTTAAGAAAAAGGAGAAAATGAGAGCTATGTAAGGGAGGGGGCATGGAAAAGAGAAGAAGATGAGTGAATTCCCCAAAAAATTCTAGTTTCTTATCCCTTACTTAATACATATTCTAATTAGGCCAAATCAAGTCCAACCAATTAGGCCAAATTTACTTAATTAACCAATATTTTGGTCCAATTATTTTTCTACTACTTCTCTTGCACCATTTCTCATAAAAATGTATCCATAATTATAGAAAAATATTTATTAGATTACATAAATATTTTTAGGTCAATTTGATACCATTTCTCGATCCTGTAAATTTCCATCAATTCGAAAACTAATTTTGGGTGTCACCATAAAATTAATTTTTTACTGTCAAATATTCATCCATAATATTTAAAGTAAATCCAAGTTGTTCAAATAATTTTTCAAAGTCTTTTATTATTATTTTCAAGCTCGATCAAAGTTCTGTTCAAACCCTAATACGAGCCGAGTAAATTTTTCACTAAGCTTTTTGAGCATTTATTTGATCTCAATTTCACCTCAAATTATACCACCAGACTCGTCATGAATTCTACTTTCTAATGGTAAAAAAAATTATAGATCTTGGATGGTATTATTCATCTCGATTTCACCTAAGTGTCACTACTCATGGCATGAAAAGTGCTATTATTGAAAATTGAAATTTTAGGCTATTAGAAGTCTCCCTCACTAATAAAAATTTCATCCTCAAAATTTATTCGTACTAAATAACTGAGAATATTGTTACTCCATTGTACTTTATACTCTCATGCAGCTTTTATTTGTTCCTTAACTCTACAATAGAAGGTACAAGTTTATCTTCTCTAAAACTACCTCAACAATAATTATCCTTCATGGCATGTACATGTAACCATTTAACACTAACTATTTAACCATCGATCTTAAGATCATCCAAAATGTGCTCTGGTACCACCAAATATAACACCCTATACCTACAACACCCATATACTTATAATCTATTCCTATCATCAATTATGTTACCTTAATCAAGCTTTAATCTATTATCTTATTATTATATCTATTATCACATATTTATCATATTACTATTACTGTATATATGCTTTATCTCATTATACACGATCATACGAATTATATACTACAAAAGTTACTTTAACTCACATGTACATTCATATTCTATTTTAATTACAAAAGTGAGCCTATCATAACTCATAATTGTCTTTTTCTTATATATCAATACATTTATATTATCATTGATACAAAATTATACAAAAGATTAATCAAAGACATCCTATAACAAAATTCTTTCACAGACTTGAGTTGGTCTTCCTGATGTATAAATAGTTCCCTGAGCAAAAGTTTTAATTGTAGAAAAAAAAAGAAACTTAAATGATATATATGTACCGTTTTCAATACTTTAAATATAAATTTGGTTTTTATTTCTAAAAAAAGATGATTATTTTTTTATAAAATTACTAGTATTATCTATAAGATTCGAATTCAAAATTTTATTTAAAAAAAAGTGTCAAATCATTTTAAAAAAATTAATATTGACAAAATGAAAGAGAGATGATTAAATTGTCTTATAAGTTATATAAGCAATAATGTGAATGCTCAATAGCAGAATCCTAATTAAACAAATGACTAATACATTAACAAATTAAAGTCCAAATATGAAGACAATATAAAACTTAGGAATAACAAAAAAATATATATAAATAGAAAAAGAATGATAAAATCCTGAGTGATAGTTTAATTATACTTTTCTATATAGCTTGTCACAATCTATTTTATTATTGAACTTGTGGAAAAAAATTATTTATTTAAATATTATCGAATTAGAATAAGTTGAAATTATAATATTGAAAAATATGAATTGCAATAAATTATTTATAATTGGCAATAGTTTTTACTTCTCTTTTCATTTATTAACTCAATGTTACAAATCAGGGAAAATGTTTTAACTCCTGCTAAGTAAGCCAAATTAAATAATAGTTTCTAATAAAATCTTAATAATTGATATTCTTAATTTGTACGATATTTTATTTTATGTTCTTTCCTTTATGTATTTCTAATACATATATGCATACATGACAGAGAAGTTGAATTGTGGCTCCTAAATATACATGTTTTTATGAATATCACTCAATTCTTATAATTAATCTTTTTACTTCAAAGAAATAATTCTTAATTTTTCTGTGAATTATATATATATATATATATAGACATTATTAGCACACATGCTTAGCCTATAGAGGGCATATTGGACAAGTGGCATATATGATGATGAAAATTAAAATATTTTATTCCAATATTGGGTTATATTTTTTGATGCTATGGTACATCCAAATAATTTAGCAACATTTTATGTTTTAAAACGAGTTTAACAAACATTTCAACTGATTAATTGAAGAAATGTATTTTTATGTGCATATAGTATTGTTTTGTTCAGTCATATAATAATTTGATTAGTGAAATATGTACATTTCAATTGGTATTTTGTACATTTTAGAGTTTACAAGTTTGCTATATGCACACATAATTTGCAGTATTTTTGGATTTTATGTTGGGTAAAAAAGGGTAAAAATGAAAAAAAAATATATATGTAATTATGGCTTTAGTTTAATGAAATTTAATTTATAAATACTGTTAATTGTGGCCACCTTAATTTTTATTATTTTTTCCTTTTGGCACCAAACAAATTGTGAAAACTAAAGACGGTAGCATATTCCTCTAGTACTGGGAAACTATTCTAAGCTCAAGTATGGTGAGATTAATCATAATAACTATTCTTTACAAACAATATATATATATATATATATGGATTGAACAAATGAATGTCTAATAGGTGAGTAATTGTATTCACACTAAAAAGTTTAGTCGTTGAGTACAAGATAAAGTTGACGAATCCAAAAACAAAAGCTATTTTCCATTGGAATCCAAAAATAAAAGCTATTTTCCATTTAAATGTTTGGTTAAGTGGCTTAAGAGCATTTTAGTCAAATTAAAAAAATATATATATTCAGAGGTACTTTTAAGTTACTCAATTTAAGATATTCAGCGGGACTTATCATTTTATGAGCTTTACAATATACTTTCATCGTTTTTTTTATCAGTCACTTTTATTATTTTCGATAGAATTAAGAAATAATAAATAGATTTAAATTTAATATTAAATTACGTGATTAAAACTAAATTATCAAATCTGATTGATTCTGACTTTATTGGTAAAAAAATAAATTGAAAAAGCAATTAAATTACATTGAAAGTCTAAAAATGACAGATAAATAAAATATTGATTTTATTCAAAAGTGACAGATAAAAAATAACGGATGGAATAAGAAGGTAAAAAAAAATAATATTAAATGCTGCGGGCCATTGAAAAAAAAATAGTTGACAAGAAAACCCATAGCATCATTTGTTTGTTTGTTTATTATCTATTATTATTATTATTAGAATAAAGTAATTCAAATACAATTTCATAACAATAAAATTTAAAATGCTGAAAAGACATTATTTCGGTCATCTAGTGTGTGCATTAATGATATAATTATTTATTGAATTCTGTTTTTTTATCACACCAAGTGATAGGAATAATGTTTTTTTCTAGCATTTTTTATTTTATTATTGCAAAATTATAATTGAGTTATTTTATTATTACGAAAAAATGACTACGACTTTACTTGAAAAAAAAAGTTGAATAATCATTCAAGGCACTTAATTTGATTCCACACCAAATGCCATGTCTGATTGTTTAATATTCTGACTCGTATATTAACTTGAACGAATGCAGTTTAGCAGACTTACTAATTAATTGCAACATCCACTAAAAAAACAGTTAATAGTCACCTCTATTTAAGCATCGTCTTTAATACTTGATATACTGATTAAAGAATGATTAATACATTTCAATGTTATAAAATAATATTAGTAATTGATTATATTGTCATTTTATTAATTAATATAGAAAAATGATAATAAGAGATATAAATATATTTAAAATATTAAAATAAAAGTAAAATATAGATAAATGAAGTTAATTTTATGGAAAAATTAAAAGAGTCCGTTAAAATGGATATGTGGTACATTTTTTTACAAATAAAGATGTACGAATGGTATTTTTTTTTTTTAAATAGAGGTATTAAAATGGCAGAAAGAGACAAATATATGTTTGTTTTTATAATTTTTTAACAAGAAACTAATTTATAAAAAAATCATTAAGGGATTGTTTGGATCATGATTTGCAGTGAGATAATATGAGAATATGATTTAATGTGTTATTTGGAAAGATGGGTCCTCCATGGTTTTGAGTTTTCATGATTCATTTATGGTATCATTTTGTCTAAATTTTTAAACGTGGCTTTTTTATATTTTTTTCTTTTACCACTTTAATTTAATTTTGATACTTTTTTTATTTTATTTTAATATAATCAGTAGACTCCATGATTATAAATGCAAACAAAAGAGACACCATATCAAATCAAACAAGTTGAAGAACAAAGAAAATGAAATTAAATTATCGTGGTTGAAGATGAGATGCCGGCGACGACAAGGGGCAGGGGTGGCGACAGGCAAAGCTTGAAGACAAGACGAGGGGGAGAGGAGAAGCGATTTGGGATATTAGGGATTTGGGTGGTAGAAGGCAGAAGGGGTAGGTAGTAATTGTATTAAAACGTAGAGTTTTTTTAATGAGATTGTTTTGTTTGAGTGTGTCAGGTTTATGGAGATTTTAACCCAACCCAAACTCGAAAGAAACTAAAATTTTCCAATCCTATCCCACCAAATAACCTTAATAATGTTATTCGAATATCTAGTTTGGATCGGATTATTCGGATTATTCGGATATGGTCGAATTTTGCACACCCCTAACTAATAAATAAAAAGGATTTTTTCACAAATGCCACTAAAAAGAAAACACATATCATATTTGCACTTTCTTATTTTTCATTTTCTTAAATACTATTTTTTAAATTTATTATTTCATAATTACTATTTTTAAAATTTTTAGTTTCAAAAATGCCCTATCCTGATTTTGACAAAGCTATTTACTTCTTTAACTCCATTTCAAAGTTGTATCTATATTCTTTTGTAACACCCTTATCCTATAACCTGGCTATATCACTTTATCCTTTATCAAAACATGCTTTACTATGCTTTTATGCCTTTAACTATACTATACAGAGATCTTATAAGAAAACTTAAACCATAACATATGAACTTTAAGAATAATACTTTACTTACATATGAGCCTCTTAAAACATTACAATATTTACATATACTAAACATCTGTACTATATAAAAATTTCCAACATCAGTAAAAACTTCATAACCAAAAGAAATCAAAATCAAGACTATATACTTTCAGTCTCTCCCTATGACTTATGTTGGCTGTCCTACTGCAGATATTATCTCTAAGAAGAAGTCCTTGCATGGATAAAAACTCATGCTAAACTATATAGCTTTGTGGGGAACATAAAATAAGTGGACGATCTCTTTTCCAGTTTCTTTCAATTGATCCATCTTTCAATCTATAACAAAGCAAACTATGGATATCTGCATTAGGTGAACACTCTATAACTTCCTACGATAACAATTTCTAGATTCTTATTAACTAGAAACGACTAAATCTATGCTCTAATACCACTAATTGTAACAATTATTAACTCTTACAAATTTTCACATATATTAACCATATATTTCTAGATTTTATATTTTTCCTTGTCTAGTCATTTTGTCTTACTAATCATTCTTGAACACATGTTAATATTAATATAGGTTTTATAGAGGTACACATTTGCAAATCATAGTACTTTAAGTTCATAAACTGAATCTTTAATCCTTAGTAATTACTAATAATTTCCATATACACGACGTGTTTCCATCCAATTAAGTTAATATTCCGATTATGCCATTGCATTCTTTCATTGAGTACCATTCTAATTTCCTTTATGCATTGCTATGCTATCATTATCCTTCTATCTCAAACACACATTGAATTCACATGCTGTGAGTTCTAAATGCATTGTATGTACATGTAAGGAGTCACACATTTCATCACATATCATTTCACTTTGTTAGGCAAGTGAAGGATAGCTAAAAGGAACATATTAGCCAATACCACTATTGGAAGACTTTACTATGCACAAATACCAATACATATATCTTGTATTCTTTGATATGGGAAATACCATGAACTAACATCAAGAATTTCCTAAATTTCATATACAAGAGTCACGTAAGGCATTTAACAATATTAAGCAAATGGCATGTATCTATAGAGAACATACGTTCACCAATATGCCTATGGCTAATACAACAACAACAACATATAAGTTCATATACATAAATTCCTTATCTAGTATTCACACGAGGTATTAAATGCCATGTAGCTATATATACAATGTAGCCTCCTAATTGTATCATGTTTTCCATATGCAAAATAGGGATTTATATAAGAATACTATGAAGATCAATTTAAGAATTGTCATGCTTCTTTAATCTTTTTGTGTTACATAATACTTTCTTTACTCTTTATTAAACTTGTACTTTTTTAAAAAAGTGGATAGTGGGTTAAACTATTACAGCCAAAGGTATGAACAGAATACTCGAAGGTATCAAACTTTAGACCCAAATAGGATAGAAATTGTATTGTCTGACCGATCAAGCGAGCTCAAATGAGATCAGCTATAATCCAAATGGAGCTATTTATGATCCAAATAGGACTATATATGTATATTATGATCCAAATGGAGTTGAAACTTTTCTTTTTAACCCAAATGAAGTCAAACCTATACTATCGCTATTGTAAATTACCCTTATAGGCATGCCTATCTATCCACATCCTAAATGCAATGCAAGCAGTTGAAGCTCTTTACTTTATC
Source organism: Excoecaria agallocha (assembly GCA_037975025.1). Taxonomy (NCBI): domain Eukaryota; kingdom Viridiplantae; phylum Streptophyta; class Magnoliopsida; order Malpighiales; family Euphorbiaceae; genus Excoecaria; species Excoecaria agallocha. The sequence goes on along the minus strand of CM075807.1, from coordinate 92,489,674 downwards.
TTTCTTTACTTTACTTTAATTTGTTCGATCATATACATATATGTACATGTATACTTATGTATAACTATGTACAGGGTAATCATATACATGTTTATATATAACCTTCTATAAGCATATTATCATGTACATGATTGAGTACTACTATTCTGTGTTTGTTATTAGTTCAAGGCATGTAACTCTTTCACATATGTATGATGATGGTACTTATCACCATGCTATATTGAATTCCTTTAATCATATGATATGTGTGTACATATCTGTAACATATTTACTTTGAAATATACTATACAATTTGGATCGTTTAACATCATGTTTACATATTCATGTATGCACACACATACTTTACTATCATCCTCATATGCTATTTTCATTGCAACTTTAACTATATGAAATCATTGCATATGCACCTTAACATTTATCAATTACAATTCTATTCACTCATATGTTTCTATACATACATACATACATATATATATATATATATATATATATACAACACACACACACACACACACTTATTTACAAACAAGCAATCACATGATTATACAATGTTTGTAAATATGTAATTCTGTAACAATACACAATCATAATATAGCCATTAATAATGGCATAAGCTTTCAGGCATTCCTGTATCATTTCATGTTAATAATTAAGGTTGTAAATATACATACCCATATACAAGTCATATACATATGTTATTTTCATTTTTATGAATACCTTTACTTTTACACTATAGTGCTAGTGTCCTTCTTTTATATTGTTGAGCATCACTTATCTATATATGTTCATACTATATGAATATCTAAATATACATCACACATGTATAAATTTATGCATCTATCATCTAGTATATTCATACACTTATCTATAAATATACCATGTTGCAATTATTTATAATTATATGATAACACATTGATGTAAGCATGCATGCAAACCCATACTTTCTCAAATAACTAATAAAGTCATATTAACCTAGGTCTATTGTTGATTATATAACATGTTGTTGTATGTGAAAGTGAGAGTATTTTCTCTTAATTCTATTAGAAAATATAGAGGTATTTATACAGGTATACTAGAGCTAAAATAGGAAAGAAAAAATTTCTAAAATTAAGCTATTTTATAGCTATACAATTGGTAAAAAGATATTGCAACACTCCCCCTCAAGCTAGAGCATAGATATTGATCATGTCCAGCTTGTTACAAATGTAATCAATCTGATTCCCAGGTAATGCTTTTATGAATATATCAGCTAATTAGATCCATGTTCTCACATGTGGAGTTGAGATTAATCCATCTTTTAGCCTTTCTTGAGTAAAATGATAGACGACTTCTATATATTTGGTCTTCTCATGAAATATAGGATTATTTGCAATATAAATAACTGCTTGGTTGTCACATCATAAGTTCATTGGTTTAGACTGAACAAACCTAATCTCCCTAAACAAATGACATAGCCATATAAGTTCATAGGTAGTCTGTGCCATAGCCCTATATTCAGATTTTATACTTGACTGGGATACAACACTCTATTTCTTACTCTTCTAAGAAATAAGATTACCCCAACAAAAATACAATAACCGGTGATAGAATGCCTATCTGAAAGATCACCTGTATAGTTTGCATCTGTGAGACCTTCTATAGTGTGATGACCATGATTTCTATATAAAATGCCACATTCTGGCGCACCTTTTAGATATCTCAAAATATGTATAACAACATCTTAGTGTGAGATTCTAGGACATGACATAAACTGACTAACAACACTTACTAGAAAAGCAATGTCAAAATGAGTGATAGTAAGATAGTTAAAATTTTCCACAACCTTTCTATACTTTTCAGAATTCTCAAACAAGTTTCCATCTCTAGCTTTCAGTTTCACATTTGGTATCATAAGTACATCACATGTTTTTGCCTCAATAAAACCAAAACCATCTAATAAATCCAAGCAATATTTATTTTTTGAGATAGATAGATCCCCTTATGATTGCGAAAAACTTCAATCCCTAAGAAAGATTTCAACGGTCTTAAATCTTTTGTTTGAAAGTGAGTCCCAATGAATGCTTTCAACCTCGTGATCCCAGATTCATCACTTCTAGTTATCACTATATCATCCACATACACAACCAACAAAATGAACCCAAAACTAGATGATGCAAAGAACACTAAGTGATCATATGCACTTCTCTTTAGGCAAAACTCAATCATAACTATACTAAATCTTCAAAACCAGGCATAAGGAGATTGCTTTAAGCCATACAAAGACTTTCTTAATTTGCATACCTTTCCTAACTCCCTATGAGCAACAAAACCAGGTGGTTGCTCCATGTAAGTTTCTTTACTCAAATCCCCATGCAAGAATGCATTCTTTATATTAAGTTGATGAAGTGTACAGCTATAATTAGCAGCTAAAGAGAAAAACAGTTGAACAGAAGAAAATTTTGCAACTGAAGGAAAGGTCTTCGAATAATCCACTCCATATATCTGTATATATCCTTTAGCAACCAATCGAGCTTTTAATTAAGCAAAAGAACCATTAGGATTTATTTTAATAGTAAACACCCACTTACACCCAATAGCCTTTTTCTAGGAGGGCAAAGGCATAAGATTCTAAGTATGATTTTCCTTTAAGGCTATCATCCATTCTTTTATCGCAGCTTGCCAATCGTCATGAGTTAATGCTTCAGCAAGGGACTTTGGAATATTAATAGAGTTTAAAGAAGCTATAAAAGACTTGAATGAGGGAGATAAAACATGGTAAAACATAAAAGAAGAAACATGGTAAGTACAAGTGCATTTACCTTTACGAAGAGCAATAGAAAGGTCAAGGCTAGCATCTAGTTGTGATGGAGGATATGAAGATGAAGTAAGAGGTATCTCGTTAGAATGATGCATACGTCAAGAACAAACTTGATGAATAACAGGTCGAGAGGGTGGAGAAACTACATGTTCACTAACAGTATAAATAAGAAAATTATCCCATAAATCGCTAGAGTGCAAAGGATAGGGCATTGGGAACTAAAGAAAGGTGTATGCTCAAATAATGTAACATCGGCAAATACCAAATAATGACCCAAAGAAAGAGAGTAACAACGATACCCCTTTTGTTCACGAGAGTATCCCATAAAGACACACTTAAGAGATTTAGGATCAAGTTTTAAAACCTGAGGTCGCATGTCTTGAACAAAATAGGTACACCCAAAAATTCCAGGAGTAAGTTGAAATAGTGTAGATGAGAAAAAAAAAAAAGAATACGAAATCTATCCTCAAAAACAGAAGAGGGCATTCTATTAGTTAGAAAATAAGCAGTGAAAATAGCATCTACCCAAAAAACTTTAGTAACCTACATATGAAACATTAGAGCTCGGGCAACTTCTAATAAGGAACAGTTCTTCCATTCAGCTACACCATTTTGCTAAGGGGTAACAATATAAGAAGACCGATGAATAATACCATGCTCAGAGAGTTAAGATTTAAAAGAATATGAAACATATTCTTTAGTATTATCACTTTTTAAAATACAGATAGATTTGTTGAATTGAGTCTTAATTTCAGCATGAAAAGCACAAAATATAGTAAACAACTCAGATCAAGATTTCATAGGATAAAGCCAAGTAACCCAAGAATAATCATCAATAAATGTCACAAAATAACAAAAACCAAGTTTGGATGTAACAGGATAAGGACCAAATACATCAGTATGAACCAAGTAAAAATAAGAATTAACATGTTTATTTAGTCTAGGAGGATAAGATACTCTAGGGTGTTTAGCAAATTGACCAGCTTCACACTTTAAAGTAGATTTTCGCTTAAGACTAGGATATGAGTTTTGTAAAATTAGAAGAAGAGGATGACCAAAACAACAATGGAGTTGCAAAAGAGAAGATGAGCTTGTGCAAGCAATAGATCGAGGTACTTGTCTAGAAGTTAATTCAAGAGCATACAAGCCATTCACCAGACATCCTTTACTAAGAATTTGGTTTGTCTTAAGGTTATGAAAAAGACAATAATTAGGATAAAAAATAACACAACAATTAAGATTTTGGGTAATTTGGCTAACAGATAACAAGTTAAAGGGGAATGATTAAAATTTAAAAAATATAATAATGAGAAAGATTTTGTTGGATTTGCTATCCCACGCCCAATTACAGAAGTAGTAGATTCATTGGCTAAAGTAACATAAGGTAAATTAACAATAGACTTGAAAGAAGAGAGAATACTTGTGTTGGTAATCATATGAACAGTAGCACCTAAGTCACAAGATGAGGTGGAAAGACAAGTAATGGGGTTACCAATATTAGCCAAAGCTAATATCCCAGAAGATAATCGCTGTGAATCATAAGTGATAGTTAAACGAGCATACTCATCCGCTGAAATAGTGATAGATGGTGAGGATGACTGTGGAAGTGGTAGGATGCCATCTTGAGTAGCTACATTTGTAAACTTTTTATTATTCATCTCACCAGAGTTCTTAGGGGGTTTCCCATGCAATTTTCAGTAATTCTTTTTAATGTGCCCCTCAACTTCACAATAATGTCATGTACGATAGTTACCACTATTCCCAGCAATATAACCACTACTACTTCCACCTTTACCTTCATAATTACTATTCGAAGCATTACTTACCAATGCCACTGTATCATTGGGCACCATACTAGAAGGAAGATCACCATCTTTCTAAACTCGAAGCAAACAAGCATAAACTTTGGTAAAAAAAAAGAGTGACTCACCAGTTAACAATTGTGTGCATGCCACATCATATTCAAAACCTAACCCTATAAAGAAACACTGTACCACAATCTGCCCCTCTTGTTCTTGCACTTGTTTGATGTCAACAACAATAGGAAACATAACCCTCTTTTCTTTAAAGCCTTGTTTCACTTTGGTATAATATTGGAATAGAGAGCGACCTTTTTGTTTCATTCAATAAATCTTTAGCAATAAATTATAAACACGAGACATATCTTGTTTGCAAGCATACAAAAATTCCAGATATTCCTATAATTCTTTTACAATATCACAAAGATTCACAATATCATCAACAGATGGATCTAAAGTATTTTGAATTTGATTAAACAATTTATATTCCTTTATTAACCATTTCTTTAGAGTAGTAGTGTCTTCCTTAAGTGTTGGATTACTAGTTAAATAGTCCTCCAAATCTACACTAGTCACAAATCTGCGAATGGTCATTTCTATTGTGCATAATTGTTACTCACAGTTAATTTTCTATCAGTAATTTTAGAGGATCCTAACATAATTTCAGTAACAATTTTTATCACTAGTCTCAGCATTTTAAATCAGCCTTAAACAACTAAAGAGCAACAGACAATGTGAATTCAAAACGATAGTAAACTCCCAACATAAATAAATACCTAAACTTCTTCAATATTTCAAAAAGAACAAAACTCCACAAAAAAATACATAAGCTTCTCAAATACCTCAAGAAGAACAAAATCTCAGCACGATAGAATCCCACCAAAATTGAGAAAAAAGAACAAAACCTTCTTTGGGAAATCAAACACCATCAACAGAGAAAACTACAGCAAGAAGACATCAAAATCTAATTGGAAATGACCAAACGATGCTGGAGATGAAGTTGGAGATCTAATGGGTAAGCCACATGCTCTCATTCATCGATGCATGAGGAAGAGCAGTGAGCTTTGAGCAGTACATGAGGTCTATGATAATTGTGAATAATTAAATTATATTTTTAGTGTATTTTTTAGGTGTTTAATTGAGTTAATTTAGTTTAATTGGTTAAATTTATGTTTTAAGGGTTAATTGTAAGTTTTGGTATTTTTTAGGGCTAAAATTGAAGGAAAAAGGGCTTAATTAAAAGAAATGAAAAGTTCTGGGTCAAATATATAATTTTGAGAAATTGAAGCCAGAAATTCAATGTTTAGTCTAGAGGCAATTAAAACTATCATGCATAAAAATATAAGCAGCCGCGCTTGAAGATTCGAAAAGGAAAAAAATTAGAGTTTTGGACCAAGTGCAATAAGGCCACACTTGGTCGTGTGCCTCAAGAGCAAAAACCTCAATTGGCTATGCATGCATGGCCTTGCAAGGGAAGAAGAAAAAGGCCATTTGGTTGTGTAGCCTAAAAAGAAAACCCTCAAATGGCAGTGCATCGATTTTTTCTTCAAATCACTTAGCCGTGTATCAAGTATTCAAATTTGACAAAAATTCTTATTTAGCAGAGTCCTTTTCCTATGCTGAATTTGAAAGTTACAGAAGCCAAAGTCTTTCACTTTTGTCTATAAATACTTGACAAAAACACCAGAAAAGGGAGATCAATCATCAAGCAAAGACTTCATCATTTAAACATAAATTAGTTTAGTTTTTAGTTTACGTTTGATTTTTAATCTGTGAAGAGCAATAGCCAAGGATCATGAGGCTTTCTCTGATTTTTCTGTACAAGTTAATTAAAAAAGCTTTTGTAACTCTATGTTTTTGACTCTTCTTATTAGTTTTGCTTTAATTTTCAATATGCTTAGTGATAACTATGGAAAAAATATCTCCAAGGCCCAATCAAGTTGGCCCAATAATGCTTGGCAAGGCCCAGAGGCCATCAACTAAAAGGTAGAGTGTGAGCTAGAAGACAAGATAAAAAGGCACGGTGTCCGATCGGACTGATGGGATGTGCTATCCTATTTAGTCCACTAACACAAGTAAACGTCCATGCCTTCACCTGCTCCCTATCACATCGCTGCTCACCTACCCCAATTGCTAGCTATCACGCCCTAAGGTACTCAAGTAGCCCTCTAAAGAGCTTCTATAAATAGCATAAAACACGATGGCTCCAGGTATTGAATATCTGAGACTCTCTCTCTAAGCACTCTTTTTCTAAAAGCTACTAATTTAAGCTTCGAAGTATTAACTTCCAAGTCCGATCGGGCACTCCATTTTGCAGGTTTTTCCATCCAACCGGATCCTCAACTGCCAACTCTCCTTCTTACCGATAAAGCCAAAATCTGCTTTATCATTTGGTGCTTTCGTTGAGAGTCATGGCAAATTTAAGATCCAACGAGCACACAACTCTTAGAGAATATCATTACAACAATCAGGACAGATTTAAACCCTCAGTGGTAAGAGAGAGACCTTTCAGATCACCAATAAGGGGTAATCCCCCCAAGTATCGATGATATGGTTGTATGACAGCCGGAGGATGCCCTTATAACTATCAGAGATATGCGTGTCATTCTTAGTGACCTTGTTAAAAGTGTGGTCCAAACTCTGGGAGGGGATAACATGCCTAGAGCTTCTGAAGGAGGTCATGAAATGGTCTTCATAGCCGAAGACGTCAAAAGAAGAAGAAACAGGGAAACTTTCATGGAGAAGCCGCAAAGCCGTGATCTCACCATGTAAGGAGAAAGAGTCCCAAGGAGGGACGATAAGGGCAAGCGAATAATGTCATCAAGCAGAGATGCTCCTTACATCCTCAGTAGACCATCCACCCTACCCGCTGGCGATGATCCATCCCTTATGCATACACCTAATCACAGATGCTCCTGCAGACCTAAAAGGGAGATCACTTCCACAATTAGTGGACAAAGGGAAGATAAATGGTTCGCTCGAAAACTCTAGCAATTTGGGTTAATGGAACCCTGGAAAGGTGTATTTAAGGGGAATACCAGCAACAACACCACCTCCCCTTTTTGCAAGGAAATTATGAAGTCTGAGCTACCTCCCAGATGGAGAGATGTGGCGATGGATAAATATACAGGTAAAATCGATCCTGCCATTCGCCTTGTGGAATTTTTGACTAAAGTATAGGTCTACACCTTTGATGAAAGGATTGTTTGTAGAGTTTTTCCAACCACCTTAGGAGAAGACACTTTAAAATGGTTCATCGGCCTCCTTCATGCATCAATCGCCTCCTTCAGACAACTCAAAGAGTTGTTCCTGACGCGATTCCATGTGCAAACATGTACATCAAAGTCGGTCAGTGGCCTGTGCAACCTTTACCAAAGAATCGATCAAAGTCTCAGATATTACATCGTTCGCTTCCAAATTGCAATGTCGAAAGTAGGGGATTTAAGCATGGAATTGGCATCAAATGCTTTGGCGAAAGGCATTATGGATCATCCACTTTCCGAATCATTGACAGCAAGGCCACCGATTAGTTTCTCCGACCTAATGGATAGGGTCAGGCGACGCATCCAGTTAGATGATGCTCTCAGATCCAATAGAATCAGGAAGACTAATGTAATGGATAGACTGCAATATCCAGACGGTCGGCCATTCAACAGAACCCCCACATCCGATCGATCAGAAGGGAAGCTTAACCGGTCAATCATCTCGAGGATTACAAAAAGGGGAAAGGAGGACGAACGGAGTAAACCTGATTGCCACAATAATCGGTTGGCTGGAACCTCCACTCCCCTCAATGCCGGTTCCTCCCAAGTGCTGATGGCCACCAAGAGAAAACATGGGAAAGTTAACCGACCCAAAATGTCCAAACAAGAGGAGAAACAATGGAGACCGCGACAAAAGTAGTAAATTATATAATGCTCTCGGACACTCGAACCAACAAACGTGAAAGTTCCTGTAAGTGGTCTAGCGATGGGAAAAGAGGTGATTGGCTCAAACAAAAACTACCAGCACAAAAGCCAGACTAACACAGACAAACTGAAGAGATCAGCAAATAACAGCAAAATCAGGTGCAATTGTTATAATGAGTTCTTAAAAATGCATTGTACTGAATTTGAGTTCCCTGTAATAAGCGCTAGACTACCAACCCATTTTAATATTACTTGTTTTACTATTAAAGATCTATTTTTGAGTTCTTAAAGAGACATCAATAAAAAAGGCTGCAACACGTGAAAAGCTTTTGAAAATTCTAGCACCATGACGCGCGCAAAATAAGTGTCTCCGCAAAGTAAAAAATAACTTAAAAATAGGTATGTATCCAAAACTCACGAATTTAATACCTGTCATTTAAACAAACTTATTAACTCTCCAGCAAACTAATTTTTGGATCAGATCATTTTGCCGTCGGGAGTTTGAGATGAGGGCCCCCGAAGCCTGTAGACCTTACCTCGATCGGTTGTTATTTTTCAATTGTCTCAGAGTGGATCGAAAGAAATTTTCCTACCATCAGGAGAATGAGATGAAGGCCCTGGCACCTATAAACCTTCCCCCAAATAGTCAGAATAATCCCCATTGCTCTAGCACAAATCGATTTTCTAGAAATTCAATCGAAGTAATCATTATTGGTCGAAGACAATACCTATCAGAAATCATTCTAAAAGTTCGAAATTCCATCTAAATGCTTGAATAGCACAGCTCCATCACTAGGCTTGATGTCCATCCCGAGAACGAAATGCGAAAGCTTTTCTTTATCCTAAGTTCGTTTGCTAAGTTCGATATTATTTATAAATCAAAAATGCAAGACGCCTTCATTAACTTGTTCGCTAGGTTCGACGTTTACCCCAATCCCAAAATGCGAAATCTACAATTATGCTTGGCATCACCATCTTAATTTCGGCCGAATGATAGAGGTATCTTGACTGAGGTTATCCAAATGGGTAACTCCCTACAAGCAGATAACTCCCTTAAACCTTTTAAGGTCAAAATTCCTTGCTCGGCATAACTTATCTGCTAGGCTTGATATAGCCAAAAATGTGAAAGTTGGAGTCCATTCATTAGCAGGATAAATACCTTCGCTAGGCTTGATGTTTATCCCGAGCTCGAGATACGAAGCAGGCCCACGCCCGTTTAATCTCTATTAATATTTTCGCTAGATTCAATGTCCATCCTGAATCTAAGATGCGAAAGCCAACAACTGAGTTAATTAACTCTCTCGAACAATATCTGATCGAAATAATGTTAAAGACTAAAAAGTCATCTACTGCACCCGACGTAATAAATCTAAGTCACAATTCTTGACTAAACAGTCTATCTTTTACATTCGATCATATTAAGTGATTATCGATCAAATAGAGTTGTGTACTGCAATGTTTGAAAAGCATATTAAAGTTCAGAGAGTATTTTCCTTAGCCAATTTTATACATTCTCCATGGGTGATTTACACATTTCTCCTCAGTTGATTTAATATTTCCTTCTTAATTAATTTTATGATGAATACTGCTTAAAGTAAGAATTGCAGTGTAAAGATGCAATTGAGAGAAAGATCAAATTTTATATGAATAATTCTTACAAAGCAGGGATAAAACCATTACAAAGAAAAAAATGCTTCTATGTCTACTATCTCTACACTAGAAGAAGGCCCTACAGTAGCTTCAGTAGGAGGTTTGGGAGATTTCGCTGTTTCCTCAGAAGCATTCTCTATCAGCAAGGAAGTTGCAGCCTCAGATCTGATCTCTGTACCAGCATTTGGTTGAGACGATGTAGGGTCTTGACGGACTTCATGATCGTCATCACTAGATGGAGGATCAGGAAAAATACCTGGGTCATCCATCTAGCTGAGATCAGCCTCGGGGAACCGCCTGCCGGCCTCATAAATTAGCTGAGTCAGCAACTTTCCCTAGGCCTATCCTAGTTGATCCAAGATATCTTCCTTTTGGGTAAAAAGTTCTTCCTCAAGCTTCCTTCTATGTGCCATCTCTTTTTCCAAGGCAGCTTGCAATGAATTTTGCTCGTCTCTTAGGAGATCAAGCTCAGTGTTAGCCTATGAGCGCTCGACAGTTCGACATGTGCACTCATCCCTCAACCTAACTGCCTCTTCTTTGAATTTTTGCCCTAAGGCATTCTCGACAGTCAGACGGGCTACATTCCCTTTAAGGTGGTCAACCTCTTTCTGTCGAGCTTTCATTCTTGAGAAAGACGAGCGGAATCCTTTTTTAGCTTTTCAACCTCCGATCGAGCAAGCAGAGACTCCTTTGTTACTGAATCATATTTGACATCTTCTTCCCTCCTAACCCAATCAGCATCCTCCCATCACCCAAGAAAAAAGTAGGCCATGCCGTGCAGGCGCAAACCTCTTCTTATTAACTAAAATAAAAAAAGGGGGAGAAGAGGAAGAAGAAGAAGAAGAAAGTTTTTTAAAAAAGGAGATGATGGATAAAAGAAAGAGCGAGGCAAGATCATTTAGAATAGAAATTTTGAAAAAGTACCTCCAAACTTTGCTGCTGAAAAATGATGCATTCATGGGCAAGCATGCTAGGATCCTTCATCGCCTTAAAATCGCTCTCTTGGAGAATACGCCGACACAAAAAGTTTGATACCGCTTTATTATCGATAGACCAGCCATAGCCAAATTTGCTTTTCAAAACTTTTCCTAGCAATGTGGCACGCCTTTCAGAAAGTCTTGCAGTAGCACTCCAAGCAGATTCATCCTGGATAGGCTCTTTGCCTCTTACGGTAACCCTAACATCTGCAACAGCTACCAGCTCGAAAGCCTTTCTCCTGGGTGTTTCCTTGGTCCTCCTTTGTGCAGCTTCATCTATTGAGGGCGCATGGGTCGTAACTGATCCCTTCTGAGATGGAGCTGGTCATTCTTCTTTCGAATCAATCTTATCCCTTAAAATGAAATGACGAAGGGGGCACTGACCCTCTAACAAAGGCTGCACAATAGTCGATACTGGAAGGGTCTGAGAGGGACAAGAAATTGGGGTGCTGGCACCGGATCTTGAGGCAAATCATTGATCTCCGTCCATTCAGAAGACCAAGGGCAATTCTATAGAATTTAGGAATTACAATTTCCAAGGCATTAAAAGGAAGCCTTTACCCCGCATCCAAGCTCCACAAAGAATTTAGGAATTACAATTTCCAAGGCATAAGCACTCAAACACTCACTCCAACACACACTTCTGATTTAAGCATTGACTCACCTGCACATTATCACTTGTTTTAAGTCTTTATTATGGCATGGATTGTTGTGATCATAAATTTTACTACAGGTGTCCGATTGACTATTATAATATGTTTTCAAAAAGCTCATTTCAAGATGGATAGTCATTATATAAGCATTGCCTTATGTAATAGCTCATTTTAGGCCCTAAAAATGATGTTTAAGCTTTCATTTGTCAATTTAAAGTTTTAGGGGCATTTTTCATCTATTTTTTATTTACTTAATACTTCAATTTGCTTTCTGAGATTAATATGCATGAGTTGGTGTGACTTTATTGTTCTTAAATATAGATTTGCTTAGAGTTTAATTTTGAATTGAGTTATGTTCATCTACAGTCCATTACTCTTAGCTGCATATTGTTTGGAATTAAACTTCATTATTAACTTGATATAGGTTGCGAATGTATTTATAATTAACTTGTTTTATTTTGTGCTTACCATGACCAATTGAAATCTTTCTCTTTCTTTTATTTAAGCCTAACCATCACCAATTAGCTTTAAACTTGAGATGTTGCATTCACCCACTGTCCATGATGTAAAATATTGATATCATGCATTAAGCACTTAAGTATGTTGGCCTAGTTGTATTTGTTCACTTAGTTCCCATCATTATTAAGTCTTGTTTATTGCACTGTATTGGTTTTAGAGGCATGTTTGCTTGTTCAATTAATTCACTGGATCTCATGACTCTTTTGGTCTTAATTGTGGTTATTTATTATTACTTTGAGCCAAGTGTGCAATTATTCTAGTTACATTTCTCTTGGGCACTAACTTGTTTCTCAAAAGTTATATAGTGAGCTGAAATTTTTTATACTTTGCTAAGGACAACAAGATTTTTAAAAGGGGGATAACATTCAGCCGAGCTAGAAATTGAAGATCAATTTAAGGGAGTTCTCTTACTCTACTCATTTTCTTACCTTGATTAATGTCCTATCTTACTCATAAATTATTTCAGTTTTAGTTGTTTTATTTTAGATTATTTAGTTTGGTTTTTAGTTTGCATGTTTAATTTTTAAATTTGCATCTTGGTTAAGTAGATTTAGTTCCAATATCATATAGTATACATTTAGTTTAGTTTGCCCCAATTTTTTCTCAAAATTTTGAACATATTGAACTTGAATTTAGAATATGCTATGTTTAAAATTTTTGTTTAACATTAAGAAAAGCATGTTGTTTAATGAATTTTTAGCTAATTTAACATTCAACTTGGCTTATATTAGTTAGTTTTTATTTTTTGAGCACTTAAAACCAGTTTTTTTACTTTAACCTTAGAAAAAACCAATGCATGAAATAGTTGAGTAAGGAATTTTAGAATACTAGAACCTTCTTCATCACCTTTCAAAGCATAAAATCAACTCAAAACAAGCTAGAAAGTGATCTAGGCAATATTTTTCATGTTGAGCCATTTCTTAACTTATTTTCCTACCTTATATGCATATTTATCTCTTGTTAGCCATTTTTGAGCCTAATAAGGTATGCTTAATTCATGCCATTTTTATTTTTATTACACTCATATATTAACCATATAGCCTAAAATGCTTTTATCTACCTTCTAGAAATGGCCACTCTAGGATTGGATAGATTAATTTTATAAAGGGTGTAGTAAGACATTTTTTTTTGTTTTATTGTCAAGTGTTGTGGATGGAGTCAAGTAAAAAGTAAACATTCCTTGTTATTATCCATGTTATTATTGTATTGCCAACATTAAAGCTTGTATGGAAAAAAAAGAAAAAGAAAGAAAGAAAGAAAGAAAGAAAGAAAGAAAGAAAGAAAAAGAAATAAAGTTAACATGTATGGCAAAAATCTGAAGTGTGGGGTATTTTACAAGGGAAATCAATTGTGACTTCTTCTAAAAAGGGCATGAGTTGTGAAATTGAGAGAATTTTAATAGTTTTCTCTTTTAAAAGAGCTTTGAATTGTGAAGGGTTGAGAAAGTTGGGCTAAGTTCTTTATTGCTTAAGTTAATGGGATGAAAAGTTAGAATTATTAGTCTATTTTATCTTAGAGTGGCTATTCTTGTTGTTGATCTTTTATCCATTCTTTGATAAATTATACCTTAGCCCCATCACAACCTTTAAAAGATCTAAGTGATTCTAAGGTTTATTTTTGAGTTATTTAGCAGAGATGACCTTCGGGTTTCGATGATAAAGGAGAGGCCTATGGTTTTTCTAAAGTTTCAAGCATGAAACCATTTGTATACTTATTTGTACATTCATTCGAAGATTGACTATGAATTTGTATTTGTTTTTTGATTTTAAAATGCTTAAAATATTTTGGTCTTGCATACACACAAGGAAACTAACTCATATTGTCTTGTTTGGATTTATTCTAGTTGAAAAATTTATTAAGTGCTCTTGTTAATTGCTAAAATTGATTTAAAATGCATGATTATTTATTTGAGTTTGATTATTTTGAGGAGTTGGATTATTTTAATTTGCTCGGGGGCGAGCAAAGTTTAAGTGTTGGGTATTTGATAATTGTGAACTAAATAATATTTTTAGTTTATTTTTAGGTGTTTAATTGAGTTAATTTAGTTGAATTTTGGTTTAATTGGTTAAATTTGAGTTTTAAGGGTTAATTGTAAGTTTTGTTATTTTTCAAGACCAAAATTGAAGAAAAAAGGGCTTAATTGAAAGAAATGAAAAGTTCTGGGTCAAATTTATAATTTTGAGAAATTGAAGCCAGAAATTCAACATTTAGTCCAGAGGCAATTAACACTACAGTGCATAAAAATATAAGCGACCGCGCTTGAAGATTCGAAAAAGGAGAAAAATTAGAGTTTTGGACCAAGTGCAGTAAGGCCACACTTGGCCATGTACCTCAAGAGCAAAAACCTCACTTGGCTGTGCAAGGCTTTATAAGCCTATACATGGCTATGCAAGGGAAGAAAAAAAAAGGCCACTTGGCCATGCAGCCCAAAAAGAAAATCCTCAAACGGCAGTGCATCAGTTTTGTTCTTCAAATCACTTAGCCGTGTATCAAGTATTCAAGTTTGAAGAAAATTCCTATTTAATAGAGTTATTTTCCTATGCTGAATTGGGAAGCTACAGAAGCCAAAGTCTTTCACTTTTGTCTATAAATTCATGACAAAAACACCAGAAAAGGGACATTAATCATCAAGCAAAGACTTCATCACTTAACACAAAATTAGTTTAGTTTTTAGTTTACATTAGTTTTTAAGTTTGTGAAAAGCAATAGCCAAGGAGTATGAGGTTTTCTCTGATTTTTCTGTACAAGTTAATTAAGGGAGCTTCTGTAACTCTATATTTTTACTCTTCTTATTAGTTTTTCTTTAATTTTTAATATGCTTAGTAAGTAGTTTTCTTTACTTTTGCTAATGGATACTTGAATATTTTTATTTTCATTGATATGACTTTATTTTGAGCTTTAATTTCAATTTCAGTTGATTATTTCTTAGTTTTAAGCGTATTCTTATCCTTAATTATGTTGAGATTGATTGTTGGTTTATTGGTTAAAATAACTAAAAATTAGTTTAGACATATTTAATAATATGCATATTTTTGGGTTAACTCTTTAGTGTTAATGCGTGATTATTTTCTTGTTTTGAGATAGTTATGTATTGAAATTATTGATTAATACTAAGAGAGGAGGAATTAAGAATAAATTGGAGTTAAATTTACTTGCAAAAGAGTTTAATGAATATTTAGGAAGTTAAAACTAGTTTTTTATGCTAAGTATTATAATTGTCTATGAGTTTAATACTAAGAATGATATTCATCTGGCTTTATTACTAGTGTTTTTTGCATAATCACTGGTGTTTTATTAAAATTAAGTCATCACAATAAAATTTAAAGTGGATAGTTCCTTTAGCAAGAGAATTTTAGTTATTGTATTATTTTTAATTCATATTAGTTTAAATTTAGTTTATGTTTTGTTTAATTTTTTATTTAGTTTAATTTTTGCCTTTAAATCAAAAATATTTTAGAAACAATCTCAAATTAATTTAATTCAAATATAAATATTCTTCTTAGCAATCCATGTTCCCTTGAGTACGATATTTGGGATCATAATCTATATTTTCCTATATTACTAGTTGATCAAGTATACTTGCTAGAAGCCAGTCAGTCTACTCGCGGCTCCGATGGTCACCAAAAAAAGGTGGAACGATTGGACCAATGGAGGTGAACCTCCCTATGGGGACGGTGAGGCAAACAAGTGATCATCGGATAGTAATCCAAAGTTGAAACTTACACCTGAGGAGGAATAGTAACCACAGTCAGAGAAACTATAGTAATCCTTACCTAAGAATCCCATAAGCTCAACTAGGCTCTGATATCATATGAAAGTGAGTGTATTTTCTCTAATTCTATTTGAAAATATACAAGTATTTATACAAGTGTACTAGAGATAAAATAGGAAAGAACAAACTCCTAAAATTAAACTATTCTACAGTTATACAATCTGTAACAGATATTGTAACATTGTCATTCTTCAAATATTCATACATCACTGCATGCGACATTTTCCTTGTTAACATTTATCTTTCAAATTATTTACTCATATCCAAATCATTTATCTCCTACTTAATGTCATGCATTTCTTATTCTTAATCATACAAGAACTGTCGTGAGTGCGACAACCACATCAAGCGCAATAGAAGAGGAAAACAGATAAGCAAAAAATAAGACAAAAAAGTGAAGGATGGGTCGTGCTCTGTCTCAAGCGCGATGGAGTTGTGACCGC
This sequence comes from Excoecaria agallocha, assembly GCA_037975025.1. Taxonomy (NCBI): domain Eukaryota; kingdom Viridiplantae; phylum Streptophyta; class Magnoliopsida; order Malpighiales; family Euphorbiaceae; genus Excoecaria; species Excoecaria agallocha. The sequence continues at coordinate 92,473,156 of CM075807.1, read as the reverse complement.
GACAATGTTGAGGGGTTTATCCCCTCAACACATGAATTTCAGCAATTCAATTCCCATTTTTCTCTTACCAGTTATTCTTAGTTCATTTATCCTTCTATTACATCTATGCACCTATAAATTCCCTAATAATTTCTTGCTTTTAAACACTTTTAAATATCCCATTCAACTTTATAATAAAAATCAATCCAAAATTTATAGCAAAACAGATCAACATGCTCAATAAAACAAATCTATAATTTTTGCAATTAACTATCTATTATATCTTCAACTTATGAATCTTTTAATTCTGTAAATCATTCAGCCTCGAATCATCTCACTTCAATCAATTAAATCTCAAAACAACCACATGCAAGAGGTTTAATGAACTAATCACCTACCATTTCAACACTAATGTCTTTAATCTCATCAAAAGAAACACATGCAAACTATAAACTTCATATCTCATCTCTGTTAATCATAACACCATCCTACAAATGCAACCTTTACTCCTTAAATCTACATATAAACACATTATATCCATGTGCAATATGAGAAAGTTTCCTAAACCTGACATGCAAATGCCTATCTTCCATCAAATGCTTTTTTTTTCTCTCTAATTCTACTCCTCCTCTCTTCTTGCTTACTTATCTCATTGGAGACACCATCCACTAAACTTTCCTCACATGCAAGATGATGTAAGTAGAGGATGGTTCATTGAGTGAAGGGGCCGAATTATACAAAAGGCGATAAGGATATACAGATTTTAGAAGGTGAAAATCTATTAGAGAGAGAGAGAGGAGAAAAGAAAATATAAGTTTTCCCCTTGGTGTAGCCGATCAAGTAACTATTTAAAGCCTACTATCCACTCTTCTCTCTCCTTCACGAGCCTCTTGAAATTTGTGTGGAAGGGAAAGTTTCAATTTTACTCCCTCCTAATTTCCTTCATTCCAAAGTCTGCCCTTTCTCATTACTTTCTTTAATTTTATTCTCAAATTTATCCTCCCTCTTAATTGCATCGCAACTGTCATTTCTTTTACTGAAATTGGCCTACTAAATCACACCTATATCATAATTGACCACTTAACTATATTTTCTTTCCAAATATACACTTATATACCATAATGTTGATAGGATATCACATGGCATATACATGAAGATCACACAGTGAAAAAATAAAAATATTGATCATTCATGCTACGCAATATACGACACAGAATCGAAACATGCAATTTTAGAGTTTTAACACTTACAAGTTTTGATGCTCTTCAAAACTTTATTTTTGCAATGGAAAATATATAAGATAGACTTATACACTTCAGATATGAAACACCAATGCCAAAGGAGTAGCCTTTATGCCACAACACTTTATGCTCACACACACACTTGAAAAGATAGCTTAAAATCAAGAGTGCTAGCTCTGTGATTGTGTATTTGGCAATGGGAATGGTTTAAAGCCACAAGATATGATCTTGTTCTTCCTTTAAGTTGCTATTGCTGCCCAAGAACACAAGAGATGAACAAAGAATTCTTTCTCTTGAGAGTGGCAGCACTAAAGGAGAGAAATGATCACTTAGGTCAAAAATAGAATTAATTAATTTATATCATTAATCTAGGAAAGATAGGTAATATCGAAATCCATTAGAATTAGGAATATTTTCAGCCTCTATCAATTTCTAATTAAGTGATTTAAATTAATTCAAACTCTATTAGGTTTCAAATTTAAATGGCATTAGTCATTTAATCAAAATAAACTTACTTATTTTGGAATTAATTGGTTGCCGAATTCAACTAGAATTTCTAGCTTGAATTTTGGCCACATTAATTCCCTCTCAAGTATTATATTTTGATTAAATATAATTTAAGATTTAATACTCAATTAACTTAATTATACATAGATAATTAATTAATTGAAATTAAAACTAGCACATGCCAATAAATTTCTCTCGTGTAACAACTATTAACAGATTTGCCTAAAACAGCAAGTTATTTAAGGCAAAATAACAGTTCAACAGATTAGCTGTTTAAGGAAAAAAACATTATTTGACAGATTTGCCTTAAACAGCTAGTCGGAGCTGAACAAATTTACCTAAAACAGTAAGCTATTTTAGGCAAAAAACTATTTTAGGCAAAAAAACCTGTTTAACAGATTTGCCTAAAGACAACAAGCTATTTTAGGCAAAAAATTTGTTTAACATATTTACCTAAAACAGCAAGCTATTTAAGGCAAAAATCTGCTTACCCATTGCATACATTAATTTGACTTTAAATAAAAGCCCAAATTAATTTCCAATATACTATTTAAATATTTTAAGCCCAATGCTTTGTGTGCGATCCTATAGGTCCATTTAATATTGGCAATGAATTAATAAATTAATTCAAAGGCTATATATATTCTCTAGCAAGATATTATAGCATTCCAAATTAAATGAAAATGCAAATGGCATTTAGTGACCTAATGCAATTTTGCATAGTCCCTTACCCTTAAATATCAGAATTAATATAAGGCATGGAATCAGTCATCCTTATATATACTAATTCCTTTCTTGATATTCCAGTGACACTGAACTCTCAAATAAATAATGATTACTCATTATTTCATCTCGGTATTGCCATACACTTCTCAGTTCACTGATCAAGTGGCCGGTGATATTTTCTCTCTTATCGAGAGGGGTAATCCCTTCACTTCTCTCATGCTCTCTAACATGGATCAGTGCATACCCAAGCATACCCATACTTGTCACCTTGTTACAAGCACGTTAGGTATATGTCAAAGTACACAATAATTTATAAAGAGTTTCATAGAGATTTTAGGTCTAAGAACTCCGATGCAAAACTTGCACATGAGAAACACTTATGACTTGTACCATGTATTATTTTCATGAATGGATCAAATCCAGATACCATGTTTTAAACATGTATCTATGATCTCTGATTGACACTCCAGTCCTTATGATTCGTAAGACAGAACTCAAATTATCAGAGAGAGCATACTAGTCTTAATTCACATGTTATTCCCATAACAATGACTGACTAAGGATATTCAGGATGAAGTCTCATTTGTTTCAAGGTCTTACAACCATGTGCCTCACACATGATAACTTAAACTAAAACAACATTCTTGGATAGTTCTATCAATTGATATGCACAGGAATACAATAGATAAAACAAATGCCTCATTTATTAACTTAAGTGTTTTATAACAATGCATTGGGGCTAGGGCTTACACTAACAATCTCCCACTAGCACTAGTCCCAATTGGGCATAGCCCTAAGACCGAACGCTCTCAAATGAGCTTCGATCAGATTTGGACACAACTGTTTCGTCAAAGGATTTGCTACATTGTTTTCACTAGCTATCTTGCTAATCTTGCTAATCTTGACTTCCCCACGATCAATGATCTCTCTGATTAGGTGCCTCCTGAGTATGTGTTTGGATTTCTGGTGTGATCGGGGGTCTTTGGCCTGTGCGATGGCCCCATTGTCGTCACAAAAAATTTCTAATGAATCTAGGATGTTAGGGACCACTCCTAATCCAAAAATGAAATTTCTAATCCAAACAACTTCCTTTGCAGCCTCACTCGCTGCAATATACTCAGATTATATAGTTGAGTCGGCAACGTTCTCTTGCTGTGAGCTTTTCCAGCTAACAGCACCACCGTTCAAAACAAAAACAAAACCAGATTGCGATCTTGAGTCCTGAGTGCTGGTTTGAAAAGCAGCATCGGCATAACTTTGTATGACGAGCTCTTCTTGTCCACCATACACCAAGAAGTGATCCTTAGTCCTTCGTAGGTACTTAAGAATCCCCTTCACAGTAGACCAGTACTTTTCACCAGGGTCTTGCTGAAACCTACTGGTTATACTCAGTGCATGAGCAACATCTAACCTAGTACATAACATAGTGTACATGATAGATCCAATAGCAGATGCATATGGGATTCTACTCATGTTATCCCTCTCCTCTTTGGTTTTAGGATATTGTTCTTTAGTCAAAGGAACTCTCAAAGCCGAAGGTATATACCCTTTCTTTGAGTCTCCCATACTAAAATGCTTTAGTACTTTGTCTATGTACTTTTCTTGACTTAGTCCCAAAAACCAATTCGATCTATTTCTATAAATCTGAATACCAAGTATTGTCTTGGCTTCATCTAAGTCTTTCATTAAGAAACATTTCCCCAACCATTGCTTAACCTTTTACAATGTTGGAATGTCATTCCCAATGAGAAGGATGTCGTCCACATATAGGATCATAAATTCTATTATGCTCCAACTAACTTCTTGTACACACAAGGCTCATCTTTTTGTGCAATGGGTTCTTGTTCCATACCTGGTTGTGAACTTGATTCCATTTCCAACTCATCCTCTACAGGAGTTTGTGGCACTTTAATTTCTCCAAGTTTTATTTTACTCCTACTGTCTTTCTTGAAAAGGAGCTCCTTTTTCAAGAAAATAGCCTTACGAACAACAAACACTTTATTCTCGGTTTGTGAATAAAAGTAGTATCCCTTTGTTTCTTTGGGATAACCCACAAATAAACAGACAGCAGATTTGGACTCTATTTTGTCAGATGTTAATTTCTTAACATGTGCTTCACAGCCCCAAATCATGAGAAATGACATATTAGGTTCTTTCCCAGTCAATACCTCGTATGGTGTCTTCTCAACTGCTATAGTTAAAGTACGGTTCAGTAGAAACACAACAGTTTCTAATGCATAACCCCAAAAAGAGATAGAAAGAATAGCTTGACTCATCATAGATCGAACCATGTCCAATAGAGTTCGATTTCTCCTTTCGGACACACCATTCCATTGTGGTGTTTCAGGAGTAGTGAGCCGTGAAATAATTCCACACTCCTTCAGATGACTATCAAACTCTTGGCTTAAGTATTCGCCACCTCGATCTGATTGAATGGCTTTTATACTTTTTCTAAGTTGGTTTTCCACTTCATTCTTAAACTCTTTGAATTTTTCAAAAGTTTCAGACTTGTGCTTCATTAGATAGATGTAGCCATATCTACTGAAGTCATCTGTGAATGTCATGAAGTAAGTAAAACCACCTCTAGCCTGTGTACTTAATGGTCCACATACATATGTATGTATTAGTTCCAATAAGTCATTAGTCCTCTCACTTTTCTTGTTAAAAGGACTCTTTGTCATTTTTCCATGCAAACATGGCTAGCATGTGTCATAAGATTCTAAGTCAAATGACCCAAGCACTCCAGATTTATGGAGTCTTGAAATGCATTTTTCATTTGCATGTCCTAAACGACAATGCCAGAAGTAAGTAGGGTTCAATTCGTTTGATTTAACCCTCTTTGTATTAATGTTGTATATGGACTCTTTGTTTTGTAGATTAAAGATATAAAGGCCATTTTGTAACATGACAGTGCCATATAAAATGCCTTGACGACAAATATGAATATTGCCATTATGAATAACAAAATCAAATTCATCAAAATCCAAACATGAAACTGAAATAATGTTTCTGCTCATAGCAGGCACAAAATAACAATTCATTAAATCTAAACAAAGTGAGTCGATAGTCGCCTATCTCCATGACAGCAACTCGTGCTCCATTCCGCACACGGAGGTCCACTTTACTCTTCCCAAGTAATCGCCTATTTCTTAACCCCTGCACATTTGAACAAATGTGAGAACCACAACCGGCATCCAATACCTAAGTGTTAGAAATAGAAAGGTTAATTTCAACAATAAAAATACCAGAACTGGATGCCTTGGCTCTATTCTTATTTTGTTCTTCCTTAAAGAGAGCACAATTCTTCCTTCAATGCCCTAACTTGTTGCAATGGAAGCATGTGCTCTCACTCTCCTTGAGCTTTTGCGCCTTGGGCTTGGGTTGGGCCTGAGGTGCACTCCCACTTGACTTGGGTTTTGCCTTTCCCTTCCCTTTTCCCTTAGCGGGTCCCTTCTTAATGCTCCCTTGAACCGTAAGTATGGGATTGGTCTTTCAAATGTTCTCTTCAGCATTCTTAAGCATCCCATGAAGCTCAGTAACTATCTTGTTCATTACATGCATGTTATAATTCATAAAAAATGGATCATAATCATCAGTCAATGAACCTAAGATCAATTCAGTGGCTAATTCCTTTGGGACTTATACCTCAAGCTTCTCAAGAGTATCAAGATACCCTTTCATCTTGAGTACATGGGTACTAACGGGAGTACCCGCAGCCATCTTACAAAAAATCAAGGCCTTTATTGTTATGAACCTCTGGTGATGAAATTGCTCTTGGAACATCTCCTTGAGGTGCACCATGATCGTATAAGCCTCTTGGTCCATGAATTGCTTTTGCAAATCGGGCACCATAGTGGCTAGCATCAGACAGGTCATATCATTGGAGTCACTCTTCTTAGTCTCAAAAGTTTCCTTTTGAACTGCAGAGGCATTCCTAGCAGGTTCCTCGAGCAAGGGTGCATCCAAAAGATATGACTTCTTCTCTTGCTTGAGAACAATTCTCAAGTTTCGAGACTAGTCTATGAAATTGGTGCCATTCAATTTGTCCTTTTCTAGGACCGATCGCAATGAAAACTTGTTGTTTGAAGATGCCATTTTTCAATCTACAATAATTAACTTAGCAAGATTAAATGAGGTCTTTTTATAATCCCACAAATCGAATTAATATCCATTTAAATAATTTGCATTAGTGATTTAATGTGGGCCAAGATCCACTTTTCACAACAACTTATTAGTCAAGCTAAGCTTGTACACCTAACAAGTTAAGTTACTTAGGTAGGAAAACTCCAATCATGTCTCGTACATGATTCTTGGATCAAATGGGCTAACAACTTAAGATGTTATAGCACAAACCCATTTATTAGTTGCCTAGGTCTGAGCATCTCTTTCCATGTTAAGTCCAACATACATTCACAACCCATGCCTCACAAAGATAATCGGGCGCATCTAGGACTCCTAGTCTATGTGATCGATGATCGATGCCTTGACATGTTACAAATTAGGAAGGCAACTTTGTGACTTACTATTTTAGGGATTCATTTTATTATGGCTTACATGGCATACGCTTTGTCATCCATTCATTGCATGCATATATATATAATTGCATAAAGTAAAGCATGACAAACATGGGCCCAAAAACCTACAACTAAGATTCTACACTATGACATAAGAATGTTCAAGTTGGGCTTCTCCACTCTGGTGGGCTTCATCTTGATTTACAAAGTCTTCAAATAAATTCTATACTAAGAAATAAATGCAATTTTTACAATAATCCATAATGGCACGCAGGCCATATTTAATTACAAAAACCCAGGGCCCATGAATGCACCATTCATATTCATTCAACACACCAAAAAAGCAAATAAATATACATAACATTCATGGATAAAACAAAGTCCAATTTTAATTAATTTAGCTAAGCCCATTAATGGAAATTGTGTACTTGAAATTTTAAGAGAAGACCCTATGATAGGCCTGGGCCGAAGCCTAATGGACTAAATCCACTTATTGAATAAGCTCTCTTAAAACCAAAAAGACAAACTAGTTAGATTTGTGCTATAAATCAACTCTAGTATAATTTCCAATTTTGCCATTTTTAATATTATGTCATACAGCCCATAAACATTAAAAATGCATATAATATGTACCAACATGAATTAAAACATAAAAATCATGAAGAACATATATCATACACGACATTTATACTAAAACAAACAAACAACAATGAAAATAGTTGTTTAATGTCCATATAATGCCATAAAAAATGCATAAACACTTAAAATGATTTTATGAGCCATATAATAATTTAAATAAGGTCATAAACATTGAGTTAATTTTCTGTTCAGATATGATCTAAATGTGTTTTTGCCATTTTAATCAAATCAAAACAAATAATGTTGATTAAACATGCAACAAACACAAATTAGTCATAGTTTTAAGTGATTTTAAAATTAATCAATTAAAATTGTCATGGACCAGAATTAAAAGCATTTTTAAAACATCTCCAGACCTATTATAAATCTCTAAAAATCACTTACAAACATGTCAACCACATTTTTATATTTAATTTTGAAAACTAGTTGTTAAACAAACACATATCATGCAAACTAGCACCTAGTTTCAAGATTAACATGTACAATCAGGTATTTGTAATTAAAATTGACCATGAAAAGCTCTAAAAACATCTTAGGACAGTATATTAACATGTCATAATAATTATAATACCTAAATAATCATTTAAAATCGTTTTTACACTAAAACAATGCAAAAAACTCAAAACAGAAAATTTCAGCATTGTGGTTTTATGCAATAACGATTTTTGAATCAATATTTAATGCATCCAAGCACTAAAATAAGCATGGTTAGGCTCTGATACCACTGAAGGGATATCACATGGCATATACATGAAGATCATGCAGCAAAAAAATAAAAATATTGATCATTCATGCCATGCAATATACGACATAGAATCGAAACATGTAATTTTAGAGTTTTAAAACTTACAAGCTTGGATGCTCTTCAAAACTTGATTTTTGCAATGGAAAATAGATAAGATAGACTTATACACTTCAGATCTGAAACACCAATACCAAAGGAGCAGCCTTTACGCCACACCACTCTATGCTTACACACACACTTGCAAAGATAGCTTAAAATCAAGAGTGCTAGCTCTATGATTGTGTATTTGGCAATGGGAATGGTTTGAAGCCACAAGATCTGATCTTGTTCTTCTTTTAGGTTGCTATTGCTACCCAAGAACACAAGAGATGAAGAAAGAATTCTTTCTCTTGAGAGTGGCGGCACTAAAGGAGAGAAATTATCACTTAGGTCAAAAATAGAATTAATTAATTTATATCATTAATCTAGGAAAGATAGGTAATACCGAAATCCATTAGAATTAGGAATATTTTCAGCCTCCATCACTTCCTAATTAAGTGATTTAAATTAATTCAAACTCTATTAGGTTTCAAATTTAAATGGCATTAGTCATTTAATCAAAATAAACTTATTTATTTTGGAATTAATTGGTTGCCGAATTCAACTAGGATTTCTGGCTTGAATTTTGGCCACATTAATTCCCTCTCAAGTATTATATTTTGATTCAATACAATTTAGGATTTAATACTCAATTAACTTAATTATACATAGATAATTAATTAATTGAAATTAAAACTAGCACATGCCAATAAATTTCTCTCGTGTAACAACTGTTAACAGATTTGCCTAAAATAGCAAGTTGTTTAAGGCAAAATAACAGTTCAATAGATTTGCCTTAAACAGCTAGCTGTTTAAGGCAAAATCGGAGCTGAACAGATTTACCTAAAACAGTAAGTTGTTTTAGGCAAAAAACCTGTTTAACAGATTTGCCTAAAAACAGCAAGCTGTTTTAGGAAAAAAATCTGTTTAACATATTTGCCTACAATAGCAAGCTGTTTAAGGCAAAAATCTCCTTACCCATTGCATACATTAATTTGACTTTAAATAAAAGCCCAAATTAATTCCCAATAAACTATTTAAATATTTTAAGCCCAATGCTTTGTGTGCGATCCTATAGGTTCATTTAATATTGGCAATGAATTAATAAATTAATTCAAAGGTTATATATATTCTCTAGCAAGATATTATAGCATTCCAAATTAAATGAAAATGCAAATGGCATTTAGTGACCTAATGCAATTTTGGATAGTCCCTTACCCTTAAATATCAGAATTAATATAAGGCATGGAATCAGTCATCCTTATATATACTAATTCCTTTCTTGATATTCCAGTGACACTAAACTCTCAGATAAATAATGATTACTCATTATTTCATCTCCGTATGGCCATACACTTCTCAGTTCACTGATCAAGTGGCCGGTGATATTTTCTCTCTTATCGAGAGGGGTAATCCCTTCATTTCTCTCATGCTCTCTAACATAGATCAGTGCATACCCAAGCATACCCATACTTGTCACCCTGTTACGAGCACGTTAGGTGTATGTCAAAGTACACAGTAATTCATAAAGAGTTTCATAGAGATTTTAGGTCTAAGAACTTCGATGCAAAACTTGCACATGAGAAACACTTATGACTTGTACCATGTAGTGTTTTCATGAATGGATCACATCCAAATACCATGTTCTAAACATGTATATATAATCTCTGATTGACACTCCAGTCCTTATGATCCGTAAGACAGAACTCAAATTATCAGAGAGAGCATACTAGTCTTAATTCATTTGTTATTTTCATAACAATAACTGATTAGGGATATTTAGAATGAAGTCTCATTTGTTTCAAGGTCTTACAACCATGTGCCTCACACATGATAACTTAAACTGAAACAACATTCTTAGATAGTTCTATCAATTGATATGTACAGGAATACAATAGATAAAATAAATACCTCATTTATTAAGTTATGTGTTTTATAACAATGCATTGGGGCTAGGGCTTACATTAACAAATGTTAAATAACTCGTTTACCCTCTTCCACATAAGACCTTTAGGCTATGTTTGGTAGCCTGTAAAGTAATGTAATTTAATGAACTCTATAATTAATCCAGTGTTTGTTTAGTTAAATACTTAACAATGTAATGTAATGACATATACAGAGGGAGTATTGAATACATTAACTAATGTAATCACTAATCCCTAAATTTTGGCTTGTATTTGTCATTACATCACCTTCTCTCTACTCACCTAAACCACTGCCTTCCCCGTTATCTTCCCCCTTTGCCACTACTGCCATCTCTGTTGACACCGTCCTCCTCCTATCGATGCCATCATCTACTCAGATTTTCTCTCCATTCAGTTTGGTCAGCTTCCCTTCTCCTTTCACGATTTATTTATTTTTCATCTACTAATTTCTTAAAAAAAATTTTCCTTTTATTGCCGCTGTTGATGTTTGCCGAACTTGAATCCAAGTTTTTCTTCATCTATTGGTTGCATATTTTTTTATTTTTATTTTTAGATTCTCTAATTCAACCTTTTAATTCTTAAATGAAAGCATTGAATTAGGATTTGATGTTTCTCCGTTCTTCTTCTTTGGTTTAATTATATTTCTGAAGGTTGTTCTCATCTCATCTCTTGCTTTGCTTTGATGCTCTATTTTTCTGGGCAAGTTGCGGTTTTATGGTGTTTTTGGTGCCTTTGTTTTTCAAGTCTTGATATGTGGTCAAATGTGTTAAGGGCTTTTTCTTAGACTTTCCCATCATGATTTGTGTCTAAATTCAAGTGTTAGATTATATATGAAGTTATTTCTTAAAGGCTGACCATATGGTGGATTGAATTGCCAATGCTAAAAATATATACAGACATAATGCTTTTGAACTCCCAAGAACTGTGTAGGATATCTGTTGGCAAATACCTCTTAATAATTATTTTGTAACTAATTCTCACATTTTTCTGATGTTAAATGAAAGAAGAAAAATTCAGTTTCAGATAATAACTCATTAGATAATATATATTAAAGAGAGAGAGAGAGAAAAAAGTGAACAGGGATGGATCCCTAGAGAAAAATTCGTTAAGAGATGCTAGAGTGGGGGTTTAAACAGAGATGGGAATGGAGTTTGGTGGGAGGTTTTGTTAGAAATGTTGGCTATTCTTTTGTTATTGAAGCAGAAGCATCTGGCTAATAAAAAATGTAGGAACGACCAATGAAGATTTTATTTTATGATCATAGTTTAGTCATGGCTTTGAAATCTAGTTTCCAGACTTATTTTAGAAATGGAGGACTAAGCACTTTTCCATATATATGCTCATAAACAAGGGTGGTGATTAAGCATGTTTACAGAGAGAGCAATCGTTGCGCCGATTTTCTTGCTAACATGTTGAAAACATTGCTGTAGGTTAAGGCTCATTATTGGTTGCTGCTTGAGGATGCTATAGGACTTGCTCTGCCTACATCGTGTCCACTTTTACTAGTTGTGGCTTGGCTAATGTGAGTGGTGGTCTGTGGTGGGACAATAGAGGTTAAGGTTAGCATCCATACACCTACTATGCATACTGCTATAAATGTTCTATCTTTAAAGAATGATAAGACTGAGTTTCCCATCTGCATACCATCAATGGCCATTTGCAACTCAATAACTTGAAACAGTTTGAATGAAAGAGAAGGTGATCGGAGAATGACTTGATCTGAACTTGTATTTTTCTTTTTTATATATATTTTTTTATGTACATACTAAAGAAAAATGGCTCGCCTAAGTTTGACCACGAGGAAGTTGATAAAGAAGCGAAAGAAATTAGTAGTATTGTCATAGTGGTTAGACTTTCTAAATATAATAAGTTGGTTTTTTCAATTATATTGTGTTGTAGCAATGTATATTAGCTCTTATTATTTGAGAAAAAGTTATACCGATTATTTTTTCTTGAGAAGAAAAATGTTGAATGAAATGGTATATGAAAGTGATAATGTTTGTAAATCAGAATTAAGAATGAATAGAAATTCATTCAACAAGTTATGTTATTTACTTGAACATGAAGGGGGTCTAAGGGAAACTAAATTTGTGTTGGTAGATGAGCAAGTTGCAATTTTTTTTTACATATATTAGCTCATCATGTTAAAATAGAACTATGCAATTGAGATTTAAGAGACCTGGGGAAACTATTAGTAGACATTTTGGCGAGGTCTTGAAAGTTGTCATCTATTTGCAAGGAATCCTATTAAAAAAACCGGAACCTATTCTTAACAACTCAACAGACTTGAGGTAGAAATGGTTTAAGGTACTATTATGACTATTTAGTCTCTATATATTTTTTTTCAAAAAGAATTAATGATTGACGTAAATTACTTCTCTGTTTAGAATTGTATTGGGGCTTTAGATGGCATATACATTCGTGTCAAAGTGCATAGAGAAGATAGGCCTAGATATCGATCACGAAAAGGTGAAATCGCCACTAATGTGCTTAGAGTTTGTTCACAAGATATGCAATTTATCTATGTATTGCCTGGTTGGGAGGGATCGGTTGCTGATGGTCGAGTTCTTTGAGATATGATAACTAGAAAAAATGGATTAAGAGTTCCTCATGGTAAATGTATCTTATTTGAGTTATAGTTTTAATTATAGTTTTAGTTGATAACTTATTTTTAAAATTTTGCCGTAATTTTTATATAGGACAATATTATCTTGTTTATGCCGGCAACACAAATTGTGAAGGATTTCTTGCACCATATAGACGACGGAGATACCACTTGAATGATTCGAAGGAAGGACATCAACCTAATTTTAGTAAAGAATTTTTCAATATGAAGCATTTTGCAGCAAGAAATGTTATTGAGAGATGCTTTGAAGTGCTTAAATTGCGTTGGGCAATTCTTCGGAGTCATGCATTTTATCCTATCAAGACTTACAATAATATTATTATTGCTTGCTGTCTTTTTCATAATTTTATAAGAAGGGAAATGCCTGATGATGAGATGGAAGAGAGGCTAGATAGATGAAGATTTCAAGGAGAGAGATTTGATGAAATCGAGAATGTTATTTCAACGATTGAAACATCAAATGAATGGAGTGCTTGGAGAGATAATTTGGGAAATGATATGTTCAATGAGTGGAGAAGAAATAGATAGAAAATTATGTTCTTATTTAATACTTTGGTGATATTTTTGTTGTTTTATGTAATCATGTATGTGTGTGTGTGTGTGTGTGTGTATATATATATATATATATATTAAATTTATGCTTTATTAAGTTGGGATTTATTATATTTTTATAATATAATAAATATATAAATATATAAAATAATTATATAAAAATAATTTGATAATGATAAATATAATTATATTATAATACATGTATATAATTTAACCAAACATAGGAATGCATTCACAATTACATTACATTACATTACTAACGTAACCAAACATAGTAATGTAATCACAATTATATTACATTTTCTAATCTATTACATTATCCAATACATCACATTGCATTATATTTTACCAAACATAGCCTTAATCCACTAGGTCTTAACTCATAATACAACATCCAATTATACTCAATTAGACATTAATAATATGATAATACTCTTTGATTCTACTAGGACCTATTTTGGATCCTTACATCTTTCTTAAATCTTGATATTTTTATTATTTTCTATATTTTTTAGCTCACCGAAGATACTAATAGAGCTCGCAATTGACTTCATTCTCCATGATTTTAAGATGGCAGGTTAATTTCACAACCCATTTTACTGTTTGTTTCCTAGGAAAGGCCAGGACAAGAAAACCATTTAACTGTATGGTTGGTTTAGCTTATAAAAATAAACAAAATACTAAAAAGGAAAAAGACTTAGTCGAGAGTTAGCAAAGCTAGATTCTCATGGCGACGCATTTCACTAACATTAAACTGATTGGAAATATATGATGACCCTATTCCTAAGTATGTTCTTTCTATTTGCTTTTACCAGCTGTAAAATTTGATACTGAGAAATTGGTTTTTTGTGTACGGAGGTGGAGCCCATATCAACATATGTTGATTTTAGAGAAAGAGAATTTGCAGTAGCAAATGAAAGAGGTTACAAGTATTTGTTATACAAGATAGCTAGTGATTTTCTTTTTACATCTGAGGGTAAAATCTTATACACTTGTCTAAAACTCAACAAGTTAATTATAGTGAACGGATGAGAAAATCTTTTCATTCTTTTTCCATAACTTACACTTTGTTTTGGTGTATGATTTGTTTTTCTTTAAAATGGCATGTCTAATGATTAGATAGGAACAAAGGTACAATGTTTTCAATTTTATTGATGGGTTAGGACTTTACCTAGTGAAAAAAAAAGATTTTAAATTATTATTAAGTTGAAAGAGAGTTAACAGTGAAAAGTTATGGAAAAGTTCGAAAACTCTATTTTTTATGAAGCTTTGCAATCTCTTTTTGCTGTTGAGACTGACTGATCCACTCTTGATGTTACAAACTAAATACATTGCATTAAATTTCATAAAAATTAAAGTAAAATATATATTTTTTTTACATAAATAGATACAATGTATTTTATTTTGCTAAAACACAATATACTCAGTGGCGACGCCACTTAAAGGGGAAGGGGGCAATTGTCCCCCTTAATTTTTGAAAAAATTTTAATTATATATATATTTTTATACCTATATAATAAATAAATAATTTTGTTCCCTTAAAATTTTATTTTTATCTATCTCTCATTAACTTTTTTCTTAAGTTTTTAATCAATCAACAATTTTATATTCCCATTTCCATTGAAACAAAAAATACAAAATTCTATTCTTATCTCTTCAAATTTTTAAAAGAAAATCAGATGAATTTAAAAAAAAAAAAACTAAACATCATTGCAAAGATTTACCTTTAATTAAAGGTTAGTAATTTAATTTTACAATTATTTTTGCTTTTATATCTCTTATATCTCTTAAAGGTTAGTAATTTATTTTTTGCAATTTTAGGTTTTTGCTTAAAATCTGTTCTTCTTGATTGACTATTTCATTGCTTAAAATTTGTTCTTCTTGATTTCATTCTAATTTCTTATGCTCTTAACCACTTGATGATGGATTGATTATGGTTATACTAGTTTAAAGTTCAATGTGTGTAGCAAAGGTTTTATTTTTCCTTTGTGTTTTGAGGCTTTGTTTTTTTGTTTTTGATATTACTTTCAATTTTGGTAGAGGCAAGTTCAAGAGCTTGATAATATGTTCAATGAGGTGAATACGGAGTTGCTTTTATATTTTGCATGTTTAAGTCTCGCTAATTTATTCTCTGCATATGACAAATGTAAGTTACTTCACGTTGCTCAATTTTATCCTATTGATTTTTCTACTATCCAGCTCATAATTCTTGAAAATCAATTGGAAAAATATATCATTGACATGAGGTGTAGTAATGAGTTTTCAAATATTACAGGAATTGGTGATCTTGCTGAATAAAAGGTGCAAACGAAAAAGGATATTTTATATCATTTGTTTTATAAACTTATCACTTTATCACTTATTTTATCCGTTGTACTTGCAGCAGTTGAAAGAGCATTTTCTGCTATGAAATTTATGAAAAATCGATTACGTAATAAATGAAAGATCCATTGGATGACTAATTGTTTGATCACTTATATTGAAAAAAACTTATTTAATGCTATTGATAATGAAATTATTTATCGCTATCAAGACATAAAAACTCATAGACAGCAATTGTAATTTTTTTAAATATGTTAATAAATATTTTTCTTTATTTAACAATTTATTTATAGTATTTATATTATATTTTTTCTTTTAAATATGATTTATATTTTTGCCCCCCTTGATTATAAATTCTAGCTTCGCCAATGAATATACTGTATTTTCTTTTCACAAAACACAATAAACTATATTTTCTCTTTTTTTATTTACCAAAAAGAAAAAAAATGCTTTTAGTTATACATTTTGTACATTGCTACACATTGTATTTTAGTCAAAGGAAAAAATATATAATATATCGAGTTTCGTCAAAAGAAAGTATATTGTATTTTATTTATGTACAAAAGTAAATACACTTTATTTTAGTTAAAAAAAAAAGAAAATACAGTGTATTGAGTTTTGTCAAAAGAAAATGCACTTTATTTTATTTATTTATAAAAGTAAATATACCGTATTTTAGTCAAAAGAAAAAAATACAGTGTATTGAGTTTTATCAAAAGAAAATACACTATATTTTATTTATGTACAAAAGTAAATATACTGTATTTTAGTCAAAAGAAAAAAATGCAGTGTATTGAATTTTGTCAAAAGAAAATACACTATATTTTAGTAAAAAAAATATAGTGTATTAAGTTTCTTAAAAAAAATACATTGTATTTTATTTATGTACAAAAGTAAATACGCTAATTTTGACGTTTTCTAACCTGCAATTATAAAGAATAACAATATAAAACTCCTAAAACTGAAAATTGAATAAGATTACTTGAATTGGCTGACCCATTTTATATGGACCCAACAAAGGCATAAAATCATTTTGTTTGGGTCTACTATATGCAATTATTTTCCTCCATTTCTGCATGTTTTTACAACGGCATGACTTTGTCAATTCTATATTAAATAAGTTCTTATAGCTGTTAAAGAATTTATATTTATGAATTTAAGGCTTCTACTTTATTCCTCATGAACTACTGGCAATTAGTACATTAAATTCATCAAGTCATTCCCACAAGGTTTCCTTCCTGGTTTAGTTCTTAAAATCCTTTTGTACATTCTGCCCACGCTTTTGATGATAATGTCAAAAATAAAGGGATATATTGCAGTTTCAACTCTAGAACGCAGGGCGGCAACAGATTAAATACTATTACTTTATGTTGGTGAACGTATTTTTGGGGAGTATCATAACTGGAATAGCTTTTGAGCACTGCATTCTTTCCTTCACCAATCACCAACCCAGTAATAATTTGAAAATAGTTGAACTTGGAAGGAAGTTTCAAGCAATACAAGAAGCGTTCAAATACTATGGTATTTCGTAACATATTTTTCCACTCAATTCCAACAGAAGACCCTTTTCAATGTTTACATCAACTGCAAACTCTTAATTCTTAAATTTGGTAAGGTTGGCCCCACCAATCAACCATTTGGCTAACAAGGGCACAATTATATATGTATGCCCTTGAGACATTGCTTAAGTGTATTGCATATACAACTCTTATGCACACTCACAAGGGAGAAAGGCAATTTTTAATTATTAAAATAATTAAAAATTAAATAGATCATATTATAATTTCCATTAATTTTATAATGAAGTTGTTAACTCTATAATAATGATGGTATGGAGAATCTAATCAAATTATACCCCTAAATTCATTTAAAAAAATTAAAGAACTGCATGTACATTTTAAAAATTTAGAATAAAGTGATGGCTAAGGAGAAATAAGAACTGCTCTAAACACAGAAGAATTAAATGTACAAGGACAAAGGAGATCATTCTGTACAGAATTCACAACAATAAAGTGAGCTCCAAAAAGGCACGAAGGAAAATGTTGACTTATTGCTACATATACAAGGCATCATGCATCTCCTATTTGTTTAAGATGGACTATGCACAATCTTGACACTGCTGTAGAATCGCTCAAGTCCTTCATAGCCTTCTCCTCGATCTGAATAGAACAAATTGATGACGGTGTATTGATCTCCGGTTTGAACCAGCGGTTCATCCCTGGAGAATCTAACATTCAATTACTGCATCTAAAACAATTAGGCCATGTTTGGTAGGCTGGGATGTAATGTAATGTAATCTAAACTGTAATTAATTCCCTATTTGTTAACATAAATTTTTTATATTGTAATGTAATGGTAAATACAAGGGTAATTTTGAATACATTTAGGAATGTATTCCTTAATCTTTAAATTTTACAGGTATTTTTTATTACATTACAATTACAATACGCGTATTCTTCTTATTTCTCTTCGTTACTGTGTGCTGTCTCACTATTTTCCCCTTCGCCTCTGCTACCGCACCTCCACGCCTGTTGACACCATCCTCCGCTGGTTGCCACCACTTCCCATTCTTTGGTTCCAGGTGCGTCATTGATTCTTTTTTTTTTAATTTTAATTTTCATTCATCTCTTGGTTGTAGATGTTCTTTGATTTTTATTTTTCTTTTAAATCTATTATTTAATTCAACCTTTAATTCTTAAATGAAAGCTTGGAATTAGGATTTGATGTTTCTCCATTCTTACTCTCTGGTTTAATTATATTTCTGAGGGTTGTTCTTTCTTCTCTTGCTTTGCTTTGATGCTCTATTTTTCTGGGCAAATTGTGGTTTCATGGTATTTTTTATGCTCTTAGGTTTCGTTTGGCTGCTATAATTTCACAATGGTTGGGGCTATGTTGAGAAATGGTTTTGCCTCTCTCAAGTTCTTTATCATCTTTTCCTGATACAGTGATACTGATCATCTGTCGCTTCCCACTTCTTTAACATTGGTGCAAATTTTAGCTTTATTTAGTAGATAAGGCTGGTGATGTTCTGAGTGATGAATTTTTCAGAATTCAAGTCATAAGAAGAGTAAAAGAATGTTAAAACCAGTATAATCAGGTGAGACCACGGTGGATATAATTTCTGATTCATGATATAAGCAAAACTTACAATGAGAAGAAATTATCATGCTCTTCTCTCTGATTAAACATAGGTTAGATTATTTACAAACACTAGCAAAATTAGCTTTACTATTATAGAAATGACAAAAAGATGAACATATTAATATGTGGAGTATAGTATAGATTGCATTACTTGATGTCTTGAACCATTGCATTATATCAATGCAATTAGTATGAAACTACAAATAGAAAATCACTCTAGTTATTAGCTTATCTGTTTCTGGTTAACTGTTTATCAATGTTTATGGTAGAGCTCCCCCACCATAGACCCCATAACGAAATATGGATGAGTCTTAAATGTAGAGTTAGCTACTTCATAAAACCAGATAGCAACTCAAGTGCAGATAGAGGAATGCATACAACATATCGACTATAGTTACAGTTGATAAACTGTATATTTCAGGAATTTACTTTTGGTATTTACATGGTCAAAAGCTTAAACTAGTTTCCATGTGCATTTGCATTTCTTAAAACTAGGCAGTATTGGAGATAGATATATTGATTGATCATAGCATCCTCCTCCTATAAACCAGTACTTCACTATTGTATGAGTTGTTATTATGTATAGTTATCAATGTTTATGACTCAATATTACTATGACAATTCATTGGAGTTTTCTATGTTTATACGACATATAGAGGAAGTAGATAAGCGATGCAGACTAATTCAAAGATGTTCTCCGTGGATTCAACAGACATCAATTAGTAAGTCTTCTTGATCAGTTGTTTGCCTATCTTAACATTTTCTGTTTTGTTAGGATCCAACTGGTCTCATGATTTCATAGACATCTCTAGCACTACTGAGTCAAAATTCATTGGTTTTCTCGTATCATTAGTGTAGGAACAAGAGAAGTCTATTTTTTTATGGAGATTGAACAGTCCATAAAGTGATATTTTCTTTGCATGCAGGCTAATTTCGTATATTTATTGGTGGGGGAAGACTTGCTATAAATAATTAGCTTGATACTTGAATTATCATATCCTTAAAGCACAAATTATGGTGCATTCTCTACAGCAAGAGGCCAGGACCTGATCATTTATTGGCTATAGAATTCTCTCAGAGGAGTCCATCTCAAATTGTCCATTATAGTTAGGATTTCATATTCTCAATATTAAATAGTTTTGCTGGATGTGGCAATAAATATACATATTTTTTCAATTTGTACAGAATTGGGTGTATAATATAAGTCTTCCTATAACAAGACTGGATTGGAAATGGTTTATATTAAACTCAGCAAGTATGTATTTTATTTTTTTTTTTAAATTGAAAGTCAAAGCAATATTGGAATCATGCAATTTAATTGCTACATATATATGAAGGATGGCAGTTTGATTATGACTTAGAAATATATTAGCATGATAATGACTTATTGCTTTGTAAATTTTACTTTGAATATTAGATTTAAAACTTAATATGAATCAGTACAATTTATTTATAAAAAATAATATTTACAATTTAGTAAAATTGTATTTTTAAATGAGATTGCATTTTTAATATAATTTTTTAACATTATATTTTATTAAGTTTGGTTTTTTTATATTTTTATAATATAATAAATATATAAGTATATAAAATAATTAAAAAATAAAATAATCATATAAAAAATTAGTTGATAATTATAAATATAATTACATTCTAATATATGTATATAATTCAATCAAATATATGAATGTATTTGTATTTACATTACATTACTAATTTAACCAAATATAGTAATGTAATCACAATTACATTCTATTTCTTAATCCATTACATTATTTAATTTATTACAATCCATTACTTTTTACCAAATATAGACTTATTGTAGGCAATTGGATAAACTAATTGTTTGAAATTCAATTTTCAATCAATTACTTGGTAGGATTTTACATGATGAAACTAGTTGCGTGAACTATATTTCTTGTTAACCTAAAGCTTTTGCAAGTAAATAAGAGAGAAAGAAGAATATGAATTGAACGCACATTTTATTCATCAGCTAACAGCCTTATAAAGGCAATTATAATAACTGAAAATAACAAATTCCTAAATAGTAGGAAAATGCATAACAAAGTTGCATAAAACTAGGAATTATAAAACCATAAAACTAAAAGCACTAAACCCACAAAGCCACGATTTGCTATTTTATAGGACAATAACTTAACACCCTCCCTTAAACTAAATTCTGCAGAAAATAGTTTAGGAACAATAGCATTTGCAAGGTCCATCAATCTGCAGGTACAACTTCCTTTAAAGAGCAAACTCCAAGCATTTTTCTGAGTCTTTCAAACACAGCTTGCTTCAATGGTTTTGTTAAAATATCAGCTACTTGCTCTCCACTCCTACAAAATTGTAGCTCAACCTTTTCATCCTTACAAAGATCTCTTAGAAAGTGAAAGCGAACATCAATATGTTTACTTCTCCCATGCATGACTGGATTCCTTGACAACTTGATAGTTGACATGTTATCATAATATATGATTGTTAGACCCTTTTGCTCCTCTCCAAGTACTTCAAATATTTTTCTAAGCCATAAAGCTTGACATGAACTTGACGTTGCTGCTACAAACTCCGCTTCAGTTGTTGAAAGTGTCACAATTTGTTGCTTCTTTGAGGACCATGATATTGCACCATAATTAAGCATGAAAACATGGTCTGAGGTGCTCTTGCGATCATCTATATCACCTGCTTAATCACTATCTGTATAGCCAACAAGAGTAGTATCATTTTCTTTTCTGTAAAAAACACCATAATCAATTGTGCCCTTTACATATCTAAGAACTCTCCTAGCTGCATTTAAGTGTGTCTCAGATGGCTTTTCTATATATCTACTGATCAAACTTATAGCATGCATTATATCAGGCCTGGTGGATGTTAAATACATAAGACTGCCAATAATTTGCTTGAAGAAAGTGTTGTCTACCTCCTCTCTACCATCATCTTTGCACAGCTTTAAACCAGGTTCAGTTGGTGTTCCAAATGGCTTACAGTCAGCCATATTAAACCTTGAAAGAATTTCCTGTGCATATTTCTTCTAATAAATGAAGTTACCAGTAGCAGTTTGAATGACTTCCAATCCCAAAAAATAATGCATCAATCCTAAATCAGTCATTTCAAACTCCTTCATCATATATATTTTAAACTCATCAATCATCTTAACATCATTACCAGTAAATATTAAGTCATCAACATATAAACACACAATAAAAAATTTACTTCCATCAGTCTTGACATAAAGAGTGTGCTCAAAAGGACATTTACGAAGTCCTAATTTTGAGAAGTGAGCATCTATGCGACTGTACTAGGCTCGCGATGCTTGTTTCAACCCACAAATTACTTTCTACAATTTATAAACTTTATCTTCCTTCCCTTTCTTCGTATAACCAGGTGGTTGATCAACGAAGACCTCTTCTTCTAAATTTCCATACAGGAAGGTTGACTTGACATCCAATTGAAAAATTGACCATGAGTTTTGAGCTGCCATTGAAACCACTAACCTGATAGTGTCTTGTCTCACAACTGGGGCAAACACTTCCTTGTAATCGATGCAATACTTCTGACTGTAACCTCTGAGTACCAACCATGCCTTATGTTTATCAATTTCTCCTCTTTCATTCAGTTTGGTTTTGAAAACCCATTTGACACTGATGGTTTTCTGTCCTTCAGGCAAATCCACTAACTCCCAAGTGTGATTTTTCTCAATAGCTTCAATTTCTTTGTCCGTCGCTTCTCTCCACTTCTTCTCCTTGACTGCTTCTTCATATGTAATTGGGTCGCTATCGACAAGTAATGCAAAATGCGCAATATCATCATCATCTAAACTTGTGTAACTTACATCATAATCCATCATCCATGTGGCCTCTTTCTTGTGTTTTCACCCCTCAAGTTATAGCTTCTTTCTTCTTCAACTGAAGGTTGAGATAATGGTTGTTCTTGAACTTCAGACTGAGATGAAAGCTGCTCTTGAATTTCAAGCTGAGCTGATTGTTGTTTTTGGTTTTCATGAACTTCTATTTCATCATTCAAAAAATCATCATCAAGTATTGGATTTGGAACTGAATTGCTATTATTCCACTTGGATTCTTCATCGAAAACAACATCTCTACTTATTATTATCCTTTTTGTCACAGGATTAAATAATTTGTAAGCTTTCGAAGATTCACTTACCCCAAGGAACACACACTTTTCACTCTTATCATCAAGTTTGTTTCTTCTTTCATCAGGTATATGTGCATATGTTATGCACCAAAATACTCTGAAGTGCTCAACTGAAGGCTTTTTCCTACTCCATGCTTCTTGAGGTGTCATGTGCTTTACTGTAAATGTAGGACTTTTGTTTAAAATGTGAACTGACCATAACACTGCTTCCGGCCAGAATTGCTTTGGACCACCTCCAGTAGCTAGCAAGCTATGAACCATGTTGAGTATGGTTCTATTCTTTCTTTCACACACACCATTTAGTTGTGGTGTGTATGAAGTGGTTAGCTGGCTTATTATCCCATTTGCCTCCAATATGCATCAAATTCTTTAGAATAGAATTCTCCTCCTCGATCTGTTCTAAGAGTTTCGATCTTCTTACCAGCCTCATTTTCAACTAAAGCTTTAAAGCTTTTGAATGCTTGGAAAGCATCTGATTTTTTTTGCAAAAAATACACCCAGGTCTTTATACTAAAATCATCTATAAAAGATATAAAATATCTTTTGTTACTGTTTGAAGATGGATTGATTGGTCCACACAGGTCCGAGTGAATCAGTTCAAGTACAGCTCGAGCTCTTTCTGCTTTTCTAGTTGGAAATGTGTCTCTTTGATGCTTCTCGATAACACATTCTTCACAAGTTTTTGACGAAGGATTGATTGATGGAAGACCAGTAACCATCTGCTTCAAATGAAGTGTCTTCAGTCCATTAAAATTCAAATGACCATATCTATGATGCCACCTCCATGATGAGCTATCCTTTTTGGTAAATAGACAAGCTGGCATAGTTTGAAGCTTCAAAGGAAATAGCCTATTTGAAGTCATTTTTATTACAGCAATGAAGCCTCTCTTTGGATCATAAACCTCACATTCTCTATTATAAATTATGATTCTGTATCCCTTGTCTTGTAATTGACCAGCACTCAATAAGTTTATTTTTAAATCAGGAATATAAAAAACATTTGAAATGATTTCAATAAAATCATTCCTAGTCCTGATTTGTATATCCCCTTTTCCCATCACTTGAACAGTTGAATTATCCCTAAAGCTTACAAATGTACGAAAATTTTCATCTAAGTTTAGAAAAGAAGACTTACATCCTCTCATGTGATTGTTGCAATCGGTGTCCACAAACCAGGTATCTTAATCATGTTGGAGTTTAACGGTTACATGCATCGCATACATGAGCGGAATTTTAAAATTTTTTGACCATTAGATCTGATCTTGCCATGAATACACAATATAAATATATGAGAATAGGAAAAATCACCTTTGATTTTTGTTGAACAGTTGATTTTACTTCGCACCGGGTTGTCACAAACCATAGTGTCCAAAATCGAACACCTCCAATGAGTAATCCACACTAGAGAAGGATAAATTGAACCAATAAATTGGTATCAAACTAGGGCTGGCCGAAATTCCAAGAAGCTAGCTTGGAGGTGGCATAAAAGAGAGAGAGAGGATAAGAGAAAAGGTCTTTCTTTTCTGTTTAATCACTTAACCCTAATTCCTCATTAGTTGGCCTTTTATAGTTAGGTTAAAATTCCAACTCCTTAATGCGATTGGGCTCTTTAAAATTGCTGGAGAATTATTAATTGGGTCTCTGGAATTAATTATAATCATTTGGGCTTAATTAAATCCAATTTAAACCTTTTCATAAAAGACTATGCACAAAACCCACAAACTAGGCCCTTTGTGCAATAATTGGATTTAAATACCCAAATGGATTCCAAATCCAACCAAATTAAATATGTGAGTTCCACAACACTTATGTAACATATATAAATTAAATTGGTGCAAGAAAAAGACCTCTAAGGCCTTCTGTATGGAGTTGGCGTGTGGCCCTCTACAGAAGGGCTTCCACACCAGCTCCATTCCTCTGGCCCCTTTATAACTTCTCCAATGGACTTATTAATTATTATATTAGTCCTATAACACTTATAGTAGTCCTATAACACTTATAAGACAATAATAATTAATCATGAAATACATTATTTCAATTAGGTCCAATTTACAGAACATTTCTCAAAAGTTTCGCGGACAATTTTACTTGATCATAATTAATTAAACTCTTGAATTAGTTATTATCTTATTTACTTCTCTACCCTCATAATAATATAAAATATTATTATCCTTGTCATTTTACCATTTTATCCTTTTCTCTATATGTGTGTGACCTATTGGGTTCCTGTCCATGTTGGCAGTATAATATGTAATTGTGAGTTCTATTCAAAACTCACATGATTTAAACTCCTTTAAATCATTTTATCAATACCCATTGATATTTTTGATACATCATTATACAAGTCATGATTGGCCTCTAGCTAGGCATCATGACTACCCAAATGTCAGGAAAGTCATGTGGTTTGACTATACCCTTCCATAGAAACAGTTACCGTGCAATTACTCATTTCACCACTCTTATCTCAATTAGATTCTGAGTATGGATTTCTGTTAACTCATATAAATCTAATTATTTATGTTCTATTAATTTAACCATTGTTCCAAAAATGCCCTCCATGGATCTCTATCCATCTTGGCATTTTACTCTGGCCAGAGATTCTCTGAACAAGGTAATTATAGAATCATGTGAGATAACTTCACTTATTAAATCTGGGATAGTGAATCCTTTGTCAATCACTCAACTATCTTCAAGTAGGTCATGATATACCCAATCTCCTAACTATGTTCACTCCCAGTTGGAAGTAATCAGTTATGGAGTCAAAGTATACCACTTGCTACTTAAGATAACTTTGGTGATCTCAAGTCCAAGGATACTTGCACAACCGCTATGAAAAGATTCCTCACTGACATAGATTTAATATCCATGTGAGGATTCTCTTTGCAGGTCTCCAATGAACTTGTTCTTCTAACAAGCATCCACATGTTAGCTTTGATTATCTTCCATAATCACAGTTATGAGAACCGCTGCTTGAACCATTCAAGAAGCATAACATGTGCTAGTCTGTCCGAATTAACAATATCCTATCTTGTTAATTCTATGACTAGGGATATTTAGATATTAACACATTTGCATACAATAGACATCTCACATTAGGAACACCTTCATTATTTCCTTTGCACTGTGTTCATAATATCTAGGACTTCATTTATTAATTTAAGATTTACAAACTCACGTATTTAAACATAGCATTAATAAATGAATGATGCCTTTTATTAAGAATATAAATTTTATACATATGAAAAACATCCCTATTACATGGGCTCTAGGGTATACTCTCTAACAGATCAGCTCCCTCCAATGCATAATAGGCCATTAGAAGTGTTTTTTCTTCCTTCTTCTCGACAAAGTTAGACTTTTCTTCCTTCTCTTTTGGCAGCCTTGTGTAACATTCTTTTTTGTAGTGACCATAATTCCCACACTTATAACATTCAACATTGGATTTGTCATAGTGCAGTCTTCCTCTTCCTTGAGAATTGTCATCCCTTTTGGACACATGAGATAGATTGCTACCATCTGCACTGTCTCTGCCATCACGACTTCTTTCACATCTTTCATGACCTTGACTCCTTGTGTATGAAAATTCAGTGGAAGTTTTAAGTGCTGTTTGCTCCTTTGCAACACTTGTAGGATTGACTTTATGTTTATGAACCAGCAAAGAACTTTGAAGCTCATTAATAGACATATGCTCTGCATCTTTGGATTCTTCAATCGAACAAGTAACAAAGTTCCATTTTTGTGTCATTGATCTCAGGATTTTCTCAACAATTTTACCATCTTCCATGATTGCACCATGAAAGCGCATTTTGTTTGCAATTTCCATTATTCTCCCAATTAAATATGTAACAAACTCTCCTGATTTCATTTGAAGAGTCTCAAAGCTTCTTGTTAGAGCTTGAAGTTGTGCTCGCTTCACCCTAGCTGTGCCTGAATACTTCTTTTTCATTGAATCCCAAATTTTTTTAGAAGTGTCTTTACTAAGAATTGTTTCGAAGATTAAGCAATCAATTGCTTGAAAAAGATAATTTTTTGCTTTGAGATCTTCAATTTCTATTCTTTATGCATCTGACACTGTTGTGCTAGTTGCTAGTTCTGATATGCCATCCGAGATAACTTGCTAGTACTCCTTGGATCTCAAAAAGTTCTCCATCAACAAACTCTAATGATCATAATGACCGTCAAATCGAGGAATCACTGGTTTAATGAAGCTTTCTGCTGCCATTGCTTGTCTTGCTAACACTCACACTCTGCTCATTCATTTTAAATTGGATTGATCACTCACAGGTCTTTCAAGATATTTGCTGGCTCTGATACCACTGTTAACCTAAAGCTTTTGCAAGTAAATAAGAGAGGAAAAAGAATATGAATTGAACGCACATTTTATTCATCAGCTAACAGCCTTATAAAGGCAATTACAATAACTGAAAATAACAAATTCCTAAATAGTAGGAAACTGCATAACAAAGTTGCATAAAACTAGGAATTATAAAATCATAAAACTAAAAGCACTAAACCCACAGAGCTACGATTTGCTATTTTATAAGACAATAACTTAACATTTCTTTCATAAAGATTTCAATTAATCTTACGTCATAAAAATATTTACTTATTTATTTAGCAATTATCTAAAATCCTAGTTGGACGATGATGATTTCATAAAAAACCACAATGTGCTAGACGCAGAGGACCAATGTGAGAAAAAACACAAAACAGCTATAAATAAAGATTAAGATCAGTTAAGGAGAAACTAACTTAGTTCTTTTTCAAACATGATCATTTCAGATTAATTGAACCAATGAAAATAAAAAGCAACTCGAAACATATGAAATTCCAAATAAAATTGACTTGCAAAGAGCAAAGGATAAAAAGAAATTAAAAGAACAAAAAAATAAAAAAAAAGGAGAAGAAAAACTAACCCTGCCATAAGTATTATCATCAAGACCACTCTGGAGAAGATCAATAACATCATTCTTCAATAACTTCACAATCAAAACGTCCAGGAACAATGTCAGAGAACCATGAAGTAGAGGAAGAAGAAGTAGCAGCAACAAAGATAGACGATGTAGACGAAAAGGATAGTGAGATAGACATTTAGGCTATGTTTGGTATGATGGATTGTAATGTAATGTAATTCAAAGTGTAATTAATCATTTGTTTGTTAATACAAATTTTTAACAATATAATGTAATCGTGTTTACAAATGTATTTGTGAATACATTTACTAATATATTCCCAAATCCTTCAATATTTTTCCGTATTTCTCATTACATTATTTTTACGAGTTCAAAAATTTTGCAAATTATTTTTAACATAACATTGGAGTGTTGATGCTAGTTTTTTATTTTAATGAATTAATACATTTTTAAAATGAATTAATTTATTTTAATGCTAGTTTTAACATGCCGGGGTGAATAATACCATCTGAGGGTCGTTGGAAACTATAAAATTTTTATTACACCGCTGAAAAGTATTATTCATGGCGAGTACGGTGATATAATTTGAGGTAAAAATAAATTCATTTAGGCTACCAAAAGTCAAAAATAAAAATAAATAGCGGAATAGTAAAAAGTTGACCAAAACTTTGACCGGCTAAAAAATATTTTACAAATCTTAAAAAATTACTTTGATTGCATAGAATCTTTTGAAATAATGCAAATAAATTTTTAAAAGTGACAAATTAATTTTCAGATAAATCCAAAAAAATTGACTTTCGGACTGATAATTTAATTTCGGATACTAAAATATACCGAAACAAACTCATTTTGGGCTAAAATTTTAAAAACAACCTAAATAATATTTTTGGATAATTTTGGTAAAAATTTGATAACAAAATAAATTGGACCAATCATAAGTGGACAAGTGGATTAATCATAATTATTCGATAAAAAACTTGATCAATTTATGGTCATTGATCAAGCCATATATAAGCATTATACATTTACAATTTTTAACTATTTTTCACTCATATTTTCAACTAAATATAGAAATGTATTAGTATTTACATTACATTACTAATGTAACCAAACATAGTAATATAATCATAATTATATTGCATTACATTACATTTCTTAATCCATTACATTATCTAATACATTACAATTCATTACATCTTACTAAACATAGCTTTAGACTATGTTTGGTAAAAAGTAGGGGTGTACACGGTACGTTACAATTCGGGGATTTACAAATTTCCGTATTGTCTTGAAATTTTGGAAATTTTAAAAATTAAGTATTATAATTGTCTTGAAAATTCGAAATAATTCGGTACGGTTCTACAAAAATTTGGTACAATTCAGTACGGTTGTTCGGTTCTTTCGATACAAAACAGTACAATACAGTAATTTGGATAATTCAATATTTTTAAAATTTTGCATGCACATTAAATCACATTATTTAAAATGCATAAATTTAACTATCAGTATAGATTTCATAATAGTAAAATCATTTTAATGATTTCAAGTATGAACTATCAGTATAGATATAGAAAAGCAAAAAATTGTAGATTATTACAAGGTCAAAATAAAAGAAAAAAGAAATTGCTTACTAAAAGAATAATAGATTTTGAAAAGTAATCATGTTGGGCTGAATGTATTCCAAATAATAACAAAATTATATTGGTTTAAAAATAAAATAGGATTAAATTATTAATTTAATGCAAAATGCAGGCAATACAATAAGGATAATGCAAAATGCCAATTAAAGAACTAGTAATCAAGTCAAGAAAAAAAAAAGTACAAATGAGAAAGATAAGGGAGCATATACAAACTTTATTGAAACCATGATGGGCCTCAATGACGAAGGTTGAATAGAGGGAAAATGGCAAATCGGTAATTTACATCAGCAAAATTTGGGAAAAGATTAGTAATAGTTTAGGAACATAATACTATAATAGGGTAGTAGGACATCATATATACACCTATGACCATATCATCACACCAGCCAAGAAAGCAAGGGTGTGTAGTATTTCATTCTCTGCATTTAGACCAACCAAAAGTAGAAAGTTTCCTGATTTCTGTAGTTATAAGAAGTTATCATCACAGTAATGCAACCATAATTGAGGCTTCACTAAGATCATATAATTTTAGGTAGTCAGTTACCTTCCAGAACCAAGGCAATATTCCAAAATACAAAATGGCTGAGTCCAGGAGTATAGTAACAAATTCATGAACAAAATTGAAATGGCTGAAATCAAGTCGGGCATTAAGAGAAAGATCAGTGAAATTGAAGGGAGAGAAAAGAATGAGCATTTTAGCAATAAAAAAACTTATATCAGCTAAATAATAGTGTTGAACGAGAAGATTTAGAAAAAATAGCAAACCTTTTGTCAAGACTATAAGCTCGAGACTTCTGAAATTTCTCTTGGTTGATTACACCTTCCAAAGTTTTAGGAAGTGTCGGCAGTTTCAGTGCAGCATGTTGCCGCAAATCCAAATATGTTTCAAAGAAGTACATCAATACCATAAAACCTGAAAATTGGAGAAATCACGCATCAATTACAAAATCCATTGTGCCCTATACTTATTAATCGATAAACTAGAAGTCAGATGAAGTTGGGTGAAATAGAAAAGGCGTATCAGTGATTTTAGATATTTTAGTCACGCAGAATAAGAAATCTCAAAAGCTTAACATTAAGCGGAGTTATTACTTCCATTTTCTTTTCTAAAACTAGAAAAAGCCACAACAGAAAAAGTCCATTTCTCTTTCTAGAAAAAAATGTTTTAGCATCTTAGGTAGGTCACCAAGTGTAAATTCTCCGCCAACAAATTTTCTTGAAAACCAAACAGAGGCTTTTTTCTATAAACAAACCCTAAATAATCAAGAAATATAAGTTAAGGCACATCCAAAAAACTGCATTAAAGAAAATGCAAAAAATAAAAACAAAACCCCAGCTGGCATATTGCAAACCTGGAACAACCAACAGTGCCAGAAAAATTACAAGCTGAGAAACAAAACAAAATCTCAAATTGGATACTGATAGGCAGTAGAAAATCAAATGACCAAAGCTTAAAAAAGACAAATAACATAATCCATCAAAAAAGATCAAAAGAAACGTATTCATAAATCAAAGAAAGAATCGAAAGATGAAGATTAAATAGAATACCCAATACAGCTTCCATGTAAGGGAACTCCAAGGCGAAATGATAGAGTTGCAGGATGGAAATAAAAGAGTGGGATAAAATAGGGGTTTTGGTTCTCTGAATTTTGTGCTACGCATGCTGCCGCAGCCGTCATGGTTCGCTGGAGAAATGAAGAAATCCTCGGTTTAAAAAGAAAAGAGGAACAACGAAGGGAAATTCGCCATACCCTTGATAACGACGATGAAGGGACATCGTTGCTGTGGCCGGCGGTAGTACGAAGTGGCGGTAAGGGGTCTGCCGGTGATCGATGCCGATGGTCAGCCTCGTCCCCTTTTCCTTTTTTCCTCCCTCCTCCCTTCCCTACTACTTTTCCCCCGTTTTTTCCTTTCCTTAATTGTTTTTTTTTTCTTTTATATATATATAGTTTTTTACCATTAGTAAAAAAAATTCCCTCTTAAATTTAATTAAATTTTTTACTCCCTCCAAAATTTCAAAATAAAAAAATTTTCCCTCTTAAAAATTTTTAAATTTGATTTTTAATTTTAAATTCAAGTTTTTACCATTAAAAAATAATTTATATTTACCACTATTTATAAAAATGAGAGTAAATATAAAGTATTTTTTAAATAACTATTAAATCAATATTATTAATTAAATAATTTATAAAATGAAGAAATCTTTATGTTTTTGTTTATATATATTTCTTAATATTTAAGTTGTTTATCAAATATTTTAAATTGGTACTCTAATCATTCTATTGGCACAGTTGAATTATTAATGTAATTATATACTCATATAATTAAATTAATTGATATAATTTTATTGATATAATAATTGTATACTAGTTGAGTGATACTAAAAGAAAATAAAATTAACTATTAAGGTGATTATATACATATATAATTACACTAATCGGTAAAATTTTATTAATATAATAATTATATATAATTGTATTGTTAATTTAAATACTCAATTACTTATCTAGGTATTGTGCAAAAAAAAATGAATGTTAGTTAAGTGATACCGAGAGTATATGTATTCATATAAGTATATTCAATCATTCATGATATAAAAGTAAATAAAGTTAATTAATAAAATAATTATATATTCATATAGTCATATAATTTTATTAATAGATAAAATTTATTATATAGAATAACTATATATAATCACATTATTGATTTACAACTCCATTATTAATATAGGTATTATACGAAAATATATACATACTAGTTGAATGACACTAAAAATAAATAAAATTAATTGATAAAATGATTATACACTCATATATAAAATACATTAATTGATAATATTTCATTATATATAATAAATATATTTAATTACATTACAAATTTAGATATTCATATAGGTATTGCTCTAAAATAGATGAGTATTAGTTAATTGATACTCAAAGTAAATGAAATTAATTGATAAAGTATTTATGTGATAAATTGCTTAACTTACATATCTATATAGATATTTAATAAATATTATTTATAAAGAAAATAAAATAGTTATTGAGTGATATTAAAGATATATTAAATTAAATACAAATTATTTTAATTATATATTTATATTCATATTCATATATAGAGAATAATTATTATAATAATTAAATTTCTGTTTTCAATAATAAAAATATTTAGTTTAATTTATTAACTAATTATTATCTTAATTTTGTGTATTAAAATATATAATGTAAATAATTATGAGATTAAATTTATGCAGTAAATAATTTTACACAAATTGGTAAAATTTCATTAATATAATAATTGTATATAATTGTATTGTTAATTTAAATACTCAATTACTCATATAGATATTGTGAAAAAATTAATGAATGTTAGTTAAGTGGTACTGAAAGTATATGTAAATACTCAATTACTCATATAGGTATTGTGAAAAAATTAATGAATGTTAGTTAAGTGATACTGAAAGTATATGTACTCATATAAGTACATTTAATCATTAATGATATAAAGATAAATAAAGTTAATTGATAAGATAATTACATACTCAAATAATTATATTAATTGATAAAATTTTTATATACAATAACTATATATAATCACATTATTGATTTACAACTTCATTATTAATATAGGTATTGTACGAAAATATATACATACTAGTTGAATGACACTAAAAATAAATGAAATTAATTGGTAAAATAATCATACACTTATATAATACAATAATTGGTAATATTTCATTTTATATAATAAATATATTTAATTACATTATTAATTTACATATTTATAAATATATTGTCCTAAAAATATATGAGTATTAGTTAATTGATACTCACAGTAAATGAAATTAATTAATAAAGTACTTATATGATAAATTGATTAACTTAAATATTTATATAAAAATTTATAAAGAAAATAAAATAGCAGTTGAGTGATATTAAAAATAGATTAAATTAAATACAAGTTATTTTAGTTATATATTCATATTTATAAATATAGAATGATTATTATAATAGTTAAATTTCTTTTTTTAATAATTAAAATATTTAGTTTAATTTATTAACTAATTATTATCTTAATTTTGTGTATTAAAATATATAAATTAAATAATTATGAACTTAAATTTATGCAATACATATAGAATAAAAATTATAAGTAATATTTATATATAAATTACTAGTATTATATATAATAATTAATAAATATCGGTCCTTTCGGTACAATTCGGTACAAGACAATTCTGTACAGTTCAATATGGTTCTCAGTTAAATATCTAGATCCGTTCTAAATAAAGTCAATGGTACAATTTGGTTCGGTTTTAGTCAAAAAGTCAACTGTACATTTCGGTTTTGGATCTTTTTCTTCGGTTCTCCGATTCCGTACAGGAAGATCCAGACCCGTGTACACCCCTAGTAAAAAGTAATGAATTGCAATGTATTAAATAAAGTAATGGATTAAGAAAACGTAATGTAATGGAATGTAATTGTGATTATATTACTATGTTTGGTTACATTAGTAATATAATGTAAGCACAAATACATTACTATATTTGATTGGATTATATATATGTATTGGAATGTAATTATATTTAAAATTATCACCTATTTTTTATATGATTATTTTATTTTTTAATTATATATTTAATTAAAAAATAAAATAATCATATAAAAAATAGGTGATAATTTTAAATATAATTACATTCCAATACATATATATAATCCAATCAAATATAGTAATGTATTTATACACATATATATTTATTATATTATAAAAATATAAAAATTCGTACTTAATAAAACATAATGTTAAAAAAATTATATTAAAAATACAATCTCATATAAAGAATACAATTTTACTAAATTGTAAATGATATTTTTCTACAAATAAATTGTATTTATTTATATTAAATTTTAACTCTAATATTCAAAATAAAATTTACATAGCAATAATAACTATAAAATATCAAATAAATTATTTAATAATACTTAAATATCCTAGCTAAGTAAACTTTTTACCCAAATTTCTTTCACATCATCAGGTATAGTGAAAATAAAATATTAATTTTTATAAATCAAGCTTAAGGCAAAGCCTAGCCAATTTTATATAGTTTACAATGTTTACTATTGAAAACATCATTTTCAATGGAAAACCAAATTTGCAATATAAAAGTCAAGAAACCATCCAACAATGGCACTGTTGAGACCTAATTTGTAATATAAAAGTCAACATCAGGGATTGAATTAAACCATTGAGTTCTTCAATAATTCCATCTCTTATATTTACCCAATTTATCAAAAGAAAAATCAAGATAAACAAATTGACTGAGGTTCCAATCAGCTCTATAATCTTGAATCTGCAAGGAACAAAACAATACTGGAAGTATGAGCATTAACCTATATGATGTAAATAACTATAAAAATATATAATAAATTGCAGATAGCTTTTGTAGGAGCATGTTTTTGCGAAAATCCCAATAGTCATGTCATATACATGCTGAAATAAATGTGGCAATTCCAATATAACAAGTCTGAATTTTCTACACTCCATTCAGCTACATAAAGGGCATAAAACTTTACATCATCTCAAGACATGACCAGACAGAATTCTGTCTTTAGTTAAGGCCGCTTGCAAGTATATGGCACCTAATAATACATTGTTGGACTGAATCTTTTAAATTAATATAAGAAAGAACTATACTTTTTAGTGATTCTTCCAAGAAAAAGAGAAGAAAATGAATGAATGGAGGATTAAGTGCATTTAGCATGGTGCTTACAAGCAATTAAGTTCCAACTCCAACGTGTTTGTGTGCGTTCTTAAACTATATTCATTATTGCCTATAGCCATCCCCACAGGATGACTCGCTATCAATTTAACAATTCAAATCGATCAATGAGGAGAGGTTATGATGCCATCTTCAAGAAATATCATGAGTGTAGTATATATACCAGGATTGATTAATGGATAAGTGCATGCATATAAATCAATGGCAAAAAATAACCATGATCGAAAAAAGGAAACATATGCATCAGCTGATAAACTGCATTTAGCAAAAAATTGTAGTAAAAAAGGTAGGTCCTATTAGTAACTCTGCATCAGATGTGATAAATTCAAGGTGTGATGAGCATTAACAACTCCTCGTAATTAACCACTATCTAATTCATAAATAAGATTACAATTTATAAGAATTCCAGTGTTCTGCTATCTTGGTTTGCTAGGAAAAAGGCACTTGAGCTTGAATCTCTTAGCGATGAAGAGATTATTTATGGGATTTCAACTACAATTTCAAGCTTTTTAACAATAGCACACAACTAAGTCAAAATCTCACCATTGCGCAGGAATTTAAATCATAACAACAACGCACAAAATTCCCAAAATATGGATTCATTAGCAGAACCATTGCCTAAGATTGGAAATTCTGAATCATCAATTTCACCACTTCAAAATCTATTTGCAGGAGAAGCAACACATAGAACCCATTATTCGACTACTCGATCAAAACTAACTATGCCAATGAAAACTTGAGAAAAATAGTAAATTGGACTCGATTTATTGTGCTTTAACCTCCATAGAGCTTGCTCTGCTAATGATTGCTCAAAGATAAACTAGTTTTTTCAGTTACCATTGTGCTATGATATTTCAAGTTCGGTATACAATAACAACAACGGCAATAAAAGAAAAAAAATTAAAAAAATTAATTGTAGATGAAGAATGAATAGATCGTGAAAGGAGAAGAGAAACTGACCAAATTGAACAAAGAGAAAATCTTAGCAAAGAATGGTGTCAACATAAATGGTAGCGGTGGCGGCAGTGGAGGCAAAGCGGGAAGACAACAGAGAAGACAATGGTTTACGTGAGTAGGGAGAAAGCCACGTAATGAGAAATACAGGGAAAAATTTAGAATGCATTTGGTAAATTTTTGGGATTTTAGTTATTTTTTTTAATTCAAAAACTATTTTTAATTTTTATTATCTATTTTTAAAAAATTATTTTATATATTTAAAAATTATATCATTCTTTTTAATTATACATATATATATATTTTTTAATTATTAATATATATTATAATAATTATTTTGGTGTTGGTGGTGGCGGCAACGGAGGCAGTGGTGTATGGTGGTGGTGGTAGCAGCGATGATATGATGGTAGCAGTAGCGATAGTCTGGTGGTGTTGGCGACAGCAATAGCTGTGATGGTGGCAGTAGTGGCAATGGCGGTAGCGCGCGGTGATGGTGGCAGCAGCAGTAACAATGGTGGTGATAGTGGTGGTGGTGATGGTGGCGACAACAGTAGCGGTGGTGGCGGTAGTGATGGCGGCGGCAGTGACAGTAGCGGCGATATGGTGTTAGTGGTAGCAATGGTAGTGGCGACAGCAATTGCGGCAATGTGGTGGTAGTGATGGTATGGTGGTGGCGGCGGCGGCGATGGCGGCGGTAGCGGTGTGATGGTGTTAGCGATAGTGATAATAAAGATGAAGTAATTAAATTATTGATAAAAATAAAACTATAAAAAATCACATTTTGATGATTTTTTATTTTTATTTTTAACGTGAAAATTACTTCTTAAATTTTTACAAAAATAAAAACAGAAATAATTTTTCTGGATATGTTTTGATTTTATTTAAAAAAACTGAAAATAAAATCATTCCAAACGCATCCTTAGGGATTAAGTAATACATTGATAAATGTATTCAAAATTACCTTTGTATTTACCGTTACATTAATTTACAATTTAGATTACAATTACATCCCAGCTTACTAAATATAATCTTAGGGTTTCTATATTTGGTGTTTAGAATAAAAAAGAATCATATTTGAAATAAATATAAATATAAAACATAAAAAAGTAAGAATGAAATCTTATAAAATAAAGTAACGTATTTATGAAAACAATATAAAAAAAAGATAGCATTTCACATAATTTCGTGTATATAAAATTGCATCAAAGCATACTATATCATCCATGACTATCTCATCCATATATGGTTAGTTTCACTCATGGTCACTGAACTTGTAAAAAATGACGCAATAATCATAAAAAAAATTTATAAAAATTATTGAACTTTACAAATTTATACAATAAAATCACTTTGACAGAATTCTGGCGAGAAAGTCACCGGAAAAGTCCATGTGTCATCATCTGAACTTACCACGTCAATATGCCACGTGTCATACTGTGCTGACACATGTATTTTTCTGTGACTTTTTCATCAGAATCCGATCAAAATGACTTTATTGTATAATTTTGCAAAGTTCAGTGATTTTTATGAAAAAAATTTTCTTTTATGATTATTGCGTAATTTGGTCACAAGTTCAGTGATTATGGATGAAACTAACCTCGTCCAAACATCGTGTAAAAAAATATAAAACCCAACTAAAAAAAAATTCACATCCTGAGTAAACATTTCCAAGGGCTTTTTTTATTTTTGGTGTACTTTTTTATTTATTTAGGGAATAGGGGTTGTTTTAAAACAATGTGGGAAAATGGTGTGGGGCAGACCATTTTCGCAACCATATACTACGGAATCAGGCATGAGCCCGACAGTCAAGGTAGCTGGCGGTGGTTGGCACGACGAACGAGGGAGTCAGAAGATATGTCCATTTTCGCAATGGACCACTGCGAAATTGAGGTCTGATTTCATAATGGTCTACTATAGAAATGGATTGGTCTCCTGCTACCCAGCATTGGCCAATCACGTGGAAAGAAAGACCCAATAAGTGCATGGATCTAGAATTTTGCTCCTCCCTTCAGCTTCATCTTCATCTTCATTTGCTCCTCTCCATTTTATTTTTTACTCTCACTGTGCAGCATTCCAAGCTCTCTCAATGTGAAGCACTCAAGTTTTTGGGAACTCAATCAAGGTTTACAAAGGTAGCATTATATTAAGTAAGATGAGTAAGGTTAGTTAAATTTTTTGAAATGTAAATAGGTGAAATTATATTATAACAAATATATGTAAGTGAAATTTCTTTGTACATGTATATTTATATTTATATTTAGACCAATATTTAAAAAATATTAGTAAGAAATTTATTGTAAATTATTATTAAAATGAAATAATTTATTGATATATTATTTGAATGTGTTGTTGTTGAATTTTAGATTTTATTTGTTATAAATTTTGGTGACTTGAATAATATTAAGGTAAATAATATATTGTAATTATTTTAAATTTTAATATGGTTATGCAATTTTTGTGAAATTAATTTTTGTATATTTATTATAATGATTAAATTAGGCTTAAATATAATTAGATAATAATAGTAATTAATATTTGCTATGAATTTTATTAAAATAATTAACGTAAGAAATTTGAATTAAGCATATATTATAATTATTTGAATAATTAGGAATATATTTAGTAGTAATTATATATAGTTAAAAATAATATTTAAAATAATATTAATAATTTATTGTTAATTAATTATTATGTTACTTAGTAGGCCTAAATTGTGCATGCTATATAATTATTTTAATACTTAATAAAGTAAAATGGAATTTTAATTAGTTAATAATTAATTTGAAATTTTTTAAATTTTAAGATATGTATTAATTATGATTTTTGGTGTTGTAATTAAATGTAGGGTACATATAATATGGACGAGTTTCAAAATCGATATTTTATAAATCCAGGACCCCGTATACCTGATCTACTAATATTAAAAGAAAAACATCGCGTAGATGCAGTTTGGAATGATGTGGTAATAATTATTTTCTATTAATTATTTAACTACAAATTAGTTGACATAAGTGTATATTATTTAATTTTTTTGTGACGTATAATTTATATGGATCAGGTATCACGTAATGTATTGTTTGATCGGAGAGCTAGCTTATAGTCACATTATGAAAATATTGACCAAAGAATTATACCATATTTGAGGATGACTGGGTTCTATGGAGTGTCCCAGATTGGGGTAATGCAGGTAAATGTAAACTTAATGATTGCCCTTGTGGAGAGATAGAGACCGGAGACGCATACGTTTCACCTCGCAGTTGGTGAATCGACCATCACCTTGTAAGATATTCAAATATTGACTGGTCTACCAATAGAAGGACATCCAGTGACTGGATCCGTATGACATAATTGGAGAATGCTCTGCAACGAGCTTTTGGGACATATCCCACTTGATGAGGCCTTCAAAGGAAAATCAGTCAAAATGACTTGGTTGTCAGCAACCTTTGATACTCTACCTGTTGATGCAACATTATATCAAATTCAATGTTATGTTTGTGCATGGCTTTTACTGTGCATTGGTGGATTTTTGCGTCCATCTCAAGATAACAATTATATACATTTAATGTGGCTTCCCCTATTAGAGGATTTAAATGAAGTTGGCAATTACAGTTGAGGTTTAACGGTATTGGCATGGTTGTATAGGGAGTTATGTCATGATACACAGCCAAAGCAGCATGGGATAGGTGGATATCAACAGTTGTTGCAGATATGGGCATGGGAGAGATTGCCCCAATTTCGTCCAACCTTTATACATGAAGTTATACTTGATGAAAGTATGCCATATGGATATAGGTAACTTTTAATTATATTTAATTTAAAACAATGAATTAATTATGAAAATCTTATATATATATATATATATATATATATATATATATATATATATATATATATATATATATAAGTTTTGATTTAATATTATATTGATATAATGGATTATTTTATATTAGGTGGCGATCTCCTATTGATCTGAGCAATAATCATAGAAAAGATATTCATAGATTCCGAGTAGAATTAGAACTCAGCGTGCAGATCAGGTAATTATCAGATGTTGTTAAAATTTAATAATATGCATTCATGTACATTTTAATTAATTGAATCTTATTTACTAATTATATTTTACATTTGTTAAGTTTGAATGGCAACCATATGACAGAGTGATGCATCTTGTGCCAACCTATTGTACCAATGGGCAACAGATTTGGAGAGCACTTGTGTCTTTGATATGTTTCAACATCATCGAATGGCACCATCCAGATCATTGCCTTCACCAATTTGGCATGGATCAACACATTCCCAATCATCCATTAATTGATGACAGCCTGCATTCAGTTGATTTGAGAGGCCAACATGAGCCTAATTGGGAAATTACATTTGCTAATTTTATCTTTGAGTGGAATAATAGACATGAAAGGGTTATCAGTGGTCCTTTACTGAGGGAGCCATTGCATATGAGATCGGAATACATGCAATGGTATGTAAGAAGAACAAGACGATAGATAACCCCTGAAGGAGCGTCCTATGGGGCAGCGATATATTTGTTCGGTAATAGTAGTAATATGAAGCATGTGAACACCTTTCAAAGCACTGTTCACACTCTCTGCTATATTTGTAGTGGCATGTCCATATCGATAACCACCATCTTGAGATAATGTCCACCGCTCTAATTGTACCATCATGGCCCAATTATATGAATCTTCGTCAAGCTCTTTAATCTCTTCCATTTTCTTCGAGAACTTATGCTTCTCAAATTACTCCCTAATTCAAAGTTAAATCACAGTTGAAATATTTTCATCATGTCAATCAAAGACACGCTAATAAATTAAATTTTATAAAACTAAAATAAATAATACATACCAGCCTTGTAAAGTAAATTCTTGATTATGGCATTTCTATGATGTGTGTTGTAATTACTTACAAAGTGACGGAGACATATCTTGTAAAATGCTTGAGGTTCCTTCCAACCACTCCTTTCATCATGAAAGATTGCCATTATTCCAGCATGTCGATCAGCAATAATAGTTATTCCAACACGTTGAGTGACATGTCTTCGGATTAATCTCATGAACTAAGCCCAACTTGACTTATTCTCTGACTCAACAACGGCAAATGCAATTGGAAATAACATATTATTTCCATCAATAAAGCTAGCAACTAGCAGTGTCTGCTAGAACTTTCCAGTCAAGAATGTTCCATTAATCAACAGTATAGGCTTGCAATGGATGAACCCATCGATTGCACGTTTAAAACTCCAAAACACCCTTTGAAATTGCTTTACAGTTGGAATATAGGTATCTTGAAGCTCAAACTCATAAACTGTTCCTGGATTGAACAATTTTAAAGCATATAAAAAACCCGAAAACTTCTCGAACGATTCAACATAATTTCCAAAAATCACCTCAAGTGCACTCATCTTTGCATACCAAGTCTTATAGTATGAAACCTCATAATGAAATTGCTCCTTAATAGTAGCAATTACCACATCAATTGGAAGTGCAGGATTTTTACCTACCATCTCCATTATGTTGTTACGAATAATTTATGACCCTAATTGCCTGTGATCTTTGGATAGGTTACCAGCTGATAGGCAAAAATGTTCTCCCTCATATTTTGTAATCATCCAAAAAGGGCTTTTATCTTTGTTTATAGCTCTTAACTTCCATTGACAGCAAATATCAGCCTTCATACACTTAACAACCCAGTATTTTGATTTTGATTCAACAACTCTAAATTCGACATTTCATGAGATAGAGTATCTTTTCACACAGGACTTTACCTCATCTTTGTTGTTGAAAACCAAACCTCTTGATAACTCTAAAGTACCATCCCACGTATCTATTTGGAAGCCCGTTGATAAGTCAACCTGTGCTGCATCGAAGTTAATGGCTGTATAGTGTTCCAATGAAAAATTAAAGATGACATCAGCTGTCTCCTCACTGCTATAGACCGATGCTATTGTACTGACATACTATGTGTAACACCCATAACAAACTTAACACTGTTCCGATACCCCGCATGCCGGAAATTTTTTTTTCAACTTATTCTCATCAACTTATAACATATAATTAGTTATCTAAAGTACCAACCGCCGATGACCTGTAACTGTCCAATTTACTATGCACTTAATAAAATTTTGGTAATATAACAGCTACAAGTTGTTCTAACTCCCTAAAAAGCAAACGATATCCACAGCCTCTCAGAGGCACAACAGTCACATATATATTTCATATCAAGCATTTATATATCCAAACCATCCATCTAGACTTATCACGTATATTCCATTTCACCAACTAAGTCTTATATACAATAATAGGTAATGACATATTACAGTCCAAAACATCAATTCCAAAGTTATTTACATCATACAAAACCATAAGTATTGCGTTCACATATATACATGCCACAAAAGTCCAAAACTCTACTTTAATTAGAAAAAGTCCTTCAGGGAATATTCTTGCTCCCGCTCCTGCATACCTGCACGCAGTCACAACTACGCGCTGAGCATTGACATGCCCAGTGGTGACTAATAATCTAAATATTTCTATGCTTAGCTTAAAATAATGCAATTATGTAACAATTCTCCATCTTAACTTGTCAAGCAAATTCAAATAACATTTTCCCTTGTTATTAACATTTTTAAATCACTAAAACACTTTTATTCTTTAAATGCTTATTTCTTATCAAATTGCACATTTAATTCAAACGTTTACTCTTTTTTTCAATTTAGTCCCTTTTTCTTGTTAACTTACAAATTTAGCCTTTTATGCTTCTTTTTAACATCTGGATTATTAATTAAGGTACTTAACCTTAATTTTGTACTTAGTTAAACATTATTATATAAAATTACATTTTAGTCCTTGTTGACCATAAAACTCCAATTTAATACATTTTAATCATTTATTAATTGTTTTATTCTTAATTAAGCAACCTCAATTCATTTACTTAACTTTTACTCTTTTGGAAAAAATTACAATTTCGCCACTAAACTTTCTTTTTCTTTAAAATTAGTCCTGTTTCACATCTAATTAACATTTTTCATTTCTTGTTCACATTTTCTCATATCATTTTCATTATGCCCCTAATTTCGGACCAGGCAAAAAACTCCAAATCGGATACACGAGACGTGGACCCCACAGGGCCACAATAGAGATAGAGAAAAGACTCCCAGAAGGCCAATTCTCACAAAATAAAGAACAGAGACAGAGAAGCCATGGTGATCAAGGATCCAATCCATATCTTAGCAAGTCGCCATGACTTGCACCGCGATACAGAGGTATCTCTATGGCCAGCCAATTATATCCTGAGCTAGTTTTTACTGTCTGGTTATTTCTAAGGGCGTTTCTGTATATACTTTTACTTATACAAATTACGCAATTTATTTCAAAAATACCTTAATTTTGCATTTAATTTTCTTAAAATTTTTATATGCACACTGTTCATCTTTCTTTCAATTATTTCCTCATCTTATTGAATTATATCCTTATAATTCAATATTTTTCACTAAACATATTCAATATTATAATTCTCATTTATTCATAATAAGTCCATAAATTCCATAAAAATTTATTTACACATTATTTTACATCCACTACTCAAATTTACCCAAATTATGCACTATATCTTCATAATTCATCAATTTCATTACATACATACACCATTAACAAGTTTTAAAATTTTCCAATAAATTCCATAATTCATATAAAAATTCATGGATGCTCAAAATGACAATTATAATTAATTTAGGCTACTAATTAAT
The DNA here is from genome assembly GCA_037975025.1 of Excoecaria agallocha. Classification (NCBI taxonomy): domain Eukaryota; kingdom Viridiplantae; phylum Streptophyta; class Magnoliopsida; order Malpighiales; family Euphorbiaceae; genus Excoecaria; species Excoecaria agallocha. Next base: position 92,428,967 of record CM075807.1, on the reverse strand, counting down.
ATTTTCATGCAAAAATCACTATTTTTACCTTAGGGAAATTTTCGGCCACCAATTAAATTCAACCCTAAAAAATTTATTTCTTCATTCCAATCATTCACATAGCATTAAATAGGTTCTAATTTTATTTACCCCAACTTAATTTCAAATTTTAAGCAATTTAACAATTTTTTGCCTAATTACATAAAGGAAATTAATTCAAATAAATAGAAAATACTTAGATTTATTAGTCACATACCACAATAGCTTGATCAAAGGTGTCTAGCCTTCCTTCCCTTTGCCTTTATCCCTTAAATTTCTTTCTTTACCTTCTAAACCTAATACAACCAGCCATTAAACCTTAGTTTCTTTCATTCTATTGATCTCAAATGCCAAATCCAAGCTCATATTCATTATCTAGACCTCAAAATCTATGGAAAAACATCAAAGAAATAACTTAAACCCATAGATTTCTCAAACTAAATCTTACCCCTTTGTCTTTCTCCAATTAATTTTTAGCCTTCCCTTGCTCAAACCACTTGATTGAGGCTATTAGGGTAAACTATAGAAGTGAAAATTTAATTATTATGTTGGGAATTATGAGTAATTTGAAGTGAGGAAAGAAGAAATCAAAGAGAGAAAAAGAAGGGTGAGTTTCAGCCACTTAAGGAGAGGAAGAGGAGACCAGATAAATCTGGAGATTTTTGCAGATTTTTCCTCTATTTATACCTCTCATTTAGGCTTAATTAATGGGTTTAGCCGAAATATAAATTTAAGCCCATTTTAGGCCATTTTAGGCCCAAACCAAAATCTTTATCTTCCTCACTTCAAATTTCTTCAAAAATAATTCCAATAATTTTATCATATCAAAAATAGCTAGTACGCAAATTTTTGGCTCAATCGAAGTCTGTTATCAATCCGATTCAAACTTAACGGTCCGATTTGACAATTGTCGGTGTCACCAAAAAATTCCATTCTCATCACTAAAATATTCTATACAAAAATTCATGTAGGCATACAAAATCTGGAAATTTTCAGAGTTCGTTTACTATTTTTAATTATTTACGCAAAATCAAGTCACCTTCCCTACGGAGAAAATTGACTCGCTACCTTTTTCGTATTTTTAACCTTTGGAGGCCTATTTGACCTCAATTCCACTTCAAATTTCAACCCCAGACTCCCCATGACCAATACTTTCCGATGGTCCAATAAAATATTTTTGACTTTCGGGCTCGGAAAGCACTATTCACCATCGAGAAGTATTGTTCACGGCTAACTCGGTGTTGAGGCCATTACAATTCTCCCCTACTTAATTTAAATTTCATCTTCGAAATTTACCTGAACTGAAGAGTAAGGGATAATGTTGTCTCATGGTCGAATCAGGTTCCCATGTAGCTTCCTCTGCATTGTGGTGATGCCACAAGACCTTCACCAATGGTATCTGTTTGTTCTTGAGTTGCCGGATTTCTCTAGCTAAAATCTTCACTGGTTTTTCTTCATAGCTCTTATTAGCCTGAACTTGTATCTCTTCTGGTACTATCACATGGCTCGAATCAGACCTGTATCTCCGAAACATCGACACATGGAAGATATCATGTATCTTTTCCAAAACAGATGGCAGCTTCAACCTGTAGGCCACGAGACCCACTCTTTGAAGTATCTCATAGGGACTAATAAACCTATGGCTCAACTTGCCCTTCTTGCCAAATCTCAGAACTTTCTTCCATGGAGATACCTTCAGAAAAAACTTTGTCTCCGACCTGAAACTCAATATCCTTTCTCTTCAGATCTGCATAAGATTTTTGATGGTCCATTGCTTCCTTCAAGCGGCTTTTGATGATCTAAACTTTCTCTTTTAAATCATGGATTAAATCTGAGCCCAATAGCTTCTTTTCATTTAGTTCTGTCCAGCATATCAGAGTTCTACACTTCCTGCCATATAACACTTCAAAAGGTGCCATTTTCAAACTAGACTGGTAACTATTGTTATATGCAAATTCAGCTAAGGGCAAGTGCTTTTCCCAATTGGTTCCAAAATCAAAAACACAAAATCGAAGCATATCCTCTAATATCTGAATCACCCACTCGGACTGGCCATCAGTCTTAGGGTGAAAAGCTGTGCTCAGGTAAAGTCTAGTACCCAGAGCATCCTGAAAACTCCTCCAAAAATGAGATGTAAACCTGGGATCCTTGTCAAAGATAATTGATATAGGCACTCCATATAACCTAACCACTTTACTGATATAAATCTATGCTAGCCTAGTCTAGGAATAATCCATCCGCACTGGCAAGAAATGAGTTGATTTAGTGAGTCAGTCAACAATTACCCAGATGGCATCATGCTTTCTCTGAGTCACAGGTAGGCCAGTTACAAAGTCCATAGTCACTTGTTCCCATTTCCACTCTGGAATCACAAGTAGTTGAAGAAGTCCAGAAGGAACTTGATGCTCTGCTTTCACCTGTTGACATGTCAGGCATTTTCCTACGTATTCAGTCACCTCACGCTTCATACCTTGCCACTAATAGTACGCTTTCAAATCTTGGTACATCTTGTTACTCCCAGGATGCATAGCATAGCTACTGTGGTGTGCTTCTGTCAGGATCTCTTTCTTCAATTCTTCTTGAGTTGGCACACAAAGTCTTCCTTTATAACAAAGGCTTCCATCATCAGACAATGAATAATCACTTTCACTACTGTGTTGAAGCTTGTCTACAATAGCCATTAGCCGGTCATCTTCCTTCTGAGCTTCTTTCACTTTATGCGCAAAGTCTGGTTTAACTTGAAGCTCAGCTACTATAGCTCCATTTGGTGCCAAGCTTAAACTGGTGTTCATTGCTCGAAGAGCTGCAAAGATCACTATTAATCATTTACACTTATTAAAACTCTATACAGGTTTATTTCACAGCACTTATATTACCTGACATAAATTTTCTGCTGAGTGCATCAGCCACCACATTTGCTTTCCCTGGATGGTAGTCGATATAGCAATCATATTCTTTAATCAACTCCAACCAACGTCTTTGTCTAAGATTGAGTTCTTTCTGGGTAAGCAGATATTTCAAACTCTTGTGATATGAATAAATATAGCATTTCTCTCCTTACAAGTAATGCCTCCATATCTTCAATGTGAAAACAATGGCCGCTGACTCTAAATCATGAGTAGGATAGTTTTTCTCATGAGTCTTGAATTGCCGGGAGGCATAAGCTATCACCTTGCCCTCCTGCATCAGGACACAACCCAAACCATTCCTGGAAGCATCACTGTAAATCATAAAATCCTTGCCTGCTTCAGGTTGAGTAAGGATTGGAGCTTCTGTTAACAAAGTCTTTAGCTTCTCAAAGCATTCCTGGCATTTTTCAGTCCATACAAATTTAATATTTTTCTGTAGTAATCGAGTCAAAGGAACTGCAATGGTGGAGAAGCCCTGGATGAACCTCCTATAATACCCAGCCAATCCCAGAAAACTCTGAACTTCAGTTACATTCTTAGGTGGTTTCCACTGTAGAATTTCCTCAATCTTTGAAGGATCTACTTTGATGCCTTCTGCAGAAATTACATGGCCCAGGAAAGATACCTCATTCAGCCAAAAAGCACATTTGCTGAATATAGCATACATCTATTTCTCTCTCAGAGTCTATAGCACAATCCTCAAGTGTTTATTATGATCTTCCGGTGTCTTTGAATACACCAGGATGTCCTCTATGAAGACCACTACAAACTGATCCAAGTAGGGGTGAAAGACTCTGTTCATCAGGTCCATGAAGGCTGCAGGTGAATTTGTAAGTCCAAATGGCATGACCAAGAACTCAAAGTGGCCATACCTGGTCCTAAAAGCAGTCTTGGGTACATTCACTTCCTTAACCTCCATCTGATAATACCCTGATCTCAGATCGATTTTGGAGAAAACACCCGCTCCCTTAAGCTGGTCAAACAAGTCTTCAATGCGAGGAAGATGGTATTTGTTCTTTACAGTCACTTTATTCAGCTGTGGATAATCAATGCACAGTTGAAGAGTCCCATCCTTTTTCTTTACAAATAAGACAGGTGCTCCCCAAGGAGAAGTACTAGGTCTGATAAACCCCTTGCCAAGCAACTCCTGAAGTTGAATCTTTAATTCCTTTAACTCTACATGTGCCATTCTATAAGGAGCAATAGAAATGGAAGTAGTACCAGGAGCAACCTCAATGGAAAATTCTACCTCTCTGTCAGGTGGTAAGCCTGAAAACTCATCAGGGAACACATCCTGGAACTCCCTGATAGTAGGTACATCAGACACTTTTAAACTATCTTTCTTCGCCTCAACTACATAACACAAATATGCTTTACAGCCTTTTCTAATCAACCTTTTTGCTGCAATAGTGGAAATCACATCAGACAGAAAGTCAGACCTCACACCCACAACCGTGATGTCATCACCTTTCTGAAGCTGTAGGGTGACTCTCTTCTTTCTACAGTCGACAGTCGCTTGATGGGCGAATAACCAATCCATCCCCAGAATCAAATCAAACTCGCGAAAGGGCAACTCGATAAGGTTTGCCAGAAATGTATGTCCCTGGACACCGATAGGACACTGTCTATAAACCTTATTCACTACCACACTATGCCCCAGAGGATTACTCACCAAGATATCCTGCTCCAAGTAGGCCTCTTTCATCCCTTTTCCCCGTGCCAATTCTGTGCTAATGTATAAGTGTGTGAAACCAGGATCAATCAAAGCATAAACTGAATTAGATAGCAAAATAAACTTACCCACAATCACATCGGGAGCATCCTCCTCTTCTCGGACCCTAACAGCATAAGTCTGTCCTCCTGATTGCCTCTATCCCTGGGATGACTGACCAGCTGGTCTGAAAGCTGAAGTATTAGGGGCTGCTCCCCTCCCACAACCTCACGGAGCTGATGACCCAATACCTGATGCTGGTGAGGTGGCTGGAGTAGTCTGCTGCAAAGGACAGTCTTTAATATGGTGCTCTCGGGACCCATACCTAAAACAGGCTCCAGTCAGCAATTTGCACTCCCTTGAATGTGTCTTCCCACAATGGTCACATAACACTGGTGTCCCCCTACCACTACCTCTGGGTGCACTGGAAGCTGTAGTGGCTATAGATTTACCACAGGAGGCACTACCCTGACCCTTGCCCGCTGGTGGAAGACCCTAAAACGGCTGCTGTCCCTTCTGCTTTTTACTCTGTCCTGACTTGCCACTGCTTTGTCCTTGCTTTCTCTTCTGCTGAAATCAGGACTTTCTTTCTGCTTGCTCGGCCTGAGTGGTTTTTAATTTGATAGTTGCATCTATCATGGATCTCAAATCTGGGTATTTCTAGGCCCCAATGATCTGCCTCAACTCAGTATGTAGACCCCTCCCAAACTGCTAACATAACCTCTCCTCTGTCGCCAAGCCTTCATATAAATAAGCACTCAAACTCTCTGTCATACTCAGCCACTGTGCGGTTTCCCTGCCTCAACCTTCAGAAAGCATCCTACATGGCTATCTTATACTCAGACCTAATATACTTTTTCTCGAACTGGTTGATGAAAAATTTCCAGTTCAAACGGTCTGCAGGTGTGTGTCTTCTGACTGAGTCCCACCAAATAAATGCTGAACCCTAAAGCAAAGCAATCATACCCTCAAGCTTCTCCTCATCAGAACTGTGGGTAATTTCAAACAACCTTTTTATTTTAAAAAGCCATGCCTCTGCAGCTGCTGGCATCAAAGGGTCCTTGCCTGTAAAATCCTCAGCTCCTAACCTTTTTAACTGCTCCAGTATAGGCCTTCTTTTAGGTGAAGCAGGCTGTTGAACCTGTATTATTGGGGGTGGTGCCTGAGCCTGCGCAGCCTGGAGATGCTGCTGGATATAGTCTGATATCAAATTGAGGAAGTCCAGCTGAGGAGGAGGAGGCGCTACAAGTGGAGGTGTCGGCTGTGGTGAAACCTCCTAGTGCCCCATATTACTAGAGGCCTCACTCCTATTATCTCCAGGCTCGCGACTCGGATCTCCTAACATCTTTTAACTATAAACACAGAAGGGAGCAAGAATACATTAATTCCCAAAACAACTTCTCAAAATAGCAATTGGCATGTATATAACTTAATAACATTAAACATTGCACCCACTTCGATCTTAGAACCGCCTAAACCTGCTCTGATACCACAAAATGTAACACCCATAACAAACTTAACACTGTTTCGGTATCCCGCATGCCGAAATTTTTTTTTTCAAATTATTCTCATTAACTTATAACATATAATTAGTTATCTAAAGTACCAAACGCCGATGACCTGTAATTGTCCAATTTACTATGCACTTAATAAAATTTTGGCAATATAACGGCTATAAATTGTTCTAACCCCTGAAAAGCAAATGATATCCACAGCCTCTTAGAGGCACAACAGTCACATATATATGTCATATCAAGCATTTATATATCTAAACCATCCATCTAGACTTATCACATATATTCCATTTCACCAACTAAGTCTTATATACAATAATAAGTAATGACATATTACAGTCCAAAACATGAATTCCAAAGTTATTTACATCATACAGAACCATAAGTATTGCGTTCATATATATACATGCCACAAAAGTCCAAAACTCTACTTTAATCAGAAAAAGTCCTTCAGGAAATATTCTTGCTCCCGCTCCTGCGTACCTGCACGCAATCAGAACTACGCGCTGAGCATTGACATGCCCAGTGGTGACTAATAATCTAAATATTTCTATGCTTAGCTTAAAATAGTGCAATTATTTAACAATTTTCCATCTTAACTTGTCAAGCAAATTCAAATAACATTTTACCTTGTTATTAACATTTTTAAATCACTAAAACACTTTTATTCTTTAAATGCTTATTTTTTATCAAATTGCACATTTAATTCAAACTTTTACTTTTTTTTTCAATTTAGTCCCTTTTTCTTCTTAATTTACAAATTTAGCCTTTTATGCTTCTTTTTAATATCTGGATTATTAATTAAGGTACTTAACCTTAATTTTGTACTTAGTTAAACATTATTATACAAAATTATATTTTAGTCCTTATTAACCATAAAACTTCATTTTAATACATTTTAATCATTTATTGACTGTTTTATTCTTAATTAAGCAACTCTCAATTAATTTACTTAACTTTTACTCTTTTGGTGAAAATTACAATTTCGTCCCTAAACTTTTTTTTCTTTCAAATTAGTCATTTTTCACATCTAATTAACATTTTTCATTTCTTTTTCACATTTTCTCATATCATTTTCATTATGCCCCTAGTTTCGGACCCAGCAAAAAATTTCAAATCGGATACATGGGACGCGGACCCCACAGGGCCACAACAGAGATAGAGAAATGACCCCCAGAGGGCTAATTCTCACAAAACAGAAAAAAGAGATAGAGAAGCCATGGTGATTAAGGATCCAATCCATAGCTTAGCAAGTCGCCATGACTTGCACCGCGGTACAGAGGTGTCCCTATCATAGCCAATTATATCCTGAGCTAGTTTTTACTGCCTGGTTATTTATAAGGGTATTTCTGTATATACTTTTACTTATACAAATTACGCAATTTATTTCAAAAATACCTTAATTTTTCATATAAATTTCTTAAAATTTTTATATGCACACTTTTCATCTTTATTTCAATTATTTCCTCATCTTATTGAATTATATCCTTATAATTCAATATTTTTCATTAAACATATTCAATATTATAATTCTCATTTATTCATAATAAGTCCATAAATTCCTTAAAAATTTATTTACACATTATTTCACATCCACTACTCAAATTTACCCAAATTATGCACTATATCTTCATAATTCATCAATTTCATTACATACATACACCATTAACAAGCTTTAAAAATTTCCAATAAATTCCATAATTCATATAAAAATTCATGGATGCTCAAAATGACAATTATAATTAATTTAGGCTACTAATTAATATTTTTATGCAAAAATTACTATTTTTACCTTAGGGAAATTTTCGGCCACCAATTAAATTCAACCCTAAAATTTTTATTTCTTCATTCCAATCATTCACATAGCATTAAATAGGTTTTAATTTCATTTACCCCAACTTAATTTCAAATTTTAAGCAATTTAACAATTTTTTTCCTAATTACATAAAGGGAATTAATTCAAATAAATAGAAAATACTTAGATTTATTAGTCACATATCACAATAGCTTGATCAATGGTGCCTAGCCTTCCTTCCCTTTGCCTTTATCCCTTAAATTTCTTCTTCCTTCACCTTCCAAACCTAATACAACCAGCCATTAAACCTTAGTTTCCTTCATTATATTGATCTCAAATGCCAAATCCAAGCTCATATTCATTATCTAGACCTCAAAATCTATGGAAAAACATCAAAGAAATAATTTAAACCCATAGATTTCTCAAACTAAATCTTACCCCTTTTTCTTTCTCCAATTGATTTCTAGTCTTCCCTTACTCAAACCACTTGATTGAGGCTATTAGGGTAAAATAGAGAAGTGAAACTTTAATTGTTATGTTGGAAATTATGAGTAATTTGAAGTGAGGAAAGAAGAAATCAAAGAGAGAAGAAGAAGGGTGAGTTTCGGCCACTTAAGGAGAGGAAGAGGAGACCAGCTAAATCTGGAGATTTCTGCAGATGTTTCCTCTATTTATACCTCTCATTTGGGCTGAATTATGGGCTTAATTAATGGGCTTAGCCCAAATATAAATTTAAGCCCATTTTAGGGCCAAGCCAAAATCTCTATCTTCCTCACTTCAAATTTCTTCAAAAATGATTCCAATAATTTTATCACATCAAAAATAGCTAGTATGCAAATTTTGGCTCAATCGGAGTCCGTTATCGGTCCGATTCAAACTTATCTGTCCGATTTGACAACTACCGATGTCACCGAAAAATTCCATTCTCATCACCAAAATATTCTATACAAAAATTCATGTAGGCATGCAAAATCTGGTAATTTTTTAAATTCGTTTACTATTTTTAATTATTTACGTAAAACCAAGTCACCTTCCCTATCGAGAAAATTGACTCACTACATTTTTCGTATTTTTGACCTTTGGAGGCCTATTTGACCTCAATTTCACTTCAAATTTCAACCTTGGACTCCCCATGACCAATACTTTTCGATGGTCCAATAAAATATTTTTGACTTTTGGGTGTCCTTTTGGGCCCGAAAAGCACTATTCACCATCGAGAAGTACTGTTCACGGCTGACCCGGTGTTTAGGCCATTACACTATGTACCCGAAGAATTATTTCCATCGCCAAAATCAGATTCATCACTTTTTGCACTCAAGTTTGCTATAACTGCCTCATCGTCATCATTTGATGAGATGTAATCGTTATTAACTGCCCCTTCTGTAAAGTAATCTATGCCTGCCAAATCAATTAAAGGTTAGTTCGTGACATATGAACTAATATCATTAATTAAAGATACATCATTACCTGAGATGCTAGGAATGTGGCCTAGTGTGTGTTGTCCATGTAAATCACCATCATGTTGGTTTATTGATATTCTTTCCTGATTAGACCCAGGTTCTGCCTTATGGTCAACTGATTGTCGCTGAAAGTTGTGTTCTATATTTTGAGTCACTGGTCGTACATTACTTATGTCAATTGTGCGACCTCGTGATCTACTGCTAAATATAGATTTGCTGATAAAATTACCAACCTTGTGACTTAATGACCGTCTTGGCTGACTAATCACTACATCCGAGAAGAGATTCATTGATGTCCTTGGGGGTCTCACACTAGACTCATGCATTTGGCTAACTGACCACCTAGGATTTTTTATATTAGCATCATGGGGGTGTGTACATGACCTCCTTGGCTGACTCATTGAATCAGGGACATGGCTATTTGACCGGCGCATACGACCTTGTCCTGAACTGTCACACCCATCTCTTACAAGTAAGTCACCATCATGTCAACTAACTGGTGAACTGTCACACCCATCTCTTACATATCTCTTCTCGATGGCTAACTGGTTGTCGTTGTTCACCAACATCTAAATCTTGTACTTCGTCTCCAATATACTAACAATAATGTGATTGCGAGAAAATATCAATATCCTGGCCACGATCCAATTGCCTCGCTTGACTGGGCCCAATATCACTTTCAGTTAATTGTTAAGTAGTCTGGACATTTCCCATATATAACACATCATTTCTATCATGATCATCAACTCCATACGTTGCTATATTGACTCCTACATTCTCCTCAGTCACTTCGATAATTAATTCCACAACCATATAATTTTCGTATTCTGTTAATTTTTCATAAATCATCTCTACGTCGTCATCATCAGACAAATCCACTGACGTCCAACATAATGATCCTCGATTATATAATGGACTCTTATATATAATTCTTGAAATGACATGATTCACACCTAAACCCAACTTAACATGAATTTTATGTTTCAATTTATGTGACAAAATTATGATTAAAATATAAATGGTTACATTACGATTCGAATTTAAATGCTCATTTTTTATTATTAACCCATGATTAAAAAATTTAGCTAAATTTTTACACTATAAATTATACATATTATTTTAATTAGCTTCTTATTATGTGTCACTAGATCTCACATCTAATTCGACAACAACTTATATTATAAAAATTATACATTTTTTCAAATTATAATTATACTATAATATTTTTATTAATCTTATACTAATATTAATTTTATAATAATTATAATTGTAAATGTAGTTATTCTCCCTTCTTAAAATTATATTTATTCTATTATAATTTATTATTTTTACATATACTAATATTATCACAAAATACTTTATTTTATGCCAAATTATACTAAATAAGTATCAATAAAATACAAATAAATTAAAACATTAAAATGAAAATAATAACTTTTTATGATCCCCAATTTAAATGCGTTTAATTTCTTTGAAACTCTTCAACATTGATTTCTCAATTTCTATAAATTGCAAAAAAATTAATTTACATTTACTTAATAATAATACATAAAATTGTTTTTTAATTTTAAATTATAAAATAATTAAAACTTACTGCAACCTTGAAAGTCACCGGCAATAATTATAAACGATTCTCTTCCCTTCCATTTATGCTTTATGAAATTTCATTTTGCTTAACTAGATTGAACATTTAACTTTCACTCTCAAATTTCATCAACCCTTCATTCAGTTTCGATATATATATATATAGGAGGTCCAATTATTATCGGATTGAACGCGTCACTAAAATGCTGCATATTCGCTCATTCCCGCAGCCTGCTATTGCGAAAATGGGACTGACAGATTCTCCCATTTTCACAGCACTGTGTTCCGAAAATACAACTGTGGGCCTCACCACCAATCAGTCTCCACCAACCACTCCAGCAGCGGGGTCCACTTTTCTAATTTCGCAGTAATCCGTTGCGAAAATTGACTTTTACATTTCATTTTTTCAAATTGTTTTAAAACAACCCCAATTCACTAAAATAAAAAAAAATAAACAAAAATAAAAAAACTCCCATTTCCAACGGGTATATGCTCTAATACTCACGTGTGTTTTTTTTATATGTTTTTGGCAAGAGCGCAACCATCCTTGGTATCGTTGGATCGTGCAATAGTTTACGATCCAACGGTTAAAATATGGGGTATGGAGGGCCGTAGTCAATAGCTTAGGTTATGAGGAGTGACCAGGTTCATTGAATCTGTAACTCAACTCCCTCAAGTAGCCCAGTTTAGTTTACAGATTTTAGAAAAAGAGAAGCAAGTAACAGGAAAGTTGTGATTTATCCTATGCTCATTGCCTATGGCTGCAATACTCCCTCACACTGTCCTTCTTCAACCCTCTTTCCTTGATTTAAAAGGTTTACGTTCACTCTTTTTTTTTTTTTTTTTTTTCATTTTTATGCTGTTCATTTATGCACACAAATCAGAGTACTGCTAATTAATTCGGTTTCAAGGTACATAAGAATTAAAATTACGTCCATAGTTACTATTGCAGGGATAACGGATACAGTTGAAAATATGACAAAGGATCATGGAACATTAGTCCAGATGCTTGAAAATTTTTCTACTCAACCAATCACTGATGATATTTAAGGTATTTTCATGGTTTTTTTTTTTTTTACTGAAATTAAGGGTGCATGTGGGGTCCAAAACTGTTTAATAAAATGATTTTCTGGAATCTACTGATATTGAAGTTTCCGCCATTCTTGGTTGATAAGGACTGAACCCTTATTATTCAGAGAAATGGAATGGGTTTTCTTATTTATTTATTTTTTAAAATAACAAGAGAAAAAATGAATGGTAATCCGTTACGTACGCGACCATCCAATCAGTGACAATACGCGATAAACGGTTAAATGCATGTTATCACGTTACGAGAAAATTGGTATATGTTGATGAATTATCTGTTATATCACATGCTTGGATTATGAATTCTACCAAGTTGAAGTGTTTTCATCTCTATTCAAAATATTACCAAATAATTTGTATGATGAGGTTTAGTCGAAAAAATTATACGAAGCAAGCTTATGAACAAGGGAGTGGAGTCTCTTTTCTAATTGGGAAGCCATATATGTATATTAGGTAGCGACAAATATTTCAATGATGGAATTATTAGTGACCAAATATTAATTGTGTAAGTTTTAGCAATGAATTATGTTTGTAAGATTTATGTTTTCGTAGTGCTTGTTTGATTGTCAAGTTCACTTTTTAGGCAACTATAATAAATTTAATTGCCAACATCTAGTATTAGAATCAAAATATATAGCTAGCTTCAAGTTCAACAAATTCAGCCCATGTAATTAACGATTTTTAAGTTTGATGGTAAAAATAATTTTGCAATGTGGAAACACTTGATGAAGTTATATTTGAAAAATCACTGCTATGTTGAAATTTCAGATGGCTGAAGACTTATAACAATTAGTTCATGTCTTTTTTTGCTGAAAGAGAAGTGTTACTTTTAATATGTCAATAAATTGAGCTACATATTCTTAAAAAAAATATTTCTTTCTAAAACATTAAAATGGGCATGTTATATTTTGCTTAGAACGTATAATGGAACAGATCCAACTAAATGAACAAGACTTCCAAGTTTGAAAAGGAAAACAAGCTTATGGAAAAAGGCAAAGATGCAAGAATTTGTGATTATTTTTCACTAGTAGAGAAGCGAGTTAATGAGATGAAAAATAATGGTCAAGAGATATCTTGGAGAAGATCATGTGCACGTTAACTAGTTGGTTTGATTATATTGTCACAACTATTGAAGAGTATAAAGGTTTGGACTCCATTAGTTCAAATGATTTGCAAACCTCATTAGTAGGGCTGTTCATGGGTTGGGTTGGGTTAAAAATAAAAAAAAAACCCAACCCAAACCAATATAGGCGATTTGAGACGATTTGGAGCGGTTTGGGGCGGTTTTTTTATTGTATTTTATAAAGGTTTGGGGTGGTTTTAAAACGGTTTGAAACGGTTTGAAGTAAATTAACTTATGTATTCATCAATTTTTTTTTTCAAAACTTAACTTATAAAATAAAATAATAAACAAAATAATAATTACATTAAATTATAAATTGTACTAAATTTAAAATATTATTTATTATATTTAAAACTAATAAATAATGCAGCGAGTGACTAAACCAAAATTCTTACACCTAGATCTTAATAGCAAATAGTTTTCCTTACTTGAATTTCTTCAAAATTCTTGCACTTGATTTCCTGTCTACAGCAAAACATCTTTAACATCTGATTCACAATTCTACATTGTCTCCTCCTCAGCATTCCCATGTACCTAATATAAAAGAAACATCATAATTAGTTCCACTCATGTTTCCAAGGTTATCATAATGAATATGAGAAATAGATAACAAATTTGGAGAAGAAACAGTAGCAAAATTATATATTATTTGCTCTTTATTATTATGTCCAAACAATCAAAATAAGCATTTTATAACAAAATCGAAAAATAAAAAAGGTCATTTCATTAAGCACTTAGAATACGCCTTTCAAATGAAAAAAATTGCAACTCTGACTTAATACTAAGCATTTTATCTTGATTCCCTACAAAAATTTTTATTCATCCAAATCCAACCTTAAAATTTCTTGCAGAAAATTCAATAAAGAGAATTCGAATTGGAATAAAATCTAAGTGCTAAAATACTTCTTCCTCAAATGTATCCATAGACTATTACAACGCAGATATACTATTATCCTTGTGTTCTTGTCTATGGAAGCCATATCTATTAACAAAACAAAACAATCTCAAGAGCTACTTTATAAGATAACAGACAATTTCACAAAATTAATGAAGCAAAATGTTGTCAAGTTATATTTCAAATTATTTCAGATCATATAAATAATGTGTCTCTCCAACAAACAGTAGAAGGGATCAATTTTGATTAGATCTTTCCCTTCCCCTTTAACCGTGAAAGCACAGGTCAGTATCTTGGAAAATTATTGAAAGATTTCATAAGACCTTTGGTTAGCAGCAGGGTAAAAAAGTGGAAATTGTTAACTGAATTCACCTTCATTTAGCAATGTGTTTCTCCAACAAACAGTAGCAGGGATCAATTGGGGTCTGATCTTTCGCTTCCCCTTTAACAGTGAAAGCACGGGTCAACATCGTGGTAAACTATTGATAGGTAATAGCTAATGCCTAAAACTAGTCATTGTGGAGATTGACAACAAGGGAATCATGTATTCTATCATCGGATCTGGAGGAGAAAGAATTTAAAAGAAAAACCTTACAAATAGGTAAACTACAATTTCTATTCATATTCAAATAGACATGTTAATTTCAATCAAAACCAATGTCGGGAAGTGCGGCAGCTGGAGGATACATTAGGAATTGATTCAAAAGAGGAGGCAACACTACAATCCTAGCCAGATTGGAAATAGGGGTTGGCAACACTACAATCCTAGCCAGATCTGTCACAAAAACCAAATGAAAAGGATAAACTATTAGATCAAGGAACTATATACTGGTAGTTTTAACCTTTTAGATATAAGTAGAGTTCGGATAGATGAAAGCACAAGTGAATTGATTTCTGATATTTTCTGTACAATAAATCACCATTCACATACAGAGAAAAGATATAGAAAAGCAGAAAAAAGCAAAAGCACCTACAAAATTTGACCACTGTGAATCTAAAATCTAAATCAGAACAACAAGAATCTCGCTTTCGCTCTCTCTCTCTCTCTCTCTCTCTCTCTCTCTCTCTATATATATATATATATATATATATATATATATATATATATATTGAACAAAAGAAGAACAACAAAACACAGCGTTAAGAATTCTCATGAAATATTGTAAGAACTTAAATTATTCAACCACTTGAATAAGAAATCAAAACCCACTAAGAAGACATTGCCACTTAAGAAAAAAAAATGATGCAAAGACATCATTCATGGGTTACATAAAGAGAAAAAAAATCTTTTCTTTTTCCTCCATTATCTCATCAGCCAAACAAATAGTCTTGATAATTTCATCGAGATGGAAAGAGTAGAGACCATTACCTGATAAAACTCTCTGAAGCCGTAAGTGTCGTAGCTGTTTTGCAAAAATAAATAAATAAATAAATAAAATAAAATAAAAAAGAAGGCAATCAGGATCAAAGTAAAAACAATACTTTCCACGCAATCAAGCTTCATTGATCGAGTAATCTCTTTTGAAATCAAATCATTTTTTGATTCCTTATGTTTTATGCTAAGAGTATGGAAGAAGAGCAAGATCAAGAAGAACATAAAAAACAACAAAAACTATAATTTATTTGGTAGAGAAGCAATCTCCACTTCCCAGATTTTCCTGTAGGTGGCGCTGGTGGACTGAGACCCAAAGGAGAAGAAGCAAAAGCCTCCACCTCGTTCAAATCGGCAGCAGAGGGAAGATTCATCATAGGGCACGATAGCGAAAGAAAGGAAAGACCAACGAGGATGATCGGTTTTCTAGGGCATGAGACAGATGGAGAGAACGAAGAAGAAGAATAATGGTCGGTTTCATCAATAACCCGACTTAAAATCCCTAACCCGACTTTTGTTAATTACAAAGCTGAAAATAAAAACCAACCCGACCATAAACCCACCTAAACCGTGTTTTACTGGTTTGGTCGGTTTGATCTGGTCGATTTGGTCGGTTCAGCCCAGATCTTGAACACTCCTACTCATTAGAGTCACACAAAATGTGAATAATGAATGAAAGGTCACCAAATACAATGGAGCAAGATCTAAAAGCCAAGTAAATTTGAGAAATGAAAATGAAACTATTACCAACAAAACAAAGCATACTCAAAGAGATTCAAATATTAGAGGTGGGGGAGGAAAAAAAATTATAGGACCACTTTCAAACAAGGAGCAAAAGAGAGTGAATCTTCTCAGGATAAATTCAATATTCAATATTATAAGTGCAAAAAGTTTGGTCACTAATAATTTGAGTGCAAGTCACATATGTAGTGCTAGACTGCTAAAATTAGAGCTACTATAATAGAGAATATATGTTGTGGTAGAAGACATGAACATAAAGATAATCGTGCCGAATGTTATTAATTGTCACTCATGAAATTAGCAATAGTACAATTGTTAATAGTTGTTAGACTCAAGTTGCAGCAATCACCTAAATAGAAGTAAGGAAGTGTCTTTCAAGTTAGATGAATTCTATCGTTCTTTGTTAAAACTTAGTGACAACTACTAGATTCTAATTTTGGGAAAAACAAGTATTGCTATAAAATTGAAGAATTGGTCCTTAAATTATATTTCTGATGTGTATTATGCTCCAACTTTTTAACGAAATCTATTAAGCATGGGAAAAGTAGTAGAAAAGGGTTATGATTTGAATTTTAACAAATATGGATGGATTGAATGTAATATAAAAAGGGCATGATATTAAAGACAAGAATGACATCCAATTGTCTATTTCCAATGCATATCAATTACAGTAATGCTTCCAATTGTAATTCTATGATTGTTGATGATAATTTGCTATGATATATGAGGCTTAAGAACTTGAATTTTGAAAGTATTAAATTTCTTACAAACAAAGAATGGGCTTTAGGCTTGCCAATTAATCAAGTTCTTGATATGTGTCAATGGGAAGGAGCACAAGGACCCATTTCTTACAAGGCAAGTGATGGAGAGCCAAAAGATATAGAGCTCGTCCATTTAAATTTATGCTATTTTGAGGTTCCATCAAAGAGAGGTATCAAATACGTAATTACATTCATGGATTATTATAGTCGAAAGGCATGTGTGTATCTTTTGAAGCAGAAATGAGGCATATGAAGTACTCAGGAATTTTGTAGCATACATTGAGAAACAAAATGGTTATTTTATCAAAATCTTAATAATTGATAAAGGTACAAAATGTATTGTTTGTCATGGTTTCTTGAGAAATCATGGAATTAAGCATTAGTTGATAGCTAAGGACACTTCTAAACAAAATAGAGTTGCAAAAAGGAAAAAAAAGAACTATTATTGATATAGTGAGAAGCATGTTGTTTTGCAAGAAAGTTACCTAAAAGTTTATAGACAGAGGTTATGGCTTGTGCTGTTTATAGCTTGAATGGATGTTTTGTTAAAAGTGTTTGTGATAAGACTCCACAAAAAGCATGGAGTGGAAAAAAAGCCTCATTTTAGTCATATAATGGTGTTTGGTTGCATTACCTATTCACATATGCCTGATGATGTGAGAAAAAAGCTTGATGACAAGGCATAAAAAATGCATCTTTATTGGTTATCATATGGAAACAAAATGTTGTAGCTTTATAACCCAGTGTCAAAAAGTGATCCTTAGTTGAGATGTTATTTTAAGAAGATAGAGTATGAGATTGATCCAAAAAAGAAAATAAATCATTGCTAATACCAATGTTCATAAATGATGAAATGGAAACAACTATTCAAATTGGCGAGTCATCTTTATCAGTATCTATAGAGCCATTTCCTACTAAAATGTCATCTCTGCCTCTTCACCTTCTCTTAAAAGCTCACAATCGTCATCCACCTACTTATTTAAAAGATTATCAAGTTTGTGATAATCATAATGATGAAGTTATTAGCCACTAAGTTTTTTTTTTTAGTCTAGTAATGTTCGAGGAATTACTGGATGATGATCATTGGATTAAAGCAATAGATAAAGAAATTCAAGCTATTGATAAGATTAAAACATAGGAGTTAGTTATTTTACCAAAAGGAAAGAAGCCAATAGTTTTTAAATGGATATACAAGACAAAAAAACAACCCTAATAGAGAAGTGTAAAGCTTTATAGCAAGATTAGTTGCATAAGGATACAAGAAAAAGTCAAGTATTAACTAGTTTGAAGTACTTGCTCCTGTTGCTAGATTGGATACTGCATATTTGATCATTTAACTTGTTGCAAGTCATTGGAAGATTAATCAGACGGATGTCAAGTTAGCATTTTTGAATGGTTTACTTGAAGAAGAAGTGTATGTTGAGCAACCACCAGGCTATGTAAAATAAGTAGGAGAAGATAAAGGTGTATCGGCTTAAAAAGGCTTTGTACGGCCTTCAACAAGCATTGAGGGCACGGTATACTCGTATTCATACATATGTCATTGATCAAGGCTTTCATGAGAGTTCGGATGAGCATACCTTGTATTTTAAGATCAACAAGGATAGTGACATTATTATTGTTTGTCTTTATATGGATGATTTGATTTTCATTAGTAATGATTCAAGATTGTTGTCAAAAGTCAAGAAGGATATGATTACACACTTTGAGAGGACATATATGGGATTAATGTCATACTTCTTTGGCATTGAGATAAAGCCAACTAATTGAAGGAAGGTGGTAATAACTAATTTGGAGATTGGCCATTTGATGCTAACAAGTAAGTGAGCACATTATGGCTTTTGGGTTGTGTAAGTTTCAATAGTGTGAGATATGTGTCGGTAAGATTTGTATTTTTCTCAATTAATAAAATTTGAAGTGTTTGTTTGATTATCGAGTTCATTTTTTAGACAATTATAGTCAATTTAATTGCCAACAATATTAGCTTCTTATTGAGTTATTGAACTCTATTTGCTTTGATTACAGGTTCAAGAAAATATCAATGTCCAAGAACTAAAGCGATTTGGCCCATGAAAAATTATACATTCTTGCTTTTTAATAGAAAAAGAGTTCCCCTACAAAACTTCAGAAATTTCCTCAGGATGTGTTGTGAAAGTTATTACTTGCTTTTTTCTTTTCCCACCAATTATTTTTCATCCAGTCTTTTTTGTCTTTTAGTTTCCCTTGTAATGTTTGAATAAGTAGCTTTTGTCATTGGACTCGTCTTCTTTGTTTAGATAAACACATTTAATTTTGTATTTGTTTTATATCAAAATTTATGTTGAAAACTTATGTTACAATTAAATACCAATTTTATGACTGTCATGATTTGCTACTTTTGTCTTTTTATTCAATTTCTTTTTTCCAAATACATTTACTCGTGTTTTTATTTATATCACACCTATGTTTAATTAAAATTTATTCAATTCCTTCTTTCGGTATGACAATGAGTTTACATTCAGGTCTAGGCTTGTTTAAGAGAATGTGAAGTTAAGGAATTGAAGAATGTACATCCTAATTGGCTTACTGGTCTTGATATGTGTACCGATGTCATTAAGGGTGCGAAAGAACAAGCATTAGCAACTCTTTTTTATGCACTAATGTAGTTGTGTTGGTACAAAATGATGTAATGCATTTGAATTATTATTCCAATGAAACTACCTTTCGTTGATTTTTCTTCATAAAAATCAAATGGTAAGTTTGTTAAGCAAATGAAATAAGCAAATGAGATCAATTCAAAAATTATAACAAGTAAATGCGATCAATTCAAAAATTATAACAAGTATATGGATTTCATAAAACAACAAACAATTTGAATAATTGGAAGAAAATTAGCTTAAGTACTATCAATAGTGAGATTTTTATGAATCTGGGGTTATTTAAAAAAAAAATTGAAAAAATGATGCTACAGTAAATAATATTAAAAATATGACGTTTTGAAAATTGATATTAATATCTGTCGTTATTTGATATTGTGATATCCACCTCATTAACTGGTTGGGGTGATGAAAATCGATTGGATTAAATGCCGGTGTCCGACTGGTGGGCCCTAGCATGGGATGCAAACCGGCTTGAAATTGTGCCGGTTTCTGGCCTCTTTATGTCCGGTACAGGATCTGCTGCAGAGGACAGATCTCTCAACGGTATCTTGACTTTGTGATGAAGGGATGATGGACTGTTTTGGTTTTCTTATCTCCATCCACTAGGCGCCTTTTGTATGGATAAAAATGATAATTAAAATACGATCAACCCCTAAACAAAATAAAAATAAATAAATTACTGCATGAGTAGTGCATATGTCACCTTTACTATAACATTCCACGTATGGAATACAGCAACACCGACTGAAAAATATGACAATATTATTTTTATCATACAATATATACTCGTTCAACTAGCCATATTTGTATTTAAGAAAATCTAAATTCTTAGTTGCCTCATTAATGCTTACTCTATTTATTTAATTTACTGTTGAATATGAATTTTAGTTTTGAGTTATTTAAAATATGAAAATTTTAGCTTAAATATTTTTTTATTGATTTGTTTACCCTGATTTTTTTAAATCCTCCCTTTCTCTTATTATTATTATTATTATTATTATTATTATTATTATTATTATTATTATTATTATTATTATTATTATTATTATTATTATTATTATTATTATTATTATTAAGAGCATTCATCATTGTAATCCAAAATTTATGCACTTGAAGGAAGTTTTCCATATTGGCTAGATTCTATTATGCATGATGTTTTGAATTAGACGTAGTTTACTATTCGCTAGCAAAGCAATTTTTTCTTGGTATACACGGCAACTGATCATATAATTTAACCTTCCGTCCACTCAAAAATAAAAATATATCAATTTCGATAGTTTTAAAAATAAAAATTATATATTTTAAAATGTATATGAGTAAAATTTTTTCTGTGTGTTATATATCATTCTTGTGTCAATTTAAAACTCCATATTTGGTTATGGAGGGGCTACATTGTTGTTTCCAAAGACAATCAAGAGGGAGTGAATTGGGTATCTCTCGATTTTTCAAAATAAGTTCTGGTGAAGCAGAATGAATGATATTTTGGTGAAATATATCTAGTTAGTGTGAAAAATGTAATGAGCAGCAAAGATTCATTTTTCGAAAACTTTCTCAAAGTAAACTCAGCTTGCAAAGATCAGAATATGCTCAAAATAGATCTTTAACAGAAATCTTTTTGTAAAACAAATTTTCTCAACAAATAGTTTTGTTAAAAAATAATTTTAGAAGTAGAATAGAGAAGAGGAAAGAAGTAGAGATCTACAAAAAAATTTATTGTGGTTCGGCCTCTACGCCTACATCCACTTCCCAAGATACCATCTTGAGATTTTCTCTCTACTAACAACTCTTTTAATGGGCAAGAGTCAAAGCCAATATACAATTCTAGTATATTCTATCCACAATTTTTCTCCCAAAAAAAAGATGTAAAAATTTACTAGAATTCCTAAGTTTCTAGCCAACCCTTTCTCACAACCTATCACAAGTATTCCTCACAAAAGGATTACAACATAAATGCTATAATCTAGTTGATGAGGATGATAATGTATGAAGTACAAGATGTGGAAAGTTCATTAGAAAAAGTGTAAGCTTTGTATTTCAAGAGGTAAAATGATTTTTCAACTTATCTAACCTCTAAGGACCAAAAAACAACTTGTGTTTATAGCCAAAAATCAATTATAACAGTTAGAAATCAAAAACTAACCATTAGAGTGAAGACAGACTGCTGAAAAACAGAAACTAGCTGTTATTTTATCTTTTAGTGAAAAATAAAACTGGTAGTTCTGTTGAACTTCTTTGGTGCACTAGAACAGAAATACGTTTTTTGAAATTCGTTCTGATAAACTCTTCTAGTGACTTTTTAAAAGTAATTTTTGACTTAATTAATTGAAAACTAGTTTTAATGCTTTAGAAAAGTTTTATAAAGCATGATTATGAATATGAAGTTCCTCAAAAGATTTTACATAAATAATACCCTAATTTCTTAAATTTTTCGTAGAGTAGAAAAGCTTG
This sequence comes from Excoecaria agallocha, assembly GCA_037975025.1. NCBI lineage: Eukaryota > Viridiplantae > Streptophyta > Magnoliopsida > Malpighiales > Euphorbiaceae > Excoecaria > Excoecaria agallocha. Next base: position 92,406,911 of record CM075807.1, on the reverse strand, counting down.
AAGTTCCTTCATGCATTAGGCTTGAAATTACTAGAATTGTCTTCCATACATAGTGAAGATGATCTAGAACAAAAATAAATTTAAATAGAGTTTTGATAATTTATTCAAGTTTTGATTATCATCAAAACTGAGATGCAACCTTGAGCCAACAATCTCCCCCTTTTTTATGACGACAAAATCTTGATAAACTTAGTTAAAAGCCTATCTAGGTTAGTGAACATATGCTCCCCTTACAATATGCTCGGGGGATGTATATAAATATAATCACAAAAAAAATTATCCGCAAGTATAACATTTTAAACATCCTGCAATACACAAATATGTCAAAAAAAAAAGATCAAAATTGTACTAAGACAATTATGTTATCTAACAGATTATCATCAGAATTTTATCAGAAAATATTATAAAATATTGGGTTAGTTACAAAAAAAGCCCCAACTTTAGGGTAATTTTCAATGTTTGTACTTAAACTTCATTTCGTTATAATTAGAACACTAAACTTTCAAACAGTTTTCAATGTTAGAACTTCGTCAATATTTTTATTGGTTTAAATGGAAGCAGCTGATGTGGACGCCCACGTGGACTTAGCGATGGAAATTTCCATCGCTATTTCGTCACAAAAAATAATTGAGCTGCCACATTAGGTTTGTGTTAACCAGCAAATTAGAGACGAAAATTTTCGTCACTCTTCCATCCCTAAAAATATTTAATTTTTTTATAATTTAATTTATTAAATTTTTAATTAATTTTTAATTATCATTTATAAATAAATTAAATTATTTAATATTATCTTTATTTATATTTTCTGAAAAAATTAATTATAAAGATGATGGAAAATAGAAAAAAATATTTAAGTTAATAAAATTTCTCTATTTCAAAAAGTAAGGGCAAAAAATAAAAATAAAATAAAATAAAATTTCATTGATATTCTTTTTAGAACATAAAAAGGTAAAAAAATCCATAAAACTACCTACTATCTATTCCGACTAAATCACATTGAATCCAAAAAAAAAAACTCCATTAAGAGGATCATGCAAGGGATAAATTACCTATTTAAAAGATCATTGGACAAATATCTCTATTTTGAAAAATTTAAGATAAAAACAACAAAAAATAATGATATTTTTTAGCCATAATAGAAAAATTTAAGAGTGGCAAAATATAACTTTCACATAATAATAAATAATGCCAATAATGATTATTCACTCATCTTTTTTGATTGTATAGATTGATGCATAAATTCATCCCACATAATTAAGAAATTTTATTATTATTTATAGTTTTCCAATGAAAGAAAATAGCAAAATTGGTTTCAAAGGAACATTCTATTTCGATTAATATTCTCCTATTATTTATAATTATGTTATTTAGAATTTTTCTTCCCTGTAGTTAACAAATTAGTTGAGAATAAGCTAACAGTTAATAGTACTTTTTAGTTTTTAATCATGATAGAATTATAAAATCTAATTTAATTAGGTTATATTACCAACATTTTTAAACTTATAAAAATTGGTTAATAGAAACTTAAATATTTTTTTTTCTATTTTTCATCATCTTTTTAATTAATTTTTTAAGAAAATATAAATAAAGATAATATTAAATAATTTAATTTATTTATAAATTATAATTATAAATTAATTATAAATTTAATTAATTAAATTATAAAAAATTAAATATTTTTATTGATGGAATAGCGACGAAATAATTTGCTAGGAAACACAAACACGATATGGCAGCTTAATTATTTTCTTACGATGGAATAGTGATAGAAATTTTCGTCACTAAATCCATGTAAGCATCCACATCAGCTGCTTTCGTTTAAACTAATAGAAATATTGATGGAGTTCCAACATTTAAAAGTGTTTGAAAGTTTACTGTTATAATTGTAACGAAATGAAGTTTAGTAATTAACCCTAAAATATTTTTTCATAGTAGAAATCATGTTCAAACATTAAACACAACATTGAAGTCATTAAGGCAAATAAGCTTAGTTCATTCTCCCTCTTTTTGTGATCAACAAGAGGGAAGAAAACACCTTTGAGCAATATTCAATATTCAACAGAAAATAGGTGGTCTAAATATCCAATCATAGCTAAAATATTAAAGGAAATATGATCTTAGAAATGTGGAAGGCTAAGGCTTAGGAGCAGAAGTAGATTCAACATGCTTACAAAGGAGATCACCAATCTTGACATAAGTGGAGTGAATTTGAGCCAAGCTTTGCTGTAACTCCCCAAAGTATCGTGCCAATTCAGTATTGAGTTTGGCTAAGGTCAATAGAAGATCAAAGTCTACTATTGGTTGGGGAAAAAATGCTAGTGATCAACTAGTGGAAGAGGATCAGTAGAGGTAGAAGGCTATTCTGTTGGTGAACCAAAAATAGGTGCAGGGATAGTTTTAGTGTTCTATTCTATTGTAGAAGTCGATTTATCCTTGGATGGTTCTTTAGGAGCAAGATCCTCTCTGATAGGTTCAACAATATCTGTGATAAAAGTGCCATCTTGATTTTCAGAAGGTGCTGAACTGTCCTCTACATTTGATTGAACCTTTTGAATAGATTTTTCTACAGTTTCCTTTTTTGATTTATTAGAAGCATCAGCATTCTCATCTGGTGCTGCATCAATAAGTTCTGCATCAACTTCCTCTCCATTTTTTGATTCAGTTTCTTTTGAGAAGGAAACATGTTGGAAGTAGATGGTGGTTTGCTGGCAGATGTGGTAGGGGTTGATGACTCAATAGAACCTATTGATTTCTTAGATGTAGGTTGCTGAACAGAGACTTTAACTTTACATTTCCCAAACTTCTTGGTGCATTTCCCAAATTCTTCAAAGAATTTATCTGAAATGTAATGGGATTTCTGTAGCCTTTGCCCTATTTCTTTACTCAAATCCATAGTCTAATACTTAAAGAATTTGTTCAGCAGAAGAGCATATGGCATTCTTGTTTCTGATTTATCCTCACACATAATTTTCATCAATAAATGAGGCAAGTTAACTTTCATGTCGTGCAAAAAATGCCAAATTATACAGTCATTGATCGAAGATAAAAATGTAACATTCTCTGATCTTGGAATAATGTAATCACAAATAAATTTATGGAGTGCTATGAATTTTGGAAGCATACAGGTTGAAGTAAAATCCTTAGATAGACTTATGAAATCGGATGTTTCCCTAAAAAATTTTTCTCTATTAAAATTTTTAATGGCTGAAGTGCCCAATTTCCTGTCTATTTGAGTACCAACACATGGAAGAGATAAGACTTTGCCAATAATTTCAGGAGTCACATAAAATTTATAATTTTGCATCACCAAAGTAAAACTATCATCTGTAATATTATCAATAGAGAGATAGAATCCACGTACCAATTCTGGATAGAACACATCAAGAGTGTAGGTGAGAAAGGGTTTCCATTTTAGATCTTCCATCCATTTGGCCAAGTATGGAATGAATTTCTCCACTGCTGCCCAATCAATTATTTTAGGAGGGAGAATCATTTCTTTCAAACTTTTGTTTTACTTTGATTTCTTCCTTTTTGCTCTTGGAGAATCAATTTTTAAAGAAGATTTTTTTTGAACCGCTCGGTGTGGTAGACGTTAGACGTTGTTCCATGATAACCTAAGGTGAGACTTTTTTTTATGGATGTCACTTGGCTGTTGTCTTTACTCTCACCATTTTGGTGAAAGGAGTAAGAGTGATTTCTTAGTTAGGATTTCAAAATAAAAGAAAAGAGGAAATCTTTGGGAAGAGGGTGAAGAAGAAGAAGGAGGTGCTGATGACAAAAGGGGTGACGGTTTTTGAGAGTGTGAGAGAATGAAAGATATTTAAATGAAAAAGATATATGAAGAGTTTTTACATTTAATAAAAAGCTGTTGTGATAAGACACAACTTTTTTGAAAAGATATTTGCCTTCCCAAAGAGCTAATTGACACTCTTTGAAATTGAACCAAATTCAATTTCCATGAAATAAGAAAATTATACACTGTGTAAAGAAGGCAAACTGATTTTCAGGCGGGAAGAAGAAAGTGAGTCAAATACCCATTTTAACCTTGTCAGTTGTAAAACAACAAAAATAAAATTATGATAATTTTAACTTTTTAACCAAAAGAGCGAACCGATCAAACAAGCAAGATATTATTTTGACATGCAGTCAAATACGGTTAATTAATATTAGAATTCATACTAAAGCACAATAGCAAATGATTTAGCATAGAATTTATGAATTTTCTACTTAATACTAGAACACATAATAAAATGCATAAGAAAATCACTAATATTCTAGTTAATAAAAAAAAATTGTTACCTCGCTAGATTACTTACTCATCAACAGTACCCATTCCCAGTTTTCTTCTAATTTGACGAAATTGGTCTTCCTTTAAAGGTTTTATGAAAATATCAGCTAGTTATTATTCTGTTGGAATAAATTCTAGCATAATATCACTATGTTGAACATGATCTTTTATGAAGTGGTGTCTGATTTCTATATGCTTGGTTCTGGAATGCAGAATAGGATTTTTAGTTAAGTTTATTGCACTAGTGTTGTCATAAAAAATTGGAACTTGATCAAACTCAATTCCATAATCCCTTAGTTGGTTTCTTATCCATAAAACTTATACAGCACTTGTTTTACCTGCAATATATTTTGCTTCTACTGTAGATAAAGCCATTGAATTTTATTTTTTATTGGACCATGTAATTAGAGAATGTCCAAGAAAATGACAAGCACCAGAAGTGCTTTTTTTTATTAATCCTTCATCCAGCATAATCTGCATCAGAATATCCTATTAGATGAAGAGAATTACTTTTTGGATACCATAACCCTAGTTCTGGAGTTTCCATTAAATATCTTAGTATTCTTTTTAGTGCAGATTGATGTGACTCTTTTGGAGAAGATTGGAACCTTACACACAGATACACGCTGAAATGTATATATGTTTTACTTGCTATTAAGTATATCAGAGATCTGATCATATCTCTATAATTCTTTTTATCCATATTCTTGCCTTTTCATTTTTTTTCAGTTTGATTGAAGGGCTCATAGGAGTACTTGCTAATTTTGCATCCATCATCTTTAATTTCTTAATCAACTTCTTTGTGTATTTAGTTTGACTAATAAAAATTCCATTATTACATTGCTTAATTTGTAGACCCAAGAAAAATGTGATCAAACTCATTTCAAATTTCTGCTTCATAATAGATTCAAACTCTTTGCATATAGAAATATTAGTTGAACCAAAGACAATATCATCAACATAAATTTGTATAATTAAAATATGAGATGAATGATGTTTTGTAAAAAGAGTATTATCAACATTTCCTCTATTAAAACCATGAGCAAGAAAAAAATAACTTAATCTTTCATACCAAGCTCTTGGAGCTTGTTTCAACCCATCTTTTTGAGTTTATAAACATAATTTGAATTTCTTGACTTTCAAAACGAGGAGGTTGTTGCAAGGACCCAAAGTGTGTGTGTGTGTGTGTGTGTGTGTGTGTGTGTGTGTGTGTGTGTGTGTGTGTGTGTGTGTGTGTATTGATTGAACAAAAATTTAATATTAATGATGAAACTCTAATCTTATTTGAATGATAGAAGTTTTCGTATATGTGTATAATAACAATATATATGAACAGTAGCGTATACATGAATAGTAATGTATATGTGAACAGTAAATGACATAAGCATGACTAGATATAACATAAGTTAGGGATTAAATTGATAATAGAAATGAGGATGCAAGTGATTTGGTGATTAGGAATTATTTATAAAAGAGGGATAAATGGTTATTTCACATTAGATAGAGTTTGATTATATGGCTAATTAAGGGGAAAAGTAAAAGTAAAAGTTTTGAGGTAGAAGTGTGAAATGTGAAGAGTGAGGAACACAAGTGAAATTTTGTAAGATTTTTTTGAGCAGCCAATGGAGAAGGGACACTAATGTTTCTAAAAAATTTTATAGGATAAGATGAAAGATGGGAAGATGGATGCTTGGCCGGCCATACTTGGCTTAAAACGAAAGAAAGTTTTGCTTATCTTTCCTTTGTTTCTTCTTTTCTCCTCAAGCCTACGTAAATGATGCTCTAAGTAGGGAGAAACTGTAGATGGTAGAGAGAGAGAGAGATGGGTTTTATAGCAACCTAGGACTAAGACCAAGAAGAGAGGAAGAGCAAGAGAGATAAGAAGGAAGAGCTTGAAGAAGTTAAAGCTTAAAAGAGGTATGGGAACTCCTCATGTTTATTGTGTGTATTTTCTATGTACAGGATGTTATTAATGGGATAAATGATGTTATAACATGTTATTTCCATGAAAAATCGAGGATAGATATGATTGAAAATCGAAAATAGGAAGTTCTTTTGGAGTTGGTGAAAACTGTCTTAGAGTTCACATGATCAGTCTAGATATATTGATGATATCTTGAGCTAAAGAAATAAAAAATGAGAAATTCTAATTGTAAGTGAAAATATACTTATATATCTTCATTTTATATGAAGAACTTAACATCTGAATCGATTTTCATGATAGAGAAAAATAGGCTTAAATCCGGGCTATGACTGCTGCCCTATCATTAGGAGCAGTTTGGGATTTTTAGTGAATATCTAGAGATTTGCAGGTCAAATTGAGTTTATTTTTGATGTTTTGGAAACAAGAAATATAGGGATACAACTTTGTAGAAGGCCCCTTTGGCTAAAAATGATGTTTAATGGGTCAAAAATGGCATAGAAAGCAAGACTATAATGTTGTCTTTACGCATAATTGACCTCAAGGTTACCAAGATTTAGTTAGTAATCGTAAGGTAGGCCAATTTTTATTCTAGAACTGAGATCAACCCTACCTCATGGTTGCTAGAATATTGGTAGTAATCGTGATCCATTCTCGTGACCTAAGGTTATGGTTACTAGCTTATCAGTAATGACCGTGAGATAGGTTAGCCTTTAGTTCAGAATCTGAGCATGACCTAAGGTCACGTTACCATGAATTAGGTAATGACTGTGACCCTTATTTCATACATAAGGTCACAGTTACTAGGTTTTGGTAGTAACCATGACCCTCCTTCGAATTTTAAAACTTTAAATTCTAAGACTTCATATGAGGCCTAAAGCTACTTAAGCTCTTTCTAAGCCTTGTAAATTATCCTGAATGTATAGATATAATAATGTATAACTTTCACTATATAAATTGTATAAGAAATACAAAGGCAATGTTATAGTATCTAATAATTGTATGTGTTACTCGAATGTGAATTTATAAATGCAGTATAATTATACGCTAGTGATTGTCGTATACATTATGATAGTTGAGAACTATATTATATTATATTATATTATATTATATTATATTATATTATATTATATTATATTATATTATATTATATTATATTATATTATATTATATTATATTATATTATATTATATTATATTATATTATATTATATTATATTATATTATATTATATTATATTATATTATATTATATTATATTATATTATATTATATTATATTATATTATATTATATTAATCTACTTTATAATGGAATGCATTAGTATGAACTAATAATATATGAATATAATTATTTACCTGCACATAGAACTTGATGGTGGATAGATAGGCATACCTATAGGATTACAGTCGCAGTTGCTACAGTTGATCCTATTTGGGTCTATTATTGTCCCGTGTGGGACCACAGGCTTGACTTTGTTTGGGTCTACAGATTTGATACCTTCGTGTATCAACAAGAATAATACCTTCGGGTATTTATATATTTAATACCTATGGGTATTCACAACACCCGTTATCCACACCCACAGGACTTTAGCAAGTATTTCATAGTATTAAATCAGCAGTATATGTATAATAATGGTAAGGACTTGATTGTTCATTACACATGATTGTTACAAGATTAAATATGATATGTGGATTTATATTGTAACACTTGCATGTTGATTACAATATCTTGATATTAGTGTTGTTTATCGTGTTCTTGGGAACAATCACTATGAGTGGTTATTCATTTACTTATTATTCTCAACTAAACTTTATAGCTTAGCACAGGTATTTATCCATTTAGGTTCAAGGTAGGTCGTTGCTTCAGGGACAAAGCCAACACTAGAAAGGAAGAGAAAGTTATGATGTATGAATTGTACTATTATTTTCCCTTTTGATTTGTGTAAATGTTATAAAAGCAATGCAATGAACATGTTCTATAATTATTAACTCAAAATATAATTATAATGTAACAAAGTCTAGATGTATATAACTTATTCTAGTGCATAAATTAGATGGTTAAAATATAGTAAAGTAAATGACAGGCGAGTATATTACTAACATTATATGTATTACTTGTTAAAAATATTTAAATAAGTAACAAGAATCCAGATAGACTAGTGTGGTCGTTATAGTTGTGCTACATACATTTCCTCATTTAAAATTCCATTTAGAGAAGCACTTTTTACATCCATTTGAAAAATTTTAAAATTTTTAAAGCATGTATATGCACATAAAATTCTAATTGCTTCTAATCTAGCTACTGGTGCAAAGGTTTCATCAAAATCGATACCTTCCTTCTGATTGTAGCCTTGAGCAACTAGTTTTGCTTTATTCCTCACTAAATTACCTTGTTCATCAAGTTTATTTCTAAACACCCATTTAGTACCAATAATAGAACAATTTAAATATTTAGGAATTAGATTCCAAACTTTATTTCTCTCAAATTGATTCAATTTTCTTACATTGTAAGAATCCAATTTTCATCATTTTGAGCATCTATAAAATTTTTGGGTTCTAGTTGAGAAACAAAAGCTAAATTACCACAAAATTATTTTATTGTTGTTCTGGTCATCATTCTTTGTGATGGTTATGTCAATAAATTCTCCTTTGGGTGATATCTGTGAAATTTTCAATCTCTTGGTAGTTTTACTAGTTATTCTATAATTTGTTGTTCTCTAAATTTTTTGTAGATTATTTTTTTTGGTTTTTTGGAGATTGATCTGGTAACCTATCCACTGACTGATTTGCTTCTTGATTTCCATATCTATCATCCTGATTTGCTTGTTAATCTGGTGACCTTTCTATCTGATTATTTTTATCATTCTTTTTGCATGAATTACTTCTTTCTATATCTGTATCATCATCAGAATAACTTTGTTCTCCAGAGTTCACGTTAGTAGAATCAAATTTAAAATTTATAGATTCTTCTACTACTAAGATTCTTCTATTAAAACTCTATAAGCTTTACTGTTTAATAAATAACTAAGAAAAATACCTTCATCAGACTTTGCATCAAATTTACGTAAATTATTTTTGTTAATTGAAAATGAAATACGTACAGCCAAAAGGTTAAAAATAGTTGATGTTGGGTTTTCTATCCTTCCAGAGCTCATATAGCATCTTGTTCAGAACTGATCTAACCAGTATTCTATTCAGAATATAACAAGCAGCATTTACTACTTCTGACGAGATGTACTTTGGTAGATCATTTTCATTCATCATCATTCTGGCCATCTCCTGAAGAGTTATGTTCTTCCTCTCTACTACACCATTTTGTTGAGGTGTTATAAGAGTTGAAAAACCATGATGAATTCTAGATCTGCTATAATACTGCTCAAAAATTTTATTTTCAAATTCTCCTCCATGATCACTTCTTATACTTGATATCATGTACCTTTTCTCATTTTGCATCTTCCTGCTTAATTTTTCAAAAGCTTTGAATGCTTTACTTTTATCAGCAAGAAATAGAGTCTAAATGAATCTTTTATAATCATACACTATTACAAATACATAAGCATTTCCACCAATACTTGTAGGACTAATGGGTCCAAAAAAATATAAGTGAAGAAGCTCCAATGCTTTCTAGGATGAGATTTCACCTTTCAATTTGTTTGATGTTTTGGTCTGTTTTCTAAGTTGGCATGCCTTACAAAAATAATCTCTTTCAAAATTAATTTTTGGCATTCCTTTAGCAAGATTTTTCCTAGCAAGCTTCTCCATTGTATGCATGCTTGCATTTCAAAGTTTCTTATGCGAAAGTGTACTCAGATTTTCTCGTGTTATCAAGCATTTCATATCAATTTTCTGTAGCTCATCCATATTGACTTGAAAAATATTTCCTGATCTATGTCCAGTCAGAACTGTTTCATCTGTTTCAAATTCTTCTACTCTACAGTGAACTATTTTAAAAATCACTCTATTGTTTCTGTCACATATTTGATTGATGCTCAACAAGTTTAACTTCATTCCATTAACAACTGAAACATCTTTTATTTTTGGATCTGAACCTATTATCCCGATTCCATTTATTTTTCCTTTTCTGTTAACACCAAAGCTAACTTTTCCACCATCTTTCATGGATAATTTTAAAAATATTGATTTTTTCCTATCATATGCCTAGAGAATCCACTGTCTAAACACAATTTATCTAATTTAGAGCTTCTGGGGCAAATCTGCAAGAGAATTATACAGTTTTAGGTACCCATTTTTTCTTAGGTTCTTAGGGGTCAGTTACAGCATGCATACTATTTTTCACAATCATTTTTGTTTTTCATTACTAACATTTTTCTTATAATAACATAATTTAGACACATGTCCTTTTCTGTTGTAATAAAAGCAAGCTACATAATTTCTATAGTAAGAATTAACATAATAAACATTTTTATAGTCCTTTTTTCGATTGTTATTCTTTTTAAATTTATCATAAATTTTTGATGTATTTGCATGCAATTTGTTATTTTCTTTTCCATTACATTCACAAATTTTCTTACCTTTATCATCACATTTTTCTTGTAATGTAGCAAATTTCTTTTCCAGATTTGAATATTCATTTTTTGCATTAATTTCTCTATGTTTCACCACTTCTAAATTTTCTTTTAAAATATCGTGCTCTTTCCTTAATGTAATATGATTTATTTTTACCATACGATATTTACGATGTACTTCAAAAAAATAAGCATATTTTCAATTTCATTTCCAATTGCATTAGAATTAGATCCAGAATCAAAACACGTTACCTCATCTGGTTCATCTTCGTTGTCTGTTTGACATATGATATGTTAAGCAGAGCAATGATTTTTCTAATCTATTTTAACATTTTGTTCTTTATAATCAGAAATCACCATAAGACCAGCTTTTTTTGAATCTCCTTCTGGTTCCTCAACACTGATGCTAAAGTCTTCACTATTGCTCTAAATTGCTTTTATAGCCTTCTTCTTGTATCTTTTCTCATTTTTCTTCAGATTTGGATATTTTGATTTGATATGTCCAGAGTTTTTGCATTTATAACACATTATTTCTCCAAAATATTTAGAGGGATTTTCCAATCTTTGTTGTGTGTATATTTGCTGTTGCCGTTTGTTGAATTTCTTACCTCTTTTGTATAGCTTATTGAATTTCTTTATGATAAGTGCCATCTCATTGTCTCCAATTGAATAGTCACTTCCATATTCAGTTTTGAGAGCAGTTGCCTTTAATTTTCTTTCCTTTTCTTTCTCAGCATCTTGTGAATTAATATATAACTCATAAGAAATAAGAGAGCCACAAACAATATCAAAATTAAAAGATTTAAGATCTTTATGTAATAAAATTAAAGCTTTAGCCTCCCACCTTGGAGTGAGACCTCTAACTAATTTTACAATTTTATCTTCTTCATCTAATTTCTTACATAAAGCTTTAATTTCATTAGTTAAATTGATGGACATGATTACCTTAGAGAACATTTCTTCTGGTTTCATTTTGAAGGTTTCATAATCCACCATAAGAATATGCAATCTAGATCCTTTAACTTGATAAGTTCCTTTGGATATTGTATCTAGCTTGTCCCATATTTCCTTTGCTATTTCATAACTAGAAACTCGATTAAATGCATTGGTGTGCAATGAGCAAAAAAAAAAAAATAGCTCATAGCCTTTGAATTTAATTGCATGTTTTTCTTCTCTTCTTCTATGAGCTTTTTTTCTGGTCTTTAGAACTATAACACTTTGATTTCTAGTTTGTATGATCATTTTGGTTGGTGATGGCTGAAATCCATCTTCTATGATACCCTAACAATCCATATCTTATGATTGTATGAAGTGCCTTATAACGACTTTCCAAAATGGATAGTTGTCATCACTGAACATAGGTGGTTTATGAACAGAGTGACCTTCTTTGAATGAAGTAGCAACAGGATGATTTTCAAAACTAGATGCCATGTTACGAATCACTCAAAGCTGCCAAACCTTAGAAGAATAAGAACCGCTCTGATACCAATTATTGGTCCTAAAGACACTCAAAAGGAGGGTGAATTGGGTGTCTTTCAATTTTTCAAAATAAGTTCTGGTGAAGTAGATGAAGGATATTTATGTGAAGTAGATCTGGTTAGTGTGAAAAATGTAATGAGTAGCAAAGATTAATTTTTCAAAACCTTTCTCAAAGTAAACTCAGCTTGCAGAAATCAAAATATGAGTAAAATAAATATTTAACAGAAGCATATTTTTAAAATAATTTTTCTCAACAAAACAGTTTTTTTGTTAAAAAATAATTTTAGAAGCAGAATAGAGAAGAGGCGAGAAGTAGAGATAGAGTACCATAAAAATTTATCATGGTTCATCCTCTACGCTTAGGTCCAATATACAATTTTAGTATATTCTACCCATAACTTTTTTCCAAGAAAAAGATGAGAAAACTTACTAGAATTTCTAAGGTTCTAGCCAACCCTTTCTCACAACCTATCATAACTATTCTTCATAAAAGGATTACAATAGAAATAATATAATTTAGTTGAGGAGGATGATAATGTATCAAGTACCGGATGTGGAACATTGATTAGAAAAAGTGTAAGCTTTGTATCTCAAGAGATAAAATAATTTTCCAACTTATCTAACCTCTAAGGACTCAAAAATAACTTGTACTTATAGTAAAAAATCAATTATAACCGTTAGAAATAAAAAAACAGTCGTTAGAGTGAAGATAGACTGCTAAAAAATAGAAACTAGCTATTATTTTATCTTTTAATGAAAAATAGAATTAGAAGTTCTATTGAACTTCTTTGGTGCATTAAAACAGAAATATGTTTTCTGGAATCCATTTTGGTAAACTCTTCTAGTGACTTTCTAAAAGAAATTTTTGACTTAATTAATTGAAAACCAGTTATAATGCTTTAGAAAAGTTTTATAATGTATTATTATGAATATGAAGCTTCTTAAAAGATTTTACATAAATAGTACCCTTATTTCTTAAATTTTTCATAGAGTAGAAAAGCTTGAAGTTCCTTCATGCATTAGGCTTGAAATAACTAGAATTGTCTTTCATACTTATTAGAGATGATCTAGAACAAAAAAATTTAAATAGAGTTTTGACAAAGTTTATTCAAGGTTTGATTATCATCAAAACTAAAATATGACCTTGAGCCAACATACATGCAATCAGTCTTAAGCTGTCATTGCTCTTTTGGTAATCTTGTACTCTTTTAAAAGCTCCCCTTAACCTTAACTTGTTAATTATGTTAGGCGATTAAAAATTCCATGATGGTCTGTTTAATGTTAAATTTAAAGCTGGAAAAAAGGTAAATTGTGTTCAACTTGGTTCATAAGTGTTGTTGGTTGGTAGTAGCTTCATCTTATATGGTAGTAGCTTCATCTTTTATGTGAATAGTTTTAACATTTTTTATTCAACGTGATTTCATTAAAGGCCTTATCTATGCATTCATTTGTTGAGTGAATAAACTGCACAAATGGACCGGACTGGTAATGAGTTTCTCTTTAAAATTAGGAGTGGGTTGAGTTGAACATGATCATCGAGGAAAAAACAAATTATTTGGTGCTTCACAAGGTTTAATGATTAAAATGAGATGTACTTAGCAATTAGTGTGGTGATGATAGTTTTCAACTTGGGAAAGCAAACCAGATGAAATTTGTGTACTTGATTGATAGCAAAATAATCAGGAGCAATTTTTAACCGAATTAAAGAAACAAAACACAGATCTATCCTCTACAGTGGGTCTTGTACCGAATAGAAAAAGGCTAGAAATTGGTATAATTTCAAGTCGGTTTCCATCCCATGCTGAAGCCCACCAATCGGATACCGACATTTAATCTAGCCAATTTTCATCACCCTAGCCAATCAATGAGGTGGGTCCCATAATGTCAAATACTGGTAGGTGTTTATGGAGGTTTCCAACACCCCATATTATTGTAGTACCTTTTTTTCGATTTTCTTTTTAAAAATAACCCCTGATTTATGAAAACTCCACCAATAATCACATGATATATGTTTAACAATAATAGGTGACAATGAAGTTTTCCATACATAAGACCATCAAAGTATGTGACGTTAAAGTTCACCTTAGACAAAATATTGTTCAAAATCAAAATTAGATAATTGTTAAGCTTAAGTATCGGTAGTACAAAATGGTTGATAAACATATTGGTTAAAAAGAACTTAAATTCCTTAATGGCTTACTACTTGTCCCAACTGGATGTATAGCTAACTTCATTGTTGCAGCACCAACAATAATTCTTTTAATTGTCTTCCTTAACCTCACTACATTGCCTTTAATTTTCTCTTTAGCTCTAGTTGTTGTGCTAGCATCCTTATTAACATTTTCTACCACACCATTTCGTTATGATGGTTGAGTCCATCCTAACTATAAAATTCTAATAAATTAAAGTTCAAGTAGAATCATTTGTATATGTGCACAAAAAAATAAGATACATTTATCTATACATCATAAGTTTGACTGAATTTCAAGCAACATAACTTTAAGTGGGATTACGACAATAACATCTTTAATATTTATAGTTGAACTTGATTTAGCATGTTAAGTAGAATCATGGAGTCTAAGGTTGTCACTAGCCATATGTAGACACTAGATTTGGTTCCTTTATTCACATAAAGTAAGTGATGTTGTAGTTTTTTAAAAGAATAGAGAGGATTAAAGAGTTAGAAGATATAAAAAAAAAGATTGAAGGATTAAAAGGAAATCTTGATGATTAAAATGGAATTTTATTTTAAGGATTGAAACAAAATTTTATTTTGAAGGATTAAAACATAATTTTATTTTGGAAAATCAAAAAGGAAATTTGAATGTATTAAAATGAAGTTTTAAAACTTTAAAAAATAATTAAACGATCAAAAATGAAATTTGGGCCTATTAAAGTTTCCATGGCCGATAATATTTTTCAATGAGTGTTGAACCCCTTGGCTTTTTCTATAAATAGTTATTAATTTGATTATAAAGGGATTAAAATTTTTAGTTTTTTTGTCTCTCCAAATAACCCAAAAATTTTTAAAAAAGCCAGATACAAAATTTTTTAAAAAAATTCATCATTTGTTCCTTGAATCTTGAAGCTTTTTGGACTCTTGAAATTATTTCTCAATATTTGAAAGCAAAATCTAAAGGTGAATCATATGACCCCTTTCTCCAGAACTCTAAAGGGCTTGATTCACCCATTCACTTGTTAAATGTGGTGAATCAACCTTCTATTTCTTTATTTGATGTTTTAATTATTTTTATATGTGTTTTTTGCTTTTAATTCTTTAATATTCATTTTTCAATGTATATTATGAAACCCAATTTAAATACGTATGTGTAAGCCCCAACTTTTACCCTATTAGAAAAATGCATGATTAGGTGATATCATAATTGATTAATGTTTAATTAAATCAGTGAAATTTAGATTCGGATCATAAAAGGGTACATTGGTAAATTTATGCTATACTATTTATATGTGGATTATAAAGCATGCTATTATTAATGGTACAATTAAAAGAGGAAATATAATTTTGGGGAAATTTTGAAAGAAAGAAAGAGTGTGGAAGATTTTAAAAGAGAAAGAAATGAAAGGAAGTTAAGTGGAAATTTCATTTCCACTTAGTCTTCTAGAGTTTTACATGTAGGAGAGAGAAGAGCATATATTGGATCTTAGAGAGGTGTGGCCAGCAACACCAAAGGGAAATCTCAAATTTTCTTTCTTCCTCTCTCTCTCTCTCTCTCTCTCTCTCTCTCTTACATTATACATTATTCTCTCTCATTACCTCTCTCAAAATTTTTGCTGTAATATTGTTGTTAAAGGAGTTTGAAGTTGGATTTGTATAAGCTAACGCATTTTTCTTTCCATCTACATTATCATATTCTTCTTGAAGGTAAAGGATTTGATTAAGGATAATTTTTGGATATTTATGAATGCATATTCTATGTAGAAATAGAAGGGAATAAGAAGAACAAAGGTAAAGAAGTGTTGAAAGATTGAAGGTGGCATATTATGGATTTCAGATAGGGTATGGGAACTATGAAAATTTCTTGCTTTGCATGTGTGATTATATGTGTGAATTCATAATAATTGTGTTGTATTGTTGGTTGGATTGTTGGAGATTATGATTATGTTAATGGAATTAAAGGTTGATGAAAAAAAGAAAGTTAATTGTAGAAATCTATGTTAGTTCACTAGGAACCGGTTACTATTTTTAGAGCATATTTCAAGTTATACACTCTAAATTGGGTATTTTCAATTGGTGATTACACCTAAGATATGGCCCTGTAATTTTGTATAAGAAATCTAAGTTTGATTCTGCTTTTAATGATTTTTAATTTTAACTCGAAGTTAAATACGAGCTGTTGCCTAGTTACAATGAGCATATTGTAGTATTTTGGACATAACTCTCGGTACAGAGGTCCAAATGCTATGAGATAAAATTATGGGTAAACTAGACATATAGAAGCACAAATTTTCTAAAAATGTTTGCATAATTCTACATCTATTTTATTCCATGAATTTTCAAAATAGTAACAAATTTGGTTTTGAAAATGACAGCTACTGTCTAGTCTCAGTGAATAGGTTATAGTATTTTAGACATAACTCTTGAGGTCTAAATGCTATGATACAAAATTTTGGGTAAACTAGACATATAGAGCACAATTTTCATGAAGAAATGCTAAGAATTTTCGGCACCTATTTTATTCTAAGAATTTTCAAATTAGTAACACAAACTGATTTCGAAAAAAATGTAATCATGATATTTGTAAAGATTGGGTCATAACTCTTATTATATATATCCAAATTGAATGGTATTTGAAGCATGGAAAACTAAAGACATAAACCATTATTGATTTAGAAGTCATATTGGGCTAGTTTAGCTATTTGGTGTGATAAAATAGAGATGTAAAATAAAGATCAGAGCCTGCTTGCACTATTTGAACATATATATATATATATATATATATATATATATATATATATATATATATATATATATATATATATATATATATATATATATATATATATATATATATATATATATATATATATATGAGTTTGAGATTTTAGGATGGAAAGTCCAAGAACTTGAGATTATTTAACAATGAAGAGTTAGCACATAACATAGTATAAATACATGGATATATGATGACACTAAATCGTAAAGTTATGTATGATCATGAAGAAACATGTTATATGGCAAACATATGAACAAGTATGTTGTTTATTGTTCATTTGAAATGACATGAATATGCCTACATGTTTATGCCTATATGTTATCATGTCAAAATATATGGTTATAGTGTTATAAATTTATAGTTACATGAATTGTTATTTGAGATTGAATACACACACACACACACACACACCAGTGATTGTATATGTGCAAGATTGTATAGTAAAAGCACAAGCATGATACTTGAAATGTATATGAACATTATTAATGCCTGCAAATAGACTTCAATTGTGGATAGATAGGCATGCCTATGGGGATTAAGTTGCAGCTGCTATAGTTTGATCCCATTTAGGTTTATAGTCTATCCTCATTTGAGACTATAGTTCAACCCCATTTGGGTCCATAGATTCGATATCTTTGGATATCCATAGAACTTAATACCTATGAGTATTTACATGTTCGATACCTATGGGTATCCATAGTTCCCATTATCCACTTCCACAACTTAGGAAGGCTAATTACAATACATGTATCGAAAGCATAAATACTCGAATGTTACCAATGAATCATAAGATTACTCTATATTGATATAAATGATAATTTCTATTTTATCTCTTGGATTATATACTTTTTTATATTGTTATTACTATCGAATCATATGTTATAATTGTGATGCATGATGAGTGCTTATTGACGATCGTTGTGAGTGGTCATCCATCATGATTTGTTCCCTACTAAGCTATATAGCTTAGGATGGGTTGTTTATCCATCACTACAAGAAAATAGCAAATTAGTGATGACAATTTTCATCGCTATTTGAAGAAATTCCGTCACTAATTAATTTTAGCGAGTAAACGGCTATTAGTCGCTAGTAAATTTAGCAACTAAAATAGAAAACAGTCACTAATAATAGCGATGAAAATTCCATCACTACGGTAATTAATCCCTTAAATCAGCCATCTTTATTGTAAGAAAATATTTGCAATGACATTTTGCCATCGTTATTTATAGTTACTAAGAATTTGGTTATTTTTACGACAGTTTCGATGTAATATTTTTTCGTTGCTAAAAGTTTGCAACTAAAAATACTATCGCTATTTCTATTCGCTAAGAACTTAATACAAATGAATTCTAATAAGAAAGTTTTGACAAAAGCTACATTATCAAAAGGAAATTCATTATCATCAGGAAAATATCAACATAATCCTCCACTTACACCTCCTGTTAGAACTGTTACTCCAAGATTTAGACCCTTTCTTCCTCCATCTTCTCCATCTTTAAGACCACATACCTTTACACCTTTTACACCTCCTAGACTATATTAAATAGCACTTGCTTCACCTTCTTCTCCTACTATATACGCTCCTTCTCCTTCGATAACAAAAATATCTTCTCCTTATTTTTTAAATGAGAAAAAATTAGTTATTAAAGTCACTACAAGAAAATTGCAGAATAGTGACAAAATTTAGCGAGTACATGAAAAATCGTTGCTAAATCACTGATATAGCGATATAATTGCGACGACAAATGAATTTTGTCACAAATGTTGGTGGGGATGCAAATGAACATATATTTTGCAACAATTTAGCGAGAACATCGACAATTTGTTGCAAATTTTGGCGCCTAAATTTTGGAGCAAAATTTAGCAAGAATTTGGCGAGCACAACAGTCAAGCAAATTGATTAATTTAGCATGGAACAACAATTCCATGCTAATTAGCAAGAAATTTTATCCTCGCTAATTTAGCGAGAACAATTTTCCTCCCTAATGCTTAATTCATGTGGCATGTTAGGTAATTAGCGAAAAAAATATCCCTTGCTAATTCTTGGTTAGGTTGGCATGTTACATGTGAATAGATTAGTGAAGTAATTAGCGAGGATATAAGTTCTCGCCAATTTAGCTACGACTAAGGTTCTCGCTAATTAGCGAGAAAAAATGTCCTCGCTAATGCATGATTAGGTTGGCATGTTACATGTGAATAGATTAGTGAGAACTTTTTTTCTATCTAATTTAGCGAGGACAATAATTCTCGCTAATTAGCGAGAACTTTTTTTAATTGAATTTGTTCCTAGTATTTCTGCAGATCATTTTTCGATTATATAATATTTCAAATAATGGGTAGAAAACAAAAAAGACAAAAACTTTTAGAAGGTTATCAAAAGATTTATAATGTTAAAAGAAAAATTGTAGAATCTAGGAATCATATTGGTAACTTAAAAATCCATCTTATAGTTTATCATTATTTATTTCATAAAATTAACATGTATGAATATAGAGATTTTCAAATTAATATAATATTAGTTAATTTAATGATAGAATTTTTTGATAAAATTTTAAATACTTATGGATAATATTAAATAGAAATTTAAAAGATTACGTAATGAAATAAGAAGACTACAATTAGAAATAAAAGAAATAAATTCTATAATAGAATTAATAACTGAAATATATCAATTTCCTGAGAGATATGCTCCAGTGTTATATTATAATCAACAAATATATAATAGCAATTATGAAATAAAAAGGTTAGAAAATGTATTAAAATTGATATCTTTAGGTTAATAATATGGAAAATATTAAAAAGAACTTAAAAATATATAGATAGGTTAATAAATGAGTTATAAGAAAAAATAAAAATTCTTGAACCTGGATTAAAAGAATTAGAAGAAAATATAGTAAAAATAGAAAGTTTAAATTTATTAACTTTTTCAACGTATTATACTATTGTAGAAAATATTAAATATATGATCAATAGAAACAAACATTTAATTAGGAGATTTGAAAATAATAAAAAATCAATACCTATATGTTAAATATGTTTATATATAAGATATAACTCTATCCTATTTAACTTCTTAATTTAACTTAATTAACCCCAAAATATAGGTTGACCAAATAAGGGTTGACCCAATCCTGCTTATCACAAAAAATGTAATTAAATGATTTTTTATCTTGTGTGTAAATAATTTTTGATCTTATGTGTGTGTGCATAGAGTTATGTTTTATATAAATGATAAATGCAATTAGAGTTAATGGAAATAATTGCAAATACATATTGGCATGATTAAAGTATAATGTGAAGATCTTGTTATTAATATTTTACAAAAATAAGATATAACATGCTAATGATTAGGTTTTGTAGTGCTCTCGTATTCTTTCTAAGGGGTATGAGGGTGTTATAGCATGCACCTATATTTAGTAAGCCATAGATGTAGGGATTAAATTGAAAATGATGAGAGAATTGGGGTAGAATTTAAAAACTCAAAAGAGTGCGAGAGCAAGATGGAATTTTCCTAGTGTCCTTGAGTTGACTAATAGGAAAAATCTACCTTACAAACTATAGATTTTGCTTGAATTAACGTGAGAAAAGAAGAAATTGATGCCGACCAACTCAAGGCCAAAATCTAGCCATTTTGCTCTAAATTGTTTACCCTTTTTTCTCATCAAAATACCCATATTCCAACTGCACTTTTGGAGATGAGAGAGAGTTTAGGTGATTCAAGGTAAGTTTAACCCTCTCTTTTTCATCATTTCTTGCTCAATATATTGGAAAATAAATTTGATATAGGACATAAATGTTTATATGTTCAATTCATTCAATGTAGAAAGAGAATCCAGCAAGAAGAAAGAGAAGGAGATAAAGAAGAGTTGAAGAAGAAGTGTGATCCTATTTAAAGGTATGAGAACATTTAATTTTCTCGTATGTGCTTGCTTTCATATGTTTGTTGGAAATATCATGTCAATTATGTAAATGATGTGGAGGTATTGTTGTGATGCTTAAACATGCATGAAAAAAATTAAATATAGAAAGTATAGTCAATATAGGAAAATTTTCCTTCAGGATTCATTTGACCAAATATGGTTTTTTTAAGCATAAGTTGAGTTTAGAACTTGAAATGGGATGATTGTAATTGGAGCATAAACTAGACACATATATCTAACATTTTTATACATAGCTTGAAACTTGATTCAACCCTTAAGACTATCTAAACTTAGCTTGAAACATAATACCAGCTGTTATCCTATTAATTAGGATAGTTTAGACTAATTTAGAGATAGCTTTTGCTGTAGATACCCAAATGACTCAAATTTTGATGCTATAGAAACTATAGATATAGGTAAACATTTTTATAAATGGAAACTTTGCCCAAAAATCTTGTTTGCTATGTCAAATTATGTGTGCAAAGTACACTACAAAAAAATTGGCCGTTGCTAATTGCCAAAATTTCGTCGCTAATATAATTTAGCGACTGCACGATGAACAGTCCCTAATATATTCGCGACGGATTCTTAAATCAGTCGCTAATTTAGCAACGAATTAACATTCGTTATCGCTAATTTATTTTCAAAATTAGTCGCTGGTATTATAATAATAATTTTTAGCCACTACTTTTACGTCGTTAATTCAGTCGTTAATTATTAATGTATCAATAACGACAATTTGTCACTAATAACTCCCATCTCTAAAAGTTAGTGATGAATATTAGCCGCTAATTATTTGGTAAATTCTATCTTTTACATAGTAGCGACAAACGGTTGTCATGAATCTGTCGCTAAATTATTGCATATTTTAATTTTTTATTTTGCTGTATTTTTTAATTTTCATCCTGTACACAATGATCGCTATTTATTTATTTTCATCCTGTACATAACAATGATCTCACACATACATAAATATTTATTCCAAATCAAAATATATTCCAAAATACACATATATATAGTAAAGTAATTGAAAACGTACATAATATTATCCTCAAACAATCTCTTTTAAAACAACAAAATAATAATAATAATAATAATAATAATAATAATAATAATAATAATAATAATATCGTACTAATTAGCATCAATAGTGTTATCTGCCAGAATTAAAAGCTCCATATCTTATCCATACTCCTAAAAATTTGTCAGAATGAACGATTCTCTACAAAATTGATCTTCCCAAGCCATCTTTGTTCACAATTTTCCATGAAATCCTATCATGAAAGGAACACAATTATGAGGGATTGACAAAAGAAATTTTTCAACATGCACAAGTTAATTAATGGTAGGTTCTATCCTCCTTGTTTTTGATAATGAAAATAATTTTTGACCTGTCTCTTGTCTTGTCATTTGGCATTGAATGAAAAAAGGTCAATTTTTAAAATAATAAATAGAGGGAGAGAGAGGAAATAAGGCCTTCATTGGAGCAAGGACTACAAGGTCACCTCATGCCAATACAAATTTAGAAGTTTTATAAGTTCATGAGCTAAGCAGCAATAAAAGCGAAGGATAAACATTTTTAATGCACATAGATTATATGGCGAACTAAAAATAATGGCAGTCCAATGAACGTATGTGTCTTCTGCTACTTTTCGAACTAGGACGATTTAGATTAGATTTAGGCAACCAAGACTACAAACTTTGACATAAAAGAACATGGTCAGCACCTATATATTTTTGGAGACTGAAGTTTCTAAATCAAGAAGTAAAATAACACAATGCTAATGAGATGTATGTATTGTTGAAAAGTAAACATATAAACATCTATTACAATAATTAGTCCATGACCTCAGTCATATATGGTCCATTGATTCTTCAACAGTGATGAATACGAGAAAGTTATGCTCCAAATTGCATGGGTGAAGAATTGAGAACTTAAATTTTGATTTACAATTTATTTGCCTTTCAAGTGAATTGCTAACTGACTAGATGAAAAGAAAAAGAGAAAACAGTGCCACTACGAAGAATTTGAATGTACCCTGAGCTCTTCATCTTCTTTTAGCCCCATTTCTTCATCTTTGTTTGGTCCTAATTTTTCATCTTTTTCCTTCTTCTTTACAAAGAAAAAACGATGATCCAAACGCATCGGCCAACCTATTTGGAAACAGTCAGGAGACCTGTAAAAATGCAGCAATTAATTATAACAACATATCCTCAAAGTCTTATCTTCTTGAACTCAACTGTAATGAATCAAAAATCAATCTAACCAGAAATACTCATTCAGATCATTATAGTTTCTCCATGTAGAATGGTCATCTGTCCCGCTTTTGTTTTTCTCAGTTTCCTTTAGTTTTTATTAGAAAATTAGATGCCAAAAGAAGGATCCCAAAAGTTACTATGAAATTACTAAAAGTACCTCAGATATAAACATGTATATTGGGGTAACTACATTGACAAGGAAAGAATCAAATTCTCCTCCATAAGCTGGCATTACCTTCTCGCCAGTTGTAAAATTAACTGCATGAGTTAATGTACCATGTAACTCAGATGCCATCTAAAAGTAAAACAAGAGCACATTTGATGTGTGAAAATGTAGCGAGGAACAATGCCTTATATTTGGTACAGAATCAGTACATGCATATATGTGTGCAAACATATTAGAAAATTATGTAATCAGCTTTACTCTCAAATCGAAAGTAGGCTATATTTTGGGACAAACGGACATGGAAAAGGAAAGAAAGCCTATTTTTATGGGATTGAGCAAGCAATATTTATTTTACCACGTTCAAGAATGAGACCAATCATGTAAATAATCTGGAATAAACATGCAATGCTCTAATATGTAATCAGACCTTAGGGACAATCGTTAAAAAATTGAATCAATAGAAACAGGTTTCAAACTTACGTGGTGAAAAATATAATAGAGACACTCTGGCATAGATCACAAGTTTGTAGCTTCCCCCCATATAAGAAGTTAAAGCCCTATGCATAATATTTTATATTGTTGAATTTCCTGTTTAACATGAGGCAACCTATAAATAGAATTGATAAAACAAATGCAGGAAGCCAAAACATATTAACATAAGGCATCACATAGCAATATTCAATTTGTGCGTACCAACTTTTACGCATGATTTATTATTATTAAAAAAGAAGAAGAAGAAAGAAAAGGAAAGGTAAAATATATTTTTAGAAATTAATATAATATTAAAAATCTAATATTTCATTATGTCTCATTTTATCAATTAACAATAAAAATTTGGGATGATCCTAAGAGAAAGTAGCATTAAAAAATAAATAAATAAATAAAATATTTCATTTGTTACTCCGAACTTAATTTTAGCCCTTTTAGTACTGGAAAATGCTGTAAGTTTCAATTGCCATCTCAAATTATTCGAGAGTAAAGAAGAAATATAGAATATGGAAGCCCTAAATAGGCATTTAGATTTATTAATTCTAAATTACATTTAAGCATAACTTGCAAGTAAGCCACAAAGAGAGTTCATGGACTGACAAATTACAATTGTTGCTAGAGAAATGTAGAATGAATCCAAGACACTGAAGGCCAGTCAAACATGATTAAACAATTTCAAAGTTTTCTTACAGCCATTGACACTGAAGAAATGATCTTCGTAATCTGACTCTAACCAAGGCCGGAAATAAAAAAATGCTTCATCTTTGCTGCCTGCAAATTAAATTCCAATTAGATACATTAACAAAATAGTTAAATATAATCTATATCAACTTAACAATCTATTATATAAATTAGATTTATATAATGTCTTAATATCATCTCAATTAAAGACTTTTCTATTAGAGGTACACAAACAACTCAAATAAGAAAACAAAATGCAATAAAGAAAAATTACAGAAACAGAACAGAGGCAACCTATTTTCATCAATATCATCAAATGCATTAAAAAGAACATACAAAAAGAATATCATCAAAATTTAAGATTTTGCATCAAATTTCATAAATTTAATTTCAAATTGTTAATACCGATTTGACAAATATCCTTCCTTTGGCTATCAAAGGTTTTCCCAATTATTAAGAGTTTGTACCTAAGGAAGAGACATTATGTGAACAAAAACACAAAAAATGCATGAGATGAGTTATGATCCAATTTTAACTCTTTGTATGCAGCATTTCTATTAAATTGTCAATCTCTTAAAATAAATCAAGTTCATTTAAATAAACTATCTTCAACTTTTTAAGAACCTGCAGGATTTAGACATATAAGATTAGGTAACAACTCTTTTAAAACTTTAAGAATAGAAAATTAAAACTAGGTACAATTCTTTAGCAATTCATGCTACATACAATGTTCTTTTTGAAGTCTACATCATCTACAATTCTTTAGCGATTCCACTTATTATAATTACTCTTATGAAATATAAGATATCAATAGTTCAATTAAGATTCTCATTTGGTTCCTTAAACCATTCTCAGCATTTTAAATAGTATCTTATATTATCAAGATCATATTGTTGTTAATTGACCAACCTCTTAAGTATATAAAAACATTCAGCCTTTGACATAATAATGTGTAATTGGTCAATTCCTTAATTATATTTTACTACATCTCAATTTTTACTTAAATTATAATTATAACACCAATTGCCTTAATTTAATAAGGTTTACACTTCTCAATTTAGACATATTAATTAACTTGAATAAAATCCAAATTATGTATGAAACCCCGCCACCTGAGCACTCATAACTCTTTAGTCACCAACTAAATTCTATTTTCATTCAAACATTCATTTTTTTTGCACTTAGAGAATTGACATCTATTTAAATTTCACATCTAAACTAGATAAATATGATAGAACTATTTCCACCGAAAAGGAATCCAATTTATTAAACCTTGTAATATGTATTAACACACCAAGTTAAGCTAACTTAATTCTCTTAACTTTGAATTTCATGTCTAACCCATCTTTTAAGAGCATTTAATTAATTCCTAAAGTATTAGTATCAACAAACATATAATAAGTCTATGTTCATCATATATAAAATTTGATTTTCGTGCAACTATAAAGCTAATGGTTTTGGCCAGCCTTGGCATCACATATATATGAAAAATATAACTTTTCAGCTTATAAATTAATAATAACACAAAGTCCATTCTTCGATTTGTGATTGGAAGTCTCATTATTTGTAATAATGCAACGTTTCTTCTTAATATTGATAGCCATCCTACATAAACTAAAATAACAAATTCAAACAAACATATAATTTACTGTATTATAAGTTCCATTAAACATGCTAACCAATACCACTTTGGAAGAGAACTAATTAATCCTCTATTAACCTACTAAGATCATGCTAACAATACATGCACTATGCTCTAACCCATTTAAACAAGTAACATTAGGTTTTATTGTAAAATTTACTTCATAAAACAGAAGCTAGGTACCGACAAATACCTGGCAGTAGTTTATATCAATGGCATTCTTTTTACAAGTTAGATTTAAATTGTAAACCAAATATTAAAACTCAAGAACTAAATTTTAAATCAACAAGGCTTCATCAACACATACCTTACTCCTAATCAATCATACAATAATAAATACTTAATTCAAGAAATAAAACAATATTTAGCTAAACTTTATAATTTACTTTACTAAATTTAAAGAGATAATTTTTGTAGCCAAAGACCATAAAACAATATTAAGATTCTCAAGACTTTACTTAATTTATACTAACTATAAGGTATACCTATTGGTCTTTAAATTCAAAATTAGTCATAAACATTATCACTACTTAGCCCAAAACTCAATAATTTAACATTTACTTTAGTAAAATCAACCTCAACTCAAAAATCTCAAGATAGATAAAGGTTAAATATAGGAAAAAAAATTGTTTGAACACTTATCTATTTTTGTTGCTAATTTCTCAAATCTCTATTCCACCACCTTTAATCCATTAATTTCCTTCTACTTCATTTTCTCTCATAGCCATTTCACTTTCTCCTTCTATATAAGCCATAAATTTAACATAAATCACCTAACCAAGCACATGTAAATACATACTCTGAGCAATCTTAAATAACTATTAAGTTAATATCCAATAAATTCAAGAATTCAACAAAATCTAGCTTTTTCCCAAATTCCTAAAATTCCTGACTCTAAATCTCTGCACTTATTTTTACCTTTTTTTTTATCACCAAATAGTAATTAGTGGGAGAAACAGACTTATCTAGAGCTAAAAAAAGAGAAGCAATAACTAAGGCCAAACAAAGGAGGAGAAGCAACAGGGGAGGGGAGATCGCAACCACTGCCGCGCGAAGGAAATGAAGAAAAGAGATGGCAGCATTGGCAGCCTGCGACGGTGAAGTAGGATGACATTTGAGGGGTAGCGACAGCAAGGAGGAGGGGCGATGAAGCTTGATTGAAGAAAGGGAGAGAAAGAGAGAGGAAGGAGAAAGAGGGCGATGAGGAGTTAAAGGAAGAGGAGGAACCCAATTCAGCCAAATAAAGGGAAAATGAATTAGTCTAAAATGACGTAGTTTTTGTCCAACTCTTCCTTCGGTCCCTCAACTTTAATACCCTTAACAATTAAGCCCCAAATCCTTCTTCTTTTATGCAATAAGCCCTTAATTCATCTTTAGTTCAACTTATATTAACTATTTTATTCACTTTTCGTTTAATTCTCATTATTTGTATTTATTTATTTCCAAGTCCGGACAAAATTATGGGTCAATCTAGTAATTATTCCGGTAATTTAAAGTCGGGGTGTTACACTTCCCTTATTATTATTATTATTATTATTATTATTATTATTATTATTATTATTATTATTAGCTTAATAATATTTATTTTTTTTATTTGTTACTAAATTGTACTTTAGACAAAACAAAAATTATTGTTTTACCAACCTTGAAATTATACACACTCGTATAAAATTCTCAATAAATTGGCCCTTATGAATCGATATCAGAAGTATTGTTTAAATATTAAAAGGTATTCTCAGACGGCTCAAATTTTAGAGCGTTACATATCAAATTTCCTAATTAATATTTGATCCAAATTTTGCAAAATAAAAATAAATCATAAAATTTTTTATAATTTTTTTAAATGAGATAACAAATTTTATATTACTATTTTATAAATATTTATTTTTATTAATTTTCATAATATAATTATATAATAATTATAAGAAATAGTTTATTACTATTATTATCAAAAATGTAAATTTTCTAAATAAATAACTTTAAATTTTGAGATAATTGATAAAAAATTATTATCAAATTATAATATAATTTATTAATTTTTGTTTCAAAATAAAATATCCATTTCATATGATCTATATCAAAAATACTTGAAATCAAATAAAACTATTTTTTATTTTTATTTACGACGGATTAGCGACAATATAATATTTCGCTAATATTCTTTATTGAAATCTAATAAATAAGCGACAAGTGTTTATGTCGCTAAACCGTCGCAAAAAGTGGCGTTAAATTTTTCCTCCAAAATTAGCGACTAAACTTTTCGTTGCTAAATTTTCTGAAACTAATTTTTCGAATAAAAAATTAAAAAAATTTAACGATTGTACTTTTATCGCTAATTCCATCTCAAAACATGGTGCGTATTTTGCCGCCATGTTAGGAGAAAATAAAAAATAAAATTGACAGGAACTTTATAACAAAACATGAAGTGTGGGCAGAAGTTATTAGATATTTCACTTCAGCTATAAGACAAAAAAAAAGTAACAAGAGATAAAAAAAAATAAATTAAGTTTCAAAATACGTGAATTCCAAATTAATGAGGAAATCCCATTTCAACTCTTCAAAGCCTATGAAACCATGCACTAGCTAAATAAATCCTTTAGGTGATGATAAAAGAGAACTGCCACAAAAATAATACCCTTATAGATTTTAAGCCAACGACTTTCATGCAACCTAGATTTAATTTTGATTCGATGCCACAACAAAGAAGAGCCTGCAGCAAACAACAATAAATTCTATGAAAATTAAAAAAAATAACTAAATAGTAATAAGAATGACAGCAAATGATCAATTAAATAAAAAGAGCAAGAAGGGTATTAAAGCACTTAGAAAGAAAGTAAAATAAAGTATATTTGAATTCTGTTCAACAACTGCAATTGCGAGGTTCCTTCTTTATTCTTTTATTCTCAATAAACAAACATAAAAAAAAAAAAACCAATCAAAATAGATAAATAAAATTACATCATAAATCTGATCAAAACCAAAGATAAAGGAATCCATTTCTCGATCAATCATGGCAGAAATCGAGGCTGCGAAAATGATAGGTGAATTAACCCTGGCCTCAATCACTTGTAGCCATTTGAATAAACGCATAAGTTCTAAAAAAAACAAGGAAAATCTATAAAAGGGCATAACTAGTATAAGTGCATTAACGCTTTATTTGGATGGAAGTAAATTGAATTTACTACACTAAAAGAAAATTAACAAATAGCAACGGAAATCAGCAACCGAATTTGTTGAATTTTCATTGCTAATTAAAATTAGCGATGAAAAATAGCAACGGAACATTCGGTTGCAAATTTGACAGTTGGTATTTTTTGCAACGAAATCTAAATTCAGCCAATATTTAAAACATTGCGACGAAATTATCGTCTCTATTCCGTCACTAAATTATTGTTGATTTGTTACACAAAATTTATACAAAAGCCTATATCCGCCAATTGAAATAAAAATGCACCTACAATCCAGTCAACATTGACCCCAAAAAGCATAAATTCTAGAATATGAACTGACAATTTTTCATTTCAATTTGAATTTAAAGGAGGAACATTAGCACAAATGATTTCAGATATTATAAAATTAATGATGATAAGCATTACTTTTAGTTGAATGAGGTGAATTAAACTTGTTCAATAATGGGCAACTAAGCCCGTGTACTTGAGTTTGGGTTCGTCCCTCTCATTCGATGTTTTAATCCTGATTTGATAATATTTGAGTAAAAAACTATAATATGTTATTTTTAGATTTTGAGAAATTATTAATTTCAAGATTTGAGTTCTAGCAAATAGTCTATCGTGACCGCAAAGACTAAACTACTACAAGCATTCATAGAGCAGAGGCCATGTAAAACAAAAATGTACAAGTAAATAATGCAGCACATGGTTTACAAATAGCAAATATCATATCTTAAAAAAAGTTAAAAAGTATATCTTACTTGCAAATATGTGATAGCCCAACGAAGATCACCTTGAGATATAGAGCTTAAGGTTAAAAGAGCCTACAATTCAAAAATATATGTTTTACAGCATAATTCAAACCACGGATAAGTTGGTTGTAGAAATAAGACAATCCATAAGCCATTTGAAGTCCATACCTCTGCATCCAGATTTAGGCCTTCTTCTTTGCAAATGTGCAATATGCGACTGCCCGTGATTTCTTCTGAAAGAGGCTTGAACTTGAATTTGGCACATCTTGAAGCAAGTGGTTCTATGATCCTATAGAAATAGACAATTAGTTTATGATGTCTCAACTGTATTTTGTAGAGTCCTTTTACTTGTTCAGCATTCAACAAAGTACTGCACTTGCCTAATATATTATGTTAAGAAATCCCTTAATAATTGAAAATTAATGTAGAAACTTCACATAATAATAACATTTAAATACTAAAAAAATAAAGTTCACAATTTTGTATGGCCAAAATCATATGCATACAAAGTGCTATATGAATTATAGCAAAAAAGTATTGCCATGAAGTACTGTAATCAATTAAAGAGACCAAAAACTAAAGGAAAAATGATGTGCACTAAAGTTATAAAGTTTTTATTTTTTAATGATTCAACTAATTATTCAAGTTTTTTTGTGGTGCATATATATATCAAATTAGACGACTAATTTAAATCAATTAAATTATATTCTTTTTTCTTATAATACATCTTTGAAATCGGGATTCAAACACCGACAATACAAAAGTAATTAAATTACAAGTGATTCTCAATTAAGTTATACTCAATGATCAATCCTTTCATAGATTAAATTAATAATATAATTACTTATATAAACTATAAAAATTATTATTAACGTGATATTTCATTATTAAATTATATATTTCAAACACACATATGTAAGAAGGAGAGTAGAAATTCAAATTTGAAACTTTTTAATATGTTAAAACCAACAATTATCTTGCATTATTGATTATTGACTTGGCAAACTTATAAAACTATTTTTTCTTTCTATTTGTTAAATAAAATAATTATTTTGCATTATTATTTAAAATTACAGCTAAATAAATTATCATTAAGTAAATTTGAAAGTCTTGTAGTCCGAAAAATTCGATATAAGTGTAAGTACCAAAACAACAAAGCTAACTGCCCCATAATTTTGCAAAGCCCACAAGTTAACATCAAGCCAGAGCTCATGTATTGATATATGTAACCACTCACAAACAAATAGTTGAAAATTTCCACACAGTAACCCAAAGAAGCCCTGCACGCTCCACTCTCTTTCAAACAATCTATATAAGGTCAAATCAACCAAAGTAACAAAAGCGTCTAAAACAAACCAGATTAGTCAAGGTCACATCCAAGTTTACAATTAATTTCTCAAAGCTGAAATTAATAAATAACTAATTTTCAATTAGGCATAATATTAATATTAGCCAAGCGACTAAGAACAGTCAAGGTGAATACAGCTATAAAGTCAATAAGTACCCAAAAAATTGGTGCGGTGGTTGTTTTACCAGTACCAGGTGGACCGTAGAAAAGCAAGTGTGGGAGCCTCATGGGGCAAGGTAGGTAATGTGGTGGAGGTCTCCGAGCTCATCTCTTGAGAATTAGGAGATGCAGTGATCTCCATTTGAAGCATTGCGATTGACTTGTCTAAAGAACTGGCACACCAAATTTAGAAAGGTGAACAAAATCGTTAAAAGAGAAAGACAATAAAATTCAAAGCTAAATTAGAAAGGAGAAGATAAACAAAGCTAGATTTGAATTCACTGGATCGCTTCGTGGGTTTTCAAAACTTCGCTCATTACATCTTTATCATGTGTATGCTTCTAAAACAACCCAATAGAAGAACAACAAAATCAAAATAGACGAACGAGAAGCAAAATGAATACGATTGGATTTGTTAGAGAAAGGAACCTTCGAAACAGGGGATCTTCAGAGACGACTTGCAATTCTCGTTCATCTCGAGGCTGCGCTGCAAGCTGAACGATGGGTTCAGATGGGTCCCATGCCCTGTAAATACATTCCAAAGTTTCCAATTAAGAAGCTAAATTTTGATACCAAAGAGGAAAGAAAATGCACAAAATCCACATTAAAGATTAAACAGAAAGAATAACTTGTTAGAGAAAATAATCCCAAGAGCAAAACAAAAAACGCAGATAAACAAAATCCATCTAATTGAGATTTTTGGAGTGCTCCGGCTCTTTATCACGAATAACAAACAAAGAGACAATACGCAATTTCTTTGGTCAATGACAATGGAAAGAGAAGAATGAGTCCTTGAGGCAGCCAGAAATGGTTGATTTATCTGTGGTTTCAATGAAGAAAATATTAAAACTTTGATCAAATTTACCCGCGTCAGGCAATCAAAAGTTAGGCAAAACTGAAGATGCCAATTTTGGGTCCTTTTGGTCAGAGAGTGGATGTCACGCCATAGCAATGTTATTAAAACCGGACCAGATAAAGAACTGGCGAGGTTGGAGATTTTTGGTTCGATCGGTTCAATCGGGTTCAACGGGATTTTTTTCTATTTTTAAAATATTATAAAATATTATAATTTTATAAATACTATTGTATAAAAATTAAAAAAAAATATTCATCAAACATTAATATATGTCACAAATATACTAATAATAAGTTACAAAATATAATTTTAATTTTATTATTACAAGTAATTAATTATGTATTTTTGAATATCATATATTAGAAACATAAAAATACAATCATATCATGAAAAAAATTTCTTTTTTAGATGTAGTACTAATAAAGCAAACAAAGAAAATATTAACCTTGCATATATGAGTATAATTATATTTAATTACAATAAATCCAAATAGATAATAAGTATATTAAATTATTAAGTGGGATCTTTAGAATTTAAAATACTACATTTTTCAAAGAAATAAATCATGAAAAATTCATATATATATATATATATATATATATATATATATATATGATTACAATGAACTAAATAGATAATAAGTATATTAAATTATTAAGTGATATCTTTAGACTTTAAAATACTAATTTTTTTAAATAAATAAATAATTAAAATTTAATATATATATATATATACACACATATATATTTGATTACAATGAACCAAATATATAATAAGTATATTAAATTATTAAGTGACATATTTAAAATTTAAAATACTAATTTTTTCAAATAAATAAATAATGGAATATATATATATATATGGGGGGTAAAAAATACAAAATATTCTAATTTTTTGCAATTTTTAGCCAAAAATCTGATTTTGTTCGGTTTTTCGGTTCAACCCGATTTTTTTCGGTCCAATTCGATTTTTTTACCAATTCGTTTTTCTGTAGTTGAACCAATCGATTGACCCGTCGGTTTACGATTAAACCGATTCAACCAATCGGTTCGGTCTGATTTTAATAAATATGGTTTAAGGTGCTTTTTTAAAGCCACAAAGCGAATATGACTGCCTCAAACTAGAAAAATAAAAAATAAAAAATTGAATGAGTAAAAGAAATAAATTAAACTAATCGATTGTCAGGTTTAACGAAATCGGCAGCAGACAGTTGACGTCAATGTTTACCACCTGTTGATTAATTTTTTTTATATTATAAGAAAAATCACGATTAAAGTTGTTAGATTAAAGGCGATGAACACATATTTTGTGTCAGAGAAACTAATTAGGTTGCAGAAATCACTACAAAAAAATTGCTAATTAAATTCCGTTGCTAATTACCAGAATTTCGTCGCTAAAGTAGTTTAGCGATGCCGCGACGAACAGTAACTAAAAGCTCAGTCGCGAATATATTAGCAACGGAATTCCAAATCAGTCGCTAATTTAGCGATGAAAACTTTTGTTGCTAATTTATATTCATAATTAGTCACTGAATTATAATATATTTAGTGACTATATTTTCCGTCGCTAATTTCATCGCTAATTATTATTGTATCGATAACGACAGGTTGCCACTAATAACTCCCATCACTAAATTTGTCGCTAATTATTTGTGAAATTCTTATTTTTACATATTAGCGACAATAATGTTGTCGCTAATCCGTTGCTAAATTATAGCAAAATTTAATTTTTTTTCATTATATATTAATTTTCATCCTATTCACAATAATGATCACACATATACATACATATATATAATTATTCCAAAACATAATATATTCCAAAACACGTATATAAAAGTAATTGAAATCGTACATAATGTTTGATAAAAGTAATTGAAATCGTACATAATATCAAACAATCTCTTAAAACAATACAACAAAATACTAATAATATCCTCCTAAATAACATCAACAATTATTCCTTCTCCTGCTTCTCATCTTCACTTTCAATCAATTTTCAGACTTTCCTTTGTTGCATAGATGAACTTATTTTCCCTCAAATTCACAATCTACAGAAACACCAAAACCATCAGCTAAAAGGATTGAGGTCCAAAAGGGCACCTACAACATCAAAGCGCTATCAGCACACTGTGTTTAACATTTTAAGAAAGAAACTTAGGATTATGTGTCCAACAAAACATAGGAGGCTGTATGCAAATCTATTCTGGCAATTAATAGCTAAATCTGCATAGAAAAGACCCTGCAAAAGGTTATTAAAGAGATTCTTCCAATTTGAAAAGAAAGTCTTAGATGGTAAGTTAGGAGAAAAATGAGCTACTCATGCACTCCTCAAATTAATGATTTAATTGGCATTTTAAAAGCAAACTTAGCCTTACATTTATAACACCTATTAGATTAGAAGCAACAGTCATTGCAAGCGCAAGAGCGGAATTGCCACCAATAAGCTAAAATTACATGGGAACTGCCATCATTGAGTATAAATTTAGGTGAAGATGTACAGGAGACAAAATCAGAAAAGGAAAGGAAGAAGTAAGAAGTTATCAGATACTTGTGTAAGTGCAACTCCACTTGATAAAGTAGTTGGCATACAGCAAAAAGTAGCCAATCCTATACCGAGAAAGATGAAGATTAACAAATTCTCCAAATAAGCAGTAATCGCATTCAATACATGAAAATTTTATATCAACAGTGAGCTAATTAAGGAAAAACGTATGGCTTTAGTTAAGTCAATGTACCTGTTACAAACTCGAGGCACAAGGCGAACTTGCAAAATTAGAAAAGAGAATAAAAGACTAAGTAGCAAGATTGAAGCCTAGAGAAATAAAAATAAAACTACTAAGAAAGTGTCAAAGTTACAAAACAGTACAACTGATGACCAATACATATAGTCACTTTCTGTTTTAGGAAAAACCTATGTTAAATTTCACAAAGTTATGCAACAAGCCAACAATTCCATGCTTGTAAGCTCATAGAATCATCTAAGAATCCACACCAACGTCCAAGATCCCTAAAAAATTTAATGGCTTTATAGCCTTCTAACACCTTTTGGAGAAGCTTAGTAAAATCTCAGAAAAAAATATTTTTCTCAAGCTCAATAGGTTGCTAGTTCAAGTTTAGATGCCAATAATTATTATATTTGTACTATAAGGCTCCCATGATACCAAGAACCTGGTAAAGGAGGGGGAAAAAAGTAAAAGGCAAAGAGAAGAAAGAAGATATACAGAAGAGGGCACTCTAATCAAAGACATGCAAAAACAGAATAAATCAAAGCATGCATTTTGGTTGATGTAAAGACAGACCATTAGCAAGCTTGGGCAGCAGGGCTACCTCAGAATAGCCAACCTTGTCTCCCTTCTTAATAAGCTCCACAGGGGTGATAATTTCAACAGTACCCTTGTTAATCTTGGTGGGAATATTGAGAATCTAAATTATACGAAGATCTATAAGCCTCAATGATTATGGAGAGCTTCAAATAGCAAGCATAAAGAGTAAAGTAAAAGAACTTAAATAAAAACCTGGAAGAAAGAAGTTTGGGAGGGATCGAGCCATGTGTTGCCAGGAGGAATGACAACATCAATTAGAGCAACCAAGCCAACACAAGCAGGAGCTCCAACCTATTCATTCAGAAAAGAAAATATATTAAAAATGCAAGATAAATTAAAATAATGAAGATACAATGGAATAGCAAGTCGAATCATAAAAAGATCGAAGCCAATTAGTAAAGAGATGAAACCTGGAATAATTGAATTCTTAACATTCCACCCTCAATAAATTGAATTTTTAATTAGAACAGTAATTTTTTTTATACAAAATGATATTGAAAACCTGAAAATGGAGCCAAAGACAGTATAACATACAACAACTTCTGATCATTTCTCCCCAAGTCCCAAAAACTTCAAACTAAAAGAAGCAATTGCTCCATGAAATAGTAAATAATAGTTTCAAATGTATTCTGAAAGTTTAGACCCTTCTGTTTAACTTTCTGCCATACATACTACCATAAT
Source organism: Excoecaria agallocha (assembly GCA_037975025.1). Classification (NCBI taxonomy): domain Eukaryota; kingdom Viridiplantae; phylum Streptophyta; class Magnoliopsida; order Malpighiales; family Euphorbiaceae; genus Excoecaria; species Excoecaria agallocha. The sequence continues at coordinate 92,370,292 of CM075807.1, read as the reverse complement.
TAATCACCCATAGCAAACTTAAAAAAAAACTCTAATTTAATATATAGTTTCCAAGACTCATTCAACTTTATACATCAAAAAAATCGACATATACAAAACCAAGTAAACCTGTCCAGCAAGAATCAAACCCATCATAGCAAGTGAAGTATGTACCAAATTGGATCGGTTTCCATCAAGAGGTACATATACCTATAATTTAATAGATGATTAATAGACATTTAATTGTTAATTTTATTTTTTTAAAAAAAGGAAAGAAAACCTTTTTAGGAAAAGAAAAATAACTCTCTCCCCAACCACCATTAGGTTTTTGAGAATGAAGAAGAAAATCAACTGCTCGACGAATAGCTTCACAGTTTTCAAAGTGTAGCCAGCTGCTGCTAAACCTCCTATGACGAACCATGTTCCATATATGAAGCATATTCCCCAATTCCCATACCTGTTTTCAATTTCATTATTATTTTTTATATCACACCTATGCTACATATATAAAACCATTAATAACTACCATGAACCATCAGGTTTTTGCATGTCTTCAATGAACCGTATAGCTTTTACTATGAAATTATCAATTTCTTTCTTCCTATGCCCAGGATACAACTTGCTAAATAGACTTAATGCTTCAATCGATGATGAAGTGCATTCCATATAACTGATGATTCCAAAAAATTTATGACATTTTAATTCAAATTTATAATAATTTATTCTATCACGTAAAAATTTTTCAAAGATATAATTTTATTCATAAAAAGTTGTGGTTGAATTTTAAACCAGATAAATTCAACTTCAGAAGGAAAATGGTCTAAAAGTTCATCTTACTCATGCTCAATCACAATATCTTCCATGAATTCTACAAGATTCAGCTAGTATTTTTTCAAAAACAACGAACGAAAATTTCAAAATTAGACACAAATTTTCATGAGGAGAGGAAAAATTGAAGATTTCTGATTTTAAACTTTTCTTTTTCTTTCAATTGGGTACGTACCTCCAACAGTGAATTTGCTCGTGCAGGTTTCCAAGCTGACTCCCCACCATTTTCACTTAGCAATAATAATTAATTAATGAACAACATATTAACGACATATAAATTACTATAATATATCCTATTATAGCACATCCATCACCCACCTTTTTGAACTGGCTAATGTTGTTGACTGCATATATGCAATAAGCATTTGGAATGAAACTAGAGTTAAGGTTAGCTCCAGCACTCCAATCAATACCAACAAAACTAAAACTCAGCATACTGTTGGTCACCAAATGTAATGCCACTAAAAAAAGAAATAAATAAAGAAAAAGAACTAAAATCATATTATCTATACTTTTTGTATGCAATTAGACATGTACACACAAATATTTCATGTATATTAAGACATAAGCATCCCAAGTTGAACAAATAACTGCTCTTAGCAACACAAAATGAAGCTCTACCTTCCAATGACCTTTAAGCATTTTTTCTTCCAAACTCATTTTTGTATACTTTAAAAGCTACCAAAAGGAAAATCACTAACAGGAATTTTCCTTTAAAACTAGAACACAACCAACACGTTTGAATCCAAGTGGAAAAAATAAAGAAAGAAAGAAGTAAGAACAAAATAAAGAGTGAAGATACATTTAGTTACAAAATACAATTTTTTTAAAATAAAATCAGAGGTTAGTGAAATCATCTACTCTAATAGCAGATTATGGCACATCATATGCAATTCTAGGCCCGGACTCTTTGACACCAGTAGTAAACCAAATCCTATCTTATTTCTAGCCTTCAACTGCAACACTTATAACTTTAACCCACACTATGATTCTTTTTTTTAATTAAAACATGCCCAAAAGCCACCATAAGCCGAAGAAAAAACTTTTAGCAAACCAGAATAGTAGCCAACCCAAAGAACACCAACAGCAGACCTTCCAAAAGCCAGTAGCCAAAAGCAACGAACAATAAAGCCAAACTTAAACAAAATAAAAGCACCAGGCAACAACAGAAAACCAGAGCCAGACTACTAAGAAACTATCATATATATATATATATAGAGAGAGAGAGAGAGAGAGAAGAAAAAAACACCTGAAACCAGAGAAGAGGATGGTAGCAAAAAGCATTCCAAAAAAAGAAAGCACCAAAAACCTAAGACTCAACCACCACCACAAAAAAGATTTAGATTAACAGCAAATCAAACGATTCAAATCGAAAAACTTCAGGAACCGAATGTAGGGAAGGAAATTAAATACATACCTTAAGTCGCAAAGACTCCCAAATGCGAGTGGAGCTGAACACAAATCGATGGCCAGTGAACTGCTACTGTGAAGATCAGAGGGAGAGGGCAAGGACACAATGGAGAGAAAATAGGGTCCAATAACTGGCAGAGCTTAGCATTTTTAGCAATCTTCTTTTCATCCTTGGATGCTTTTCCAGTCATTTTGATAGTTTTTTTATCAGAGAAACAAGAAACACTAACCAGAAATTAAGTAAGCTACAACAAAATTAGAGGGCCAAGACGAAGCTACATCTTGGTCAAGGCGGACAGCGCGTCATTGCAGTCTTTTTAACCCCGGCTATGCTAATTAAGTAGTATAGGAGAGAGAGAAAAGCTTTGAGGTTGTGACATTAGGGTTTCAGTAAGATTATATATGTTGCCGACCTATATCCAACGGCGGGTATTTGATTTCAGACCAGGATCTGATCTTATGGCTGTGAATTATTGGGTTCTTGGGTCTGATTAGTTATCTTGGGTTTCTTCTGTTAGATTTAAAATATGGGCTAAATTAAAAGGACAAAATAAGAATGGGCTAGAGTTATATTAAAGTTGGGGGATTTTTATAAAAATATACAAGGAAAATAATAATAATAATAATAATAATAATAATAATAATAATAATAATAATAATTACTTTATTATTATTATTAAAAATGTAAATTTTTTAAATAAATAAGTTTATATTTGGAAATAATTGATAAAGAAATCAATAGAATTTTTAATAATTTAATATTTGATTTAAATAAGTTTTTTTTCTTGTTTTATAATTTCATTTTTGTCAACAGGATTGAGGGGAGGGGATTTAAAAAAATAGTTTGATTTTTAACTGTTTTTTCTGATTTTTTTAAATACTTATGTAGTTATAAATTAAAAATTAAATATTTTTATATGATATGATATTAAATTTGTCAAAATTTAATTCAATTTATATTCAAATTCAACATGTAAAAATTTAAATATAAATTGATTCGTATGATTTTAAAAAATTGGATTAAATTAGAAAATTTATTCATTTTGACTTGTATGAGTTTAAGTCTTGGATTGAACTCTATTGTCTCTCAATGTCTTTAGGAATGTGCAAAATCCGACTCTATCCAAATAAATAGAATAATTCGATCCAAATTAGATATTCAGATAGAGTTATTATGATTATTTGGGTCAGGTAAAGTTTCATATATTTAGTGACCGATGCTGGGGAGGTGGAACGACGATGCAAGGCAGTTGGTGGTGAGAGAGAACAGCGAGAGAAACTGCAGATGAGCTGCGCCAGTGACCGGTGATGGGGAGAGCGGCGCCCCCTCCTTTACCTCACGTTCTTGCTCCACTCTCTCCATTTAGGTTCCTTTTCGGCTCTTTTCCTTTCTTTTTTTTTGTTAAAAGGTTACTTTCTTTTATAAAATTTTGTGGCCACACAAATTCTCTTGGTCCCGAAATTTTCATCTCTTTTCATCTTCTTTTTTTATATCCAATAAATATCTCACTCCAAGCTTCTAGAATCTAAAGGTCTTCCTAAATTATTATTATTATTATTATTATTATTATTATTATTATTATTATTATTATTATTATTATTTTAATAATTATTATACATTTATTTGTTTTAAATTCGTTGTCATTAGTTCTTAAATTTTTGCTTTAAATTCAAATTATCACTTTAAAATTTTAAAATTATGCAAATAAATCAATCCTAAAACCAGTATCAAAATACTATACACCCGTATTAAAAGTGCTCTCGCACGATTTCAAATTTTTGGGACATTACAATTAAGTTTGAATAAAAATAATTTAATAATAGAACTAGACATTTCAATTATTAAAAACTGAAGTTAATTCAATTAATTAATTTTTATTCAATTAAAAAATAAATTAAGTTTAAAATCATATACGCATTAAACTGAAACAGTGGAGAGACGTGAGGGGAGAGAAAATATTATTTTTATATGTAGGGTAAATTTTTGAAATTACTAAAATGCCCCTACCAAATTTCATCATTTTATCCTTGTATTCAAGGATAATTTTTTAAATATATATAACTAAAATTTTTTAATAATTTAAAATTTGCTCAAAATTTTAACAAAATAAAAATAAATTATAAATTTTTCAAAATCATTTTAAATAAAATAATAAATTTTATATTATTATTATATACATATTTATATTGATTATTTTTCATAATATGACTATATAATAATTATAACAATTACTTTATTATTATTATTATTATTATTATTATTATTTAAAATGTAATTTTTTTAAAATAAATAAGTTTATATTTGGGGATAATTGATAAAGAAATCAATAGAATTCCTAATAATTTAATATTTAATTTAAATTTTATAAAATAAAAATTAATTACAAATTTTTTTAAAACTATTTTAAATGAAATAAAAAATTTTATATTACTATTTTATAATTTTTTTATTTTTATTAATCTTTAACATGCAAATATATAATAATTGTAATAATTAGTTTATTATTATTATTAAAAATGTAAATTTTCTAAATAAATAACTTTAGATTTTGGTATAATTGATAAAAAATTATTATCAACTTATAAAATAATTTATAATTTTCAGTTACAAAATAAAATATTCATTTTATATGGTCTATATTAAAATTACTTGAAAATATATATAAATCATGTGAGTGAAATTTAAAAAAAAAATTATTTTTTAATTTATATGCGACGGATTAGCGACTAAATTATTACGTCACTAATTGTATTACTGTAACAAATTACTATTAGCGACAGAACATTTCTCGTTGCTAAACCATCGCAAAAAGGCACTATATTTTCCCTCCAAAATTAGCGACTAAAATGTTCGTCGCAAAACTTTCTAGAACTAATTGCATGAATAAAAAATTATAAAATTTAGCGACGGAAATATTCGTCGCTAAATCCGTCGAAAACATGGCACGTATACTTTCTGCAATAATTAGCGACTTTTTTTCATTCCATTGCTATTTCATCGCAAAAATAGAAAATATCCTCCCCACAACGGAATTGTAAAACAGTCGGGAATCCGTCGCAAAATTTGCGACGAAAAGTAGGCCGTTGCTAATTTTAGTTGCTAATTGGCAGTTTTTTTTGTGGTGAATGAAAATAAGAGATGCCGAAATCTGCGAGTAAATTACCTTAGATCTCACTCAGATCATACATAAAAACACATAAAAGGCTATAGGGTGGTGGTGAGAGGTTGTGCATCAATGGAGTTTGAATAGAGAGAGAAGGGGGATTCTCTGGAACTGATGAAAAAGATAAAGGGAACAAATAAGAAAGAGAGGGCGGAAGTTGATACTTAAGCCTAATTTATGGATAGGGCAACAAATAATAAAAGTACTTAAATATACCTTATTTACCAACGGAATTAGATTTTCATTGCTAAATTAGCAACCGAAAATAAGTCGGTTACTATTTCTCATTGAAAAAGTAAATTAGCAACGGAATTGAGTTCGGTTGAAATTTTAGCAACCGAAATTATATTCCGTTGCTATTTTTGGACCAAGCAGATTTGGGACCCAAAATTACAACGGATTTAAATTTCGTTGCTATTTTCACTTCAAAATATCTCTGCCAACTGTTGGCGCTTTTTTTAGCAACGGTTTATGCATTTCATTGCTAATTTCCATTGCTAATTTTTAGCACTAATTATTCCCTCCACTTTTAGCAACAGAATATAACCAAAAAATTTTTCGTTGCTAAATCTGCAAATTTTATCCAAATTTAGCAATGGAACATGTTTTCCGTTGCTATTTTTTCGTTCCTATTTTTAGATTTTCTTGTAGTGTTATAATGAGTGGAAATAAGTGGAAATGGAAGTAATGAAAATTGTATTTCCAGTTATTTTCATTATATTGTTTGGATAACTTAACAAACATTAAGAGTGAATTAGATTTTCATAGATATATTTGACAATTATACCCTTATGACGATGCGATGAAACAACAAACATGTTTGGTCGTGCATTACCCTGCCAAAATCCATGTGCAGCCGTGCATGGATATAGGCAAGGTGATGAATAGCCATGCATTATCCTCCCTAAATCCATACGCTACCGTGCATGGATTTAGGCAGGGTAATGCACGGCCAAGCATGAATTTAGGCATAAAGAAGGATAATTTGGTAATTTCAGCAAATTATTTTCATCAGCCACCCATTTACCCTGTTTTCTCTCAGAATTGGAAGGAAATAAAATGCTTAAAAGAGAGTTAATTAGGAAATCTAATTTCCATTGAATTTTCCTCTCAATTTTATGATTTTATAATCAAAACAAGAGAAAGTAAGGTAATTTCAATCTACTTTCTACCCAATTACTTCCACTTCCATTAATCAAAACAAGAGAAAATAATAACATTAATACAAAAAAAAATTCTATTTTGAAAACTTCCAACTAAGTTGAGTATTTTGCAAGCAAGTAGCAATTTAGTAGCCAACAAGAATTTGAATTCATATATTTAAGCATACCAGATGCCACTTCAATGAAAAACCTAGAGAAAAATTAAAGAAAAAATATAATGTACAAAAAAGGAAGATAAGATAGAGACCCATCAAGTAGCAGATTTGGTTTTGAAATAAAAAAATTAGAATATCAAAATGAAAAACCCAGAAAATTTAGTAAGGGTTAGGTTTCGAAGAAATGACCAAATAAAATCAAATTGCTTACCCATTTTAATAGATCGATCAACCCAACAAATTCTTAAATGCTTATGAACAATATAGGGCCCAGGTATTGTCGTTAAGAACCTCGATGATCGCTGAAAATGGGGAACTGCATATTGAATAAAATTCCACATTATGTGCCCTAAAATCCAAGATTGAACCAAAAAACAATACAAAAATAAATTATCAAAGAAACTAAAAGATCCACTTCAAATAAACAACAATAATTGCAACTCTCTTGAAAGCAAAGACCAGAAAGAGAGTGAAGTTGAAAGCAAAGGCCACATTCATTGCCTTCTCATTATTTGAATTATCTTCTCTCATCACTCCAACTTTAAAAAGATTGATTTGATATTTCACGATCATATCCTATTGAAGACCGAAATGTGAAAAGAGGAATTGATTGTACTTTAGAGCAATTATAGGTTTTTAAGGTGGGTTTTTTCCGAACAGACTGGGAAAGAATGGTGAGCTTTAGTTTATTCATGAGTGGTTTTCTATTTTTATTTTTTAACAATTGTGCAAAATAAAGAAGCACTGCCAATTTCTTCGAAATAACAATATAATTTCTTATGTTTTAAAGATTGAATTATATCCTTTCATAAAATGTTACTAAAATAACCATTGGATAATCTAGTGACTGGATTTTCATCCATTCGCTAAATTTTGATAGTTAAAGATTAAGTTTTTTATAATGAAATGAGGTGAAACGATAAAATAATTCTTCTAGATTTTGATATACAGTTCTAATAAAAGGAAAGTCTTACACATTACTATGATAAGTTAATAAGGTATAGGGAATAAACTTAAAGTGAATTCAATTTAGGTGTTAATAAATTAAGGCATGCTACTATAGTTGACAAGACAAAGAATTTAATAGGTTGAACTATGTGATTTTGATTTCCATTATTGGGATATGTAGAAAGCTTGGAATACTTATTCTGAGTCCCAAGTCTCCTTAATCAAATAAGTGCAAGTTAGATAATACTAAATAGGATTTTTTGTTAGTATTTAAACTATGATCATGTCAAGTAACATGAGAGTAGTATATAACCTAATATAAATCACATTGAATTAATAGATATGAACTTTCAATAAATCAATCATTTGTTATTTATTTATATTGGGTAGTACTTTATTAAGTATGACTTAGCAAATGAGTTGTCTTTTTTGCAACGTAGGTATGGAATTGAAAACTAAATCAAAGTGAAGATTGAGTTCGGTAGATGAAGATCATTTTGAAATTTAGACAGTGGATATATTTTTTTAAATTGCGACATTTAAGATGTAAGATGTTTTTAAGCTATGAATGTGTAAACAAGTATATAAGAATGTAAGACTTACCTTGTATAGAAATGTATATAAAGTAGAGTGATATATGAATTTTGACCTATAGAGTTAAGATTTGATAGCATAAGTTATGATATGTAGTCGAGCTTGTTACATGATCAGTTATAAGAGTTTCGTAGAATCCCTAATTTCCTCCTAGGGTGTATAGGGGTGTTACACAAAACACTATTTCTTAATGTTCTATTGGATGGTGAATCCTTCTACCTACCTAATAGTGCCCAGCATATGCCTCCCTGTGTCAATTTTCATTAATGGAATGGGGATACCCCAAAATGCTATCTCATATCTTTTGAGGATCGGGACTTGGTGAATTAGTCCAAATCCCTTAACCGTTGGAAAGCAACCGGCTATTTTGGGTAAAAAGACCTTAACTCTACAATGACCTAAAAGTGGGATTGGCCAACCAGGTCGAAGGTGAGGCAACCTATCCCTAAAGGTCACTTAGGAAATAGATGTAAGTCCCGACTTCACCAACCTAATGAAAAAAAGGGTTAAAAAGGTTTTCTTGAAATCGAAAGGAGAGCATGTATCATAGTAGTACTATATAAAGGCTATTTAAAAGGAATTAGGTTAACGTAATCAAAATACACAAGCTAAAATCTCTATGCCTCTATTTTCCTTGTGCGACTGAATTCCTTCACTAGTCTTAAGGGAATTTTGGCAATTGCTAAAGGCCATTCTTTTGGTTCTTTTCTCCCTACTCTGGTGTAAATTACTATTGGAGGTATTATGCATTGGGTATTGTGGTTTGTGACAAGCTGGTACAATGTTTATCAATTGCTCAAAAGCTTTTAAGTTAAAAGGTAATTTCTATGAATTTAACTAGCCTTCTATAGTTTTAAATGGCAAGATTATTTCTTTAGTACAAAAATTTTATTTTTCTGCCTCACATATGATGTATCAGCCCAAACACATCACTAAGCATATTGTTTAATGGTGTATTTCTCGATATGAATATCATGTATATATATTTACATTATGGAAATCAATTGATGTAGAAATAACTAGTTACACATAACATGATTATTTGTCTTATAAGAACTTAAGGTTATCCTTATACATTAAGTAAACTATTTTTAATAAATCATTATGTAAATAAATTCATCTTATTTCGAGTCATATAGTATGATTTTAGTGTCCCTTTCTGCCAAGCAAGGAAGATTTCATACATAGTGCAAAAAGAGATTAGTTTGGCATGTTTTAGAGAAAAATCAAGAAGTCACGATGGTGACACTACAAAAATCGAAAAATGTCACTTTTGGGCAAAATGATACCATAGGCATGATACCTAATCCCCACATTCGCGAAATCCATTCTTCCAATCTTTTATGTTACAATTAAACTTCCAAAGCATACCGAATTGACTCCTACCTTATATCCCATTTTCCATACACTTAAAAAAATACAAACTGATCATAATCCATATGCTTATAATCAAGGTTAATTTAATGCACACTTTTAATAATATTTAAGAGCTATATAACAGGAGTAGATACTAGAATCAGCTTAAGTAGATTATGTTATGAATACATTATCAAGTCAATGGATGCCATAGGTATCAATATAGTAATATAATGGGGTCAATTTCATCCATAGTTACTAGACTTACACGTAATCGTCCAAAAATAACTGATTTATTTTTTGTGACTTAAATGTCACTGAACTTATCATTTTTTTGCAAAAAAGTTCATCTTGATTGGTTTTCAATGATAATCCTTACCGAAATACTGATGTGGCGCGTCACGTTATATGTTTGGTCTCATGTGACATAACACGTCCGCAGCCATATCATCGGAACAGCCCATGTATTTCCAGGCATATGATGTTGCGTGCTGACATGTCGTGTAATATAGCCTCTTTTGGTGATGTGGCTGTTGACTTGTCATGTCACATGTGTCCAGGCATATGACGTGGCATGCCAAGGATTATCGTTGAAAATTGGTCAAAATAACTTTTCTGTAAAAATATGATAAGTTCAGTGACATTTAAATCATGAAAAATAAGTTATTTATTTTTGGACAATTAGACGTAAGTCTAGTGACCACGGGCAAAATTAACTCTAATATAATGTACACACAAAAGTGTTTGACAATAAGCATTATTTTAGTACTAAACAATAGCAGCTAGTTGACAAAAAACCTGTAAGCATGCCTATATATCTAACACCATATTAAAATTTGTCACAATTAGGTAAAAAGACTTTCCATTTAGTTTGTCAACTCATAACATAAATGAAGACATAAATCTTTTTATTAACATAGAACATGTCTCATAAAGCAAAACCCCTAAAGCAAGACTTAATATCAATTCATACTCAATCCATTAGCAAGTTCAACTACTTAGCACTCATTTTCATATACTTCACTAACATAAACTCACTCAATATGAACCAAGCATTAAGTTATAATTAAGCTTATCTAACATATATTAAACTGCAATAAAGAAACTTAGTCATGATTCTATAAAGCTTCTTCATGCACACTTTGCTCTTACTACATTAATTTCCTTATTTAAATTCCTTTCAAACATAACACAAATATATACACATATAACGCACATAGAAATTATTATGAACATTTAAAGAAACTTATAAGAAGTCTATAAACCCCAACTGCAACTCAAATCTTCATGCCTTAGCTTTCCTTCTCCCCATTTTAATTCCAATTCCAACTTTATTTTTCCTCTCCTTTGCCATTTCGGTTTAGGTTGCTTCAAAAACCCTAAACTCCCTCTTGGCTCATCAAGTTCCCATCCCATTCTCACAAGATAATCCACAACAAACTTATGTTAACAGTTTTATCAATTTCCCTCTAAATCAAGTTAAGAATTGAAACAAAATCCAAATGCTTTAACATATCTCTTTAGCTTGATACTTCTCTACCAAAAAGAACTGTATCTTCCAATCACCAGGGAGTCTCCATTCCATCTTCTATATAAGACTTTAATTGCTTAAACCAACATCTTTATTCTTCATCTAGCTTTTATCCTTGGCTTAGGTGGTATAAGCTTTTCCATATTTCCTTGCTTTTCTCTTCCTTTCCTTTTTTTTTTTTCCTTCTTTCCTTTTTCTTAAATAGCCTTGAGAATGACTTTTGTCTCATTCATTTTAATCAATTTTCTGCCCCAAATCAGGCCCCCTCTGGAATTTTGTTAGAGTTTCTCACCAAAATATCAAATATACGGTTGTTTACACTTGGCCATCTAGCCACCTTAAGTGGCTTCCGTTTTTAATGCCACTTGAACTTAGTTAAACAATTGATTAGTTAAATCAATCTTTATTAATTCTAACCCTCTATTAACTTTAACCATTTGGTAAATTAGCATTTGGTTCCTAAATTTTTATTTTTATTCAATTAATAAGTCCTTTCAATATTTTTAATTCTTTTTAATATAGTCTTTTTCCTACATATCAAAGCTCCAATCTCCTTACTCAAGACTAATCTTTTAAAGCTCTACTTAATGCCTATGAATTTTGAAATGTTACAAGAGTGATGGAAGAAGTTCATTGTGGAATATGTGGCACCCATATGAGCGGCCTAGCCCTAACCAAAAAAGTTATGAGGGATATAATATGAGGATTTTATAGTTTAAATTTGGTAAGTTTAAATATGGAATTCTATTGGAAGATTAAATCAACAAAGGAATGGTAGCAGGTCGGGTATTTTTGGGTACTTGATTTGATACAACCCTAATAAGACGAATTTGGATGGCATTTAAACAGGTTTGGAATTGGTTCAATATTGATTTTACTATCCTTGTCGAATTCGAGTTTATATCTCTGCTTACCTGCTGCCTGAATTCGTTTATTAAATTGAGTATTATTTAATTAAAAATAATATTTTTACTTCTATATTATATATAAAATTTAATTTTTAATTTATTTTATTATTTTAGATTTTTTTTAATTTATATTTATAAACTATGTAATACACTTTATTAATTAAAATCTACTACTAATATTGAATATATTCAATTAAATATATCAACAATTTAATAAAATTTTATATATTGATCGGATTTTTAGTCTGGTTTGGATATTATTGGATAATAATATATGAAACTGAAATAACTACAGATTGTGTAAAAATCGAGTTCGAATCGAACTTAGAAACTTATATATTTAGTCGAATTTGAATTCAAATAATGTGTGTTTTCGCAATTACCTAAGTCAACATACAACTGGGTGGCCCGAGTTGTGTTGATGCAGCTATATATGCCAAGTAATTTCAGGCTTATAATAAATATCTGTCAGGAAAATGCTAAGCTGACGAAATGTGGCACATGATCCGTAAGGAGCATATAATAGTAATAATAATAATAATAATAAAGTAAGAAGGAAATTAGGAATAAAAGATTGGGAATGATAAAAAGCTTCCTAATGGTAAGCAAAAACAAAAGGAGATGGAACACTGAACACGTTTTTTTGGTCACCCTTCTTCCAAGCAGCCCCTATGTTTCCACTCACATGAATCCTTTTCCATATATAGATTTATTATTGATGAGAGAAGTGGGCGATGATTGGGGAAAAGAAAGTTTGCATGATTCCCTATTTTCTACTTCACGGATAATTTCAGCCATTTCAAAGGCAAGAATATAAAGCCAATTACTATTCACCAATGAGTTTCTTTTGTTATAAGGATGGAATTAGAGTTAGATTCAAGATTTTAACATTTCAATTTAAAATTATTACAACTAAATTCAAATTTATAACTATTTTTTTCCAAACTAAAGTTATAACTAATTACTACGAATGGTTGTTTTTGGGGGAGGAAAAGTAGAAAAAGAAAAATACTTTCTGTCAATTATATTACGATTAATTTAGCCAAACAATATATATATATATATATATAACATTTGCTCTTTAAAAAAAAAAAAGCCAAATAACATCTTTCTTTATTTACTGATAACAGTTTCAAAAAATCTTTAATCCGAATCTGATACCTATAAAAAAGAATAAAGGATCTGTGAAAGTTTTTAAAATAGTCCGACGGTAAAATCGGTTTTTTTAACTAGAAAAATCATAAGAAATAAAAAGAATCCCGCAAAAATAGGAAAAAAAACATAGAAAGTAGATCCCCGAATAAATAATCAATATAGTTATTTATAGGGTAAACATTTATATACCTTTAGAACTCTAAATGACAAAAAGTTTTAGGTTTAATTAAATTACCTTTTATTGTCAATTACCTTATAAGATAAAGCCAACTCAAAATCAAATTGACGTACTTATTTATTTATTTTAGTGGCCACAAATTAATAATTGAGCCAACAAAACTCCATTTTTAGCAAGTTTACATTTTGCGAGATTTCAGAGCAAAAAGTGGCAAGGTATTTATCATGCTTCTTCCTAAATTAGTGTAGGAGGCAAAGTCTTATATATTAAACCATTACTTCTATGGGTTCACAACTTCATATACATGATATATATACAGTTATTTATTGATTGATTTTTTTTACAAGCAATTTAACTGAGGAGAAATCTTTTAATTCTAAAGTATAAACTCAATATTCCTAAAAAAACTAATTATGATGTTCTACTTATTTTTGCTTCACTTTATTGATATATGTTTTTTTAATAAGCCTTAAGTGAGCTAGTATTAATACAATTAGTTTTTTGCATCTTAATTATTTTATCAATTAATTAAAAAATAAAATAAAATAAGTCATGAAAAGGCAAATCTAATTTGTATAATAAATTAAAATTTAAATGAAAAAGGTACAAAAATGATCTTCACGTTCTTTTTTTTTTTTTTCTAAAATACTAAAATGCTCCTATCATTTATTTTAGATCAAAAATACTCTTCAAGTAAAGAATTTTGGTACAAAAATTTCATGTAAATAACATTTGTCAAATCTAAATTAAAGGTGTTCAGTTGGCGCTGAAATGAAATTAAGGTAACGCTGACACAAAATAAAATTTGCCTCTTTTAAAATAGTTTGGCAGCTTTTTATCTATGAAATATTTATTTACTGACTTGACAAATTATGCCACTAATGTTGCAAGTTTTACCATTTGTCAATATCATTTTAGTGTCATGTCAGTACCATTAATTTAAAAGAAAAGTCATTTTTCCGTTACATTGAGATATTATTTCAAAACAAATTATAAAAGTATTTTAGTATTATTAAAAAAATGCAAGGGACATTTTTTTTTTATCAGAGATAGAAAGCAAAATTTCATGAGATCAAATATTTAGTAGATAGCAATTGGTACAGACTAGCCTTATCAAATCTATATCTAATAGTAATTGGTCAAATAACATGTATGTCTTAAATTTAGCAAAGAATTCAAAGACCATTTTTGACAAAAAAAATGTAAGAAAAAAGAAACCAAAGTAGGAGAATATGAAAAATTAGTGGTTAAATAAATAGTAGCTGTAGCTACATATAAAACTATATATATTAGAGAGAGAGAGAGAGAGATTTTACAGCCATGATATATACAAAGTACCTTAACTAAGGCTAAATCTTTTAACCATAGAAAGCCACATTGTCGTAAGTTGTTTGTAATTATCCTATAGATCTAAATAAGGTAAAAACATAAGCAAATCGACACTAATAATTACCGCATTAACACTAACTAAGAACATGAAACCCTAACACAACCTAAGTCTCTAGCTAAACCATAGGACCACATTTCAGGTAACAACACAAATTCTCCGGTAATTAGGTACTAAGCAATTAGTCAGCAAATCCCGGGCATGTTATTCCAATATGAAGATCCTAAGCCCCATTCATTGTTTGGAGTATCATCACGATCTGCAGGTGAAGAATCATGTCGATGAGATTCAACTTCTTTACCATCAGATTCATTTCTTGTTCGGTACCATTCGGGAAGACGAGTCGACAAAGGGAAGTTGTCAAGCAAGCTTAACAAATCATCATCCATGGAATTCATTTCCTCAATTGGTTCCTCACTTTGTTTCATCCCTTAAATACCAAAAAAAGAAAAATTATGTTAAAAGCTTAATTCATTGGCATGTAAAATTTGTGTAGGTTAAAAAGATGGGCTTGATAATTGTGGACTTGCATTGCTTCAACATTATTTAAGCTTTTAAACCAAGTTAATTGCACCACAATTGTAAGACCTGCTTATTTTCTTTCATTATCTAATGTGAGATCATCTCCAGCAGTGACCTGCTGCCCTATAAAGCATAGAATTACCGATGGATGATTGAGAAGAGCCCATATCATCAGAAGAGACGTTATCCCCGTTTGTTGATAACAATTTAACACGCTTAGCGACTTCCTCCTCCTCCTCCGTATGGTTATCCAGAACTCGTTTCCCTTTATTGTTGTCACTGTTCGATTTTTCTTTGCGCAATAGATTGTGAGATTCCAGTAACAAAGCATCCAATAAACCACTGTTCTTGTTCTCTTCAGTCTCACGTGGGGTGGATTCATCATTCTCAGTAGTCTTGCTTGATGTCTCGCCTGGACAAACACCACCGCTCGCGTTCGATGGTGTTTGGACTGAAGGGGGCTCGGACTTGAGACTCGGAATAAGGCCAATGGGTTCAACTTGAGCTTCCATTATCAATGAAGTAAAACTCATGTTATTTTCAAAATCAACATTATCATAGTCAAGCAATGGTGGCGTTCTTGGGATGTTTTGATTAAATGGAGATAAGGAAGAAGGCGATCTTGCGTATTGGGAAACCGGAGAGAGGGGCAAAGCTAAAGTACTATTTTTGCCATTGCTATCACCTAATGACTTGAATTGGAGAGTGGGATTGGCATAAAAGGGATTGTGAAAAATATTTTGCAATGGATTTAATGTAGAGGAGAAATTGATGGGATCAAGAAGTGGAAGACAAGGATTATACTCAGGATTTCGAGAAGAAAGTAGGGAGGCGAATGCAGAAGAAGAAGAAGAATTATGGAGATTTGGTTGATCATGTTGTTGTTTTGCTATGGCTTCTTCATGGAATTCTTGTGGATATACAGGCAAACTAGCTCTTTGTCTTCTCTTCATTCTCGTGTTCCAGAAATTCTTGATTTCATTATCTGTTCTACCCGGTAACTGCAACAATAAATTGTTTATGAATGCATTAGCTATCGAGCCAGAAAAAGTAAATAAATAAATTCCTGCACAAAAGAACACAAGAAAGAGGGGGACAATTTTACAAAAGGGTAAATATCAAGATTTAAAATTATATAGAGAAGGCAAAAGTCAAAAGGAAAAAGAAATAACAATGCATAAATATAAAGAAATGCGCCTGAGATCAAATATCACAATCAAAAATGGAAAAAGTATAAATATGCATATAATTTATATGGTAAGCACCAAAACAATTATATAAATTACCTGAGAAGCCATGCGAGCCCATTTGTTACCAAGCTTGGCGTGAAGTTCGATGATGATCCCCTCTTCTTCAGGGGTAAAAGAGCCTTTTTTGAGATTAGGTCTCAAATGATTTGCCCATCGAAGCCTACAGCTCTTACCACACCTTAATAACCCTGAGTTCTTCTGCACAGAATTCCAATTCCCTTCACCATTTTTCTTCACGTACTCTATCAAGATTGCATCTTCCGCAGCCGTCCAAGGACCCTTTTTCAGCCCTTGAATGTTCGGGGATTTCGGACCCACCACCACGCCTCCTCCCTCCATTGTGGTTGCTCCGCTGCTATTGGTAGTGCTGTTGCTTATCATTCTCCTTCACTACCTATCTAGTGAGGTAGCCTAAGATTTTGTATGCGTTGTTTTGGTGTAAGGGAGAGGGTTTAAATAGAGCCAAAAGAAAATTAGAGCAAGTATATTATGATTACGTATTTTATGTTGTCTGTAAGCAAATCTTTAATTGCTTTTTGTCTACTTATTTGATAATGGTGGTTGGGTAATTTAGACAGATTTATTAATTTTTTTTAATAAACTTCTCTCCTCTCTATAGGTGAGAGAAATGAAGAAGAAAAAGAGAGGAGAAAAGCAAGAGAATTCAAGAAATTTAAAAAAATAATAAAAAACCGTCTTTGTTGTCCTTCTCTCTAGGTTTGCTTCTTAATAGAAGTAAATATTTAGAGCGAGAAAGAGATGTAGAGAGAAATGTAAGAAAACGAAATTTGAAAAGAGAGGATTACAAGTGAAAAAATTAGAGGAAAGAAAGAAAGAGAGAAAGAGAAGATGGTGGGCCTCAAGCTTGGAGAGTGGTGTGAGATAACAAGCAGAGGTGTGAGCTTCGATTTCGCTCCGGTTTGCATGCTTAGATGTACGTCCTTTGTTTTCCTGACGCGTTATTTATTTATTTGTTATAATTATTTTATTATTTATTTATTTTTTAACACCAGTCTTTTTAAGACAGAGAAAATACATATAAACACATACACTTCAATATTGCCCTTAGCCCTTTATTATTTTTCGGAAAATAAGGATTACTCACCAACTTTTTCAACACGAATAATATCCAAGTCTTCTCTGTTCAGAAAAAATATATTATGCTTTTATTTATCACTTGCTACAAGAGTAGTTTTGAGTGGATAATTTTGAGAAAAGGAAAATTCCGGATTATTTAAATCTATACATAGAATATCAGAAATAAAAAGACATTATCAAAGAATATATTAGATACGACCATGAATTATTAATCGGTCCATGACCAAATAATTAAGTTTATATAAATATGATATATACACATATAAAAATACAAATATATATGACCACACAATTAATAATTTTTAAAATCGATTTATATCGGCCAATTGAACTTGAAATACCATAAAATGTTTATTATTTCAATATGATAAATGGTAGAAAAAAATTCTTTATTCCTTACTACCTTAAAATCTGATTAACACTATAGGTAAAACTGTAAATCGGAATTGATTCATGATTTAAAAGCATGATATGATTTTATACTTTTATTTTATTTTTAATGCTTACAAAATTTAAAAAGTGATAAAATTTTTCTTTTCCTCTTAAATTCAATTTAATATCTCTTAAGTTTTATTCTATATCTTATTCTTCATTTTTATTAGTATTGCTAGTATAAGTTGTTTTTCTATATTAAATTTGAACTTATGAATTTTATCATCGTCTGAACTATAATTTATACATTATTTTGTATTTGCATTATACTTTTAAAATGTGATTACTCTGTTAATATAAATATGTTTATAAAAATTAGTATTTTGAAATCCTTTTTACAAATATTGTAATATAAATATGTTGAAAAGTTATAGTTTGATTAATTTTATTTTTGACTTGTTCAATCCAGAAAATATCATGTGTGCTGGATGAGATTGTTTATGGTATGGTGTGATAAATTATTATAAGATATTATAATTATTGATAATATTAATGTGGTATGATTTAATAAAGTTTTGATATAAGAAAAAAATAAACAAAATAAAAATAATTTTAATAAAAGAGATATAAAATTAATGTTATATTAGAATATATATAAGGGGAATTACCAATATATATATATATATATATAGTAAGAAAAAATATAAAAAAATATGTAAAAATATCAATTTGGTGATTTAAAAATTTAGAAAAAAATAAATCACAGAATACCATATCATACCTATGAGTTGATACTTTTCTCAAACTATTTGACCAATACCATATCATAGCAGATTATAATTAACCATGATTCAAATAAGAGGTGAGATGTAATCATTTACTTTTATCAGTTTTTTATTCAGTGCGGTTCTAAAACTTAAATTGAAAATTAATTTAAAAAGAAGAAATAAAATATAAAAAGTCTATACTTTAAACCTAAACTTTAACAGTTAAATTAGTAAAACCATTTTTTGGATGTAGTTTTTCAATTGGCCTTCCAAATTCTCGACTTGTTTTGGGTATTTTTGGGTACTCCTATGCAGCATTATGAGAATATATGGTTGAAAAACTGCTGGTTTTTATTTTTCAAATAATTTTCAACATTCTTGTTGCGACTTTATGTTTCTGGAGTTTGAAGGATTGTATGTAACTATGTATGGAAAGACTGGTCAGTGCACGCATATTCATCATTGGCATTGTATTCATAAGTTATTCTGACACACATCCTGCCTCCGCAGGTTTTGTGCCGACAGTTGTAATGATCTTACAAAGGAATTTCTCAATGTATATTGTATTTTATTTACCTTGCATACAATACTAAATTACTAATTTTGTCAGTTATATCTTCTTCATTAAATTATTGTGATTTCTTTTTTCTTTTTTACTTTTTCATCAATAAGAGCAAAATTGTTTTCCACGTGATCCAACTATGGAATTTATTGTTATTTTGACCTTATGATTATTACTAAAATTAGATGTTTTAATTATGTTTTTAAAATGAAAATTTATCATTATCGATTCGTTAGCAGCATGTCTTCTTAAAGCAAGATGTGTTATCTACATATTTATATTTTGAGAAAAATTCTTAATTACTTAAATTCGAATTGTCATGTACATTTCATGTATGGATCTAATCAAATATTAATATATTGCAAAGCTCATAAGAAGAGTTGACAAGGAAGTAACCCAATCAAATTAGGTTGTAAGTTCCGATCAGCTGAGAACCTGCAAAGGCGAAAAGATACTTAATCCTAACTTGTAGGGGATAAGTACTTGGAAACTCAAGTAAATTTTAGAGAGATAAAGTATAGAGAGAAAGTCTCAAATATTACAAGTAATTTAGTTGTTAAAATGAGAGGACTATTTATAGTGTCCGATATGTTGCATGTTAAGGTGATGGCCATGGTTATTAAACTCGATTTCACCTGAATGGTCGGACCAGTTGGACCGGTCAACAATTCGAGTCGATCCAACATAAAAATCGAAAGGAGTAAAAACTCAGTTTGGCTTGAAAATCTGCGACTCGGATTGGATTCCGGTTCAACCCAAAATGCTGATTTTTGAGGAAAAATTCCCTAAATCCCTAGATTCAAATCCCTTCTCTGCATCCATTTCATTTCACACAGCCACCTCCTCTTGTCACTTTTTCTTCATTTCTTTTTCACCTAGAGCGGAACTTGTGTTTTTTTAGGTGCGGTTTCTTCACCCAAGCTCTCTGCATCTAGGTATGTTTCTTAGCCGGAACTATGTAATTTTTTTTACCTATGTTCGATTTCTTCTCATTCTGATCAAGGCTATCATAACTTAATCTTAGCACACTTTGAATTTCTTGGTGAGGTTCTTTCTTTAATGGTGTCCCAATCTTAGCACACTGTAATTTATGCCACGCACTTTAAGCATTTAAGACTTTATTTGCATTGTTAAATTTTGCTAACATTTTTGCTTTTTCCCGTGCTCTGCTATGCTTCATACTTAATAGCTAGCTACTAATTTGTATATAATTGAAAATAGAAATGTAATTGAGAAACTCTATTTTCATTTGTTTAATTAGATAATAGGTATAGGAGGGATGAGTTGTAAAGATTGAATGATATCAAAATCTGGCAAATTGAGAGGAGGAAGAAAGAAGCGAATGTAAGGGAAAATCAAATTAGGAGAATGTGGGTTTAAAAGGAGTACCTTATTAACTTTTCTTAGCTCATATTAATGTAAATTCAAACCTTATCCTCTAAAAAATTACTCATATTTTTTTTTCTCTCTATAACATTTATGTCTTTTTCCATAGATCATTTATATCCATTCAATTGACAATCCAATTTTTCAACTTCTAATTAACTGCTGGTTATAAATCATGGGAATGCATATTCTTTCTCTTTTTGATGAGCAACATAAATATGTAAGCCTATAATAAGGTTTAGTGACAAGCAATTTAGAAAATGTTCGACCATAACATAAGTCTATTTGCTAAACTTGGATAATTAAACTTACCTTGACAACATTTTCTATTTCCTGAACAACAGTTGGAATCCTTTTGATTACTTGAAGATAGGATAGATTTGTTAGAGAGTATGCCCTAGAGCCCACGTAAAAGGGATGCATTTTATATGTATGAATTCATATTCTTAATAAAAGGCATCATTCATTTATTAATGCTATATTTAAATACATGAGTTTGTAAATCTTAAATTAATAAATGAAGTCCTAGATATTATAAACACAATTCAAAGGCAATCATGAAAGTGTTCATGATATGAGATGTATATTGCATGCAAATGTGTTAGTATCTAAATATCCCTAGTCATAGAATTAACAAGACAGGACATTGTTAATTCAGACAGATTAGCATATGTTATGCTTCTTGAATGCTTCAAGCAGTGGTTCTCATAACTGTGATTATGAAAGATAATCAAAGATAACATGTGGATGCTTATTAGAAGAACAAGTTCATTAGAGACCTGCAAAGAGAATCCTCATGGATATTAAATCTATGTCAGTAAGGAATCTCTTCACAGCGGTTGTGCAAGTATCCTTAGACTTGAGATCACCATAGTTATCTTAAGTAGTAAGTGGTATACTTTGACTCCATAACTGATTACTTCCAACTGGAGGTGAACATAGTTAGGAGATTGGGTATATCATGAACTACTTGAAGATAGTTTAGTGATTGACAAAGGATTCACCATCTCGAATTTATTAAGGGAAGTTATCTCACATGATTCTATAATTACCATGTTCAGAGAATCTCTGGCCAGAGTAATATGCCAAGATGGATAAAGATTCATGAAGGGCATTTTGGAAACAATGGTTAAATTAATAGAACATACATAATTAGATTTATATGAGTTGACAGAAATCCATACTCAGAATCTAATTGAGATAAGAGTGGTGAAAGGAGTAATTGCACGATAACTGTTTCTATGGAAGGGTATAGTCAAACCACTTGACTTTCCTGATATTTGGGTAGTCATGATGCCTAGCTAGAGACCAATCATGACTTGTATAATAATGTATCATAAATATCAATAGGGATTAATAAAATGATTTAAAGAAGTTTAAATCATGTGAGTTTTGAATAGAACTCATAATTACATATTATACTGCCAATATAAACAGGAACCCAATAGGTCACACACATATAGAGAAAATGATAAAATGGTAAAATGACAAGGATAATAATATTTGATATTATTATGGGAATAGAGAAATGAATAAGAGAATAATTAATTAAAAAGTTTAATTAATTATGATCAAGTAAAATTATTCACAGAACTTTTTAGAAATGTTTTGTAAAATGAACCTAATTGAAATATTGTATTTCATAATTAATTATTATTGGACTATAAGTGTTATAGGGCTGATTTAATAATTAATAAATTCATTGGAGAAATTAAAAGAGGCCCAGAAGAATGGCTTTGGCGCAGAAACCCTTAAGAGGAAGGGTTACATACTAATCCCTGGTAGAAGGCCTTAGAGGCCTAATTATTGGACCAAAATAAATAAAATATATTTCAAGTGTTATAGAGCCCACATATTTAATTTGGATGGATTTAGAATTTATTTGGGTGATTAAATCCAAGTATATACACAAATGGCCTAGTTTGTGGATTTTGTGCATAGTCTTTTGTGAAAGGACTTAAATTGGATTTAATTGATCCCAAATAAATTATTAATAATTTCAGAAGCCCATTTAATATTTCTCCAGCAATTTTAAAGAGCCCAATCCTATTATGAAGTTGGATTTTTAACCTAACTATAAAAAATCCAGTGATAGGTTATTAGGGTTAAGGTGAACAATTAAGAAAAAAGAGTTTCTCTCACTCTCTCAACCCTAGCCGCCACCCCCTTGCTAGCATCAAGAGGATTTCAGCCAGCCCTTGTTCTCCTCCTTTGTTGGTTCATTCAATCCTTCTCTAGTATGTATTACTCATTGGAGGTGTTCAATTTTGGACACTGTAGTTTGCGACAACTCGGTGAGAAGGAAAATCAATTGTTCAACAAAAATCAAAGGTGATTTTTCTTATTCTCATTAATATGTATATTGTAAATTCATGGTAAGATCAGATATATTGGTTAAAAATTTTAAATTTCACTTATATATGAGAAGCATGTAACCGATAACTCCCAACATGGTATCAGAACCTCGGTTTTGCCATGAATCTATAATTCTATATTTTGCGAAATAGTTTTTATTTTTGAGTTTTTTTATTTCATAAATTTTAAAATATCAGATTTGATTGTTCATGAATGAGAAATATTGATTTCTGGATGTATGTGATCAAATATATAAAACGAAAAATAAAAATGATTCTTTTGAGAAAAGAACCATTGAGAATGACATGTAGGGTTTTATTTTTCAATAAAGTTTAGGGGCTGTTCTAAATTAATTTTTTATTGATCCACTCTAAGATAATTTTGATGATAATTTATGTGTTTAATATGTGATATTAAGCCATAGGATCAAACAAAATTAAAATCAAACAAGTTTTGCATGAAAACTAGTTTAGTTGAAAAGTTCAATAAATTGGTATTTTTCGTGTGTTCTTGGTATATTCTTGCTGTGTTCATGTTTAGAATGATTTTTAATCTTCTCAATTTGATATATTAATGTGTTTTTAATTAATTGTATTAATTAAAATGGGCCTTAAATTAATTGGATTAATTTTAATTCATTAAAACCACTTAATGGGCTTAATTATGTTTACGGACTTGGTTTAAATTAGTGAATGACTTGGTGGGCCCAAGGAGCTAATTTAAATTAAATATTATAAACTACAATTAAGTTTATTAATGGGTTTTAAGGGCTGGATTGGGCTTGGCTCATTCCAAAAGGCCCAAATGGTCCAATAGACACAAAACTAGTTTGTGTGTGAACACACTTTAGGGTTTAATGTGTGAGTTTTGGCCTACCCTTGTTTTAAGCCCAAAATTGATTTTTTTAATTATTTAATATGATTAATTAATTAAATAATCAATTGATAATTAATTAATAATTAATTGGATTGACAATTAAGGTAAGAACACATGCATGCAAAAAGGTTTCCTAAAATGAAAGTTTCCAAAATGGAAAAAAGTTTTCTAATTTGATCACATTATTAAAATAAATCAAAAATATGTTTCAAGAGTTGAAACAAAGTTAGTAATCCATTATATATTTTACTTTATGCATTAGAAATGCATATAAGGGTTTATAATTGGCATGATGGATAGTTATGGACAAGGCCCAATGTGATTGAGCATAATACATGTTTCGGCCTAATGAGGACTTTCATGTCCCGGGCACTTATTTTTGGTTTGTACTTCTTTTCAAATTGTAATATGTAATTAGATTACTTAGATTATAATTAGAGATAGAAATGGAGACTACTATCAAGGAGCAAGATGGCCCGGATGGAGATCTAAAAAGATTGAAGATAATGTAATTATTTTTCTTGTTTGAATCATGCATATTACCTAGGTTTGACCTTTTGATTTCCCTTTTGGCTCGAAGAGATCAATGTGGTAAAGTCCATAACTATACCATATTTGTATGCTTATATTTATGTGGGAGTAAATGGATTAATTAAAGACCTAATTAATGCATACATATATATGAACATATTCTCATATGTTTTCTTTTCACATCTAGGTCATGATCATGAGCAAACATTAACATACGATCATTCTTGGATAACAAGCTAGTTGGCAGCAACTATTCTGATTGGATCAGACAAGTGAGAATTGTTCTTAGAGCTAAAAAGATCCATTATGTCTTGGATAAAGATACACCACCACTTCCATCAGATGATGCCATTGATGAGATCAAGGGCGCTTATCGAAAATACATAGAGGATAGTGAAGCAGCAGCATGTCTGATGCTGGGTGGTATATCCTTAGAGCTTCTGAAGCAACATGAGATGATGGATGCTAGAACATCCATTTTGCATCTAGAGGAGCTTTATTCTTCTTAGGCTAGAACTGAGCAATATGAGATTGCTCGAGATTTATTTAGCTGTAAAATGGTGGAAGGCACTTCGACTGCTACTCATGCATTGAAGAGGTATGGGTATATTGAGCATTTGAGTAGACTTGGCTATGTAATGGATAATGATCTATACATAGATTTAATCTTGTACTCGTTGGCTCCAAGTTATGCACCTTTCGTGCTTAACTTCAACATGAACAAGATCCAAGCAACCATTGCCGAGTTAATCAACATGCTCAAAACAGCTGATGGATCCTTCAAGAGGATCCAAAAAGTGTCATGGTTGTCACTTCTGCTAAAGGCAAGAAGCAGCAGAAGAAGAAGATAACCAAGGCACATCCAAAGAATATTGGGTTTCCAAGAAGAAGGTTGCCAAGAAAGAGAATCCCAAAGGAACTTGCTTCAATTGTGGAAAAGATGGTTATTGGAAGCGTAACTGCAAGGCCTATCTAGATTCTCTCAAGGAGAAGAAGCAAGCTGATGCTTCTACTTCAGGTATTCATATGATTGAAATTAATACTTATTCTATTGCTTCAAAACAATCTTGGTATTAGATACCGAATGTGGATCTCATTTGTGTAATGATCTACAAGGGCTTAAAAGCAGTAGAAAAGTTGGAAAGGCAGAAATATGTCTGCTGTCAGCTACTGGACAAAACATCTCTACAACAGTTGTGGGGACTTACCATTTGCCTCTTCCAAGTGGATTGATACTAAAGTTAAATAATTGTTATTATGTTCTAGCATTGTCCAAAAGTATTATTTCTTTTAGTTGTTTATTGAACGATTATGACATTTCTTTAAAGGACAAGTGTTGTTACATTTTCAAGAACAATATGTTTTATGCAAAAGCTATCATTGAGAATGGTATATTTGTTCTTGATTTAATTAAAGAAGTGTATAATGTGGATACCAGGAGAATAAAACAAGATAATCTAAATACCTTATATTTATGGCATTGTCGTTTAGCCCATATAAATGAGAAATCCATGACCAAATTACACAAGTCAGGTGATTTGGGATTATTTGATTATGAATCATTTGATACATGTGAATCTTGTTTATTGGAAAAAATGACAAAAGCTCCCTTATTGGTAAAAGAGAACGAACTAAAATGGTTTTGGACTTAATACATTCAGATGTATGTGGTCCAATGACTACACATACCAGAGGAGGTTACTCCTACTTCATTACTTTCATAGATGATTATTCTAGTTTTGGATATATCTATCTAATGAAATATAAATCAGAAGCATTTGAAAAGTTTAAAGAATTCAAAAATGAAGTAGAGAAGCAACTTGGCAAGAGTATTAAGACACTTAGATCAGATCGAGGTGGAGAATATTTAAGCCAAGAATTTCAAGATTATCTTAGAGATAATGGGATTTTATCTCAATGGACTCCACCATATACACCATAACACAATGGTGTATCTGAGAGGAGAAATCGAACACTATTAGATATGGTTTGATCCATGATGAGCCAAGCAGACTAGCCTAAGTCTTTTTGGGAATATGCACTAAAAACTGCAGTTTATGTGTTAAACAGAGTTCCTAGTAAATCGGTTGATGTTACTCCATATAAGATGTGGAATAACAAGAAAAGCACACTTTCTCATACGAAAGTATGGGGTTGTCCTGCTTATGTGAAGAGGACAATGTCAGACAAACTAGATGTTAAGTCTGACAAATGTTTATTTATGGGATATCCAAAAGAAATGTTTGGATATTATTTCTACCATCCCTTAGAAGAAAAGGTGTTTGTTTCAAGGCATGTTGTCTTTTTGGAAAGAGAATTTCTCTTATGAGAGGACAATGGGAGTAAAATTGAATTTGATGAAGTTCAAGACCCACAAATAAAAGTAGATCAAATGATTGAACCCGAGACTGAAATTCATGATGACGAGATTACAGTTAAACCTGATTATAGACAAAATCCTAGAAGATCTACTAGGATGCATTTTATCCCTGAGAGATATGAATTTCACATTGATTCGGATAAAAGCATAATTGTAGTAGAGGACAATGAGCCTACAGGCTATCAAGAAGTTTTGAACAGTTCAGAATGTGATTTATGGCTTAAGGCTATACAGTCTGAAATGGACTCCATGTATGAGAATGAAGTATGGACTTTAACTCAACCACCTGAAGAGATAAAATCCATTTTGTACAAATGGGTATAAATCTCGTTTAATAACAAAAGGATTTCGTCAAAAAGAAGGTATTGAATATGGTGAAACCTTTTCTCCTGTAGCGATGCTTAAATCTATAAGAATACTTTTAGCCATTGTAACTCATTATGATTATGAGATTTGGCAAATAAATGTGAAGACAACTTTCCTGAATGGAAATCTGACTGAGGATGTGTATAAGACACAACTAGAAGGGTTCACATCAGGAAATGGCAAAAAGGTATGCAAGCTTTAAAGATCCATTTATGGATTGATGCAAGCCTCTAGGAGTGGAACATATGATTCAATGAGACAATCAAAGAGTTTGGTTTCTCATAGAATGAAGATGAACCTTGTGTATATAAAAGGGTCAGTGGGAGTGCAATTGTTTTCTTAGTTCTATATGTGGATGACATATTGATCATGGGAAACGACATTTCTCTTCTCCAATCTGTTAAAATATGGTTATCTAAGCAATTCTCCATGAAAAACCTTGCAGAAGCATCCTATATTATAGGAATAAGGATCTATCGAGATATATCCAATAGGTTGCTAGGTCTTTCTCAAAGTACGTACATAGATAAAGTATTGAAGAGGTTCAATATAGATCTCTCTAAGAAAGGATTTATACCCAGAGTGCATGGGAAACACCTTTCTAAGTCTATGTGTCCGCAGACACTAGAGGATAGAGAGAGCATGGATAGAATACCATATGCATTTGCAATTGGTTCTATCATGTATGCTATGCTATGTACATGTCTAGATGTAGCTTTTGCTTTGAGTGTCACAAGCAGATTCCAATCCAATTTTGGAGAGAAACATTGGGCAGCTGTTAAGAATATCCTTAAGTACTTGAGAAGGACTAAGGATATATTATTGGTATATGGGGAGGGCAGTTTGGAAGTAAATGGGTATACAGATGCCAGCTTCTAATCTGACAAAGATGATTATAAATCACAGTCTAGTTTTGTGTTCATAATGGGAGGAGGGGCAGTTAGTCGGAAGAGTTCCAAACATGAAACAACAACTGATTCCATGACAGAAGCTGAGTACATTGCTTCTTTAGAAGCAGCCAAAGAAGCAGTCTGGATTAAAAAGTTCATATCTAAACTAGGAGTGGTGCCTAGCATTATTTATCTGATTCCTTTATAGTGTGACAACAATGGAGCCATTACGCAAGCAAAGGAACCACGGTCTCATCAGCGATCCAAGCATGTCCTCAGATGCTACAATCTCATAAGGGAAATGGTGGCCAGAAATGATGTGAAAATAGAAAGGGTCCCTACAGATGATAATGTGGCGGACCTCTCACTAAAGCACTTTCCCAGATTAAGCACGATCACCATATAAATAGCATGGGTCTAAGACATATGAGTGATTGGCTCTAGTGCAAGTGGAAGATTGTTAGAGAGTATGCCCTAGAGCCCATGTAAAAGGGATGTATTTCATATGTATGAATTCATATTCTTAATAAAAGGCATAATTCATTTATTAATGCTATGTTTAAGTACATGAGTTTATAAATCTTAAATTAATAAATGAAGTCCTAGATATCATAAATACAATGCAAAGGCAATCATGAAAGTGTTCATGATATGAGATGTCTATTGCATGCAAATATATTAATATCTAAATATCGCTAGTCATAAAATTAGCAAGATAGGACATTATTAATTCGGACAGAGTAGCACATGTTATGCTTCTTGATTGGTTCAAGCAGTGGTTCTTATAACTGTTATTATGGAAGATAATCAAAGCTAACATATGGATGCTTGTTAGACGAACAGGTTCATTGGAGACATGCAAAGAGAATCCTAACATGGATATTAAATCTATGTTAGTGAGGAATCTCTTCATAGCGGTTGTGCAAGTATCCTTAGACTTGAGATCACCAAAGTTATCTTAAGTAGCATGTGGTATCCTTTGACTCCATAACTGATTACTTTTAACTGGAGGTGAACATAGTTAGGAGTTTAGGTATATCGTGACCTACTTGAAGATAGTTGAGTGATTGACAAAGGATTTACCATCACATATTTATTAAGGGAAGTTATCTCGCATGATTCTATAATTACCTTGTTAAGAGAATATCTGGCCAGAGTAATATGCCAAGATGGATAGAGATCCATAAAGGAAATTTTGGGAAAAATGGTTAAATTAATAGAACATATATAATTAGATTTATATGAGTTGACAGAAATTCATTCTCAAAATCTAATTGAGATAAGATTGGTGAAAGGAGTAATTACACGGCAACTGTTTCTATGGAAGGTATAGTCAAACCATTTGACTTTCCTGACATTTGAATAGTTATGATGCCTAGCTAGAGGCCAATCATGACTTGTATAATAATGTATCATATATATCAATAGGGATTGATAAAATGATTTAAAGAAGCTTAAATTATGTGAGTTTTGAATAGAACTAACAATTACATATTATACTGCCAATATGGACAGGAACCTAATAGGTCACATACATTAGAGAAAAGGATAAAATGGTAAAATAACAAGGATAATAATATTTGGAATTATTATGGGAATAGAGAATTGAATAAGAGAATAATTAATTAAAGAGTTTAATTAATTATGATCAAGTAAAATTGTTCGCAAGACTTTTTAGAAATATTCTGTAAAATGGACCTAATTGAAATATTATATTTCATAATTAATTATTATTGGACTATAAGTGTTATAAGGCTGATATAGTAATTAATAAATCCATTGAAGAAATTAAAAGAGGCCCAGAAGAATGGCTTTGGCGCAGAAAACCTCCAGAGGAAGGGTTACACGCTAAGCCTTAGTAGAAGGCCTTTGAGGCCTAATTCTTAGACCAAAAAAAATTAAATATATTTTATAAGTGTTATGGAGCCCACATATTTAATTTGGATGGATTTGGAATTCATTTGGGTGATTAAATCCAAGTATATGCACAAAGGGCCTAGTTTGTGGGTTTTGTGCATAGTCTTTTGTGAAAGAACTTAAATTGTATTTAATTGATCCCAAATAAATTATTAATAATTTTAAAATCCCATTGAATATTTCTCTAGAAATTTTAAAGAGCCCAATCCTATTATGAAGTTGGATTTTTAACCTAACTATAAAAAATCCAAGTGATAGGGCATTAGGGTTAAGGTGAACAATTAAGAAAAAAGAGTTTCTCTCACTCTCTCAACCCTAGCCGCCACCCCTTTGCTAGCATCAAGAAAATTTCAACCAGCCCTTGTTCTCCTCCTTTGTTGGTTCATTCAATCCTTCTCTAGTGTGGATTACTCATTGGAGGTGTTTAATTTT
The DNA here is from genome assembly GCA_037975025.1 of Excoecaria agallocha. Lineage (NCBI taxonomy): Eukaryota > Viridiplantae > Streptophyta > Magnoliopsida > Malpighiales > Euphorbiaceae > Excoecaria > Excoecaria agallocha. The sequence continues at coordinate 92,339,832 of CM075807.1, read as the reverse complement.
AGACACTGTGGTTTGCGACAACTCGGTGAGAAAGAAAATCAACTGTTCAACAAAAATCAAAGGTGATTTTTTTTTATTCTCATTAATATGTATATTGTAAATTCATGGCAAGATCAGATCTATTGGTTAAAAATTTTAAATTCTGCTTATGTATGAGATGCATATAACCGATAATTCCCAACAAGATTTTTAGCAAAGGAATCAACAAGATCATTCTGCCCAATATCCTATAGTTATTGTCTACATAGTTTTTAATTTACATTTCTTGAGCAATACAGCTTCATAGTCTGATCTTTGTCCAAATTGCAATCTCTTTAACCACCTTAGCTATCTTATTTCAACTTTTACGGTAAAAAATGTGAGTGAAGTTATTAACTAAACTCTGTTTATGTATATTTATGAATCCAGCCAATAATAATACATTAATATGAATTTCTAATAAGGAATTCTCATTGAATTTTGAGAAATAAATCTACTACAAGGAACTTCAACAAGAAAGGATTCAACTAATAGATTTGTACAATAAACATTTTACAAGTTTAGATTCAGAGTTAGAACTCTCATCATCAAAATAAAGAGGAAATTTATATATATATATATATATATATATATATATATATATATAGATTCAGAGTTATATAAACTAATAGATCAATTATGTGGTTGCTGCAACATTTTCTGGGTTATTCCAATTCTCACTCATCGTGTTCATACATGCTAAGATATATAGATGCAAAAGCTTTGTCATTGGTTGTTTCCTCATGCTAGGCTTATGCCAATAATAAATGTAATTTATAGTGTATAATTAAATTTATTGGTAAATATAGTTGACAGTATCTTTTTTTTTCTTAATTTATTTGAAAATTATGGTGGAAACACCATAAAGATGACGATGGAGACGATATATGGAGCATGATTTAATTCAAGGAGTTAATGAAAATGAAGATGAAAATGAAGATTAATGATTAATGACATATCATATTTTTTATTTTTTTATAAAAAAATTATATTTAAGAAAATAAAAAACTTTGAGTCAACTCGGTCCAATCAATTGACTCTTGACTCAGTAAGCAAGCCGAGTCGATGTTCAAGACACTTCTGAAAATATTGCAAATGGTAAATTAGTCCTAATTTGGGCTATATTGGCAGTTGCAGAGTTATCTCTCTTATTGTGTTAGGCTAAGGTTGCGAGTAAGGGCAAATAAAATAGTATCCTAATTAACTAAGTGCAACTGGGTTTCAAGTTTTCGGCTAGGCCTTATTGGGCCTTAGGGTAATAGATTTGACTCTTTTGGCATACCATATATGATGTATCATAATTTAGCCCCTTAAAGTTTCCAATTGGATATTCTTGATCGGGAACATAAGACTTTGATGTCATATTTTGAAAATTTGAAAGTCTTTTCTCATTCCAAGATAGCTAGCAACATATATTTCACTAAATAGCATGTCTTTTTAGGGCAGACATTGTCTCGATTTCTACAAAACTTTTTCACTGCTCTGCCACATGTCAATGAGTTTGTAGAGATCAATTAAGATTTTAATGTACAAAAATTATATATATATATATATATATATATATATATATATATATATATATATATATATATATATATATACTCCCTCCGTTTTTTTTATCAGTCACTTTTGTTGTTTTCACTAGGATTAAGAAATAATAAATAGATTTAAATTTAGTATTAAATTATGTGATTAAGACTAAATTATCAAATCTGATTGGTTCTGACTTTATTGGGAAAGAAAAATAAATTGAAAAAGAAAATTAAATTACATTGAAAGTCTAAAAGTGACAGATAAATAGAATTTAAATTTTACTCAAAAGTGACAGATAAAAAAATGGAGGGAATCTATATATATATATATATATATATATATATATATATACAGTCCTTTCACCCTCTTCTCATTTTTTCTTTTACATGTTCAACAATCACTCTTCTCATATTTTATTTCTCTACATACTCTTTGCCTTTCTTGTTGAATTGAATTCTCTTTTTAAGCATTTATAGAATTTGCGCTCTTCCTTCACTCATCTATTTTACTAGGATTTTTTTGGGATTTCAAGAATTACAAATAAGTTTAGTTTATTGTTTTAAAATCTTTATCATTTTCTTCTCTTGGAGATCCTTTTTATTTTGATAATCCTATAGTTGACCTTTCTCTTAGAATGGTGGTTTCGTATTGTAGTACTTGCAGAACTATTAAATTTCATGAACAAATGTCAATTTTTTAAATGAATACAGTAGAAGAATAATAGTTCTAAAACATTCAAAATTTAGGCAAGAGGAATTTATGTCTTTTCTAATCAAATTCAATTTCTTAGTTGGCTATTACACCTTCCTTGCCCTTTATCTATATTCATTAAGGATGGTCCTTTTGCTAATGGCAAATTTTCATCTACCATAGTATGAGTCTAGAATCTGGTATGAGCTTCCCTTTCAATGGGTTTAATAAAACAATATTAGATATTTATGGTGCATCTTCGAATCAATTGAATCTAAATGGATGTAGAGCTATAACTTGCTCTAAAGTTTTGTATCAATAATATGATATTGCCCATTCTTTAAAACTATTTTAGCAATTTTTTCTTCATTTCCAATAACGATGACTCAGAATTCCAAATATGACATTGCTATTATTTTCTATTAATTCCAAATGCATTCTCAAATATATGAAACATAACTATATATATACAATATCATAAATTAATTACGTTGAATTACATTTCCTGCTCAATTATACATATTATATGTCTTTTACTTTATACACTACAAAAATGTAACTATACCAAAAATCAAGACTTCAAGCTTCCCTCTTTGTGTCATGTAAATGTTGATCTCGAAATTTAACCTCTCTATACTTGTAGACCTATATCAGAAATACCTATACTAAGTAATGTCTTAGTAGGGAGGTAAACAATGCAATTGACTTCTTTAAGAAGTCACAAAAACACATATAATAGAACATGCCAACGCACATCATATAATAACATTCAATAACTAGATATACCTTAATAATCACTTTACTATACACATGCATTCACGATAATAGTTTAATATATTAGCTAATCCATCAATACTATTGTCAACTACTATAGCATTATCAATAAGAAATAATAACATTACAATAAATCACTAAATCATCTACACTATTAACAATAAAACAATTATCATTATTATACAATTTCTACACTTTATTTGCTTAAATTCCCATTATTTATGGATAATGAAATAATCACTACATGCAGGCAAACAATATCAAACACTACAGATATAAGTCTCGAATCACTACATACCAACAGGTATCAACACTAGATATCATGAGGTGCAAACATTAGTAGCTGCAAGCACTATCCCTTATAGGCATGCCTCTCTATCCACTACTTTGTGAAATTTAAGCTCTCATTTAGACTTTACTCATTCACTAGTATTACATTCAATACACTTATGTTCATATAGTCATCATACATTTTAAAACATACCATAATATTCATAAAAATTTTTATGCATAATTAGACTCAAACACTTGAAATATAAATTTAATCCTACACATAATAAACTTATCACTATAAAAACATATAAAAATCATTTATGCACTCATAATTCATTTGAATGTATTTATTAAAGTTTATAATTCAATTTTAAATCACTATTTCATACTAATTATACATATTATAACATTATGCATGTGTTCACAAGGTTTCATTAACATCCAAGAAGGTTTGGGTGAGGTTCGATAAATTTTGGGTGAAAAAAATTCACTTTTGGGCTAAACTTTGGTACCTCATGGTAGTCACCTATTTATGAAAGCCATAAGGTCATATGAAAATGAAAAATTTAATCCAGGATTCCTACTCATGCGGTTAAGAAACCCTGATAGCCGTGAGTCCCTTAGAACTCACTTGGTTCACTAGGTAGGATTTCTAGTTCATTTTGCTTTACATTTTTAACCTAGTTTTGGCCAGATTCAGAATAAATGACCTTCTAAGCTTTTATGTTACTATGTCTTAAGTTTCCATAGACACTAAAATTAGGTTATTTGGGCATCTATAACATGATTTATCACTAAAAACATTTTGGCTGCTGTAGCTGACATATTTGCTGTGAATACCGTACTTTAAGCCCATTTTCACTAATCTTAAAGGCAAAATAAGATTTCAACCTCTGCATACAAAATTGTGTTATGGATGTCTAGTTCAAAATTTCTTTATAATTACTCCATTTAGAGCTCTCTAACTCAAGTTATAGGTAAAATACTCTATATAGGTCACTTGGATCCTACACCAAATTTTTACTCTGCTAAATTTTTTCTATACTACCTTCATTTAAACATGTTTTCCCATCAAATTTTCATTCATATAACACTTAAACATCAATAAAAATTTAAGAAATTGAAATCAAACATTTAATCACACATAAATAAGCAAAACTCCCATACTTTAATTGAAGCTTGCCCTTCTTTTTCTTCTCTACACTTTCTTTTTCCTTTATCTTTACTCCTCACTTGTTCTTTAGCTTGCATCATAAATACTGTCAATTAAACATATTAAAATTTGGCATACACTTTCAAATTACATGATGAATAAATAAAGAAGAAGAAAGAAAAAAATTTCTAACTCAAATCAACTCAGTTACTCACCTTTCTACCCTTATGCCATACCAGCTCTTACTCTCTCTATTAAACCTCTTCCCTAAAAATAGAAATTTAAGATAAATTAGAGAGGATAAAAAACAATCCTAGAGTTCTCACTGAAGGAGGTAGGCCAACTAATCCTAAAAAGTAGAGAATTCTATTTTATTTAATAAAAAAATACTCTAGAATGTGTATGAAATCACTTCCTCATTGGTGTAACTTTTTAGGTTTCTGGATAATTATCATCTAATCCCTCTTGAAAATTTTAATTACCAATGACTTTAAGTTATTATTCCTTCTTTCAATTTCATCCTTCCTTTAATGCATAAATCACTAATCACTTATGTGCCCTCAACAATAGCTTAAATATCGAATCCGCCCCAAAACACGCAATTAAGCTTTTTTTTTCAATTTAAAACTCATATAATTACTTACCCCAATCCATCTAGGGTACATCTTGGTGCCTCGATAGAAAGGTCCCAAAATATCTAAGGCCCACTAATCAAAATGCCTTGATATACTATTCGATATTGTGATAATACTAGCTATCTTATTCTTAATGCTAAGATTTTTTAGTTGGATAGACTTAACTAGTCTTAGTCTTTGCAATAGAGCTTCATACTCTACTATGTTATTAAAGGCTTTGAAATTAAGTTGAATAGTATACTTCACTACTATCCCTACTACTTCCTTTCACTCATTAAAAGCACAATTTATTGTCATTTACTAAGTTATGCTTTCTTACTTGTTGACTTATTGGACATCTTATATAAATTCAGCAATAAAATTTGCTAAGTTTTGAGATTTAATGGTCGATTAGGTCTCTTATCTGATGTCAAATGATTGCAATTTAATAGCCAATTCAATGAGTTTTCTTTCTAAATATAGCATTTATAACATCTTTTAGAGATGTTGATAAGATTATACATTAATAATATAAGCTTTAAAGTATTGCCTTAGCTTCAATGTGCATATCACGAGAGCGATGATCAATTACATTACTTGACTCCTCCTAAATTCCAATCCTATTAACACATGGCTTATATAATAGATTGGCTTATATTATTTATCCTCTTTTCTCACTAAAAGAGTTGCAATTGCTTTACTTGATGTGGATAAATAAAGAAAACATTTTTTCTCCTAGAATATATTGGTTCAATAAAGGGGGTTTGGAGAGAAATATCTTTAGTTCATCAAATGCCTTTTTGTAGTCATCTCCCCAACTAAAATCTTTGCTCGTGCTCAATCTTTTAAAGAATGGGATACACTACATAACTAAAAAAGTGAATCTGCCTAAAGCTATAATTTTTCCATTGAGCTTTTGAATTTCATTTCACATTTCTTATAGGCTGCATATCCAAGATTGCCTTATTTTTTTTTTGAGTTTACTATAATGCCCTTTTGAGATACCATGAATCCTAAAAATTTAGTAGAAGACACTCTAAAAGCACACTTAGGGGTTCAACATCATTTAAAACCTATTTAGAGTATTAAAGACTTTGGCAAGCTCTGCTGTGTGTTCTTATTTGCTCTTTTTTTACAATAATGTCGTCAACATATACCTCCATATTTGTTCAATATGATCTTTAAAGGTCTTGTTCCTTAATTGATGATATGTTTCTCCAACAATCTTCAGTTTGAATATTATGACCTTGTAGAAAAATATCCCCTCATGGTAGTGAAACTCATCTTCTCTTAATCTAAAATCCACATCAGAATTTGATGGTATCCTGTATAGACATCAAGGAGAGAATAAATTGCATGACAAGTTATAACATCAACAAGTTGATTAATGTTCGTAGAGGGTAACTATCGTTTAGATAAGTTTTGTTCAGATTGGTGAAATCAACACATATTTTTAACTTTCATTTTTATTTTTAATGAGAACCAAGTTTTCCAACCAATTTGGGTAATATTTCTCCTTAATCATCCCAACTTTAAGGAGTCGATCTACCTCTTTAGAGATAAATTTATTCCAATCAAGTGCATGCCTTTTCAATATTACTTGATTGATTAAAACTTTAGATCTATGTTGATCTTATATATGATAACACTAGGGTCAAGGGTAACTTCTTGAATTGACCTAAGAAGTGAATCGCCTTTTGTCCTTTTTTTCTTTTGGAAAATCTTCCCCATAAATGGATCCTCCTACAACCATGTTAATTACTCATGTTCTCTATCATTATTGGTTTGCATCTCATGGCTTTCCTCTTTTATTATCATCAGATTCTGATTGGTTACAATTAATTTGAGATCTAAATGGGCTTTTAGGCATTTGACAAATGAATCTCTTTATTAAGCCTTTCTCCAAGAGCCTCTCTCTCTTATCTTTAAAGCTTTGCACCCATTTGTCACTTGCTTTATATCTTGGTGAAAATCATAAAATTTGGCTTGTTTTTCTTTTTGTGAATGATTCGATTAGAGAATTTGTTCGATTAATTGAATTTGTTGTGCTTCACTTTAATCCATATCGGTATGTTGGAAGGAGAAGAATTAAGCATGGTATAGATTTTAGCCAGAATATTGACATGGTGACCAAACCTTCTGTGCTTAAATTCTTTCCTTTTTCCAATGCTTTATGAGGTATTGGCTCTTTTTGGACTTTATGATGCATAACATTTCTCGAGTTATCCTAAAAAATTTTCCTTTTGTTCATCAAGCAATGGAGTCAAGACTTATATCTATTTCCCTAAGTAATTTATGGGTTAGGGATTGCCTTACCTTCTCCTTGGTAACTCAATCCGACTCATAAGGCTAAGATAGGTTAAGGACTCCATACTAGAGTTGATCAATCGTTCTACGATGGTCAAGGAATTCAACACAATCCATAACAGGCATGTGATAGTGTTTTGTGGTATCTCTATTCAATCGTTAGCGATCAATCATCCGAAGGTATCTATGGGGCACCATGGGTTGATGTAAGAAGTTCCCACCTAAGAAAATATTAGAAAATGGTATTTTGACCATATGAGGCCAAAACCCATAAAGAGTTTGGAATTTTACACTTATTTGTACTTTTTATGAATGTGACATAAGCATTCAAATTAATTGTGTTCTCTTGTTTCTTACATGTAGGATCATGAGATAATAAATTAAAGACACACTAAACATATAAGAAATTGGTAAATCATGATATAAACATAAAAAATTCATAAGATAGGTATCCATAAATAAGATAATTTATTGTGATCATTTTGGTAAGGACATTGGTCATCACATGCAAATTTTTGAAGAAGCACTTCATTGCAAGCTTTGAATATATGTACTATTTGGTCTCAATTTTATTAAATTACATCTAGTGTTATTTAATTATATGCAAAACCTTTTACATTATTAAAAGCTAGTATTTTTGTGTGAGTTTTAGGGCAAGAAACAAGATGTTGATAAAGTTTTATCAACAAAAATCCTAATTTCTTAATATAAATATTTTTATGGTGTTTTCCTTCAGTGGTCAAAAAGCCTTTTTACTTAAACAAAATAGAGATGTGGACTTACCATTAGTGCTCAATCACTCCACTCACAAGGGACTATTCACAACACAACAAAAACAACAACAACAACAACAACAATAATAATAATAATAATAATAATAATAATAATAATAATAATAATAAAAACAACAACGACAACAACAACAACGATAACAACCACAACAACAATAGTAGTAATAATAATAGCAAAGAAAAGTAACATAAAATAAAAAGAAATAAATAAACAAAGGAAAATGAAAAGAAATAAATTTTTTAAGCGTTTGTTAGGGAATACACGGGTGTGCATTGAGTGACATACGGTTGAATTAATTATTTTAAAAGAAAAGAAAGTCACATTTTTGGCCGTATATCAAGTGATGTATGGCTATAACTGCCATTAAATAAGTAAAATTTATTCCTTTTTAAATAATGTTCTTATCAATAAATAAGTTCTAAAATAAAAGGATACAAAAGGTCTCGTAAAATGCTTTAGAAATGAATTGTAAATAACTTTTTTCAAGTGTGCTTTTTAATTTGCACGTCAATGCAAGGCCTCTTGCATGAATGTGAAAATTAATTACTTTATTCAACTTGTTAAATTAGCCGAAAAAAGTAGACTCTCTATCATACATGACCATGCATATAGGTATGTATGAAAGTGAAACCCAAAATGGCAGTCAAGTTTGCAACTAGGCCAACTAATGCATATATTCCTTGATTGCATAGGTGTACAAAGCCTTACACGGTTGTGCAATACCAAAATAAGAGAAAATTATCCTTTAAGTACATTTTTAGGAATATCTTCATTATTTTACATTTTTGCTTTCCCGAAATGCTCGAACTAAGCACAAATCACTCTAAAACCTTTTTAGAAAAATTCACAAACATAAAAAAACCTAGAATCCTCTATTAACCATCTTTCAAAAAGTAGTTTTTCTGATCAATTAACATTGACAAAAGCCTTCTCAGGATCCAGTGTTTAAAGTTGGCCCTAACTTTAGAAAGGCTAGTACACTAAGTGCTTAGGTGAGCTAAAGTTTAGACTGAAGGAGAGAGATACTTACCTAAAGAGATGGTCTCTTGGTTATTTCTTAAGAAGGCATGTAAAAAATGGTGGGTGGAGTGGTTAATGCTAGCTTTTTGGTATGTTTTGACTTCATATTGTTGAATTTTAAACTTTGATGCCCTTAAAAAGGACTTAGTTCTCCTGAGAGACTGTAGATGCCTATTGAAATAACTTTTGATGAATTGCATTATCTACGTTATGCCTTAGTTTGAAAGTGAATCTCGCTATTTGTGATTGTGCCTTAATTAAAAATGAACCCTATTGTCTACGACTATGCTTTGATTGAAAGTGAACCCTGCTATCTGTGGCTGTGCCTTAATTAAAAAGAAAACCCTACTATTTATGACTGTGCTTAGTTGAAAGTGAACAATACCATTTATAGTTTGCATTAATTGATAGGCAAACCGTATTATTTATAACTATGCCCTGATTGGAAGTAAATCCTGTTATTTGTGGTAATGGCTTGACTAATAGCAAATCCTACTATCTACAATTGTGCTTATATTGAAAGTTAATCTCGTTGTCTAAGGTAATGCCTTGATTAAACATGAACCTCGTTATCTATGACTATACCTTAACTTAAAATGAATCCCACTATCTGTAGTTGTGCTTTAGTTTCGAAACTAATTTTGATAAAATGGAGTGATTGATGTCCCATTATCATTATGTCGACTTCCTAAGTCTAAAAATTTAAAAGGTAATCCACTAGGGATATGGGCAAAAACTTTTTATGTGTTATGTTGTAAGCAAACATTTTTTATTTGTTTGGGGCCACTAGGGAAAAAATTTCCTTTGTGCTGGGGGTACATGGAACTTGAGTCATTGAGCTTAATCATATGACCACCTACCCTCTATAGTAGAGAGAATGCCAACTTTCTGGTAGTCTTGAGACCATATTGGTCTATGCAATAATAACTTAGATTTGTCCCTATTATAGGTTTGCATGACTCTTTTTTGTGATCCTATTTTGATATGATTATCCAGCATTTGTAGTGTTAAAAAGGGTTAACCACTTTGGCAAATGTAGTTGCCCCCGATATAAGATAATGATGTAAAAGTTATTATGTAATGTTTGAAATTCTTTATGCTAGTGCTAATTATGGTAAGCTATTGGTACTTTATTTATGTCATTGTTATGTAAACTTTTGTTTGGTTGATTTTGACTTGTATTTATGATTCATGATTTTGTTCATGTTGGATTTGGTTATGCGAGTAATAAACATCCAAAGAAAGACATGATATATAACAAAAATTTATGCTATTCATGGCATATATTGAAATGATAATAAAAAGAGCACTAGATGTTATGTTCAAGATAAAACCTAGGTAAAAAAATAGCAGTGATAGAATAATATAAGTGAAAAGAAATAACAAAAATAACAAACCATATATTGTATGTGAAGGGGTAAAAATAGACAAAAAAAAGAGGTATGTATGATGGAAAACTCTTTGATCTCAGCCTAATAGCCACGAGTGTAATCGGTAAGGCTTACTGGTGGTGAGCTTAATTAATGCCTTTGTACTAGCGAGCTTGTTGTGTACTCAGGAAATGAGGTGGTGGTTGCAGTGCCTACTATGTCTGAAGAGCCTAAAGGAGGGATGGAACCTATGGGATCAATAGAGATAGGATAGAGGAACTCGCTGAGAAATCTTGCAAGCTAACCCATCTCCCGACATATGCTAGTGAACTCAAGCACTTACTTATTAAAGCATCATTGGACAACTCTCCCAAAGTCTGCAAAGTGCCCTCGAAAGTCTTGGTCAAGTCACCCAATCCTTTTCTCTATCTCATCTTACACTTTAGCGGCCTTCTTATTGCTAGAGTCCAACGTCATCTATATGTCCTAGATCCTTTTGCTAGCTTTTTAGACACTCATATTGGTATGATCAACTCCCTTGTTGTTCGCTATAAAGGTAACATCAAAGTGGAACATCTGACCTAAACCTACTCCCACCTATTTTTTATGGGCCTCTTAAAACTAGAGCTTTTCATACCTATATTGCACTAGATCTTGGTGTAGCCAATGAATGCTAGTGGCCATGATCGCCTAAGTGGCCTTTATGCACTAGAGTCCATATAGTATAGACCTTTGAAAAGTTATGGGTGCATCCATCTGAGTAGGTGTCAGTGCTATAGATAATGATAAGCTTGGATGGCCATAGTCTCTCGAGGGCAAGTCCTAGTGAAAGGTGGGAAGCTGCTATTTAGGAGGCTCTTTATCTAGCTTTTGGCAAACAACATCACCTAAAAAATAGTGAATAAAAAGAGGCTCCTGGTCTTTAAGTCTATAAAGTAGTGCATCCTCTATTTGCTAGTTTACCTATGGCTCTTGCTCATCCTATGGCTGTTGGGCCTCTTCTACTAATTCGCGGTGTAGATGGAATGTCTCATTCATCTCCTCTAAGGTCCGTAGCCTATATCCATATGAAGCCCTATCGTCCTCTCGGGCCATGTGTATAACACCCTTACTACAGAAGGGTCCAAAACCTATCATTCATATCTATCATAGGCATTTAGCATATTCACGTGTATATCCGACATTAATTCGTTACACATATATTAGACTATACTAGATTATCACATATTTATTTTATAAGTTCACAACTATTATCATCTACACTTATCTTTACTTATCATAATCATTATTTTGTTAAGCATTACAAGTTACATACTATTATTATTACAATTATAAAGGTCTTCACAAATGCAGATTTACATATCATGAATATAAAATAAGTACCATGTGAGACACTCTAGCCCTAGCCTTTGTGTTAACCATCCTTCAACAAGTTTTATCCCTGAGCGATCCTAATAGAGCACCTATATGGATAAACATCTATACTAAGCTAAAATGCCTAATATTGAAAAGTTCTATAAAGATAACTACTCACAGTGGTTAGCTAAAATGCCTAATATGTCATTCACAACTATTGATTTACACACTTATCCACTATTTCTTGTTAGCTTCTATATTTTCTCCTCTTTATCTTTAATTTACATAATTATCACTTTTTTCACTATTTTTTACTTAATTATTCTTGATTAACATTCATTCATAAATTTAATCATTTTTTATCCATACCGTACACATACATATATCTACATAATTCAATATAATGTACTCATTTAAATTCCTATTTTACCCCAGTGGTGAAGCTCTCAAGCTAGATATGTTGGACATGGGGCCATATATCTGAAATAAGTTAAGGTGGCCATATGGAGGGTGCCTCAACCACAACATACTATCTTATCTTTCTCTTTCTCTCATTTCTTTCATCTTTTTCTCATATTTACAGTGTGAATTTGCCTTTGGTCCACTAGCGAGTCGCCATAACTCGCTACCATGGTGAATATTCATATGGCTAGCCATTGTTTCATATACCTTTGGTTTCACAACTAAGTACTAAGGGCAATGAAATTTTCTATATTTTAATCAATATAAGCATCGTTCTCATATTTTCCACATTCTCACATAATATCACAATCAACTTCAGATTAATAATTTATACTTATCAAATCACTATTTTTCATCATGTATCCCATTCACATCCACTTTTCATATGCATCATTCATATTCATAATTTGATTCATATCATATTCTTATCATGCACATCAAATTTTGATACATCATCATCATACATATAAATATCAAGTTTTCATTTATCATTTCATTAATTATAACTTCACCATCATCATCACTTAGCTAACTTTATTTATTCACCATTTACTATGCTCTCACTTTATTTAGTTTTTAATCTTGTTCAAGTGCTAAATTCATAAGCTTTTATTAAAGTTTCTTCAATTTACCCATTAATTCTCTTTGTTTCTTCATTCAGCCACTACCACTTTTCATTCATTTCACATTAAGTTCATTTACTATTCTAATGATCATCCATGCTTACTTTTCAATTAATTATCACTTATCACTTTGTATACCTACATATGCAATTCGGCCAATAATGTATACCATGCATGCTAATTGGTTTTTCAATTATATATCATTTTTTATATTAATTCTTTAATTTATTAATTTATCTTAGATTATCTCAATATTTCATTTATTTTTCTATAGTTAAATAATAGGTTTCTATATGAATCTTCCTTTGTTAATCATATTTTTATGCATTTAACTTCACATACCTCATTATTACCACTTAATTTCATATTTTTACCATTTAATTAAATTAAAACACATATTACTTATAAGTACCTAGGTGACATAATAGGTTTTAATTCTATTTTCATGCTTTTAATCCTACTTTGTTGCATTTTAATCCATCAATCACATTATTTAACATCTAATTTCATTTATATATCATCAATCTAGTGTTTATTCATCTCACACACACAAATCCTAACTTACATAACCATAATCACATGTAATAAATTAGTTTGGGTATCCACATACCTATTTTCCAAGCTTTCTCCATGTTTTCTCTTCCTTTTTCACCCTTTTCTTCTTTTTCCCTTTGATTTTACTTAGTTTCCCTTGAATTTCCACCTTGGATGAATTCCTTAATGGATTCTTTTCTCAATTTTCTTCATTCAGAATTCAAAACATACTCAAAACATTAATCTCAACATCAAAATCTACCTAAAAATCTATAAACTCACTAAAATTTTACTAAATTAACTTACTTAAATTTTTGCTTCAAACTTTTTCTCCATAATTTATTCCACTTTCTCCACTTAAAATAGGCTCCAGAGATAGCTAGAGATGAATTTAGGGCCTTGAAATCATTTAGGGTACAAAAATTGGTGCAATTAGGTTGTTAATGTTATGATAAAAATGGAGAAGTGTGTGGAATAGTATGAAGATGTGAAGAAGATGAATGAATTCCTTAGAAATTTCTAATTTTTTGGGCCATTTATATACCCCTATAAATGGTTAGAATCACTTGATCACTATATAATCCAAAAGTGCATATTATGCCACTTGTTACTTTCTTATTAATTTCTATCCATCTCACTCGCACCCAATGGGTGAGTACTACACCTTGGGTGTAAGTGAGAGGAACTTAGCCCAGATAACCAAAATTACATTCGTTTGTCACTATTTTATTGATCCTAGAATTCTCCTTATCAGATTTTCATGAAAATTAATCCAAAATATAAAAAAATATTAATTATGTTATGTTAAAAATTTCAAGTCAATTATACTCTGTCTCAATATCTTATAACTCTGAAGGTAAAATTTACCAGTCCGAAATTTAAAAATTCAAAGCTATCAAAAAAATTATTTTTCAATTCCAAATATTAATGGGGATTATTTCTAGTAGGTGTATGCAAACATAATAATTTTTTGATGTCCGTAGAATATTTTCAGATAGGTCAAAGTTTTGTCAAACTCTAATATAGTTTGCAAAAATTTTTCACTATCCATTTTGAGGGTTTATTTGATCTTAATTTCATGTCAAATTATATCATAGAACTTAATTTAGTTTATACTTTCTAATGGTGAATAAATATTTTTACGGGTTTTGAGTGGCACTATTCACCTCGATATCACACCTGTGTCACTATTCATGGCTTGAAAAATACTATTCATAAATAATTAAAATTTTAGGCCATTACAAACTATAGGATCCAAATAGGGTTAAAACTGTAGTAGCTGCGATATCACCCTATAGGCATGCCTATCTATCCACAACAAAGTACTATACGCAGCCATTATAATCTTTCCATATTCTTTCACTCTTTAGATTCACATAAAATCGAGATTAGTGAGCATATATATATTATATTAAAAAAATATGGTTATACTACCACATAATTGACCATATATCACCACTCTTTATCATATTACTTTATTCATAAAACTCTTGCAATACAAGTATTGTTACTAGTATAAATATACATACGAATTTATTTTCAATGAAACATACCTGTATCCTTGTACAGTTTCACTTGCCTACTCTTTAATGAATTCTTAAGGCTAGACATAAAACAATGCATACATACTTTCAATATACATAATGAAACACATACCTTTTTTCGTATGTGTGTGTGTGTGTGTATTATAAGCATTAGAGGTGTTAAGAGTAATTAGATAAATTACATCATATACTAATAATTCTTTATGATTGGGCTTAAATGGTGTTCATATCTCAATGTGCTATTATGTATTTCATGGACATAACATTATGTTATATACTAGACATATGTTCATAAGGTTTTAAAAGTGTTTGAAAAAGTTTGGAAGTCGTTCATTAGCTTTAGGGAGAGGTTCGACCATGTTTGGGGACAATTTATTGGGCACCATAAGTTAGGTATCATTGAGTCATCACCAAATAAAATATCGGGAAATGAGTTTTATCCTTATGAGGCAAAAACTAGAGATAAGTTTAGGACCTCACTCTTATTCATACTTTGGTTAGTATTATAAATGGATTTTTGGATTAATTATTTTATCTCTTTCTCACATGAGTTATCATGCTATAAAAATCAAAGGCACACTCTAGCATATTAGAAAGCTATAAATCATGTTATATTGAAAGCAATAAAGGCATGACATAAAAAGCAGTAAAATTATAAAAAGTAGTATAGAAGTAATAAAATTATGATAAATAAATAAATCATACATAAAGTGGGTTGTTTATTCATAATGTTCATTTTTGTGCGAATATTGGTCCCAATATGCATATTTATAAAAGATAAATTTTTTTATGTATTTTTGGAGAGAAAATAGGGATATTTGTCCCCACGTGGTTTTAGGAAAAGAATCATGTTGCTTAAATTAATATATAAGAATATTTTATATTTACATAGAAAAGTATTCATTTTTACATGTTATTTTATGGTTGAAAAATAGGACATTGATCCTCTTTTATTATAGAAAAATCCCACTCAAAGCTATATAAAATTATTTGGTGAGTTTTTAGGGTAACGTTCAAAAAATTATTTATTTTTAAAGACTAATTGAAAAATAAAATAAAAATACAAAATTAAATTATAAATTTACAAATTGCCATGACTCATTTTCTAAGTCCTTCAAATGCCTCCAATCGCCTCATGCATGTGTGTGCGAGGAAAAAGATGACTGATATAAGGGTTAGAAGTAAATAAATAAATAAATAAATAAATAATATATATATATATATATATATATATATATATAAATGTGAAAATATAATATAATATAATACAGAGGTGGCAAAATTGATCCAAACTCAAAATTCAATCCAAATCTGCTAAAAAATTGCCCAAATCTAATCTAACCCAAATAAATATCTACTAGGTCAACCCAAAACTTATCCATTTTATTCTTCAACCTAACTCACTACCCGTTGGATTAACCCAAAACTGATCCATTTTATTTTCAACCAATTGGGTTTATACTCAATGGATTTTTTCAAAATCTCTCTTTCTTCCTTCTTTTTATCTCTTCATATACATCACAACATTCAATAAAATAAATAAATTAAGCATTAATTATAAAAATTAAATAATATATTTAAAAATAAATTTATCAATTATTAATATATTTAGTTGATTAAAGAGAGAGAGGGATTAAAAAATAAAACGAGAGAGTGGATATATGCCATAATGAAATAATAAGAAAATAATCTATTCGAAGAATAATTTTCTATTTCAATATGATTTTTGAGATATAAAGACTTAACCAAGGAGCAGTAGGAAAATGATAAATAACTGATAATAAGGAAATTAAATGCACTAGGTTTGAGTAAAAATTGAACTTTCACATAACAAAAAAATGGTAAAAGCTGTGTGCCTAAAAATGAAGAAACATCACAGGAAATTATTAGAAAACATAATTAAATCTAACCAGCTAAAATTATCATAAAACCCACAAAGCATAAAATATAATCTATATTTTTAAAGGTGTTAAGAAAACATCACAGGAAAGTCCAAAAACCAAAAAGGAACATATAGAGCTGGTAAGCCCTTTGATTTAACACCAAACCCATGGATCGATCCAAACCTATTCAACTCATTTGGATATTGATCCATTTATGATCTATATTTTTTACCTATTTATCCAATCCATTAGTGATCCGTCCATTAATGACCCAACCCAAACCAATCTAACCTACTCATTTGCCGCCTATAAAATAAAATAATATGATATGATATATAGTATGAAAGAAATAAATGTAAATAAATAAATGAAAAGTGTGTATATATATATATATATATTCATTTATTCAAAAAGTACATATAAAAAATTATGGAAATGAGAATAAATAAATGTAGTCGCATATATATACACAGGTACGTATAAATATAATTGTACACTTATTTAATAAAATAAAGTAAAAAAATGAAATAAAAATAAAATAAAATAAAATAAAATGAAGTGCTAAGTAAGTAAATATATAACAACAACAACAACAACAACAACAATAATAATAATAATAATAATAATAATATGTGGTAGTAATAATAATATATGTATAATAATAAATACAATAATATAAATATATATATATACAACTATCATAAAAAGCCTGGAGGTGGCCGAGGAGGTAGCAAGGGAGGAGACCTTTAGCGACTAGCGCTTTTAAATGTCACTAAAAGTCCACTACCAACCGCAAGATGAATGAGTGGCACCCAAAAGGAACCTTTTAGCGATGTGAAAAATCTAGCATTACTAAAGGACCTAGAATGCTTGTCCATCCTACGTTGACAAATAACCTATCGAGCTGATCTACCATTCCTATGGTTTGTAGGAACTGTCACGGCATGAACTTGCTGGTATGGTACTAGACTCGAGGATAGGGCTCGATGTCTTTTGAGCTCTCAGGTGGTCATCCATTTTGAAGTAGGTGGAGTTGGTGTAGCCTATGCTTCGCGATGTGGCATCCTATGAAAAATTAAATGTTACATTTTGAAATAGCTTGGATTACAAGTAACAATAATAAAATTAAACCCTTATGGATCTTGGATGAATTTTGGTAGCATGCTGGCTTAAATCGGTGCAAGCCAACCTGCATTGAAATGCACATTAATCGCCATAAAAAGTATTACACCATTTTAAACCCAAGAACGGTTGTTCTAAAAAACATGCATGACAAATGAGATATTAAATTTATGACTATTTACAAGAATTCTAATAAAAATTAAATAGCATTTGAGCTGGAAATATGCCTGGCCCTTGTATAAAAAGCCCTTAAAAGAAGCAACATAGGCCTCAATGGCCACCAGACAATTCACTTAAGCAAGTTTACTAATTTAACCATTTAATTAATATCATCTAATATTTAAAAATTGTAACTTAACTGATTAATTCAAACTAAAGGAAACTAAATGTCATTCATTTGAATGCATCCCAGAGTAGTGATATACAATATTTACAACACTAGACTAATGCAATGACATAGTAAAAAAATATTATGCAAAGTAAGATATACATATTGTCTTTTTTTTTTCTTCTGCATTTATAGTCTAAAAAACATAATTCTCAACAGGTAGTTCAAGGATAATAATTCACCAATATTAATCAACCTATGCATTTAATTGAAATAAATAAATAGAAAGAATGAAAATAAGAAAGGAACCCAAAGCCTACCCCGTTTATCGCTAAAAATAGGTATGTAAAAAATGTAAAGAAACTTGAAATAAACACTTATTTGGTGTACGCATCAACCCCTAGGGAATTTTGGCTCAAAATGGCTCACAAAATGGGGTAAATATAAAGAAGAAAAGAAGAAAAAATCCAAAGAAAAAACCTCAAAAGTCAATGTTAATGGCAGCGTGTGAAGGAAGAATAACAATGGAAGAAGAAAAGTGTTATTTTTAAAATTTTCAAGCGATAGACGGGTAGGGCATCAGTCGTGAGCGAGTGATAGACGCCACTTATGTCCCATCTATCACTCATTATCTCTATATATTTTTTTGATTTCTATCTTTTTAAGTTTTGCTTTTCTTTTTTTCTTTGACTTTTATTTTTTATTTTTAATTATTGTACTTTAAATTACCCATTATATTCAAATTATTTATTTTTTATATAAGTTAAACACTCCCTGAATTTTAAATTTTATGTTAGACCTTTGTACTGTTAGTGCATTTCCTACATTTCCTACAATATGAAAATGAAAAGGATGTAAAAAAATGTCCATGCAATGTATGGGTCATGTAGAAGGCCTCATTAGGGTAGTTAGGGGTGAAAGATGGCTAGGCCACGAGTCGCTCTTGTAGGGATGATCGTTGATCATGCCTTCTCTATAAATATGTTGATTCTCATTAGTCTTTATGCCTTTGAATCCTTTTTTGGTTAGCCTTTCCTTTAGACATTTCTATTTTTCGCTTTTTTTTTTCTTCATTCGTAGTCATTTTAATTATTTATGTTTCGATTTCGGTGCCTAAACTACTTGAATATTTTACCATGTTGACCTTGGGATAAAAATAGAATTCACCAAATTTTAGATGACTTTGGGATTCAGAAACATCTTATTTTGCACAATTTATCTCTTTTGAGGTTTCTCAAATGGAGCCTAATTCCACTATGATATTATCTGCTGCTCGATATTAAGATCCGAGATTTCATATTTTTTGCTTCACATAGTAAGGGATCTTTCCTCTAACTGAGGAATTTGCTAAGATTTTGGGCTTAAGATACTTTTCATGGACCTTATCTTGTATACCCTGACCCATGATTAACTACCCAAAGGATATGCACTTTGGGTCTCTTTTCTTCTAATGTTTATGAACCGGTATCTCTAGGAGTCCCCTTTTCCCTAAAGGATTTGATTGATGATATATTCGAGCTACCGAGTACCATAAATTTAGAGTCATCATTATTTTGCTATGTAGCTTTGCTCGATACTTGATAGTGAGTCCTGACATTTTGATAGGGGATTACTGATTGTTTGGCATTATGGAGGGTGTACACCTTGGAATAACCCCGTTTCCTTTGATCTTAGTGGAGACTCTCATGGGTCTTGATGCGATATCTATTGATTTGAATGATTTCCTTACTGGTAACCCCTTATTACTTCAAGTACATCATTGTTTTGAGGGTAATGCACCCCTTGTGGATTTTCACACTAGCTTTTCTTATTGGAAAATGTGTCCTTTCAAATTTTCAAGTATTTCCTTACCTTATTTTTACCTAACATGAATCCAATTCATCTTAGGAGCTTTTTTGTTCAAATTTGGTTGCAAGGGAATTTAAGGTTGCTAATAGAGCCTTCATCCCAAGCTATAGGCACATATCCCTTGAGGTATTATCTCCATAGACATAAATTATATAAATTTTACTTATCTCATGAGGGAGCTATATGGATGGCTCATCTAGTGAATGATGATATCAACTTTAAGGTCCTTTAGTTGTCCACATGCTCTGTGATTTAGGATTGATCTTCTGGATGAGTTCCTTTGTATGGGTTATATCGGGCCACTTTTTACATTACTGCCCATTGTGCTCGTCAGTATAGGGAGCATCAGGAAATTGTCAGGTGCCTTTTGTCCTTCCATGGTGGCATACTCTCTCCTGACTTTCTTACCCACTATCATCAGCTTTGGGCTTAGCTTCCTATGAAGACTATCTTGCTAAAGATAGTAGATTGTGACTTATCCACTACTATTGAGTATAAGAGGTAGGCCACTAGCCTTGCGGTCGACAACAAATAAGACTAGTTGAGGCTTACTGACAACAACTAACATATTGGATAAATTCCTTTTGATCATATCAATAAAACATTGTATGCAAATATGATATTTCTATTTGATTTCAATACACATGATCTTCATTTAACATTAATTTGAAACACAAGTCATCTAATCTCGAAATGAAATCGTAAAATCACCATAACTCCTATCATCAATTAGCCCTCTCAAGTTTTCTTGATTGATTATTTTCTCTCAGCCTTAAATTTTTTCTTAGGATGCCTTTTTTGGTTTTCATCCTGACGGGGCACCTAATTTTAATAAGGTCATTATTTTTTCATTTTTCCACCTACGGGGCTTTTATTCTCTTCTTTTTCTCTTTTTGAGTCTTTAACCATGAAACCTCCTTTAACTAGCTCTCTAAAGTCATTGCCATCGCTGTTGATCAGAATATTGGCTCTTTTAGATAATAAATTTTTTAGCATAAGAGGTCCTTCCTAAATAGGTCTAAATTTGCCTTAGATATATGGAATTCTTGGTCTCATCTGCTTAAACACTAGATCCCTTCCTTTAAAGGATGTTTCCTAAACTTCTTCCCGAATGAACGAGCTAGCCTTTTCTAACATACTTGATTATGATAGTAACCTTGCATTCTATCTCCATCCAATAGGTTAAGCTATAGCAACCTCTATTTGTCATATTTTGTCTCTAGCAGCTCAACATTCAAAACTACCCTTAAAGACTGGTTTTTAATCTCTACTGGCAGCACAACCTCTGTCCCATTCACCGGTGAATGTGAAGTGGCTACTATCGAGGTTCAATTTGTAGTTCTATACCCTTACAATTCAGAAGGCAATTTCTTGGCCTAACCCTTCCATTTTAGGCAAGATCATTTTGACATTCTTATTAGCATCTTTAATAGCCCCATTCATTTGAGGTTGATAAGGTGCTGACTTATGATGTTGAACCCTATACTTTCTATGCATCTTATTGGTTTTGGCTTGGAACTATATCCCATTATCCAACATAATGTGATGTGGTAATCCATACCTACATATCAAATTCTTATCAAAGAAATAGCCATATCCCTAAAATCTACCTTCTTAAAGAATTCTACTTCTACCCACTTCATAAAGTAGTCAATGGAAACTATAATAAATATGTGCCCATATGATGCAGGTAAATGGATTATACCTATGATATCTATGCCCCATGTAGTGAATGACCAAGGCGATGTAAGGTTACATAGCTTAAAAATTGGCAAATGTCTTAGGTCTGCATATTGTTTGCACAACTGACATTCATTTACATACTTAGACTAGTCTGTGTCCATTGTAAGCCAAAAGAACCCTTTGGTGCATTATCTTCTTTGCTAAGGCTAACTCGTTTATGTGAGCGCCACATACTCCTGAATGTATGTCTTTCATAAGTTTCTTAGGCCCTTTCTCATTCAAGCATCTCAATTGGATACCATTAGGTTGTCTTTTATACAACATTCCACCTATGCTAATGAATTGAGTTGATAGCTTATGACTCATTCTCTAGTCCTTGTCCATAGCCTCTTATGGGAACACTAACTTCTCTATGTAATTCTGGATATCATAGTACCAAGGCTTCCTATCATTCACCTCATTATCCAATACTTTCTTAGCTTAAAAATATGGCTTGTTAGAACTAGAAATCAACATCAGCTTCATACTTACCCCTTTCCAATTATTCCACATTGAAATAAAAGTGGCTAAGGCATCAGTTGACTGGTTTTCATCTCTAGACATATATCCAAAAGTGCATACTTCAAGCTAATTACTTAGAGCTCTTAGACTTTTAATGTGAGGTAACAGTCACTTTTCCTATATAGATCACTCATCTCGCACCTGGTAAACTACCAATTAGGAGTCCCTAAATACTTCTGCAAACTTTATACCTACAGCTATTAAGTTCTCTATGATAAGTGTGAATTATGTATAGTTTTTAGTATATTTTAAGTGTTGTTATTTAGTTAATTTGGTTTAATTTTGGTTAATTTATTGTTAAAATGTTAATTTGTGTGTTTTAAAAGTTAATTTAAAGTTTTGGTACTTTTCAGGTATATTTTGCTAAGAAAAGGGTTTAAATTGCAAAAAGACAAGTTATTGTGGGCCAAAATTATAAATTTGGAAAAGTCATGCAAGACAATTGACGTGAGATCTAAGAGCTCAATGTATGGCCATGTGTTTCATAGAAGAAAAAGGTGCATGGTCGTGTGTCTCAAGGAAGAAGAAATTGCTTGGCCATGTGAATTTTATCAAGTGAAGATGAGTGGCCACGTGAAGAAAGCTAAGAAGAGATGAATAACCGTGTATGGAAATGCATAGAGGAGTGCATGGCCACGTGATTTTTTGTCAAAGAAACATGAGTGGCGTGTATCCCTACAAAGAAGGATACACGGCAGTGCATCACCAAAGAAGAAATGTTGAGTGGCCATGTATAATTTTCTCCAATTCATTGAAGGATTTTTCAAACTTCCCGATCAAGGAGAATTTGCTTCCTATTTTATTTTTGGAGTTTGAGAAGGATTCTACCACTAATTTGGCCTATAAAAAGGAGTTTGAAGCACAAAGAAAGGGGGAATTACTTATCAAACAAATTATCAACGTTAGTTCATTAGTTCTAGCTTTTACGTAGTTTTTAGTTTTTGTTGATTTTACTATTTTCTTTAAAGCTTTGTTTTGATTTTAAACATGTCTAGTGAGTAGTTTTTTTTTAATATTTGCTAAAGGATACTTGAATCCTTAACTTTTATTGTTATGACTTAAGCTTATGCTTCAATCTCATGCAAGTTTGACTATTTCTTAGTTCTTAAACACAGTCTTATCTTTATTAAACTAAAATTGATTGTTAACTTGATTAAGCATTGGTTAGTAATTGGTTTTGGTTAGATCATTGATATGCATGTTCTTGGGTTAAATTATTTGGATTGACGCATGATTATAATCTGAATAAGCTATAATTTTGTGTTAATTAAAGTAAGTTAAGATTGAGAAAGGTGTAACTAAGATTAGGTGAAAGTTAAATTACTTAAGAAAGATTTTAATAGACATCTAAGAGGATTAATTTAGATCTTTATGCTAAGTGTTGAGTTTATCTGAATAAGAGAATTTTAATGCTTGGAAAGATAATCTTGAGTAAAGTTATCTGGGTTTATTAATCTGAATTCCTCATAATCACTTGTATTTCTCTTTTGATTAAGTCATAATAATATTGGTTAAGGTGGATAGTCCTTTAGTGAAAGTTGCTTTTAATATGATTTTTACCTTAATTACTTGCTTGCTTTTGTTTTACCTTTAATTATTTCAACTCTTTCAATTGTTTTATTTTATTTTTAGCTTTATAATTCTGTTTTTAGTTTTTAATATTCAACCATCACAACTTTTGGGATTTCTCTTCTTTCTTTTTCACACAAATTATGTTTTAAAATTAAAATCACTCACACAAACACAAGTTTCCCTTAGGTTTGATATTTTGGGTCATAATTATATTTCCCTATATTACTAAACCGATCTAGTACACTTGCTAGACACCGGTCAAGTTTTTGGCGCCGTTGCCAGGGATACATTGGTATTTGTTTATTTATTTTGATTTTAAAATGATTTTTGTGTGTTCTTCTTCTATTCTTCATCTATTTTCTAATTTTTGTTTTAATTTTTTTAGGAGCTATTGGTTTATAGTGAGAAACAACCCTATTTTACCCGTAGATCCTGAAATTAAGAGGACATTACATAGGAATAGAAGGTTAAAGACAATATGGATGACCTAGTAATAGAACCACCTATGAATGATCCACCACCACCTAGGATTAAAGAGCAAGACATACACCACCAAGATCCTAAGAATGGGTATAAACCTATGACTATTAGGGATTATGCTATTCCTTGGTGGAACGAAGAATATAGAACCATTAGGATTCCTCACCACTAGCCTTTTGAGATTAAACCGGCTACCATCAGGATGGTACAAAGAAACCAATTTTCAGGCTCGAACATAGAGGATCCTGCACAACATTTAGATATATTTTTAGAAGTTAGTGACACTATGTAAATTCTTGATGTATCGACTGATACAATTAGGTGGAAACTTTTTCCATTCACCCTCATAGGAAAAGCTAAGGATTGGTTACAAATATTACCTAATCAATCCATCCATTCTTGGCAACAAATGCAAAAAAATTCCTTTGCAAGTTTTTCCCACCTACTAAACTAGCCCTCATTAGAAAATAAATCAATGATTTCTAACAATTTTATGAGGAGCCATTCCATGAAGCATGGGAAAAATTTAGGAGATTTTTAAAGAGCTATCCACATCATGAGTTTCCTGTTTATCAATTAATGCACATTTTTATACAGATGCCAACCAAACAACAAGATCTTTGTTGGATGTAGCTTCAAACGGTAGCTTTATGAAACAAATTCTTAAAGATGCATTTTTGCTTCTTGATGAGATGGCTACCAATGATGCTCAATGGGTGACCTCTAGAGTAGAACAACGAAAATATGGAGTTCATAATATTGATGAAGTAGCTATGTTAAAAGCTCAAATGGAATTAATGAGAAAAGAGCATTTAAGAGAAATAAATGAGCTTAAAGTTAAGAATGTTTCCATGTTATCTAAAGAAGTTGATGCTTATGCAAGAATTCAATGATCTTCAGGAATGAAGAATAACGAAGGAATGGCAGAAGAAGTAAATGTCTCGAACCCATATAGTAATACTTACAACCCGGGATGAAGGAACCAACCAAATATTTCATGGAGGAAAGGTAATCAAACTTCTTCTTCTAACCCTCATCCTAGACCTACTTTTAACCATAATCAACTTCCCAATAACCATCCCCCATACCAAAATCAAACTCCACCACATTACCTAAATCGATACCCATCACAATCATACCATCAACCTCCCAATTTTCAAAAATCTCAACCTTTCCCTCCTCAAGAAAAAAATTAAACATAGAAGAGAAGATTGTAAACTTCATGGCCTCCCAAAACTCAATTTTGGTAAGTCAAGATGCTAGATGGAAATCACAAGATATTTGGATGAGGAACCAAGAGGCATCCATTAGAAATCTAAAGAACCAAATGGGGCAGCTTGCTAGTTCATTATCCAATTGGACTCAAGGAACATTCCCATCTAATGTGGATTGTAATCCCAAGGAGGAAGCTAAAGTAATCACTTTAAGGAGTGGAAAGGAGTTAGAAAAGATTGAAATTGGTAAGAATTCTTTCCCAAAGGTGGAACCAACAATGGAGGTAAGTATTCCTAACTCTGAAAATGTTGAGAAAGTATCTCTTATGATTGAGAAGGGTAAGGTAAAGAAAAACTTGTTTCTATGGTGCTTGATAAGTCTCAATTACCTTTCCCTGTTCTAACTAGAAAAGAAAATCAAAATTAACAATTAAGTAAATTTTTAGACATGTTTAAAAAGCTACATATAAATTTACCATTTGCTAAAGCTTTATTACACATGCCTAAATATGCTAAATTTATGAAGGAACTTTGCACTAATAAGAAAAAACTAGAAGGCATAGGAACGGTTTATTTATCTGGTAATTGTAATGCTATATTGACCAATAAAATTCCTGAAAATTAGAAGATCCTGGTAGTTTTACATTGCCTTGTGAATTAGGAGAAAATTTTGTTAGGCATGTTTTATGTGATTTGGGTGCTAGTATTAACTTGATGCCTTATCCAATTTGTAAGAAATTGAACTTAGGTGATCTAAAAGAAACCCAAATGACACTTCAATCGGTGGATAGATTGGTGAAGAAACCAAAGGAAATTATTGAGGACTTGTTGGTGAAAGTAGAAAATTTCATATTTCCGGTTGATTTTGTAGTAATGGACATGGAGGAAGATAGGAAGATGCCATTGATAGTGGGTAGGCCATTCTTGAACACGGCAAGAGGCCTAATTGATGTTCATGGGCAAAGGGTTACTTTGAGGTTCAATAAGGAGGAAATGGTCTTTAATGTAAATAAGATTTTAAACCATCATTTGTATGATTTTGAAGAGTCCATTTACTTTGTTGATGAAGTTCAAGAATGTGTCAACACAAAGTAAGAAGAGATCATTATTAATGATGAGCTTCAAGAATGCTTGATGCATCCCAAGAAAATTGAGGAATTGGAAGAAAAGGAAAATAAGTTGATACATAATCTGGAAAAAGAACCCGATGAAAATGACAAAATGGAGAATGAACCGTCCCCTCCTAAGGGAGATTCTGAACTTAAAACACTTCCATCTCATTTGAAATATGTATTTTTAAAGGATAAAGCTACCACAGTAATTATTTCATTTCTATTGACATGTTTGGAAGAACAAATGCTCATTGAAGTCCTCAAAAAGCATAAAGGAGCAATTGGTTGGACAACATCCAACTTGAAAGGGATTAGCCCCAACTATTGTGCACATCGGATACCCATGGAAGATAATTTCAAGTTTGTGGTGTAACCCCAACGAAGGCTTAACCTAACTATGCAAGAAGTAGTGAAAAAAGAAGTATTGCAACTACTTGATACAGGTATAATATATCCTATTTCTGATAGTAATTGGGTACGTCCCATTCAATGTGTACCTAAAAAGGGGAAAATGACTATAGTAATCAATGAAAATAATGAGTTAATTCTTACATGCACGTTAACGGGATGGAGAGTATGCATTTACTATAGGAGATTAAATAATGCCACTAGGAAAGACCACTTTCCATTGCCTTTTATTGACCAAATGTTAGAAAGATTGGCAGGAAATAGATTTTATTATTTCTTAGATGGATATTCGAGGTATATGCAAATCTTGTAATGCACCTGCCACATTTTAACGATGCATGATTTCCATATTTCATGATTTTATTGAAAAATTTATAGAAGTTTTCGTGGATGATTTCACAATTTATGGTTATGATTTTGAATCTTGTTTAAATAATCTTCCATTAGTCTTAAAAAGGTGTTAAGAGACTAACCTTGTTCTAAATTGGGAAAAATGTCATTTTATGGTTAGAGAAGAAATTGTCTTAGGGTATAAAATTTCTGAAAAAGGCATTAAGTTTGATAAAGCTAAAGTTGATGTGATAGAAAAATTACCCCCACCGACTAGTGTTAAGGGCATTAGAAGTTTCCTTGGTCATGCTAGGTTTTATCGTCGGTTTATTAAGGATTTTTCTAAAATAACCAAGCCACTTTCTAATTTGTTGCTTAAGGATGCTGCATTTAACTTTAATGTTGAGTGTTTGCATGCTTTTAATCTATTGAAGTAAACATTAGTAAGTGCACCCATCATATCATCACCCGATTGGAGCTTACCATTTGAGATTATGTGTGATGCAAGTGATTATACAGTCAAAGCAGTTTTAGGATAGTAGAAGGAGAAGATTTTCTATACCATATACTATGCAAGCTATACACTCACTGGAGCCTAAGTTAATTACACAAATACGGAGAAAGAACTCTTGGCAATAGTCTTTGCATTCGAAAATTCAAATCTTATCTCCTAGGGTCCAAAGTTATGGTTGTGGTCAGACCATGCGGCATTGAGGTACCTTTTTGCGAAGAAGGATTCCAAATTGAGGCTTATCTGATGGGTTTTACTACTCTAAGAATCGATGTTGAGATTAAAGATAAGAAAGGAGCTAAGAATTTCATAGCTAACCATCTATCTAGATTGGATCATGCTAGCATTGAAAAAGGAGAAATTTCTGACTTGTTTCCCGATGAACATATTTGTGCTTGTTATACCTATGAAAATTTAGTTCTATGGTACGCTAATATAACTAATTTTCTTGCAGGTGGCTATCTTCCTAAGGAGTTTACTTGGCAACAAAGGAAAAAGCTGAAAGCTGATGCCAAACACTTCTTTTGGGATGATCCGTACCTCATAAAAATATGCTCAGATCAAGTGCTAAGATGGTGTGTATCGAAATTCGAACTAAAAGCTATCATGCAATAATGCCATGGAGGCGAGGTTGAAGGCCATCATGGACCTAATCGAACGGTACAAAAGGTCCTCCAATCAGGTTTTTTCTGGCCAACTTTATTCAGGATGTCAAAGATTTCATTGAAATATGTGATAAATGTCAATGGGTTGTGAATATTTCTAAAAGGGATGAAATGCCTATGAATAATGTGCTTGAAGTAGAAATTTTTAATGTGTGGGGCATAGATTTTATGGGACCATTTTCTAATTCTTTTGGTTTTGAATATATTTTAGTAGCTATGGATTATGTTAGTAAACGGGTTGAAGCCACAACCACTAGAACTTGTGATGCCCATATAGTGCTTGAATTTATTCGAAAGAATATTTTTACTAGGTTTGGAGCACCAAGAGCTATAATAAGTGATAGAGGCAAACATTTTGTCAACCATCAATTCAAAACCTTACTTAGGAAATTCAGAGTCAAACACAAGATAACTACCCCATACCATCCTCAAGCTAATGGGCAAGTAGAGGTGTCTAATAGGGAGCTGAAATCAATTCTAGAAAAACAGTTAGTGATTCTAGGAATGATTGGTCTCAAAAATTAGATGAGGCTCTATGGGCCTATCGAACTGCATTTAAGACCTCTATAGGCATGTCTCCTTATAAGATTGTTTTTGGAAAAGTATGTCATCTTTGAGTAGAATTAGAGCATAAAGCTTATTGGACTACAAAATTTCTTAACTTTGATTTGAGAAATGCAGGAGAAAAGAGGAAATTGAAACTCAATGAACTTGATGAAATTCGACAATGGTTGTATGATAATGCAACACTTTACAAGGAAAAGACCAAACATTGGCATGATAAAAACTTGAGGGTAAAAGATTTTGTTCCTAGTATGCCAGTGCTTTTATATAATAGTCATCTTCATTTGTTTCTAGGAAAGCTGAAATTGAAGTGGCTCGGTCCATATCAAGTCATGTCAAGTAATAAATTCAAAGTAGTGACGATAAAAAATTTAAGAGATGGTCATGAATAGAAGGTAAATGGACATCGGCTCAAACCGTATCAATTGGGACAATAAGAAGTTGTTGAGGCAACCATGGTTCTTCAAGATTACTAAAGAGCGGTTTGGATAGTCTAGCTGGAGACTCTAAAACTCAGAACTTCACTCTTCTCCCTCTATTATTTTTATAGTTCAATTTTTATGTGTTTCTGTGTGCTTTTGATAATATCAATTCATATTGTTACAGTAGTCTTAATTTTGTGTGTTTTTATGTTTTTGTGTTTTCAATTTATGAAGCAAAGAAAAAGAGTGGTTTAAAAAGTTTTCCAAATTACAAACGTTTAAATTAATGGCATTTGGTTTTCAAACAAACTGTGTTTTTAATTTTCAAGAGGAACAAACCAATTTTAGGAAGGCTAAACAAGTTTAGTGTCAGGTGTGTTAAAAAATATGGGGGATATGGTCCAAAAATATTTTTAAGATACAATTCTGTTTAATTGATTTTTCATAACATTATTGGTTTTTAAAACAAATATATTTTTAGATGAAAAATAAAGTTTTTGTGCAACAATTTCCAATTTAAAAGTGTAGAAATTTTTTTTTAGAGTGCCCGGACTTATGCTTACCCGTACCCACGTGAAGTTTGCCGGCTAGATTTATGCACCCATGCACCAGGATTCTGCCCCCCTACCAACCTTATACATGCCCACGTAAGGATTACTCCTTGCCCACACACGGCCACACACTTGCCTCCTACTTCTTCGCCCCATCCACGTTTGCCAACATATTTTATTTTGTTTTTTTCTCCCTTCACCCAAGCTATCGTGCCTTTTTGCTTCGCCCCTATGCATGCCCACGTGTGGGAATGCACACACCCACGCGTGGCAACGTGATACTCTACTGCCTCCATATAAAAAATCCACCCATTTTTTTTCTTCTTTCACATCTTCATTTGCCTTTTCCTTCACACTCCTACGTTCCTTCACCCATAAAAACACCCACGGCCACTCACCACTGCCCACCACCACATTTCTCCTCTTCGGCCACCACTATCTCTCTCCTCTCTCCATTTTTCATCTTTTTCCATCTTTTTCTTCATAATTCTAGGGCATTCACAACTCACACACTCCAGCTACATTTTATTCTACAAATTTGTTGGGTCTTCACTCTCAATGGCACCCAAACGGATCAAGTATCCTAATGTAGCAAGCTCCTCCGAAATACGTATCCCATCTTATGTGGACCAAGCTAAGGTGAATAAGTTTGATTACTTCA
This sequence comes from Excoecaria agallocha, assembly GCA_037975025.1. Taxonomy (NCBI): domain Eukaryota; kingdom Viridiplantae; phylum Streptophyta; class Magnoliopsida; order Malpighiales; family Euphorbiaceae; genus Excoecaria; species Excoecaria agallocha. The sequence goes on along the minus strand of CM075807.1, from coordinate 92,308,854 downwards.
ACAATTGTACGTATGTCCAGCCCACCTATTTGAGCCAGTACTTCCTAAATATTCGTGCTGGAAATTTATGGGATAATGCAGTTCACCCACTGCTTTAATGTATTGGATTGACACAGTTTATTAATAAGAAACCTAAGGTATATCCAAATATGGCACGGGACTTTCTATATTCCTTTGAATGCTACTTTAAGGGAGATGCTGATACAGGTGCAATAGGTTTTAAGTTTGGCAAGAAGGGATACTCTATGACTTTTAGGCAATTTTCAGAATTTTTAGGATTTATGCCGGATGCCCCGGTCGAATTGGCTGATGTATCCCCTGCGGACAATTGGGAAAGAATTAGAGATCTTGAGCAGGATTAGCCATGGAAAGGAGGTCAATGCAAGGTCCATGCTTTAAGGGATTATACATTAAGGATCATCCATCGATTTTTAATGAAAAATATGTATAACAATTTGAAAAATGCAAATACTGTCAGTGTTTCTCAGGCCATGGTCCTTCGATGCATGGTAGATGGCATTTTCATCAATGGAGCAACAATTATAGCTATTAGGATAAAGGAATTATAGAAAATACCAGAAATCATGAATAACATTTCCATTGGTTGGATCACTACGGTTTTGGCTGTTGCAGTTGGATATCCCACCATTGGAGAACCACTTACAGGAGATCTACCATGCATTGACAATAAAATGCTCAAACGAATGAAAATTCTCATTCTTAGACCACATGGCCATTAGGAGATTCGTGAGGAATATTTAAGAAAAAATAACATTCGGATTGAGGAACCACAAGATGAGCCGAATAAGGAGGCTGCTGTACTAGTTGAAAATTCACCTGTTAATGAGCCAGCAACACTGGAATGGGAAGTCCATTTTAACCAACTGAGTCAACGGCTGGATTTGCAGCAGATTCATTTGAATGCTTTGCAGGGTATTATTTTGGACATCAAGAACATAGTAGATACATTTGTGCAACAATATTGGGAGTGCAACCCACTGTTGTCTACACCTCCATCAGCATAATTAATCTTCATTTGCTGTGGACAACAAAATTTTGAGGAGGGGGTAGCATCACTTTCAGGGAGATTGACTTTTAACTTTCTCCATCTTTTTCATGAATTGGTTTTTTTTATTTTGTGTTTTTTTTTGTTTTATTTATGTTTCTCTTTTTTAGTCTTTAAAAATTATTAAATACTTATGTAGTTCACTTTTTCATCTAGTTTGCATGAGAACTTAGTTTGCCCTGGTTTCCTTCAAAACTTTTAACAAATTGAATTTGGATACAAGAATATGCATGTTTAGAACTTTTGCTTAGCAATAGAACAAATATGTTGTTTAATGAATCTTTAGATAGTTTAATCTTTAACTTGATAAATATTTGTTAGTTTCCATTCCCTTGAAAGCACTTAGACCAGTTTTGAACTTAGAAAAAAACAATACAATGAAGTAGTGAAGTAAGGAAATTTAGAGCACTAGAACCTTCCTCATCACCCTTCAAAGCATATAAGCAACTCAAACAACTTAAAAAATGATCTAGGCAACAATTTTTCTTGATAAGTTTTCTAGAAAGACCTTTGTCCTACCTTTGTGAAATTATATCATTTGAAAGCCAATTTAAGCCTAAAAGGGTATGCTTAATGCGTACCATTAATATTTTCTTATTACAATCAATATTTTATCATATAACCTAGAAAGCCTTTATCTCACCGTATGGAATTGGCCACTTTAGGATTAAATGGATTTATGTGGAGATTAATGTTTTATTGGGTATAGTGAGAAAATCTTACCAAAAGTTATTGATGAAGTCAAGTGAGAAATTTACCTTGTATATACCTTGAGGTTATTCAATTATCTTGTAAATGCTAGCATCAATTAAAAAAAAAGCTAGCAATTATGAAAAAATCTAAGTGTGGGGTAGTACAAGGAAGAAAAATTTTGGTGACTTCTTAAAAAGGGTATGATTTGGGTATATTTTCTCTCAAAAGAGTTTTATGTTAAGGAAGCTAAGCAAGTATGTGTAAATTATGCATTGATCAAGCTAATGGGATTAGTAATCTATTTTGTCGTAGAGTGGCTATTCATTTTGATTATCTTTTGTTCATTCTTTGATAACCATATCCTTAGCCCCATTACAACCCTTGAAAGACCTATGTGATTTTAAGCTTGTTTTGAGTTGTTTAGCAGAGATGACCTTCAGGTTTCGGTGCTAAAGGATAGGTTTATGGTGTATCTAGAGTTTCGAGCGTGAAACTGATTGTATGCATAGGCATTCATATATTTTATACTTCATTATCTAGTTGTGTTGATGCTTTGATTTATAAAATGCTTAAAAATTATTTGGTCTTGCACATACTCAAGGAAATTAACTTATATTATCTTGATTGAATTTATCCTATTTAGAGATTATTTTACGTGCTTTTGTTAAAATGCTAAGCTTGGTTGTAAATGTTTCTTTATTCAATTTTGATTGTTTTGAGGGTTGGATTGTTCTAATTTGCTTGAGGGCAAGCAAGGTTTAAGTGTGGAGTATTTGATAAGTGTGAATTATGTATAGTTTTTAGTATGTTTTAAGTGTTGTTATTTAGTTAATTTGGTTTAATTTTGGTTAATTTAGAGTTAAAATGTTGATTTGTGTGTTTTAGAAGTTAATTTGAAGTTTCGGTGCTTTTCAGCTATATTTTGCTAAGAAAAGGGTTTAAATTGCAAAAAGACAAGTTATTGTGGGCCAAAATTGTAAATTTGGAAAACTCATACAAGACAATTGACGTGAGATCTAGGAGCTTAATGCATGGCTGTGTGTTTCATAGAAGAAAAAGATGCATTGTCGTGTGTCTTAAGGAAGAAGAAATTGTATGGCCATGTGAATTTTATCAAGAGAAGATGAGTGGCCACGTGAAGAAAGCTAAGAAGAGATGAGTGGTCGTGTATGGAAATTCATAGAGGAGTCATGGCCATGTGATTTTTGTCAAAGAAACTTGAGTGGCTATGTATCACTACATAGAAGGATACATGGCAGTGCATCATCAAAGAAGAAATGTTGAGTGGCCACGCATAATTTTCTCCAATTCAGTGAAGGATTTTTTAAACTTCCTGATCAAAGAGAATTTGCTTCCTATTTTGTTTTTGGAGTTTGAAAAGGATTCTACCACTAATTTGGCCTATAAAAAGGAGTCTGAAGCATAAAAAAGGGGGAATTACTTCTCAAACAAATTATCAACATTAGTTCATTAGTTCTAGCTTTTACGTAGTTTTTAGTTTTTATAGACTTTACTGTTTTCTTTATAGCTTTGTTTTGATTTTAAATATGTCTAGTGAGTAGTTTTTTTTAACTTTTGCTAAAGGATACTTGAATCCTTAACTTTTAATTTTATGACTTAAGCTTATGCTTCAATCTCATACAAGTTTGATTATTTCTTAGTTCTTAAACACAATCTTATCTTTATTCAACTAAAATTGATTGTTAACTTGATTAAGCATTGGTTAGTAATTGGTTTTGGTTGGATCATTGATATGTATGTTCTTAGGTTAAATTATTTGGATTGATGCATGATTATAATTCGAATAAGCTATAATTTTGTTTTAATTAAAGTAAGTTAAGATTAAGAAAGGTGTAACTAAGAATAGGTGAAAGTTAAATTACTTGAGAAAGGATTTAATAGACATCTAGGAGGATTTAATTGACTATGATGAAATCTTTTCTCCTGTAGTGATGCTTAAGTATATAAGAATACTTTTAGCCATTGCAGCTCGTTATAATTATGAGATTTGGCAAATGGATGTGAAGATAACTTTTCTAAATGGAAATCTGACTGAGGATGTGTACATGACGCAAACAGAAGGATTCACATTAGGAGATGGCGAAAAGGTATGCAAGCTTCTAAGATCCATTTATGGATTAAAGCAATGCTCTATAAGCTAGAACATATGATTCAATGAGACAATTAAAGAGTTTGGTTTCTCATAGAATGAAGATGAACCTTATGTCTATAGAAGGGTTAGTGGGAGTACAATTATCTATCTAGTTCTATATGTAGATGACATATTGATCATGGAAAATGACATTTCTCTTCTCCAATCTGTTAAAATATGGTTATCCAAGAAATTTTCCATTAAAGACCTTGGAGAAGCATCTTATATTTTGGAAATAATGATCTATAGAGATAGATCCAATAGGTTGCTAGGTCTTTCTAAAAGTACATAAATAGATAAAGTATTGAAGAGTTTCAGTATGGATCTTTCTAAGAAAGGGTTTATACCCATGGTATATGGGAAATACCTTTCTAAGTCTATGTGTTTGCAGACACTAAAGGATATAGAGAGCATGAATAGAATGCCATATGTATCTGCAATTGGTTCTATCATGTATGCTATGTTATGTACACATCCAGATGTAGCATTTGCTTTAAGTGTCACAAGCAGATTCCAATCCAATTTTGGAGAGGAACACTAGGTAGCTATCAAGAATATTCTTAAGTACTTGCGAAGGACTAAGGATATATTCTTGGTATATGGAGAGGGTAGTTTGGATGTAAATGAATATACTAATGCCAACTTTCAATCTAACAAAGATGATTGTAAATCACAGTCTGGTTTTGTGTTTATAATGGGAGGAGAAGCAGTTAGTTGGAAGAGTTCTAAATAAGAAACAACTACTGATTTCATGATAGAAGCTAAGTACATTGCTGCTTTAGATGCAGTCAAAGAAGTAATATGGATCAAAAATTTCATATCTGAACTAGGAGTGGTGCCTAACATTATTGATCCAATTCCTTTATATTGTGACAATAATGGAGCTATTGCACAAGCAAAGGAACCACGGTCTAATCAGTGATCCAAGCATGTTCTCAGACACTACCATCTCATCAAGAAAATAGTAGCTAAAAATGATGTGAAGATAGAAAGGGTACCCATAGATGGTAATGTGATGGATATTCTTACTAAAACACTTTCTTAGATTAAGCACAATCACCATACAAATAACATAGGTTTAAGAAATATGAGTGATTGGCTCTAGTACAAGTGGAAGATTGTTAGAGAGTATACCTTAGAGCCCATATAAAAGGGATGTCTTTCATATATATAAATTCATGTTATTAATGAAAGGCATCATTCATTTATTAATGCAATGGTTAAATTAATAGAACATACATAATTAGATTTATATGAGTTGACAAAAATCCATACTCAGAATCTAATTGAGATAAAAGTGGTGAAAGGAGTAATTACATGGTAACTATTTCTATGAAAAGGGTATAGTCAGAACTACTTGACTTTCCTGATATTTGGGTAGTCATGATGCTTAGCTAGAGGCCGGTCATGATCTATATAATAGTGTATTATAAATATCAATAAGGGATTGATAAGATGATTTAAAGAAGTTTAAATCATATGAGTTTTGAATAGAACTTATAATTACATATTATATTGTCAATATGGACAGGAACCTAATAGGTCACACACATACAGAGTAAAGGATAAAATGATAAAATGACAAGGATAATAATATTTGATATTATTATGGGAAAAGAATAATAAATAAGAGAATAATTAATTAAAAAGCTTAATTAATTATGCTCAAGTAGAAATGTTCACAGAACTTTTAAGAAATGTTATGCAAAATGGATCTAATTGAAATAATGTATTTCACAATTAATTATTATTGGACTATAAGTATTATAGGGCTGATATAATAATTAATAGATCCATTGTAGAAATATAAGAGCCTTAGAGATTTGGTTTTTATGCAGAAACCTACCAGAGGATGGATTCCATGCCAACTCCAAATAGAAGGCCTTAGAGGCCTAATTCTTGGAATAAAATAAATTAAATATATTTCATAAGTGTTATGGAGCCTATATATTTAATTTTGATGAATTTAGAACTAATTTGGATGATTAAATCCAAGTATGTGCATAAAGGGCCTAGTTTATGCGTTATGTGCAGGGTCCTTTATGAAATGACTTAATTTGAATTTAATTGAGCCCAAATAAATTAATAATATTTCAGAAGCCCAATTAATATTTCTCTAGTAATTTTAAAGAGCCCAATCCCATTATGAAGTTGGATTTTTTTAACCTAATTATAAAAATTCAAGATAAGAGTTTTAAGGTTAAGTGAGTTTTCATAAGAAAAGAAATTCTCTCTTCTTCAAAAACCCTAGCCGCCACTACCTCCTTACTAGCATCAACGAGAATTTGTCCACCTTGTAATTCCATTAGTTTTTGGTTCATTTAATCCTTCTCTTGCCTGGATTATGATTGGAGGTGTTCAATTTTGGACACTGTGGTTTGCAAAAACCCGATGAGAAGGAAAAATAACTGTTGACCAAAAATCAAAGGTAGTTTTTTCTTATTCTCATTAATATCTATATTGTATATTCATGGCAAGATCAGATTTATTGGTTAAAAATTCTTCTTATACATGTGATGTATGTAACCGATTAATTCCCAACAACAAAGTGGCCCTTTTGAATAGCTGACTTGATCATCATGTCATCCATGTACACTTTCATCTCCCTATAGATCAAGTCATCTAGAATCCTAGTTGCCATCCTCTAGCAAGTGGAACCTATGTTCTGTTAGAGAGGGCCTATATATTTCATAGAAAAGGCCCATACCATCCCCTAGAGCCCATGTAAAAGGGATGTATTTCATATGTATGAATTCATATTCTTAATGAAAGGCATCATTCATTTATTAATGCTATGTTTAAATACATGAGTTTGTAAATCTTAATTAATAAATGAAGTCCTAAATATTATAAACACAGTGCAAAGGCAATCATGAAGGTGTTCATTATGTGAGATGTCTATTGCATGCAAATGTGTTAATATCTAAATATCCCTAGTCATAGAATTAACAAGACAGAACATTGTTAATTTGGACAGACTAGCACATGTTATGCTTCTTGAATGGTTCAAGCAGTGGTTCTCATAACTGTGATTATGGAAGATAATTAAAGCTAACATGTGGATGCTTATTTGAAGAACAAGTTCATTGGAGACCTACAAAGAGAATCCTCACATGGATATTAAATCTATGTCAGTTAGGAATCTCTTCATAGTGGTTGTGCAAGTATCCTAAGACTTGAGATCACCAAAGTTATCTTAAGTAGCAAGTGGTATATTTTGACTCCATAACTGATTACTTCCAACTGGGGGTGAACATAGTTAGGAGATTGGGTATATCATGACCTACTTGAAGATAGTTGAGTGATCGACAAAGGATTCACCATCCCAGATTTATTAAGGGAAGTTATCTCGTATCATTCTATAATGCCTTGTTCAGAGCATCTCTGGCCAGAGTAATATGCCAAAATGGATAGAGATCCATGAAGGGCATTTTGGGAATAATGGATAAATTAATAGAACATACATAATTATATATATATGAGTTGATAGAAATCCATACTCAGAATCTAATTGAGATAAGAGTGGTGAAAGGAGTAATTGCACGATAATTGTTTCTATGGAAGAGTATAGTCAAACCACTTGACTTTCCTGATATTTGGGTAGTCATGATGTCTAGCGAGAGGCCGCTAATGATTTTTATAATAGTGTATCATAAATATCAGTAGGGATTGATAAAATGATTTAAAGAAGTTTAAATCAAGTGAGTTTTGAATAGAACTCACAATTACATATTATACTGCCAATATGGACAGGAACCCAATAGGTCACACACATATAGAGAAAAGGAAAAAATGGTAAAATGACAAGGATAATAATATTTGATATTATTATGGGGATAGAGAAGTGAATAAGAGAATAATTAATTAAAGAGTTTAATTAATTATGATCAAGTAAAATTGTTCGCAGAACTTTTTAGAAATATTCTGTAAAATGGATATAATTAAAATAATGTATTTCATAATTAATTATTATTGGAAAATAAGTGTTATAGGGCTGATATAATAATTAATATATCCATTGGAGGAATTATAAAGGCCTAAAGAAGTGAAGTTGGCGCAGAAACCCTCCAAAGGAAGGGTTACACGCCAACTACAAACAAAAGGCCTTAAAGGCCTAATTCTTAGACCAAAATAAATTAAATATATTTCATAAGTGTTATGGAGGCTACATATTTTATTTGGTTGGATTTGGAATTCATTTGGGTAATTAAGTCCAAGTATATGCACAAAGGGCCTAGTTTGTGGGTTTTGTGCATAGTCTTTTATGAAAGGGCTTAAATTGGATTTAATTAAGCCTAAATAAATTATTAATAATTCTAGAATCCCAATTAATATTTCTCCAGCAATTTTAAAGAGCCCAATCCTATTATGAAGTTGGAATTTTAACCTAACTATAAAAATCCAAGTGATAGGGTTTTAGGGTTAAGTGTGAACAATTAAGAGAAAACATTTTTCTCTCTTTTCTCTCAACCCTAGCCGCCACTCCCCTTGCTAGCGTCTAGGAATTTTTGGCCAGCCCTTGTTCTCTTCCTTTGTTAGTTCATTCAATCCTTCTCTTATGTGGATTACTCATTGGAGGTGTTCGATTTTGGACATTGTGATTTGCGACAACTCGGTGAGAAGGAAAATAAACTGTACAACAAAAATCAAAGGTGATTTTTCTTATTCTCATTAATATGTATATTGTAAATTCATGGCAAGATCAGTTAAAAATTTTAAAATTCGCTTATGTATGAGATGCATGTAACCAATAATCCCCAACATGTTCTTAAATCCAAAAGGCATAACTCGATAGGCATAAGTACCCCTTTCAGTTATGGAAGCTATTTTGATCTTGTTCAAAATTTGATGGTACCTAACATACCTATCGATGAAGTTATACATGGCTCAACCAGTTGCACTATCCACCAAGACATTTATTTGAGGTAAGGGAAAATTATCCTTTAGGCAACTTTTGTTCAAATCTCTATAGTCCATAGAGACCCTTAATCCTCAATCCTTCTTGGCTATAGGGACTATATTTGCTAACCATGTTGGTTATTGGATATCTACTAAGAACTTGGCCTTTATCTTCTTTCTCACTTCCTCTTTAACCTTTTTAGTCCACTTTTACATAAGTTTTCTAAGCTTCTACTTAACTTGTTTGTACCCAATATATGTTGGAATGGCATGTTCAACTATCTCTCGATCAATTCCCGAAATATCCTTATAGGTCCAGGTAAAGACTCTTTTATATTTTTTTAATATTCTCTCAAACTTTTCTCTCTTTTTAGGAGTTATATCTGATGCTAATAACATTTCTTTGTGATTTTCTTTTATTTTAAGATTAAATGAGCATTTATTAGTTGAACTAATGTTAAATAAGAATGAGTTATAATCATGATTATACATATTGAGATCGAAAGAAGCATCACACAAGAGAGCACTATTGTTCATCTTAATAATGTAATCAGAAAAAAAAATCATTGGTCTCATAAAAAAGTTCTAAAATGGAAACAATATTAATAAAAGTATCATCTCCTTCACTCTTTTTAGTGGCGGGTACCTATCTAGCTTCCAAGTTTGGCTTTGGTGGAGCTTTAACTTCTATCTTTTCCTTACCATTACTTTGAATAGTGAGCAAATTTTCAATCACAATTTCCTTAGGCACTTCCTTATTCCATACTAAGTGATACAAAAGGATCTCTTTACCCTAAAAACCCTTAGCTGGCTTGATAACTCTTTACTTCTAATAAAAGACATCATTAAACAGCTCAAAACTTGGTGACCGATGTCTAGTAAATGTACTAGATCGGCTAGTATTATAGGAAAATATAATTATGACCCCAAAATATTGAACCCAAAGGAAACCTGTGCTTGTATGAATAATTTGAATTTTAAAATGGAATTTATGTGCAAAAGACAAAAGAAATCCCAAAAGTGTAGTTAAAGATTGAAAACTAAAAAAAACTAAAAATAAAGTAAAACAATGAAAGATTTGAAATAGTTAAATTGAATGTAAAACAAAAGCAAGTAATTAAACAAGGTAAAAATCAATATTTAAAAAAAACTCTCACTAAAGGACTATCCACCTTAATCAATAATATTATGACTTAATTTAAAGAGAAACACAAGTGATTATGAAGAACTCAAATAAATAAAACTAGATAGCTTAACTTAAGATTATCATTCTAAGTATTCAAACTCTCTTATTAAGAACAATCCAACACATAGCATAAAAATATGAGTTAAATCTCATAGATGTCTATTAAATCCTTTTTCAAGTAAATTCAACTTTCATCTATTATTTTTTACACCTTTCTCAGCCTTAATTTACTTTAATTAACACAAAATTATATCTAATGAAGAACATAATCATGCATTAACATAAGTAAACTAACTTAAGAACATGCATCCCAATAATTAAGCCAAAAGTCAATTATTAACCAATAATTAAACAAGTTAATAACCAAGCTTTAGCTAATAAATGATAAGACTATGCTTTAGAACTAAGAAATAATCAAAACTTGCATTAAAATTAAGCACAAACTAAGTCATAACAATAAAGAGTTAAAGATTCAAGTATCCTTTAGCAAAAGTTAAAGAAAACTACTCACTATACATGTTTAAAAACTAAAACAAAGTTTAAAAAGAGAAACACTAAATAAGAACAAATAAAACTACGTAAAAACATCAAGTGTTAAGCTCTATCTTTTTTCTTTCTCCCCCCTTTCCTTAGCTTTGATGCCTTTTTATAGAGTGGAGTCACTGCCAAAGAAGAAGTTTTGCTAACTAAGACTTCTTTTTCTGAGGTTGAGTTGGAGTTTCTCTTAAACAGGAAGACTTTTATCGACATCTTTCTATTATTGCTTGGGAGAGCGGTATTTTTTCTTGGGAGAGTGGTCAAAATGCTTAGAAGAGCATGTTTCCTAGTAGGAAGAGTAAAACTGTACTTGGGAGATCAAAAATTATGCTCGAGAGAGCACAACCATTATGTCCTTCACGTGCTTCATTTAAATTAACTTTCCCACTTTTTCACTTCTACCCCAAATCTTTTTTCTTCTTGTAATTTAATCCTTTTTTTTTCAATTTAGTCCCTGAAACACCAAAACTCTTAATTAAGCCAACAAAAACCTTAATTAACTAATTAATCATCAAATTAACTAAATTAAAACCAAATTAACTAAATAAAATACATAAAAACACATTAAAAACATAGTTTATTTCACAGTTATCAAATATCCAATACTTAGCCTTTGCTCGCCCCTGAGAAAATCTGAACAAACCAACCTCTCAAAGTAATCAAACTCAAAATTAGATTTAAACAATTCTAAGACTAGGTTCAACATTTAACAAGAGCACTCAATTAAATCATGGCTAAAATAAACTCAATCAAGGAAATAAGAATTAGCTTTCGTACGTGTGTGCATGACCAAAACAATTTAAGTATTTTTTTCGAAAACAAAATACAAGTAAATTTCATAATCAAACTTTTATAATTGAAGTATACTAAGTACACTTAAGGTTTCATGCCCGAAACTATAGAAACACCATAAGCCTCTCCTTTAGCACCAGAACACGAAAGTCATCTTCGCTAAACAACTCAAAACAAAGCATAGGTTCACTTAGGTCTTAATTGGGTTGTAATGAGGTTTAGGTTTTGGCTAACAAAGAATGGTCAAAAGATAATCAAAGAGAACTAGCCACTCTAAACTTGAATAAAGCACATTTCTAAATTCCCAACTTGTTAAACATAATTCTCTTGTCAAACTTTGCTTATTCAACTCCAACATACCCAAATATAAAACCGAAATCCCTTCTTACTTTACTTAATTTCTTATTTTTAAGAAGTCACCCTTTATTTTCCTTGTAAATACCCCACACTTAAGATTTTTTCATATATGCTAGCTTTATTTCTTTTTCACTGTTTTTTATTTTATTTTCTCTTTTTTTATGCTAGCTTCTTTTGCAGGCAAATTATAAAAGTAGGGGTAAAATAAGGATATTACACATAATTCTTGCCCTCAATGATGCAATCATTCGTATTACACTTAATTTAAATACTCAATAAATGTAAATCTATCCAAACCTAAAGTGGCCAATTCTAGAGGGTAGATAAAAGCTTTTAGGCTAAATGGTTAAATAATGAGTGTAACAAAAACAATAAACATATAGTACACTTTAAGCATACCTCATTAAGCTCAAATTAGCTAACAAAGGTCAATGAAATAAAAAAAAGGTGGGAAAATAGTCTTTTGATTAGCTCAATAAGAAAAATTTGCCTAGATCACTTTTTAAGTTGCTTGAGTTGCTTTTATGCTTTGATGGATGATGAGGAAGGTTTTAGTGTCCTAAAATTCCTTGCCCAACTATTTCAATGCACTGGTTTTTCGTTAAGTTTCAAAACCGGTCTTTTATAATTTAGAATGTGAAAGCTAAAAATTATAACCCAAGTTGAGTGATAAACTAGCACAAAACTTCATTGAGCAATGTACTTGTCTTACTGCTAAACTACAATCTTGACTAATGCAAAATCTAAATTAAAGTTCAATTTGTTCAAATTCTGAGAAAGAATGGGGCAAACTAAGCTTTATGTAAGCTAAGTAATACATGATAATTAACTACTTAATAAAGTGCTCTTAGAACACAAATAATTAATTATCAAAGACTAGTAATTATTCATGACATTACTAAGTTAGTTACAGCATGAAGTTGCTCTTAGCATTACTATTACACACCAAAAACAAACTAAAAATAAAAACAAAAGAAAATAAAATAAAAGAACATAAGTGGGTTCATAATATAAAAAGGGAAGAATTTGATTCTACTTCCTGGATTTTAACAAAATTTGAGCTTAGAAAAGCTCTACCCCCTTCCAAAATTTTTTTGTCCTCAGCAACTGTAATCACTGTGGTGATGAAGGTGGTGGTGAATGTTTCTTCCAATAGCTGTGCATAAACCATTGGAAATCCTACTTCTGGTCATCCACACACTCTTGCAAATTGTCTATCTTCCCCTGCATAACATCCACTGTAGCATTAACTTGATTAAAAACATTCATTACCTAAGATAAAGAGGGTTCTGCCGTGGGTGGCAGTGCTGGATTCTCATGCATTTTTGGCTCATCTTCCTCCTTGTGATGGTCATCAACTCTAATATTATTCAACCTTAAGTACTCAACTTGTGATGTCAAATGCAAATGAGGTTCAACCCATAATATTTTCATCCATTTCAACATATCAAAATCAATGTAAAGGGAAGGGCCATCAAGAGGTTTGCCTAAATTCTTGTGGTTAACTGCCTCAGCTAGGATGGTAGCAATCCATCCAATAGAGATTTCCTTGACTTTTGGAGATTTTTCATGTAATTCTGCAATCTTATCTATGATACAAGCTGCCCCATTAATCACAACTTCCTCAATCATACATCTCAGCAACATGACTTGTGTAGAATTTACTGCACTAGGGCCTCCAACACAATTAAAGATCGATCTTGATAAAAATTGGTTTAAAATATGTAGCGCATGATCTCATAGGGAATAAGCTTTAAGCCCACTGCCCTTCTATGGAATTGGATCAAGAGGGTCTCATACAACTTCCCAATTTTTCTACATAGTGCTGTTGGGTAATTCACCCAAACCAACCTTTGGAAAGTGTAAATGGTCTGTGAACTCAAGAAAACTCAACGTGTAATTCATCTTTCCTAATTTACACTTTATCGTTTTGGCATCATGCTTACCTTTGAAACAACAGTCAAATGCAGCTAAGAAATCTCTTGCTAGTTCTGGGTAGATAGGTGGATGATGCTTCACAAACTCTTCCCATCCTATATTGATAAGCAGAGGCTCTATTTAACTCCATAAATTCCCTTTAGCAATATCCAAGTAGAGCAAAGTCAGGTAGAATGGCTTGACATATGTGCAGTTAATAAGGAACTCACATAATGAACATTATGCTCGTTCGACATCTTTCTTAGTGTGCTGCGTAGATGAGCTTGAAGCTTTTGCATGCTTCACCTTCATTGGAGGCACTATATAGAAATACATAAAGTTAGTACATCATTAAAACCTTATTAAATCCTATGGGGAAAGAAGAATTGGATGTACTAAGAAATGGCATGTTGAAGTGCGGGAGTAATGGATATGTGAGAAAAGCTTTTAACTAAAGTGTGCACAAGTTCATTGAAGTAAAAAGTACTTGACCAAATAAATACCCCAACATTTGCATTACCTAGAATAACCACTTTAATTATCATCTTTGAACCATAAACTAAAAGTATATTTAATAATTAAGAGTCTTTGTGAAAGATACAACCAAAAGCCAACGCAACGACTAGGAAATTTTTAAGGTAGAATGTGAAAATTTTCATTATGGCATTTCATCAAACACGTTATATGCATACTTTCTTCAAGCAAAAATTAAGACCATGTGAACACTAATTACACCCAAAATTTCTCAAGTCTCTAATAACATGTATTCTCTAAGCTCAAGGAAAGATAATGCAACTAAGAATAATTATTTGAACTTAGGAGAAGGTGAAAAGTTACCCAAGTATGTAAGAATAAAAAATCCCAAAATAAAGCCATTTCATCAATTTATAATTTATAATGTTTAAAACAACAATAAATAGATGAATTTTTATTTACTTGTAAGGAAAATCACAAAAAAAAAACTTAAAAAGAATGCAATTTTTAGACATACTTACTTGATAGAGTTAGAGAGGATTTGTGAGGATGTTTGTGTGGAGTAGAATGAAGTGAAGTGAAGTGAAGTGTATGTGAGTGCAGTGATATATAAGAGATGTGATTGAAGTTCTCGGGTGAGTATTAAATGTGCTCAGGAGAGCACTTTGGTTCTGCCCAAAGTGTGTACATAGAGCGCGTAAGGGACAAGGTGATGCTCGTTGAAGTTAGAGACTAGCATGGGTGACCAGTGGCCTGCTGCTGGATAGACGTGCTATGCGCGGGAGAGCAGCATTCATGCTCAAGCAAGCGATGGTAGGCTGCTTGATCAGGTATGTGATGCATGGGGGAGCGGTGCTATCAAGTGAGAGAGCAAGGAACTATGTGCTGTTTAGCATGGCAAAGTAGAAAAACTGCTCGGTAAAGCATGAATTTGCTCTGGAGAGCAGAAAACACTCATCCAAGTCAATTAATTCCTGTATTACCAAAGAAACAAAATTTTAGATTCAAAACATAGAATTTTAAAACTAACTTAGCTAAATGATTTTTTTTTTCATCTCAGATTTGCACTAAAATTTAGTGAACTATATAAATAATAAAAACATGCAACTCAGTCAAAACATAATATAAAGCTTCTCTTAAATGGTTAAAACTAAATACTATTTAAACTAATTACATAAATAATTAATACATGCATGAAACAAAACTAAAAGGTAACAAATATACTATAGAAATTAAAAATTGAGGAGTGAAGGAAAATTAGTTCTGAGTTTAAAATGTCCTCAACTAGACTTTTTTTGTTGCATCCACTTAGTAGTCTTGAAACACCATGGTTACCTCAGCAACCTCCTTTGTCCCAACTTGGTATGGTTTCAACCTATGACCATTTACTTTGTATTCATTACCATCTCTTAGATTTTTGATGGTCACCCCTCCAAAATTATTGCTTGATATGACTTGATAAGGACCAAGCCATCTTGATTTCAGTTTGCCTGGGAATGATCTCAGTCTACTGTTGTATAACAAGACAATCATACCTAGGGTGAAATCTTTTACTTTCAATCTCTTATCATGCCACCGTTTTGTTTTCTTTTTGTACATGGTAGCATTTTCATAGGACCAATGTCAAATTTCCTTAAGTTCATTGAGCTGCAACTTTCTTTTTTCACCAGCACTTCTTAAATCAAAGTTAAGCAATTTTGTAGCCCAATATGCTTTATGTTCTAATTCCACTAGTAGATGACATGCTTTTCCAAAGATAATTCTAAAGGGAGACATGCTTATAGGGGTTTTGAATGCATTTTTATAGGCCCATAGAGCCTCATTTAACTTAAGAGACCAATCTTTTCTAGAATTGTTTACAGTTTTCTCTAAGATTAATTTCAACTCCCTGTTAGACACTTCCACTTGTCCATTCACTTAAGGGTGGTATGGGGTTGTGATTTTGTGCTTAACACCAAATTTGCGAAGCAAGGTTCTAAATTGATGGTTAACAAAATGTTTGCCACCATCACTTATAATAGCTCTAGGTGCTCCGAATCTAGTGAAAATATTTCTCCTAATGAATTCAAGCACATTTTTTGCATCACATGTTCTAGTAGCTATTACTTCTACCCATTTACTCACATAATCCACAGCTACTAAGATATACTCAAAACCAAATGAATTTGGAAACTGTCCCATAAAGTGCATTCCCCATACATCAAAAATTTCTACTTCTAGCATATTGTTCATAGGCATCTCATCCTTTTTGGAGATATTTCCTATTCGTTGGCATCTATCACAAATTTCCATAAAAGATTTCATATTCGCAAAAAGAGTAGGCTAGAAAAAACCTAATTGAAGAATTTTCTGGACTATTTGATTTGGCCCGTGATCACCTCTCCTCCATGACATTGCCTCAATATATTTGCTTGTTCCTCTTTCGGAATGCATGTCGAAGCACATGATCGGGGCAATTTTTGATAAGATAAGGATCATTCCAGAGATAGTGCTTAGCATCTGCTTGAAGCTCCTTCTTTTGTTGCCAAGTAAGTATTTTGAAAGATATCCTCCAGCAAGAAAATTAGCGATATTAGCATACCAAGGAACTGAATTTTCATAAGTATGTAAAGCACAAATATGCTCATTGGAAAATAAATCAGAAATTTCTCCCTTTTCAATGTTAGCATGATACAGTCTAGAGAGATGGTCCGTTAAAAAATTCTCAACTCATTTCTTGTCTTTGATCTCCACATCAAACTCTTGTAATAGTAAAACCCAGCGAATAAGTCTTAGTTTGGAATCTTCTTAGCGAAAAGATGTCTTAATGCCGCATGGTCTTCTTTCTCCATGGTTGTGTAATTGACTTGAGCTCCAGTGAGTGTGTGACTTGCATAGTAGATAGTATAAAAATTTTTCTCCCTTTGTTGGCCTAAAATTTCTCCCACAGCATAGTCACTAGCATCACACATAATCTTGAATGGGAAGCTCCATTCTGGTGATGCTACGACTGGCACCGTGATTAGTTTTTGCTTCAACAGGTTAAATGCCTGTAAACACTTGTCATCAAAGTTAAATGCAACATCTTTTATCAACAAGTTAGAAAGTAGTTTAGCAATATTAGAAAAATCTTTAATGAAGCGACGATAAAAGCTAGCATGATGGAGAAAACTTCTAATACCTTTGACACTAGTTAGGGGAGGTAATTTATCAATAACATCAATTTTAGCTTGATCTACCTCAATTCCTTTTTTCACGAATTTTATGCCCTAAAACTATCCCTTATTTTACCATAAAATGGCATTTTTTCCAATTAAGAACAAGGTTTGTCTCTTGACACCTCTTTAAGACTAATTCAAGATTATTTAGACAAGACTCAAAATCACGACCATATAATGTAAAATCATCCATGAATTTTCAATAAAATCATAAAATATGGAAATCATGAATAGTTGGAATGTGGCAGGAGCATTACAAAGACCAAAGGGCATCCTTCTATATGCAAATGTTCCATAAGGACATGTAAATGTGATCTTTTTTTGGTCTTTCAGGGCTGTAGGTATTTGCATATACCCCAAATATCCATCTAAGAAATAGTAAAATCTATTGCCTGCCTGTTTTTCTAACATTTGGTCAATAAAGGGTAATGGAAAGTGATATTTTCTAGTGGCATTATTTAATCTCCTATAATCAATGCATACTCTCCATCCCATTATTATGCGTGTAGGAATTAGTTCATTTTTTCATTAGTTACCACAGTCATACCTCTCTTTTTAAGCACACATTGCACAGGACTTACCCAATTACTATCAGAAATAGGATAGATTATACCTATATCAAGTAGTTTCAATACCTCTTTTTTCACTACTTCTTACATAGGTGGGTTGAGTCTTCGTTGGGGTTACACCAATGGTTTGAATTTTTCCTCTATTGGTATCTGATGTGTACAGTAACTGGGGCTAATTCCCTTTAAGTCGGATATCTCCCAACTGATTGCTCCTTTATGTTTCTTGAGCACCTTAACAAGCATCTCCTCTTCCAAATCTATTAATAAAGATGAAATGATCACTGGTTTTGTAGTTTTTTTCTAAAAACACATATTTTAAATGAGAAGGAAGAGTTTTGAGTTCATAATTTTCTCCCTTGGGAGACGACAGTTCATTCTCCATATATTCATTTTCATTATGCTCTTTCTCTAACTCTTTGATCAACTTTTCTTCTCTTCCTTCCACTTCATCTCTATTCCTTGGGTGCATTAGACATTTTTAATGTTTATTGTCCAAAATTATTTCCTCTTGCTTTTCCTCTATGCAATTTTGAACATTGTCAATGAAGTAAAGAGACTTTTCAAAGTTATATGAGGAGTGCTTCATAACCTTGTTTGCATTAAAAACCATCTCCTCCTTATTGAACCTCAAAGTCACCGTTTGCCCATAGACGTCAATTAAAGCTTTTGCCATGTGCAGAAATGGTTTTCTTACTATTAATGGTACTTTGTGATCCTCCTCCATATCCATTACTACAAAGTCAATCGAAAATATAAAATTTCTTACTTTTACAAATAAATCCTCAATAATACCCTTAGGTCTCTTAACAGATCTATCTGCCAACTGCAGTGTCATTCGGGTCTCTTTAATATCACCTAACATCAATTTCATGCAAATTGAATAAGGCATCAAATTAATGCTAACACCCAAATCACATAAAGCATGCCCAACAAAATTCCCTCCTAATTCACAAGGCAATGTAAAACTACCTGGATCTTCTAATTTTTCAGGAATTATATTCATTAAAATGGCATTACAATTTTAAAATAATTAAATTGTACCCATACCTTCTAGCTTTATCTTATTTGAACATAACTCTTTCATAAATTTAGTATATTTAGGCATCTGTAACAAAGCGTCAGCAAATGGTAAATTTACATGCAACTTTTTAAATATGTCTAAATATCTAGATAACTGTTCCTTATTCTTCTCTTTCCTATCTAGAGATGGAAAAGGCAATTGAGATTTGTTAATTACAATATAAATTAAAATTTCTTTACCTTTACCTTTTTCACTAATAGGTGATACCTTATCAATAATTTTAGAATTAGAGTTACTTACCTCCGTTGTTGGTTCCACCACTATAGAGGATTTCTTACCAGTTTCTGCTTCTTGTATCTTCTTTCCACTTCACAAAGTGATTGTCTTAGCTTCCTCTTTTGGATTGCGATCGACATTAGACGAAATAGTTCCTTAAGCCCTATTGGATAACGAGTTAGCAAGTTGCCCCATTTGGTTTTCTAGATTCTTAATGGATGTCGTTTGGTTCCTCATCCAAATATCTTGTGATTTCCACCTAGAATCTTGATTAGCCAAGGTTGAATTTTGGGAGGCCATGAAATTTACAATCATCTTTTCTATGTTTGATTTGTTCTCTTGTGGAGGTGGAGGTTGAGACTTTTGAAATCCCGATAGTTAATGGTATGATTGTGATGGGTATGTAGTTAGGTAATGTGTTTGAGCAGAATTTTGAAATGAGGGATGGTTATTTGAAGGTTGATTGTGGATAAAGAGAGATCTAGGGTGAGGGTCAGAAGTGGATGTTTGATTACCTTCTCGTCATAAAAAAATTTGGATGGTTTCTCCATCCCGGATTATAGGTATTACTATTGGGATTTAAAGCATTTGCTTCCTCTATCATTCCTTCACCATTCTTCATCCCAGATGCTCCTTGAGTTCCTGTATAAGCATGAAATTAATTAGACAACATGGAAATATTTTTAACCTTAAGTTCATTTATTTCTCTTCAATGCTCTTTTCTCATTAATTTCATTTCAACTTTTAACACAGCTATTTCATCTATATTATGAACTCCTCATTTCCTTTGTACTGCTCTAGAGGTTGCCTATTGAGCATCATGGATAGCCATCTCATCAAGAAGCGGGAATGCTTCTTCAGGAACTTGGTTTATAAAACTACCATTTGAAGCTGCATCTAATAAAGACCTTATTGGTTGATTATCACCTGCATAGAAAATATACATTAGTTGATAAACAGGAAATTCATGATGTGGACAACTTTTTAAAAGTCTCCTAAATCTTTCTCATGCTTCATGAAATGGCTCCTCATAAAATTATTGGAAGTCATTGATCTATTTTCTAATGAGAGCTGTCTTGGTAGGTGGGAAAAATTTACATAGAAAATTTTCTTGCATTTGTTGCCAAGAATGAATGGATTGATTATGTAGCATTTGTAGCCAATCCCTAGCTTTTCCTACGAGGGTGAATGGAAAAGGTTTAAGTCTAATTGCATCAGTCTATACATATGGAATTTGCATAGTGTTGCTATCTTCTAAGAATATGTCTAAGTGTTGTGTGTGATCCTCTATATTTGAGCTTGAAAATTGGTTTTTTATACCATCATGATGGTAGCAGGTTTAATCTCAAATGGCTGGTGGTAAGGAATCCTAATGGTTTTATGTTCTTCATTCCACCTAGGAATAGCATAGTCCCTAATGGTCCTAGGTCTAAACCCACTCCCCAGAGCTTGGTGAGGTATGACTTGCTCTTCAATCCTAGGTGGTGGTAGATCATTCATAGGTGGTTCTATTTTTGGGTCATTCATGTTGCCTCTTAGCCTCTTAATCCTATGGAATGTCCGTTCAATTTCAGAGTCTATGGATAAAATTGGGTTGTTTCTCACCATAAACCAATAACACCTAAAAATTTTAAAACAAAAATCAGAAAATAAACAAAGAAAGGAAGAATAACACATAAAACTCTACTTTAAAAGATAAATGAATAAACAAACGCCAATATTTTCCCAGTAACGGTGCCAAAAACTTGACCGGTGTCTAGCAAATATACTAGATCGATTAGTAATATAGAAAAATATAATTATGACCCCAAAATATCGAACCCAAAGGAAATCTATGATTGTGTGAATAATTTGAATTTTAAAATGGAATTTGTGTGCAAAAGACAAAAAAAAAAAAAGAAATCCCAAAAGTGTAGTTGAAGATTGAAAACTAAAAAAACTAAAAAAAAAGTAAAACAATCAAAGATTTGAAATAGTTAAATTAAATGTAAAACAAAAGCAAGTAATTAAATGAGGTAAAAATCAGTATTTACAAACAACTCTTAATAAAGGACTATCCACCTTAATTAATATTATTATGACTTAATTTAAAGAGAAACACAATTGATTATGAAAAACTCAAATAAATAAAATGAGATAACTTAACTTAAGATTATCATTCTAAGTATTCAAACTCTCTTATTAAGAACAATCCAACACTTAACATAAAAATCTGAGTTAAATCTCCTAGATGTCTATTAAATCCTTTTTCAAGTAAATTCAACTTTCATATATTCTTAGTTACACCTTTCTTAGACTTAACTTACTTCAATTAACACAAAATTATATCTAATTAAGAACATAATTATGCATTAACATAAGTAAACTAACCTAAAAATATGCATACCAATAATTAAACCAAAATTCAATTATTTACCAATAATTAAACAAGTTAACAACCAAGTTTTCGCTAATAAATGATAAGACTATGCTTTAGAACTAAGAAATAATCAAAACTTGCATTAAAATTAAGCACAAACTAAGTCATAACAATAAAGAGTTAAGGATTCAAGTATCCTTTACCAAAAGTTAAAGAAAACTACTCATTATGCATGTTTAAAAACTAAAACAAAGTTTAAAAAGAGAAATACTAAATAAGAAAAAATAAAACTACTTAAAAACTTCAAGTGATAAGCTCTATCTTTTTTTTCTCCCCCCCCTCCCTTTCCTTAGCTTTGATGCCTTTTTATAGAGTGGAGTCACTGCCAAAGAAGAAGTTTTGCTGACTAAGACTTCATTTTTCTAAGGTTGAGTTGGAGTTTCTCTTAAACAAGAAGACTTTTATCGACATCTTTCTATTATTGATTGGGAGAGCAGTATTTTTGCTTGGGAGAGTGGTTAAAATGCTTGGGAGACCACGTTTTCTAATAGGAAGAGTAAAACTATGCTTGGAAAAGAATAAATTATGCTCGGGAGAGCACAAGCATTATGTCCTTCACATGCTTCATTTAAATTAACTTTCCACTTTTCACTTCTGCCCCAAATCTTCTTTTTTCTTGCAATTTAATCCTTATTTTTTTCAATTTAGTCCCTGAAAACACCAAAACTCTCAGTAAGCCAACAAACACCTTAAATAACTAATTAATCATCACTAAATTAAAACCAAATTAACTAAACAAAACACCTTAAAACACACTGAAAACATAGTTTATTTCACAATTATCACTGGGCACTATCTCATCTCCCACTAGCTAAGGATCATTTTCTCGACATTAAAGAAAATCTCCTGAGGCTACACAAAGCTCTCAAATATTTGAGGGATTTCATTAGTTACTCCTATTCCTTTACCCTCCTACTTGAACTAGTGTAGCCTAACCATTTCCTATCCTTTCACCCTTTGGTAGTAACAACATCTTAAGTTCCCTGAGAATTCTTACCTTGACCAGCACTAGGAAAGAAATGCATCTTCTTCAGCATATTGATTGCTTGTGGGCTATTAATAAAACTATTGTTATTCCCCTTATCATCAATCATAGGCATATGGAATCCACTGAATGGTTGCTTAGCTATTTCTACCATAGATACCTAATTCTTCCTTGTGACTTTGATGGTGGCCACCTAACCATCTTAAGGTATTTTAATCATCTAATGCATCATAGAGGGTAATCTCCTAAACTTATGAAACCACGGCATTTCAAGTAATAAAAAATATTGGCAGGAATAAGAAACACCAAAAATTCAGCTTCGGCTTCAATTGGCCCTATCTTCACAACAACTTTGAAGGTCTCAGCAACTTGCCTTTTTAAGTTGTCATAGCATAAATGGTTAAATCTTATTTATTCAACATGCTCTTATTTATCCCAAAAATAGAAATTTCAACAAAAGGACATACATTGCTAGACGACCCATCATCTACTATCATATAAGTCGTGAGCTTATCATTCACTTAAGCTTTGATGTAGATAGGGCAATTGTGGTTTCTACCTTCAATGGGTAGATTAGCATTGGAATACATAACATTTTCTCCTACTCCGCCCTTAACTAGATCTAATAATTCATATGGAAAAATGGTAGTAGCAACAGTAGACTCACATTAGGCCTTCACTAACTTCTGCCCATTGCGATAAAAATTGTCTTAATAAATCCCAAATGGAAATCGGGGCTTAGGTCTTATTCAATTGTTTTATAATATGGCCTTCATCAACCTCCTTCTATGTACACAACGCAATAGGGTTTGACTATTTTTCAACCTTAGGCACCACCCTTCCACTGCTAGTGATTGCCTTTACTTTGTTTTTATCTTCCCTTACCTCTTTTTCACTCTTATTAGCTAAATTCTAGATATAAACAGGCACAATTTCACCTTTATCTTTGCTCTCTATAGGGAAATTCTAACAATCAATCATGGAAATTGGTCGATTTTCTTCACTTGGCTTTGTTACTTTAGGGCTGGAATAAGTAATGGCCATGTAATCATTCTTTAATAAGTCCTTTATCATATATGATTATGGTAAGTTAGACCCAATCATAAACAACAAAGTAGGCACGACGTTGTACTCTCCTTTCTTCTTCTTATCAAGATCTAAAATCTATTTGTTATCCATTAGATCCTAAATTTTGTTCCTCAGGGTGTGGGAATAATCAGTGAGTTGCTTTATGTGCTAATGGTAGGCACAACATTAATCCTCTATATGGTTGGGCATCCCTTAACTTCTGGCAGGCTTTGATGGTAATGGTTGTAACTTCCCCTCTTTTGTCAGCCAATCTAACACTATCCCTTAACTTTTGGTAGGCTTTGATGGTAATGTTTGTAACATCCCATCTTTTGTTAGCCAATCTAACACCTAAGACAAAGACTTACCCAAGTTTGAGTGGATAACCAGCCTCTATGGTAGACACTTCAGCTATTTTAAAACTTTAGTTTGTTATACTATTATTCCCAACTACCTTGTTATTGCCAAAGTGTCTCATTACACCCTCAATACTGGCCCTTTTAGCTAAGTACTCGCCTTTGGCTTTTATATCTATATCCTTCAAGGACTCCTAATCCTTTAGTCCTATCAACTTCAATCCATCCCTTAGGTAGGAACATACATTTCAAATAAAAAGCCTAATCTGGTCAGCTGTATTAGGCTTCCTCTTTATCTTTATTACTCAGTTCTTGCACCTAGTAAGGTACTTATGAAATGACTCATCATACCTTTTTTGAAGCAATTGAGGCCTTTCAGAGTGACCTCCATCCTTTTACTACCATCATATTATTTAAGAAACTCTTTAGTAAGAAAGTCCTAATCCTTTTTAGTATTGTCTAACACATGATACCAGTCTATTACCAGGATTTTTAAGCTCAAATAGAAATAATCCACTTTTTATCTCTTAGTTAAGGTGGTTCCCTTCATGATCAAGGTATATTGCTTAATATATGTTGAAGGGTCAGAAGTACCATCGATTTTGGGCAAGTCTAACATCTTGAACCTTTAAGGGAGTGGCTTGTCTCCATCCAAATATCTATCTTTAAGGTTTATCCCATTTCTAACAAATAATAATAAATATATGGCCTCAATCTTCTCTGCCATCTTTTTGAAGGCTATAGCCTCAACACTAGGGCCTATACTCTTTACTACCATGAAAGTATCTTCATCTTCTTCCTTCTCCACAATGTAGTCCTTTTCTAGCTCATGCCTCATCTCCCTCCTTAGCTCAACTAGTGCTACTCAAAGATCTAAAGCAACTATCTAGGTAGAATCCCTAAAATGTGTTGGATTTACTAGTCCATTGATAGGTGGTCTATGTTGAGTTCTAGAAGGGGGTACTGAAAGAGCCACCAACCCACCAAATAGGCCCATTATCCTTACTTCAAATTGCTTCAACCACCTATCAAATCTCCTACCTATCTCATCTTATGGAATTGGAGGAGCTAAAGCAAAGGTCATCCTATCCCTTAGATTAGACATCTTTATCCCAAAGTCATATGCTATTTCCACCTGTCTCATTTACTTAAATATCATTATCAGCCATTTCTTCTTATATAATCTCTAAACTAGTTTCCAGAAAGCTAAATTGAACCAAACTCAAAATTGATCATAGATCCCAATCTTAAACTTGGCCTGGATCTTAACTCAGGTAGCTCAAGTATGGATCTCCAAATATGATGACCATCTGACCATTTGGACCTTCCAAATGAATCTATAATGGTTGCAAAAGTTTAATATTTGGAATGATGAATAATGATTGATGTATGAGCATGATATGTATATAATGCATGTGTTAGTGTAAGCCCTAGCCCTAATACATTGTTATAAAATATTTAGGTTAATAAATGAGGTATTTGTTTTATCTATTATATTCCTGTGCATATCAAATGATAGAACTATCCAAGAATATTATTTTAGTTTAAGTTATCATGTGTGAGTCATATGGTTGTAAGACCTTGAAACAATTGAGACTTCATTCTAAATATCCATAGTCAGTCATTGTTATGGGAATAACAAATGAATTAAGACTAGTATGCTCTCTCTGATAAGTTAAGTTTTGTCTTACGGATCATAAGGACTAAAGTGTCAATCAGAGATCATAGATACATGTTTAGAACATGGTATCTGGATTTGATTCATTCATGCACTATAAAAAAAATACTGAATAGTGATAAAATTAGCGAGGACAATAAAATTTGTTGTTAAATGCACCATTTAGCGACAACATTATGATGAAAAATAATTTTTGTTGCAAATATTATTAGAGACTAGTGGGAAAACAGATTTTGCGACAATTTAGCGATAAATAATTTCTTGTAGCTAATTTTTGGCGCCAAAATCTTGGCGCAAAAAATAGTGACGACTTTGCGAGCACAAAACCCTCGCTAAATCTTAATTCATGGCTAAAATGATATATGAACCATTTAGCGAGGACTTAGCGAGGATTTAATCCTCGTTAATTTTGCGAGAAATAAATCCTCTTTAAGTTAGCAAGGACAAATCCCTCGCTAACGGTCAAATGATTTTGCATTTGATTTATGCAGGATTTGGTGAGGACATTATCCTCGTTAATTTTGCTAGGACTAAAATCCTCGCTAAATTGACGAGGACAATTCCCTCACCAAACCATGAATCACATGCCATTTGGTTTATAAAGGATTTGGCAAGGACATTGTCCTCGCTAATTTTGCTAGGACTAAAATCCTCGCTAAATTGGCAAGGACAATTCCCTCGCCAAACCGTGAATCACATGCCATTTGGTTTATAAAGGATTTGGCGAGGACATTGTCCTTACTAATTTTTCTAGGACTAAAATCCTCACTAAATTGGTGAGGACAATTCCCTCGCCAAACCGTGAATCACATGCCATTTGGTTTATGAAGGACTTGGTGAGTACATTGTCCTCACTAATTTTGCTAGGACTACAATCCTCACTAAATTGGCAAGGACAATTCCCTCGCCAAACCGTGAATCACATGCCATTTTGTTTATGAAGGATTTGGCGAGGACATTGTCCTCGCTAATTTTGCTAGGACTAAAATCCTTGCTAAATTGGCGAGGATAATTTCCTCGCCAAACCCTGAATCACATGCCAATTGGTTTATGAAGGATTTGGCGAGGACAATTTTGCTAAGACTAAAATCCTCACTAAATTAGCGAGGAAAATTCACTCGCCAAACCGTGAATAACATGCCATTTGGTTTATGAAGGATTTGGCAAGGACATTGTCCTCACTAATTTTGCTAGGACTAAAATCCTCGCTAAATTTGCAAGGACAATTCCCTCGCTAAACCGTGAATCACATGCCATTTGGTTTATGAAGGATTTGGCAAGGACATTGTCCTCGCTAATTTTGCTAGGACTAAAATCCTCGCTAAATTGGTGAGGACAATTTCCTCGCCAAACCGTGAATCACATGTCATTTGGTTTATGAAGAATTTGGCGAGGACATTGTCCTCACTAATTTTGCTAGGACTAAAATCCTTGCTAAATTGGCGAGGACGATTCCCTCGCCAAACCATGAATCACATGCCATTTGGTTTATAAAAACTGAGATGAACTAAATTATTGTTATTGAAATTAACTAAATTAAATTAAATTATTATATTTATATTCATTTATTAATATTAATTATTATTAATTATATAATAAAAGAAATAAATTTCGAGAATATAATTTAGCTTGGATTCTGGTCTTCGCCAATGGTTTGTAAAGTGGTGTGAGTTTTAACCATTTAGCGAGGAAATAGCCCTCGCTAATTTAGCTTGAAATGTAGTCCTTGCCAATTTAGTGAGGACATATCCCTCACTATTCCTTCACTGATACTTAATTCATGATACTTAATTATATTTAATTTTGTAAATTTAGTTAATTTAATTTTTTTAGAAAAAATTAAATAAACTAAATTATTATTAATTAAATTAAATAAATTAAACTAAATTATTTTTTATATTTAATAATATTAATTATTAATAATTATATAATAAAAATTTATATTATTAGGAAACTATATAGTTTAACTAAATAGCGAGGACATAACCCTTGCTAATTTCACATGGATTATGGTCCTCGCCAATCTCCTAAATTTCTTTTTCTATATGAGCGGGATCAAAAATTTGGGCGGGACAAACCCCGCGCTACTCCAAAAAATTCTTTATTGTTGCTTCTTTAGGCACATTTACAGGTGGGTTCTTCTTCTTCTTCTTCTTCTTCTTCTTCCCCTTCTTTGTTTCTAAGTTTTTCGTTTTTTGGGGGCGGAGAAAGTGGCCTCCTTTCTCTTTCCGTCGTGTTCTCATCCGTGGCATGAAAGAGCTGGCCATGCTTAGGCAGCTCATCGGTCAGCTTCAATACCTCTTGAATCTCTACGGTTCTCCTCCTCATATCCATCATTATCCTTTTCTCGAATTATACCACCACCACAACAACAATCCCAGGTCATTCCCTCTCTCTATGGTTAGATATTCTCTGCAATTTTTCAATGGTGTGACCTAATCTATAATTTTCTCTTTTAATTTCATTTCACTAACTGGGTTTAGGTTTTTTGGGAAAATAGAAACCTGACACTGGATAAGGAAAAAATGGTATGAGAGAACTTAGTAATAGAAATATATAGGATAAACAGAGAGAATAAAAACTTAAAAGCTTAAGTGATCTGAAGTAAATAACAGAACTATGATTTTCTATTTCTGCATACTTTGTAGATACATCAGATTGCCCTTCTTTTTTGTTCATTGATGCTATCTTTCTAGTTTCCCTTTTTTCATTATTTTATATTTGCATGCAATTTCTTTTTTTAGAGAATACCTTTAAAATTGGATAAGTAACGAGGATTGTGGATTCTTCAGAGGGAATTACGGGTAAGTCATTTGCTCTCCGTGTTTACCCTCTCTCCTTTTAAGTTGGTATAGTGCATTTTGAAGCTTTTAACTTAGAGGGTTCTGCACACATTTTTTTCTTTTAATTCTGTACTACATTTTGTCTTAACATATGAATTCCGTTATTTTAACAATCATTTTTTGCATTCTTTCGATTTGAAGTGTACATGTTCACATTTGATTTGCAATTGGCCCTCTAATATTAATAGTGCTAAAAAGTTCTATAATGTATTGCATCTTCAATTGCGCATATAGTATAATCCAGATCCATAAGCCTTTGGCTTTTATTTTTCCTTTGATGTTGGAGATTTTGTATCCTTTCTGATGTTGATATTTTGTTTTCATCATGTTACTTGGCTGTAGAGATTGTATCTATGTCTTTCAAATGTAAGACCCAATGCTGTGTTCTTAGTTGAAACGAAGGCTGTAGTATAGGAAACTTTGACTTGATAAATGGGAAAAAATATCTGATGTATCCTTTCGGGGCATAGAAATGGACATCTATATGTGTATGAATATGCATGTTTCCTTGCTTCAACAGGAAGGATGTTATGAATACAAATACATTGTCGATGGTGAATGGTTATACAACAAACATGAACTGGTTACATCTCCCTACAAAGATGGGCATGTCAACAACTACATTCAAGTAAAACTCAGCTCTCTTAACTTTTTTTTCAGATAATACTATTACTATTATATGCTTAGTTGTCCAAGATATAAATGGGTCCCTAAGGGTTGGGAAATCGAAGCGTGAATGTTTTTTTCTTTTTAATTCTTTCTTTCTCATTTTTTAAGCCTATATCACCATTTACCAATCATTGTGGTTGCATAAATCGCAATTTGTCCATAATTTGAGCACTTTTCATTTTTTAACCTCCATTGCACCTTTGTTGGATGTCCTTTCCTCTGTTGGCTACATGTGACCTGGTCTGTTGGCTACAGAGGAAATTGGTGGTCTTTGGTTGTAGGATATCTTGGTAATATAAAATCATTGTCAAACTATTGTTAGCTAGATTGTCTCTACATTAGTAGCATATTAGTATTAAATGAAGTTTTTCACTCCATTAATAATATTCTATATTTGAGGGTTCCAAAATAAGAAAGAAATCTTAATTTAAATGGAATTGAAATATAGTTTTAATAAGGGACATAAGTTCTATTCTGAAAAAAAATCAATTCCTCTTCTAAACTACAAATTAAGTGAGTTGACAAAAGCCTATATATATAAATCAATAAGGACCCCAAACCGTACGATTCAAAATTGATAACACACACAGCTTTTCAAACTTGGAATAGAGATTATGTGTATGTGATTGTGGTTCTAGACAAAACTATCAATTTTCTGTTGTTAGATTTATTGAATTATGATAAATTGGATGCAGACCAGAACCTGAACGTGCAACTTTTTGTATCAACATCTACTATACATTCTTAGATTAATTACAATTTTCATGGATAACAGGGTACCAATTTTTAATAAATTATTGCTTTCGTTTTCTCTATGTCCCATATAAACAATTAAAAATGAAAGAAAAAAAATTACCCCCAAACTATGACTCAGTTAACAATTAGTTCCCATATACTAGAATACCAAACTCACGTGATACTTTCAATTAGGGAAATTAATTTAATAAACTATTAATCAAATAGAAATTGTGTTTTAGCGATGATATTTAGATGCAAATGATTCCTGAAAATATGATCCTTGGGTCTGAATTAGTAAAAATGGGATGATAAGTTGATGACAATGAGTCTTATTTTTCAGTTTTCTCAGGTTTAGAAAGAGAGCCAAATGCTAACTCAATATCTCAAAAGTATATATAGGGCTGTCTTGGAAGTCTCATTTATCATTTTGGAAGTCTCATTACGATTTTTGGGACCGAAAGAGAGGTTTAATCTTAAACATTTCTTTTCAAACTCTAGTTGCCAACCCAACAATGAAGGTAATTTCTTTTCAAACTCTTCACTAGTTAAGTTTTTGCAAATTTTTTACTTGCAATTTTAGACTACTAGATATGATTTTTATTTTCTTGGTTACAAGAGTGAGATTGCCGTGTAAAGAGACTGATTCTATTGAATATTAAATCGTAATTGATATCTGCTACTTGCTAAGGGACTAGACATGTTGCAGTCAAGAAATTAAACTGTTCTAGTGAAGAGGCACATAAAGAATTTGAGGTAATCTTTTGAATGTTGGTTTACTTTTTTCTTGTCTGGTGTTTGATATATTTCTTGGAATTGCAGAATGAGGTGGATTTGCCAAGCAAAATTCATCATCCAAATATAATCTCTCTTGTTGGCTATAATATTCATGAGGAAATGGGATTTATTGTATATGAAATGATGTAAAATGGATCCTTTGAAGATCTACTATATGAATTGATGTAAAATGGATCCTTTGAAATCTACTACATGGTAATTCAATTTCACTAATTCAACTTGGGGAATTTCGCATTAAGCATTGATCAATGCCAGCAATTTTTGTTCCATACTTAGCTATATGTTATGCTTCATAATTTTATAGAGCAAGTTGTGATTTCGCACTCCTTTTTTACTCTTATAAATTTTTTGGTGTTTTGCAGTCATTCCATTCTTATTTATCTTTCTTGTATATTTCCTGAAGTTGCTGATCATTGGTAAGTATAGCTGATTGTCTTCGTTATTAATTTTTTGAATACATATTTATAGGACATGGAGTTTGATAACTTGATAACTTGTTAACTGATTATATTTTAATACATTTTTTTGATAATTTTATGAATAATATATATGGTCTCTAACTGATTAAATTCTTAGTGGTTTTCTGTGGTACATTAAGTTTGAAGGTTTTTTTTCGGTTAGCTTCCTATTCCATTAGGTTTTATGGTCTCTAACTGATTAAATTCTTAATGGTTTGTGAAATCCTAATTTGCTAAATAATGTGATAATTAATGACCAAAGAACCTCGGAGATTGAATGATGCACAACAAATTTTTTTTCCATTCTACATGTAACAAAAATAGTATGAAAATGTTCATATGTCATTGTTCTTGACCTGTGATTATCCCAAACTTGCTTGTATTGTAGTTTGAGTTTGAAGTATGGGATGAAGTAGGCTATAGAGAAATTGAGGAATGTCACCATGCAAAGGTGTTGTAAAGAATGCCTTGAAAGGTGCAATTGGCTTATGCGCATTTACAGTCATAATTTTTTTGTCTTTGTATTACCTTTAGAGTAGAGGAGACTCATCTATATACGAAGTATATAGGTCATATTTTGCTTCTTTAATGTTACTATTGTATTTATTCATGTATATATAGGTCATATTTTACTTCTTTTTCATATTTAGTCAAGTTATGCAAACACTGGTTAGATGTTCGAGATCAACAATTGGAAGATCAAGTTCTAATAATGACACTGGATGGAATTCTTCGTTATTTGCAATCAATCACTACATAACTATAGGAACTAAAAGCAATTGGCATTTTATGAGCTATTTATGATTTTTAATTGTTACTGTTATATATGAATGTATTATTTTAGATATATTATTAGCAATGCTATACACTTGTAAATAACAATTTATTCATTAATATATATATATATTTTTTATATTAAATATTGAGTGAATATAAATTTATTATTTTTTAGTTTATTATTTAAATAATAAAATTTCCATATAAAATTAAGAAAACAAAAAATTTCATATCAACATTTAGCAACGATAAATCTCATGCTAAATTTAGCAAGAAAAATATTTGTCACAAAATGCATGTTAAAATTTAGCAAATAACTTGTCCTAGCTTTTTAAAAGTTAGCGACAATTTAGTCCTCGCTAAATTAGTCCACGCAAAACTTAGCGAGGACTAAATCCTCGCAAAACTTAGCGAGGACTTTAATACTCGCTAATGTTAGCGAGGACTAAATCCTCGCAAAACTTAGCGAGGACTTTAATCCTCGCTAAAGTTAGCGAGGACTAAAATCCTCACTAAAATCAGCTAGAATGACTTTTGTTACAAAATTTTGTCCTCGCTAAATCCTTGCTAAACTGATTTAGCGACGAAAAATCATCATTTAGCGAGGAATTTTATCCTTGCTATTTTATATCTTTCTTGTAGTGATGAGAACACCACATGGTACAAGTCATAAGTGTTTCTTATGTGCAAGTTTTGCTTCAGAGTTCTTAGACCTAAAATCTCTATGAAACTCTTTATGAATTACTGTGTACTTTGACATACACCTAACGTACTCATAATAGGGTGACAAGTATGGGTATGATTGGGCATGCACTCATGTTAGAGAGCATGAGAGAAGTAAAGGGATTACCCCTCTCGATAAGAGAGAAAATATCATCGACCACTTGATCAGTGAACTGAGAAGTGTATGGCCATACCGGGATGAAATAATGACTAATCATTATTTATCTGAGAGTTCAGTGTCACTGGAATATCAAGAAAATAATTAGTATATAAGGATGACTAGTTTCATACCTTATATTAATTCTGATATTTATGAGTAAGGGACTATGCAAAATTACATTAGGTCGCTAAATGCCATTTGCATTTTTATTTAATTTGGAATGCTATAATATCTTGCTAGAGAATATAGCCTTTGGATTATTTATTAATTCATTGCCAATATTAAATGGACCTATAGGATCGCACACAAAGCATTGGGCTTAAAATATTTAAAATAGAGTATTGGGCATTAATTTGGGCTTTTATTTAAAGTCAAATTAATGTGTGTAATGGGTATTAAAATTTCTAAATGGACCTTGGTCCATGAGAGAGAAAATCAGCATATACTAGGTTTAGTTTAATTAATTAATTATCTTTGGATAATTAAGGCATTTGAGTTTAAATCCTAATAGTATTTGATTCAAGATACAATAATTAAATGGGAAATATTGTGGCCAAAATTCAAGGTAAATTCCTAGTGAATTTCAGCATGTATAAAATCCCTAATGAAGTAATTTTGATTAAATAACTAATGCCAATTTAAATTAATTTGAATTTAAAATACTAAAGGAATTTGAATTAATTTAAATTACTTAATTAGGAAGTGATGGAGGCTGAAATTACTACCTTAAATGCTAGTGAATTTTGGCACCCACAAGACCCTAAGTGAAGTGATATATATTGATAAGAAATAACTTTGCTAATTAAGGGTTTTTCTCTCTCATTGCTACCACTTTCAAGAGAATAGAATTCTTTCTTCTTCTCTTGGATTTTGGGCAGCCATTTGTGAACCTTAAAAAGAACAAAATAAGATCTTGTGTCTTCATTTAAATACCCATTGCCAAAATACAAAAGCCATAGAGCTAGCACTCTTAATTTTAAGCCATCTTTGCAAGTGTGTGTGTGAGCACAGAGTGGTGTGGCGTAAAGGCAGCACCTTTGGCATTTGGGATAGAGATCAGATATATATAAGTATATCTTATATATTGGCCATTGAAAAAATCAAGTTTTGAAGAGCATCCAAGGTTGTAAGTTTATTCAAAAATCCTATAATTGCATGTTTCGATTCCATATTGTATATTACATGGCATGTATGATCAAAATTTTCAATTTTTCCGCTGCATGATCATTATGTTTATGCCATGTGATATCCCTTCAGCATAAATGCAATGAATGCTTTTATTAGATGTCAATCACAATTGTACACAAGTAAGACAAAGCCTTCCAACCTTATTACTCCCATACAAGAGGTCATACAACTCCTTTACTAGGTGGACTTAGCCCATAGATTAATAGAGAAACCAATGGACATGTATGGTCCATAGTAAAAATTGGAAGCATAATCTCTATTAATTAAAAGTGTAGGCATATAGGTTTTGGCCATTAAGTATTTTGAGTAACTCATACAAATCAGGTCGGGCCTATAGGGGCATGATATCCTTTGACTTGTAGCCTTTTAATTTGTTTGAGTTTGGTCAATATATGAAGGCCCACATAACAACCAAATGTTGTTATGGTTATACAACCTAGAGGAAGTATCTATTATTATTACATGGGCTATAGTTAGGTGATTGAAACTTCAAGACCCCTTGCCAATGGGTTGAGCTCATCATAAATATAATGACCAATGGATCATCATTTTATATACAATTTAGTACTAGACTTGGATTAGTGAGTCTCTTTGACACCTTTTTATATTGAGTTAATATAGGGCATGTTTTAGAATAGCACCAATGCTAACATAGGGATGCCTAACATAATTATAAGGCTTTAGTATATATGTAAAAATAAAATTTTGAAAAAAATAGGATTAATAAGAAAAACCAAATTATAAATAACTTAACCAAGCTTCTTTCAAGACTATGATCTCTTAGCTCCCCAGTGGAGTTGCCACTATGATGTGCACCGGAGCCTTGTTCAATATCTAGTTTGGGTTCTCAGAGGGGTTTAAGACCAAATGAGGCTCACTATAAGCCATAAATTTATCACTTTACAATAAAAAAGGGTTAGGCCTAAATTATTGTTTATGATCAACTTATAAAGGCATCCAATGTGGGCTCAAAGAGGTAGGATTCATGGAGTCACCCCCCAATAGAATATTGGGAAATAAATCTTGACCTTTTGATGCCCAAATAGATATTGGTGTTCGGGACATCACTCTTACATGGCATCTTGGTTAGGTGTTGTTTTCTAATTAGGTTTCAATTAATCCATTACCTCCCTTTTCACACGATGCATTACAAAGAACTTAAATAAACATATCACTCCCATAAGTAAAGTGATAAATAAATCGATCAAAGAAAATAAATAGTTCCTACTTAAATCTATTACAAGAGCAAATTTTCCAATAAAAAAAATCATACATAAAATGGGCCATTCTTTAAATTTGGGAACATTGGTTCCCATATACATATTTACAAAAGGGAGGATGAAGAATCTTTATCAATTTTAAGAAAACATGGGATGAGTGATCCCAAATTCATCTAAAATAATAAGGCTTGTCTTTTATTGAATGATTTTGAGATGAAAATTGGGACATTAGTCCATTTTGTTAATAAAAGTACAAGTTAGTTAAGTATAAAACATTTATAGACTTTTTATGGATTATCATGCTAAAAAACTCCTTCTTACTAAATTATTACATCCTTGAAAAGAAGTACATTAGAAAAAAAGAATAAAATACCAAAATAAAATAACAGATTAAATAACATAAAATCATAGAGATGGCATCATAAATATAATAAGTAAAAATAACCTATCTGTATGATCAAGATAGGATTTAGAGAGAGAAAGGGATTTAGGGCTTAGAATATTACCTTTAGGATCTTTAATTCTATAACTTTGAAGAATAATAATTTCAACTCCAATCCTCGATTCCCATATTTAAAAATAAAGAAATGATTTGTGTACTTTTATTGTCAGTGATTACGTAGAGTCTTGGTTTCAAGAACATAGAATTATTTATTCTCTCTAAAAATCCTACTATTCTCTTTCAATAAGTGAGGATCCCCCTAAAAATCACTAATTTTTTCTTTTTATCAACTTCAACTCTAACTCTCCAAAAAAGGAAAATCAAATCCGTAAATGTCAATGCTGATCTAGTCTTTAAAAATCCTATCCAAATCCTAAAATTTTCAAAATTGGAAAATGAGGGAAATTTTGGAATAACCCCACAGACGAGTGTTTATCATTGACAGATGGCTATCCCTGACATGATTCCTTAAATTTACAAAATTACCCCTAATCAGACTGCATTGAAGAAGGACAACTGTAGATGGCTATCCCTCTATGATAGACATCGTCTGTCATTGCTAGAGGTCAAAATTAATATTTTTTAAGTTATTTTAAGAATCTTTTGGAAAGTTAACTTGGAAAACCACATACTTTCTTATGAAAATATAGAGATCAAGGTCAAAGCTTCCTGATTTGTGCTCTCTATTAGAAATATATTGATTTCTCATCATTGGATAACCCTAATATAAGTTGCTTCGAGTCATAATGTCTACAGTTATACTGCTAATTTTCTACCATGTACCATACACATCTGTTGGGTTACCTATTGACCTATGGACTAAGCCCACCTAGGAATGAGACTGAATGACCTCTTATATGGGATTCATGAGGTTTTAAGGCTATCTTATTGTATATGGTTATGATAGATGTCTAATAACACATTCATACATTCATGCATTATGTATATACCATGTTCATGCATCATCATCATACATCATATCTAGCATTTGACTTTTTAAATCATCATAAAATCATTTAAGTGGTTTAAAAGGTCAAATGGTTGCCTTGTCTGAGGATTCATGTTTAGGCTACTAGAACTAAGGTTAGAATTGAGTCTAATGTTAGGTCAAAGTCTAGCTTGAGTGAGTTTTTTGAGATTAGTAGAGAAAGTACAATAAAGACAGAAATGGCTAATGATGAGAGGTAGCAAATAAAGATGGGTAGTGTGATAGATGATCTCAAGTTAAGGATATCTAATTATAGGGATAAGATAGCTTCTACTTCGGTACCTTTATTTTCACAAGAAAATTTGGATCGAAGATTAGATAGGAAATTGTAGGAGTTCAAAGAGTAGATGCTCAGAATGACCAGTGGCTTGATGGCTTTTTTATCACCCAACCTTAGATTAAGTCCTGAAGCAATTGTTCGTGGGCCAATAATGCTAACTTTTATTGGGGATTTTCCCATGGCAACCACTAGAAAGCCTCGAGTACCACAAGTCAATTAAAGGAGAGAAGGGAGGTATGAGCCTGAGAATTATTATATTGAGGAGGAGGATAAAGAGTAAAAGCCTTATATAGTTGTAGTGTTAGATGCTCAGAAAGGTGATGAAAAGTTACAACAGATTTTGAAAGCAATTGATAAAGGTAATCAATCAAAGTTCACAGTGAAAAAAGATGGAGGTGTATATTACCATGATAGGTTGTGTGTTCTAATGACAAAGAAATGAAAAGAATAATATTACATAAAGTGCATAATACTATATTTACTATGCATCCAGGTGGGAACAAGATGTATCAAGAATTGAAAAAATTTTATTGGTGGCTTGGAATGAAGAGGGATGTTGTTGAGTATGTCTCTAAATTTTAACATGCCAACAAGTGAAGGTAGAACATCAATTCCCTTCAGGTCTGTTAAACCACATTCCGATTCCACAGTTGAAGTGGGAAGATATCACCATGGATTTTGTGACTGATTTTCCTTTTACTCAAAGAAAATATGATGTTGTTTGGGTAATAGAGGATAAGTTAACAAAAGTAGCTCACTTATACCGGTTCAAATAGATTATTCTATGGATAAATTTATAGAATTGTATGTGAATGAGATGGTGCGGTTACATGGTATACCGGTATCCATAATTTATGATGAGATCCAAGGTTTACATCGAGATTTTGGTAAAGTCTACAGTAGGCTTTGGGAACACGGCTCATGTATGGTACAATTTTTCATCCTCAAATAGATGGACAATCTGAAAGGGTTATTCAGGTTTTAGAAGATATGATGAGGGGATGTACTTTGGAGTTTTCTGGAAGTTGGGATAAATATGTGGCTTTAATGGAATTTGCCTACAATAACAGTTATCATAAGAGTATTCAAATGGTACCATATGAGGCTTTGTATGGCAGGAAGTGCAGAACTCTAATATGTTGGATCGAGCTGACTGAATGCAGAATGATCGGTCCTAACCTTGTTAAAGATATTGAGGAAAAAAAGCAGATTATAAAACAGAGGTTGAAAGAAGCTAGTGATAGACAAAAATCCTATGCTGACTTAAAAAGAAAGGATATCGAGTATCAAGTGGGCAATAGGGTGTTTTTGAAAGTATCTCCCTAGAGAAAGGTACTTAGATTCGGGAAAAAGGGAAAACTCAGTCCGAAATTTATTGGGCTGTATGAAATTCTTCAAAGAGTTGGACCAATGGCTTATAGATTGGCTCTTCCTATGGAATTAGCCATGCTTCATGATGTATTCCATGTGTTTATGCTCAGAAAATACCATTCAGATGAATCACATATGTTACAAGTACTAGATATTTAGGTAAAATCAGATTTCACGTATGATGAAAAATTGAAAGAAATTCTGGCTAGAGAAATCAGATAATTGAGAAACAGGCAAATCTCTCTAGTCAAAGTGTTATGGAAACATTATGGGGTACAAGTAACTTGGGAACCGGAGGCAACCATGAGAGAGCAATATCCTCAATTGTTTGAAACATGTATGAATTTCAAGGATGAAATTCTTTAAGGGGAGAGAATTGTGAGGCCCCTAACATGACCCTAGTTAGAAATGCATGTTTTTAATAGGGTTATAATTAATTTAGATTAATTTAAAAAATATGAATTTCATATAAGGTGTGGGACAAGTGATAAATTCTTTTATTATATTAATTGCATGAAAGAAATTAAATTATTATTTTGGTTTAATAATGGTCAAAGGTGTAATTGAAGCATGAAATATTAATTTTGGGTTCAATTTATAAATATGGCATTTTAAGGGTCAAATGTGACTAAAAGAATGATTTGAGAGGTTGATTTAAGGGAAGGAATAAATGGAGAGGTCAATGTATAGCATGCAAAAAGGTGAAAAATATATGTGGGACATGCAAAAAGTGGAAGGATTAAAATAGGGATTTTACATGTCACTATATATAAGCCAAATTAAGAAGAGAGAAAGGAGGAAAGGGATGGCATTTCCTTTAGAGTTACAAAAAATTCTTTCTTCTCTTTAAGTATATTCATTGTTAATCTCTCTAAGAAATCCTTGAAGAAATATCCTTGCATGTGGTATTAATCAAGGATAACTAGTGTTAAACATTAAGGTAAGTTTATTAATTTAATAATTCATCTCTTTTTCTTCAACTTCTTCTTATTTGGTCGATGGTGGAGTTAGTTAAATGTTGGAAGTTTACGTTAAACAGATGAATTGTTGTTAAAGGAGAAGAAGGAGGAAAGAGCAAAGGAAAAAAGAAGGTACAAGATTGAAACTAAAAGGGGAATTTTCAGCCAAGGTATGGGATTCTTAGGATTCTCATGTATGTATGTGATTAAATGGAGAATAAAAATGATTTTTTGTATGATAGGATGAACAAATAATTTGAGCCTAAATTCACTTGCAATTGTAATGAACTGCTGATTTCGGTTCTGGATCAGTTTGTGGAAAATATGATGTACTTTCTGGTATAATAGTCAGAATGACATGAGGTTTAATTCTATGCAAAATAGACTTATAAATGAACATTTTATATGAAGGAATAATTGCCTAATGCTATTTGTATGAATGTCTAATGTTGGCTTGAAATTCTTAAGAACTGATTGCACTGTTAAGGAACTAATTGTGGTATTTTAGGCATAAATCTTGGTAGAGGAGTCAAAATAATATACTGTAAAATTATGGGTAAACTAAATACCTAGGATCAGAACTTTGTTGAAGGAAAATTAGTCTGATTCCTTTCCTATTTTATTATATGAATTTTATAATTGGTAACAACAAAAATCAAAAACTATTTTTGATTTTATGAATTGGCTATGGTTTTTTCTTGAATATCTCAAATTATAGATGTGATATTGAGGTGAATTTTGATGTTTTAGAAATAAGACATACATGAGAATAAATTTTTAGAAGATCACTTAACCTAAAAATAACTATTTTCAAATAAAAAATGGCACACAAGTTGGATCCAGTATGATGCCCCTGTGCAAAGTTTTGTAGTCATAATCTTAACGTATATTTTATTATAGTTTAAATATGGTTATGCTA
Source organism: Excoecaria agallocha (assembly GCA_037975025.1). Taxonomy (NCBI): domain Eukaryota; kingdom Viridiplantae; phylum Streptophyta; class Magnoliopsida; order Malpighiales; family Euphorbiaceae; genus Excoecaria; species Excoecaria agallocha. The sequence continues at coordinate 92,268,682 of CM075807.1, read as the reverse complement.
AATATGTGTCTATATGAAAACACATTAAATTGGATATAGCATGTGATATGATTAATGATAAAGGTTCATATATATATATATATATATATATATAAGCAAAGATTATTGATAATGATATCAAATATGCATATATGATTGAACTTATACACTTGCTTTTTATATGCAAAATTATTTACATGTACATACTTACATGAAGAGTAAATGTGTATTTTAACATGCACTTATGCTATGAAATAAGAAATACAATAGCATGACCATGTTCAAGTGTAGTGCCTTAAGGATAACATGATAAAGTACATATCATGATGATTTATGCTCAATTGTCAATACTTTAATTGTTATATGCCTATATGAATACATGTGCTTATATATACTAGGAATTATGAATCTTTTTATATAATCACATACATATGATGTGTTATAATGCAAATTTCTAAGAACAAGGCATGTTTTATGATGAGCATTTAAACAGGTATGATACTTTACATGATTGTCATAGTATGAACATGCAAAAATATGATATCTAATGATAGCATGATTAAAAAGTATGTGAATCACTACATGACCATTGTATACATAATTATGCCATAGCAATAATATATCTATCTTATGGTTATACATGTGCAAATTGATTAGTTAAGTACAAGCATGATATATAAAAAGAGATTTAAATAGAGTATTGCCTACAAATAGAGTTCAATTGTGGATAGATAGGAGCCTATAGGGATATTGCAGCTGCCACCGTTGACCTATTTAGGTATAAAGTATAGTTGATCCTATTGGATCATAAACAGCCCGTTTGGGTTGCTAGTTAACCCCGTTTAGGTCTATTGGACTGGTCCACCGTACAATCGACCCCGTTTGGATCTATAATTCTGATATCCTCAGATATCCACTGATTTGATACCCTAGGGTATCCACCATTCCCATTATCCACCTTTATAACTTAAGTAGGATAGGTTAAAGTATAAATACATCATAGTCAATTTTAGTATAACAAAGCATTTGATATATGGAATATCATATTTAACTATGTATTCTAATGCATGCATTATATTTATGCGAATATATATATATATATATATATATATATATATATATATATATATATATATATATATATATATATATATATATATATATATATATATATATATATATATATATATATATATATATATATATATATATATGTTCAGATCATTATGTGAAGTTTTGAAAATTTATGGATGCTAAACTAAATGTAAGATTACATTGCAGATTAAAAACATTATATTTTTAACATATACTTATCTTTTATATGTTACTTTAAATGATTTCAATTTATGAATGATTTAATGATTCTAACAATCACTATGAGTGGTCATGTTTCATTTTTAGTATCCTTACTAAGCTTTATAGCTTATCACGGGTTATTTTATCCATGAAGGTCCTATAGACAAGGCTTTTGTACACGAATGTTCTCTACATTAGGATAGGCCAACACCAGTTCATAGAAATTGATGTAGGGATATTTTGGTTTATTTTGTATAAGTCCTTTCATATGTTTAATATGTATAAAAGACTATATAATATATGTAGGCCATATGGAAGATAATGTTATAATAAGCTCACCATAAGAATGCAAGTATGTGCATGTATATGGAGCTAGAATGCTTATATATATATATGTTAGATGAAATGTTAAGGGCTATGCATGACAATGAACAGACTAAGATAGTTGTATCTAGCATGAATGTGATAAGTGGGTTACTTGAAGAGTCATTATACATATGGGAGTAAAGAAATGGAAGTTGTGTGAAACACCTAATTAATTTACAGGTTGTCTAATTAATTGGACCATTTAATATGATTATTGTTGATTTAATGTGGTTAATAACCTAACATAATATGGCTTAAATATATAGTATAATATATGTTATAAGCTTTTTATTTAGGGTGTTTCATTGGTATTCAGGACATCAATCTTACTTGGCATATTAGTTAGGTGTTTTTTATAATTAGGTTTTTAATTATTAATCCACTACCACCCTTTTCACACGATGCATTTTGAAGAAAATAAAAAACCATGTCAATCAAATAAAAAACTGTAAATAAAATGAGTGAATGAAAAAAAATAAACCCAATATTTAAACTATCATATAGGCAAATCATCAAAAGAAAAGGAAAGATAAAATATCATACATAAAATGGGCTATTCGTTAAGTTTGGGGACATTGGTTCCCGTATGCATATTTACAAAAGGGAAGATGAAGAGTATTTATTAATTTTGAGAAAACATGAGATGAGTGATCCCAATTTTGATGAAAATAACGCCTTTTTTTATTTATAAGATTTTTGGAGTAAAAGTAGACATTGGACCATTTTATTTAAAAATTCCAATTCAATTATGTACAAACATTTAAATGTAATTAATCAACTTACTAAAAATTCTTTTTTTACTAAATTATTACATCCTAAAATGAAGTAAATCAAAAATAAAATTGGTTGCAAAAATAAATAAAATAAATCAATCATAAAGTATAATAAATAAAGGATTAAATGTGAAATAATAAGACAAAGAAAAGGAAGAAGGAACTGATTGTAGGATGGCCTCCAAAAATGCAAATCTCCCAAAAGTACTCCCAGAATAAGGGAACAAAAATTGCTCAAACAGGTATAGAAAAAGGGAAAATTGATTAGTATATTAAAAAAATCAAACACAAAAACAAATTAATTAACTAACCAAAAAAAAAGTTCATAAAAACATACTGGAATAATGAAAAATTAAAGAATAAAATGTAAATCAAAATAGACAGAGGCAAAAATAAATTTAAAATGCACCTAAACACTGAAAATGAATTAAATTAGCAAAAATAATAGTAAAATATGCCAAAAAGGGAGACAATTGGACCCACATATGCCCTAATGCAAGAGATAGATGGTCAGACAAAAGGAAAAGATGAGACAAAGAAAAGACACCATAATGTCCCATATGTTGCTTTAACAAATGGCCAGTGGTGATTTTTCCCTTCCATCACTCGAAAGCATAAGCAAAAATCATAAAAATAAGCAAAAAAAATGAGGCCAAGGAATATAAAACCCTAATCATACATTTATAATCACCTTAAACATGCCAAACTAAAGAAACCATTGACAATATGACTTAAATCATTCCAAAATAGCAAGAAAACATCAAATCTTGGGGATTAAAGTAAGGTATTTTTATCATACATCAATGCTAGAATATGAAATCTAAAATGTTATTCTATTATTTTAAACAAATATCAAATGATCATGGAATTCATAAAAATACAAAACATATTAAATAACATAAAAATATAAATCATGGCATTATAAATAGAGATCAAGCATAATCAACAACATGATTATGATATGGTTTAGAGAGAGAAAGAAACTTATAGCCTAGAATATTACCCCTAGGAATTCTCAATACTTAACTCTAAAGAATAATGATCTCAACTCTAATCCTCAATTCCTATGTTCAAAAATAAAGAAGTGTGTTTGTTTATTATGAATGATTGTATGGAGCCTTGGCTTCAAAGAATAGATAATTATTTTTCTCTTTCTCAAAATTTTGCTATTTTTAAATGTGTCAGGATCCCTTTGAAATCCTAATTTTTTCCTTTAAATATCTGAAGAAGAGATTAAGATCAACTCCAACTCTTTCACTCTAGAATAAGAAGATAACATCCTTAAAATCTATCCTAAATAAGATCCTCAAAATATGATCATTATCTAGAATTTCAAAATTGTAAAATGTGGGAAATCTGGGAGTAACTCCATAAACGGGCATCTATCATTGATAGACAGCCATCCCTTACATGATTCATCAAAATTACAAAAATGCTATGAATTAGACCTAGAATGAATGAAATCAATCATAGATAATCGTCCCATAATGATAGATGATCATCTATCAGTGCCAGAGGTCCAAACTCAACACTTTTGAAATTTTTTTCAATACTCCTAAAATATAAAGTTGGAAAATTAGAAAAATATTTGTAGAAATGTGGAAATTGAGGTTGAACCTTCGAGATTCATGCTTTAATTATAAATATTCTAATTTCTCATCATTGGGTAACCCTAATCTAGACTTCCTTGAGTTATGGTGTCTACAGTTGCCTCTAATTTTGGAGAAGTAGTGTACTAGTGCCAAAGTGAGCCAAAATTCAAAGTAAAAGGATAAAAGATGTTTACCTAAGGCAGCGAATCTCCGGATGGTTATTTTAAAACATATATTATTTAAGGTAGTGAATCTTTGATTGTGTAATTGCCGTTAGTTTGTTGACATGTTAACCCTTGGTTGAGAAGTTACCATCAGTTTGTTGATATGTTAACCCCTGATTGATTATCTAATTAGCACTAGATTATTAGTATAGAGAATCGAGATTAGCTTTTTATATCAAATTAGTGCCAACTTATAATTATGCAAAATTAGGTAAAACCATTGATTGGTTGATGCCATTTGTCAATATGTCTGACCATGCTGTTGTGGTGGTTGCTACCCTCTGTTTGCATGACTAACCTTGTCATGGTGATTAACACCATTTGTAGGCATGTATAGCCCCTCTTAAATTAATGTTCTTATTGGAAACCTTCTGGAAAACATGCTTTTATGAGGAGTCACTAATAATGTGAATTCAAAAGCTTGCTCCTCATTTGTAGATCTATCTTGAAGACACCATAACATAATTCTTTCCTATATCATTGGAAGCTAAAACAACCTTTTGGACTACCCATCTTTTACTGTGATTTAGTTTAATATTGTGATATTAGATTTAGCCATAGGGATCAATCTTTTATAAAGTGTTCTACTTTGTCCTCAACCATGTGGATCAATCACTAGTGAAGTATTTCACTTTTTCCTCAACTATATGGATCAATCAATAGTGAAGTTTGTGAGGCCATTACTCTAGTTATGAGAGTTTAATTAATAATAGTATTGATCTAATCTTGGTTGGTTAATTTACTATAGGTTGGGACCTACAAGTAATTATTTTAAAAGGAAAACAAAATTTTAGTCATTACGCATCAAGTCATACATGTACCTAATTGGAAGAAAAGGTAATTTAGGGGCTCAATTGAAATTAAAGAGAAAAAATTTTGGGGTTAGAATAGGAAATTAAAGGAAAAAAGGGAGTTAAGTGTAATTTTCCAAGAGTTGACAAGTGAAACAATGAGAAAAAGACACTGAGCAATCCTAGGTTTTCTTGAGGAATAAAGAAAATTCAGAGGGATAAACAGGAAGGATGATCGGCCACCTAAATAGCAAAAAGGTAGCCATGCCTTCTCCTTAAATAACCCATAATTAACCCTTAAGAAACCATTAAAAAATTCAACTCTAGGTTAGAAAAGAGAGAGAATTTAGTGGTTAGTATTTGTAAGGAGATGCAAGCAAAAGCAAGGGAAAAGAACTAGAGAGAGATTGAAGAAGGTTATGTTTTTTAAAGGTATGGGAAATTGTATCATTTTGTGTGTTCTTGTTCTTGTTTAATGCATTGAGATGGTAGGTTAGATACATTAGTGAGTTTGAAACATGGATATAAGGTTTAATTGTACAAAATTAATTGAAATAGGTGAAATATTTTTAAGTTAGCAAAATCTATCCTGGGTTCATTTGACCCTGTAGGATTGTTTTGCTCATAACTTGAATTTTAGGGCCCTAAGTTGAGTAACTCCAATTGAGTTATAAACTAGATTTACAAACCCAAATTGCATATGAAGAAGTCGGAGTCTAACTTTGCATCTAAGTTGGTCAACATCTAGCTTGAAAATCGGATATGTTTGCTGCCCTGTCATTGGGAGTAGCCTATAGTATTTAGCGAATATCATGAAATTTGGAAATGAAAATGGAGTGATTATTAATTCATCCCTACTAAGACACCTCCTAGTTAGAGCTAACTTGAGTTTTATGCTTTATAACACCACTAAAACTCACCTACATGTTTTTGAACCTAATAAGAACACCTTAAGCATGAAATCAAAAGAAATAGATAGCATGAATTATATGTAAAGTACTAGACTACAAATAAGATATTAATTTATACATGGATGTTTGAAGATGTATGTATGTATGTATATATATATATATATATATATATATATATATATAATGCTTCAATTAGGTGATGTACATGTATATGAATGTTCATATTCTTAAGAATATGCATTGATGGTCAAGGCTATACTACTATGATTATAAAGGATACTCGTATATGTATACATGTATATTAAAGAAATAAAATTATGTGAATATTTATAAGCTTGAGATTGTGCATTTATGTTCAAAGCTATGCTACTATGATCATAAAAGTACTTATATATACACACATGTATACTCAAGCAACTAAATTATGCGAATTACAAATGATGACATACACATTTGAATATGTAAAGACATATATAAATATGTAAAGGATTTGATTATGTTACTATTAGACTTTCATAACAACCTTATAAATGTATGCTAATGTACTAGAATATGAAAGTATAAACGATGGCGTATGAGCTTGAACATGTATTGATATGTGTGAATACATATCTTCAAGGGTGTTATAATGGAATGATGCTTAGATAAATAAATGTTTACAATCATAAGGTAATGTATGGACGTATATATGATTCCATATTGTGTTGTAATAATGTTTTTTAGAATGCAATCTTCATGTCTCAGAGCTCCTGTATCTATTAATCGATAATAATTTAGGGAGAAAAACATAATAATAATAATAATAATAAAAGGAATCTAGAGTTTTAAGCTTCAAATTGTCCTATCATTAAAAAAATCAATAACTCCCATATTTAATTCAATAATTACAAGAAGCAACAAAAAAAAAGATAAAACATTTGAAAATAATTAAAGAAAAAAAAAAGAAGTAGAAGAAGAACCTGTTGTTTAACACAAAGAGGATAAGCATTGAGATAAGAAATAGTCCAGTCAAAGAAGACATAAGGGTCATCGGCAAAACACCCAATAAAGAGAAACCCATGTAGAGCTAAAAGAATGAAAGAGATGAAGCGAGCAGAGCCTCGTTGGAGCCTCGTCGGCATGAAACCAAGGACACCTAAGGATAGCCGAAGTCGAAAGGAGTCCTATAACACTGGTCACGTGCTCCAACGTACCATCTTTTGACCTGGATCTGCTCGAGAACCGTCAGAGTTTTCCCTCTTCGATCCCCTCATTGGCGACGAGTGGAGAGGAACGATAGGGATCGAAAGGATCATCTTGACCTCAGGGTCTCACCGGTGCAGATCATGTTGTCTGTCTCCATCGCGGATCGCTAGAAAAGAAGAGGGCGATTTCAACCTAAGAAGAGGAATCGAGGAGGCAGAGGCAGAGGCAGAGGCACAAGACACGGCATCTGATGGAGGCATAGGCAATTAGGGGAAAGGCAGTGGCGAAGCATTCATTTCCAACAGAATAGCTGGTGTGGCACCACAGATCGGTGAGAGGTCTGACATTCACTCTCCTATTTCCGATCCTCCCTCTCTCTCCTCGTTCTTCTCTCTTTTATTTTCCTTCAACTATCATTTCTTTTAAAAGTTATGGCCATAATCTTTTCCTATTAATATTATCAGTATATTATAGCTGATACTTGATCAGTGTTTAAATTAAAATAAATTTACATTAAGTTTGTGGCCAATAGATTGTACAATTATCAATACGATTATCATTGGTTTTAATGTAATGTTACTTTTTTTTAATTTTTTATTAACAAATAAATAAATAATACTGTAATATCGAAATTTATAAGTTGTTCAAAAGGAGAATTTTGTAGAAAAAATATCAATCAATAAATATAAATTTTTATAAGAGCATAAAATAAATGATATTGATTAAATTTATTAAAATAAATGAAAATACCATATCAAATAATAAAAATATCTCTTAATTATTTTAATCAATAGTTTATTTCGATACAAAAATTAAATGAATTGCACAACATAAGCCAATTATTCTCTTTTTAATAAAAACAAAAATATTACCATCTAATAATTTTTTCTTCATTTCTGAGATGAGACAAGTGTCATGTGCAAAATATATTGATTATTTATTTTGAAAACAAATAAAAAAATATTTCCAAGAATGACAAGCAATTCGAAAATATATATATATATATATATATATATATATATATATATATATATTAGAGGAAAATTGAAATTTTTAAAAATTCATTAAAAGAGAAGACATTTTCTTATTTCCTAGGAAAGCACTTTCAAGAAAAGTCATAAGTGGATGACTTGTTCCAAAAACTTCTAAAAAACTTCTTATAAGTGAAAAATTTTTTAAATATTTAGCAAAACACATTCAAAAGTGACTTATTAAATTTAAAAGCCTTTATTGACTTTCCAAAAGGCCGGCCAAGCATTAACGATGCTAAAACCCTATTTAAATTGGAGACAACTAATTTTTCTCTTATAAAAATCTAAATTAATAGTTCATAGTATCAAAAGTATATTTCATTACAACATACAAAAGTATCTCAAAATTTCATACTCTATTAGCCTATGCATGGTCCTTTAATTTCACATTGAATGATTATGGTGCACATCATAGTGGACACTCTTTTAAGACATTCATTTTACAGTTTCTAATTGGGATTAATTTCACTTACCGTTATTGAATTTATACATTCATAAACAAAATTGCTAAAAAAAAAATTTGTAATGCAAAAATATTTCAGTTTATCAATTTTAACTTAAAAAGCCATTTTACTTAGAAATTGAGCAAAATTGTCCAAATATATATATATTCAAATTTAAAATTGAAACATTTAATTAAGAGAAAATATATCTTAACGTTTCATTTCATTAATTGGAGATATATTTATATTTATTATGATAAGTTTAGATTCGTTTATTTTCTAGAATAAGCTGAAATTTATTGAACAACTAGTTCAATTCATTAGGATGCTAATTTTCATTTGATTATATATAATTATATGATCACACATAATGAATACATAACTAATTAAGATATATAAAGAAAAATGTCAATTTCGTTAGTTTTAAAAGTAGTCAAATATATGGTATAATAAGATTACATGTAAAAAATAAACAATTATAATATAATACGATTGTAAGAGAAAAAAATAAAATTAAAAAATTATAATGTCCCTGCTAATTTTCATTATTTTGTCTTTATACTCAAGAATGGTTTGGTAAACATATATAATTAGAATTTCTAATAATTTAATATTTGATCAAAATTTTACAAAATATAAATAAATTGCAAAATTTTTCATAATTATTTTAAATGAGATAGTAAATATTATATTACTATTTACAAATATTTATTTTTATTAATCTTTATAATGTAGTTATATAATAATTGTAACAAATAGTTTATTATTATTATTAAAAATATAAATTTTCTAAATAAATAACTTTGGATTTTGGGATGATTGATAAAAAAATTATTATCACATCATAATATAATTTACAAATTTCAATTCCATAATAGAATATGAAATCTATATTAAAATTCACGTGAATGGAAAAAATATATTTTTTTATTTTATACGGCTTAGCGACTATAAAATTTTGTCGTTAATCTTCTTTACTGAAATCTAATACTGTTAGCTTTAGTAAATTTTCGTCGCTAAACCATCACAAACAGTGGCACTAAATTTTTCCTCCAAAATTAGCGACTAAAACTTTCGTCGTAAATATTTTTGAAACTAATTTCGTCGTAAATATTTTTGAAACTAATTTTTCGAATAAAAATTTGAAAAAGGTTAGCGACGGAACATTTGTCACTAATTCCATCGCAAAACATGATGCATACATTTGCTGCCAATAATTAGCGACTGTTTATTCATTTTATCGCGAAAATAATGCTGTCGCTAATTTACAGTTTTTTTTTTGTAGTGCAAGAATAACTATAGCCATTGGAACAATAGGAAGCTCACACATTAACTCACATTTCTTATGGAATTTTTAGCCACTAATAATTTTTTTTTAACTTAAGATTTTTTTTTGTGGGTGCATTTTATGTTCTATCCCATAAGATGATTTTTATTTTTCTTGCTTTCTTTTTTTCTTTTTTTTTCTTTTTTATGTCCTAAACCATTATTGAAGAGTGAGCAATGAGTATTATGGCTATAGTTTCCCTAAGACCTTAAAAGCTCTTAAAACATTATATTTGAATCATGACATCCTAGATATCAAGTATAGCTAGAAAATTGACTACACATTCTAAAACTTTGAAAATAACGATGAAAGATAATGAGAAAAATTTAAAACCTATACTATATGAAACTTAAGAATCTACCAATTGAACATAAAAAAAATAAGTTAATGACATGGCATTAAATTGCACTTGATCATGCCAAGAGAAACTCAAAAAAACTACTTAAAAATAAAGATAAAAGACAAATGTAAAAGCATGCATCACTTATCATAACAACCTAAACGCAAACACATGCAAAAAATAATAGCAAACATAAACAAGAATATAAAAACATACATCCCTTCCCTCACATTTAATCTTTACATTGTCCTCAATGTGAACCCGAAATAACAAGAAGGAGAAGGAAAAGAAAAGCTTCCCTTAATCTTCCAAAGGAGATTGTGGTAGAGAGCTAACAACATAGTCCATTTGAACTATAAATGTATCCACTTTATACTCCATCCTCATTTGCCTTTTAGCAAGATTCCTTTGCATATTCTCTATTGAATTCAATTGTCTTTGTATGGCTTGTTGACCTTCCAAAACTTGCTCCCACACCTTAGAAAAACCACAGGAGGCACTATAAGTTTGTCCATAGGAAAGACCATAAGTAGGGCGACTGGCACACTTATAAAATAAAGTTGGAAGAATTGCCAATGCATCATGAGTTTCTTTAGCTGAAGGAACATCGAAATCCTATCCCTCCTCCTCTTCACTCTCCTCCTCCTCTTGTACTCTCTCTTGAGGTAATGGTGCTTTATTCTTGCTAAATAATGATTTTTCATTCCTAAATCAGCTTAGCGAGGATAAAAATTTTGTAAGAAAAATTATCCTAGCTAAATTTAGTGAGGATTTTTGCGAGGACTAAAGTTGTCACTAAATTTAGCGAGGACAAGCTCCATGCTAAATATTATTATGCATTTTTGTGATATTGTTGTTGCTAAATTTAGCATGAGATTTATCCAAGCTAAATGTTGATATGAACATTTTTTTTCTTTATTTAATATGGAAATTTCATTATTTAAATAATAAACAATAAACTAAAAAATGACAAATTTATATTTACTTAACATTTAATATATATATATATATATATATATATTAATAAATAAATTTTTATTTACAAGTGTATAGCATTGCTAATAATATATCCAAAATAATACATAAATATATAGCAGTAATAATAAAAAGTCATAAATAATTCATTGAATGTCAGATGTTTCCTGTTTCTACAGTTGTGTAGTGATTGATTGTAGATAACCAAGAACTCCACCCAATGTCATTATTAGAACTTGATCTTTCAAGTGTTGATCTTGAACATCTAACCAAATGTTAACGCATGTTTCGATCGATAATGCAAGGAAGTAAAGAAGGCTAGCTTGTTTCTAGAATTAATATGTATTATATGCCCTATTTAGATAACGAGAAAATAGTTATAGAGGGATTTAAAAATTATGCTGACAAATTTATGGAAAGCAATAATGTAAGTTTTCTGAATTAAGATACAATAATAAAAGAAAATATGGATAATGAACATGTTCTCTCTAAATGGGGAACCTGGTGAAATTGTGGAGAATGCTACCTTAAATACTAAAGACTAAATCTCAGAATTTCAAGTAACCAAGAAAGTCAAATTACTTGTAATAAGGAAAACTTCTCCATGATCTATGGTAACTTTTTTGCCATCTTCTGCTTTAACCTGTATTTATAGATACTATAGTTAGCATAGGTCAAAACAAATTATGACATAATTGTCAAAATAAATGTCTAAAGCAAACTAAAACCTTCATGTTGAGGATTAGACTCCAGCATTCAAAGTACACCATAAGATCAAAACTTTAATTACCTTAATGAAAGTTCCTTTCAAAAAACTAGATCCACAATAGCACCCATGCCGTGCCATATTGAAGCAAACTCAACAGCAATATATATACCTAAACAATATAAGTGCATAATCATCCAATCATTAGCACGTTGAGAAAATAAAATGTAATAGCTATTGCAACTAAAAAGGAAAAGCTTTACCCTCTACAAGTACCACAGCATGCCTAGGCATATATTCCAAGCTCGAAGCCTCATCAAAGGTTATAGCCAGCTCCTTAATTATCCACGGAACAAGTAAGGCTATATGATGAAGGATGACAAAAGCAAAAGTGATGGATAATGTACATCTTTAAGAACATTTTATCAGAAACATAAAATATGCTTATTCCTATTTAACATACAGCAAAACCATCATATTTATGCCTATTCCTAGTTAAAGGAATCACTTGAAAATATGCTTGGCCAATTTTCAAGAGAATCAAAAACCAATATTCAAGAGAAGCAATTTAAAATCTAAGCACTTCAAAATGCAATAAGTCAATCAAAATTCGATTACAAAGTTGCTGTACAATCTAACCACTTCAAAATGCAATAAGTTAATCAAAATTTGGTTGCAAAGTTGTTGTACTATCATATAAAATTAAATCCAATAGTAAATTTCAAAATCATTTCACATTCAATAGTAAATTTCAAAGTTGCAGTGTTGTTGTACTACCAACAAGCAAAACCATTTTTTTTAAATTACTGCTCAAATTATTGCATGTATTCAAAAATTACTTGTTGATCATCTACTATATATATTTGTATTCTAAGGGTTTGTTGATTGTCTATTATATACATGTTTTATTCTGAGGGTTGTTTATGTTGAACTTGTATTCTCTACTAATATTTTCCAGTTATACTCCAGTGCTCTTAATTACTCATTGGTCTCCTGGAAAGTTTAGTTGTATGTTTTTATTATTTCATTTAAATATTAGTCATGGAATTTATATTACAATATACAATTATCTAATATCATTAGTATTAAAATATAATAAAACTGGTGCCTGTTTCTTGGATGAGGTTACTTACCTCGCAATTTCATTGCCCTTCCAAATTCATTCAGATAAAAACATACTTTCATGAGATTATAAGAAATTCTTTAAAAACTATTATGGATCCTACAAGTCATTTTTCATTGAAATAGGACTTCAAAATAAATATCGATATTAACTTTTGCTGACAATCAATTTTTTTTGCTAATACTAACAAAAGTAAGAAATGAAAACAAAAATAAATTTAGATTTTACTAATGATACTAATCTTACAGAATTAAGTTATAGTTCCCTTATAAGGTATAGGCAAACTGAAGCACCTGCAAATCCAGCTCTTATCTCACTACACAGCTATCAACCAGACTGCTCACAGTCTCTATTCCTTTCTTTTTAGCTAATAATGCTTCTTCCACGTCTTCCTGGCAAATAATCTATACTTGTGTTAGTGACTTGCAGTGGCATTTGTTATATACAAACAGAAAAAAGTCCAACCCTGCACCACATATCATAGACTTTATAGAAATAAAATGACAAGCAAATTCTATTTGTTTTTCAGTTTTGAATTTTAAACAGGCTTTTCCTGAAAATTAACTCGTCAAGATTGAAATGCTATGAGTTTTTAGATTTTCTACAGCATGCCTGCTCTGAACATTAACTCATCAATATTAATTCCCTGCATTTTCCGTCATTTGCAAATTTTATAAGTAATTTCTAATTATATTTTCATTCCCAAATCAATGATTAATGTTAAAAATATTTTTATTTTAACAACAGATGCTATATTCTGGATCTTACAAGTCTTTTTTCATTATTTTGCAATAACATAAGAATTCGTATCAAGTTATAGATAGAGGTACATTGTTCTTGGCCACTTACCCTTTTTTTTTTTTTTGTCAAGTTATAGATAAGCTATTTCATGAAGATTTTAATAATACCTCTACTATACCTTGAAGTATTAAACATTATATCTACTTGATATAATAACCAGATCAGAGGAAAATAATACAAAATGCAACCTTTATGTGAAACGAGGCCAATGTCATATGCACCCATTTGCCAATTCTACGGGTACAAGCTGCTAAAGAAATGATAGGCCATAAGTATTTATTCAAAAATATCATTAAAATCTTCACAAAAATCATGCAACCAATTTCATTGAAAGAGAAAAAATCAACAGAGAACATAGAAATCGAAAAATAAATAATCAACGGAGAACCTATTTCATTGAAATTAAAATTAAACCCACTTTATTATTTCTAACCTTTTTATCATCTAAACTAAATAAATTCTCCTTTTTTCTCTATTGGGATACAACAGAATACTAAATTCCCATTTTTCTATTTAGTTTCTTTATCATGCGCACTTTCTAATTTATTTCACCTAATATGGTTATTTATTCTTAACTAGAAAGAAAAAACTAAAAATTAACAGAAGAAAATAAATTCCAATTCAAAATAATTGGCAAAATTATATTGCCCTGATTAAAAAAAAAAAATGAAAGAAAGAGCTAAGCATTTAGAAGGAAGCAACAGCTAATATGGAAAAAATGAAATACATGAAACCATCAGATGACGTGATGTAATGCAAGTTTCGTTTGCTTGCAACCTAAAGCAATTAGCAAATATTCCACTACAATTGACATGTGCAAATGTAATACTAGATCACCAATGAAACCCATAAACAAAATTTAAATAGAGTAGTGTTATGTGTGTCTGCATGTTAATATACTAAGAGAATCAAGAAACTTGATTTCTACTCAAGATAAACTACAAACATAATTAAGCAGCATATAAATAAATATATACTATAATATAATCAAGAAAACTTGATTTTTACTCAAGAAACTCATTAGAAACTCATGTTAGTAAGCTATTTTCTATTCCAATTCTTTCAGCTGAACAAAGAAAATCACACAATATTTTGCCTGTCAATCAACATGCCAAGCTAAGAGATTTGGATATGCATGTCATTTGCCTCACTAAGGACAAAAAAATACAAAGAAGTGAATCCATGTTATCTCAATTTTTCAAGCTAAGAATTTTCATAAATTTTCTACTGTCATTTTAGCCATCCAAATACACTTGTCTTATTCAAATCTTTTACATCACTCCCTTTTAGGAACATATTTTACTAATCCTTTTGCTACTTTTAATTGTATTCATCTTATGAAACTGTATAGGCTGACGAAGAATAGGTAACAAAAATATGAATATAGAAATCACAAAAAGAAAAAGGGAGAGAGATAATTGTAAACATTAAAATAAACAAGATGCAAGACTTCCAGAACTTATCTTCTTTCATTTTATGCAAAAAAAATATTTGGATGTGAATTCAGAAGAATAATATTAAAAAATACCTTCCAGATATATCAGATTAACTGTGATGAGAAAAATGAGTGAAGTTTAACAGCTAAGTGTGACAAGGGGCAGGATAGAAAACATATATTGCCATAAATCTATATTTCTACATGTAGAACAAAATGCAAACACATGTCCATATCAAGGCACGTGCAACTTAAGAATTTATGGACTTATCTAATGTCAAAAAGAAGGTTGTCTGATATTGCATCGAAAATAATTTAGTAGATTATAGCCCATTAAGAAAGGATCATCGCGTTAACATGAACAACAAAAATCAAGATAAAAAACTTAAAACTCTTGAAAGTATCCCAGCTTAACTTCACAACACAGACTATAATCCAAGAATCTCACTAGCATTTCCATAAAGATTATTGGTAGCATAGAATTTTAACAACTTAAGGAAAGTAAAAACTCGTACTGCTGTGATCGATTTTGTGAGCAATTCTGAGTTAAAAGAAACATGATATTTCTAAACATGACTCCAAATTGTCCATGCAGTTGAAGAGTACATAAATGGCACCAAAACTCAGCATTCATATCTGTCTTAACAAATGGCACCAAGTGAAGCAAACAAAGTTTATAATATAAAGACAAACCGAAGATGAATTGAGCTACAAAGGAATTTCCATAAAAAACTAAGACTAAAACCCAAGATTGTTGCTTTCTTAACTAAGAACATTAAAATCTCAAGTCGAAAACACTGCAGCACTATATTATTTTCTATTTGGCTCACTCATGGCTTACTTTTTCTTAGTTCAGTAGGATGGATGAGCAGATTATCAATTTGCTTAACAAGAAAACTTGACCTTAAAGAGTGTAAGCATTAACGAATAGCAGATCTAGGCATAAATAGCATAACCCGTGGGAAATAGGAAAGGTACTAGTACTTCTACTTCCTCATACTTAAAAATTCTTATGACGGTCCAAATTTACTGACCCATATTTACATATTGTACATTTGTGTACAAAAAAATAATATTTTAGAATTTAGAAATGTCGAAGGCCATTGGTGAGCACTTAGCGAGAACATTAGAACTCCAAAAAATTTATTATGCCAAATTCATCTCAACTACGATCGAAAATAACCTAAATTAGTAAATCTTCCTATCTAAGAAACTAATACATAAAATTCACAATAGATATTCCCTTCTTGATATCTCAGCTATCAAATAGAACATAACAAAAATTCAAAATGGGTCTTTTAATTTACATTTCCCGTTGCTCTCTGAGCATCCAAACGGAACAAAAACAAAATCATTTAACGAGAAAAATAAAACATTTAGATAGACCATGTATTGAATAGCTAAGTTAAACAAATCACAATCAGCAGTGTTTGGAAAAACTCCAAATTAAATCAAAGTAAAAGAAATTAAGGACCTGAAAGTGGCAATTTTTATAGGTGTTGATGGTCGAAAAAAAAAAAAGCAAACACAAACCATATAAAGAGCAGACCGAGGTATATAGAAGGAATATGACCATACGATTCATCAAGTCTGAGGCAACAGGGCCCCGATAGCTTCTGTTGCATTCATTTTTCTCAATTTGAAAGCTTCTGATTCCAATGAATTCAGTTTAAAGTTTCAAACTTTAAGTTATGATTAATAAAATTAATCTTCATTGCACAAATGAGAAATTACAATTATTTTCCAAGATAAACAATCTGAGAATACATAGAACATGAGATCCATACATTCTGTTTGATCTCTGAATCCTTCAGCACCTTGAGATTGATCTCTCATTTTCTGAAATAAAAAAAAAACAAAAGAAATAAAAGAACAACAAAGCAAAGAACAATGAATAAGAGATATAATGCGATAGAAAGAAGATTGAACGCTCACATTTCACGGATAGTTTGGTCAAAGACCTTCATGAAATCCATGATTGATTAGTAGAGAAATAGAGAGAGGGGAAAGAGGGTGGCAAAATAGGAGGGAATAAGGTTTTAGGGATTTAGAAAAATCAATCCGGATAACACCTTTTTTATCTCACTAAAATATTTGGGTAAGTTGCTAGGACATGGGTCTCACGAAATTGGCGACAGCTTTTTTCCTTGCTAATTTTGCGAGCACCGTGTCCTCACAATTTAGTTCTTTTATTATATAATTAAAAAATAATTGATATTTGTGGATGCAAAATTAATAATTCATTTCAATTTAGGTAATTTAAATAACAAAAATTCAATTCATTTAATTTTTGCTATGAAAATTTATTAAATTAAATGTAAATACAATTTAAATATTAGGAATCACAATCATATAAAAATAGCTAGGAAAATTACTCTTACAATTTATTCACTAAATAAATTAGCGAGGGTTATGTCCTCTCTAATTAGTTAAACCTCACATCAAACTTAAAATGAACATTAGCTAATGAATAATCCTCACTAAATTGGTGAGGATATAGTCCTAGCTAAATTAGCGAGGGATATATCCTCGCTAATTAGTTAACAATACATTCAACCTGGAATGAGCATCAACGAGGGAATAATCCTCACTAAATTGGGAAGGACAAAGTCCTAGCCAAATAAGCAAGGGTAATGTTCTTGCTAATTAGTTAAACCTCACATACAACATGAAATAGACATTAGCTAGGGAATAATCCTCACTAAATTACCGGGGACAAAGTTCTAGCTAGATTAGCGAGGATTTGTTTCTCGTAAAATTAGCGAGGATATTGGTTCATATATCAAATGGCAAATTATTTAACCATTAGCAAGGGATTTACCTTCGCTAAATTAAAGAGGATTTATTTCTCGCTAAATGAGCAAGGATTATATCGTCGCTAAATGGTTCATATATAAAATGCCAAATTATTTAACCATTAGCAAGGGATTTATCCTCGCTAAATTAGTGAGGATTTGTTTCTTGCAAAATTAGCGAGAATTAAGTCCTTAATAAATGGTTCATATATCAAATGGAAAATTATTTAACTGTTAGTACGGGATTTGCCCTCACTAAATTAGCGAGAATTTGTTTCTCTTTAAATTAGCGAGGATTATGTCCTCACTAAATGGTTCATATATCAAATAATAAATTATTTAACCATTAGCGAGGGATTTGTTCCCTCTAAATTAGCAAGAATTTGTTTCTCACAAAATTAGCAAGCATTAAGTACTCGCTAAATTGTTCATAAATCATTCGCACTATGAATTAAGAGTTAGCGAGGGTTTTATGCTAGCAAAGTCGTCGCTATTTTTTGTGCCAAAATTTTGGTGCTCAGGATTAGCCACAATAAAATTTATTTATTGTTAAATTATCGCAATACCTATTTTCCCACTAGCTCCTAACAATATTTATGACAAAAATTATTTTTCGTCGCAATGTTATTGCTAAATGGTGCATTTAGCAACAAATTTCATTATCCTTGCTAATTTTCATCGTTATTCTATATTTTTTTATAGCGGTTGTTATTCCAATCCCCTCTAACAAGAATGATAAAATGTAGATATGAACCTTATTGAGCCATCAACCACTTTTTCCCTTATCAAAGTCCGTTTAGTGAAATATGTTTACTCAAGCAAATGAGTTTCTTCAGTTAAATCACAATCCTAAGCCTTAGCAATGATAGTCACTGCATGACCATAAGTGATAGGAGTATCTTTCGTAAAAGTAAATACAAGCATTTGATTAAAAATCAAATAATTCTAACAATTTTTTTTAGCATTATAAATGCACCACATAAGAAACAACTCTTGATAAGTACTCTATTAAGTTTAGATTTGTTAAAAATCACACAAGTAAAGACCCTATGCAAAAACCAAAATTTCAAGTCCTTAATAAACATAACTTTGTCCTTTTTAGGCTAATATAGAGTTCTTAAATCAATCAAGAAAGTCCAAACGGCATGCACATCAAAATTTTTAAAAGGATCACACAAACAATCCCTCCTAAATCCAAATACTTTATTCATAAATGAATAGTAAGCTTATGCTCATTGCCAAAAAAATAAAACTCTAACACTCTAGAGCCATTTTCATGCACCTCTGAAGTAGTATAAAACTTTAACACCAATTTAATATATATAGGCTTATGCATAGAAAGAAACCTAGATGGACCATAAGAACTCAAATGATTGTTTAAAGGTTCAAGCATACCTAAATCTCCCATGATGCTAGCAGAAAGATACTTACAAGCCACAATGCCTCTAGGCTTAAGAGAAAAAAACTTAGCACATTCCTTATGTGAAGAAATAGAGAATAGGGCCTTGTATATCAAGTGAGATATTCATCTTGAAAAGCTTCTCTTAAGGCCTTGAAGATGTAAATCCTCTAGTCCCTGGCATGTTGAGCAATGAAAGAAGAAAAATTCGAAGAGAAAAAGAAAGTTAACTTGAAGAAGAACACGTGAAACATAAATAGCAAAGACAATTAAAAAATTGAAAAGAAAAGGGTTTGAAAGAAACAAGTGAGAGAAAACTAAGATTGAGTAGGAAAGAAGAAGGAAAATTAATAATATTTATAGATAAATGATTCTTTTAGGAATAACAAAAGTGTACCACAATATAGAAGATGGAAGACTACTATATATAGGGAAAGAAAGTTTCGAAAAGAGATGAGAAAAAGTAAGAGAGTTATGACTCTTTATAGGAAAAGACAAAACCCTTTAGGATTTCTCACTCCTTTTTATGTCAATTTGAAAAAGAAACTGAAGAATAATGACTAAAATTAAAGACTAAAAATAAAAATAAAATAGGGCATTTAAGGAACATAAAACAAAGAAAATTTTGACCAATGTTTGTGAGGTCACAAGCCGGCACAAAGGGCATGACTCCTTTCTATAAAGAGACATCATAGGTTTTATAACTCGACATAGATAAGATTGTTTATGAACTGGCATAATTGTTGGTGATGCGGGACACAACGATCAGAAATGACTTAACACACAGGTCAGCATATAAGTTGGCACAACCTCCAACTCGACACAAAGACTCTCTATAATGAGTTGTCATTAGTGTTATGACTCATCACACTTCACTATAAAACTCAAAAATATAAACTTGCAAAAACTCAAAGAAAAATCATTAGAATATTAAAAAAAACATTTAAATATGAAATAATAATATAAAACATTCAACAAATAACTATATACATATTAAAACTAGTAACACTAAAAAATTGGTTAAAGGAATACTTAATAAAACTAAACTAGGTAATCTAAACTACTAGATATATTGAACTTGCTCATCCATAATCATTATCCTCAAATTGATACACATAAGCATTTTTTCCTTCATAAGGCTTAATAGGCTCTAACCTCAAAGAATCATGTGTCACACCATTAACACATTCCTCAATAATATCAAAAGAATCAATTCTATTCACATTTTCTTTAGCTAAAGACCTTATCATTTTAAAAACATCAAATTCCACACTTTCATCATTGACTTATAAGGTAATCTTCCCTCTTTTCATATCAATATATAATAGCAACAATTGTAACTAGGAAGGATATCCCAAACAATATAGGAATTTCTAAGTCCTCTTCCATTTCTAGTACAACAAAATTAGCGGGTATAAGAAACTTACCTACCTTAGTAGGCACTTTCTCAATAATACCTAAAGGATGAGCAATGGTTTTATTAGCCATAGACAAACAAATACTATTAGGATTAAGGTCACCTAAATCCAATCTCTTATTGATGGAATAAGGCATAAGACTAACACTAGCACCAATATCACAAAGAGCATTCTTAAAAGGAACATCACCTATTACACAAGGAACCGTAAAACAACTAGGATCTTTTTGCTCTGGTGGAGACTTAGAGTATATAGCCTTTGATTCTTCTACTAATGACACTAAACCATACTCTTTTATCTTACTTTTATATGTAGTTATATCTTTTAAAAACTTTCCCCATGAGGGCATATCTCTTATAGCATCTATGAATGGAATAGTGATAGTTATATTTTTAATATAATTTAAAAACTTGCCAAATTGCTTATCCAAATTTCTCCTTAAAAACCTTTGGGAAAGGGCAAAGTTTTCACAACTATTTTAGGCTCATCCTTCTTTTTAGGTTGGTTATCTTTTTTTTTTTTACATTCTTTATGCTTAAAAAGATCATCATTACTATCAACTACATCATACACATTAGACTCACTAGGTTTACTATTGGATTTTTCATCTTGAGTTAGCACTTTCTTACCTTTTACCTCATAATTATCAACCTCCTTACCATTTCTTAGAGTAATTGCTTGACAAGTCTTTTTGTGTATGAACTCGGGTTGCTTTGGTAGCTTTTCCATGGGTTGAGAACAAAAGCTTGTTGGGAAATTTAAGTCTCTAAAATCCTATTATAGGAAGCAAGTTGTTCAAGCTTTGCATTGACATACTTGAATTGCTCATCATTGTTTATATTGGTAGCCACTTGCTGACTAATGAATTGTTCAATAAGGAATTCAAGATGGAATTTTGGCTATGATGGATTGAATGGTAGCTTCATAAGAAAACCATATGGGTTTTGTTGTCTAAGTATATGGTTACTTGGAGGATTGAGTTGTGATGAAGTGTTAGATCAAGAACATCTAGGGTAGTTCCCCCCATTTGGGATTATATGAATTAGAATTCAATCCTCCCTTTTGGTTAAAACTGCCTTGAACAAAATTTGGTTCTTCATTATTACTCATAGTGCACTATATGTAGGAGTGAGAACCTCCACACAACTCACAAACAACACTTGAATTATCAATAGAATTAACTTGAGATTTACTTACCAATTTGGTGAGTACATCTACCTTTGCTACCAATAAATTTATGATATCAAGCTCTAAGACTCCTTTTGCTTTTGCCATAGTTGGTTCATCTCTCATGTACCTTTGTGATGCAAGTTCCTCATGTAAAGTGACAGTTTCTCTTGCCATCTTGTCTATCCATGTACGACTTGAGGCCGCATTGACTATATTTCTATTTTCATCTATCAACCTATTATAAAGCATTTAAGAAATCATCCAATCAAGCAAGCCATAATAAGGGTATTGCCTTTGGAGTTCCTTAAATCTCTCCCAAGTTGCATATATTGTCTCATTAGAATGTTGCCTAAAAGTTGTATTCTCATTTCTGAATTTAACCATCTTGCGAGGTGGAAAATATTTATGTAGGAAAGTTTGCTTCAATTAATCCCATGTAGTAATAGACTTACTAGGTAAACTAGCTAGCTATAATTATGCCTTGTGCTTAACTAAAAAGGGGAATAACTGAACTCTAATTATATCATTCATGACTCCATTTATCTTAAATGTTGTACACATATTAAGAAAGGCCAATATGAGGGCATAAGGATCTTCTCCTTAGAGACCACCAAATTGATTATTTTAGACAATTTTAATTATGCTAGGTTTAATTTTGAAGTTATTATTGGGAATTGTAGGTACCATAATGCATCTAAAACTCCTTGAAATGTTAGGCATAGTAAAATCTATCTCTCTTGTTCAGCCATGATGTTGGAACTTTGGTCTCCTCTTTTTTGTTGCTTCCATTCTTATTTCCTATGTAAAGCATGAAAATTTTATCAATTTCAAGATCAAATAGATGAAGATTATCAATACTATTACTATGCATACAAAGAAAATAACAAAGCAAATGAAAGAAACTTACTACAAACTAAAACAAAAAAAGGCCTAAATCAACCTTATTCCTTCCTAAATTAATAAAAATGAACACTTATGATTTTAACTCCCCAAAAAATTAGCCAAAAACTTGGCCGTGGTGTATTTTTTTAATACCCTAGTGTTTAGGACTAAGTTAAGGTAAGAGGGAGTCAAACACTGGAACTCAATTCTAGATATAAGTGTTATCTTATATCAACTGATTTAATACTAAGATGGATAATCAATCATAAAAAATAGGATTATATTAATTCTTGCTGAACTAAACTAATTATCTAATCAAAAATATAAAATACAACTTACAATCAATAAATAAAGATGCTAGAATTACAAAGCATCAATTGATCTTGCAAGAATGCAAATAAACATATAAGCATACAATGAATGGAGAATAAAGCCCACTATCCCTATATTAAATTCTCATTATCAAATACGGGAATTCCCATCTAAAGTCCATGAGAATTCTTATGTCATCATAAAGATAGACGAAAACTATTAAGTTTTAAGCCTATTCTTAAGCCCCTTAAAGTGAAACCTTTGTCTCCTAAGTGATTTTTATCTTCAAGTTAGATTAATTACCTTTTCACCAAGATGTTCCAATTCTCATTGTCAACAAGTTGATTAACATATTATTTATGTGATCAAGTATGCATAATAAATTAGGAACCTAATTAAACTTAATTCATTCATACTTAAACAAAATAATGTATATAAATAAAAATAAATTCATACATCCAATTCTAACAAAATAAAATTAATATAAATACATGATATCAAAGCGAACAAACACAAAAAAAAAGAATAAGATCAAGTAAAAAGATATAGAGGAGAAGAGAAGAAGTTTGTTGATGACTCCTCAATGTTTCCTTCTTCCTTCGACTTTTTTTCTTCATAATCCTTTCTAATTGATAGGTAACTTACAAAAGTAGTTTTTCTATACTAGTTTCTCTATAATCATTCCTAATACATGGTTGTCTTCATGAATTTATAGGCCCAAAGATGTCCAAATTGGTGCTTTTTCAAATAGTAGTTCAAATTCTGAAGGGGTGAATGAAAGGTTGCAAAGGTTGGTCTTTGTCATGAGTCAGCACACCTTATGCTGAGTTAGACTAATCGGCTAACCAAGGCTTTGTAATGAGTCATCACACATGGAACGAGTCGTCATAACCTCAACATCTTCACGAGTCATTCAATATAGCCTGAATCAGCACACTAAGTCTCTATGACTAGTCCATACATTCTGTTACGAGTTTGCACAGGCTCTTGAAATCTTTAAAAAACTTTTTCTTCTATCTTTAAATGAAAATCCCTTCAATTATACTTCATTCCTATAACACCCTAATCCACTAACCATGGATAGTTATCATTCACCATCATAAACCTAGTGAAGATCAGGCAGAAATAATAATAATTAATAATATAGGCCATAATTACATGCCACAATAAATTAAATCAAACTTATAAAGAAGAAAACCTAACATAATTAGCCCAGGATACATAATGGAATCCTTAAAGGCAACTACAATCCACCGGATCTTCTCTTCAATGGTTGTCTAGCCACTATAGCTATCGATCCATTGGAGCTTATTCTAAAACCTTCACGGATAAACAAACTCGTGCTAAGTTATAAAGCTTAGTGGGGAACAAAACTATACATATTACCTCTTACAATGTTTCTTTTTCATCATATCATCTACAACTATCACAATAACATAGAATATCATATGAGTTTACAATATCAATCACTCCATAATAGGCATTCTAGGGAGTCTTCAACCTTAACCTATAAGTATCATCTTTACTAAATTCTAGAGCATTGCACAAATCCTCTTATTACAAAACTTATAAATTACATTATCATCATCATCTTTTACTTATTAAACTAGTATAATTCATATACCTCAAAATCCTTTTACTCATAAGTTCTCAACATCATGCTTTTGATAGGATAAAACTTTTTTTTAATATAGTCCATTATATTGATTATCTAAGATATACATTTGATATAAAAACAAAGCACAAGGGAGTGCTCAAGTCATGTAGAATCACTATGAGATATTATTAGGCATGCTTACTTCACACACACACACACACACATACATACATACATATATATATATCATTCAATTTTCATTACAAGTTCATAATCATGTATTCCCTCAGGGCTATCTTAGCATGGTCAACTAATCATAATACAACATCATTTTGTCTCATGCATTGCACTCTGGTTTATGACAAAATTATACTTATGGACATGCAAGTGTAAATGTTCATATACATACTCATGGATTTGCATGCCATTCAAAAGAACATGTATTACACATCGTGATTAACCGACAAAGTCACCATACCATATGCAAACATCTCATACTTCCACATACAAGAAAATCATTATGTATGTCACAGTTTGTATAACTTTTAATACAATATAGTGAGCTTATGGCCCTATGGCCCATCTATTCACCATGGAACCGATTGGTGGAACTAACTCGCACCAGCACTCACACGAGAACCTTGCTCATAATAGGTTTCAGATATCACAATCATGTAACACATAACATGGCATTTCCTTTCTTAAATATAGTTATATCCAAAAGGAATTTAAGATAATATAACACAATACAATAGGCCATTCATCATGCTTATATTAAATAAGTGAAGAAATCAATGCATAAATGTATTACTTTATTTCTTATAATTTTTATCATCTTTAATAGCTTGCCTAAGTACTAGTTAAAAGGGTGGATAATGGGAGCAATGGATATCCGAAGGTATCAAACAATGGATATCCGAAGATATCAAACAATAAAACCAAACGGGGCCGCTTAATGGTTCTAGTAAGCAACAAATTAACAATAGACCCAAATGGGGTTGAACAATGGCTCTTTTAAGGAACAAGACCCAAACGGGGTCAACTATGGCAGCTGCAACTATATCCCTTTAGGCATGCCTATCTAATCCATAACTAAACTAAGACCCATAGGCTTAACCACTTTAAGAACATCTTTGATTTAACATATTATTTTTTACTTAGTACATCATTTGATTGAAAGCCATATTTCACAAAAGAATTCATATCGTTCTTATCATACATCAATGTTGAGCTTTAGGCTCTATTACACATGGATGCAGGTTATGTAACCACATAGTTGCATCAACATCATTCATACATGCCATAGTAGTTACATGATAATGCAAACACAATACAGTATTACTTTCATTGATCAATCTCATCATACTTAGCATTATGCATGAAGCCAAGAAGGCAATTATAAAAGTGTAGTTCTTGCAATTGAAAGTCTTCATAAAATTATATGCTTGCAACTTGAATCATGGAAATACATGCTTTTTGGATACTTATATTTGTTCACATAATAAGTCAAACTACTTATCATATCATGGTTGAATCAATTATAAAACATTGACTTACATAACTCATTGATAATTCTCAAGGACGTACCTTGTTGTTGTTTGTCGTGAACAGCTTTCACACATCATTATAGCCTACATCAATACATAATTACTTTAAACACTACTCATGCATTTATGATATGTACAATAGTATGAGTAGGTTCTTTTTAGCTTAAGGTTATCACTTATTCATCTTTAATCCCTTTAGATCACTTTTATAGTCTATTAGATCATAGACAACAGGTTACCTACCCTACCCCGATCATACACACACACACACACATACACACACACACACATCAATCATCTTACTAGTACTTTTCCATCTTATAACATACTATACCTAGGTAAGTTATGTAAGATTATTTCCTCTTAATTTCGGCATATTATTAACGGGAATGCATTTACCTTATAGGATATAGGGCAATCGAGTAAGTATATTCCTTTATATTAAGGCTAATCATTAATCCTCGGTATGACTTAAAGCATTATCAAACTTATATAGTTTCATAATTAAGTATCAATTAATATCCCATTTCTTTTAAATTAAACATGTAGTGTTGCAACTATCTTCCTATTACTACTAGGCTAAATCATAGTATTTTCATGCCATTACAAAAGGATTATCAATGTATGGCATTTGGGGTAAAACAATTTGCTTTGTCATAGTACATACCTTATACCATACTATATAGGGCATATCAAAATAGCATAAAATCTTGTGATTACTATATTTCTTCTTACTCTTTTTAGTTTTGGGCTATTAGGCACTAAAACACATTTTAGCATTACCATATGCAAGGCCCTCTAAATTAGAGTTCAAGTGGACTTTAAATCATAACTTTATAGATTTATTATCCTAAAGCTTTTCACTCTACTACGTGTATGTATATATATAGAGAGAGAGGTTTCTCCAATTAAGTAATCATGCTTTATTCACCTTACAAGTGACTTTGGGTAACTTACAGCTTAATTCAATCTTTTTCCTCTTATAATATCATTTATGTCTTTTAAATTTCTATAGTACTTCATCTTATATTCATGCCTTTCTAAACCATATCTTTATAGACTTTAACATTAGAGAGAGAGACTTTCATAGTCTATTAATCCATTGATATCAACTCGCGTAACAAACATCACTTAATAACCAATTATCATTAGTTTTACTTACTATAGTCAATTCACCTTAACTCTTGTTCTCTTAATAATCTTATGGACCATATAGTATTGTGCTCAACATCCAAAAACATGGCTTAATATTGGGGTGAGAGTATGATTAAATGAGTGAAAAGAGTACATATGACCATACAGTAGAGGGGAGAAAAGCATGCTTGGCCATGCATCAACAACCATTGGCCTTACTTGGCCATATAAAACAAAGAACAACAGGCCACTTGGCCGTGCAAAGCAAAGAAGAAAAAGCTTTGCTTGGTTGTGAAAGAGAGGAAGAAAAACCATAAGTGATCATGCATGTAGAGAAGAAAAGCCATAAGTGGTCGTGCATGTAGGGAAGAAAAGCCCTAAGTGGCCGTGCATGTAGAGAAGAAAAGATATAAGTGATCGTGCATGGAAGAGGAAAAACCACAAGTGGCCATGCATCCAAGGAACAAAAAGCATAAGTGGTTGTGCATTCAAGGAACAAAATGCATAACTGGTTGTGAATTTAAGGAACAAAATGCATAATTGGTCGTGCATTCAAGGAACAAAATGGATTAGTTGCCATGTATTCAAGGAACAAAATGCATAAATGGTTGTGCATTCAAGGAACAAAATGCATAAGCGGTCGTGTAAGGGAATTCAGTAGTCGAGGTTCACAAATTTTCATAAAGTATTTTAATTTCTAGATCTCACCCAAATTGTTTGCACTAGTGAATATTAAAGATTTAAAACATTCTTAACTCATCCAATTTACTAGATTGAACCTTTAATCTCAGCTAAGAAAATGCATACAACCAAAGAGGGAAAATTTATTTAATAATAACTCATAAATAATTCCCGTACCTGATATTCACGCTTCATCTCCTTCAAAATCCACTGATCTTTCTCTCTCTTTCTTCTCCTTACACAAGGCGATAACAACGGGATTTTTTTATCCCCCAAATCCCTAACTTAAACCAAGAAGAGGAAGAAAGGAGACATTACCTTAGATATGTTATCTCTCAAAACCCTAAGCTATCATCTTCTTCAACCAGTAATTGAGAGAAGAGAGAAAAAGAGAGAGACCTTCCTATGCCGATCTCCTTTGTCTCCAAGAGCCCTAATTAGGTGAGTGGGGGTAAATTTCTCTCCAATGAAATTCCCATAATGCCCCTAAGCACAATTAACCCCCTATTATTTTAATTCCTTTCAATTTAACCCCAAGACTTCTAATTTACTTCAATTGTAACCTTTCCTTTAATTAAAATTTAATCTACTCATTTATCTCTATATGATGAAATTACTAAAATACCCCTCTTCGGACTTAACCTCGATAATTGCAAAATAATCCAATTTTGCCTTACTTTAACAATAATCCTCATCAATTAACAATAATCCGATTAGGGCTGAAATTTGATCCTTCCAAATCCACTCAATTAAGGACATTTAGCCTAAAAAACACAAAAGACATAAAAAGTAACCTAAAATATAACAATTTACATAAAATAACTAAATAAATAATGCAATGTCACACTAAAATAACTATGCTAATTTGATTGGCATCAGCTTAGAGTTATTAAAAGAAGTTATTACAAATTCGAGCACCCCAATCATTTTATTGTGAATTGTTCAAAATCGCGAAAGCAACGTGGTACAAAAAAGAAGTTAATTAGTAAATCATTAACCTTAAAATGAATATCAATAAATTAAGAATAAATATAGGTTGTCACATTAGTAGTATCAGAGCTGGGTTTATGCAACCATAAGATTTGAGTAAATTTGTGAATGCGAGTTAATGATTGATGAATGCATGTACATGCCTCTTAAAGATGAGAATATTAAAGGTTGTATCCTACTTGTCCCTTTTGAATTTCAGTGATAATCATGGCATGTAGTTCTAGGTGAGCGACTGAGTTAGAAAGTGATGTGGAGAGTGGGGCCTCAGCCAGTCCAAGCTTAGTAGCTAGTGAAACACTTCCCACCACCTAGTCTCATCAGCCTGGTCGACGTACATTACCATCAGCATCACAAACTCATTCACCACCTCACCACTAGGTTTCATGCAAACAATAGCAGATTTACTGTATTAGAGAATGCAAGCCCCTGCTTCTCCACAACCATAACAACAACCACTACGTCTGCCACCTAAAAGGTAAATATTGAATAGTTAAAAAGACTTAGAGCACAGGATTTTTATGGCCGATAGCAAGTGACTATTACAGAAGCCGAGGAGTGGTTAGATAAAATTAAATGGCTCTTTGAAATCACTCATAATCCCCTTGAGGAGATTTTGGAGGGAGCAGTTGTTTTGTTTTAGGGCCTAGCCTATATATGTTGGAATACTATACACCAGCTAAACAATTGACATGGGATTTCTTCCTCCATAAATTTAGAAAAAAATATGTTGGAAAGGAGTATCAATGGGTTATGAAGGAAGCATTTTAGGAATTGCACAAGGGTAACAGTATAGTTCAAGAATATGATCGAGAATTTGAGAGGCTTAGTGTCTATGTGGAGGACTTCCATATTCCACCTACAGAAATGTGCTAATTATTTGAAAGAGGACTGCATACTAAAATTAAGAAGGCCTTAACAGCTCGTGAGTGTACTAACAGGAGTCTTTTAATTAAAGCAATAACAAAGATTGAAGCAATAGAAGTTTAGGAAGCTAACATGAAGGCCTGATTTTAGCAAAGAACAAGACCAACTACAGGGACATCCAGTAAATCAAATAAGAAACTTAAAGGATTATCGATTAATTCATAGATTCCTACAGTAACTTTAGCACTGAGCTAGAAGTCTACATCTCGTGATGGTCCACCTATAGCATCAGTTGCTAGCACTCCTTGAGGCACAACTAGAGTGATTATTCCAGAGTGTGAGCATTGTGGGCGAAGCCACCCAGGTGAGTGTTTGAGGCTTACTAGAGCTTGCTTGAGATATGGGTCAATGAAACATAAACAAAAGGATTGCCCACATGTACAGTCAACTTCATCAGCCATTCTTATTGGTAAACCTATGAACATAGCACCTAGAGGACATGGTAAAGGCAAGCTTAGTGAAGAGGCTTCCACCAGATCTAGTGTAACACCCTTAACGGAACAGTTCTTTTCCGCTTTAAGTAACCAATAAATGGTAAAAAAATTTTTTAGCTTCAATCACTGCCAAACAACTTTGATACAGTTTAATACAATTTAGAAAATTTTGACAGCACAAAGACTAGAATTTACTAGCTTCCTAAAAAATTAAAACAATCCACACAGCCTCTTAGAGGCACAACCAATCATATCAGATAGCAATATACATTTTACATAGTCAATCACATATCAATAATAGCTATTTCACATCACTTACTAACACTTATCCATCGGCAGACATAACAATATTTATCCTTTAACAAAAACTAACTTGAATATAGTTCAGCTCTTTACTTTTACTATCTAAGTATATACATGCCACAAATTCAAGAAATAAAATTACAACTAACTTTTCTTTATCTTCGAATTCTGCTTCTCTGTGTACCGAACTCCCCCAGTACTTCAGTACCTGCACGCAGTAAACACTACGTGCTGAGCACTAGATATGCTCAACGGTGACTATTAATCCAAGAATTTCCCAATTTAAGCATAATTTCATAAATCATGCCATTACTATTCTTATTTCCTTTAACCTTTGCTTTTATCTCTGTTAACATTAATTTTATTATTTACCTCCATTTTGGTAAGCATTATGTGTTGATTTTCAATCTTTCAAATTTTTTTGTTTTTGCTATTTCAATCTTTCAAACATTTATTTTATAACTTTTTGAACAATTATAAGCTATATTGATAAAATTCATTATTTTATTTTCCGCAAATGCAATAATTGGCTTTTCACTTCTTTTTATACGGAAATAATTTTCTTTATAAAATTTACCATCTTGTAGTTATTTATCGAATTATTTCTCAATAATTCAATATTTTTAATTAGACATATTCAATGTTAAATCTCAAAAAAGAAATTCTAATATTTCATATAATTTATACAAAAATTTATATACACATTATTTTACAATTTCTCTCATTTTTACTCATTTTATGAATTATTTCAAAATAATTCATTATTCTTATTAGTTTCATAATTCAATAATTACTCGAAAAATATTCTCAAAAAAATTTATATATGATTTATTTCACTACTATTATCATTTTTTTACTTATTACATGAATTAATTCACATTAATTCATCATATACACTTTATACATATACTAATATTCAACTTAAGAATTCTCTAATAATTTCCATAAATTTCCTAAGAATTCATGGACATTTTATTTTATGCTTTTTATCATTTTATGACATAATTAACAAGAATTCTCTATTTTTATCAATTATATCATTCAATAAATATTCCAAAAATATTCAAATAATTTCTAAAAATTCCATAAAAATTTATGGATATATGATTTCGCATTTACTACCATTTTTCACTTATGTTATGAATTATTTCACAATAATTAAACAATTTTCTTCCTTACATACACAATTAATAAACTTTAAAATTTTCAAATTAATTTCATAAATTCTTTAAAAATTCATGGACATAACTTATAACTTTTATGGCTATTTTGGGCTAATATATATTAATTTCATATAAAAATAAATTTAATTTCTTTAATAAAAAAAATCGGCACTCTCTCTTAATCAATCCTAATAATTTTTCTACTTCATTCTAAGCATTCAATTTACATTTTCCATGGTTCAATTTCATTTTCCTCACAATAATTTCATTAATTAAGTAATTAAACAAAATTTTCCTTAATTATATAAAGAAAATTAATTCAAATAAATGAGAAATCAAAGGATTTTGTAGCCACTTACATTTTTCTCTTGCTTATGTGTGCCTAAACTTTTTTTTCCTTGCTTTTAGCCATGTCAACTCTTTCCTCTTTACTTTTCACCCTTGTTTTTTCTTGCTTCCTTTGCTTCAATCAAAGATTAGAGGCCATATATTTGAACTATAGAGATAGAATTTCACTTCTCATGTTAGGATTACATGAGATTTTAAGTGAAAAATTGAAGAAATGAGAGAGAGGCATTAAAGGTGGTGGTTCGGCCACCATAAAGAGGGGAAGAGAAAGCTGGCAAATTCTCGGATAATCTCAGATATTCCAGCCTTTTATAGCTCTCTAAATGGGCCTAGGGTTGGGCCTAAAGAATGAGCTTAACCCATTTTAATTAAAGGGCCCATTTAGGTCCATTTAATGTCCAATTTAATTTCTCTTACTTCCTCACTTCAAATTACTTTAAAAATAATTCCATCATTTTTATCACATCAAAAATAGATAGTATATAAATTTTTGGCTTAATCAGAGTCCGTTATTGGTTTGATTCAAACTTATTGGTTCGATTCGACAACTGCCGATATCACCAAAAAATTCAATTCTCATCACCAAAATATTCTACATAAAAATTCATGTAGACATGCAAAATCTGGCAATTTTTAGGGTTGATTTTCTATTTTTAAAAATTTATGCAAAATCAAGTCTCATTCCCTAACAAGGAAATTGACTCGCTATCTTTTTCGTATTTTTCACTTTTGGAGGTCCATTTGACCTCAATTTTACTTCAAATTTCAACCCCGAACTCAGTAAGACCAATACTTTCCGATGGTTCAATAAAATATTTTTGATTTTCGGGTGTCATTTCGGGCCCGAAAAATACTATTCACCATCGGGAGGTACTGTTCACTACTGACCTGCTATTGAGGTCATTACATTTCTCCCCTACTAAAAGAAATTTTGTCCTCGAAATTTACTTATATCAAAGAGTAGAGGATACCATGCAGTGGTCTTATCAAAATCTCGTTCACATTCAATGGTTCCAAAGCATCTTTGCTAATGGAATCCACTTACTCTTAAGCTAACCAATATTAATATCAAGAATCTTTATCAGTCTCTTTTTCTAAGTCATATCACCCTATATGCAGATTCCTTTTATATTTTAAATAAAATCAAAACTTGCCGACTTCTTTGAACTCAATTAAGTCCAACATAAAGAATTTGATATGTCCTTCCTAACAATGTCTCGGCAAGGGTCATATTCTACTAAAGACAAGCACTTTCCACAACCATTATCACATTCATATACACTTTACTATACCAGTTCTTTCAATATTTGAATTATCCACTTCGACTAACCATCAGTCCAAGGGTGGATCACTATACTAATATTGAGATTATTACCAATCTCCTATATAGCATCTTTCCTCTTAGACGCTCTGTCAATCCGATAATAGATTCTCTAATCACATTGTCTCATTTTCCAAATAAATATCATTATAAGTCAAAGCAATTCCTGAAGGAATTTAATGCTCTGCTTCCATGCTTTGACACATTAAACATTTACTTACAACATCTGTCATATCACACTTTCAATCTGGTACATCTAATGACTTTCAGGATGTAAGGTATTACTATCTCGGTGGGTTTCAATAAGAATCTTTCAACTTAGTCACAATTAGTGAAATATCACATTACCAAATACAAATTCTTATGCTAAGGGTTTTAGCCACTTCGTTAACCTTTCTATAGTACCCGGATAAATTCAAGAACTCCATATTTAATCAGATGTCACATTCACTAAACTGAGCAGATAGTCACTTTTCATTTAATTCTTACAAAACAAATTTCAAATACTAATCATACTATTTTTGGGTATCTCGGAACATATCAGATGGTTATTACATAAATCCTCTAACATGGATCTAAGTAAAGGTGGAAGACTTTTTCTATCAATTCACAAAGGCGAGCAGTGTGTTGACTACTCCATTTGACAAGACCAATAACTCATAATGGCCACATCAAATACGGAAAACAATCTTGAGTATACTATTTCTTGTCTTACTATTAGGTCATCCTTATGCTCATCATATCTCCTGTTAGTTTTTCCCTATCAAGTGAGGCTTATACATGTGATATAATGAAATTCAGATGCAGTCAAACAATGTGAAATGCTATGCTTTTAGTCTATCAAATCAAGGGCTAAGATTTATCCATTTATTATTTGATCTAATAGCTTATTTTTAAGCAATTTATCAAGCCCTCATTGATTTCTCCACTTTTTTTTTGCACAACTGATGAATGTAGGTAATTATGGACAATTTGCAATTGACATTTATGCCCTTAAACCAATAAAAAAAGTCCTTTAACTACATTAACCTCCATTTGCTACCATTTTTGAAAATTTGATTTTCCCCCTTTTTAGAAATTAGTAAAATGTTACCTAGAGTACAAAAACATATGCACAAGGATGTGTTTAAAATTTCAAGTCATTTCTACATCATTTTAATATAGTTTCATCTCCAGCAAAAACATTCACTGGTCGAAACTCGAATATCCAAAGTTGTTAGAAAAGAAGTTATTTTTTACTTCCAAACATTTATTTAGACTATTTATAATGATTTTATTCAATTGGAATAATTCTTAGAGCTCTACATAATATTTTAAAGCTTAGTCAAACTTATGGTCAACTCGAACAATAGTATTGAGGAAATTCTTCATTGCCTATTTTGAGGACTTATCTGAACTCAATTTCTTCTCAAATTATACCACTAGATTCCATTTAACACACATTATCTTATATAATAATGAAATACAAAACATTTTTATAGGTCACCCATCCAAGAATTTTCCTAGCACATAAATGTATAACACTTCAGTATTTATGAATTCTACTGTACTATGTTAATGTAATCACATCAATTACCATTCTAATGTTACTGTTCATGGTTAAAAAGATACTATTCATACCAGATTAAATTTAGGGGATTACACTTCCTCCTCTTTAATGCAGTTATTCTTGGGTTCATGCCTTCTCTTTCTCCTCTGTTGAACTGGTGGCACTTAAAGCTCCGCAGTAGGTGTCTGGATAGCATCCCTAATATGGGCTAGCTTTATTAACCCATGGGTAGGTGGTTCATGCTATGTCTAAGGATGAGGTGCCAAAAGAATCACCAAGCTACCAAGCAGGGCCATCATCCTTTCCCCAAACTATTTGGATCGCCAATCTAATCTTATGTCTATTTCATCCTATGAAACTGAAGGAGCTAAAGCAAAAGCTAATCTATCCCTAAAATCGGACTTCTTTATCCTAAAATCATCTATCATTCTGCCCATCTCATTTTGCTATCTCTTAAATAAGCCATTGTTTCTTCTGTTGTAGTCTCTCTATTGCTTTTTGAAAGCTCAACTGAATAAAGCTCAAAGTTGATATTAGACCCTAACTCTGAACTTGACTCGAATATCAACATAGGTAGGTCAAGCATGGATTTCAAAATAAGGTGACTGTTTGACCTTTTGGAGCACCTAAATTAATCTATGATGGCTGTAAAAGTGAAGTATCAGTGATGATGAATGATGATAATGCAAGAATATGGTATATACATGATTCATGGATGCGATGAATGCATTCATTAGATATCAATCACATTCACATACAAGCAAGACAAATCCTTTCAACCTTATAACTCCCACATAAGAGATCATGCAGTCTCTTCCCTAGGTGGGGTTAGCCTATAGGTCAACAGGGAACCCAATGGATACATATGGTGCACGATGAAATACTTGCAACATAGCATCTCTTAATTGAAAGTACAGGCATATGATTTATGCCATTATGTATTTTGAGTAACTTATATAAATCGGATTGGGCCTATCAAAGCATGGCGACCTTTCAATGCTACCCTCCAAACTTGTTTAAGTTTGGATAATATACAAGGGCCCACATAGCAAGCAAGAATCTGTTAAGATTATACAACCTAAAGCAAGTAAGATATTATTACATGGGCTACAATTGGGTGAATGAAACTCTAGACCTACCCAAGCATGGTCTTGCCAATAGGTCTAGCTCATTATTAGCATAACAATGGATGGGTCACTATTTCATATACCAATTGGTACTAGACTTGGGTTGGTAGTTTTTGTAAGGCCCCAACCTTAGCCCTATTCGGATTATGGAAGATTAAAGAGTATTATGGTAAAATAAGGCAAAATTAGATTGTTTTGCATTTATTAAAGTTACATCATATGAGCGCTATTTTAGTAATTATACATATGTATAGTATGGGTATAGTTATGTAAACAGTTATAGTTAGTGATGCAATTGAATTAAATTAGAAATCTTGGGGTTAAATTGTAAGAAATTGAAATAATAGAGGTTAAAGAGTATATGGGGAAAATTTGGAATTTCCATTATTGTGATATTTACCCCACTAACACTTTAAAAAGCTTCTTGGCGAAGAGTCTTAAGGGTTTGGAGGAGAATGGTTCTTGATATGGGAGTCATAACCTCTTTCTTCTTCTCTCTCTCTCTCTCATCTCCTTCTCTCTTTGGTTTTGAATTAGAGAAGTGCTAGGCTCAAGGGTTTGATGAGCTAGTATTTTTAAGGTAATGTTTCCCCCTCTTGAAGGTCCTTTTTCTCTTCTTTCTTGGCTTTAATTTTGGACTCGGAGACTTAAAGAAATCATGTTTTTTTATTCTTTATGTGTAAGAGAAGGAACAATCAACATAAAGGAGCTAGATCTAGAGTATGAAGGGATATTTGAAGCTTTAACACCAAGCATGGGAACTATGGTTACATTTGGAATGGTATGTATTAGATTTAATGCAAGAATTTGATAATCATCTAATATTCATAGCGATGGAAAGGTTT
Source organism: Excoecaria agallocha (assembly GCA_037975025.1). NCBI lineage: Eukaryota > Viridiplantae > Streptophyta > Magnoliopsida > Malpighiales > Euphorbiaceae > Excoecaria > Excoecaria agallocha. Next base: position 92,231,445 of record CM075807.1, on the reverse strand, counting down.
TGTGTGTGAAATTCCTTAGTTGTGTTATTTTATGGTAGAATTACAACTTTAAAATTGGAGTTTTAAAGTTATAACATGAACAACATATTAATCAATGAATAAAAATTTTTGTCTATTAGTGAGATAGAAGTTGATTATGGTTATACTGGAGTAAAAGGAAAATCTATAGAAATACAATATAAATTTTCTTTATCCTTTAAAGCTTATAACCCTTTTTGTTGACTCTTAGAATTAATTTTGATAAATGAGCATAATTGAAGCTTGAAAGTATAAAGAAAAGAAAAAAATATCATATAGACTGTAAAGGAAATAATACTATGAAATTGGTTGCTATTTATATATCAGTGCATGTAAGTGAGTTTGTGGGTTATGATACAAAATGCGGGTTTCAGGTCTTACTGGCCATGAAGACCCACTCCACCAAGCTCCCTACCCACTCTACCAAACTTCCCTTCACTCTACCGAGCCCCGCACATCACTCTACTGAGTGGATCACCACTCTATTGAGTGGGTTTTGCCAGTCCATCGAGCTCCCTATCACTCCACCAAGTGAGATCCCACTGTCTTCTCCTTACTTCAAAAGTTACACCTTATGTCATCAACTACATAAACTCTATCTCCCCACTACTCAACCAAACACCTTTAGTACTCATTCAATGTATTATTACACTTTTATGGGCATATATTTATGGTTTGAATAATCCTTATCTCCCTTGTTTAACAAAGTTGTTCATATACTAAAGAATAGTCAAATTGACTCAATGATAGCATGGAATGTGTGATGAATTATTGATTTCAAATATTTGATCTTATACCATATTTTTTTATTAAAAATGTATATAAAAATGCAAGTAAATAGATGAGCTCATTTGTATAACAAGGTTTATTTCTGTTATTGAGACAATAAATTATTTTAACAACGTATTGGTTATGATGAATTGTTTATGTTTTCCATTAGTATGGGTTCCTTGCATGAGAAGCCTTGGATCATCATGCATATTATGTATGTACCCTATAAATGATTGATAGACCTTGTGTACATCCTTTAGAGTGTCACAATATTCTTACATATACCCTCAAGGTATAAATTCTGTAATAAAGACACAAGTAAGATTATTTATACATATATGATCATGTTAGAACATGTAACTAGTTATCTATGGTCGATTTGCTATGCCTGGATATTATTTCTCATGATTGTGTATCGATATAAGTAACTACAAAGATGTAAGAAAACTACTCATAGTGATGTGACTACCCTCTTGTGAATATCCTGACTCATTATGAAATAACAAACAGTTGAGTAAAGTTTAATACCCTATATGTGACACCCTCAAAACATATACTCTAATTATCTGATTATTCAAATACTATTAGTCATGTTAATATCAATTATTCGCTTTACCATCATTATAGCTGTTAAACATGTCATATTGTTCGTATACTTTAGGGTTTTCTACCTGTATATTCCTGTTTTGCTTTTCATTATTAGATTCATGCATACTATACTATATGAGTACTACTTCATGCATGTCACATGCCCACATCCATACTTCATGGTTTTTTCTACTAGTGAGTTACATCCCTTTACATAAGTTCGATACTTTTTAAGATACATGCCATATTACAAAACTTATAATATTCGTAATTTAAAATCATCCTACATCTAGGTTACTCAGTCGGTGGTTGGCCCTACCTGATGCAGAGTACGTCCCTCAATACCTGTCTTCTCAACTGAACCTACACGGATGAAACACCCGTGCTAAGCTATAAAGCTTAGTGGGGAACATCTAAAGATGGATGACCACTCACATTGGTCATCAAAATGCACAAATAGAGTATTCATATATGTATAACATGTACATCATAACATTTTCCAAATAACAATATACTTTAAAGCTTTAAGCACATCATCATGCTTATCAACATTACACTCAAGAGAACAACATATATTTCATTCGCATGTTTCATATGGATAGCCATTTCCCATGTGCATATTCAACAAACATACAATTTATGAGAAATCAACAAGTCATGTTCCACATATATTTTATTTACTTATTTCGTATGGATGGCAATTTCTCATGTAATCCTATCCGAACAAAGCATACTTTCTATGGCAAATCAACAAATCATGTACCACAATAGTTATCTTTACCAATGTAAGCTTTTACTGATTAATCATGATCCTTACTGTATTTAAAGTTCAGCCTGCCTTAGTTTTATAAGTGGATAACGGGAACTCTGGATACACATCGGTATCAAGAAGAAGGATATCCGAAGATATCGAATCTCTAGACCCAAACGGGGCCAACATATACTTTAGACCCAAACGGGGCCAACATATACTCGGGACCGGTCAAGCAGACTCAAACGGAGTCGCCAACAACCCAAACGGGGTTGTGCATGATTCGAACGGAATCATATACATATACTTTAGACCCAATTGGGCCATACTCTGGCAGCTGCAATTTCCCTATAGGCGCCTATCTATCCACATCTGAAACTCTATTGCAGGCAGTACTATATTGATGTTCAATTCATATATTAAAACTGTATTCATAGTATACTATTTGCATGTATTCAGAGTCTTGTAAACTGTGAGTTCTTTAGTGCATAACAAATATATGCACATTTCATATGCCAAGTTATACAACTAGCTCATTAGAGCATAAGACTTTAAATTTGCATCATATCATATAGGCATGACATGTAATCAACATATCATATACTTTATCATGTTCAGAATAAGTATCACACATGTTCATAGTCATGCCAACACATCTTCTATCTCATAGAGCATTTATATGCTTATACACTCATGTACATAATCATAAATTAAACATACTTGTAGGTACATTCTCATAAGCATGATCATCAATGTGCATACCTTATCATTGTTCAAATCGGGTGCTATACAAATATCGACATGTTTACACTTGGGCATATGCATAAGACATGATCATACTATTATGTTTCCTATTACATAGCATAGGTATACATTCATAAACAATTTTCAATGTAAGTGATACAAATTTATATACACACTAGTATATGACTCTTGTATACTTGCATTTAAGGTCAATTTTTGCTCAGTTATATGTGCTACACATGGGGGTAGCCTAATGTACCAATAAAAGAGAATAAAAACACATTTAGTGACCAACATGCTGTCGTGCTCGCGACACTGTCGCGCTCGCGACAGTATGCGTCGACATACAGGTTTTTCACTCTGTTCTCAAAATCCTGCAAACTGCTTAACAAAATCATTTTGTACCTCGTATTTGACATAGTAAACGGCATTTTTAGAAAAAGTTGTCTTCTACAAAGTTGTAGCTATATGTGTCTAGTTTCCAGAACATCAAAACTCATTGCAAAATAATGTCTATAACTCGAGCTATGAAGAAAATACTACGGACTGTTCATGTTACAAAATCTGCACTTTTGTCCGAATTTCAAACCAAGTTTTGACCTATTTAGAGACAGAATTTGTGAATGGTTTCTTCTTATGAAATCTTTGTCTGTATGTCTAGTTTAAGACCCATTTTGAATCATCTCAATATCTATTTTCAAACTCTAGATATTATCAAAACAATGCATGAAGGTCTTATGAATTCAAACCCAGAATTTTGTTAAAACACACATGCATGTCTTATCTTGTTTCCTCTTTATTTTCTTCTCCATATTTCAAACAAATCACAACATATTCTAGCATATAATCTCACATGCAATATGAGAAATCCCTAAGTTCCCATACCTTAGCCAAAACAAGAAATTTCTATATGCCTTTAAGCAACCTCTTTTCCTTTGTTCTTTCCTCTTTCCTCTACTCCTTCACAAATACCATCATCATCAATTTCTAGAACTTGATTTAACATTATTCTCCATCAAAATGAAAAGAAAAAAAAGAAGATGATGAAGGTTTCATTAACATGCTCTTTACCTTAGCTTTAAAGCCTTAAACTCTTGATGAACCCACAAATTTATTAACTAGTTTTCTTGAGAGGATTTAGAAGGAATGAAAGAAGGAAGAAGAAGAGAATTTATGGAATTCTCTCAATATGTGCCGACCACACAAGCTCTCAAATGCCAATTTCTCTTTCTTTCCACTACACACACACTTATTTATAGAATTTTGGTAAATGTCTCTTTAGGTCCCTTAAATCTTTGCATGTCACACTATAACCATGCATCTTTTTGCATGTTATAAAGTGACCTCTCCACTATCTTTACTTCTTAAATCAACCTCCTCATTTTATCTCTTTTATACATTGACCTCTAAATTTCTAGAAATTACAAAATTACCCCACAATTAATACTTTTTCTGTAATTGCATCCTTAATTACTATTAATCATTACTTTTAAATTTTATTTTCATGCAATTAACATAATAATCCATCCCATAGACCCTTACTTATACATAATCCTCATTTAAAAATATGCAATTTTAACTAGGGTCATGTTAGGGGTCTTACAAATCTCTCCCCCTTAAAGAATTTCGTCCTCGAAATTCATACCTGTTTTGAACAAGTGAGGATACTGTTCCTTCATAGCTGTTTCTGGCTCTCAAGTAACCTCTTGCAATTCATAATGCTGCCAGAGTACTTTAACAAGTGTAATTTGCTTATTCCTTAGCTGTCTAACTTCTCTAGCCAGAATCGCTATAGGCTCTTCATCATATGTGAAATCCGACTGTACTTGCACATCTTGTACTGGTATAACATGAGATTCGTCTAAACGATACTTTCGTAGCATAGAAACATGTAATACATCATGTAATTTGGCTAGTTCCATAGGGAGAGCCAATCTATAATCCACCGGCCCAACTCTTTAAAGTATCTCATATGGGTCAATATATACTTCAGGCTCAATTTACCCTTTTTTTCAAATCTTAAAACTTTCCTCCAAGGAGACACTTTTAAAAATACTTTGTCACCCACTTGATATTCAATATCTTTTCTTTTTAAATCAGCATAAGACTTCTGTCTATCACTAGTTTCCTTCAATCTCTGTTTGATAACTTGTACCTTTTTTTCTATATCTTTTACACTATCTGGACCAATAATTTTTTTTTTTTACGCTCCAAATATGTACTTTTTACTCTATTTAACTCATTATACATGAGTTACTGTATAACACAAACATGTAATCAAACTTAATATATATAAGAGTGTTGTACTTTTAAAAGAAACTTTTACAATGTACGATAAAGTCTCTTTCAACACTGTTCCTTTTAATTCTTTGTCATCAGGGACATATAGTCTATTCTGATAATACAAACTCCCATCTTCTTTCACTGAATACTCAGACTGTGTTCCTTTATGTGAAAACTTTAAAATCTGTTGTAACCTTTCATCATGTTTCTGAGCATCAATCACTGTTTGCCTCAAACAAGGCCTAGCCTTTAACTGTGCTATTAAAGGACCATCATGTGCAAGTTTTTCCATCTACAGTGATATACAATCATAGCAGCCATCATCTTACGGCTCAAGGCATCAGCTACAACATTAGCTTTGCCTGGAGGGTAGTCCGCTATACAATCATAATCTTTAAATAGTTCTAACCATCTTCACTATCTCAAATTAAGTTCCTTTTGAGTGAGCAAATAATTGAGACTCTTATGATCTGTATAGATTCTGCACCTTTCCCCATATAAATAATGTCGCCAATTTTTTTTTTTTTTAAGGCAAACACTACTGCTGCTAATTCTAGGTCATGGGTTGGATAGTTTTGCTCATATGGCTTTAACTGACTAAATGCATAGGCAACTACTTTACCATCTTGCATCAACACACAACCCAAGCCAACTCTCAAAGCATCACTATACACAGTATACTCCTTTTCTATAACTAGTTGTGTCAAAACCGGAGCCTCTGTCAATAATTTCTTTAACCGATCAAAACTTGCCTGACATCGATCTGTCCACTCAAACTTTATATCCTTTCTCAACAGTTTGGTTAGTGGGCTGCTATAACTGAAAAGATTTTCACAAAACGACTGTAATATCCTGTTAAGCCCAGAAAACTTCTCACTTCTGTCACATTTCGTGGCGGCTTCCAATTAACTATAGCCTCTATTTTAGCTGGATCCACTCTAATGCCTTCAGAAGACACTATATGACCAAGGAAAGAATTTTCCTTAAGCCAGAATTCACATATGCTCAGCTTAGCATATAACTTATTCTAGGTAAAAGGGTACTTATATATCACTGTTACTCTATTCAACTGTCTGTAATCTATGCACATTCTCATAGATCCACACTTTTTCTTTACAAATAAAACCAGTGCACCCAAAGGTGATGTACTAGACCTAATGAAGCCTTTGTTAAGCAACTTCTGTAACTGAATCTTTAATTCTTTCAATTCTAAAGGAGCCATCCTGTATGGTACCTTTGAAATAGGAGCTGTACCAGGCAAAATTTCTATAGACAACTCAACATCTCTTTCCGGTGGAAGACTAGGTAAGTCTTCAGGAAACATATCAGGAAATTCCTTTACCGCTGGAATCTCTTGAAGATTCACCTTATCTATTTTTTTTTTTAGAATCAAGCATAAGTTCTAATAAAGCTTCACACCCTTTTCTAAGAAACTGCTTAGCTTGCATAACTGTTATTACATTAGCTAAGGGTTTAGTTCAAATGCCCTGTACTATAGTTTCTTTACCTTCAGTACCCATACGGTTACTGTTTTAGTTTCACAATTAATCATTGCATGATGTCTGGATAGCCAATCTATACCCAGTATAATATTAAAATCCCGAAAAGGTAGTTCAATAAGATCAGCAAGGAATTCTTTATCTTGCATTTTAATAGGACTCTGTTTATACATTCTGTTAACTATAACGCTGTGACCCCAAAGGGTTAGTTACACATATATCATATTCTAGTTCATGTACTGTAGACTCACTTCTACCCATATCCCCAGTGCAAACCTAAGAATGAGTAGAGTCAGGATAAATCAATGCATACATGTCAGAATCAAAGAGAGAAAAAGTACCAGCTATGACTTCTGGAGCACTCTGATCCTCTCGAGCTTTTATTGCATAAGCCCGACTAGGAGCAACATGAGCTGTGGGTCTATCAACTGATTCAGAAATGCTCCTAGACCGGAATCCCTGATGACTCGGTCCCCCAAGTCTTCTTCCTCTATCTCTACCTGGAGGTGGTGCATTAAAAGTTCCTCTACTGCCCTGTTGTCCAACACTTTGGTCCCTTATCAAAGGACAGCTTGCCATGAAATGATCGGTACCACCACACTTGAAACATGCTCCAGTCAACTTTCTGCAAATGCCATAATGTTGCCTAGAACAATTGGGACACACTGGAGGTTGCCCTCCACTCTGTTTCATTGAAACTTCTTTCCCTTGCTTAGACATTGCAGAAGATTCTTGTCTCCTGTCTCTTTTTGCAGAACTATAGCCAGACTCAGCCAGCTGGCTTCCTTGAGCTCCTCTAGCTCTCTTTCCAGTGAAAAATCCACCTTTGGACCCACTCTTTCTCTGTTCTCTCTCTCTTTTAGCTATTTCATTCTTTTCAACTTTTAAGGAAGCTGTAACCAATTGAGTGAAGTTAACAACTTGCAAAGCTGTAGACCCAATTAACTTTTCTCTAATACGCTCATTTAACCCATCTTCGAACCGTATGCATTTAAAAGCATCGGTTAACATCTCATTAGGAACATATTTGCACAGGTGACTGAATTCTTTCTCATACTCAGCCACAGACATAACTCTCTGTTTCAAGCTGAGAAATTGCTTTAGCTTCTCTTGCTTGTATGCCTCAGTAATATACTTTTTCCTGAACTCAACTGTGAAAAATTCCCATGTGAGGGGATCTGGTAACTGGGGTTGCTTTAATACCAACTTCCACCAGTCATAGGCTGCTCCCTGTAATAAGGACACAGCACAGGATGCCCTATGACTCACTGGACAATGAATCTCATCGAAAATTCTCTCTAGCTTTTCCAGCCAAAATTCAGCTTCCTCAGACTGTTCCAGATTAGTGCCTATAAACTCTTCAGCACCATGCTTTCTGATTTCAGATATTGGGGCTTTAGGAGCTGTCATCCTTTGAAGGATTTGAGCCATATCCTATGATATCTTTAACATTGCCTCGGTAGGAATGGCTGCCGGTATCGCATTTGGATTGGATGATGACGATCCAAAATTAGGAGGATTAGGTCTAACCGGCCTATTACTTTCAGCTGATTCTTCTATAGCATCTCTAGAGCTTTCCATCTTTAATCTATAAGAAAACAGGGACTTCTGCATCAGGCCAACAAACACTATATCATACTGTAGAATCCTAAGTTCAGTTTTACCCAGAAAAGGCTAAACCTAGGCTCTGATACCAAGTTGTGACACCCTCAAAACATATACTCTAATTATCCGATTATTCAAATACTATTAGTCATGTTAATATCAATTATTCGCTTTACCATCATTATAGCTGTTAAACATGTCATATGGTTCATATACTTTAGGGTTTTCTACCTGTATATTCCTGTTTTGCTTTTCATTATTAGATTCATGCATACTATACTATATGAGTACTACTTCATGCATGTCACATGCCCACATCCATACTTCATGGTTTTTCTACTAGTGAGTTACATCCCTTTACATAAGTTCGATACTTTTTAAGATACATGCCATATTACAAAACTTATAATATTCGTAATTTAAAATCATCCTACATCTAGGTTACTCAGTCGGTGGTTGGCCCTACCTGATGCAGAGTACGTCCCTCAATACCTGTCTTCTCAACTGAACCTACACGGATGAAACACCCGTGCTAAGCTATAAAGCTTAGTGGGGAACATCTAAAGATGGATGACCACTCACATTGGTCATCAAAATGCACAAATAGAGTATTCATATATGTATAACATGTACATCATAACATTTTCCAAATAACAATATACTTTAAAGCTTTAAGCACATCATCATGCTTATCAACATTACACTCAAGAGAACAACATATATTTCATTCGCATGTTTCATATGGATAGCCATTTCCCATGTGCATATTCAACAAACATACAATTTATGAGAAATCAACAAGTCATGTTCCACATATATTTTATTTACTTATTTCGTATGGATGGCAATTTCTCATGTAATCCTATCCGAACAAAGCATACTTTCTATGGCAAATCAACAAATCATGTACCACAATAGTTATCTTTACCAATGTAAGCTTTTACTGATTAATCATGATCCTTACTGTATTTAAAGTTCAGCCTGCCTTAGTTTTATAAGTGGATAACGGGAACTCTGGATACACATCGGTATCAAGAAGAAGGATATCCGAAGATATCGAATCTCTAGACCCAAACGGGGCCAACATATACTTTAGACCCAAACGGGGCCAACATATACTCGGGATCCGGTCAAGCAGACTCAAACGGAGTCGCCAACAACCCAAACGGGGTTGTGCATGATTCGAACGGAATCATATACATATACTTTAGACCCAATTGGGCCATACTCTGGCAGCTGCAATTTCCCTATAGGCGCCTATCTATCCACATCTGAAACTCTATTGCAGGCAGTACTATATTGATGTTCAATTCATATATTAAAACTGTATTCATAGTATACTATTTGCATGTATTCAGAGTCTTGTAAACTGTGAGTTCTTTAGTGCATAACAAATATATGCACATTTCATATGCCAAGTTATACAACTAGCTCATTAGAGCATAAGACTTTAAATTTGCATCATATCATATAGGCATGACATGTAATCAACATATCATATACTTTATCAATGTTCAGAATAAGTATCACACATGTTCATAGTCATGCCAACACATCTTCTATCTCATAGAGCATTTATATGCTTATATACACTCATGTACATAATCATAAATTAAACATACTTGTAGGTACATTCTCATAAGCATGATCATCAATGTGCATACCTTATCATTGTTCAAATCGGGGTGCTATACAAATATCGACATGTTTACACTTGGGCATATGCATAAGACATGATCATACTATTATGTTTCCTATTACATAGCATAGGTATACATTCATAAACAATTTTCAATGTAAGTGATACAAATTTATATACACACTAGTATATGACTCTTGTATACTTGCATTTAAGGTCAATTTTTGCTCAGTTATATGTGCTACACATGGGGGTAGCCTAATGTACCAATAAAAGAGAATAAAAACACATTTAGTGACCAACATGCTGTCTGTGCTCGCGACACTGTCGCGCTCGCGACAGTATGCGTCGACATACAGGTTTTTCACTCTGTTCTCAAAATCCTGCAAACTGCTTAACAAAATCATTTTGTACCTCGTAGTTGACATAGTAAACGGCATTTTTAGAAAAAGTTGTCTTCTACAAAGTTGTAGCTATATGTGTCTAGTTTCCAGAACATCAAAACTGATTGCACAATAATGTCTATAACTCGAGATATGAAGAAAATACTACGGACTGTTCATGTTACAAATCTGCACTTTTGTCCGAATTTCAAACCAAGTTGTTGACCTATTTAGAGACAGAATTTGTGAATGGTTTCTTCTTATGAAATCTTTGTCTGTATGTCTAGTTTAAGACCCATTTTGAATCATCTCAATATCTATTTTCAAACTCTAGATATTATCAAAACAATGCATGAAGGTCTTATGAATTCAAACCCAGAATTTTGTTAAAACACACATGCATGTCTTATCTTGTTTCCTCTTTATTTTCTTCTCCATATTTCAAACAAATCACAACATATTCTAGCATATAATCTCACATGCAATATGAGAAATCCCTAAGTTCCCATACCTTAGCCAAAACAAGAAATTTCTCTATGCCTTTAAGCAACCTCTTTTCCTTTGTTCTTTCCTCTTTCCTCTACTCCTTCACAAATACCATCATCATCAATTTCCAGAACTTGATTTAACATTATTCTCCATCAAAATGAAAAGAAAAAAAAGAAGATGATGAAGGTTTCATTAACATGCTCTTTACCTTAGCTTTAAAGCCTTAAACTCTTGATGAACCCACAAATTTATTAACTAGTTTTCTTGAGAGGATTTAGAAGGAATGAAAGAAGGAAGAAGAAGAGAATTTATGGAATTCTCTCAATATGTGCCGACCACACAAGCTCTCAAATGCCAATTTCTCTTTCTTTCCACTACACACACACTTATTTATAGAATTTTGGTAAATGTCTCTTTAGGTCCCTTAAATCTTTGCATGTCACACTATAACCATGCATCTTTTTGCATGTTATAAAGTGACCTCTCCACTATCTTTACTTCTTAAATCAACCTCCTCATTTTATCTCTTTTATACATTGACCTCTAAATTTCCAAAAATTACAAAATTACCCCACAATTAATACTTTTTCTGTAATTGCATCCTTAATTACTATTAATCATTACTTTTAAATTTTATTTTCATGCAATTAACATAATAATCCATCCCATAGATCCTTACTTATACATAATCCTCATTTAAAAATATGCAATTTTAACTAGGGTCATGTTAGGGGTCTTACACTATAATTGATGTGACTACCCTTTGGTAATATCCCGACTCATTGTATAAGCAAGCATGAGTAGTGTAAGTCTATATTGCCATGTTCAAGATTACGTTTATACATATGTATAGGCATGTATACAACTTTGTGAGGATTTTAAGTATTGAGTGCTTGCACTTTAATATATGTAAGTTGTACAGTTTAAAGAATATTGATATATTTATAAGCATTATAAGAACCTATTTTTTGATTTATGGCCATATATATCTTGATTGAATGATAATGGAAATAGGGGTTACTTTGCTTGAATGTTATATTCTCATATTGTCTCATAAGGATCATACAAATTGTTAGTGTTGATGAAATGAATCAATTGGCTTAAATGCTATGCTTTATTATCATTTTGTAGAATTATGCAAATAGATGTGATATAGGTTGAGGAACATTGATGTAACCATAAACTCATGCGATATTCATTCTTGTCTATTATGGCTTTAAGCCAAGATTGCTTCGTGAAAGAACAATGATGAGAACCTAAAATGTTCATGGATATTGTTTAACCTACAGGGTCTTAGTTCAGTCGTGGGTTAGATAGGCATGCCTAGAGGGATATTGTTGCAGCTATTATTGTCTACCCCCTTTGGGTCTATTATTTGTTTCCTGATGGAACTATTGCTCGATCCCGTTTGTGTCAATTGTTTGATATCTTCAGATATTTATTGTTGATACCTTCAGGTATCTATTGTTGATACCAATTGGTATCTATTTCTCTCGTTATCCTCCCTTAGAACTAAAACGTAGGCATGCTAATTATAGTATTGTATTAATTTTTTAAGTGCATCAATTTTCAATACAGATAAGAGATCTGATACACTTTTGAGATTGATAAAAGTATGCTTATGATATTGTATATTTTGGTAGTCTTATCCAATAATCATGTTGCTAATTGCATATTCTCTATAATCATATGTTAATTACTTAAAGTGGTCTTCATATCACCCTATTGTTAGTTACGATCTAATATATGGATTAATATGATATTAAATGATATATAATCTTTCATACAAATTTGACATTTTGTTACCATATGTAAATAGATATGATTATGTTTTTTAAATTCTTCCTAAAACAATAATTGTAAGACATTTATGCAAGATTTGTGCATACAAGGTTTCCATGAATAGCTATAACTTATCAATAGTTTTATGGTTATCGTACACAATTTATACTTTCAATATCTATACATATTGCTTATAATAAGTGAGAGTTACCATAGTTAACTAAAGATGAATTATATGCATTGAATAAGTGATTTGTAAGATTTTTTGAGGCTAGATAAGTGTACCTTAATCTTATAGTATTATGAGACTTGCAATTATCATTATTGGAATAAGCATATGTGTTTTGAATAACCTATAATGCTTGCTATAATTTATTGTAATGTAAACCTGACCTATATATATGCATACATGCTATATTGCTAATTATAGGATCAAGCAACGAATTTTAACTAAAAGGTTAAAAATGCTTTTACGAGTAAGATACATTTAATTAAAATTTAAAGTTCTATAAGTATGGAATTTGTAATTAATAGGGTTAACATACATGTCTATGGTGTAATTTTGGTGCTTGCATAATGTGATGATTTTGTATGAGATTGTCTATAGAGTATTATTTCCTACTAAGCTTTATAGCTTAGCATGAGTTTTCTTATCTGTGTAGGTTTCTGGATAGAGAACTATTATGACTCGATCTACCTCGAGGAGGAGAACTAAAAGTGAGCAATTTTACTCTTAGGTTTCCTTGGTGATGAAGGATTATATGTATCTGCTTTAGAAATTTTGGGATATTGTATTGGCTGAGAAGTTTATATGTAATTACGGCATGTATCATTATTATTTATTTGATTATCGTAGGATTAATATATATATTGATGGTTCTATATATCTTATGCATTAGGGTGTTACAATTCTCCTTAACACTTGCCCACATAAGTGAATGTAAGGAATGCTTCAGGATAGCACCGGGCTAAAAGGGCATACCTAACATAATTCTAAGGCTCTAGCATGAATGCAAAAAAATGTAATTTCAAAAAGAGATATGATTATGAAGAAAAACCCAATTATAAGCAGCTTAACTAAGATGACTTCAGAAGTAAGATCTCTTTAGTCCCCAGTAGAATTGCCACTATGATGCATACGAAGCCCGCTCGATTCTAGGTCATTTCTCAAAGGCCCACTTTTAGGGTCCTAAACTAGATGAGGCTCACTATAGCTCATAAACTAGCCATTTCATAATAAAAAGAGGTTAGGCCTAAATTATTATTGATGTCAACCTAAGAATGCATCCAATGTGGGCTCAATGAGGTAGGTATCATTGCATTGCCACCCAATAGAATGTTAGGAAATGAATCTCAACATTTTGATGTCCAAACAAAAATTGATGTTAGGGATGTCACTGTTACTTCACATTTTGGTTAGGTGTTTTTTATAATTAGGTTTTTATTTATTAATCCACTACCTCCCATCTCACACGATGCATTGTGAAGAAAGTAAATAAACACATCAATCACATAAAAAAAACGGTAAATAAAGCGAGCAAATGAAACAAATAAATCTAATATTTAAACTATTATATAGGCAAATCATCAAAAGAAAAGGAAAGACAAAATATCATACATAAAATAGTTATTCGTTAAGTTTGGGAACATTTGTTCCCATATGCATATTTAAGAAAGGAAAGATGAAGAGTCTTTATTAACTCTGAGAAAACATGGGATGAGCAATCCCAATTTTGATGAAAATAAGATGCTTCTTTTATTCATGTGATTTTTGGGGTTTTAACACCCTAATACCAATACCCTATTAACTATTTCCAATTAGTCATTCCGATCATTCATTTCATCACTAACATACCTATATATTATTATTCATATGGGTGTTACTATAACTATTTGCATGCTATATCTCATATTTAGCATCATATATACCATGTTATGTATGTGTTACTTTAGGTTCTATGCACATGCATATACTTGCTTAGTCATATAGTGAGTTGGTTACAATTCAATATACACATATTAAATACATCCTCAAATGCCTAATAGCATTAACATAAAATATCCCTACATTAACTCTTATCAATCTTGTGTTAGCCTTTCTTGATTCAGAGAATGTTCCTACATAAAAGTCTTGTTTATAGAACTTACATGGATAAAACACCTATGTTAAAGCTATAAAGCTTAGTGGGAAAACATAAGACATGTGGACGACCTCTTACAAAGGTCGTCAAAAATGCAATCACATAAAAGCATAACTTTAATCATATAACTAATCACTTAAACCATATTCGCAAAGATCTTTAGGTACTATATTATCTTTTATTTACACTTTTAACCAATATCAGGTACTAATTGATATTCCATTTCTTATCAATTTCATACTTATAACAATATTCATATAACCCTAAAAATCTTATACATTAAATTTACTTTCTTAATTCCTTTATGTTATTCTTGACTAATCATCTTGATGTACAAGTCTTTCTTGCTTATGAAACAGTATCAATGGTCAAACACTTTTTAACTATGCCATTTATTTACCACTTATTTACTCCCACACATATTCATATACTTTTAACTATTTTTAAGACATGGCAATATCAATCAACATTCATAAAAGCCATCTTATAATCATAAGAATTTAAGTTAATAAACTACCTCTTTAAATATATAATAAATTCAATTAATTTTCATTTTTTATACATATATATAGCATATTTAATGGATAAGACATGTTTCCATTTGCTTGAATACTTATTATTATTATTAAGCCATCATATCATTAACTTGAGTACTATACAAACTCTTTAAAATATTGCAATACTACCCTTGCACTTCTATCTCCACATAAATAAAATTCACATGTTATGAGTCCATAACTTATTTATATTATCATGTAATAAGTCATATGTACCACTCATATCAAGTAAATAATATTTAACAAGTAACATGTAGTCATGTTATTATACATCAACCGGTATACTTTTGCAAAACATCACATACCATTTCGTATATCATGCATTTCTAGGTATAGGAAACACTTTAAGGACATCTCAAGGATTTTCATACATACAATAACCAAATACTCTTTCACTCCAAGTTATACTTTTCCATAAGCTATATATTGATGTTTTTAAAGGTAACACAAATATATATAATCATAGAAGAAGCATTCGACTATAAAGATCATGTATTCATCATTTAGATCATTGATAAAGTATCAATATCAAGCAAGTTCATATGCATGACTTCTTGGTTTAGTAAGACTATGTGATCCTAAAATGCAAAATCCTCATCTTTATAAAGTAGCCTCACATATGTATGATGTATTCCATATACTATAATTTCATCCATAACTATGATTTAAACAATTCACATTACTAAAATGATGACATAGGAGCATTCATGCTTTTAGTTCAATTATTGTAATTGTATAAAATAGACAGCTAAATTCTAAAAGTGGATAACAGAAATGGTGTATACCCAAAGATATCAGAATGATGATATAACCCATTTCTGACCCACACGGGGCCAACTATATTTTAGACCAATCAAACGAACCCAGATGGTCGGCTACCAACATAAACTGGGCTGCTCATGATCTAAATGGGATCAACTATACTTTAGACCCATTCGGGCCAAACTATGGCAGCTATCATAATCCCTATAGGCGCTTATCTATCCACAATTGAACTCTATTTGCAGGCAATACCATGTTCATATTCATTTCATATATCAAGACTGTACTTTTATTATTCCATCAGAACATGCACATACTCATGTAAAAAAATATACCTTCTCTAGTGCATGAATATATATGCACAATTCATATAATAATTTATACAATTTTACTCAATTAAGTAATCAATGGAAAACTATACAATATTTAATGTATATACTTGTATACACTGTCTCATAAAAATGCCATCATATACTTTTTCATATTATCTATAATCAAATATACTTCCATGTATTCATTTACTTTAGCATGCAAACATTTGGCATCACATATTTATAGCCATACTATTTCAATCAAGTAATATCCTTGTGACTATACATTTGATATACTAACATATAAACATGTATATAATATCATGTGGTATCAAAAGATAAATATACATACTTTTACTATACATGTATCATAATCTCTAGTATGTAAACAAATATATATATATATATATATATATATATATATATATATATATATATATATCATGTATATAATAATGTGGTATCAAAAAAGATACATAATCCCTGTTAGTGTACGCCCTAGCCCCAATACATTATAATAAAACACTTTAGTTAATAAATGAGGTATTTGTTTTATCTATTGTATTCCTGTGCATATCAATTGATAGAACTATCCAAGAATGTTGCTTCAATTTAAGTTATCATGTGTGAGGCACATGGTTGTAATACCTTGAAATAATAGAGATTCATTCTAAATATCCCTAGTCAGTCATTGTTATGGGAATAACAATGAATTAAGACTAGTATGCTCTCTCTGATAAGTTGAGTTATGTCTTACGAATCATAAAGACTAGAGTGTCAATCAGAGACCATAGATACATGTTTAGAACATGGTATCTGGATTTGATTCGTTCATGAGAACTCTACATGGTACAAGTCATAAGTATCTCTCATGTGCAAGTTTTGCATTGGAGTTCTTAGACCTAAAATCTCTATGAAACTCTTTATGAATTAGTGTGTACTTTGACATACACCTAACGTGCTCGTAACAGAGTGACAAGTATGGGTATGCTTGGGTATGCATTAATTCATGTTAGAGAGCATGAGAGAAGTGAAGGGATTACCCCTCTCAATAAGAGAGAAAATACAACAGCTGCAAGTTTTAGATCATGAGTCAGGTAGTTCTGTTCATGTGTTTTCAATTGCCTAGATGCATAAGCTATAACTTTACCATCTTGCATTAATACACAACCCAAACCAACCTTAGAAGCATCACTGTACATCGCATACTCTTTCCTTGAAACAGGTTGAGTCAACAATAGAGCTTCTATCAACATCGTCTTCAACCTTTCAAAGCTTGCTTGACATCGATTAGACCATTCAAACTTAATATTCTTTCTTAACAGCTTAGTGAGGGGTGAAGCAATGACAGAAAAACCCTTCATAAAACGACGATAGTAACCTGCCAACCCAAGAAAACTTCTAATTTCATGTACATTTCTGGGTGGTCTCCAGTTAACAATAGCTTTCAATTTTATTTGGATCAACCCTAACACCCTCAGCAGATACAACATGACCTAGGAAGGAAACTTCCTTAAGCTAGAAGTCACATTTACTCAATTTGGCATACAATTGATTTTCTTTCAGAGTTTGCAATACAATTCTTAGATGTTCAGCATGCTCAGCTTCATTTTTGGAGTAAACTAATATGTCATCAATAAACACTACAACAAATCAATCCAAGTAAGGTCTGAATACCCTATTCATGAGATCCATGAATGCAGCAGGTGCATTAGTCAACCCAAATGGCATCACTAGGAATTCATAATTCCCATAACGAGTTCTAAATGTAGTCTTAGGAACATCCCCATCTTTAACTCTGAGCTGATAATATCCTGATAGCAAATCTATCTTTGAAAACACACCAGCACCACTTAACTGATCAAATAAATCCTCAATTCAAGGCAAAGGATATTTGTTCTTCACTGTCACTTTGTTCAACTGTCTATAATCGATGCGCATTCTCATAGACCCGTCCTTCTTCTTAACAAATAAAACCGAAGCACCCCAAGGTGACACACTGGGTTTGATGAAGCCTTTGTCTAACAATTCCTGTAATTGAACCTTTAACTCTTTTAATTCAGATGGAGCCATTCTGTATGGTGCCCTGGAAATCGGGGCTATACCAAGTAACATATCAATAGACAACTCAACATCTCTTTCTGGAGGAAGACTAGGTAACTCCTCAGGAAAAACTTCTGGAAATTCTTTCACAATCGGTATATTCTCAAGCTTCACTGTATCCATTTTTGAGTCAAGGACTAAAGCTAAAAATGCTTCACATCCTTTTCTAAGGAAACGCCTAGCTTGCATTGCTGATATAATATTAGTTGAGAGCTTAGAACAATTGGCTTCTACTACCACTTCCTTTCCCTCATCAACCCTGAAAGTTACTATTTTTATTTCACAATTTACCACTGCATGATGCTTGGATTATCAATCCATTCCCTGAATTACATCAAACTCATGAAAAGGCAACACAATCAAATCTGCTGGAAACTCTCTCCCTTGAACTACTATAGGACAGTCTTTACACACCTTATTAACAATTATATTATGTCCCAATGGACTAGTTACACATACATCAAAATCTAATTATTGTGTTTTAAACCTATCTCTACCCGAAACCCCAATACAAACATATGAGTGAGTAGAGCCAGGATTAATGAGTACATGTATGTTACAATTATAAAGAGAAAAAGTACCAGCTATAACTTCTGGAGCATTTTGTTCCTCCCAAGCCGTCATTGCATAAGCCCGTCTAGCAATCATTTGAGTAGAAGGTCTATTAACTGTTTCTGACAAATTCTGGGACTAAGATCCATGATGAGCTGATCCAAACCTTCTTCTGTCTCTACCTCTTCCAGATGGGGGTGCTTTAGAAGCTACCCTGCTATTCTGTTGCTTAAAACCTTGATCCAATTTCAAAGGACAATTTGCCATAAAATGATCTGTACTGCCACATCTAAAGCATTCTCTAGCCAGTTTCCTGCAATTACCCCAATGGTACCGGAAACAGTGTGAACACTCAGGTGCTTGACCCCTATTCTGTCTTCCTGAAGCTACCTTCTCAAATTTAGACTTGGCAAAGGACTCTTGTTTCTTTCCTTTACTAGCAGAACTG
This sequence comes from Excoecaria agallocha, assembly GCA_037975025.1. Taxonomy (NCBI): domain Eukaryota; kingdom Viridiplantae; phylum Streptophyta; class Magnoliopsida; order Malpighiales; family Euphorbiaceae; genus Excoecaria; species Excoecaria agallocha. The sequence continues at coordinate 92,212,019 of CM075807.1, read as the reverse complement.
AAAATAGATTCTGTAGGCTGACCTCCTTGAGTTCCTCTAAATATTTTTCCAGTAGATGATCCTCCCCTAGATCCACTTCTTTTGTGCTCCCTCCCTTTTTTAGCTATCTCATACTTTTCAATTTTCATGGCAGTTGTAACCAGTTGATTAAAATCTACCACATTTAGAGATGTAAATCCGAACAATTTTTCTTTGATTCAATCATTCGGCCCATCTTCAAAGATTTTGCATTTAAATACTCCTATCAACATTTTCTTGGGAACATACTTGCATAGCTGGCTAAATTCTTTTTCATATTCAGCCACAGATAAAGCTTTTTATCTCAAACTCAGGAACTGCTTCAACTTCTCCTCCTTGTAAGCCTTAATAACATATTTCTTTTTGAACTCCCCCTCAAAGAATTCCCAGGTAAGTGGATCAGGTAACTAAGGTTGCCTCAAAATCAACTTCCACTAATCATAAGCCATGCCTTGAAGTAAGGACACAGCACGAGATACCTTGTGATTTGCATGGCAGTTTATTTCATCAAATATCCTCTCCAGCCTTTCTAACCAGAACTCAGCTTCTTCAGATTGTTCTAAAATAGTACCCATAAATTCTTGTGCCCCATGCTTTCTAATTTCAGATATTGGAGCTTTGGGCATAGTCATTCTTTGCAGAATCTGAGCCATATCCTGAGAAATTTTTAACAAGGCCTTTCCAGGAACTGTGGTAGGAATTTCATTTCGGTGTGATGATAAAGTCACTGGATTAGGAGGATTTGATCTAACCGGCAAATTACTTTCAGCCGATTCTTCTATAGTATCCCTGAAGGAATTCTCCATCTTGAATCTATAAGAAAATAGGAACTTCTGCATTAGGCCAACACAACACTATCTCATAAAAAAAGATCTTATACTCACATTGCCCAGAAAAGACTAAACCATACTCTGATACCAAATTGAAACACCCTAATCTAATGCTTTTATCATGTATCATGTTATATCTTTCAATCACATAATAGTAGGTTATTAACCCAAAGTTGTATACATTTATTATATCAAATAGCCTATTTATATAGGTATCCTACGCATCAATTAGATATTTCCCATAACTTCAGTCTCTTAATTATGTATGCATAATGGCTTATTCTATAACATACTCATCATTTTCATGTTAGTCATAACTGTCTTAACTTCATATCTTATCATGCATAACATTTATCCATTAATCTAGCATATTTATGACTAAGCATTCTTGCTACTATATGCATGCATGCTTTAGCATTCTTTCACTGAACTTATTACATCACTTACTTTATATATATATATATATATATATATATATATATATATATATGATAGCCCTTTCTATACATACTAAACGTGCAAAAGAAATTTCACCAAAATCAAAAAGAACCCTACATCAACTTCTATGACCTAGGTGTTGGCCTGTCCTGATGCAGAGATCGTTCTTGAGCAAAAGCTTTCACAGCAGTACCTACACGAATTAAATAACCCGTGCTAAGCTATAAAGCTCAGTGGGGATACTAATTTTGAAAGACAACAATTCACAACGATTGCCGGAAACATATAACATACAAAAGTTGATAATAACAAGAATGACATATTTAAAATAAATAAAGGACAGAATAAAATATCATCATCAATAATCAAATCTCATATTTATATTAACATGCTTGAAATTAAAGCATAATGTAGGAGGATTAGTATCAAAAGTATCCAACTATCACATATGCAATGCGAAATACAGTTAATATATTATCTCATGTATCATGCTTTATTTATCTAAAATTAACTGCAACACAATAACACAACCGTTTAGCCTGCTTAACTTCTAAAGGTGGATAACGGGATCGATGGATACCTGAAGGTATCAAAACGGTGGACATCCAAAGATATCAAAACTATGGACCCAATCAGGGCCAACTGTACGGTGGACCGGTCAAGGACCCAAACGGGGTCAAGAAACAACCCAAATGGGCTGTGCAAGATCCAGCAACATCAACTATACTGTGGACCTAAAAAGGTCGATTGTGGCAGCTGCAATATCCCTATAGGCGCCTATCTATCCACAATTGAACTATAACTGCAGGCAAACTCTATTTAATCTTTCTTTTCATATATCATGCTTACACTTATGGTGTTCATTTTGCACATGTATAATCATATGATAGCTATATTGTTACGATGACATAACTGCATATGTAAGTTCATTTAATGATACAATTACTTTTTACCTACCATCATTAGATATCTCATATTAGTATAATCATGATATGTTAATCAAGTAATGCATCATACCTATTCAAGTGCTCATCATTAATACTTTACAATATAGCATATCGTATATATATGTGATCATGTATACAAATACATAATCCCTAGTGAATAGGAATATATAACATTATAATAATATACTTCATTATGTTATCATTCAGGCATCACACATGAACATAGTCATATATCGTATTTCTTGTTTCATAGTATATGTGCACGTTCAAATATAATGCACTCTATAATTAGAGTATGAATATGTAAGATTAATTGCATAAAACAATCATGTACACAAATTTCATCACAAATATATGTGAGATATTTTCATCACAAGTCCTTACCCATTTACACGTGTGAATGTATATGTATACATATAATCTTGTATTAATAGTCATATTACCTGCTCTATCCAATTCATTTTGTAACCACATAAACACATATTTAGTTCAATTAATTGAAAACCTTAAGATAAAGTACATTAAAAATCTGCACAGGGCAGCATTCTGGACTCAACTTGTGAGCCACAAATGAATTTGAAAATGTCATTTTTAGACTAAATGATCTTCTAAAATATTATTGCCATATTTGTCTAGTTTCCAGAGCATCAAATTTTACCTTAATATCTTACTTATAACTCAAGATATTTGAGAAATACTATAGACTGTTCATAAAATCAAAACAGTGTTTACTGTCACTTATAAAAATTCATAGCATAAAATTAAGAGGGATTTAGACCAACATTTCTTCATCAAAAACGTGTTCCTAGGTATCTAGTTTACTCATAATTTTACATAATAAGATTTTGACTTCTCTACTAATACTTATGCCCAAAATACCAAAAATCTGTACCTTAACAGTACAAACAGATTCAACGAATTTCAAGTCAACATTTGACATGCTTGAATATATTTTCAAGTCATACTTCCTTCATATAAAACGTGTATTTATGAGTCTAATTTTCATAGGAATTAATCTCATTTCATTCTGATCATTGTACATATAGATATCTCAATTTTTCCCCAACCTGGTCCAGAATCTGAAATTAGAAGTTCTCCTAAATTCAATAAATCATAAAAAATATCTAGAAGCAGAATTGAAGGTAGGTTCCTTCATCAATATTGTAGCCAAATGTCTTATATAACTAAATAAATTTGATTTGTTACAATTAGAGCTCTCTATTACAACTTATACTAAATTTTCAGTCACTTGGTTAGAATATTCATCTCATCCCTTCATGCACATTTCTTACATTGTACTCTCTTTTAATTACTATAAATTTATTTTAATCACAACAAGTTCCAGCAACCATATTCACATGCATCAACCAAAATCACATGCATTAAGGTAGCCCTAATCCCATACCTTGGCCGAATTTCCCCTAGTTTTCAATCCCTTGCAATTTCCTTTCCTTTACTCTTTCTACCCTCCTCTTCTCCTTCACAAACATCATCATCTTTTAATCAAAAACTCCAGCACCATACTCAACCATTACTTCAACAAAATGAAAAGAAGAAGGAGAAGAAGAAGATATAAATCAATTGAGATTATTACCTTACAATTGTATACTTAGTTGCTCTTGATTAATCAACATACAATGTCACTTAGATTGCTTGAATAATTTATAAGTTATGAATGAGAAGAGATGAAAGTTGTTTTCTGGTTTTTCCACTCCCAATTGCCGACACCACCATCTCACACACACACCATCTCTCATCACATGTTTAACTTATATAATAACAAGGAAAATCCCCTTATAGGTCCCTTAAGAGTTTGCATGTCACACAACTATCACACACCTTTATGCATGCTATAATTTGACCCCTCCACTTAATCCTTCTTTTAAATTGACCACTCCTTTTAATCCCTTTTATAAATTGACCTTTTCATTATTCACTTATTTGCATTTGCCCCTAAAGATGCCGTAATTATAATTTTACCCCAACTTAATACTTTTTACTTCAATTATACCCTCGATTAATATTAAACCACACTATTAAATTTTATTTTCATGCAATTAAAAAAATAAAAACATAATTTATCCCTTGTTCCATACTTATATGAAAGTCTCATTTAATTTTAATTTTAATCAAATAAAAATCCTACTAAAAATATGAAATTTCAATTAGGGTCATGTTAGGGGCCTTACAATTCTCTCCCCCTTAAAGAATTTCGTCCTCGAAATTCATACCTGATTCAAATAATTGAGGATATTGCTCCCTCATGGCTACCTCTGGTTCCCAAGTCACTTCCTGCACATCATGATGTTGCTAGAGTACTTTGACCAGAGGGATCTGCTTGTTCCTCAATTGCCTGATTTCTCTAGCCAGGATTTCTTTCGGTGCCTCATCATAAGTGAAATCCGGCTGTACTTGAATATCTTGAACTTGTAACTTATGAGATTCATCAGAGCAATATCTTTGAAGCATAGACACATGAAACACATCATGAAGCTTGGCTAATTTCATAGGAAGAGCCAACCTATAAGCTACTGGTCCGACTCTTTAAAGAATTTCATACGGACCAATGAATCTCGGACTAAGTTTTCCCTTTTTCCCAAATCTAAGCACTTTTCTCCAGGGAGATACCTTCAAAAAAAACTTTTTCACCCACCTGGTACTCGATATCTTTTCTTTTTAGGTCAGCATATGATTTCTGCCTGTCACTAGCTTCTTTCATCCTCTACTTAATAACTTGAACTTTTTCCTCTGTATCTCTAACAAGGTTAGGACCAATTAACTTACATTCAGTCAACTGAGTCCAGCAGACTGGAGTTTTACATTTCCTGCCATACAAAGCCTCATATGGTGCCATTTGAATACTCTTCTGATAGCTGTTATTATAAGCAAATTCCATTAAGACTACGTATTTATCCCAACTTCCAGAAAACTCTAAAGCACATCCCTTCATCATATCTTCGAGAATCTGAATAACCCTTTCGGATTGTCCATCCGTTTGAGGATGAAAAGCTGTACTGTACTTGAGCTGTGTTCCCAAAGCTTGCTGTAAACTCTGCCAAAATCTTGATGTAAACCTTGGATCTCGATCCGAAATTATATACACAGGTATACCATGTAACCGTACAATCTCATTCACATATAATTCTACAAGCCTATCAATGGAATAATCTATTCGAACCGATAAAAAGTGAGCTACTTTTGTTAACTTATCCACTATTACCCAAACAACATCATATTTTCTTTGAAAAAGAGGCAAACCAGTAACAAAATCCATGGTAATGTCTTCCCACTTTCACTGTGGAATCGGAATGGGATTCAAGAGATCTGAAGGAAACTGATGTTCTGCTTTCACTTGCTGACATGTTAGGAATTTAGAAACATAATCAACAATATCCTTCTTCATGCCAAGCCACCAGTAAAACTGTTTCAACTCTTGATACATCTTGTTCCCACCTGGATGCATAGTAAATGCAGTATTATATGCTTCATGCAACAATATTCTTTTCACTTCTTTGTCGTCAGGAATACACAACCTGTTATGGTAGTATACACCACCCTCTTCTTTCACTGAAAAATTTTATTGATCTCCTTCACAAACTACTTTGACAACCCTTCTGAGCATCTATCACTATCTGCCTAATCATGGGCCTAACTTTAAGCTGTGCTAGTAAGGCACCATCCGAAGCAAATTTCCATCTGCATTGTTTTAACATCAATACTGCCATTGTCTTACGACTCAAGGCATCAGCAACCACATTCGCTTTTCCTGGGTGGTAGTCAACTATACAATCATAATCTTTGAAAAGTTTCAACCATCTTTTCTGCCTCAAATTAAGTTCTTTCTGAGTAAGCAAGTACTTGAGGATTTTATGATCTGTATAAATCCTGTATTTTTTCCCATACAAGTAATGTCGCCAAATCTTTAAAGCAAATACAACAGCTGCAAGTTCTAGATCATGAGTCGGGTAGTTCTGTTCATGTGTTTTCAATTGCCTAGATGCATAAGCTATAACTTTACCATCTTGCATTAATACACAACCCAAATCAACCTTAGAAGCATCACTGTACATCGCATACTCTTTCCCTGAAATAGGTTAAGTCAACACTGGAGCTTCTGTCAACACCTTCTTCAACCTTTCAAAGCTTGCTTGACATCGATCAGACCATTCAAACTTAATATTCTTTCTTAACAGCTTAGCGAGCGGTGAAGCAATGATAGAAACACCCTTCACAAAACTACGATAGTAACCTGCCAACCCAAGAAAACTTCTAATTTCATGTACATTTCTGGGCGGTCTCCAATTAACAATAGCTTTCAATTTTATTTGGATCAACCCTAACATCCTCAGCAGATACAACATGACCTAGGAAGGGAACTTCCTTAAGCCAGAAGTCACATTTACTCAATTTGGCATACAATTGATTTTCTTCCAGAGTTTGCAATACAATTCTTAGATGTTCAGCATGCTCAGCTTCATTTCTCGAGTAAACTAATATGTCATCAATAAACATTACAACAAATCGATCCAAGTAGGGTCTGAATACCCTATTCATGAGATCCATGAATGCAGTAGGTGCATTAGTCAACCCAAATGGCATCACTAGGAATTCATAATGCCCATAACGAGTTCTAAATGCAGTCTTAGGAACATCCCCATCTTTAACTCTGAGCTGATAATATCCTGATAGCAAATCTATCTTTGAAAACACACTAGCACCACTTAACTGATCAAATAAATCCTCAATTCGAGGCAAAGGATATTTGTTCTTCACTGTCACTTTGTTCAACTGTCTATAATCGATACACATTCTCATAGACCCGTCCTTCTTCTTAACAAATAAAACCGAAGCACCCCAAGGTGACACACTGGGTTTGATGAAGCCTTTTTCTAACAATTCCTGTAATTGAACCTTTAACTCTTTTAATTCAGATGGAGCCATTCTGTATGGTGCTCTGGAAATTGGGGCTATACCAAGTAACATATCAATAGACAACTCAACATCTCTTTCTGGAGGAAGACCAGGTAACTCCTCAGGAAAAACTTCTAGAAATTCTTTCACAATCGGTATATTCTCAAGCTTCACTGTATCCATTTTTGAGTCAAGGACTAAAGCTAAAAATGCTTCACATCCTTTCCTAAGGATATGCCTAGCTTGCATTGCTGATATAATATTAGTTGAGAGCTTAGAACAATTGGCTTCTATTACCACTTCCTTTCCCTCATCACCCCTGAAAGTTACTATTTTTATTTCACAATTTACCACTACATGATGCTTGGATAATCAATCCATTCCCAGAATTACATCAAACTCATGAAAAGGCAACACAATCAAATTTGCTGGAAACTCTCTCCCTTGAACTACTATAGGACAGTCTTTACACACCTTATTAACAATTATATTATGTCCCAATGGACTAGTTACACATACATCAAAATCTAATTGTTGTGTTTTAAACCTATCTCTACCCAAAACCCCAATACAAACATATGAGTGAGTAGAGCCAGAATTAATGAGTGCATGTATGTTATAATTATAAAGAGAAAAAGTACCAGCTATAACTTCTGGACAATTTTGTTCCTCCCGAGCCTTCATTGCATAAGCCCATCTAGCAATCATTTGAGTAGAAGGTCTAGTAACTGTTTCTGATAAATTCTGGGACTAAGATCCATGATGAGCTGATCCAAACCTTCCTCTGCCTCTAACTCTTCCAGATGGGGGTGCATTAGAAGCTGCCCTGCTATTCTATTGCTTAAAACCTTGATCCAATTTCAAAGGGCAATTCGTCATAAAATGATCTATACTGCCACATCTAAAGCATTCTCCAGCCATTTTCCTGCAATTACCCCAATGGTGCCGGAAACAGTGTGAACACTCAGGTGCTTGACCCCTATTCTATCTTCCTGAAGCTACCTTCTCAAATTTAGACTTGGCAAAGGACTCTTGTTTCTTTCCTTTATTAGCAGAACTGAAAATAGATTCTGCAGGTTGACCTCCTTGAGTTCCTCTAAATATTTTTCCAGTAGATAATCCTCCCCTAGATCCACTTCTTTTGTGCTCCCTCTCTTTTTTAGCTATATCATACTTTTCAATTTTCATGGAAGTTGTAACCAGTTGATTAAAATCTACCACATTTAGAGATGTAAATCCGAACAATTTTTCTTTGATTCAATCATTCAGCCCATCTTCAAAGTTTTTGCATTTAAATACTCCTATCAACATTTCCTCGGGAACATACTTGCATAGCCGGCTAAATTCTTTTTCATATTTAGCCACAGATAAAGCTTTTTATCTCAAACTCAGGAACTGCTTCAACTTCTCCTCCTTGTAAGCCTTAATAACATTTTTCTTTCTGAACTCTCCCTCAAAGAATTCCCAGGTAACTGGATCAGGTAACTGAGGTTGCCTCAAAATCAACTTCTACCAATCATAAGCCATGCCTTGAAGTAAGGACACAGCACGAGATACCTTGTGATTTGCATGGCATTTTATTTCATCAAATATCCTCTCCAGCCTTTCTAACCAGAACTCAGCTTCTTCAGATTGTTCTAAATTAGTACCCATAAATTCTTGTGCCCCATGCTTTCACTACAAGAAAAATGCAAATTAGCGAGGACAATATTCCTCGCTAAATGATGATTTTTCGTCGCTAAATCAGTTTAGCGATGATTTAACGAGGACAAAAATTTTGTAACAAAAGTCATCCTAGCTGAATTTAGTGAGAACTTTAGTCCTCGCTAATTTTTGCGAGGACTAAGTCCACGCTAATTTTGCGAGGATTTAATCCTCGCTAATTTTGCGAAGAATTAGCCCTCGCTAACTTTTGCGAGGACTTAGAATTTAGCGAGGATTAAATCCTCGCAAAAGATAGCGAGGACTAAATTCTCGCTAAATTCAGTTAGGAAGATTTTTGTTACAAATATGAGATTTATCATGAGATTTATCTCTGGTAAATGTTAATATGAACTTATTTTTATTAATTTAATATGAACATTTCATTATTTAAACAATAAACTAAAAAATAACAAATTTATATTTACTCAATATTTAATATAAAAATATATATATTAATGAATAAATTGTTATTTACAAGTGTATAACATTGCTAATAATATATATAAAATGATAAAGTACAAGCAAAAAGATTAAAAATTTCCACTTCATCAAATATATTAAAAGAGAATACAAAATGCCAAGCACTCTCTAGAGAGTCTGAACATGATTCTGAGTCTTCTCCAACCTGGAGGGAGTATGTCCTGGAATATAGGGTCCAAAAACTCTATATATCCTACAACTTTGTCTTCAAATTCATAGTGCCAGGCTCTTGCTCTTTATGACATTGACAACATGTGACACTTACTGATGTCAAAGCCATAATTGTCTTTTAGTGCAGTTTTCAAGTCATGAATAAAGAAAACCAATACGTTAAAGTGTGCACTAATTCTAGGGAATCAATTACATGTAAGACCGTGTACCTACATTATGAGAATGAAACAAATTCTTGCTGATAGATAGAGAGGGAGAGAATAACATGTTATAATTTGGAAAATTTCAGGAGTTATTACTCAAATAGGTGGTAAAATGAAACATAAAACACCTAATAAACAAATCAACAACATAAGAGTTATTTTAGAATTTTAAAATGATTGTTATCTAATTTTAGACTTCGAAAAGGGCAGTTTATGTAGTATCGATCACAATACAAGAGTAAGATGCCAAAAGAAGTAAAAGAACAATTAACTGCCTATTCTGACTAAATAATTAGTATAGAAAGAATAGATAATATACAAGATAACAGCATATCCTATCATAATCTCAATGTGGAAGAAAATTATTTGCTCCACATACGTCAAGTAAATACATACACAAAGGTAGACACTTATACATGCACAAAAAAAAACTAATGTAATGTGAAGAAGAACCCAAGTACCTATATGATTCTTTGGTATCTTGTATATCAGGTTCAACTCTATCTCAGCATCAGCAGCAATCTAAGAAATCAAATCACAGCCATTCAGAGATTTCTAGACTTTTACTTCTAAGGAGATAGGGAGCCAACATTCTATGAAGTCTTGAAATTTGCTCCTCTTGATTTATATCCCTGAACTCCTCCTGGAACTCCTCCAAACTAGCAAACTGTAGATATCCAAACATTAGACACCAGAACAAAGGCTCTTCCGATTTACTAACAGATTCAGACTACATATCCTCTACTAACCACAATCAATCATGAAGCGGTTATGATACTAACCTTCCCAGCATCAAAGTCAATTGAGAATTTTTTACCACTATCTACTGAAGGTATGACAATCAAGTTTAAGCAAATTCAATCCCAAAATGGCCAAACTAAGAACTTTGTCTCTTTCAGCTGGCTTTTGTATCAATCATTTCATTAACAGATAGGATAATAAACAATTTTTTTCTAACATCAGAGGGGATTATGACTATTTATTAAATATCACCTAAATTGATAAAGTCAATCTCTCTTGAAATTAATTTTCGGAATTTCTCAAGTCACAAGTAAGCCTTTGCCTGTGTATGATGATAGCAGGTTCAGTGACCAAGAAAAAGCAATATACAAGGCAAAACAAAATTGAAAAGCCTTAGAAATATACTAAATAAAAGTCAAAACAGGAAGGAAAATATGAACTCTCTTTGAAATATACTATCTTGTAACATCTCTAGCTGATTGCGGGATTCTACAATGTCATGTCCATGAGAATGAATCACAAACCTTTGGTTGATAAAGCAAAGAAGGGCCCATTACACTTACCTAAACTCAGACCATATTTCTGAGGCAGAACCAAGTGGAAAGAATCTTTGGTTCAACAAATGCAACTTTTTTCTGTACTTATTGAGCATTTTGACTAAGATCCTTCCCCATCTAACCTAAAAAAAAATAACAAACAAAAAAACAGTAATTAAAACCACCCATTTGTGTAAGAAAAAGGGGGGATTCAAACCTGGGTGTAAAGCTTGTTCTGAGATATATTGAACAATTCAATTCCAATTTCCACAAGTTCAGCCACATCTTCCAAGGCTACTTCACTTTTCGCCTTTATGAAACTACATAACCAAATAATACCAAACATTAACTCATTTCCCAACAGAATTAGCAACCAGACACTACCACTCATGGAAATCAATATACTTTAAAAACCTCATATTTAAAATTGAACTTTGAATTGAATGAAGTAAATTGGAAAAAGAAAAAAAATGACAGACAGGTCAATAACGGAAATCCATTTGAAAGTGGCGTAGAAATATTCGGGATCTTGAGGCTTGTAAGAAGTGAACATTACGCTTATGAAACACAACGAGATGGCTTTACATTGGCAAGCAACAAAAGTGAAAAAATGAATATAATAGCATACCATTTACAACTGAAAAAAATCAACCAATGACAAAAAGCAATAGCATTAAAAATTGCATACTATTTGCAAATATTCAAAAAGCAATACCTGACAGGCGTATGAAGAGAAAGTTTAAGATTCTCGTTTGGCCAGTTCACAATAACCTATGAACAAGAAGGAGAAAAAGTTAAAGAAGAAATCAAACTATCCAAGCTAGACATCCCTCCAAACAAGGACGAAAAAAATCAGAGCACAAACCTTGGAAAATTCTGGTGAAACAAACAATCTGGGATATCTTTTATCCAGTGACAAGTAATCCCTCTCTGAATCAACCAAACGGGCAGCATGAATCTGCAAGTACACATCAACAATTACATTCAGAACTAGAATAGGACGCAAATGAAACATCATTATCTACCTATGCGAAATTTCACGGTTTGGAGTATCACGTCGCAAAGTTCTTCCCTCCTTTGTCAAAGAGGTACCACGTCTGTCCTTTGAGACTCTTGGTGGAGTTCATTCGCGCCTAATTTCAAGCCCTCGTTTGTGTTCTCGGTCCCTCCCCTTCTCACGCCGTTCTAATATGCATTCCCTTTCACGCTTTCTTTCTCGCTCGCGTTCCCGTTCTTGTTCTCTTTCTTTCTCCCTTTCTCTTTCTTTTTCCCATCATATGAAGATGCAGCAAGCACTAATGTATTGCGAGGATCAGCATCCATTCTTCCTCCATAGGACACAAGATCTTGAGTGGGATGACGACTAGCAGCGCCTCTCGCTGCAAGATAATCAATTTGTCTTCCAAAAATATGTTGCTACTCAGTGCAATATGAAGTTTATAGAGAAAGCGAAATGGGAATAAAAACAGAGAGGGGAAAGTGGGTGGTGAAACAAAAGGGAATAAGATTTTTTGGATTTAGAAAACATAAAGCCCGCTGAACATCTATTTTATCCCGCCAAAACATTTGGGTAATTAACTAGGACATGGGTCTTGCAAATTTGGCAAGAGCTTTTGTCCTAGCTAATTTTGAATTTAGAAAACATAAATAAATATAAATATAATAATTTAATTTAATTTAGTTAATTTTAATAACAATAATTTAGTTCTTCTAAGTTTTTATTATATAATTAATAATAATTAATATTATTAAATATAAAAATAATAATTTAATTTAATTTAAATAATAATAATAATAATTTAGTTTATTTCAATTTTTTCTAAAAAATATATTAACTAAATTTACTAAATTAAATATAAATATAATTTAAATTATATAAAAATAATTAAAATATAATTATCTAATTTTTGCTAAATAAGCGAGGATTAAGTCCTCGCAAAACAGTTCATATACTATTTAACCGTTAGCGAGAAAATTGTCCTCGCTAATTTAGCGAGGATTTATTCCTCGCAAAATTAGTGACGATTAAGTCCTCGGTAAATGGTTAATATATCAAATGCTAAACTATTAAACTGTTAGCGAGGGAATTTTCCTCGCTAATTTTGCGAGGATTTGTTCCTCGCAAAATTAGCTAGGATTAAGTCCTCGCTAAACGGTTCATATACTATTTAACCGTTAGCGAGGATTAAGTCCTCGCTAAATGGTTAATATGTTAAATGATAAACTATTTAACCATTAGCGAGGATTAAGTCCTCGCTAAATGGTTAATATGTTAAATGATAAACTATTTAACCGTTAGCGAGGATTAAGTCCTCGCTAAATGGTTAATATGTTAAATGCTAACCTATTTAACCGTTAGCAAGGATTAAGTCCTCACTAATTTAGCGAGGATTTGTTCCTCGCAAAATTAGCGAGAATTATGTCCTCGCTAAATGGTTAATATGTTAAATGCTAAACTATTTAACCGTTAGCGACGGATTTGTCCTCTCTAATTTAGCGAGGCTTTATTCCTTGCCAAATTAGCGAGGATTATATCCTCGCTAAATGGTTCATTTATCATTCTAGCCGTGAATTAAGATTTAGCGACGGGTCTTTGCTCGCAAAGTCGTCACTATTTTTTGCGCCAAAATTTTGACACCCAAAATTAGCTACAACAAAACTTATTTCTCGCTAAATCGTTGCAAAATCTATTTTCCCACTAGCAGCTAACAATATTTGCGACAAAAATCATTTTTCGTCGCAATGTTGTCACTAAATTGTGCATTTAGCAACAAATTTTATAGTCCTCGCTAATTTTCATCGCTATTCTGCAATTTTATTGTAGTGTTTCTAATTTCAGATATTGGAGCTTAGGGCATAGTCATTCTTTGCAGAATCTGAGCCATATCCTGGGAAATTTTTAACAAGGCCTCTCCAGGAACTGTGGTACAAATTTCATTTCGGTGTGATGATAAAGTCACTGGATTAGGAGGATTTGATCTAACCGACAAATTACTTTCAGTCGATTCTTTTATAGTATCCCTGAAGGAATTCTCCATCTTGAATCTATAAGAAAACAGGAACTTCTGCATTAGGCCAACACAACACTATCTCATAATAAAAGATCCTATACTCACATTGCCCAGAAAAGACTAAACCATACTCTGATACCAAATTGAAACACCCTAATCTAATGCTTTTATCATGTATCATGTTATATCTTTCAATCACATAATAGTAGGTTATTAACCCAAAGTTGTATACATTTATTATATCAAATAGCCTATTTATATAGGTATCCTACGCATCAATTAGATATTTCCCATAACTTCAGTCTCTTAATTATGTATGCATAATGGCTTATTCTATAACATACTCATCATTTTCATGTTAGTCATAACTGTCTTAACTTCATATCTTATCATGCATAATATTTATCCATTAATCTAGCATATTTATGACTAAGCATTCTTGCTACTATATGCATGAATGCTTTAGCATTCTTTCACTGAACTTATTACATCACTTACTTTATATTACATATATATATATATATATATATATATATATATATATATATATATATATATATATATATATATATATATATATATATATATATATATATATATATGATAGCCCTTTCTATACATACTAAACGTGCAAAAGAAATTGCACCAAAATCAAAAAGAACCCTACATCAACTTCTATGACCTAGCTGTTGGCCTGTCCTGATGCAGAGATCGTTCTTGAGCAAAAGCTTTCACAGTAGTACCTACACGGATTAAATAACCCGTGCTAAGCTATAAAGCTTAGTGGTGATACTAATTTTGAAAGACAACAACTCACAACGATTGCCGGAAACATATAACATACAAAATTTGATAATAACAAGAATGACATATTTAAAGTAAATAAAGGATAGAATAAAATATCATCATCAATAGTCAAATCTCATATTTTATATTAACATGCTTGAAATTAAAGCATAACGTAGGAGGATCAATATCAAAAGTATCCAACTATCACATATGCAATGGGAAATACAGTTAATATATTATCTCATGTATCATGCTTTATTTATCTAAAATTAACTGAAACACAATAACACAACCATTTAGCCTGCTTAAGTTCTAAAGGTGGATAACGGGATCGGTGGATACCTGAAGGTATCAAAACGGTGGACATCCGAAGATATCAAAACTATGGACCCAATCAGGGCCAACTGTACGGTGGACCGGTCAAGGACCCAAACGGGGTCAAGAAACAACCCAAATGGGCTGTGCAAGATCCAGCAACATCAACTATACTGTGGACCTAAAAGGGTCGATTGTGGCAGCTGCAATATCCCTATAGGCGCCTATCTATCCACAATTGAACTATAACTGCAGGCAAACTCTATTTAATCTTTCTTTTCATATATCATGCTTACACTTATGGTGTTCATTTTGCACATGTATAATCATATGATAGCTATATTGTTACGATGACATAACTGCATATGTAAGTTCATTTAATGATACAATTACTTTTTACCTACCATCATTAGATATCTCATATTAGTATAATCATGATATGTTAATCAAGTAATGCATCATACCTATTCAAGTGCTCATCATTAATACTTTACAATATAGCATATCGTATATATATGTGATCATGTATACAAATACATAATCCCTAGTGAATAGGAATATATAACATTATAATAATATACTTCATTATGTTATCATTCGGGCATCACACATGAACATAGTCATATATCGTATTTCTTGTTTCACTGTATAAGTGTGTTAGTGTAAGCCCTAGCCACAATGCATTGTAATAAAGCACTTTGAATTAATAAAATGAGGCATTTGTTTTATCCTTTGTATTCCTGTGCATATCAATTGATAAAACTATCCAAGAGTGTTGTTTCGATTTAAGTTATCATGTGTGAGGCACATGGTTGTAAGACCTTGAAACAAATGAGACATCATTCTAAATATCCCTAGTCAGTCATTGTTATGGGAATAACAATGAATTAAGACTAGTATGCTCTCTCTGATATTATGAGTTCTGTCTTACGGATCATTAGGACAAGAGTGTCAATCAGAGATCATAGATACATGTTAAAGAACATGGTATCTGGATACATCCACTCATGAGAACACTACATGGTACAAGTCATAAGTGTTTCTCATATGCAAGTTTTGTATCGGAGTTCTTAGACCTGAAATCTCTATGAAACTCTTTATGAATTACTGTGTACTTTGACATACACCTAACGTGCTCGTAACAGAGTGACAAGTACGGGTATGATTGGGTATGCATTAATTCATGTTAGAGAGCATGAGAGAAGTGAAGGGATTACCCCTCTCAATAAGAGAGAAAATATCATCGGCCACTTGATCAGTGAACTGAGAAGTGTATGGCCATACCGAGATGAAATAATGAGCAATCATTATTTATCTGAGAGTTCAGTGTCACTGGAATATCAAGAAAGGAATTAATATGTATAAGGATGACTAGTTCCATGCCTTATATTAATTCTGATATTTATGGGTAAGGGACTATGCAAAATTGCATTAGGTCACTAAATGCCATATGCATTTTCATTTAATTTGGAATTCTATAATATCTTGCTAGAGAATATATATAGCCTTTGAATTAATTTATTAATTCATTGCCAATATTAAATGGACCTATAGGATCGCACACAAAGCATTGGGCTTAAAATATTTAATTAAAGTATTGAGAATTAATTTGGGCTTTTAATTAAAGTTAAATTAATGTGTGTAATGGGTTATAAAATTGCAATTGGGCTTTGGTCCATGAGAGAGAAAAATTCAGCCCACAAGGTTTAATTTCAATTAATTAATTATGTTATATTAATTAAGTTAATTGAGTATTAAAGCCTAAAGGAATTTTAATTAAATTAAATCACTTGTATAATAGATGAAATGGCCAAAATTCTAAGAGGGAAATCAAGGAATTTCGGCACATGTTCATTATTTATATTAAGTGTTTTCATTTAATTAAATTTCTTATGTTTTATTTCAAATTTGAATTTAAATTCAAAGGAGTTTAATTCAAAATATATTAATTATTTTTAGAAAGTGATTAAAGTTGAATTAATTATCTTGAGATAGTTAAATTTAGATCAAAGACTTGCCAAAAAGATAAGGGTATATATTAAAAAGAAATAAAACCGTAAGAGAGACTTGCATTTTGGCGTGAAACCCTAGCCACCTTGCTTTTGGCGTGAACTCTCTCTCTCTCTCATTAATTTCTTTTAGCCAATTTTCACAAGGAGAAAGGATAGTTCCTCATTCTCTTGTGATCTTGGGTAGTAAAAGCAACCTAAGAGAAATACAAAATCAAATTTTGTAGCTTCAAACTATAGCCATTACACAATACCTTAAAAGAGAGCTAGCAATCTCGATTTTAAGCCGATGGTGCAATTGTGTGTGTGAGAATAGAGGGAGTGGCGTAAAAGGCTGTTCCTTGGCATTGGTGATCAAGATCTAAGGCGGATAAAGTCATCTCGGTTGCTGATCATCACCAAACTCAAGGTTTAAAAGGCATCCAAAGTTGTAAGTTTTAAACCCTAAAATTGCATGTTTCGATTCTTGCTTTGGATTTGTATGGTATGTATGATGAAAAATTTTTGTTTTTCCGCTGCGTTATCATCACATTCATACCATGTCATATTCCATCAAAGTTCACGTTCAAATATAATGCACTCTATCATTAGAGTATGAATATGTAAGATTAATTGCATAAAACAATCATGTACACAAATTTCATCACAAATATATGTGAGATATTTTCATCACAAGTCCTTACCCATGTACATGTGTGAATGTATATGTATACATATAATCTTGTATTAATATTCATATTACCTGCTCTATCCAATTCATTTTGTAACCACATAAACACATATTTAGTTCAATTAATTGAAAACCTTAAGATAAAGTACATTAAAAATCTGCACAGGGCAGCATTCTGGACTCAACTTGTGAGTCACAAATGAATTTGAAACTTTCATTTTTAGGCTAAATGATCTTCTAAAATATTATTCCCTTATTTGTCTAGTTTTCAGAGCATCAAATTTCACCTTAATATCTTGCCTATAACTCAAGATATTTGAGAAATACTATAGACTGTTCATAAAATCAAAACAGTGTTTACTGTCACTTATAAAAATTCATAGCATAAAATTAAGAGGGATTTAGACCAATATTTCTTTATCAAAAACGTGTTCCTAGGTATCTAGTTTACTCATAATTTTACATAATAATATTTTGACTTCTCTACTAATACTTATGCCCAAAATACCAAAAATCTGTACCTTAACAGTACAAACAGATTCAACGAATTTCAAGTCAACATTTGACAGGCTTGCATATATTTTGAAGTCATACTTCCTTCATATAAAACGTGTCTTTATGAGTCTTTTTTGCATAGGAATTAATATCATGTCATTCTGATCATTGTACATACAGATATCTCAATTTTTCCCCAACATGGTCCAGAATCTAAAATTAGAAGTTCTCCTAAATTCAATAAATCATAAAAAAATATCTAGAGGCAGAATTGAAGGTAGGTTCCTTCATCTATATTGTAGGCAAATGTCTTATATAACTAAAGAAATTTGATTTGTTACAATTAGAGGTCTCTATTACAACTTATACTAAATTTTCAGTCACTAGGTCAGAACATTCATCTCATCCCTTCATGCACATTTCTTACATTGTACTCTCTTTTAACTACTATAAATTTATTTTAATCACAACAAGTTCCAGCAACGATATTCACATGCATCAACCAAAATCACATGCATTAAGGTAGCCCTAATCCCATACCTTGGCCGAATTTTCCCTAGTTTTCAATCCCTTGCAATTTTCTTTCCTTTACTCTTTCTACCCTCCTCTTCTCCTTCACAAACATCATCATCTTTTAATCAAAAACTCCAACACCATACTCAACCATTACTTCAACAAAATGAAAAGAAGAAGGAGAAGAAGAAGATGTAAATCAATTGAGATTATTAGCTTACAATTGTATACTTAGTTGCTCTTGATTAATCAACATACAATGTCACTTAGATTGCTTGAATAATTTATAAGTTATGAATGAGAAGAGATGAAAGTTGTGTTCTGGTTTTTCCACTCCCAATTGTCGACACCACCATCTCACACACACACCATCTCTCATCACATGTTTAACTTATATAATAACAAGGAAAATCTCCTTATAGGTCCCTTAAGAGTTTGCATGTCACACAACTATCACACACCTTTATGCATGCTATAATTTGACCCCTCCACTTAATCCTTCTTTTAAATTGACCACTCCTTTTAATCCCTTTTATAAATTGACCTTTTCATTATTCACTTATTCGCATTTGCCTCTAAAGATGCCGTAATTATAATTTTACCCCAAATTAATACTTTTTACTTCAATTATACCCTCGATTAATATTAAACCACACTATTAAATTTTATTTTCATGCAATTAAAATAATAAAAACATAATTTATCCCTTATCCCATACTTATATGAAAGTCTCATTTAATTTTAATTTTAATCAAATAAAAATCCTACTAAAAATATGAAATTTCAATTAGGGTCATGTTAGGGGCCTTACATTTCCGCTGCATGATCATCATATAAATGCCATGTCATATTCCATCAATCCCAAGTATATAAACATATATTTTCAGCTTCATTTAATATTATGTTAAACTTACACGTGAACTCTTATATCTTTATGGCCTCACACACCCACACACACATATATTGACATTTTAATGTATAGACATATCATACAACTATAACATATATGCATGATTAAGTTAGATCAATGAAATGAATAATAACCTACCTTTATCATACGTATACTTCAATAAGTAGTAATTTATATAGCTTACAATGTGTTATTATTTTATATTTTCCATGAACTTATCTCTTTCTCTTTAATGAATTACTTTTTCATGGGAAAAGTGCTTATGATTTTTTCTGCATATAAACAAAAATGGTATTCTAAAGATGCTTGAATTCATTAAAGATACTTAAAGGTATTTCAAAGATACATATAAAAATTTTTGTAAATTCTTGCAATAATTTTGCATAGAGATAAATTTCCAAATTTGTATTTAAAGTTATTTTTGACCTATCAAAAGCCATTTATGACCAAAAATCATATCAATATCAATACTAAATTTTAAGATATTGCAAAAACATGAAGAACTATGCTTGGAAATAGTGATGCTATTTATTTCGGATTCAAGCCACATTTTGACCTATTTAAGGGTAGAATTAAACTATGATTTCTTCATATAACTTGTAGAAATATACGTATAGTTTAACAAAAAATTAGATTCATAAAAATTTGACATCTATAACAAGAGATATAGTAAAATTACTAAAATCTATTCCTGTTCTCTAAATAACAGTTCACTGTACCCCATTCGGTTTTTATCATTACTTAGGAATCTCATAGTATAAAATGGGTATAAAATCTCGACAACATTCCTTCATGAAAGTTGTGATCATATGAATCTGTTTTAACCATAATTTTATCTCAAAGGATTTTTACTTCCCTACAAAAATTTATAGCAAAAATACAGGAACATGATACTAAAAATTGGGCAGCAGCTCAAAATGAACTTCAAGTTAATTTTAAGGACCTTAAGAGGTCTAATAAAACTTTAGTTTCTTCGATAAAATTAAAGGTTTATGTCTTGTTTTAATAATCAACTGAAATTACCCAAATTAGAGTTATAAAACTCGAGATATGTTTAAAATACCAAAATTGGTACCTAATGAACCAACCTAGATTTCTACTTCTTAAATCTTCAACAAATTAAAATATGCAACATATAATCCTTTAGATTTCGATTCAATACTATAATATCAACTCAAAATACATTCCATTACACATTTTATCCACATTTTTTATAGTTAAATCCACATGCAAGATGAGTAAAAATCCCTAACCTTTAATGGAACATCAAATATTCCATCAAAACTTCTTTCTCTTAACTTTTTCTCCTTCCTTTTTCCTTGTTATTGCATATCTTGAAGATTCCTAATCTCAAACCCTAACATGTAACTTCCAGCAACTCAAAAGTGTTCTAATTAGTTAAGAGACCAAATTCATCTGGAGAAAGAAGAGAAAAGAGAGATGTTGATGGATTTTACAAGAGAGATAAAAGAGGGATTACACTTTTTAGTTAGAGATGAAGGAGATAATGAAAATTTGCATTTTTTTCTATTTTTTTCATTGCCAAATTTGTTCTCATCATCTCAAGAACCAAGAAAAAATTTTCTATCTCTAACATGCAAAGGTTCTAACACTTAAATAGAAGAGCAAACTATCTTTATGCTCCCTCATGTATTTGCCGTTAGGAATGTGTCTCCATTTGTTCTTTCTTACCAATTTGGCCCGATGATTACTTTATTTTCTTTAATTGCACCCCATCTACCTTTATTTTATTGATTTTACCCACTAATACATAATTATATCATAAATGACCACTTAACCATAATTTATTTTTAATTGTACCCTTGTATACCATAAGTTTAATTGACTCTCTAGCTCTCTACCAAATGAGACCATTAATCCACAAGATCTTAACTTATATTAATTCCTCTAATTAATCTTGATTAGATACTAATAACATGATAATGCCCCTAAATTCTACTAGAGGCTATTTTAGGTCCTTACAATTCTCTCCCCCTTAAAGAATTTTGTCCTCTAAATTCATACTTGTAACCTTTACTTATATACATCACTACTATTTTTGTATTTTTGTCTTAACTTTTGTATCTATCACAATCAACCTTCATTCATGACTATCTCTACTAACTTCTCTAGGTTTTTTCTTTAACCTGATTCACCTCTCATAAAACTTTATCTCTAAATAAGGGCAACCTTATCATGCTATTATATTATTAATATGCTCATCATATAGCCTGTCAGTTTCCTTATTTTAGTCGAAGCCTGTACATATAATACAATGTTGTGGTATGAGTGAATAATGCTTTCATGTATGTAATGAATTGCAGATGTGTACTCTTATGTAATGCATATGTTTTACCCCATCCCAACTATGAAATATTTAGTCAACTGCCCGTGCCTATTAAGGAATCACTGAATGGTATATAGAGCATCATAACTAACCTTAATTTCCTCACAACAACTTCACATATGCAAAAACCTTATCCACTATATATACTCTTTCTCATGTCCCATATAGAAATAATCTCTATATACTCTAATCACATCATATACTATAATCTCAAACACTATTCATATGAGCATATCCTATACTATTCGATCGAAAGTTAAGATCCCAAAAGATATACTATCACATATACAAGTCACTTAAAAGCTTTCATCATATATACACACACACACACACACACACACACACACACACACATATATATATATATTTATATATATAATTCCAAAAGTGTATATAAATTTTTTTGTTTTCAAATATATCAATATATATAATAACAATAAAAAAGGAAGAATATAAATACCAAAAGTTCCTTCGATGGCATCTAACTTTATTGAAGCTCAATTCTCTCGATGTGTACCAATATGATTAAATCTAGAAATCTCTATCTTTTCACTATGATCTACCTCTTATTCCAAAATACATCTAAAACCTTTAAACTTCTTTTCAAATTATATTATTATGCTACATTTCTTTTACTTTTCATTTTTCTCTACACTCTTATTTCTATTTCCTTTCGACATCTCTTAATATCATATAGTCAAATAACTAATGTAAAATCCAAGTTAAGCTATGGTTCATATCTAAAAAACTTTTTACTTTTGAAACCATGATCTCTTTTCATAATACAACAATGGTATCGGGGGCAATTGAAATCAAAACCCTAAAGTTGTAACTTTTCTGACATCTTTTTCAAATTCTTTCAAATCATCATATTTCAAGTCTCATCATAGTAAAATAGGGATATCTAAATTGGTTAACACTCTATAACTTTTTATGACATAATTTCTAGACTCTTATAGACTAGAAATGACTAAACCAAAGCTTTGATACCAAATTGTAACACCCTCATACCAATACCCTATTAACTATATCCAGTTAGTCATATTGATCATTTTTTTCATCACTAACATCCCAGTATATTATTATTCATAAGGGTGTTACTATAACTATTCGCATGCTATATCTCATATTTAGCATCATGCATAACATGTTATGTATGTGTTACTTTAGGTTCTATTTGCATGCATATACTTGCTTAGTCATATCTTGAGTTGTTTACAATTCAACATACGCATATTAAATACATCCTTAAATGCATAATAACATTAACATAAAATCTCCCCACATCAACTCTTATTAGTCTTGTGTTGGCCTTTCTTAATTCAAAGAATGTCCCTATACAAAATTCTTGTCTACAGAACCTACACAGATAAATAATCCATGCTAAACTATAAAGCTTAGTGGGAAAACATAATACATGTCGATAACCTCTTACAAAGGTCGTCAAAAATGCAATCACATACAAGTATAACTTTAAACATATAACTAAACATTTAAACCATATTCACAGAGATCTTCAGGGACTATATTATCTTTTATTTACACTTTTAACCAATATCAGGTACTTATGATATTCCATTGCTTATCAATTTCATACTTATAACAATATTCATTTGACCCCAAATATCTTATACATCAAGTTTACTTTCTTAATTCCTTTATGTTATTCTTGACTAATCATCTTGACGTACAAGACTTTCTTACTTATGAAACAGTATCAATTACCAAACACTCTTTAACTATGCCATTTATTTACCACTTTTTTTCTCTCACATATATTCAAATACTTTAACTATTTTTAAGATATGGCAATATTAATCCACATTCATAAAAGCCATCTTATAATCGTAAGACTTTAAGTTAATAAACCACCTCTTTAAATATATAATAAATTCAATTAATTTCAATTTATTAAACATATATATAGCATATTTCACGGATAAGACATGTTTCCATTTTCTTGAATACTTATTATTATTATTATTATTATTATTATTATTATTATTATTATTATTATTATTATTATTATTATTATTATTATTATTATTAATCTATCATATCGTTACCTTGAGTACTATGCAAACTCTTTAAAGTATTGTAATACTACTTTGCACTTCTATCTCTAATAAATCAAATTCACATGTTATGAGTCCATAACTTATTTATATTATAATGTAATAAGTCATATATACAACTTATATCAATTACACAATGTTCAACACGTAACATGTAGTTATGGTGTTGTACATCAACCAGTATACTTTTAAAAAACATCACATACCATTTTGTATATCACGCATTCCTAGGTATAAGAAACACTTTAAAGCCATCTCAAGGATTTTCATACATACAATAACCAAATACTCTTTCACTCCAAGTCATACTTTTCCATATGCTATACATTGATGTTTTAGAAGGCAACACACATATATATAATCATATAAGAAATATTCGACTATAAAGATAATGTATTCATCATTTAAATCGTTGATAAACTATCAATATCAAGTAAGTTCATATGCATGACTTCTTGGTTTAGTAAAACTATGTGATTCTAAAATGCCATGTACTCATCTTTATAATGTAGCCTCATATATGTACCATATATTCCATATATTATAATTTTAGCCATAACTATGATTAAAATGATTCACATTACTTAAATGATAACATAGGAGCATTTATGTATTTAGTTCAATTAATGTAATTGTATAAAATCTTGCTAAGTTCTAAAAGTGGATAATGGGAATGGTTGATACCCAAAGGTATGGGAATGATGATATCCTAAGATATCAAAACTTTAGACCCATATAGGGCCACCTATACTTTAAATCGATCAAGCAAACCCAGATGGTCTGCTAATAACCCAAATGGGGGTTGTTCATGATCCATACAGCATAAACTATACTTTAAACATATTCGGGTCAAAACTATGGCAACTGCAATAATCCCTATAAGCGCTTATCTATCCATAATTGAACTCTATTTGCAGTCAATACCATGTTCATGTTTATTTCATATATCAAGATTGTATTTATATTATTCCATTCATATGTGTACATAATCATGTGGAAAATATACCTTCTCTAGTGCATAAACATATATGCACAATTCATATAAAAATTTATACAATTTTACTCAAGTAAGTAATCAATGGAACACTATACAATCTTTAGTGTGTATACTTGTATACACCATCTCGTAAAAATGCCATCATATACTTTGTCTTATTATCTATAATCAAATATACTTCCATGTATTCATTTACTTTAGCATGCTAACATTTGGCATCGCATATGCACAGCCATAATATTTCAATCAAGTAATATCCTTATGACTGTACGTTTGATATACTAACATATAACATGTATATAATATCATGCGGTATCAATAGATACATATACGTATTTTTACTATACATGTATCCCAATCTCTATTATGTAAACAAATATATATATATGTTAGTGTAAGCCCTAGCCCCAATACATTGTAACGAAACACTTGAAATTAATA
Organism: Excoecaria agallocha; assembly: GCA_037975025.1. Lineage (NCBI taxonomy): Eukaryota > Viridiplantae > Streptophyta > Magnoliopsida > Malpighiales > Euphorbiaceae > Excoecaria > Excoecaria agallocha. The sequence goes on along the minus strand of CM075807.1, from coordinate 92,186,468 downwards.
AAATGAGGCATTTGTTTTATCCTTTGTATTCCTGTGCATATCAATTGATAAAACTATCCAAGAGTGTTGTTTCGGTTTAAGTTATCATGTGTGAGGCACATGGATTGTAAGACCTTGAAACAAATGAGACATCATTTTAAATATCCCTAGTCAGTCATTGTTATGGGAATAACAAATGAATTAAGACTAGTATGCTCTCTCTGATCTTATGAGTTCTGTCTTACGGATCATTAGGACAAGAGTGTCAATCAGAGATCATAGATACATGTTAAAGAACATAGTATCTGGATTCGATCCGCTCATGAGAACACTACATGGTACAAGTCATAAGTGTTTCTCATATGCAAGTTTTGTATCGGAGTTCTTAGACCTGAAATCTCTATGAAACTCTTTATGAATTACTGTGTACTTTGACATACACCTAACGTGCTCGTAACAGAGTGACAAGTACGGGTATGATTGGGTATGCACTGATTCATGTTAGAGAGCATGAGAGAAGTGAAGGGATTACCCCTCTCAATAAGAGAGAAAATATCATCGGCCACTTGATCAGTGAACTGAGAAGTGTATGGCCATACCGAGATGAAATAATGAGTAATCATTATTTATCTGAGAGTTCAGTGTCACTGGAATATCAAGAAAGGAATTAATATATATAAGGATGACTAGTTCCATGCCTTATATTAATTCTGATATTTATGGATAAGGGACTATGCGAAATTGCATTAGGTCACCAAATGCTATATGCATTTTCATTTAATTTGGAATGTTATAATATCTTGCTAGAGAATATATATAGCCTTTGAATTAATTTATTAATTCATTGCCAACATTAAATGGACCTATAGGATCGCACACAAAGCATTGGGCTTAAAATATTTAAATTAAGTATTGGACATTAATTTGGGCTTTTAATTAAAGTCAAATTAATGTATGTAATGGGTTATAATATTGCTATTGGGCTTTGGTCCATGAGAGAGAGAAATTCAGCCCATAAGGTTTAATTTCAATTAATTAATTATCTTGTGTTAATTAAGTTAATTGAATATTAAAGCCTAAAGGAATTTAAATTAAATTAAATCACTTATATATTTAATTATGTGGCCGAAATTCCAAGAGGGAAATCAAGGAATTTCGGCACATGCTATATATTTAAATTAAGTGATTTCATTTATTTAAATGTCTTATGTTTTATTTCAAATTTGAATTTAAATTCAAAGGAGTTTAATTCAAAATATATTACTTATCTTTAGGAAGTGATAGAGTTTGAATTAATTATCTTAGGATAGTTGAATTCAGATTAATGACTTGCCAAAGGATAAGCATATATATTAAAAGAAATAAAACCCTAAACCTAATTTTTTTGTGGCATGAATAGTAACTCATGAATAGTGACTCTCTCTCTCTTAATTCTTTTGTTCAATTTTTCACAAGGAGAAAGGATTGTTCCTTATTCTCTTGTGTTATTGAGCAGTAATAGCAATCTAAAGAAGTACAAAATCAAGTTTTGTAGCTTAAAACTATAACCATTACACAATACCGAAAAAGAGATCTAGCAATCTCGTTTTTAAGCCGACGGTGTAATTGTGTGTGTGAGAATAGAGGGAGTGGCGCAAAAGGCTATTCCTTGGCATTGGTGATCGAGATCTAAGGCGGACAAAGCCATCTTTGTTGCTGGTCATCATCGGAATAAAAGTTTTAAAAGGCATCAAAAGTTGTAAGTTCGATAACCCTAAAATTGCATGTTTCGATTCTATCTTTGGATATGTATGGTATGTATGATAAAATTTTTGTTTTTTCGCTGTGCTATCATGATTATCATACCATGTCATATTCCATCAGTGGTATCAGAGCCTAGACATGCTTATTTTAGTGCTTTAGATGCATGAAAAAATTAATTAAAAATCGTTATTTTGAAAACATGCAAATCTAAAATTTTCTGTTTTGAGTTTTTTGCATTGTTTTGGTGTAAAAACGATTTTAATTGATTAGATAGGTATTATAATTAATATGACATGTTAATATACTGTCCTAAGATGTTATTAGGGCTGGTAATGGTCGGATTTAATTATTTATACCTGATGGTACATGTTAATTATGAAACTAGGTGCTAGTTGGCATGTAAATTGCTAGTTTAACAACTAGTTTTCAAAATTAAATGTAAAAACATTTTTGGCATGTTTGTAAGTGATATTTAAAGATTAATTATCAGGTCTGGACATATTTTAAATTTGGTTTTAATTCTGGTCCATGACAATTTAATTGATTAATTTTAAAATCACTTAAAACTATGACTAGTTTGTGTTTGTTACATGTTTAATCAAGATTGTTTGTTTTGTTTTGATTAAAATGGTAAAAACACATTTAGATCAGATTTGTAAAGAATATTAAATCAATATTTATGGACTTATTTAGAATATTAAATGACTCATAAAATTGATTTAAATGTTTGTGCATTTCATGGCATTACATAAGCATTAAACAACTAGTTTTGTTGTTTGTTTGTTTTTGCATGAATGCCGTGTTCTATTATATGTGTTCTTCATGATTTTATTTTTAATTCATGTTAGCACATATTATATGTATTTTTAATGTTTATGGGCTGTATGACATAAAATTAAAAATGGCAAAATTGGAAATTATACTAGAGTTGATTTATGGCACAAATCTAACTAGTTTGTGTTTTGGGCTTTTAAGAGAACTTATTCAATAAGAGGATTTAGTCCATTGGGCTTCGGTCCAGGCCCATCACGGGGTCTTCTCTTAAAGGTTCAAGTACACAATTTCCATTAATGGGCTTGGCTAAATTGATTAAAATTGGACTTTGTCTGATCCATGAATGCTATGTATATTTATTTGCTTGTTTGGTGTGATGAATGGATATGCATGGTGCATTCATGGGCCCTGGGTTTTTGTAATTAAATATGGCCTGCGTGCCATTATATTTTATTGTAAAAGTTTCATTTATTTCTTAGAATAGAATTTATTTGAAGACTTTGTAAATCAAGACGAAGCCCACCGGAGTGGAGAAGCCCAACTCAAAGATTCTTATGTAATAGTATAGAATCTTAGTTGTAGGTTTTTGGGCCCATGCTTGTCACGCTTTACTTTATGCAATTATATATATATGCATGCTATGTATGGATGACAAAGCGTATGCCATGTAAGCCGTAATAAAATGAATCCCTAAAAATAGTAAGTCACAAAGTTGCCTTCCTAATTCAAAACATGTCAAGGCATCGATCATCGGTCACGTAGACTAGGAGTCCTAGATGCGCCCGATTATCTTTGTGAGGCATGGGTTGTGAATGTAGGTTGGACTTATCATGGAAAGGGATGCCCGGACCTAGGCGACTAATAAATGGGTTGTGCTATAACATCTTAAGATGTTAGCCCATTTGATCCAAGAGTCATGTACGAGACATGGTTGGAGTTTTCCTACCTAAGTAACTTAACTTGTTAGGTGTACAAGCTCAGCTTGACTAATAAGTTGTTGTGAAAAGTGGATCTTGGCCCACATTAAATCACTAACGCGAATTATTTAAAGGGATATTAATTCGGTTTGTGGGATCATAAATAAGACCTCATTTAATCTTGCTAAATTTTATTGTAGATTGAAAATGGCATCTTCAAATAACAATTTCTCATTGCGATCGGTCCTTGAAAAGGACAAATTAAATGGCACCAATTTCATAGACTGGTCTCGAAACTTAAGAATAGTTCTTAAGCAAGAGAAAAAGTCGTATGTTTTGGATGCACCCTTGCCTGAAGAACCAGGAAGGAACGCCTCTGCGGTTCAAAAGGAAACTTTTGAGACCAAGAAGAGCGACTCCAACGATGTGACCTGTCTGATGCTGGCCACTATGGTGCCTGAATTGCAAAAGCAATTTATGGACCAAGAGGCTTATGCGATCATGGTGCACCTCAAGGAGATGTTCCAAGAGCAAGCTCGTCACGAGAGGTTCGTGACAACAAAGGCATTAATTTCTTGCAAGATGGCTGAGGGTACACCTGTTAGTACCCACGTACTCAAGATGAAAGGGTATCTTGATACTCTTGAGAAGCTTGAGGTACAAGTGCCAAAGGAATTGGCCACTGACTTGATCTTAGGATCATTGCCTGCTGCTTATGATCCATTTGTGATGAATTATAACATGCATGCAATGAACAAGTCAGTCACTGAGCTTCATGGGATGCTTAAGAATGCTGAAGAGAACATTCGAAAGACCAATCCCGTTCTAATGGTTCAAAAGGAAATTAAGAAGGGACCCGCTAAGGGAAAGGGAAAGGGAAAGGCAAAACCCAAGTTAAGTGGGAGTGCACCTCAGGCCCAATCCAAGCCCAAGGCACCAAAACTCAAAGAGAGTGAGAGCACTTGCTTCCATTGCAACAAGATAGGGCATTGGAGGAAGAATTGCGCTCTCTTCAAGGAAGAACAAAAAAAGAATGGAGCCAAGGCGTCCAGTTCTGGTATTTTTGTTGTTGAAATTAACCTTTCTATTTCTACCACTTGGGTATTGGATACCGGTTGTGGTTCTCACATTTGTTCAAATGTGCAGGGGCTAAGAAATAGGCGGTTACTTGGGAAGAATGAAGTGGACCTCCGTGTGGGGAATGGAGCACGAGTTGCTGCTATGGAGATAGGCGACTATCACCTCACTTTACCTTCCGGACTTTGTATTGTTTTGAATAATTGTTATTATGTGCCTGCTATGAGCAGAAACATTATTTCAGTTTCATGTTTGGATAATGATGAATTTGATTTTGTTATTAAAAATGGCAATGCTCATATTCGTCGCCAAGGCATTTCTTATGGCAATGCCATGTTGCAAAATGGCCTTTATATCCTTGATTTACAAAACAAAGAGTCGATATACAACATTAATACAAAGAGGGTTAAATCAAACGAATTGAACCCTACTTACTTTTGGCATTGTCGTTTAGGACATGCAAACGAAAAACGCATTTCAAGACTCCACAAAACTGGAGTGCTTGGGTCATTCGACTTAGAGTCTTATGACACATGCGAGCCATGTTTTCATGGAAAAATGACAAAGAGTCCTTTTAATAAAAAAGGTGAAAGGACTAATGGCTTATTGGAACTAATACATACTGATGTATGTGGACCTTTAAGTACACATGCTAGAGGTGGTTTTAGCTACTTCGTGACATTCACAGATGACTTCAGTAGATATGGCTATGTCTATCTAATGAAGTACAAGTCTGAAACTTTTGAGAAATTCAAAGAGTTTAAGTACGAAGTAGAAAACCAACTTGGCAAAAGTATAAAAGCCATTCGATCAGATCGAGGTGGCGAATACTTAAGCCAAGAGTTTGATGATCATCTAAAAGAGTGTGGTATTATTTCACAGCTCACTCCTCCTGAAACACCTCAATGGAATGGTGTGTCCGAAAGGAGAAATCGAACTCTGTTGGACATGGTTCGATCTATGATGAGTCAAGCTAATCTTCCTATCTCTTTTTGGGGTTATGCATTAGAAACTGCTACGTTTCTATTGAACCGTACTCCAACTAAAGCAGTTGAGAAGACACCATACGAGGTATGGACTGGGAAAGAGCCTAATATGTCTTTTCTCAAGATTTGGGGCTGTGAAGCACATGTTAAGAAATTAACATCTGACAAACTAGAGTCCAAATCGACTGTCTGCTTGTTTGTGGGCTATCCCAAAGAAACCAAGGGATACTACTTTTACTCACAAGCCGAGAACAAAGTATTTGTTGCTCGCAAGGCTATTTTCTTGGAAAAGGAGTTCCTTCTCAAGAAAGACAGTGGGAGTAAAGTAGAACTTGGAGAAATTCAAGTGCCACAAGCTCCTATACAGGATGGTTTGGAAATGGGATCAAGTTCACAACCAGTTGTGGAGCAAGAACCCATTACACAAGAACCTAGAAGGTCTGGTAGGGTACGTCAGGAGATTGAGAGATATGGATTTCTAATCACTGACAGTGACACTATTGAGTTAGTAGATCGTGAGGATCCTACTACCTACCGAGAAGCTATTGAAAGCCCAGACTCGGATAATTGGCTTGAAGCCATGAAATTCGAGATGCAATCAATGTACGATAACCAGGTTTGGACCTTGGTTGATCCACCAGAAGGTGCTAAGGTAATTGAATGCAAGTCGTTATTCAAACTAAAAGCTGATAAGACCTACAAAGGTAGACTAGTAGCAAAAGGTTTTCGACAAACTCATGGTATAGACTATGACGAGACCTTTTTGCCTGTAGTCATGCTCAAGTCCATTAGGATCTTGCTTGCCATAGCTGCATATCATGATTATGAGATATGGCAAATGGATGTCAAAACTGCTTTCCTTAACGGAAATTTACTTGAGGATGTGTATATGACACAGCCTGAAGGTTTTGTCAATCCCAAGCATCCTAAGAAGGTATGCAAGCTTCAAAAATCCATTTATGGATTAAAGCAAGCATCCCGAAGTTGGAATCTTCGCTTTGATGAGGCAGTCAAAGAATTTGACTTCATCAAGAACGAAGATGAGCCTTGTGTGTACAAGAAGGTTAGTGGGAGCATAGTAGTGTTTCTGGTCCTATATGTGGACGACATCCTTCTCATTGGGAATGATATTCCAACATTGCAAAAGGTTAAGCAATGGTTGGGAAAATGTTTCTCAATGAAAGACTTAGGTGAAGCCGAGACAATACTTGGTATTCGAATCTATAGAGATAGATCGAATCGGCTTTTGGGACTAAGTCAAGAAAAGTACATAGACAAAGTACTAAAGCGTTTTAGTATGGGAGACTCAAAGAAAGGGTACATACCTTTGGCTTTGGGAGTTCCTTTGACTAAAGAACAGTGCCCTAAAACCAAAGAGGAAAGGGACAACATGAGTAGAATCCCATATGCATCTGCTATTGGATCTATCATGTACGCTATGTTATGTACTAGATTGGATGTTGCTCATGCACTGAGTATAACCAGTAGGTTTCAGCAAGACCCTGGTGAGAAGCACTGGTCTGCTGTAAAAGGGATCCTTAAGTACCTGCGAAGGACTAAGGATCACTTCTTGGTGTATGGTGGTCAAGAAGAGCTCGTCATACAAGGTTATGCCGATGCTGCTTTTCAGACCAGCACTCAGGATTCTAGATCGCAATCTGGGTTTATTTTTGTTTTGAACGGTGGTGCTGTCAGCTGGAGAAGCTCAAAGCAAGAAACTGTTGCCGACTCAACTACAGAATCTGAGTATATTGCAGCAAGTGAGGCTGCAAAAGAGGCTGTTTGGATTAAAAATTTCATTAATGGATTAGGAGTGGTCCCAAGCATCCTAGATCCATTAGAAATTTTCTGTGACAATAACGGGGCCATCGCACAGGCTAAGGAGCCCCGGTCACACCAAAAATCCAAACACATACTCAGAAGGTACCACCTGATCAGAGAAATCATTGATCGTGGGGACGTCAAGGTTAGCAAGATATCAAGTGAAGACAATGTAGCAGATCCTTTGATGAAACAGTTACGTCCAAATCTGCACGAAGCTCATTTGAGAACGTTCGGTCTTAGGGCTATGCCCAATTGGGACTAGTGCTAGTGGGAGATTGTTAGTGTAAGCCCTAGCCCCAATACATTGTAACGAAACACTTGAAATTAATAAAATGAGGCATTTGTTTTATCCTTTGTATTCCTGTGCATATCAATTGATAAAACTATCCAAGAGTGTTGTTTCGGTTTAAGTTATCATGTGTGAGGCACATGGATTGTAAGACCTTGAAACAAATGAGACATCATTCTAAATATCCCTAGTCAGTCATTGTTATGGGAATAACAAATGAATTAAGACTAGTATGCTCTCTCTGATCTTATGAGTTCTGTCTTACGGATCATTAGGACAAGAGTGTCAATCAGAGATCATAGATATATGTTAAAGAACATGGTATCTGGATTCGATCCGCTCATGAGAACACTACATGGTACAAGTCATAAGTGTTTCTCATATGCAAGTTTTGTATCGGAGTTCTTAGACCTGAAATCTCTATGAAACTCTTTATGAATTACTGTGTACTTTGACATACACCTAACGTGCTCGTAACAGAGTGACAAGTACGGGTATGATTGGGTATGCACTGATTCATGTTAGAGAGCATGAGAGAAGTGAAGGGATTACCCCTCTCAATAAGAGAGAAAATATCATCGGCCACTTGATCAGTGAACTGAGAAGTGTATGGCCATACCGAGATGAAATAATGAGTAATCATTATTTATCTGAGAGTTCAGTGTCACTGGAATATCAAGAAAGGAATTAATATATATAAGGATGACTAGTTCCATGCCTTATATTAATTCTGATATTTATGGGTAAGGGACTATGCGAAATTGCATTAGGTCACCAAATGCTATATGCATTTTCATTTAATTTGGAATGCTATAATATCTTGCTAGAGAATATATATAGCCTTTGAATTAATTTATTAATTCATTGCCAACATTAAATGGACCTATAGGATCGCACACAAAGCATTGGGCTTAAAATATTTAAATTAAGTATTGGACATTAATTTGGGCTTTTAATTAAAGTCAAATTAATGTATGTAATGGGTTATAATATTGCTATTGGGCTTTGGTCCATGAGAGAGAGAAATTCAGCCCATAAGGTTTAATTTCAATTAATTAATTATCTTGTGTTAATTAAGTTAATTGAATATTAAAGCCTAAAGGAATTTAAATTAAATTAAATCACTTATATATTTAATGATGTGGCCGAAATTCCAAGAGGGAAATCAAGGAATTTCGGCACATGCTATATATTTAAATTAAGTGATTTCATTTATTTAAATGTCTTATGTTTTATTTCAAATTTGAATTTAAATTCAAAGGAGTTTAATTCAAAATATATTACTTATCTTTAGGAAGTGATAGAGTTTGAATTAATTATCTTAGGATAGTTGAATTCAGATTAATGACTAGCCAAAGGATAAGCATATATATTAAAAGAAATAAAACCCTAAACCTAATTTTTTTGTGGCATGAATAGTAACTCGTGAATAGTAACTCGTGAATAGTGACTCTCTCTCTCTTAATTCTTTTGTTCAATTTTTTACAAGGAGAAAGGATTGTTCCTCATTCTCTTGTGTTATTGAGCAGTAATAGCAATCTAAAGAAGTACAAAATCAAGTTTTGTAGCTTCAAACTATAACCATTACACAATACCGAAAAAGAGATCTAGCAATCTCGTTTTTAAGCCGACGGTGTAATTGTGTGTGTGAGAATAGAGAGAGTGGCGCAAAAGGTTATTCCTTGGCATTGGTGATCGAGATCTAAGGCAGACAAAGCCATCTTTGTTGCTGGTCATCATCGGAATAAAAGTTTTAAAAGGCATCAAAAGTTGTAAGTTCGATAACCCTAAAATTGCATGTTTCGATTCTATCTTTGGATATGTATGGTATGTATGATAAAATTTTTGTTTTTCCGCTGTGCTATCATGATTATCATACCATGTCATATTCCATCAATATATATATATATATATATATATATATATATATATATATATATATATATATATATAGACATGTATATGATTATGTGGTATTAAAAAGATGCATAATCCCAAGTATATAAACATATATTTTCAACTTCATTTAATATTATTATTAACTTACACATGAACTCTTATATCTCTTTGGTCTCATAAATATATAAAAATTAACATTTTAACGTATAGACATATCATACAACTATAACCGATAAGTAGTCATGCTTATAGCTTACAATGTGCTATTATTTTATATGTTCTATGAATTTATCTTTCTCTTTATGGTGTTACTTTTTAATAGAAAAAATGATTAAGATGCTCAACTTCTTTTTTGCATATAGATAAAAATGATATTCTAACGATGCTTGAATTCGTTAAAGATAATTAAAGTTATTCCAAAGATACATAAAAAAATTATGGTAAATTCTTGCAATAATTTTTGCATAGAGATAAATTTCCAAACTTGTCTTTAAAGAAATTTTTAACCTACCAAAAGCCATTTCTGACGAAAATTATCATCTACAAACATGATCTTGTATGTTTCTAGTTTTAGGAACATTAAAAATCACATCAATATCACTTTTACATTTTAAAATATTTCAAAAACATGAAGAACTATTCTTTGAAATAGTGTTGCCATTAATTCCAGATTCAAGCCACTTATTGGCCTATTTAAAGGTAGGATTAAACTATGTTTTCTTCATATAAATTATATGTATATAAGTCTAGTTTAACCAAAAATTGGATTCATATAATTTCAATCTCTATAACAAGAGATACAATCAAATTATTAAAATTTGTTCCTGTTCTCTAAACAGCAGTTCACTATACCCCTTTCGATTTTTATCATCACTTAGAAAATTCATAGTATAAAATGGGTACAAAATCATAAAAACATTCCATTATGAAAGTTGTGATTATATGAATCTATTTTAACCATAATTTTTTCTCAAAAAATTTTGACTTCTCTATAAAAATTGATAGCAAAAATACAGGAACATGATCCTAAAAACTAGATAGCAGCTCAAAACAAACTTCAAGTTAATTTTAAGGACCTTTAAAGGTAGAATAAAACTTAGGTTTCTTATAAAATATTATAGGTCCATGTCTTGATTTTAATTACCAATTGGAATTACCCAAATTAGAGTTATAAAACTCGAGATATGCTTAAAATACAAAAAATGGTTCCTAATGAACCAACCTAGATTTCTACTTCTTAAATCTTCAACAAATCAAAACATGAAAGATATAATCCTTTAGATTTCACTTAAATATTATAATATCAACTCAAAATACATTCAATTACACATTTTATCCACATTTTTTATAGTTAAATTCGTTTGCAAGATGAGTAAAAATCCCTAACCTTTAATGGAACACCAAATCTTCCTTCAAGACTTCTTCTTCCTCCTCTTTCCTTGCTATTGCATATCATAAAGATTCCTTATCTCAAGCCCTAAGATGCAACTTCTAGCAACTCAAAAGTGTTCTAATTAGTTAAAAGACCAAATTCATCAAGAGAAAGAAAAGAAAAGAGAGATGTTGTTGGATTTTACAAGAGAGACAGAAGAGGGATTACACTTTTTAGTGAGAGATGAATGAGATAATGAAAATTTGCATTTCTTTGTATTTTTCTCCATGCCAAATTTGTTCTCCTTATCTCAAGAACTAAGAAAACATTTTCTCTCTCTAGCATGCCAAGGTTCTAATACTTAAATAGAAGGGCCAAGTATCTTTATGTTCCCTCATCTATTTGCATGTTAGAAATGTGTCCTTATTTGTTCTTTCTTTCCAATTTGATCCCATGATTACTTTCTTTTCTTTAATTGTACCTCATTTGCCTTTATTTTATTGATTTAATTATATCACAAATGACCACTTAACTGTAATTTCTTTTCAATTGCACTCTTGTATACCATATTTTCAATTGACACTCTAACCTTTACCACATGAGATCATTAATCCACAAGGTCTTAACATATAATAATTTCTCTAATTAATCATGATTAGATATTAATAGCATGACAATGCCATTGAATTCTACTAAGGCCTGCTTTGGATCCTTTTAGGGGTAAAGGTGAGTATTAGTCCATTTTATTTGAAAATTCCAATTTAATTATGTACAAAACATATAAATAAATTTTTAATTAATCAACATCCTAAAAATTCTTTTTTACTAAATTATTACATCCTAAAATGAAGTACATCAGAAATAAAATAAGGTACAAAAATAAATAAAATAAATTAATCATAAAGCATAATAAATCAAGGGTTAAATGAAAAATAATAAGATAAAGAGTGGGAAGAAGGAACCAATTTAAGGATGGCCTCAAAAAATGCAGATCTAATGAACAAAAGTTGCTCAAGCAACCATACAAAAGGGCAAATTGATTAGTAGATTAAAATAAATCAAACATCAAAATAAATTAATTAACTAACAAAAAAATTTGTTCAGAGAAACATACTGGAATAAATGAAAAATTAAAGAATAGAATGCAAATCAAAATAAATAAAGAAAAAAATAAAATTAAAATTCAGTAAAAGACTCAAAAAGAATTAAATTAGCAAAGTTAACACTATAATATGCTAAAATGGGAGACAATAGAAGACACAAACACCCCAAGGTAAGAGATAAATGGTCAAACAAAAGAAAAAGATGGGATGAGAAAAAGATACCACAATATCCCATCTGTCACACTAATAAACGTTGTCCATGATGCCTTTTTCCTATCTATCATTTGAAAGTAAAAGTAAAAACTTCAAAAACAAGTAAAAAATGAGGAAAGGATTATATAACCCTAATCATGCATTTTTAATGACCTTAAAAATGTCGAACAAAAGAAAACATTATAATTATGACTTAAATGCTTCTAAAACAACATGAAAACATGCAAACTTAAGGATTAAAACAAGGTATTTTATCATGCATCAACGAAAGAATATAAAATCCAACATATTATTCTATTAGTTTAAAGAAATATCAAATCATCATGGCATTTATAAAAATACAGAACAGATTAAATAATATAAAAATATAAATCATGGCATTATAAATTAAGATAAAACATAATCAACTACATGATCATGATATGGTTTAGAGAGAGAAAGAAACTTGGAGCCTAGAATATTACCCTCAGGAATTCTCAATTCTATAACTCTGAAGAACAATGATCACAACTCCAATCCTTCATTCCCATGTTCAAAAATAAAGAAGTGTGTATTTTATTATGAAAGATTGTATAGAGACTTAGCTCCTATGAACAAAGAATTAGCTTTCTATTTCTCAAAAGCCTGCTATTTTCCAAGCATGTCAGGATCCATTTGAAATCCTATTTTTTTCCTTTACGTATCTAGAGAAGAATTGGAGATCAACTTTAAATTTTCCATTCTAGAATAAGAGGATAAAATCCCTAAAATTTAGCATATATGAAATCCTCAAATTCTTATCGTTATCCAGAATTTCAAAATTGTAAAACTTGGAAAATCTAGGAATAAGCCCCAGAGAGCCATATGTCATTGACAGATGGCCGTTCCTCACATAATTTCCTAAAATTACAAAAGTGTTCCTGAATCTGACCTAGATTGAAAGAAATAAACCATCAACGATTGCCCCTCTATGACAGATGATTGTCTGTCACTACCAGAGGTCCAAACTCATGGCTTTTTAAATTCCTTTCAAAACTTTTAGAAAATCAAGTTGGTAAATCATAAATATTTTTAGAAATATGGAAATCAAGGTTGAAGCTTCAAGTTTGTGCTTTTTGTCATAAATATACTGATTCCTTATCGTTGGTAACCATGATCTAAGCTACCTTGGATCACGGTGTCTACACATATCAATTTGCATTAGAGTTATTGTGTTGGACAACTGATAAGGAACCTACCATGTTCTATTATGTTATCTTTCAAGTGTTATATATTATGATTGTAACACCCTCTCCACAAAAGGCTAACCTATTTGGCATACCAATATCTTAGCATCACTCACTAATGCATTACAATATACATACATAAGTACCTTTTTCTAGTTACAATATACATCTTATACTTATAATTATATTATTTACATACACATATTTGGTGTTATAACATCACATGCTACTAAAGTTAAGTAGTACATTTACATTACAATAACTTTTGCAAAATTAGGCAATAGAACATATACCTTGAGATACTTTAAGTCTTGTGCTGACCTTCTTCTAGCAAGCCTTATCCCTACATCTCTCGTAATGCCTTCACTGATAAAACACCCCTGCTAAGCTATTAAGTTTAGTCAAAAATATTAACTTAGAACAACCATTCACAATGGTCATTCCTAAATATTCAAGCATGCAAGCAAACAAATAGAATATCTTTGACAACTAATGAGATAAAAATAGTAAATGATAGTAACTAACTAGATAGATGATAAGGTAACAACTTTATTGTTTAACCATGTAAGTTCACATACAAATATACATATCATGAGATAATCAATCATGTATCATTTACTTTATTCAAATTTCCTATAAATGCCTATCTAAGCTCAATGGGTATGGATAACGGGTACTGTAGATACCCAAAGGTATCGATCATATAGATGCCTATAGTTATTGATCTTTTAAAGACTCAAAAGTATCAAATTTATGAACCCAAATGGGGTCCAAATTATGGTCCCAAGTAGAAACAAATTGTAGACTCAAATGGGATCAAGACTATAGTAGCTATAAAATACCCTTATGGGCATGCTGATTTATCCACTACCATGTTCTACATGTAGGCATTACACCATTTTCCATGTTACTTACTCATTCAGTTCATGTATTATCAGCATCGATGAGTGTGTGTGTGTGTGTGTGTGTGTGTGTGTGTGTGCATGTGTGTGTGTGTGTATATATATATAGACAAACCCCCCCTAATTCTTAATGAAGTATATACGTGCACTCATGCATATTTGCACTTAAGTGTTCTTCATTATACTCTTGAAGCAAGTTATAATACTCTGCATGCATAACATTATTATACATAAGCATTGCCAAAGTATCAAACAAGTTATGTGCATGCAGCTACTTATGTCCATGTGTAATTTCATTTTTAAGTCATAGCTTGATTATGAATCCACATTCATTTCTCATATAATTATACCCTTGTTTAAATATCAATAAAGTATTAAAAATGTTTACGAGTGATTACTTTAAGTTTTGGCACTAATCCAATGTTTATAATACATATAAATAGAGATAGGGGAAGTACCTAACTGTATTGGTAGGCAATCCAATTGGGGTTGATTGCCTTACCGTAAAGAACGTTCATCATGTACCTAGCCGAATTGGAATCAATCCAATTGGGTTGCTCTTATTTCCAATAACCTGGCTAGATTGGCCATCAATTTAGCTAGATTGGATTACCAACTTCAATCTAGAATACCTCACACCTGAGTGAATTAAAAAAATAATGTAGTCAGGTTGGATTAACATAAAAATTCACTTTATATATAATGATTCTACCCAACTGAATTGAACTTCAATCCAGCTCGGTTTGTCAATCCATTTTAGTCCAAAATGTATGTAACCCGACTGGATTGAAGGCAAATCTAGATGGGTCAATTGTAGAATTTCAAATTCTATAGAATGCATTTCTATAACATCCTTGCCGTTTTTAAACCAATTGTTCTAGCCATTATGCTCTTTTAATCAATCATTATTCTACTCATCTTATTTCTTTAATGTTATAAATTTGAACCATCATAAGCTATAAAATTCCATCTTTGAAGCACTTAAAATTTGAGTCATCAAAAATGTACTTTCAAGTGAATAGTGACATCGAATGTCACCGGGGTCAATAGTACTATCGAAGGCGCGTAAAAATTTTTCATCGTCATTAGAAAGTATAATTTATAACAAGTCTATTGTTATAATTTGAGATGAAATTAAGGTCAAATAGGCCTTCAAAATAGATAGAGAAAAAAATTTCAAGATCATATAAGGTTTTACCAGCCCTGATAGTGATAATCCTCATTAATATTTGGAAGTGAAATAATTTTTCTGATAATTTTGAATTTTCAAGTTTCTAACCGATAATTACTAACTCCAAAGCTAAAAGTATATAAAAAAATAGATTGACCCAAAATTTTAAATAAGCCTTAGTAAATATTTTTCCATATGTTCGATTATTTTTTAGTGGAATTTGATGAATAAAACATTAAAATCCAAAAAAACGATAATAAACAGAGATTATTTGATTATTTGGATTAAATGGCACTCACTCACACCTTTGACTCACTGAAGGGGATAAGTGACTCAAAGGAGTAACTCATAATAACTCACTCTCATAGGGTGTGAGTGAAAATGGATAGTGATTAAGGAAAGGATGACATGTGGCTTAAAATAAGCTATTAGATTGAATGGTAAATGGACTAATCTTGGCCATTCATTTATAGTGATAAAGGATAAAATAACAAGATGTAAAAATCTCTCCAAAACTCCCTAAAATTCAGCCATCTTCCTTCTTCACCATCCATGGTTGAATTCACCATTAATACTTCCTTGCAATCTCTTTTCTTCTAGTTTCCATTTTTGACCTAATGTTCAACCTAAATTTTATCTAGGTACCCTATAAATTATCCTCTGCATCTTGGAAAAAGTATTGAAGCAAAAATAATCTTGAAAATTGAAGAATTTTTGTGAGAGAAAATTTACCAAGTAAGTGAATTTATGTTTTTTTGTTAGAATTAATTGAGAAAATTGGTAGGTTATTATTTTGTTGTGATTTTAGATGGAAAACTTAGGAGCCATTCATAGAAATTCCTTGTGTATAATTCAGCCTAAGTGAGGAACAAGAAGAAGAAAAAGATAAAAGAAATAAGAAAGGAAAATTGAAGAAATCAAGTTAAATTAAGTTATATGGATACCTGCACTAGCTTATTTTATGAAAACCTAGGTTATGTAACTTAAGAATTTATGTGTAAGTTATATCTAAATTTAAATTTATTGTAGATTAATGAAATTAAATGTGAAATAATGAAATTGGCATAAAAAATTGCTTGAAAGTATGAAAATAAAATTGGATCCCAATATGTACCTTAAGGTTCATGTATGTAATGCAATCTATAATTTTGTTTAATGGAAAATTAATGTAATTTGGTGTTAAATGATGAAATATGTGATGCCAAATGCATGAATTTATAATTAGAAATTATCCATTAGTTATGGCACCTATTATATAAGTATGGGAAAAGAAGGCCATATGAGGAATTAATTTTATTTAAGGCTAAAAACATGTTATATATATATATATATATATATATATGAAAACATGGTTGAAGGATGTTTTTGAATTAAGCAAATTTCCATATGTGTGACATAAATAGTGATATCACGATGATTTAATGCATGAAAAAGAGTCACATGATAAATGAGTGAAAATGATGTCTATTGCATGTGATTTAAATGATATATAATGTGAAAATATGAGAAACGGTGAAAATAATACATACTTTTTGTGGATATTATGAAAATAATTTTGTCTTTAGTAACAAAAAGCGAAACTAGAATAATAAGATATAATTGGCTAGCCATAGGGACACTTACCATGGCAACAAGTCATGGCAACTCATAAAAGTGGACCAAAGGTTGATCCACACCGTAAATATGAAAAAAGTTCAGAAAAAATAAAAAATGAGAATTATGTAGTTACAAACCTATGGGGTAAACATCTCATGTATCCAATTTATGGTTTTTGTTTCAACTAGAGGCGCAACTAAAATATTGGTAATATAGCCCCAAATAGAAGAATATGGTAAGTAATTAATAAAGATGAAAATTAAGAATTAAAATAAAGAGTATTGATAAAAATGAATAATCAATGGTAAAAATGGAAATATGGAATAAATTTGGTAAACCAAGGGTAAAATCATAATTTAGTGAAAAAGTTGTAAAAATAGGGATTAAATTGTAATTTTGCCAAAAGAAATGAATTTAAGGAGTAAAATGGAAGAAAATGTAACTTTTGGGCATAAAATGTGATAATGTGGTGAAATCTGTTAAAGAAGAAAAAACTAGGGTCAAAATGGTAATTATAGAGAAGATGGGATACAGATGTTATTTTGGTGAAAGATGGGACAGAGATTTTATTTTGGCAAAAGACGAGACCTAGATATAATTAAGATAAAAGATAAGGGCATAAATGTAATTTTGTTAAAAGATTTAAATGTTAAAGGAAAAAATTATGTTTCACCTTAGATTATGTGCGTTAGCTTAAAGTGTAAAGAACTAATGTGAAAATAATAAAATAAGTGATTAATTAAAAGAAATAGCAAAAATTTAAAAGTAAATTAGAATTTATATTTAGCAATAAAATTTATTAGTCAGGTATCCACCACTAGGCTCTATACTTAGCGTGTGGTTGTTCGTTCCAAGCAGGGATAGGTATCTAAACTATGGATGAAAAGTAAGTTGAAGGAGAAGACTAGATTTAAGAATAGTAGCTAATAACTTTGTATGTATGTAATAATAATAAGAGTTATGTATATTTATTTTGACTTATGCCACAAATATATCATGGCATGTATTTTGACTAATGTGTTTAGTCTCTACCATGGCCCATGAAGAAATTCAAAAACACATTGTTTCATTAATGGTAACGGCAAAGAGTAACAATATTCGCCATAACCAAGGCTATTTTCAAAAGGGTTCAATCTAGAATCATCAGCCATGGTAGAGACTAATCAGTCTCTACTGTGACTCATTCAAAAATACATCAATAACTGCTTAGGCACGATAGAGAGTAAACAATCTCTGTTATGACTCATTTAGAGCTATAAAAGACCAAAATATGTTTGGCAAAATGGAGGAAGAGATACATAGATTTCATTTTCTCTATAATTTTCTTCAGTATTTTTAGGCTTTTTAAGCTTTCTCATTCATTGTAAACACTTTATTTCATTGATTTCACTAGAGTTGGTAGATTAAACATTAGATTTACATCGGCTCATTATAGTTCTAGTGATTTTCAATCAAGAATTGTTGGGATTGGAGAAAAAAAAGCTTTTTTAAAATTTAGATCCAGATTTGTTCAATGGGTTTAAGAGTTTCTTTCGCTCTTATCTCTATATTTTATTCAATGTGCAGTGAGGAGTGGGTTTTTTGCTTGGGGATATTTAAATCCCCATGCCTATGTAAGACTTTGATGCTTATTTGATATATATATATATATGATCATATGTTTCATTTCTCCTTGCGATGATCTTCATATTCATTTTATGCAAGTATTTAATCATTCTCTTATTGAAGTTGAATGGTTTTGTGCTTGTTTGGATTAAATGTCATTATGCTCTATTTTTACATGTTTTAATTGTATGTTGAATAGTGATTTTGGAATGGTGGTTGTTAGATCTAGAGTTAATGCATTTTAGATATAGAAATAGGTGGGAAATGAATAAGTATTAGGTTGATTGGCTCTAGAATGGAAAATCAATTCATTTTTAGAATTATTAGACTCGTACTTAAGCTATTTATTTGATTGGCTCTAAAAAAGGAAACTTGGTTTTATTGGGTTATACACATCTGATTCATCTTAATTTTACATTAACCATATGCTTTCCATCGGGTATGAAGAGGATTTGATCTTTGAATAACATTTTTAGAAATTGTTTCATTCTAATTTTTATACTTTATTTTTATTGCCATTGATTGCTTTTCACTTTCAAATTAATTTTCTTTAATTTTGTTTAGTTAGTCTTGGTAGTTATAACTCTAATCAAAACAACAATCAAAAAAATTCTTTACATGTATTAATAATAAATCAATTTTATTCTCGCAACCCAGTGTCTCGGGTATGATAATTTCAAGGCCTTAAAAATATTCATCTACAGTACTTGCCGATTTAGTATACTTGTTGAGCATCGATCAAGTTTTTAGAGCTGTTGCTGGGGATTAGCGTATTTGTGTAAATTTTTTATTGATTAGTTGCATGTGTTTTTCTTTTTTTAATTTTTATTTTTATTTTTGTTTTTTTTATTCTTTTTAGGTGATATTGTTGTATGAGCATATTGTGTTGGCAACAATTAGCACCATTTGATCCTGAAATCAAGAGGACTTTACATAGTAGAAGAAGTTAAAATCAAGCCAAAATATGGATGATCTAATACCTCCTAATATGTCGTCCGATAATCAACAAGGAGTAGGGCAATAACAAGCTTGGAATTAAGATGATCCTAAACCCAAGACCATTAAAGATTATGCCACACTAAGGTGGAATGAGGAGCATAGGACAATTTTGCTACCTCGACAACCATACTTTGAGCTTAAACCGGCTATGATGAACATGGTTCAAAGGAATCAACTTTTCAGATAAAAAATAGAAGATCAGGCACAACATTTGGACATATTTTTAGAGATTAGTGATATGATCCAAATTCAATAAGTGTCCATTGATGCAATTCGGCTAAAAATTTTTCCATTCACTATCATTAGGAAAGCTAGAGATTGGTTGCAAATGCTTCCTAGTCAATCCATTCGATCATAGGAGCAAATACGAGAAAATGTTTTAATTAGATTTTTTCCTCCAACAAAGACTGCAAGTATATGGAATAGCACCTACAATTTCTAGAAATTAAGTGAGGAATCCTTTCATAAAGCATATGAGAGGCTTAGAAGGCTATTGAAGAGATATCCTCATTATGAGATAGCTATGCATTAACTCATGTCAACATTTTATGCAGTTTGTAACCCTATAATGAGATCTATGCTATATGCAGCATCTGAGGGAAACTTTTTGAAAAAAATTCCAAAAGAGACATTCTTGTTACTTGTTGAAATGGCAATGAATGAAGCACAATTGGAAGTATAAAGGCAATGAACAAAAGGCAGGGAGTTTATAGCATAGATGAAGTGGCTATGTTAAAGGCACAAATGGAATTATTGAAGAAGGAGGTGAATGGCTTTAAGATTCAAAATGTCTCAGTTGTTTTAGAAGAGTGTAATGCATTTGAAGGGGTTAGTTTTGGAAGTGAGCCTAAAGGAATTTAGTCTTACACCCAAGGGATGAAAGATCTAAATGTTGTGCATGACTTTAAATGGATTGATCCATTAAGCAATTATTCCAATCCTGAGTGGAGAAATCATCATAATTTCTTATGGGGTGAGGACAATCCAGCTTCCACTTCAAACACTCAACCCAGAGCTCCATTGAATCCACCAACAACAAATGTCCAAAGCAACCACAACCAAGGATTCCACCACACTTATCAACCTCTACAAGTGCAAACTCACTTTCAAATGTCTTACTAAGCACCTCCAGCTCAACATTTTAATTTTTGGCCACCTATATTCCAAGCTAGACCACCCCCACCACAAGATAAGAAGCCAAATCTAGAAGATATGTTAGCTAATTTTTTGACTAGTCAAACTCAGTTTATGTCTATCCAAGATACTTGGTGGAAGTCACAAGAGTAATGGAATAGAAATCAAGATGCAACAATGAGTAACTTAGAGACTCAAATTGGTAAATTGGCCAACTTAATCTCTATGGGGCATCAGGGGACGTTCCTTTCCAATATTAATCGCAACCCAAAAGAAAAAGCCAAAGCTATCACTCTAAGGAGTGGTGAGGAAGTACAAAGAGCTGAGCAAAGTAAGTCTTTTTTCTTTTTCTAAAGTGGTGGAGCCGACAATAAAGGTATGCGATTCTAATCCTAAGATTATCAATGAGGTTTTAAAGGAAAAAGATAAGGGTAAGGCCATGTTAAATTATGAGTTTAATTGATGTATAACATTTACCTTTTCCCTCAGTAGCTAGAAAAGAAAGAAATAATGATCAATTAGAGAAATTTTTTAATATTTTAAGAAATTGCATGTTAATTTATCTTTTACTCAAGCTTTATTTCACATGCAAAAATATGTAAAATTCATGAAAGACTTATGCTCTAATAAGAAGAAACTATAGGGAATAGGAACAAATCAGCTATCGGAGAGTTGTAGTGCTATTCCTACTAACAAAATTATAGCTAAATTAAAGGATTTAGGGAGTTTTACACTACCTTGTGAACTGGAGGGAAATTTTTTGGGAAATACATTATGTGATTTAGGAATAATTATTCATTTAATGCCATATTCTATTTGCAGAAAGTTAAACTTAGGAGACTTTAAGGAAACTAGAATGACCTTTCAATTGGCAGACCGTTCGGTCAAACATCCAAAAGGGATTATTGGAGATTTACTGGTTAAAGTGGGTAATTTTATATTTTAGATGGATTTTATAGTGATGGATATGGATGAAGATAAAAAGGTGCCATTAATTGTGGGAAAGCCATTCTTAAACACTGCAAGGGCCCTTATAGATGTATAGTGATAAATAATGACACTTTGATTCAACGATGAGGAAATGGTATTTGATGTTAATAAAGTAATGAAACACCGATCATGTGACTTTAAGGAGTGATTGTGATTGATGAATGCCATTAAAGATTGCAATAAGGAAATGTGAGAAAGAATTTTGTTAGATGATCCATTAAAGAGATATTTGATAAAATCACTTAAAGATGAAGGATTGACCAAGGCTAAGAGTGAAATTGTGAGAGATTTGGAGAAGGATGGTGGAGATGAGGATTTATAGGTAGAAGAGTTTGAACTTCATAAGAGAGATTCTAAAATTAAACTCAACTCTCTTGCTTCTGATTTAAAACATATATTTTTAAAAGATAGTAAAGACCCTATAATAACTTTTTTTCCATTTTAACAGTAAATGAGGAAGAGTTACTGATTAAGGTGTTTTGGAAGCACAAGAAAGAGATTAGATGGGAGACCTCTAACCTTAAGGAAATCAACTCGAGTTATTGCACTCATCATATCCCAATTGGATGATGAATGCAAACTAGTGGTGCAACCCCAGAGCAGATTAAATCTAGTGATGCAAAAAGTGGTAAAAAAGGAAGTATTAAAGTTGTTGGATGCAAGTATTACCTTCACTATCTCAAATAGTAGTTGGGTAAGTCTGGTTCAATGTGTTCCTAAAAAGGGTAGAGTGACCGTTATAAAAAATTAGCATAATTAACTAATTCCAACTCATATGTTACGGGTTGGACAGTATGCATTGACTTTAGAAAGTTGAAAAATGCAACTAGGAAAGACCATTTCCCTTTGCCATTCATTGACCAAATGTTAGAAAGACTAATGTGTAATATGTATTATTGTTTTTTAGATAGGTATGCAAGATATTTGCAAATCCCCATAGCCTTTGAGGATTTGACAATAGTAGTTAGGAGAAACGTCATTTTATGATTAAAATAGGTATTGTCCTAGGGCATAAAATTTTTGAGAAGGAGATAGAGATATATAGAGCCAAAGTTGAATTCATTGAAAAAATTCTACCCCCAATAAGTGTGAAAGATATTAGGAGTTTCTTAGGGCATGTAAGGTTTTATCATTGGTTCATAAAGTATTTTTCTATGATTACTCAACCTTTGTCAAATTTGCTTATGAAAGAAGCTACATTTGACTTTTCTGAGGAGTGTTCACAGGTATTTAACACTTTAAAGCAAAGATTGATTTCAACTCTGGTAATTGTATATTTAGATTGGAATCTTCCTTTTAAGCTAATGTGTGATGCAAGTGATTTTACAGTAGAAGTTGTATTAGGACAGAGGAAGGAAAAGGTCTTTTATACCATTTATTATACGAGTCACACTTTGATAGGAGCCCAAGTCAACTACACCATAATTGAGAAAAAGCTTCTTGCAATTGTTTTTGCATTTGAAAAATTATGACCTTATCTCATTGGTGCTAAAATTATTGTTTGGTCTGATTAAACAACTTTGAAGCATCTTTTTGCTAAGAAGTAGTCTAAAACAAGGTCGATTAGGTGGGCTCCTTTGTTACATGAGTTCGACTTCAATATCAAAGATAAGAAAGGAGCAAAGAATTTCATAGCGGATTATCTTTCCAGACTCGAGCATGAGTATATTAAGAAGGGAAAAATTTTAGATCTTTTTCCTAATGAACGTATTTATGCAGTATATGTTTGTGAGATTTTCATGCCATGGTTTGCTTACCTAGCCAATTATCTTACAGATGGTTTTATACTAAGTGACTATTTATAGCAATAAAGGAAGAATTTGGAAGCTGATGCTCAATATTATGTTTGGGATGACCCATATCTTTTCAAATTGTATGTTGATCAAGTGCTAAGTTGGTGCATTCCTAGAGAGGAGCAAGAGGAAATTATCAAAGCATATCATAGTAGAGAAGTTGGTGGACACCATAGACCCAATCGTACGGTATCAAAAGTTTTCCAATCTGTATTTTATTGGCCTACTATGTTTAATGATGTAAAATTTTTTATTCAATCTTGTGATAGATGTCAAAGAGTAGGAAATATTTCTAGAAGTTATGAAATGTCATTGACTAATGTGCTTGAAGTTGAGTTATTTGATGTATGGGGTGTAGATTTTATAAAACCTTTTTTAGTGTCTTATGGGTTTGAATATATACTAGTGGCTGCAAATTATATCAGTAAATAGGCAAAAGCTATTGCCACTAGAACTGGCGATGCCAATGTAGTTTTGGAATTTTTAAAGAAATATTTCCACCCGTTATAAAGCATCCAGGGCTATAATTAGCAATAGTGGCAAGCACTTTTTCAACCATTAATTCAAAGTTTTGTTATAAAAGTTTGGTGTTAGATAAAAAATCACTATCAAGTATCATGCACAAGCCAATGGTCAAATAGAAGTGTCCAACCATGATCTAATGGCTATTTTAGGAAAAACTGTGAATGCCTCTAGGAAAGATTGGTATATCAAGCTTGATGATGCATTATAGGCATATCAAACTGCTTTTAAGACACCTATAGGGATGTCTCTTTTAGGTTAGTTTTCGAAAAGTCTTGTCACCTCCCAATAAAAGGGAGAAATTTTAGATCTTTTTCCTGATGAATGTTAGTCAATTATCTTACAGGTGGTTTTATACTAAGTGACTATTTATAGCAATAAAGGAAGAATTTGAAAGTCGATGGTCGACATTATGTTTAGGATGACCCATATCTTTTCAAATTATGTGCTGATCAAGTACTAAGGAGGTGCATTCCTAGAGAAGAGCAAGAGGAAATTATCAAAGCATATCGTAGTGGAGAAGTTGGTGGATATGAACCCAATCATACGGTATCAAAAGTTCTCCAGTCTGCATTTTATTGGCCTACCATGTTTAATGATGTAAAATTATTATTCAATCTTGTGATAGATGTCAAATAGTAGGCAATATTTATAAGAGAGATGAAATGCCATTAGCTAATGTGCTTGAAGTTGAGTTGTTTGATGTATGGGGTGAAGATTTTATGGGACCTTTTCTAGTGTCTTATGGGTTTGAATATATACTAATGGTGTGTATTATATCAGTAAATGGGTAGAAGCTACTGCCACTAGAACTAGTGATGCCAATGTAGTTTTGGAGTTTTTAAGGAAATATATATTCACCCATTATGAAGCACCTAGGGCTATAATTAGTGATAGTTGCAAGCACTTTATCAACCATTAATTCAAAGCTTTGTTGAAAAGGTTTGGTGTTAGACACAAAATCATTAACCTGTATCATGCATAAGCCAATGGTCAAGTAAAAGTGTCCAACTGTGAGCTAATGGCTATTTCAGAAAAAAAGTGTGAATGCCTCTTGGAAAGATTGGTATATCGAGCTTGATGATGCATTATGGGCATATCAAGTTGCTTTTAAGATACCTTTAGGGATGTCTCTTTTAGGCTAATTTTTGAAAATTCTTATGACCTCCTGGTAAAATTGGAACATAGGGCTTATTGGGCTACTAAGTGTTTGAATGTTGATCTTTATAGTGCAAGAAAACATTGGGCATTACAGTTTAATGGGTTAGATGAATTGCGAATTTGGGCTTATGATCGTGCTGAGCAATATAAAGAAAAGACCAAAGATGGCATGAGAACAAGCTTCTGCCAAAGGAATTTGTATCGGGTGTGAAAGTGTTGCTATATGATAGTCAACTAAGACTATTTCCAAAAAAAGCTTAAGTTGAGATAGAAGGGACCATTTGAAGTAGTTGATGCTATCAAATATAAAGTTGTCACTATCAAGCAACCAAATGATCACAAGGTTTTCAAAGTCAACAGTCACTACTTTAAACCATATTTGAAATCCAAGTTTGAAGTCACGTTGGTGGTCATTATTCTTATTGATGTTTAGTAAGTGTGTTCAAAATTGAGCTGTTGACTTGTTAAACTCATAACTATTTCTTTCAACCTTACCTTTGTAGTTAGTTTATTATTTAATTTGTTGTTTAGTTATCAATTTTTAGTTTTTCTTTGTGTTTTGCTAAATGTGTGGTGATTCAATTGTGCATTCATACTTGCTTGAAAATGTTGGAAAATAGATGTGTAAATTTTCATGGAAATATGTGTCAAATTTTAAAAAGTTTTACAGATATTTATTTAGCCACAGTAGAGACTGAATAGTCTATGTCCTGACCAGTGTGACTCTTTTAGAAATTTTAGTGCATACTAGATAGGCACGGCAAAGACTAATTAGTCTTTGCTCCGACCAATGTGAGCTTTGAATACATTTTAGTCCAGTAGAGTTAGCTCGATAGAGACTGATTAGTCTCCACCTTGACTCTATGTAGGTATACTAAGCTAGGACTTTTTCAAAGGGATAAGATCTATAACAACAAGGCCAACACTAGAGATTGGAAGAGATAAAGTATAAAGTTTATATTTTGCTTTTGTCTTGTAAATATTATTTTGCACCAAATGAATTGTGATGTTAAGTGTGACTGAATAGTTTATAACTTGTAATGTTTCTAAAGTGCATATCAATAGTATTATAGAGCATGATGTTGTACATAAGAATAGTTCAACGATATCGTGATATTTGTGAAAATGGACTATAATAAGTTTAATGATGTGCAATGCAGTACATTTGGTAAATCATACAAAGGATAATTAGTATGAGCATTACAATATATATTATATATATAATTAGATGTTTCATTTCTCCTTGTGATGATGATCTTGATATTCATTTTATGCAAGTATTTAATCGTTCTCTTATTCAAGTTGACTGGATTTTGACCTTGTTTGTATTAAATATCATTATGCTTTATTTTTACATGTTTTAACTGTATGTTTGATAGTGATTTCGGAATGAGGGTTGTTAGATTTAGAGTTAATGCATTGTAGATCCAGAAATAGGTGGAAAATGAATGGGTATTAGGTTGATTGGCTCTAGAATGGGAAATTAATTTATATCTAGGATTTTTTAGACCTGTGCTTAAGGTAGTTATTTGATTCACTCTAGAATAGAAAATCGGGTAGCTAGAGTAGTTGGCTTCGGAATAAGAAACTTGGGTTTTATTATGTAATCCATATCTGATTCATATTAAGTTTATATTAACCATATGTTTTGCATTAGGTATGGGGAGGATTTGATCCTTGATCAACATTTTTAGAAATTGTTTCATTCTAATTATCATACTCTATTTTTATTACCATTCATTACTTTACACTTTCAAATTAATTTGCTTTAATTTTTTTTAGTTAGGTCTAGTAGTTATAACTCTAATCAACACAACAATTGGGAGCATTGTTTACATATATTAATAATCAATCAATTTTATTCATGCAACACAATCTCTAGGGTACAATAATTTAGAGATCTTAAAATATTCCTTTATATTACTTGTCGATTTCGTACACTTGCTGAGCATATATCAATTTGAATTACTTATACATGCCATAATTGAATGATTATGCATAAGGTGATTTTGAGAATTAATCGATACCTGTCCCTTTGTTTTATAGCTTAGAGAATGGCTTCGGGTTCTAGAAGAGGAATGGAGATAGAGAAGGTAGCAGAGAGTAGTGCATCAGTAGGCAGGGGTGACAGGAGTCTACCTTCAGCTCCAGAATCATATCCACCACCACCTGCAGCTCTACCTTAGTAAGATTTTATGCAATTTATGGTGGACCTTGTCTATCAAAGAATGCAGGCTCTGCCAACTCCACAGCCATAACAACAACCTCCTTCACCTCTAACTAGGAAGGCCACTTTGGAATAGTTAAAAACGTTAGGAGCTATGGATTTTTATGAATGGGATCAAACATACTCGATAGGAGTAGAGGAGTGGTTGAATAAGATCAAAAGATTATTTGAGATTATATATAGGTTGCCAAAATAAATGCTTGAGGCCAAAGTAGCTCTATTTTAGGGACCCATATACATCTTGTGGGAGATAGTGTGGAGATATATCCCTACAGCTAAGTTAACTTGGGATTTCTTTCTGAAATAATATGTTGACAAATATATTAGGAAAGAATACCAGCTAACAATAGAGAGCACATTCTAGAGGTTGAGACAAGGGAGCAAAATAGTATTAGAATATGAAAGGGAATTCGAGCACCTCGGTGTTTACATGAAAGATTACCATTTGACACACGAGAAATTATGCCAGCTATTCAAACAAGGTTTCTCCAATATATTCAGAAAGGACATAGTTTTTTAATACACATTGATGAGAAAGTCCAGGCTATAAGGGCTAAGATGAAAGAAAATTCCCAGCCTGCTAGTGTGGTGCCTACCTCTGCGCTTATTCTAACTAGGAGCACTAACTCTTCTACAGCCACCAAGGTATTGATCCCGCTTGTCAACATTGCTTCAAAGGTAGCAACTATCCCTGCAAGTTCGACTAACACTACCCCAGCTCAAGTCTCACCACATAATAGCCCATCTAATGCCATAACCATCTTTGATGGTTTACCTACCAACGCAGCCAATAAAGGTCACCCATCAGTCCTGCTACCTGGCCCTTTATCCGCCTGAACTACTGAGCAAAGGGCTTCTTCTTCCCCCGAATGGAGTGAGAATGTGAATAAGGCCATAGAGGAAGCTCAGGGAATATGACTCTCCAACCCTGTCGCTTACCAAATCGATAACCCAAAGTTCGCAAGCTTTTGTTCGCTGCTAACCTGCATTCCTGATGAGGTATCCTCTTTCATCAATTTATGAGTGGACTGCCTATCTGCCGCTATGAAAGGCATCAAGTCGAGGTATTACCTTTGTCGAGCCTTGATTTATTGTGTATATTGTATCATTTCTTTCATCATCCTTCATTTTATTTCATATATACATTTTTTATTTCTCATTTGTAGAGTGTAGTACACTCTAATGCCAGGATTGGCAAAATGAATAGCCACTTAACTTTGTTGAGAGAAGAAAAGAAGATTACCTCCAAGCTTAATGCAAAGTTGATGGAGGTCGAGTAAACACATAAAAGCTGGAAGGAGCATGCTGATGCCATCAAGGCCAAGAATAAGAGATAGACGAAACTAGTCATAAGGCGCTCGAGGAAGCTACTCGAAAACTTGTTGAGGCATAGGCCTCCTCCAAAAAAATCTAGTAAGAGTGCCAAACTGTCAAGGTTGAGTTAGAAAGGTGTCCAGCCGAAAAGGCCAATTTGGAGGCCAATTATACTGAGCTAGAGAAGGGGAAGTCTGAGGTCGAAGAGAAAATTGATGATCTTGCTGTCGACAAAACTGTCGCCTATGGCAATAAAATTACCTAAGTTATGAAGGGAAAGTTTCCTCAAGAAGACTTTTTTTGGGTGGACAACCTTGATTTGGATGAAGAGTAGCTAGGATTTTCCTTCTTTTTTTTTTACTGTAACCTTCTAGAGCAACTCTGTACTTAACAAACTTTTTTTTTAATTAAAGTTGCCGTCTCCCTGACTCATGCTTGTCATTCTTACCTTTATTTTTCGAAATATGTAGTGGACACTCTAATTCTCTTAATAGCTTTAGACACCACATTGCTTATCTTTACTGAATTTTTTGCTTTCATTATGATTTGTACTGAATTTGTTGTTACTTCAAACTATGGAGTCGATAACTCGAGCCATATGAAAACCTGAACTAATTCAAATAAGATCAAACAATTAAAAGAAATCCTAAATTTGGACAAGTGATTATATACTGAAAATGCTCATGGCTTAAGCTGCCGAGCTGAGCTTTGTCTATTATTAATAAACATGCTCGTGGCTTTAGCTACTGAGCTAAGCTGTTACATAAAGTTGAGCTTGTGGTGCATAGTAAAAATGCTAAACTGAACTTTGAACAGTGCACTAATGGCTAATATGCCTTTTTGTATTTAAAAAATACAATATGTTAGTGGCAAACATGCCTAATTGAGCTGAACAAGTACACTATGCTCATGCTGAACATGCCTGATTTAGCTAAAAGGGCTTTTGATCTCTGCTCATGGCGACCATGCCTGTTTGAGCAAGGTTACTGGTGTTACTTCTTCTAGTTGCAGATATTTATTAAGTGTGCCAGTATTTTTTCCACCATATCTTTGAGCTTGTATAAGCCAAAATCAATTATTTCATGAACTTCAAACAAACTTACACAGTTAGGGCTCAACTTGCTAACTCCTGCAGCTGTCTGTGATTCAATAGCTTTCGTCAAAACAAGCTCACCTACCCATAGAGTTCGGGGCTTTAGCTTGTGATCGTGGTACGAAGTGATTCCTTATTTATAAGCTACTGCTAGGATCCTAGCTTGCTCTCTTTTCTCTTGAAGCATATCCAGGTAGTATAGCAACTACTCCTCACTTGCTTCTTGATTGTGTTGCTCAGTTCTCAGGTTAGGCATTCCTATCTCACAGGGGATGACTGCCTCCACACCATAAGTTAAGGAGAAAGAGGTAGCTCCTATTGCCGATCGGGGTGACGTTCGGTATGCCCAAAGGACGTTCAGTTCTTCGACCCACAGGCCCTAATAAAAGTTCAAAAATTATCGGACTACTATCAGGCTTGCTTCAGTTGATTGTTGCTTTCAAGGTTCTTGGAAAACATCAAAATTTCAACAGGGTTCGGTGAGGGGACTCTTCAACGATCAAGTGAGCGAATGATAAAGGTAGAGTATTTTAATAGAAAAGGTTAAGAGGACTCCATACCTGATGATCTTGACCATTTATAGAGATAAATATCCTATCCCAGTTACGAATCTTGATGGCCATGGGAGTCCTGTTGGAGAAGGATTCTCGCTTAAATGGGAAGTCCTCCCTAAATGAGAAACTTCAACTGAATAGGAAGCTGAACTATAGTCCAGTTCCTAATAGGACTGCTAGAATAGTGCCATTGTCATAATGCTGACTCGAAATGACCTAAATAAACAATTAAGGGTCTAGATTATGGGCCAGGCTCATGAATCCAGTCTGGTTATATATATATATATATATATATATATATATATATATATATATATATATATATATATATATATATATATATATATATATTGTTATTATTTCTAAATTATCTTGTATAACCAAACATCATTCGATTCTCAAAATTGAGGATTAAGAAGATATTAATTTTTGTGATTGAAGAATCAAGCGACAATGGAATATTTTTTAGAATTATATTGAACTACATTTTTTGTGTGGGATTTTTATTTTTAACCGTTAACCGGTTATTCATTAAAATCAATTAGGTTAACCGATATTTTAGATTAACTATTAATAAAAAAAATTCTTTTTTAAGATAAAAATGCAATATAAAAAATATAATTCTTAAAATATCTTTAATGTAATAACCAATTCACGTGAATGCCTGTAGAAATTGTACTGATCTTTTACCTGGCCCAAACTAAACGAAATATGCGTTTGATTTATTCCAATTTAATCGCGTTAAGCTCCCATTCCTAGTTTTTAACTTTAAGATCCTCTAAAAGAAAAATCCCATTAGAAGCTAAAGAAACCTCAAAAAATAAAAACAAAAATAAATAAACAAAAAATCTAAGTGCCTTGAGAAAGAAAAAAGAAAAAGGAATTGATCATTTGTAAGTAACATGCTCATATTCAAGCTTACACCCCCACCCACAGTCTTGTAGTAACCAGAAGAAGCTGTACAAAAAGGGTTCTGTAGCTAGGATTATTTGTAATTGTCTTTGCTTTTAGTATAGTCCCCTGTTGCTATTTTAATAGGAAGTCAAATTTCTTAAAGACAATATATACGTTGGAACCAAGGATGAACATGTAGCTTTTGATGAAATTTGATGAAATTTGGGATCAAGGACAACCCGATGATTACAAACTTGTCAACTAAGGTCAGAACATGTGGATCAAAAGGAAAAAGAGAGCTATACAGCACTTGTATCCATGGAATAGCAACCAAGAACCCGAAGAAATGTAGCGAACTCCTGCAAAGAAAAGTTCGAGTTCAGTTGGAGACTTGCAGGTGTGGTTATCCGTACAAAATTATAGTCAAATTTTGAGAAATGGCTATAGGAATGCAGTACTTGTGTAAATGCATCAGTAGAAAATGACAAGGAAAACCTGAAGATGTCCTAAGGCATTTTGAGCACGAGGCTCTGCCATGGAAGCCTCAAAATCGATGTAGAAAAGATAATCAAAGTACCTGCAAAATGGATAATCAATTAAACAATGAAGGCCATCTTATCTTACCTCTCACCAGACTAAAAATGATTCAAAGCTTTTGATTGATTGAACATAACCACAATCTCAGAATTATTTTTTGGATGCTGACTCAATAATAATGTCAGTGGTGAATCACATTTTTCAATCAAAGGCATGTCCCTCAAAAGGAATATATCAGGAACTTTCTTCAGTTGACAGTAAAAATCATATAAGGCATCTTTGTTTGGCTCCTAACCAATCTATCAAATAATGAAAATGCACTCACTTGGCACTTCCAGTATTAGAGTCGTCAACTACTCTTAGAGGTTTCTTTCTCTGTGGCCGGCTTTCTATCTGAAATTTGATAGTGAAGCAAGATGATGTTCATGACCAATCTTCAACCAGAAACCTGAACGAGCAACAAACTCTCATTTTATAATACCTTTGTCAAATTTATGTACCTCAGTGCAAAGACTGCCAGGGCCTTAAACAGGACTCCTGGACCTTCCTCCAAAGTAAATGCAACACTTGTCTGAAATAAAGACATTCAGTTGGAGATTTTTGAAAAAACTGAAGCAAAAAAATAATGCGTGTAAGAGGTAATTTACCTTGTAAGATTTATTAGTTCTTGGGAGTATTGGATCCTTTGCCAGAACCAGATAACGAGTTACATTATCTGAGTCATCCTGTGAGGATTCATGGAAATAAGCAGAAACAAACTATGGTGCATAAAACATATATATCCATCACAGATATAATTGACATTCATTCACATTACCAGACCATCGCCTGTGCATTTGAAAAAAAATGTAGATCAAAGCACAAGGGCATTAAATCTTTTAGGAAACATCAAGTAATGCTTTAAAGCCATGAAACAAAGAAAATTCAGAACAAAATTGACTGTCCTTATCTGAAAAATAAATTATTACAAAAGGATGTCAATAAGGTCATGGCACATTTAATATCATCAAAGCAACAGGCCCCTCTTCCACTCATGATTGGTGGTTGTCAATCACACAAAGTTGCTACCGTAGTGTAAATGCCATGGGCGATCACCTTTTGGTTCACTACTAGCATAGCATCACAGCTAAGCCTTTTGTTACCACCAACGTTACCACCAATAATACTTCATAATATTTAGTATCTTAAATGTCATTCTCATATACGGGATCGCTACTGATGCAGTCAAGGAAATTCAACTGAGAAATCATTCTGATTTTATCTTTAGGACTAACAATTTATAGTTAGAGAGTTTACTGAAATTTAGGTACATTATTTTATAGGCACTTTTATTGCCAGCAGGGCTATCAACTTAGAAATTCAGCTTTCCTATCAAGTTCTTTCTATCCTATTTTGTATTGGTTTACAATTTTCCAAGTTTTGGATTCCTGATCCCAGTGGCAATAAGATTTGTTATTAGTATTAGTATATATCTGTCTATATAAATTTCTTATTTTCAATAGTCTGAAACTGATCTTTGAATTATTGATATTTCAGTTAAAGTTTAAGCTTACTGCTTTAGCTTCCAACTTTTATGTTGGTCCATTTTGTGCTCTATGCAACTGTCAAATTTTTCTTTCCCTTTCAAGAACACAGTTGTTCAGGACACAAGATGCACCTACAGCCAACGGTGAATGGCTTATATGTAATCTGGTCGAGTTGAGCAGAATGACAGTGAATATAACAAAAAGTAAGATCCTGAGCTTCTCTTTCACAGCCTTCTTGAAAACAAGAAGGGGTTTAGATAATAAGATCTAGAGACATCGAGAAATTTCACCTGGACTTTTTCTGCCAGTATGTTAAGCCCATATATTTCAGAAGCTCGGGCACTTGCCACAGCACCAGCATCCCTCAGTTCATTTGCGGCTACATGCTAAAAACAAATATAAGTACATTATCATAAAACCATGCAGCAATGGTGAAAATTAGAACATACATAATACACAGATATCTATAGACCACCTGAGCAGCACCAGCAGTATCATCAACATTTTCTCTAGCAACGCTTAACTTACTCAGAAAAGTGTCACTCATATCAAGTGCCTGCAGAAATAAGTCTTGAAAATTATAGCAATAATTAGATAAAACACATATTCTGAAACATATGGAATCCGGGACAAAAAGTAACATAAACACACCATTCTACCTCAGTAGGACATTTGTATAAACAAGAGGATAAATTACAACTCTAAGAAGGTTGCCACATACAAATAATTTTAGTGACATTCCTTTTCTCTAACACAGAGCCATCAATTACTGGTAAAAAAAAAAAAAAAAAAGAGGGAAAAAATTGCTAAAACTAATTTTAAGAGAAAAGATTTCAACCCAACTGTTCAAAATCTTGTTCAATAGTTTGTCAAGATGTATAAATATGTATAAATTCAATGGAACACATTGTTACTTCCCTAGTTTACAATTTTTTTACATTCTTGTAAACCATAACTTCACTATCAATGTCTGTTTACTATCTTATTAAGAGGAATGAGCTGGAACAAAATGCAAATGTTCATAAAGATTTTAACACTGTATATCCTGCGGGTATGCACTCTTCAAACAGGGATCCATCTTCTGATCCTGGCTTTTGTGCTTTGGTGAGTTTCTGAGATCCTTCAGATGACCTAGGTTGTGTTGAAGGGAAAATCTATATGATCTGATTGCTTGCGTAGAGCACTCAGTAGCAAAGGAACTGGGTATTAATATGACAGGCAAAAGAATGCAAATAAAGCATAAAAAATTATTGAGTCATCCCAGCTTTTTGGAGAGAAGAGGGACAGGAACTTATATATTACTAGTAGATAGTAAATTGGGTATTGACCTGTGGATGGCTTAGAACACGTTTCAACTGCTCAGTTCTAACTCCTGGCATAGCTAGAAGACAGAGGTTAACAGCCAATTGCACTTCGCCAACAATGTGCAGCCTATGACGAAGGAGCAGATCATAGTTGCGGTGAATGCTTCCAGCTACAGAACATTCAATTGGAAGAACTGCTTTATCCGCTAGCCATAATTCAACAGCCTGCCAAAATAGTAAAAAAAAAAAACTGCTACAATAATGAAAAGGAAGCTGGAAGCATAAAGCATTAAACTCAGATGCAAAATTTTGTGGTTATTTCAATAATGGGAACTTCTAGAATAACTTTGATTATTATGAGTTACATAAAAAAAATAATAATTTCTTTGTTGAAGTAATTTAGACTCTTGTAATTACATCATTTACAATGAGTTAAATAAAAAAAATGTCAATTTCTTAACTGAAACAATTTAGAATGACTGCACTATTGCTGAAGGCACCAGTTCTGCCTGCAGACTATTATGCATATTCTAATCAAATTCTCTGTGAAAAAACTATATTACTTACAAACCTTAAATGCATCCTCAAAGTCATCACAAGGTACAGTTTCACATTTGGGGTAGGCTTTAAGTGCAGCATCTTCACTATATGAACCTGGTAATCCCTGAATTATAAAGTCAACCAAAAACATGAGGATTTAGCAACCCATTTTGTTTTCTATCTTCTGTGGGCAACATAAATCATCCAACAGTGAGATAATATCATACCTTAAATGATATCCGGATCTTTACACCATCACTTGGATCAGCAGAAAAATCAGCCACTGATAATGGTCCTGCAGTGCTAAAGACCTTGAGGAAATGAAGTCGCACATAACAATGGCAAACTATTTTATTTCACTTAAAATCTCACACACAATGTGCATTATTTAACAGAAATCATTACAGTACCTTCAGAATATAGGCATATACATTTTACTCAATTATTGTTGTAATTATTTTTCTTTTTAGGGGTATATCTGGAACTTTTCCCTCTTCTTCATATCTGCAACTATATATCCATTTAAGATTCTTAGAGACAACTCCAACTTAATGATCCCAGGCACTCAGAAGCTCATGGAAATCATAAATTTATTTTTGCCATTCAAACTTTTTTACTTTAAATGACTTTAAAACTAAGTGAAACAACCGATGCAGTCTTATGTGGTTTCAAATGCATTTTCTCTCTCCAATTAGTTCCCCTGCAGTTTGACTAAGTTTCCGATCATTCCAATAATGAGATTATTAATAATATTTGGCCTCATAATTTTTATGCATTTATTTCTGTCGGACAGAAACAACCTGTCTACCCTAATGGTTTCTCCACCCTTTAATTCCAGAAACTGCTATTGATTTCAGTCAGCAAATACTAACAACAATTTGAACTCAGTTATTTGAGCTGAAATACCTTCATCACCTCTACTGAAATTATTTCCACGTCGAGAATTAACTTAACAGCTGAGGTTTCAATTAAGTCCCACCTAAAGGCATCATCTATCAACTTGAGTATGCAATTTCATATAACAAAAGCAGACAAACTTAAAAACCTGCAATCATGTTTAATCCACTTGATGCATTCAGCTCATCCACTAAAGAACATAATAATTTCAAATTAATGAATGAATTCACTGATTAAAAAACAAAGAAAAAAAAAACTAACTTGGAAATGAGCTGAAATCCTTTGAATTTCCGGAAACATTACTCACAGTGTGATGAATCAATTGCCTAAGTTCACACCTTACACCACCAAACCATACAAATCTCGTCGCAGAATACAAACTCCTGATCCATTTCAAGGGATTAGACAGCTGAGAAATATCACATGGAGAAAAAGAAACAGATTTTGAAGCCATTAAGATCCTTTGTTAGTAAAAAATCAACAGACTTTTCATATGAGAAACCATTAAATTGAAAAAGGTGTTTTTTTTATCCGTTCAAAGAAGTATGTAAAATAGTATAGATTTTAGTTGTGGACTTGTGTCGAACACGTAAAAGACGGAACGAAGTCAGAATTTGAGGAGTAGGTGCAAGAGAGTGGTATGGTTGGTGGTGTAGTTGTACATAATATGGTTGTGTAAATGTTCGATATCGATGTCAATATCAAATTAGCGGGACAATGCGTGGAATTGAAAGGAAAGGAAAAAGCGCATTTTTCAGATCCCACAGCTTCCACATTTTTCTATTAAATTATTAAGCTTTTGTTTCATCATAGTAACATATTTATATTTTTACTTAAATTCACGTGAAATCCAAATAAAAATTTAATAAAATAAAAATAAATATTTAAAAATTTAATATACTAAAATCATGCTATTGTTTAATTTAATTTTAGCAATTTTGAATTTAATATAGATAAAAATAAAATTTTAAGGATCTATTATGACCATATATATATATATATATATATATAAAATCTAAAAGATGCATTTTGCCAAAGGAGTCGATTTGTCTTTTACATTTATTTTCCAGTTAACTTGTCTCAAACATTTGATATTGTACTTAAATGTCTTTTTATGTTTTCTCAATTAGGGATGTTCAAATGTGGGTTGGATTGATTATAACTGATTTTTCCTTTAACACATCTAAATTTTTAAACGAATTGAATTCAATACAAACCAGCTGAATTATGACTGAAATTTTTTAAGTTAGTTTGGTTGGTTTATGTGGATTATATGGATTATGTTAATTTTTCATATTATATTGTAAACATATAAATTATAAATTATTCATATTTATGTAATTTTAAATATAAAGTATTAATTTTATTTTTATAAATACTGCATGCATATCAAATCATAATGGCATAAAATTTAAACATAAATATAAATTTTATATAAAATCAAGAAAATTAATAAGTTTTCAATAAAAGAAATTTAGATAATAAATTTAACGTATTGAAAGAGAAAATGTAAAATGTGATATTAGTACATAAAATCCTAAAATTCGAGAGTTATTAACTATATAATAGTCATTAGCATTCCACAATAACTAGTAACTGTCGATTATCAACAGAGTAATATTGTATTGTTGTGAATCAAAAAAGAATTATTATATTCAACTCCAACTAATACTAAATTTTTTATGTTCATCTAGCATTGTTGTATAATTGAATTTACTCCATTTATTTATTCTATAAAAGTACTCGAGCGTACAATATACATGGTATACATTTCTAACAAAATAATAATTAAATTGTCAATTCATATTTTATGCATGATTTACTTTATATTTAGCAAAAACCGAATTATTAAAATGCTAGCTCCACAATATTTTCTTTATAAATTTATTTTGTAATTAAAAAAAAAAGTCATTTCGAACCTTCTAGTTAGTTCAAATAAAAAAACGGTGATCATATATATTAATTAAACCAATGGCCAATATTATTGGCTATGTGCAGAATTCAAGGGTCATTTGCAGCATGAGCATTGGATGCTACAAAACAAGTCATGAAAAATACTTTAATCCAAAGTCAAACAAATAAAAAATTACAGAAAATTAACAAATGAGCTTAATTATCAACCATAGACTAAAACGATTTAATAATAAATATATTTCTAATGACTAATTAATAAATGGATCGAAAAAGAATGGACGTCAATAATATGAAAATGCACATAAGCTACCGCTGAAAATAAATAATGTAAGAGAGGTAGAAAATTGGATTAATTGGTTGGGTTATATAATAACCCATAACCCACATATATATTTTTAAAATATTAAAATGGATTGTATATGTTATACTAACTCATTGTAAATATAAAAAATATGGGTTAAATGGATTGGAATGGTTGGGTTAATTGGGTTACATCAATTTTGAACATCCCTACTCTTAATTCTTAAATATTATATTTTTACCCCAATTCATTTTTTCTGAAATTCTTTTATTCCTTTTAAATTACGTTCAAAACCTATAAAATCGTTATATTGAATCTCTGATACCAATCAAAGTATGTCTATTCCATACTATTTTTTTTTAATTATTACAGTGGATACTTAAAAAATAATTTTAAATTTTTTGAATAGTTTTATAATTCCATTTAAGATATTTAGAAAATTTTTAATATAAAGTAAGCTTACTTTGATTGATATTAAAGGATGCATATAAATATTTTGGAGTAATGTTTTAAGATTTCGGATATAATTTAAAATAAAAAATAAAATTAAAGAAAAAGAAAATTGGATTAAAAACCTAAAATTAAAAAATCAAGGAAAATTGAGGAGTTTTTAGCACTTAAAATAAAAATGTTAACTGTTAAGAGTAAATGAGCTCTTCTAATAAATGAAATGTAAACGCAAACGCAAATTGAAACTTTTTCTAAAGGAAATTATCTTTGTACATTTGGACACCTAGAGACGTCTACATTATTTGTCGTGATATTTTAACTATTTTGCCTAGGGTTGAGCATTTGGTCGGTTCGGTTCGGTTTTGGACCGAACTGATTGAACCGAAAACCGAACTTCAGAAAATTTAAGAATCGAACCGAAACCGAAGTATATAGAACCGAGAACCGAATGGACCGAAATAATTTCGGTCGGTTCGGTTCGGTTCTACCGGTTCTGGGTCAATATAGGCTTTTTTTAATTGGGCTTTTAACCTATATGGGTCCATAAATTAAATTAATTTATATTCAATAAAATAAATTCATTTAAAATAACTAAAATTAAAATAATATACATAAATTTATTATATTATATTTATAATAAATTTCTCAATAATTTATCAATTTGAATTTCATTTTTTTATTTATCAATTTGAATTCAATTTTTTTGTTTATATATTATTATTTATTTTTTTAAGCTACACATATATTATTTCTAACATGAAAAAGATAGTAACTAAAAAAACACGAAGAAGATAATTAAAAATGGTGATATAATTAATTAGAAATATAGGTAAAATTCATAATTTGAATTATATTAAATATATAATTTATATTATCGGTGATTTATGTAATCTTCTTTCAATTATTTTGGAGTTAATTCCATTGATGCTGCTCAACTTTTATCCTAATAAAGATTGTCATAAAAAATGCAGCTTAAAATACTTATTGAATTTTGCAATTAAATATAACTTTGGTTAGAAAATTATGATTTATGAATCTCATACTGAAATATTGGTGGCAAACCATGTTAGCTCGTAATATTTTATAATATACCACGTGTTTTCTCGCAAAATATGTAAAGTGAAATATTGCAAATCGATATCACTTGTCACGTTAACATTCTATACCAAATTCACGCATGCTTTTTTTTATTAAAATAATTTTAGTTGTAATATTTTAAAAATTAAGAAATTTTTATGAAATAATATTTTTTAATATGTAGATCATTAGTATATGTCTAAGTTTAGTAACAGTAAAAGAAAAGAAATTAAGTCTTATGTTGTAGTTACATATGGAAGCGGATTATTATATGATTGGGTTTAAAATAAATAAATAAATGACTAATTAAAAAGAAAGTCTCTCCTCCTCCATTAATTCGTTTTCGGACAAGTATATACAATTTTTAAGTAATGATAATTATTTGGTCCAATTCTTAAATTTTTTTGAAAAAAAAAATCTTAATAATTTAAATATTTTTAGATAAATATAGTCATTTTGAAAACTTAAATTTTTATTTTAATATATACTGAATTTAAATAAAAATTGATATTAT
The DNA here is from genome assembly GCA_037975025.1 of Excoecaria agallocha. NCBI lineage: Eukaryota > Viridiplantae > Streptophyta > Magnoliopsida > Malpighiales > Euphorbiaceae > Excoecaria > Excoecaria agallocha. The sequence continues at coordinate 92,146,072 of CM075807.1, read as the reverse complement.
TTTATCTGAATTTAATAGCATTAAATTCAATATAATAATTAAATAAAAATTTAAAAACATAACGTGAGTCACCATTATGCAATTTCCCAGGATTGAACCTAAGACCTCGTGGCATTCTTAAAGCTTTCACACCATCAAGCCAAGCTGTGCTATCTGGTACATTAACTCCATAAAATATATATATATAAAAACTTCGGTCGGTTTCTTCGGTTTTTCACTTTTAAGAACCGAACCGAACCGAATAAACCGATCTTTTATTTCGGTTTAGAACCGAATGAACCGAAAACCGAAATAACAGAACCAAATAGACCAAAATCCATTCGGTTCGGTTCCGGTTCGGTTTTGCTCAGCCCTAATTTTGCCTTTGCTTAAATTTTTATGCAAAATATTATTGTTCGCTCGGTTAATTTAACTAGGGACCGTCAAACTCGACTCTTTCTAACATTATAGTAATACAAAATGATTTGTTATTAGAAAATAATTGAATTGTTATTTCATTTCGCAGTGCTTATCTAATAGTCCACTCGCAACCTTGCCATGTGACCGTACTAGCTAATTCCGTCATTTTCTCTACTCTGGTGGCGGATGGAGGCAATAGGTGAGGGGGCATTTCTTCCTCCCACAATCTGTCTAAATCCTTTTAAATTTATGTTATTTTTAGATTAGTTTTTAAATTAGTCCGCATGGCTTCAAGGTTTTTGTAGTTGCTAAGTGCATAGTGATATTTGCGACAATGTAGCAACCGAAGTGGTAGTTGCAATTTATGGCTAGATTAATTGGCACTTCTTTCTGCGACAATATTAGCGACGGTATGAAATTCAATTGCAATTTCTTTAGATCTAATTTAGTTTATGTAGCGACAGAATGTGGCAGTCGCGAAGTTAGTTGCTACTTAAAAAATTAGTTAATTTTTTTTTTAATTCAAAGAAATTAAGTTTAATATGTCATTCTTTTGGGAACCCATTTTGTGACTCGGCCTTCATTCTTTAAAAGACTAAAACCTAATCTCCAAATCTCTCAAATCCCCAATACCTGGTGTCGCTGTCGAGAGTCGCTGGCGGCAAGTCAATGATAGCAAATCGATTTCTATCGTAGTTTACAGGAGGTAAGCATCTTTTTTTCCTTCAAGGTTTCCTTCTCGATTGTGGATAGGTCAATAGTTCGCATGGCTTCAATGTTTTTGAATAGATCTGTTGATATAAGACTTTATTCTTTAAAATTTTATCTTTATTTAGGTTTTCGGAGACATTTGACTAGGGAAAGGAGGAGGAAGGAGAAGGGATCTAAATATCAAAATCGATCTACAACAAAAAAAGATATGTTCTTCTCGTTTAATTCATTCTCCTTAGAAATGGCAACAGATGGAAATGCTGCCTCCTACCATCTCTCTGACTCTTTTCATTTCCTTCTTCAATCATTAATCTTTCTTGGTAGAATTCAAATGGGTTTTCCCTATGTTTTGGGTCCCTACCAAGTCTTTAGATATTCATAAAAAGTCTTGTTCTTGCTAGAATTTTGTACCCACTAGCATTTCTTTTCCCTATTATAGTGTCAATTTCTTCTCTTGCTTTCTTCATGATGTTTGGGTGATTGTTTAGCTATGATAGTGGTCATTCTATGGTGTGTACTGATGTATTTGTCCCTGATGCAAAAATTTCCTATGAAATAAAAGGAATTGCTTATATATTTATGTGATGCTGCAGGTACTTTATCTTTTGCAGAATCTATGTTTCCAAATCGGGTTTTGTAAGACCTTCATATTTATTTAGAAGATTTGATTGGCATCTGTACCGTGGGAACTGAACTTAATTCTATCCATATAAGGTACAACCTAGTGGATTCAGACTATTTCTTTGGTTGTGTTATCCATCATATGAAATCGCCTTTTTTTTCTAGGGATTGTGAGTGTCCCTTATCTGGATTTGTTTGTTTTGGGACATGTAAGTTATGTAATTTGTTGTTAGCATAGGTTATATTTGGACTGTGGGTCTGGAAGTGATGCTCTGCTATGTTGTATTGTTATTTTAACTTTTTATTATCAATAATATTAGCAACTTATAAAAAATGTGACATATATATATGGAGGAAATATAGTAGGAATTGCTTTCTCTGCTCCTTAATTACAGACTGCTCACCTTGACCCCTTACCTCTTTTGATTTTTGAATTTATTTGCACTCCGTACTTTAAACTGAGAATATATTATGTTTTTATTGTCATTTACATATTTGCAAGTAAAAACATTGTTAGACTCAGTTAAGATAAAATATTTCCAACAAACATAACATTTAATCCATTTTTTTATTGCAAGCTTTATAATGCAACTCCTAGATTTATGTACCATTGTCTTGAAAGAAAAAGCCAATCAATGGTATCTTGTAGATTTATATATGGTATAGATGGTGGAGCAATATCTTTATTTAGCTGTTGAAAACAAATTAATTAAACAAAAAATTCTAAAATTATCGCAATTATTTTTCAACTTTGCCACATATATTTGTGTAGGTTCTTGTTTTAAGTTATATGTATCTTTTTTTTTTTTTTTGAAATAAGTTATATGTATCTTGATGCCTTATTCTATTGCAGATATAACATTTTACTCTTCATGTGGCATATTAATGAATTTGAGTACATGGATACTACAAATTCTTAATCATAAACATTTTTCCAATTATATATGGAAATATTGCCTGAAAAGATTAGAAGAAGCATAATTGCAATTATATATGGAAATATTGCCCGAAAAAGATACTTACCTTTCTAGTTTAACTAAATTCATATGCATAATTAACATCTAGATATATTTTATGATCTTATTGATATTAAGAATATTAATAAATGACGTACCAAATTTTGGATAATTTTGTTTTTCCTCAAGAGTGAATTGCATTTTATAAAGTTTTATCTATCTTCTTAGCACTAGAAATGCTTCATGAATTTCTTGTTCCAAATCTAAGATGGCCCTTCCATTTCTATATTTCTTAGTGATATAGTTTTCTCTTAGTGATTAGGCCATTTTTGTTATATATTTGGAAACCCAGTCCCAGTCACCAAGTTAAGAATTTTGACTAGTTGCTAGACATTATTTGATAACAATTATTTTTTTCTAAAAGTAAAAAGTTGAGTGAGTTTGAGGAAGAACCAATCAAATTTATATAGTGGCAATCAAATGAACTAATTTGAAAGCAATTGAAATACTTAGTTTATGTACTTATTTTTTCGCATAGTTTGATCTCCATAAAGTTCTATAGTTATGGTTATGATTTGTATTCTTTTCTCATTTGCATATTAGAAAGTTTGAATGCAATGGCTTATTACAATATTTTTTCTATTTAGTTTTTTTTCCTATTTTAAATAAGTCAAATGTCTTAATCTTGCTCTTGAATTTTGTTCTTTAGTTTCCTGGTTTGGCGACTCCTGAGTTGCTATTGTTTTGAGTTTGCTCTTTTTTTTGCTTCTACTATTCTTTTGCTCTGTGGTATAGGAGTGCATTAGCTTATTTTGGATTCATAGATTTGCTATTCCTTGTTGAATTAGGATGTTATGAGTTTGCTGTTTTTGTTCACTTGACTAATAGTGAAGGAAGAACCTAGTAGATTTAAGCTAATGGCAAAGCCATTGTGGGTCCCCAAAGTTCACTTGTAAGAGGTTGTTAAAAAAACAAAATGTTCACTTGACTAGTTAGAAAGATCACTTGTAAGAGGTTTCATTTGACAAATACATGTGCATAAATATGCATTGGCCTAAGTTTAATGAAGTTGTTAAATATTTCTATTAATTATTATTATGAACTATAATTACAGAACCAAAATTAGGCCATTTTTGGGCCATTTGGAAACCCAATCCCCGCCACCAAGTTAGGATTTTGACTAGTTGTTGGACATTATTTGATAACAATTAATTTTTTCTAATAACAGTAGTAATAACTATAGAATTTGTATAATTTTTTCTAGATTTTGTTATTCTGGGACTGATCTAACTTATTAGAACTAATGTTATTTGTACATTGGCTTTGTTTTTATTAATAAAATCAGATGGTTTATCAAAAAAATATGGAAGAAAATTAAACTAAGGTATTTGTACAGTAGTATAATATTTTGTTGCATTTTGTTCTACATTATAATATTTCAAGGATAACAAACATCATTAGCATGATAATATTCGAGTAAGTTGCTGGATGTATTTACTCTTCGATTATGTTTCCCCCTATTACCAATCAACAAACAGTAGTTGCTAGAAGTTTAATAAACCTTGCAACAATTTTGCATCTCAATTCTATTCAAGTAAGCTATTCACCATATTTTATATTTTTATGCACATGTTTTATAGCCGTTCTTATTTTGTGTTCAATGTTTAATTAATTAGTTAAGCTTGTTCAGGTATTGGCCATTGTAGCATATGTCTTTTGTGCATTCTTCAATCTTCAAGTTCTCTTTGGCATTATAAAGGTCAAAAAATTGGATCAGCGGGAAAAGTTGATAACTGGCACTATTTAACAAACTAGTAAGTAAGTTTGTTGCAAACATGAGACAAGAAAATATTTAACAACTTACATGAGAAACCATAAAAATATGGTGTGGAAATATATAAAAGACGGATTGCTTTAGTTACATGATAAACCATTATACTAGTTAACATTCTTCATTTTATTATTTGTTAAGTGGAGATATGCTTTAGTTACATAATATATAACCCAAGGTCTTTATTAATATATATGCATACACTAAGAAGGAACATAATATATAACCCCAGGCCTTGGGGATTGGATTTCTATTTAACCATTAAATGCGATTAATGTATGCCAATATTATATATAAAGATGGATTATTCATTGTTATGCAAATGTTTGTTCTAGCAATATTTTATATTTTTAGCAAACTAGTTTTGTTTTTTCTCACTTTGTTAAAACTTAAAATTGTAGAGTAAATGGAATGCTCAGATCATAGTTGAATGTATAATTGGTGTGATAATATAGGAAGGATTGATTCCTCATTCGTATATGGAATAGAGACCTTTGTTAAATTCGCCATTTCTTATCTTGAAGAAATAAGTGGTGATCATGTTAGATGTCTATGCAAAAATTGTAAGAATCGAAGGTTCCGTGATGTTGACATTGTTAGATATTACCTATTATGTGTGGGATTTGTTCAAGATTATTTGGTTTGGAGTTGCCATGGAGAGTTAAATGTGATGGGTTATGAAGAAAATCCTTTTGAAAAAATCAATGAAACAATACCAGATTTAGAGGTAATAAATCCATGGTAGTAAATGATATTTGATGTAACAGGGCCTAATTTTAACCATGACATCCAATATCAACATTTTAATATAGAAGATGAAACTATTTGGAATCTCGACCAACCAGATCCATTAAATCCTAACCAACCCAGTCCATTGAATTCTTATATAAATTATGTGGAATTGGGATATAATTACGTAAGAAGTGCTATTAGGATCTTGAAATTAATGAACTAATTAAGATAGGTTTGGAGACAAAGGTTGCACTTCATTATAAGGATTTTGTTTGCTATTAAAAAGAGGCCAAAGAAAAGTCGATAGGCTTTCTAAAAATTATATGGACTAGATGGAAATAAATTTTCAATCTCCCTACACGCATTGAAATGTTAAAGCAAAAAAATGCTTTGCCATTGTGAAGGATATGATCAAGACAAAGCTTTAATATCATACACTGGTGGTTTAATTTCTATTAGTGAGCATGTGTTACGATTGGTAGGTATATTACTATTTTTAATTTATTTAACATTAAATAATTTATTTATTAGATGCTGGTTATTGTTGATGAGCACATATTTATTTTGAATTTTGTTATGAAAATGTGTTGCCATAAGTGTAACATTGAATATTTTATCATTAGTGTTGAATTGAGATGATGTTGTGTTATAGTAATGGATTGTGTTTATGGCTTTTATGTAAGGGAGCATATTTATTGGTCATATGTTTATGGCAGCTTGACACTGGTTATTTATTGGTCATATGCCTATGGCAATTTACTAGCTTTTTTTTTTAAAGATGAAGAAGATTGTGGTTTAATTGCCTAGCTTTTTTTTAAAGATGAAGAAGATTGTGGCTTAATTGCTTATATACATATGGAAGCTTGTAAGTTATTTAGAAAATATAAGCTAAATTGTTATTAGTTAAATGTAGGAGAAATAAAATGGCTACCCACCTACGCTTCTCGAGGTCTTTCTACACACACACAGAGTAAATCATGATAGGAAGACTTATATGGCTGAACATAGTATGAAAGTGCATGTAAGTAATATGAAATTTATTAGTTTTAGCCTTTACAATTATTTAAAGATTCATGTTATTAAATTATGAGTTATTTTCCTATTTATGCCTATTGATAAATTTTGTCACTTTATAAGAAAGGTATAAGCAACTTCGAGATGAATGATCATAAAGGGAGTCATTTGTGGATGAGATCGAGTTGTTTTATGAGGCCGTACAATGCAATAAAAGGAGAATATTATATGGACTAGGCTCATATGGCCCTCATGTTGGATCCACATCAGCTTTACCACATTGTTGCAAGTTTAACACTGCATCCCATCCTAGTGGGACATTCTTGAGCAAGGAAGATGTCAAAAAAATTGTATCAGAAACCATTCGAGCATTGTTTCCTCACTTAGGGACTCAATAACCAGTTGATCAGCCTAATACTTCTACTGATAGACCTGGACATAATGATGTTGCCCCTTCAACTACACAAGATGTTCATCCACATAATGATTATCCTTTTGCTTACTGCTATTCTACTTCCCAATGACATCAGCGGTGCTACGTGTTTGATTATTGCTTTATTTAAAGTTTATTATTTTTGTTATTTTGGATGATATTATTAGTATGTTGTATGAGATATATTGTTTGACGATAAAATTATGCACAATTTCAATTACTTTTAATATAGACCATATGAAATGGATATTCTGTTTTGTGTGTGTGTATATATATATATGTGTGTGTGTGTGTGTGTGTGTGATCATTGTTTTATGTATAATTAAATAATTTGTTGATTATATAGGGTGGAAATTAATAAATACAAAAAAAATTATAATTATGCTATCATTTCATGATGGATTCGCAATAACAAAGTGTTTGCTAATATGTAATAAATTAGAAATTTAAAAATAATTAGTGACCAACAATTCTCCTCTAACATTTAGAGGTGGGAATTATTAGTGATAAACTATTGCTATTGACATAATATTTATTAGGTATGGATTTAGCGATGAAAACTTTTATCGCTAATAATTATTATTATATTTGTTATGACTAATTTTAAAATACATTTATTGATAGTTATGTCCTTTTTTGAGACTAAATTTTATGTTGCCAAATTAGTGACTATTTTATGATTCAGTCGCAAATAATTTAGTGACTAACCTTTTTGTGACAGTTCGTCGCCCAGTCACTAAAACAGATTTATGATGGCAAATCAAGGATTCTGTGGTCTTTTCCATACTATAAAACCTTTTGGAAAATTGTTTTGAAGTGTTTTGTGCTTAGTTCTGGTGCTCAAAGGAAGTAAAGGGATGAATATTGACAAATACTTCCAATTAGGGGCTTAAAGGTCAATGACTTTTTGGCCTTATACACATATGCAAACAATTGTACACCCATGCAATCGGGTTATATTTGCACTATTTAGCCAATTTCCAACTTAACTGCCATTTTTAGGTTGCATACCCTTGCAAACTACTTGCACAATTGAGATTTAGTTTATAACTTAAAGTTTTATGATTTACAAATGAGTGTTGAGTGTTCCTATCATCTAAATTGATATTGTTCTAAAATGATTAGTAAGTCAAAGTGGTTAGACAAGAATAAAATATAGAATATAGAAATATATAGTTGAGGTATATGAATATTTGTGAAAGGAAATAATTGTTAAATAAGTGGAATAGTTAATTAATGATCGGCATAGAATATAACAAGAATATGAAATTAAATAGTTATTGGGAAATGTTGGGATCATATTCCTATTATTTTAAATGATTGGTTTATATACATAAAGATATGCTTTGATGTGTATGTGTTATTTTTATAACTTTTGAAAAGATGTCATCTACATGTTTTATGTTCCCTATAGTACAAAAAGTAAGTTATCATTCCCTATCTCCTAGTATAAAAAGGTTTTTTCTACCGCAGGAGGAAAATGTCATAAAATATTTATATTAAAGAACTGGGATCTTTTGCTAATAAAATTGGACCAAAGTCCTATTTCTCATCCAGGAAGCTCACAAATAAAAAAATTGTTTTAATAATGTAAAAGATTTTATTTATAATTAAAATAATCTAGGATGATTCTTAAGAAAACTTAGATTGGCAAATCTCTATCTTTAAAGCTCGTAATGATATACTTCTTCATAATTCGCATACAATGACCAATGTCAACAGCAATTGATCATAATGTATTGCCTGATTTATGGATGCCTACTTTAACACTTTAATCTATGCCATGATTTACCATTTTCCTATATGTTTAGGTGTGCCTTTAATTTATTTGTTTTCTCTTTAATCTTACATGTGAGAAAAGAGATAATATAATTAACTTGCAAGCCGTTATATTGCATTTATCAAAGGTAAAAATAAGAGTGAAGTTTCAAACTCTATCTAGGTTTTGGCCTCATGAAGTTGGAACACATTTTTCCAATGTTCTATTGGGTGGCAACTCCTTACATCAACCTTATGGTGCCTAATAGATGCCTCCCATTGGTCAATCGCTAATAATAAGGTAGGGACACTTTGAAATGTGTTCTCTTAGCTATATGAGGCTCGGGACTCAGTAAATCAGGTTAGGTTTCTCGACTACCACAAAGTGACTGATCAGCTTACGAAAGAAAACTTTTACCTATTCGGATGTTAAAAAAGGGATCGAGTTACCAAGGTGAAGGTGAGATGATTCGTGACTTAAAGATTACATAGGGGAATGGAAACAAGTCTCAACTTTGTTGTTTGATAAGATAAAAAGGCAAAAGGTCTTCCTCTATTTTGTTAAAACCACCCCTTGGTTCCAGAGGAAAGGATCTTTAGTCACCAGTGCATGTCACGGTTGCGACTCCGCTAGGGACTTTGAGACTTTGCTCCGAAAATATTTTGAATTATGTGACATAAAAAAAGCTTTCGGCTAAGAAATTTTATCTCTTTTCAAAATTTGCATTAGAATCATGCTGCGACTTTAGAATAGGTTAGGCATCCTAATTTTCTAACCTGATGCATTTTCGAAGCACTCTCTTGTTGTTCACTCAATTAAGGCTAGTGTTAAGGATAATCACTAGCCCAAGTCTAGCACCTCTTAGTATATTAAATGGTGGCTCAATTGGTCATTTTGCTGGGGATGAGCTAGACCTATTGATAGAAACCATGCTTAAATACCCTTATAATCGAGTATCTAGACTCAAGCCTATATAATGGCATAGATATTTCTACTAGGATGTCCATAATAATCTTGCATAGCTTATGATATGGGTCTTTGTATGTTAAATATACCTGAATAAGTCCAGATGTTCGCTTATCAAAGGCTATCATACCTTGGTAAGGCTATTTTAATTTGCTTAGGTCACTCAAATATACATCTACCAAAACCTTATTGTGTGTTCTTTTGAGAGGCATTATGCTACTGAATTTTTTCCATGCATCATACATATCCATTAGGGCCCTATATTGACACATGGATCAAGCCTACCTAGGAAGAAGACTTTGATGATGTGTGTGGGAGAAATAAGCTAGAGAGGATTCTTGCATGTGGTTATCGATGCTGCATCTCATGATCATACATCTGCAATTGCTCATGCATAATGCTAGCAACCTTATTTTGGTAGCCATAATAGAGCTATCATCACTTAGGTGGTTTTAAGGTTTGGATGGTCATTTGGTAAAGAAATGGTTTTCTGAGTAGATAGAGGAATTAGTATCAGGGTTCGGAACTGAGGTATGACTTAAGTATAGAAAGAATTTTTAGAAGGGTTTTTACAATAATTAGAAAGGGAAGTCATATCTGCTAACTCCACATGTTGGTTCTTCTAATTCCCAAGATGTGGATAAGAGGGTGGATGACCTTGAAAGGAAAATGATGTCAATGTTTTCTAGTTTTATAGCCATTTGGCCTCGATTTTAGCTGCTCAACCTATTGCATCCGCTGTTGGTCGGGTCAAACAAACCACAATTTGGGGAATTCTAATGGCATCCATCGTGTCACCTTCACTAGTAGCAGATGTTAGAAATGTGGCTTCGAGGGGGATGCATGGAGATATTGCTTAAGGTGGTCCTGAACATGACTTTATAATTGATGAGAAGGAGGACTTATGACACCTTAGGCGTTGAAGAATCATATCCCTAAGGAAGAGAAAAGATGGAAGAGAAGTTAGAAGCCTTGAATATGATGTTGTTAGTTGGGAAAAGGGGTAAGCCCTGAAGACATTGACTTAGATGGTGAATATGCTCTACTAAGCCAATTTAAGGTGCCTAACTTGATGAAGTTTGATAGTACGTCCGACCCTTTAGCTTATATCAAGTAGTATATCCTACTAATGAAAAGAAATACTCTTTTCAAGAGGCAAAATGTGGACTTCTTTAGTTTCAACTTTGTAGGTCCCGTTGTTGACTTGGTATCATAGTTTGGATAGAAAGACTAAGGAAGATCGGGAAAGGTTAATGAAGGAGTTCTATAAGCAGTATGATTGTAGTACTTGTATGGAAGTTACTTTGAAGGATATAGAGCTATTACAATAGAAGCCTAAAGAGTCTTGCTACGATTATCTTGCTCGATTAAGAAATAGAGTAATGAAGATGAAAAGGAAGCTTGACATGTAGGATTATATTTGGTTGTTCATCCGAAATGTTAGTTCTTACCTAAAAGAAGGTCTCAAAATGAAAGGGTTGAAAGACTGGGAGTCATTCTAAGATGTAAAAATTGAATCCAAAGGAGAATATCAAGTGATGTAGGCTAGCTCTGTGAGTTTAAATAGTGATACTTATGGTAGCAACAAACAAGGTTTCAATAGCTTAGGTTTTAGTAAGAATACTAGTAATAGTAGTAGTAGTGGGTTTTAGGTTTATATGGATTAAATAAAAATAAAAATGCAGTGAAATATTGAGACCCACAGGATCCATGCGATTCAATTGATTCCAAAAATCGGATATAATGGTCACTAATTGCTTGAAGCATTAGAAAAATTGATTTTGCATGTGCACCCTCATATGAAATGAACATCCTCTATTGGTATCCATACTTGAATACAATGGTCAAAGTCATTCAAGGTGCTATCTCCCTTCCTTAATGGCTAGGGTTTGATCTTTCTATATTCTTCTCAAGGTTACAGAAAATGATTTTGCTCTCCACACAAAGTGACGACTGCCCCTTTTTAATTTATTCTCTTAGGGTTTTAAAATCCTAATATGTCACTATATTTATGAGGTATCTTAACCCTAATATAGGAGAGAGAAAATTTGGGCACATTTTTTTATTAAAAAAGAAATACTTTATTTCTTATTTAAATAACAGGAATTGTAATTATTATATTTTATTTCCAAATTTAATTTTTTTTGTGACAAATTAATATTTAAAACACCCAAATAAACCCTTAGTCTATTAATCACATTTTATGTGTGTGATCCAATAAGTTTATATTACGTTGGTAGTGGACCTTAATCCCATCGTGGGCCCACTAGCAATATATTAAGACTATCTAAATAATATGAATACTGATAATTCAATTTTAACCTAATAGAACATGTTATAATCTCTTTATTACATGATATCTTATTTGAACATAATTCATGGTTCATTTCGAACTTATATAGTCTAAACATATAATTTCTCAATCACTTAGTAGATTGATAATATCAAATGAAATTGATCGCTCCATCAATTCATTTGAGCTAAGCATTTCTTTGTCCTAATTATCGCAGGGCCTAATAGATATCTCTTTCATAGGAGAAGGAAAAATTCCATCTTGATTATTCACTATCCTTTGTATGGTTCCCATCATGTCCAATCATAACCTTTATGATTATCCTATTAAAGGTAATGTTTGATTATGTTAAAACATAATGTTTCTCATGTATTATATTGTGATAATCTTAGGTCTAAGGATCGATGACATAACTATTATGAGATCACTAATGGCATTAACCCATATAGTATCTTATAGAGGATTTTTCCAATACTTTGTTTTATAATAAATACCTACAATTTTGATTTTTATCATCATATATAATCATCATATGATTATCAATCAAACACATATTAATCTTAGTTTATCATTATCCCTTTAATGATAAATGACTAGTGATAGTTAAAATAACATTAGATTGTTATTTACAAATATTATTATAATGTAATATACAAACAATATAGTAACATGAAGAAAACCCAATTTTATACAATGAAATGTGACATTATATAAAGGATAAATTTTTTTGCCTAAGGCATAACCACTAAAAATCTCCCACTTGCATTAGACCCAATCATATAAGTGTCTAATACCCATGGACTTAGTATGACCATCATGTTTGGCTTATGGTAGAGCCTTTGTAAGTGGATTAGTGATGTTGTCATTTGTTGGTACTCTACATATATTGACATCTTATCTTTCAATAATATCACAAATGAGATGAAAACGTTTGAATATATGTTTAGATCTCTGATGGGATCTGGGCTCTTTAACCGGTGCTATAGCACCCCTATTGTCACAATAAAGGTATATAAGATTTGTGATAGTAGGAACTATTCCTAGTTCAGCAATAAATTTCTTAATCCATAATGCTTTCCTAGTTGCATCTGATGCTGCTATATACTTGGCTTCTATTGCAGAATCAGCGACAGTGTTTTAATTAGAACTTTTCCAGCTAACAACACCTCCATTTAATATAAACACATATCCAAATCATGATTTATAGTCATCTTTGTCATATTGGAAGCTTGCATCTGTGTAACATTTACTACTAGCTCATTTTCCAATCCTCCATACACCAAAAATGCATCCTTAGTTCATTTCAAGTATTTAAGGATATTGTTAATGATTGTCCAGTAACTTTCACCAAGGTTTAATTGGTATACACTTGTCATTCTTAATGTATATGAAACATCCGGTCTGGTATATAAGATGGCATACATGATAGATCCTATAGCCAAAAGGAAAGGAATCATACTCATACGGTCTTACTCATAAGATGTCATAGGACATTGAGTCTTGCTAAGAGTAATGCCATGAGACATTGGGAAAAATCCTTTTTTAGAATTTTGCATGTTGAACCTATTTAATACCTTATCTATACAAGTACTTTGACTAGGACCAATTATCCTTTTAGATTTATCCATGTAGATCTTAATCACAAGGATATAAGTAGCTTTATCTAGATCGTTCATTGAAAAATATTTCCCTTACCAATCTTTGTTCTTTTGCAACATAGGGATATCATTTCCAATGCATAATATGTCATCAACATATGAGATGAAAAAACATTGCTGCACCCCCACTAACCTTCGTATATACACAAGGTTTATCTTCACTTTTAATGATTCTGCTCTTTGACTGTATCATCAAAATGAAGATTCCAGCTCCGAGAAGCTTGGTTTAATCCATAAATGGATCTTTGAAGCTTGTACACCTTTCTAGAATTCTTAGGATGGATAAAACCTTCAGGTTGTGTCTGTTAGTGTAAGCCCTAGCCCCAATGCATTGTAATAAAACACTTTAATTAATAAAATGAGGCATTTGTTTTATCTATTGTATTCCTGTGCATATCAATTGATAGAACTATCCAAGAATGTTTTTTCAGTTTAAGTTATCATGTGTAAGGCACATGGTTGTAAGACCTTGAAACAAATGAGACTTCATTCTAAATATCCCTAGTCAGTCATTGTTATGGGAATAACAATGAATTAAGACTAGTATGCTCTCTCTGATAAGTTGAGTTCTGTCTTACGGATCATAAGGACAAGAGTGTCAATCAAAGATCATAAATACATGTTAAAGAACATGGTATCTGGATTCAATGCACTCAGGAGAACACTACATGGTACAAGTCATAAGTGTTTCTCATATGCAAGTTTTGTATCGGAGTTCTTAGACCTAAAATCTCTATGAAACTCTTTATGAATTACTATGTGCTTTGACATACACCTAATGTGCTCGTAACAGAGTGACAAGTACGGGTATGCTTGGGTATGCATTGATTCATGTTAGAGTGCATGAGAGAAGTGAAGGGATTACCACTCTCTATAAGAGAGAAAATATCATCGGTCACTTGATCAGTGAACTGAGAAGTGTATGGCCATACCGAGATGAAATAATGAGTAATCATTATTTATCTAAGAGTTCAATGTCACTAGAATATCAAGAAAGGAATTAATATATATAAGAATGAATAGTTTCATACCTTATATTAATTCTGATATTTATGAGTAAGGGACTATGCAAAATTGCATTAGGTCACTAAATGCCATATGCATTTTCATTTAATTTGGAATCCTATAATATCTTGCTAGAGAATATATATAGCCTTTGAATGAATTCATTAATTCATTGCCAACATTAAATGGACCTATAGGATCACACACAAAACATTGAGCTTAAAATATTTAAATAAAGTATTGGGCATTAATTTGGGCTTTTAATTAAAGTCAAATTAATGTATGTAATGGGCATTATAAATGTTATTAGATCTTGGCCTATGAGAGAAAGAAATTCAGCCCACATGGTTTAATTTCAATTAATTAATTATCTTGTATTAATTAAGTTAATTGAGTATTAAAGCCTAAAAGAATTTAAATTAAATTAAATCATTTAAATATAAAGTGAAGTGAAACCAAGGAATTTCGGCACATGCTTATTATTTATATTAAGTGATTTTATTTAATTAAATGTCTTGTGTTTTATTTTAAATTTGAATTTTAAATTCAAAGGAGTCTAAATCAATATATATTACTTATTTTTAGGAAGTGATTGAAGTTGAATTAATTATCTTGAGATGGTAAAATTCAGATCAAACACTTGCCAAAAGATAAGGATATATATATGAAAAGAAATAAAACCCTAGTAGAATAACTAGATTTTGGCATGAAACCCTAGTTCTTCTAGGTTTGGCGTGAATTCTTCTCTATCTCTCACAAAATTCTTTTGGCCAATTTTCACAAGGAGAAACGATTGTTCCTCATTCTCTTGGGTTCTTGGGTAGTAATAGCAACCTAAGAGAAGTACAAAATCAAATTTTGTAGCTTCAAACCATAGCCATTACACAATACCGTAAAAGAGAGCTAGCAATCTCGATTTTAAGCCGTCGGTGCAATTGTGTGTATGAGAATAGAGGGAGTGGCGTAAAAGGCTGTTCCTTGGCATTGGTGATCAAGATCTAAGGCAGATAAAGTTATCTTAGTTGCTGGTCATCACCAAATTCAAGATTTAAAAGGCATCAAAAGTTGTAAGTTTTTAAAACCCTAAAATTGCATGTTTCGATTCTTGTCATGGAATTGTATGGCATGTATGATTGTTTTATCATTTTTCTGCTGCACGATTACCATGATCATATCATGTCATATTCCATCAGTGTCATATATACATCCTCAAGTAAGATTCCATTAAGAAATGCTATTTTGACATCCATTTACCATATCTCATAGTCATAATACGCAACAATGGCATTAAGAATTCTTATTGATTTAAGCATTGACACTAGAGAAAAAGTTTCATCATAGTTAATACCATGAGTTTGTTTGAAACCTTTTGCAAGAAGTCTCATTTTAAGTTATGTACTTTCCCATCCATGTTAATTTTCTTTTTGAAAACCCATTTGCACCCAATGGTTTTAATCCTTTAGGTGGATCAATCAAGTTCCAAACTTGATTGTCATACATGGATTGCATTTAAAATTTCATAACCTCTGGCCCTTTATTAGAATTTGGACTTTACATAGCATCTTGATAGGTGGTAGGCTCATTTTAATCCATAAGCATTACTTTATGAATACCCGTTATGAGAAATCTATATCTCTCTGGTTGATGTCGTGTACTATTAGATCTGCATAGTTCTTATGTGACTTGCACAGGTTCCACAAATGTTTACGAAACTTGTTAAGTTTCCATCGATGGTCCTATTGTTAGAGAGTATGTCCTAGAGCCCATGTATTTCATATGTATGAATTCATATTCTTAATAAAAGGCATCATTCATTTATTAATGCTATTTTTAAATACATGAGTTTGTAAATTTTAAACTAATAAATGAAGTCCTGGATATTATAAACACAGTGCAAAGGCAATCATGAAAGTGTTCATGATATGAGATGTCTATTACATGCAAATGTGTTGATATCTAAATATCACTATTCATAGAATTAACAAGATAGGACATTGTTAATTCGAACAGACTAGCACATGTTATGCTTTTTGAATGGTTCAAGTAATGGTTCTCATAACTGTGATTATGGAAGATAATCAAAGCTAACATATGGATGCTTGTTAGAAGAACAAGTTCATTGGAGACTTGCAAAGAGAATCCTCATATAGATATTAAATCTATGTCAGTGAGGAATCTCTTCATAGTAGTTGTGCAAGTATCCTTAGACTTGAGATCACTAAGGTTATCCTACGTAGCAAGTGATATACTTTGAATCTATAGTTGATTACTTCCAACTGGGAGTGAACATAGTTAAGAGGTTGAGTATATCATGACCTACTTGAAGATAGTTGAGTAATCGATAAAAGGATTCACCATCCCAATTTTATTAATGGAAGTTATCTCTCATGATTTTATAATTGCCTTGTTTAGAGAATCTTTGACCAGAGTAATATGCCAAGATGGATAGGGATCTATGAAGGGCATTTTGGGAATAATGGTTAAATTAATAGAACATACATAATTAGATTTATATGAGTTGACATAAATCCATACTCATAATCTAATTGAGATAAGAGTGGTGAAAGGAGTAATTGCATGGTAACTATTTCTATGGAAGGGTACAGTTAAACCACTTGATTTTCTTGACATTTGGGTAGGCATGATGCCTAGTTAGAGGCCGTTCATGATTTATATAATAGTGTATCATAAATATCAATAAGGGATTGATAAAATGGTTTAAAGAAGTTTAAATCATATGAGTTTTGAATAAGACTCATAATTACATATTATACTGCCAATATGGACAGAAACCTAATAGGTCACACACATATAGAGTAAAGGATAAAATGGTAAAATGACAAGGATAATAATATTTGATATTATTATGGGATAAGAGAAATGAATAATAGAATAATTAATTAAAGAGTTTAATTAATTATGATCAAGTAGAATTGTTCGCAGAACTTTTTAGAAATGTTCTGCAAAATGGACTTAATTGAAATATCATATTTCATAATTAATTAATATTAGGCTATAAGTGTTATAGGGATAATATAATAATTAATAGATCCATTGGATAAATTAAAGAGGCCTAAAGAATTGGTTTTGGCGCAGAAACCCTCCAGAGGAAAGGTTACACGCCAACACCATATAGAAGGCCTTAAAGGCTTAATTTTTGGACCAAGATAAATTAAATATATTTCATAAGTGTTATGGAGCCTACATATTTAATTTGGATGGATTTGGAATTCATTTGGGTGATTAAATTCATGTGTAGGCATATAGGGCCTGGTTTATGGGTTTTATGCATAGTCCTTTATGAAAGGATTTAAATTGAATTTAATTGAGCCCAAATAAATTATTAATAATTTCAGAAGCCCATTTAATATTTATCCAGAAATTTTAAGGAGCCCAATACCATTATGAAGTTGGATTTTTAACCTAGCTATAAAAATCCAAGTTAAAGGGATTTAGGGTTAAGTGTCATTAAGAGAAAAGAAAATTCTCTCTCATTTCTCTAACCCTAGCCGCCACCCTCATTCCTGGCTAGTATCAAGGAATTTCGGCCAGCCTTGAACTCCATCAATCTTGATCCATTTGATCCATCTCTAGTGTGGATTACAAAGGTGTTCTATTTTGGACACTGTGGTTTGAGATAACCCGGTGAGAAGAAAAATCAACTGTTCAACAAAAATCAAAGGTGATTTTTCTTATTCTCATTAATATTTATGTTGTAAATTCATATCAAGATCAGATCTATTGGTTAAAAATTTTAATTTTCTCTTATACATGTGATGTATGTAACTAATAATTCCCAACATGGTATTAGAGCCACGGTTTTGCCATGAATTTACAATTCTATATTATTCGCGGAATAATTTTTATTTTTGAGTTATTTATTTCATGAACTTTAAAATATCAAATTTGATTGTTCATGAATGAGAAATATTGATTTCTGGATGTATGTAATCAAATATATAAAATGAAAAATAAAACGATTCTTTTGAGAAAAAAATTATTGTGTTTGGCGTGAATGAGTTTTATTTTTTGAAAAAGTTTAGGGGCTGTTCTAAATTAAATTTTTATTGATCCACTCTAAAATTATTTTGATGATAATTTATGTGTTTAATATGTGATATTAGGCCATAGGATCAAACAAAATTAAAATTAAACAAGTTTTGCATGAAAACTAGTTTAATCGAAAAGTTCGATAAATTGGTGTTCTTCGTGTATTCTTGGTGTGTTCTTGGTAAGTTCATGTTTGGAATGATTTTTAATTTATAAAATTGATAAATATGATATATTAATGTTTTTTTAATTAATTTAATTAATTAAAATGGGTCTTGAATTAATTGGAATAATTTTAATTCATTAAAACCACTTAATGAGCTTAATTATGTTTACGGACTTGATTTAAATTAGTGAATGACTTGGTGGGTCCAAGGAGCTGATTTAAATTAAATATTATAGACTTTAATTTTATTAATGGGTTTTAAGGGCTGGAGTGGGCTTGGCTCATTCCGAAAGGCCCAAATGGTCCAATAGACACAACTAGTTTGTGTGTGAATACACTTTAGGGTTTAAATTTGTGGGTTTCGGCCTACCTTTTGTTTTAAGCCCAAAATTGATTTCTTAATTATTTAATATGATTAATTAATTAAATAAACGATTAACAATCAATTGGATTGATAATTAAGGTAAGAACACATGCATGCAAAAAGGTTTCCTAAAAGGAAAGTTTCCAAAATGGAAAAAGTTAACTAATTTGATCACATTATTAAAATAACTCAAAAGTAAGTTTCAAGAGTTGAAACATAGTTTGTATTCCATTATATGGTTTTACTTTATGCATTAGAAATGCATATAAGGGTGTATGATTGGCATGATGGATAGTTATGAACAAAGGCCCAATGTGATTGAGCATAATGCATGTTTCGGCCCAATGAGAACTTTCATGTCCCAACCACTTATTTTTGGTTTTTATTTCTTTTTCAAATTGTAATATGTAATTAGATTACTTAAATTAGTATTTGAGATAGAAATGGAGACCACTATCAAGGAGTAAGATAGGTCAGATGGAGATCCAACAAGATTGAAGATAATGTAATTATTTTTTCTTGTTTGAATAATGCATATTACCTAGGTTTGACCTTTTGATTTCCCTTTTGGCTCGGGGAGATCAATGTAGTAAAGTCCATAACTATGCCATATTTGTATGCTTATATTTATGTGATAGATATAGGATGCATACCAATGTATTCCAACCATGTATGATGAGACTTAATTAACTAAAGTCCTTCAAACTAATACTAAGGTATATAAGCCTTCCATTAATTGGAGGAGAAACATAGTTCTTTATAGTGTGGGTTGTTAACCACAATCAAGCTCACATTATTTTGAATATGTTTGAATCTAATTAAATGGGTAATCTTAGCTAGCCCATTAGCTTGTTGACCACAGTCAATGTTAATGGTTCTACAGGCAGGATTAGGGAATGCATATATGATATGCATGTATCAAGAGTTGATAACCTAATAATCCAATAGTTGTGTAGAGGCACAATTGGTATAGAGATACCTACCTTTCAAGGGTATGGAGTTTGGCTTGTTGACCATAGTCAAGGTCAAATTACATATCAAGGATTGGATATTGGCCCACTAAGAAAACCATCAGGTTTTCTCGAATTATATAGTGAGCGCTATTAATTCGCAATAAAATAGTGGGAGTAAATGGATTAATTAAAGACCTAATTAATGCATACATATATATATAAACATACTCTCATATGTTTTCTTTTTCACATTTAGGTCATCATCAGCACATCAAACACTAACATACGATCAATCTTGGATAACAAGCTTGTTGGCAGCAATTATTCTGACTGGATCAGACAAGTGAGAATTGTTCTCAGAGCTGGAAAGATCCATTATGTCTTGGATATAGATCCACCACCACTTCCATCAGATGATGCCATTGATGAGATCAAGGTCACTTATTGAAAATACATGGAGGATAGTGAAGCAACGACATGTCTGATGCTAGGTGCTATGTCCTCAGAGCTTCAGAAGCAACATGAGATGATGGATGCTAGAACATCATTTTGCATCTAGAGGAGCTTTATTCTTCTCAGGATAGAACTGAGCAATATGAGATTGCTCGAGCTCTATTTAGCTGCAAAATGGTGGAAGGCACTTCGGCTGCTGCTTATACATTAAAGATGTATGGGTATATTGAGTATTTGAGTAGACTTGGCTATGTAATGGATAATGATCTATACATAGATTTAATCTTATACTCGTTGGCTCCAAGTTTTGCTTCTTTCGTGCTTAACTTCAACATGAACAAGATCCAAGTAACCATTCTTGAGTTAATCAATATGCTCAAAACAGCTGATGGATCCTTCAAGAAGGATTCAAAAAGTGTCATGGTTGTCACTTCTGCTAAAGGCAAGAAGCAGAAGAAGAAGGAGATGACCAAGGCGCAACCAAAGCATGGTGGGGTTTCTAAGAAGAAGGCTGCCAAGAAAGAGAATCCCAAAGGAACTTGCTTCCATTATGGAAAATATGGTCATTAGAAGCATAACTGCAAGGCTTATCTAGATTCTCTCAAGGAGAAGAAGCAAGCTAATGCTTCTACTTCAGGTATTCATATGATTGAAATAAATACTTATTCTATTGCTTCAAAATAATCTTGGGTATTAGATATCGGATATGGATCTCATTTATATAATGATCTACAGGGGTTAAATGTAGTAGAAGAGTTGGAAAGGTAGAAATATGTCTACAGTCAGCTACTGGATAGAACATCTCACAACAGTTATGGGGACTTATCATTTTCCTCTTCCAAGTGGATTAATACTGGAGTTAAATAATTGTTATTATGTTCTAGCATTGTCCAAAAGTATTATTTCTTTCAGTTTTTTAATGAACGATTATTACATTTCTTTAAAGGACAAATGTTGTTACACTTTTAAGAACAATATATTTTATGCTAAAGATATCATTGAGAATGATATATTTATTCTTGATTTAATTAAAGAAGTGCATAATGTGGATACCAAAAAAATGAAACAAGATAATCTAAATACCTTATATTTATGGCATTGTCATTTAGGCCATATAAATGAGAAACACATGACCAAATTACACAAGTCAGGTGATTTGGGATCATTTGATTATGAATCATTTGATACATGTGAATCTTGTTTATTAGGAAAAATGACAAAAGCTCCCTTCATTGGTAAAGGAGAAAGAGCTAGAATGGTATTGGACTTAATATATTCAAATATATGTGGTCCAATGACTACACATGCCAGAAGAGGTTACTCTTACTTCATTACTTTCATAGATGATTACTCCAGGTTTGGATATATCTATCTAAAGAAATATAAACAAGAACCATTTGAAAAGTTCAAAGAATTCAGAAATGAAGTGGAGAAATAACTTGGCAAGAGTATTAAAACACTTATATTAGATTGAGGTGGAGAATACTTAAGTCAAGAATTTCAAGATTATCTTAGAGATAATGGGATTTTATCTCAATGGACTCCACCATATACACCATAACATAATGGGGTATCTAAGAGGAGAAATTGAACACTATTAGATATTGTTCGATCCATGATGAGCCGAGCAGACTTGCCTAAGTCCTTTTGGGGATATGCATTAGAAACTGCTGTTTATGTGTTAAACAGAGTTCCTAGTAAATTGGTTGATGTTACTCCATATGAGATATGGAATAACAAGAAACCCACACTTTCCATATAAAGGTATGGGGTTATCCTGCTTATGTAAAGAGAACAATGTCAGACAAACTAGATGTTAAGTCTGACAAATGTTTATTTATGGGATATCCAAAAGAAATGTTTGGATATTATTTCTACCATCCCTTAGAACAAAAGGTGTTTGTTTCAAGGTATGTTGTCTTCTTAGAAAGAGAATTTCTCATATGAGAGGATAATGTGAGCAAAATTGAACTTGGTGAAGTTCAAGATCCACAAATAGAAGTAGATCAATTGATTGAACCCGAGACTAAGTTTCATTATGATGAGATTACATTTGATCCTAATTATACACAAAATCTTAGAAGATCTACTAGGATGCATTCTATCCCTGTGAGATATGGATTTCACATTGATTCAGATAGAGGCATAACTGTAGTAGAGGACAATGAGCCTACAAGCTATCAATAAGTTTTGAATAGTTTAGAATGGGATTTATGGCTTAAGGCTATACAATCTAAAATGGACTCTAAGTATGAGAACAAAGTATGGACTTTGGATCAACCACCTGAAGGGATAAAACCCATAGGGTGCAAAAGGGTCTTAAAAAAGAAGACCGACATAGAAGGTAATATAGTTACCTATAAAGCTCGCTTAGTAGAAAAAGGCTATCCTCAAAGAGAAGAAATTGACTATAATGAAACCTTTTCTCCTGTAGCGATGCTTAAGTCTATAAGAATACTTTTAGCCATTACAGCTCATTATGATTATGAAATTTGGCAAATGGATGTGAAGATAGCTTTCCTAAATGGAAATCTAACTGAGGATGTATATATGACACAACCAGAAGGGTTCACATCAGGAGATGGCAAAAAAGTATACAAGCTGCAAAGATCTATTTATGGATTAAAACAAGCTTCTAGGAGCTGAAACATACGATTCAATGAGACAATCAAAGAGTTTGGTTTCTCACAGAATGAAGATGAACCTTGTGTGTATAAAAGGGTTAGTGGGAGTGCAATTGATAATGGGAAATGACATTTCTCTTCTCCAATCCTTTAAAATATGGTTATCCAAGCAATTCTCCATGAAAGACCTTGGAGAAGCATCCTATATTCTGGGAATAAGGATCTATAGAGATAGATCCAATAGGTTGCTAGGTCTTTCTCAAAGTACATATATAGATAAGGAATTGAAGAGGTTTAATATGGATCTCTCTAAGAAAGGGTTTATACCTATGGTGCATGGGAAACACCATTCTAAGTCTATGTGTCCGTAAACACTAGATGATAGAGAGAGCATGAATATAATACCACATGCATCTGCAATTGGTTTTATCATGTATGCTATGTTATGTACACGTGTCCAGATGTAGCATTTGCTTTGAGTGTCACAAGCAAATTTTAATCCAATTTTGGAGAGGAACACTGGGCAGCTGTCAAGAATATCCTTAAGTACTTGAGAAGGAATAAGGATATATTCTTGGTATATGGGGAAGGTAGTTTGGAAGTAAATGGGTATATTGATGCCAGCTTCCAATCTGACAAAGATGATTGTAAATCACAGTTTTGTTTTGTGTTCACAATGGGAGGAGGAGCAGTTAGTTTGAAGAGTTCCGAACAAGAAACAACTGCTGATTCCACGACAGAAGCTGAGTATCTTGTTGCTTCGGAAGCAACCAAAGAAGTAGTATGGATCAAAAAGTTAATATCTGAACTAGGAGTAGTGCCTAGCATTGTTGATCCGATTCATTTATATTGTGACAACAATGAAGACATTGCGCAAGCAAAGGAACCACGGTCTCATCAGCTATCCAAGCATGTTCTCATAAGGGAAATAGTAGCTAGAAATAATGTGAAAATAGAAAGAGTGCCCACAGATGATAATGTGGTGGATCGCTTCATTAGAGCACTTTTCCAGATAAAGCACAATCACCATATAAATAACATGGGTTTAAGACATATGAGTGATTAGCTTTAGTACAAGTGGGAGATTGTTAGAGAATATGCCCCAAAGCCCATGTAAAATGATGTATTTCATATGTATGAATTCATATTCTTAATAAAAGGCATCATTCATTTATTAATGCTATGTTTAAATACATGAGTTTGTAAATCTTAAACTAATAAATGAAGTCCTAGATATTATAAATACAGTGCAAAGGCAATCATAAAAGTGTTTATGATATAATATGTCTATTGCATGCAAATGTGTTAATATCTAAATATCCCTAGTCATAGAATTAACAAGATAGGACATTGTTAATTCGGACAGACAAGCACATGTTATGCTTCTTGAATGGTTCAAGCAGTGGTTCTCATAACTGTGATTATGAAAGATAATCAAAGCTAACATGTGGATGCTTGTTAGAAGAACAAGTTCATTGGAGACCTGTAAAGAGAATCCTCACATGGATATTAAATCTATGTCAGTGAGGAATCTCTTCATAGTGGTTGTGCAAGTATCCTTAGACTTGAGATCACCAAGGTTATCTTAAGTAGCAAGTGATATACTTTGACTCCATAATTGATTACTTCCAAATGGGAGTGAACATAGTAAGGAGGTTTGGTATATCATGACCTACTTGAAGATAGTTGGTTAATCGATAAAGGATTCACCATTCCAAATTTATTAAGGGAAGTTATCTCTCATGATTCTATAATTGCCTTATTCAGAAAATCTCTGGCCAGAGTAATATGCCAAGATGGATAGGGATCCATGAAGGGCATTTTGGGAACAATGGTTAAATTAATAGAAAAATACATAATTTGATTTATATGAGTTGATAGAAATTCATACTCAGAATCTAATTGAGATAAGAGTGGTGAAAGGAGTAATTACACGATAACTGTTTCTATGGAAGGGTACAGTCAAACCACTTAACTTTCTTGATATTTGGGTAGTCATGATGCCTAGCTAGAGGCTGCTCATGATTTATATAATAGTGTATCATAAATATCAATAAGGGATTGATAAAATGATTTAAAGAAGTTTAAATCATATGAGTTTTGAATAAGACTCATAATTACATATTATACTGCCAAATGGACAGGAACCTAATAGGTCACACACATATAGAGTAAAGGATAAAATGGTAAAATGACAAGGATAATAATATTTGATATTATTATGGGAGAAGAGAAATGAATAAGAGAATAATTAATTAAAGAGTTTAATTAATTATGATCAAGTAGAATTGTTCGCAGAACTTTTTAGATATGTTCTGCAAAATGGACTTAAGTGAAATATTGTATTTCATAATTAATTAATATTGGACTATAAGTGTTATAGGGCTAATATAATAATTAATAGATCCATTGGAGAAATTAAAGAGGCCCAGAGAATTGGTTTTGGCGCAGAAACCCTCCAGAGGAAGGGTTACATGCCAAAACCATATAGAAGGCCCTAAAGGCCTAATTCTTGGACCAAGAAAAATTAAATATATTTTATAAGTTTTATGGAGCCTACATATTTAATTTGGATGGATTTGGGATTCATTTGGGTGATTAAATTCAAGTGTATGCATAAAGGGCCTAGTTTATTGGTTTTATGCATAGTCCTTTATGAAAGGATTTAAATTGGATTTAATTGAGCCCAAATAAATTATTAATAATTCCAAAAACCCATTTGATATTTTTCCAGCAATTTTAAAGAGTCCAATCCCATTATGAAGTTGGATTTTTAACGTAGCTATAAAAATCCAAGTTAAAGGGATTTAGGGTTAAGTGTCATTAAGAGAAAAGAAAATTCTCTCTCATTTCTCTAACCCCAGCCGCCACCCTCATTCCTTGCTAGCATCAAGGAATTTCAGCTAGCCTTGTAACTCCATCAATCTTAATTCATTTAATCCTTCTCTAGTGTGGATTACTAATTGGAGGTGTTCTATTTTGGACAGTGTGGTTTGCGATAATCCGGTGAGAAGGAAAATATTAAATCTAAATATAGTCCAAAAGCTAAAGTGAGTTGATAGTCGCCTATCTCCATGGCTGCAACTCGTGCTCTATTCCCCACGTAGAGGTCCACTTCACTCTTCCCTAGTAACCGCCTATTTCTTAGCCCTTGGACATTTGAACAAATGTGAGAACCAGAACCGGTATCCAATACCCAAGTGGTAGAAATAGAAAGGTTAATTTCAACAACAAAAATACCAGAACTGGATACCTAGGCTCCATTCTTCTTTTGTTCTTCCTTAAAGAGACCGCAGTTCTTCGTCCAATGCGCAAACTTATTGCAATGGAAGCACATGCTTTCACTCTCTTTGAGTTTTTACACCTTAGGCTTAGGTTAGGCCTGAGGCGTACTCCCACCGGACTTAGGCCATGCTTGGTCATTCTTGGGTTTTTCCTTAACTTTCCACTTTCCCTTCGCGGGTCCCTTCTTAATGCCTCCTTGAACCATAAGTATGGGATTGGTCTTTCAAATGTTCTCTTCAGCATTCTTAAACATCCTGTGAAGCTCGGCGACTATCTTATTCATTTCATGCATGTTATAATTCATAACAAATGGATTATAACAATCAAGCAATGACCCTAAGATCAAGTCAGTAGCCAACTCTCTTAGGATTTGTACCTTATGCTTCTTAAAAGTATCAAGATACCCTTTCATCTTGAGTACATGGGTACTAGCGGGAGTACCTTCAGTGTAAGGACCCAATCATGACCCAAATTGGATTATTGTTAATTAACGAGGACCATCATTAATTAAGGCAAAATTGGATTATTTTGCAATTATCGAGGTTAAGTCTTGAGAGGGGTATTTTGGTAATTTCAGCGTATAAGTATATGAGTCAAGTTAAATTATAATTAAAGAAAAGCGTGTAATTGAAATGAATTAGAAAGTCTTGGGGTTAAGTTGGAAGAAATTGAAATAATGGGGTTTATTTGTGCTTAAGGGCATTTTGGAGATTTACTTACGAAGATATTTTTCCCCATTCATTTATTTTGGGACACTTGAAGTGATGAGGAATGGATTCTCTTTCTCTCTCGTTCTTGGTCACAAGATTGAAGAAAAAGCTCTAGGGTTTTGGTGTTTTAGCATGAAGGTAATGTCTCCCTTCCATAAATCTCTTCTTTCATGCTTGAATTATGATCTTAGGGTTGTAGGAAGAGATGATAAGTCATGTTTGTTGTCTCTGTGTATAAGGAAATGAAGGAGAAAGAGAGCTAGATCAATGGATGTTGAAGGAGACGAAACTTGATTTTGAGGTGCGAGATTCATTTTTGGGATGGTTACTGTACATGTTTTCCCTTTCATATTGTATGTGCTTTGATAATGAGATTAAGGGTTTAAACTAATATTTTTTGATGATTATAACATGATTAGTAACCTAAATGAACATGTAAACAAGAGGGGAAGTGAGATTTGGGGGTTTAAATTCAAGTTATACATGATCAGGATTCTGGTTTTTCTTCTTTTCTTTCCCACACATGGCCACATGTGAGTTTGCTCTTCCTAACCCGTGGCCACGTGTGTTTGTTCTTCATAAAACACGGCCATATGATGCTTTTCTTCTTCCCACTTGTAGCCACGCATGTTTGTTTCCCTTTTTGGACACGGCCACGCAAGTTTGTCTCCTTTCTTGCACATGGCTATGTGATGTTTCTCTCTTCCTTGTACACGACCACGTGTGGTTTCTTCTTGGAAACACACGGCCACTAATTGGTTTCTCCTTCAAAATACATGGCCACTCACTCTTTTATACATAAGAATACATGGCCACTCACTCTTTTATGCATGAGAATACATGGCAATTGTCTTGTTTTCTTTCCCACACATGACCACTCATTGATTTCCTCTTGGAAGTGCACGGCCACTTATATCCTTTCCTCTTCTCATGTATGGCCATTTGTACACTCCAATTTTAATGGTTCTTCTCCACCCCAAGAGCACAACATTTTATAGCCATGTTTATAAATATAATGCTATAATAAGGAGGAATTAAGCTAGTAATGGGAAAGGATGATAATGGTTGAGTATGCAAGCGATGAATGGTATGTTAATGGATTACCCAAGAAATGTTATAGTTCTAAAAGTCTTTTAATGCTAAGATTTTAAATAAATATATATAGTTTAGAAATTTGTGACTACAGGAAGGTCTATTAACTGAATTTGAGTGTTAAGAATGTATAATTGGTGCCATACGAACACATAACTAACGAGAGTAAGAGACAATATAATAAGCATATGACTAAGGACAGTAAGAAGTAACCTAATGACTCTAACATGTATATGCTATTTAATGTATCCTATGGATTTGGCATCGGTGCAAACTCAAACAAAGTAACTAGCTTTACCCAAGTACTATATATATATATATATATATATATATATATATATATATATATATATATATATATATATTTATATATTTCTTTTTCAATGGCAAGAGATTACCAAGTTATGATCTAGTAACATTAAGAAGATAGTTATAATGTGAATGACTAAGTTAAAAGAGATGGAATATTTATTGACACTCAAAGGTGGAACTATAGAAGTTTTGTCATGCTTTAAGCTATAATAGGAATTTAATGATAAGCTTTGAGGCAAGAAAACTTATTTACTTTTTTAATCATGCCCCATGATATAATATGAAAACCGTAAGTCTGCTAATAGGGGACTAACGATTAAGATGAAATAACCTCACACAACTTACCTAAGTATAAAATATTATAAGATGAAAAATAAAAGTCAGATGGTTGAAGTATATACGACTATGTTATATTATGTCACTTATGGGTTCTAATATGGTAATCATGAAAGTGAATCAAGGGATCAAATATGAGCAAGTAGTGACCTTAAGTTGTAAGAGAACTTACTTATTTTATTATATGGATTATAAATGCTTGAGTGATTGCTATATATATATATATATGTGTGTGTGTGTGTGTGTGTGTGTATTATGATTTAATGTGAATAAGTGTAAGAATAGGGAAACTATTCATAGAAAGCAACAACAAGATATGTCATCAAGAACTATCCATGAGTTATGTAAATTCTATATGCTGTATAGTTGATACAAGCATGCTATAATGAGTAGCTTATCTTAATGTGTGAACAAGTATGAGTAATAAAAGCATGTATGGCTATGATTTAAGCTGCATAAATATATGTATATATGTATGTTGTCACGCTCAACACTAATCATGAAACATTTCATGTTGTTATTGTTTGCATAAACATGCAACTGTATGATCATGTGAAAGCATCCATGTGTATTGCAGCCTATAGTTCAATATTGAAGTATGATAAGAATAATGTGCATTCTTATATAAATGATGGTTTTAAGCGGGGATGCTATATTAAGGAAAAAAAGATATGTTGAATTGAAATATGATTAAGAATGGTCAAGCCTGTGAGTCTTAGTTCAGTTATGGATTAGATAAGCATGCCTAAAAGGATACAATCGTAGCTGCCATAGTTGACCCCATTTGAGTCTTGTTCCTTAATGGAACCATTGTTCGGCCCCGCTTGGGTATATCATTTATTCCTTACTGAAACCATTGTTTGACCCCATTTGGGTCCATTGTTTGATATCTTCGGATATCCATAGTTGATACCTTCGAGTATCCTTGCTCCCGTTATCCACCTTTGAACTAGTGCTTAGGCAGGCTATTAAAGATGATAAAAAGTACAAGAAATAAAGTGATATATATATATATTTATATATATGCATTAATTTCTTCATGTAGTTAGCATAAGCATGATGAATTACTTATTGTATTGTGTTGTTTTATCTTAAATTCCTTTTGACTATAACTGTCTTTATGAAATGAGATGCCATGTTCAATATATTATGATTGTGAGATATGTATATCTTCTCGACCATGAGGAAGGTTCCCGTGTGGGTGCCGGTGTGAGTTAAACTCCATCGGTGGGTTCCAAGGAGAATATATGGACCCCAAAGTATACAATATTGTACTAGAAGTTATATGGACTGTAACATGTACACTAAGTTTCATGTACTCTATTAATAAAATGAATACACGTGACATCAAGGCTTTGTCTTGTAATCCTGATAGGTAATGCTTGTTCTTTGTGATCACATGCAACTCTGCCAATCTGTTTAATTATATATATAAATGTTTGCACATATAGGCTTAATGATAACATTCATTTAACCAAGTCCAATGCCTGACACAGAATGATGATTGTAAAAGAATCAGGTTACCATGCTAAGATAACATGAAGGATGTAAAGTCTATGAATCTAATATGAAAATTGCATGATATATGTGATGTAATTATGCCTACCAGGACTACTTGTAGATTCTATATCACCTAAGCATATCCCTTATATTGTGAATTAAGGTTGAATGCCTATCTTAGGTGGATAAAGTGATTTAATACGGTAAGTGGAAATCTTATACCATTAAGAACTATATTGTCTAGCCTCTTGAAAAAAAGGATTATAAGATATATATGGAGGTTTGCATGCTCATATGCACAATGATAACATTGACCTAACTAACTGCAACGTATGATATAAATTTGTGTTCTAAGAGGTTTAAGTTACCATGATAAGATAACATTAAGGAACACATATGCAAGAAACAGGAATGAGAATTGAGTTATTATAAGAAGAAATCATGACTAACAATATGAAAAGGGATGTTGTATGGCATAAGTACTTTCTTAAGTATGCCATATAGACTAATTAAAGCAAGTCGAGCTTCAACGATTAATAATCATGATTTCTTAAGTTGTAAGAAGAAAGAATTATGAAATACATAAATGATAATAGTTTGACATGAATAGTATGCTATGATGATGTTTGTGAAACAACTATTCTAAGCAGGATCAAGCTAAGTCAAGTAAATACTCTAGATTAGTGTAACAAGGGATTCGTTGTTAAGGCTAAAGTCTTTCTCAAATAATCAGCAAAATAAACTCCTATGTTATTTGTTGTTATTGAAAAAGGTGGTGTATATTTATGCATATGATAATATGACTCAGGGAAAGAGTATTATATATATATATATATATATATATATATATATATATATATATATATATATATATATATATATATATATATATATATATATATACATAGTATTTTGTTCCCCACCAAGCTTTATAGCTTAGCATGGGTTTGTTATCCATGCAGGTTTCAAGATAAGTTCCAAAGGATCAGGCAAGATGCAGTTGCCTTGAGGATTTCAGGATACTTGAAGGCCATTTATGTTATGATTATTTATCTATAAGTTTGATTTATTTATTTGTGGCATGTAATTATGGCCTGTCTTATTTTTATTATTGCCTAGTCTTTAATAGGTTTATGACGATGATGATGATGATGATGATGATGATAATGATTGATGATTATCCATGTTTAAGGAATTAGGGTGTTACAGTTAGTGGTATCAGAGCCTGGTTGAGTCTTTTCTGGGAAATAAGGAATTAAAGAATTGTTTTGGAAGATTAAGATGATATTGGTCAATACAATGGTGTCATTGTTAATGGCATACATTTTGATGATTATGTTAGGTGTTTGACCTATGATTGATATATATAGGACCATTAGCAAGATTTTGGCAGAGATTATGAGATGATATATGAGGAATTATCAATATCTCTCGCCTCTTGGTATTGGAGTGCTTTCTTAATATTTTATGATTGAGGTATAGCATAAGATTTATTATAAATATGTCTAGATTATGTATTAAGATGTTTGAGGAAAAGTTCATATGAATAGAAGAGAACTTGATCTTTGGCATAAATGATGATGTAAGATGTCAAGATTATTAAGATACTTAGGATAAGAAAGACAACGAGCATAAGAGTATCTGGAAATCGGAGACAGATACATATAATTATAGATGATGAGATTATTATGCACATAGAGAATGCTTATGGTGATAGTTATTTATAACTAAAGAACAGTTAATAATTTCTAGCAATAAAGATAAGGATTACCAGTTTTGAATTTTGAGGAAGAAATTCTTTTAAGGAGGAGTGATTTGTAAGGACCCAATCATGACCCAAATTAGATTATTGTTAATTAATAAGGACCATCGTTAATTAAGGCAAAATTGGATTATTTTGCAATTATCGAGGTTAATTCTCGAGAGGGGTATTTTGGTAATTTTAGAGTATAAGCATATGAGTCAAGTTAAATTATAATTAAAGAAAAGGGTGTAATTGAAATGAATTAGAAAGTCTTGGGGTTAAGTTGGAAGAAATTGAAATAATGGGGTTTATTTGTGCTTAAGGGCATTTAGGAGATTTACTTGGGAAGATATTTTTCCCCATTCATTTGTTTTGGGACACTTGGAGAGATGAGGAATGGACTCTCTCTCTCTCTCTCTCATTCTTGGTCATGGGATTGAAAAAGAAGCTCTAGGGTTTTGGTGTTTTAGCATGAAGGTAATGTCTCCCTTCCATAGATCTCTTCTTCCATGCTTGATTTATGATCTTAGGGTTGTAGGAAGAGATGATAAGTCATGTTTGTTGTCTCTATGTATAAGGAAATGAAGGAGAAAGAGAGCTAGATCAATGGATGTTGAAGGAGATGAAGCTTGATTTTGAGGTATGGGATTCATTTTTTGGATGGTTACTATACATGTTTTCCCTCTCATATTGTATGTGCTTTGATAATGAGATTAAGGGTTTAAACTAATATGTTTTGATGATTATAACATGATTAGTAACCTAAATGATCATGTAAGTAAGAGGGGAAGTGAGATTTGGGGTTTAAATTCATGTTATGCACAATCGGGATTCTGGTTTTTCTTCTTTTCTTTCCCACACACGGCCACGTGTGAGTTTACTCTTCCTAACTCGTGGGCATGTGTGTTTGTTCTTCTTAACACACAGCCACGTGTAAGTTTGCTCTTCCTAACCCATGGCCATGTGTGTTTTTTCTTTATAACACACGACCACTTGATGCTTTTCTTCTTCCCACCCATGGCCATGCATGTTTGTTTCCCTTCTTGCACACGGCCATGCAAGTTTGTCTCCTTTCTTGCACATGGCCACTTAATGTTTCTCTCTTCCTTGTACATGGCCACGTGTGGTTTCTTCTTGGAAACACACGGCCACTCATTAGTTTCTCCTTCAAAATACATGGCCAATCACTCTTTTATGCATGAGAATACATGGCCACTTGTCTTATTTTCTTTCCCACACACGGCCACTCATTGATTTCCCCTTGGAAGTGCACGGCCACTAATGTTTTTTCCTCTTCTCGTGCACGGCCATTTGTACACTCCAATTTTAGTGGTTCTTCTCCACCCTAAGAGCACAACATTGTATAGCCATGTTTATAAATATAATGCTATAATAAGGAGGAATTAAGCTAGTAATAGGAAAGGTTGATAATGGTTGAGCATGCAAGTAATGAATGGTATGTTAATGGATTACCCAAGAAATGTTATAGTTCTAAAAGTCTTTTAATGCTAAGATTTTAAGTAAAAATATATAGTTTAGAAATGTGTGCCTACAGGAAGGTCTATTAACTGAATTTGAGTGTTAAGAATGTATAATTGGTGCCATACGGACACATAACTAACGAAAGTAAGAGGCAATATAATAAGCATATAACTAAGGACAATAAGAAGTAACCTAATGACTCTAACATGTATATGCTATTTAATGTATCCTATGGATTTGGCATCGGTGTGAACTCAAACAAAGTAAATAGCTTTGCCCAATATATATATATATATATATATATATATATATATATATATATATATATATATATATATATATCAATATTTCTTTTCAATGGAAAGAGATTACGAAGTTATGATCTAGTAACATTAAGAAGATAGTTATAATGTGCATAACTAAGTTTAAACAGACGTAATATTTATTGACACTCAAATGTGGAACTATAGAAGTTTGGTTATGCTTTGTGCCATAATAGGAATTTAATGATAATCTTTGAGGTAAAAAAATTATTTATTTATTTAATCATGCCCCATGATATAATATGAAAACTGTAAGTCTGCTAGTAGGGGACTAACGATTAAGATGAAATAACCTCACACAACTTACCTAAGTATAAAATATTATAAGATGAAAAATACAAGTAAGATGATTGAAGTATATACGACTATGTTATAGTATGTCACTTGTGGGTTCTAATCTGGTAATCATGAAAGTGAATCAAGGGATCAAATATGAACAAGTAGTGACCTTAAACTGTAAGAGAACCTACTTATTTTATTATATGGTTTATAAATACTTGAGTGATTGCTATATATATGTGTGTGTGTTATGTTTTAATGTGAATAAGTGTAAGAATAGGGAGATTATTCATAGCAAGCAACAATAAGGTATGCCATCAAGAACTATCCATGAGTTATGTAAAATCTATATACTGTATAGTTAATATAAGCATGCTATGATGAGTAGCTTATCTTAATTTATGAACAAGTATGAGTAATAAAAGCATGTATGGCTATGATTTAAGCTGCATAAATATATGTATATGTGTATGTTGTCATGCTCAACGCTAATAATGAAACATTTCATGTTGTTATTGTTTGCATAAACATGCAACTGTATAATCATATGAAAGCATCAATGTGTATTGGAGCCTAGAGCTCAATATTGAAGTATGATAAGAATAATGTGCATTCTTATATGAATGATGGTTTTAAGTAGGGATTCTATATTAAGGGAAAAAATATATGTTGAATTGAAATATGATTAAGAATGGTCAAGCCTGCGAGTCTTAGTTCAGTTATGGATTAGATAGGCATGCCTAGAGGGATATAGTCGCACCTGCCATAGTTGACCCCGTTTGGGTCTTGTTCCTTAATGGAACCATTGTTCAGCCCCGTTTGGGTCTATCATTTATTCCTTACTGGAACCATTGTTTGAGCCCATTTGGGTCCATTGTTTGATATCTTTGGATATCCATAGTTGATACCTTCGGGTATCCTTTGCTCCCGTTATCCACCCTTGAACTAGTACTTAGGCAGGCTATTAAAGATGATAAAAAGTACAAGAAATTAAGTTATATATATATATATATATATATATATATATATATGCATTGATTTCTTGTAGTTAACATAAGCATGATGAATGACTTATTGTATTGTGT
Organism: Excoecaria agallocha; assembly: GCA_037975025.1. NCBI lineage: Eukaryota > Viridiplantae > Streptophyta > Magnoliopsida > Malpighiales > Euphorbiaceae > Excoecaria > Excoecaria agallocha. Next base: position 92,110,936 of record CM075807.1, on the reverse strand, counting down.
TGTTTTATCTTAAATTCCTTTTGACTATAACTATCTTTATGAAATGAGATGCCATGTTCAATATATCATGATTGTGAGATATTTATATCACCTCGACCATGAGGAAGCTTCCCTTGTGAGTGCCGGTGTGAGTTGAACTCCATCGATGGGTTCCACGGAGAATATATGGACCCCAAAGTGTACAATATTGTACTAGAACTTATATGGACTATAACATTTACACTAAGTTTCATGTACTCTGTTAATAAAATGCATACATATGACATCGAGACTTTGTCTTGTAATCTTGATAGGTAATGCTTGTTCTTTGTGATCACATGCAACTCTGCCAATCTGTTTAATTATATATATAAATGTTTGCACATGTAGGCTTAATGATAACATTCATTTAACCAAGTGAAATGCCTGACATATAATGATGATTGTAAAAGAATCAGGTTACCATGCTAAGATAACATGAAGGAATGTAAAGTCTATGAATCTAATATGAGAATTACATGATATATGTGATGTAATTATACCTACCAGGACTACTTGTAGATTCTATATGACCTAAGCATATCCCTTATATTGTGAATTAAGGTTGAATGCCTATCTTAGGTGGATAACGTGATTTAATGCGGTAAGTTAAAATCTTGTACCATTAATGACTATATTGTCTAGCCTCTTGATAAAAAGGATTATAAGATGTATATGGAGGTTTGCACGCTCTTATGCATAATGATAACGTTGACCTAACTAAGTGCAATGTATAATATAAATTGGTGTTGTAAGAGGTTTTAGTTACCATGTTAAGATAACATTAAGGAACACATATGCAAGAAACAGGAATGAGAATTGAGTTATTATAAGAAGAAATCATGACTAACAATATAAAAAGGGATGTTGTATGGCATAAGTACTTTCTTAAGCATGCCATATCGACTAATTGAAGCAAGTCGAGCTTATACGATCAATAATCATGATTTCTTGAGTTGTAAGAAGAAAGAATTATGAAATGCATGAATGATAATTGTTTGACATAAATAGTATGCTATTATGTTTGTGAAGCAACTATTCTAAGTAGGATCAAGCTAAGTCAAGTAAAAACTCTAGATTAGTGTAACAAGGTATTCGTTGTTAAGGCTAAAGTCTTTCTCCCATGATCAACAACATAAAATCCTATGTTATTTGTTGTTATTGAAAAAGGTGGTGTATATTTATGCATGATAATATGACTCAAGGAAAGAGTATTATATATATATACATAGAGTTTTGTTCCCCACTAAGCTTTATAGCTTAGTATGAGTTTGTTATCCATGTAGGTTTCAAGATAAGTTCCAGAGGATCAGGAAAAATGCAGTTGCCTTGAGGATTTCAGGATACTTGAAGGCCATTTATGTTATGATTATTTATCTATAAGTTTGATTTATTTATTTGTGGCATGTAATTATGGCCTTTCTTATTATTATTATTGTCTTGTCTTTAATAGGTTTATGATGATGATAATGATTGATGATTATCCATGGTTAAGGAATTAGGGTGTTATGCGTAGTCATCTTACAAGAAATCAAGGCCTTTGTTGTCACGAACCTCTCGTGATGAGCTTGTTCTTGGAACATCTCCTTGAGGTGCACCATGATCGCATGGGCCTCATGGTTCATGAATTGCTTTTACAAATCGGGCACCATAGTGGCTAGCATCAAATAGGTCACATCATTGGTGTCACTCTTCTTAGTCTCAAAGGTTTCCCTTTGAACTGCAGAGGCATTCCTAGCAGGTTCGGTGGGCAAGGGTTCATCCAAAACATACGAATTGTTCTCTTACTTAAGAACTATTTTCAAGTTTCAAGACCAGTATATGAAATTGGTGCTATTCAGTTTGTCCTTTTCTATGACCGATCGCAATGAAAAGTTGCTATTTGAAGAAGCCATTTTTCAATCTACAAAAATTTATAAACATAGCAAGATTAAATAAAGTATTAATATAATCCCACAAACCAAATTAATATCCCTTTAAATAATTCATGTTAGTGATTTAATATGGGCCAAGATCCACGTTTCACAACAACTCATTAGTCAAGCAGAGCTTGTACACCTAAAGAGTTAAGTTACTTAGGTACGAAAACTCCAATCATATCTCGTACATGACTCTTGGATCAAATGACCTAACATCTTAAGATGTTATAGCACAAACCCATTTATTCGTTGCCTAGGTTTGGACATCCCTTTCCATGTTAAATCCAACCGACATTCACAACCCATGCCTTACAAAGATAATCGGGCACATATAGGACTTCTAGTCTACGTGATCGATGCCTTGACATGTTTCGAACTAGGAAGGCAACTTCATGACTTACTATTTTAGGGATTCATGGCATATGCTTTGTCATCCATTCATAGCATGTATATATACAAGTGTGTAAAGTAAAGCGTGACAAACATGGGCCTAAAAACCTACAACTAAGATTCTATTAGTGTAAGCCCTAGCCCCAATGCATTGTAATAAAACATTTGAAATTAATAAAATGAGGCATTTGTTTTATCTTTTGTATTTCTGTGCATGTCAATTGATAAAACTATCCAAGAATGTCGTTTCAGTTTAAGTTATCATGTGTGAGGCACATTGTTGTAAGACCTTGAAACAAATGAGACTTCATTCTAAACATCCCTAGTCAGTCATTGTTATGGGAATAATAATGAATTAAGACTAGTATGCTCTCTCTGATATTATGAGTTCTGTCTTACGGATCATTAGGACAAGAGTGTCAATCAGAGATCATAGATACATGTTAAAGAACATGGTATCTGGATACGATCCGCTCATGAGAACACTACATGGTACAAGTTATAAGTGTTTCTCATATGCAAGTTTTGTATCGGAGTTCTTAGACTTGAAATCTCTATGAAACTCTATATGAATTACTGTGTACTTTGACATACACCTAACGTGCTCGTAACAGAGTGACAAGTACGGGTATGATTGGGTATGCATTGATTCATGTTAGAGAGCATGAGAGAAGTGAAGGGATTACCCCTCTCAATAAGAGAGAAAATATCATCGGCCACATGATCAGTGAACTGAGAAGTGTATGGCCATACCGAGATGAAATAATGAGTAATCATTATTTATCTGAGAGTTCAGTGTCACTGGAATATCAAGAAAGGAATTAAAATATATAAGGATGACTAGTTCCATGCCTTATATTAATTCTGATATTTATGGGTAAGGGACTGAAAAATTGCATTAGGTCACTAAATGCCATATGCATTTTCATTTAATTTGGAATGCTATAATATCTTGCTAGAGAATATATATAGCCTTTGAATTAATTCATTGCCAACATTAAATGGACCTATAGGATCGCACACAAAGCATTGGGTTTAAAATATTTAAATAAAGTATTGGACATTAATTTGAGCTTTTAATTAAAGTCAAATTAATGTTTGTTTGATCTGAATTTACTACCTTAATGTAATTAATTCAACCTCAATCACTTCCTAAAAATAAGTAATATATTTTGAATTAAACTCCTTTGAATTTAAAATTCAAATTTAAAATAAAACAGAAGACATTTAATTAAATGAAATCACTTAATATAAATAAATAGCATGTGCCGAAATTCCTTGATTTCCATCTTGAAATTTTGGCCACTGCATCTATTATTTAAATGATTAAATTTAATTTAAATTCTTTTAGGCTTTAATACTCAATTAACTTAATTAATACAAGATAATTAATTAATTGAAATTAAACCTTGTGGGCTGAATTTCTCTCTCTCATGGACCAAGGTCCAATAGCAATTATAAAACCCATTACACACATTAATTTGACTTTAATTAAAAGCCCAAATTAATGTCCAATACTTTATTTAAATATTTTAAGCCCAATGCTTTGTGTGCGATCCTATAGGTCCATTTAATGTTGGTAGTGAATTAATAAATTAATTCAAAGGCTATATATATTATCTAGCAAGATATTATAGCATTCCAAATTAAATGAAAATGCATATGGCATTTAGTGACCTAATGCAATTTTGAATAGTCCCTTACCATTAAATATCAGAATTAATATAAGGCATGGAACTAGTCATCCTTATATATTTTAATTCCTTTCTTGATATTCCAGTGACACTGAAGTCTCAGATAAATAATGATTACTCATTATTTCATCTCGGTATGGCCATACACTTCTCAGTTCACTGATCAAGTGGCCGATGATATTTTCTCTCTTATTGAGAGGGGTAATCCCTTCACTTCTCTCATGCTCTCTAACATGAATCAATGCATACCCAATCATACACGTACCTGTCACTCTGTTACGAGCACATTAGGTGTATGTCAAAGTACACAGTAATTCATATAGAGTTTCATAGAGATTTCAGGTCTAAGAACTCCGATACAAAACTTGCATATGAGAAACACTTATGACTTGTACCATATAGTGTTCTCATGAGCGGATCGTATCCAGATACCATGTTCTTTAACATGTATCTATGATCTCTGATTGACACTCTTGTCCTAATGATTCGTAAGACTGAACTCATAATATCAGAGAGAGCATACTAGTCTTAATTCATTGTTACTCCTATAACAATGACTGACTAGGGATGTTTAGAATGAAGTCTTATTTGTTTCAAGGTCTTACAACTATGTGCCTCACACATGATAACTTAAACTGAAACGATATTCTTGGATAGTTTTATCAATTGACATGCACTGGAATACAAAAGATAAAACAAATGCCTCATTTTATTAATTTCAAATGTTTTATTACAATGCATTGGGGCTAGGGCTTACACTAACAATCTCCCACTAGCACTAGTCTCAATTGGGCATAGCCCTAAGACCGAACGCTTTCAAATGAGCTTCGTGCAGATTTGGACGCAATTGTTTTGTCAAAGGATCTGCTACATTGCCTTCACTTGCTATCTTGCTAACCTTGACGTCCCCATGATCAATGATTTCTCATATCTGGTGGTACCTCCTGAGTATGTGTTTGGATTTCTGGTGTGACCGGGGCTCCTTTGCCTGTACGATGGCCCCGTTGTTGTCACAGAAAATTTATAATGGATCTAGGATGCTTGGGACCACTCCTAATCTAGAAATGAAATTTTTAATCAAACCAGCCTCTTTTGCAGCCTCACTTGCTGCAATATACTTAGATTCTGTAGTTGAGTCGGCAACGGTCTCTTGCTTTGAGCTTCTCCAGCTGACAGCACCACCGTTCAAAACAAAAATGAATCCAGATTGTGATCTAGAATCCTGAGTGTTGGTCTGAAAAACAGCATCAGCATAACCTTGTATGTCGAGCTCTTCTTGACCACCATACACCAAGAAGTGATCCTTAGTCTTTCGCAGGTACTTCAGAATCCCTTTTACAGCAGACCAATGCTTCTCACCAGGGTCTTGCTAAAACCTACTGGTTACACTTAGTGCATGAGCAACATCCAACCTAGTACATAACATAGTGTACATGATAGATCCAATAGCAGATGCATATGGGATTCTACTCATGTTGTCCCTTTCCTCTTTGGTTTTAAGGCACTGTTCTTTAGTCAAAAGAACTCCCAAAGCCAAAGGTATGTACCCTTTCTTTGAGTCTCCCATACTAAAATGCTTTAGTACTTTGTCTATGTACTTTTCTTGACTTAGTCCCAAGAGCCGATTCGATCTATCTCTATAGATTCGAATACCAAGTTTTGTCTCGGCTTCACCTAAGTCATTCATTGAGAAACATTTTCCCAATCATTGCTTAACCTTTTGCAATGTTGGAATGTCATTCCCAATGAGAAGGATGTCGTCCACATATAGGACCAGAAATACTACTATGCTCCCACTAACCTTCTTATACACACAAGGCTCATCTTCGTTCTTGATTAAGTCAAATTCTTTGACTGCCTCATCAAAATGAAGATTCCAACTTCGGGATGCTTGTTTTAATCCATAAATGGATTTTTGAAGCTTGTAAACCTTCTTAGGATGCTTGGGATTGACAAAACCTTCAAACTGTGTCATATACACATCCTCAAGTAAATTTCCATTGAGGAAAGCGGTTTTGACATCCGTTTGCCATATCTCATAATCATGATGTGCAGCTTTGGCAAGCAAGATCCTAATGGATTTGAGCATGACTATAGGAGAAAAGGTCTCGTCATAGTCTACACCATGAGTTTGTCGAAAACCTTTTGCTACTAGTCTACCTTTGTAGGTCTTATCAGCTTTAAGTTTGAATAGCCACTTGCATTCAATTACCTTAGCACCTTCTGGTGGATCAACCAAGGTCCAAACCTGGTTATCGTACATTGATTGCATCTCGAATTTCATGGCTTCAAGCCAATTTTCCGAGTCTGGGCTCTCAATAGCTTCTCGGTAGGTAGTAGGATCCTCATGATCTACTAACTCAATAGTGTCACTGTCAGTGATTAGAAATCCATATCTCTCAATCTCCTGACGTACCCTACCAGACCTTCTAGGTTCTTGTGTAACGGGTTCTTGTTCCACAACTGGTTGTGAACTTGATCCCATTTCCAACTCATCCTCTATAGGAGTTTGTGGCGCTTGAATTTCTCTAAATTCTACTTTACTCCCACTATCTTTCTTGAGAAGGAACTTCTTTTCCAAGAAAACAGCCTTGCGAGTAACAAATACTTTGTTCTTGGCTTGTGAGTAAAAGTAGTATCCCTTTGTTTCTTTAGGATAACCCACAAACAAGCAGACACTGGATTTGGACTCTAGTTTGTCAAATGTTAATTTCTTAACATGTGCTTCACAACCTTAAATCCTGAGAAAAGACATATTGGGTTCTTTCCCAGTCCACACCTCGTATGGTATCTTCTCAACTGTTTTAGTTGGAGTACGGTTCAATAGAAATGCAGCAGTTTCTAATGCATAACCCCAAAAAGAGATAGGAAGATTAGCTTGACTCATCATAGATCGAACCATGTCCAACAGAGTTCGATTTCTCCTTTCGGACACACCATTCCATTGAGGTGTTCCAGGAGGAGTGAGCTATGAAATAATACCACACTCCTTTAGATGACTGTCAAACTCTTGGCTTAAGTATTCGCCGCCTCGATCTGATCGAATGGCTTTTATACTTTTGCCAAGTTGGTTTTCTACTTCGTTCTTAAACTCTTTGAATTTCTCAAAAGTTTCAGACTTGTACTTCATTAGATAGACATAGCCATATCTACTGAAGTCATATGTGAATGTCACGAAGTAGCTAAAACCACCTCTAGCTTGTGTACTTAAAAGTCCACATACATCGGTATGTATTAGTTCCAATAAGCCATTAGTCCTCTGACCTTTCTTATTAAAAGGACTCTTTGTCATTTTTCCATGCAAACATGGCTTGCATGTGTCATAAGACTCTAAGTCGAATGACCCAAGCACTCCAGTTTTGTGGAGTCTTGAAATGCATTTTTCGTTTGCATGTCCTAAACGACAATGCCAGAAGTAAGTAGGGTTCAATTCGTTTGACTTAACCCTCTTCGTATTAATGTTGTATATGGACTCTTTGTTTTGTAGATCAAGGATATAAAGGCCATTTTGCAACATGGCATTGCCATAAGAAATGCCTTGGCGACGAATATGAGCATTGCCATTTTTAATAACAAAATCAAATTCATCATTATCCAAACATGAAACTGAAATAATGTTTCTGCTCATAGCATGCACATAATAACAATTATTCAAAACAATACAAAGTCCGGAAGGTAAAGTGAGGTGATAGTCGCCTATCTCCATGGCAGCAACTCGTGCGCCATTCCCCACACGGAGGTCCACTTTATTCTTCCCAAGCAACCGCCTATTTCTTAGCCCCTGTACATTTGAACAAATGTGAGAACCACAACCGGTATCCAATACCCAAGTGGTAGAAATAGAAAGGTTAATTTCAACAACAAAAATACCAGAACTAGACGCCTTGGCTCCATTCTTCTTTTGTTCTTCCTTGAAGAGAGCGTAATTCTTCCTCCAATGCCCTGTCTTGTTGCAATGGAAGCCAGTGCTCTCACTCTCTTTTAGTTTTGGTGCCTCGGGCTTGGATTGGGCCTGAGGTGCACTCCCAACTAACTTGGGTTTTCCCTTTCCCTTTCCCTTTCCCTTAGCGGGTCCCTTCTTAATTCCCTTTTGAACCATTAGTACGGGATTGATCTTTCGAATGTTCTCTTCAGCATTCTTAAGCATCCCATGAAGCTTAGTGACTGACTTGTTCATTGCATGCATGTTATAATTCATCATAAATGGATCATAAGCAGCAGGCAATGATCCTAAGATCAAGTCAGTGGCCAATTCCTTTGGCACTTGTACCTCAAGCTTCTCAAGAGTATTAAGATACCCTTTCATCTTGAGTACATGGGTACTAACAAGAGTACCTTCAGTCATCTTGCAAGAAATTAAGGCCTTTGTTGTCACGAACCTCTCGTGACGAGCTTGCTCTTGGAACATCTCCTTGAGGTGCACCATGATCGCATAGGCCTCTTGGTCCATAAATTGCTTTTGCAATTCAAGCACCATAGTGGCTAGCATCAAACAGGTCACATCATTAGAGTCACTTTTCTTGGTCTCAAAAGTTTCCTTTTGAACCACAGAAGCTTTCCTAGCAGGTTCCTCAGGTAAGGGTGCATCGAAAACATACGACTTCTTCTCTTGCTTAAGAACTATTCTTAAGTTTCGAGACCAGTCTATGAAATTGGTGCAATTCAATTTGTCCTTTTCAAGGACCGATCGCAATGAGAAATTGTTGTTTAAAGATGCCATTTTCAATCTACAATAAAATTTAGCAAGATTAAATGAGGTCTTATTATAATCCCACAAACCGAATTAATATCCCTTTAAATAATTCGCGTTAGTGATTTGATGTGGGCTAAGATCCACTTTTCACAACAACTTATTAGTCAAACTGAGCTTGTACACCTAACAAGTTAAGTTACTTAGGTAGGAAAACTCCAATCATGTCTTGTACATGACTCTTAGATCAAATGGGCTAACATCTTAAGATGTTATAGCACAAACCCATTTATTAGTTACCTAGGTCCGGGCATCCCTTTCCATGTTAAGTCCAACCTACATTCACAACCCATGCCTCACAAAGATAGTCGGGCGCATCTAGGACTCGTAGTCTACGAGACCGATGATCGATGCCTTGACATGTTTCGAATTAGGGAGGTAACTTTGTGACTTACTATTTTAGGGCTTCATTTTATTACGGCTTACATGGCATACGCTTTGTCATCCATACATAGCATGCATATATAAATAATTGCATAAAGTAAAGCGTGACAAACATGGGCCCAAAAACCTACAACTAAGATTCTATACTATTACATAAGAATCTTCGAGTTGGGCTTCTCCACTCCGGTGGGCTTCGTCTTGATTTACAAAGTCTTCAAGTATATTCTATTCTAAGAAATAAATGAAACTTTTACAATAAAATATAATGGCTCACAGGCCATATTTAATTACAAAAACCTAGGGCCCATGAATGCACCATGTATATCCATTCATCACACCAAACTAGCAAATAAATATACATAACATTCATGGATAAAACAAAGTCCAATTTTATTTAATTTAGCCAAGCCCATTAATGGAAATTGTGTACTTGAACCTTTAAGAGATGACCCCGTGATGGGCTTGGGCTGAAGCCCAATGGACTACATCCTCTTATTGAATAAGTTCTCTTAAAAGCCCAAAACACAAACTAGTTAGATTTGTGCCATAAATAAACCCTAGTATAATTTCCAATTTTGCCATTTTTAATTTTAGGTCATCAAGCCCATAAACATTAAAAATCCATATAATATGTACCAATCATGAATTAAAACACAAAATCATTAAGAACATATATATATGGTACACGGCATGCATATAAAACAAACAAACAACAAAACTAGTTGCTTAATGCCTATGTGATGCCACAAAAATGCACAAATACTTAAAACAATTTTATGAGTCATTTAATAAATTAAATAAGGTCATAAATATTGATTTAATATTCTGTACCATTTTAATCTAAATGTGTTTTTACCATTTTAATCAAAACAAAACAAATAATGTTGATTAAACATGTAACAAACACAAACTAGACATAGTTTTAAGTGATTTTAAAATTAATCAATTAAATTGTCATGGACCAGAATTAAAACCAAATTTAAAACATGTCTAGACCTGATATTTAATCTTTAATAATCTTTAATAAATTCAAAGGAGTTTAATTCAAAATATATTACTTATTTTTAGGAAGTGATTGAGGTTGAATTAATTATCTTAAGGTAGTAAATTCAGATCAAACACTTGCCAAAAAGATAATAATATATAAAGAAATAAAACCCTAGGAGAAAGGGTGTAGGTTTTTGGCATGAAACCCTAATTCTCTCTAAGTGTGGCGCGAACTTCATCTCTCTCTCTCTTAATTCTTTTGGTCCAATTTTCACAAGGAGAAATGATTGTTCCTCATTCTCTTGTGTTCTTGGGTAGTAAAAGCAACCTAAGAAAAGTACAAAATCAAATTTTGTAGCTTCAAACTATAGCCATTACACAATACCTTAAAAGAGAGCTAGCAATCTCAATTTTAAGCCGATGGTGCAATTGTGTGTGTGAGAATAGAGGGAGTGGCGTAAAAGGCTGTTCCTTGGCATTGGTGATCAATATCTAAGGTGGATAAAGTCATCTCGGTTGCTGGTCATCACCAAACTCAAGTTTTAAAAGGCATCCAAAGTTGTAAGTTTTAAAAACCCTAAAATTGCATGTTTCAATTCTTGCTTTGGATTTGTATGGTATGTATGATGAAAAATTTTCGTTTTTCCGCTACGTTATCATCACATTCATACCATGTCATATTCCATCATATTCTATACTATTACATATAAATCTTAAATTTTGGCCTCTCCACTCCGATGGGCTTTATCTTGATTTACAAAGTCTTCAAATAAATTTTATACTAAGAAATAAATGAAACTTTTACAATAATCCTTAATGGAGTACAGGCCATATTTAATTACATAACCCAGGGCCCATGAATGCACCATGCATATTCATTCATCACACAAAACAAACAAACAAATATACATAACATTCATGGATAAAACAAAGTCCAATTTTAATTAATTAAGCCCAGCCCATTAATGGAAATTGTGTACTTGTACTTTTAAGAGAAGACCCTATGATGGGCCTAGGATGAAGCCCAATGGACTAAATCCACTTATTGAATAAGCTCTATTAAAAACCTAAAACACAAACTAGTTAGATTTGTGCCATAAATCAACTCTAGTGTAATTTCCAATTTTATCATTTTTAATATTATGTTATACAGCTCATAAATATTAAAAACACATATAATATGAACCAACATGAATCAAAGCATAAATATTCATTAAGAACACATAACACATTCGACATTGATAACAAAACAAACAAATAACATGAAAATAGTTATTTAATACTTATATAATGCCACAAATGATGCATAAACACTTAAAACGATTTTATAAGTCATTTAATTAATTAAATAAGATCATAAATATTGAATTAATGTTTTTCCTAGATCTAATATAAATGTGTTTTTGCCATTTTAATCACAACAAAACGAACAATGTTGATTAAACATGTAACAAACACAAACTAGTCATTATTTTAAGTGATTTGTAAATTAACCAATTAAATTTTCATGGACCAGAATTAAAACCAATTTTAAAAAATGTCCAAAATTTTTATTAATATTCTAAAATCACTTACAAACATGCCCAACATGTTTTTACATTTTATAGAGAGAAACTAGCTAGTCACAAATGCATATCATGCAAACAAGCACCTAGTTTCATGATTAACATGTTCAATCAGGTATATACATTTAAAACCGACCATGAACAGGTCTAAAATCATCTTAGGTCAGTGTATTAACATGTCATAATACCCAATCAACCATTTAAATTCGTTTTTACACTCAACCAATGCAAGAAACTCAAAACAGAAAATTTCAGCATTACATTTCATGAAATAAACAATTTTTAATCAAGTTGTAACGCATCCAAGGCAGTAAAAAAAATGATTAGGCTCTGATACCATTGAAGGGATATCACATGGCATTAAATCAATGATCATGTTGTAGAAAAATAAAAATTTTGATCATACAAGCCATGCAATAAACAATATAGAATCGAAAACATGCAATTTTAGGGTTTCGATTGAACTTACATCTTTGAATGCACTTCAATACTTGATATTTTGCAACGACCAATATATAATATGAACCTATATACTCTTGAACTTAATCACCAATGCCAAAAGTGCTGCCTTTTATGCCACACCACTCTATGTTCACACACACACTTACAAAGTCGACTTAAAACATGAGTGCTAGCTCTAGGATTTGTATTCGGGAATGGGTATTGTATAAAGACACAAGATTTGATCTTGTTCTTCTTAGGGTTTGCAAGGCTGCCCCAAAAAATACAAGCGAAGAAGAAATAATTCTTTCTCAAGTGGAATTTGGCAATGAGAGAGAGAGAGAGAGCAAAAATTGCAAAAGCCAAAAATGAATTGTTTTTAATTAATTAATATATATCACTTATTTAGGGTTTTTGTTGCAAGCCGAATTCAACTAGGATTCTAGGTTGAATTTCGGCCACATCCTCATCCTAATTAAGTGATCTATCTTAATTCAAATTCTTTTAGTATTTAAATTCAAATTAACTTAAAATGGCATTAGTTATTTAATCAATATATATCACTTCTCTAGGGTTTTTTTGATACATGCCGAATTCAAATATGATTCTAGCTTGAATTTTGGCCTCAATCTCTCCCTACTTAAGTGTTGTATATTGATTCAAATTCATTTAGGATTTAAACTCAATTAACTTAATTATCCAAAGATAATTAATTAATTGATATTATCCATGTAATTGCCGATTTTTCACTCTCATGGACTAAGGTCCATTAGCAATTTAAATACCCATTAACCTTATTAATTTGACTTTAATTAAAAGCCCAAATTAATGCCTAATACTCTATATAATATTTTTGGCCCAATGCTTTGTGTGCGATCCTATAGGTCCATTGAATATCGGCAATGAATTAATAAATAATCCAAAGGCTATATATATTATCTAGCAAGATATTATAGCATTCCAAATTAAATGAAAATGCAAATGGTATTAAGTAACCTAATGCAATTTTGCATAGTCCTTTACCCACAAATATCAAAATTAATATAAGGCATGGAACTAGTCATCCTTATATTTACTAATTCCTTTCTTGATATTCCAGTGACATTGAACTCTCAGATAAATGATGATTACTCATTATTTCATCTCGATATGGCCATACACTTCTCAGTTTACTAATCAAGTTGCTGGTGATATTTTCTCTCTCATCGAGAGGGGTAATCCCTTTACTTCTCTTATGCTCTCTAACATGAATTAGTGCATGCCCAAGCATACCCATACTTGTCACTTTATTACGAGCACGTTAACTGCATGTTAAAGTACATAGTAATTCATAAAGAGTTTCATAGAGATTTTAGGTCTATGAACTCAGATGTAAAACTTGCAATTGAGAAAAATTTATGACTTATACCATATAGTGTTCTCATGATCAGATCAAATCCATATACCATATTTTAAACCTGTATCTATGATCTCTGATTGACACTCTAGTCTTTATGATTCGTAAGATAGAACTCAACTTATTAGAAAGTGCATACTAGTCTTAATTCATTTGTTATTCCCATAACAATGTCTGACTAGGGATATTTAGAATGAAGTCTCAAATGTTTCAAGGTCTTACAACCATATGGCTCACACATGATAACTTAAACTGAAACAACATTCTTGGATTGTTCTATCACTTGATATCCACAAGTAAACTATAGATAAAACAAATGCCTCATTTATTAACTTGATTGTTTTATAACAATACATTAGGGCTAGGGCTTACACTAACAATAACTTGTTAATCAATTTGTTCACAATGAGAATTGGGGCATGTTCGTGGAAAACTGATTGAATTTACTTAAATGATAGGAATCACTTGGAGATAAGGGTTTCACTTTAAGGGGTAGAATAATAGGCATAGAACATCATAATCATTATCCATCTTTATAATGTCATGAGAGTGTTTGTGGACTTTAGAAGGGAATACCCTTATTTGACAATGAGAATTACACATAGAGAGAGTAGGCCATGTTTTCTAGTCAATTGTATGTATGTTAATAGATGGATCTCTTACTTGATTAATTCAATTTTGTAGTTCTAATTAAATAATTAAATTATATTGTTTAGTTTTAGTTTAAGTTCAGTTTTCTATAGTTTGATAACCTTAGGATTTTAGTATAACCAACTTTATCATTTTATAATTGCCTATCCATCTAAGTATCTACTTGATTAATATAAAAAAACTATAAGATTCCCTATGCTTGACACCCTATTCACTCTATCTAAGCCCTAGAGATTAGGGTAATAAATTCACACTGCAATACAACACTTGGCTGATGAAAAAATGAATCTACCTAAAGTAGTGAGCCTGTCATTAAGCCTTTGGACCTTTTTGGTATTCTTGGGCAACTGTATGTCCAATATTCCCTGTATCTTCTCAAGGTTTTCTTCAATCCCTTATTATGAAACCACAAAGCCTAGGAATTTTTAGATGATACCCCAAATGTGTATTTTTTTAAGTTAAGCTTAGGACCTTAGCAAAATTAGCTGCACGGCCAGATTGGTTTTTACTCTTGATGATCATGTTATCAATGTGCACATTGATCTTTACAGTTTTTGTTAATCAGTTGTTGGTATATTACCTTTGTATTTTTCAAATCAAAAGGCATGACATTATAATAATAAGTACATTTATTAGTGATAAAGTTTGTTTTCTCTTGATCAAGAAGCCACATCATTATTTGGTGATATATAGTGTAAGCATCAAGGAGAAAATACACAATTGGCAAGCTGTCACATCCATAAGTTGATCGATATTGGGTAGGGGATAACTATCCTTCGGACGTGCCCTATTTAGGTCTGTAAAATTGACATATATTCTTAAAGTTTCCATTCTTTTTTTTTGACTAGGACCACATTTGCTAACCAGTTAGGATATTATACTACTTTAATTATTTTGACCTTTAGGAGCTGATCTTTTTCTTTTGATATGAATTGATTTCTATCAGGTGCATGCTTTCTCAATTTTTACATAAGCTTATGGATGAAAACTTTAAGGTTGATACCAAGGATATCTTCTAGTGACCTAGCAAATGAGTTCTAGTTTATTATCAATATTTGTGAAACTTTTCCCTAGTTTTCTTATTTATGCCCGACCCAGCCATGACTTTCTTCCCTTATGCTAGTTCATATTGGATCAAATCCTTTTCATGATACATTTTGGCTTTTCTCTTTTATTTTTCTTCTATTGGCTTAACAACAAATGTTTGTTTTCCTTCCTTAACCATGGCTACATAAACTTCTCAAGTGGTCTTGTGATTACCCCTTAGTATTACAACTCACTTCTTTATAGGCACCTTCATTACCATATTTGATACTAGTGACAGTTCTAGTTTGAAAAAGTAAGGGTCTACCAAAGATATTATTATAGGTAAAATGCATATAAATGACCATAAAAGTATAGTTACATGTATAGATGGTGGCCTCACCTCTTAGAACTATAAAGAGATTAATAGAGAAAATGATAGGAATAGTAGTATTACTAAGGCCTATCAAAGCGATACAGTTAATTTGGAGCTCACTGATCAATAGTCTTATTTTTTAGTATGCATCCAGCATAAATGTTAGTTTTAAATTATAATTATTGCATTTAGTAAGTTTTTATGTGTAAAAGTAATTAATTTTGTGTTCATTTGGTATTTAATTTTATATGTTGTAATTTATGAGGACTTAATTGCAATTTGGTGTTTTTAGTTGCTAAGTTAAAGTAAAAACGAAGCTGTATGGAAAAAAGGAAGAATTTGGTTTAATTTGGGAAGATTGAAGAATTGGGTGCAAAAAGGAAGAATTATTTCATGGGAAGTCCAATAGCAAAATACTCATCCGAGTACTTAAAGTACTCACCTGAGTGCCTAAAACACTCACCCAAGTGTTTAAGTACTCTGCATAGGGTGACTTAAGGAATTAAAAGAAAGAAAACACTCTCCTAAGTGTTTCAAGCCCTCACCCTAGAGAGTGACTTCTAAACACGATAAAACTCTTCTACAATCTAGCTTAGAAAGTTAAAAGGCATCAAAATTCTTCTCTAGAGAGTATTTAAACAAACCTAAACACCCGAATTCAGGGAGACCTAGAGTAGACTTTAAAGTTATGAATATTTGTTGTTTTAGCCCTAGTTGTCTTTAGTTAATTTGTACAATAGTTTAGACTTAGTTTTTCTTATTTTCTTAGTTCTTAATTCTCTTAAAGATTGAAGCCTTCTACTACATGTTCTGAGATTCCATCAAAAGCATGTTTGAAGTTTTATGAGTATTGTATCTCTTTATTTTAATTTATTTTCATTTGAATCATGTTTGGTAAGTAATTCCTTACTTTTGCTAAGGGGAACTTAAACCCTTATGCTTTTAATATAAAGACTCAAGTTTGAGCTTAATTTTAATGCAAGTATATTATTTCATAATTCCTATACTAAATCTTATCTTTGGTTACAATTGGATTGGTGTTTAATGTTTCAAATAGATGGTTGAATGCTAATTTATACTTTGACCAATGATATGCGTGTTATTGGTTTATTCTTCTCATATCAATGTATTGTTGCATTCTGAGAATTGAGATAGTGATTTATTGTTCATGAGTTGATTTGACGGTAAGAATGTTGAATTAAGAATGGGTTAGAGTTAGATATCTCGCGAGAAGCTCAAATGAAGGTTTAGGAGTTTAAAACTGGATCTTTATGCTAGGTGTTAGATTATTCCTAAGCAAAATATTTAATACTTAGAATGATATTCTTTATAATATATTTATTTTTATTTAACTAATTTTTTGATAATCGCTTGTGTTACTTTTGATTTGAGTCATTGCAATAGAAGTTAAGGTGGATAGTTATTTTAGTTATTGATCTATTTTTAATTAATGTTAATTTAATTTTAGTTTTTGTTTTTCTTAATTGTTAATTTAGTACAAGAAATATAGCTCTTTCTTACACATTCATCAATTCGTTATTCACCATCTTTTGTTAATCCTTATTCTCTAGAGGTGCCATAATAGTCCACCAGTTCCTAAATTCAAGTTCTTCTAGAATAGATTGAAAGTCGGGGGAAATAGTGTAAGGCAGAAAAAGAAGAGTGGGAGCCTGCATTTAGAATTTAGAAGGAGAAGTTAAGAAATTAAGAGGAGATGATCAAGTGTGAAGAGACTATTGAGGGATTAAAAAAAGGAAATTGAAAGGTTGGAATCCAAACTCTTGAGTGTTTCAATGCAATTTAAGAGTGATGGATGAATCATGCATTACTGGTGGATAAGGAAGTATATAGTTTTAAGGTGCATGAAGTAGAAAAGGGATAACTCATCTTTGAAAACAAGTCATGTGTTTGTTTGGAAGGTGTGCTTCAGCCTTTCGCAAAGAATTTATCACTAAAGGAACAAAAATTGTTCAATTCTCATGTCCAAGTGCTAAATTTAGTCCACTTGAAGAATTTATTAAGGCTAAAAGAGTAGATAGATTTCATTTTTGAAGAGCCAAAAGAGGAGTCATACTTTATTGAAGATATGAAATTTCTAGCTTTGGTGAACTTTAACAAGTTTCTCATATTGATAATAGAAAATGAGGAGAAAATTCCGAAGAGACCCATATTTAGATCACAAGCTTGACTTTCAGAGAGTAACATGAGTTGAACCAGGACTTAATAAAATAGATTTCTTCGAAACCTTATCTTTATATTTTCAACATTTTTTTATGAGTTGTGTTTTGTACATTTATGTCTTTGTCTTTGTGTTTTCTTGAGTCTACTGCATTTCTTTTTTTTTTTAAATTCATGAGTTAAAGAGTTAGAGGTTGAAAAAGAAGCTACTAATAATGTTTATTCTTAATGGTTGTATTTAAATTAGTTTGTGCTTTTAATAATTAAAGAGTTTATATGGTTTTTGAGGTAATGAAATTACAATTCAGTTGAACTTCGGGTTAATTTATGCTTTTGAGTATGTTTTTCATTGGCGAGGTGTGTTCTTTCATTATCTTTGTGTGCTTCATGAATTAAAAAATGAGTTATTTATATTTTAAGTTAAGAGAGGAATTGATATGTACTTTAACAGAACTACATGTTAATATGAAGTGTATGTCTAGTTTTTATTATGGTTTTCATGAAGTGCATGCCTAGTTTTAATTGAGATTTGGGTTGATTATTCAAAGAGGAGAGTCATTTGAGTGAGTTCTGGTTTATAGTTTATTGATGTTTTGTGGAGGTTAAATTACAATAGAAATAGGGAAAAACAAATGATAACTAAGTGATTTGGGAGTTTAAGCTTAAAACACAAACAATAGGAAGTTAAAAAATTTTTGGTCTGTGAGTGTCGAGAGAAAGCCCTCACATGAGGCAATAAAACACTTACCCGAGTACTTTACTTGCTTTCCTAAGTATTTAGTGCCTTCTCAAGTTCCCTTCACATCCAGTAGCCAAACACTATCCCAAGTATATTAGACACTCACTTGAGTGTCCTAGCTCCCACTTGCCTAGACCAAAACCCTATCCTGATTATTTAAAACACTAACCTAAGGGCCCTTGCCTTTATAACCCCTACGCTCAAATTTTGGCCCATTATTGCACTCCCTTACCCAAGCAACTAGCTCCCTCACCTAAGTCACACACACCTCCACCTAAGGAACTCAAAGTTTTGCATCATTTCCTTCCTCATTGTATCAAATAAGTACATTATCACTTGTTCAATCTTACATTTTACTTGTGTTTATTACTTGGATTAATATTGAATAAACAATTGCTGATATTATTGGAAGATTTGATTTTTTAGGGCTACAAAATAGGGTTTGGGTAGAAAATTATTAATGAGAGTAACATTGCTTTAGAGGTTCAAAACCTCATAAGGAGGTATCGCCCCTTAACCCCACCTGCTAACCAGCTAGCGGACCGTCATGTTATCTAATCATAATGCCTTATATATCATCAAAGTTATTACTCGACAAACTTGATACATCATTTTTTTACATTTAGTTGAGCATAATATGAGATAAATTGATTTTAATTGATGCATGTATGATGTCTTTCCATGGTGCACACATGGCCAATTGAGACTCTTATGATGGAGCTTGATATACTTCATTTTCCCTACTTTTTTCTCCCCACCGAGACACACTCACACACCTAGTTAGGTTAATTATGTTTTTTCACTTTGTTTTTTCATCATTTAACATCCATAGCTGATCAAGTAAGTTTTAGTCCTCTTATTTAATTCTTCATGTTTAATTTTGGTTCATTTTGTGTTTGATAAATTAAACAAGGGTTTTATTCTTCTTTTAAATGTATCTCTAAAATGCTTATTTTGGGTTAATTGGGCACTTTAATTGCATGTTTTATGCTATACTAAATGAAATTATTGCTTAAGATGCTCTCACTCACTTCTTACACACTTGATAGCAAGTATGCAACATATTGGTTGTGTGAATATAGCATTGAAACAAGTTTGGCCTAGGTGCATTTTTTCACTTGGTTATTATGATTTTTTAGCCTTGTTTTCTACACTATTTTTGTTTTAAAGGCATGTTTGATTGTTCACTCAATTCTATTGATCTTATGTCTCCTTTTGGCTTGATTATGGTTTGTTGCTTGTGATAGTATTGCTTTGAGTCAAGTGTGGGCACTTTTTCATCAAAAACTTGTGCAATGAGATGATATTTTTGCAACTTTGCTGAGGACAACAAGATTTTAAAGAGAGGGATATAGCTTAGTTGAACTTAATTTTGAAGATCAATTTAAGAAAGTTTTGTAACACCCTAAAATTTTATCTGACATGCATACTATATTGTAAAGCATGTATAGTAACCCTAGGACAATTATCAAAGTGATTGCATTAGTATAACATAGAGAAATTTACAAATGCTTAAGTGTTAAACATGCTCACCCTAGAGAAATCTAAGGATGGGTGACCTATTAAGGAAATGTAGTTAACATAAGGTTAGATAATATGAGATAAATGGAATCCTGTGGTACAATTTGTGAAGAAATTGAGATCCCTAAATTAAGTAGAGAAGAATTTACTTGGGTACCATAAAAAGGGTTGATCAAAAGTTTGACCAAACTCAAAAATATTCAACAGAGCTCTGAAAATTATTTTGATCACAAAAACCCATTATAAATTATATACATAAGATATTGAAAATAAACTATATTTTTTCTGATAGTTTCAAAATTTTAGATTTCAAACCTGCTGAATTTATCTTCAAAGCTGGAAGTATATCAAAAGGATGTTGGAATGAGTTTAAAATTTAAACACATGCTTCTGCATATGCTAGTGCATGCAGGGCAAAATTTTAGAGCATTCTGATAAGTAGAACATCAATTTCAATAAAGGTAAAAAAATGAGGTTAAATTAATTAATGGTCTTAATTGCCATATTTTAAATATCTAAGGACATAAATGTCATTAAAAATAATTCATAATCACCTGTATGTAGTATCATAGAAAAAAGAGATTTAGGGACCAATGAAATATGACAAGTGGCTTAAAAAATAAGCCTTTGGATCAAATAGTAAATGGATGAATCTTGGCCTTAGATATTGCAGACTTATGGGCACACTAGAGAAGTCTAGAGTCATCTATAATTATCCTAAAATTCTATAAATTTAACCTTTTTTTCTTGAAGAATCCAAACCAGGCCATTTTCACCATTTTCCATAATTTTTTTCTTCATTTCTTCTTCCTCTATCCATATCTCACCCTTTAATTTGACCCATACATGTAATAAATCATCCTTTATATATTAGAAATTAATTTAAAGTAAGAGAAGGCTTGGAAATGGATGATTTTTAGTGAGAGAAGATTACCCTAATCATGTAACTATTTGAGTTTTTGTTAGAATTTGTGAAGAATTTTGTTATAGAATTGTAGGGTATGATTTGTAGACTTGTTTAGTAGCTTTTATTTTTTAAAATTCATAGCTCAAACTCACTAATTTATCCCTCCTAAATTTGGCCTAAAGAGGAAACTCAAGGGAAACCAAAGCAAGGAGAAAGAAGGAGAGGAGAAGGAAGAATAGGTCATTCTCAATCCAAAATAAGGTTAGTGGATACAATTTACACTTGATTTCATTTATTTTGTTGAAATTTACCTAAAATTTATATTATGTAACTTGGTGAACCTAATTAGTAAAAATGAGAAATAATTCAAAAGAAGATGTTAGAATGATGAATTAAGATGAATTAAATATAAACTAATGAAGAAATTAATTTGGAAAGGAGAGATGTAATGTTGGTAGAATTATGTACCTAAACATAATGTGAGAGAATTTGATGATTAATGGTATTATTAATAAGAATTAGGTAATATAATGTATAGGGTATGCAATATAACTGATGAGAATTAAAAATAATAGGTGTACAAAATTTTGTATAAGTGGACATAATGATGGAAGTTAATGTAACTTAGGGTTTATAAGGTGAATTAAATATGTATGATTATATTATTGTTTAAAATGACATTTGAAATAGATTTAGCATATAATTGAAGAAATAATTACATAATATGTAGGAAATCCTATTGTGGTCGAATGGTAAAGGTAAGTATGATGTTATGTTTACATTACTTTGATATGATATTTTATGTATTTATTATGAATGCACAATGTTTAAACATGATTAGACATTATATAGGTATGTAGTATTCGTAACATAATGTAATTAGTAGGAAAAAATAATATGCAAAAATGACATAAGTAATAATATATAGTTAACCTTAGTGTACAGTGGGCAATCTTGAATCCTAAGATATAATGGCTATCCATAGGGATATATATAACATGATAGCATCATAAGATTTGTCAGATAACGTACATTATGGATTAACCTGCACACACAAACTATAGAGTAGCAGGATTACAGCAAGTGGTCCCTTCACCCATACTAGAGCAGTAAGATCATAGCAAGTGGTCCCTCTAGTCCATTAGCAGCATTGGATTCCTTATCTTGCATATCCGATTTGAGAATTTTCACAGGGTACATTAGGGGTAAAATCATAATTTGGTGAAAAATTAAGGACTAAATAGCAAATTATGCCTAAAAGACATCAAAGGTGTAATGAAATAATGAAAAAGATTAAAAAATGAAGTTAAATAGGTTAAAAGGGAAAAAATGTAATTACACAGGAAAATAGGGGTAAAATTGTAATTTAACATTAAAAATATGATTAAAAGAGTTAAATTCGTCAAATAAGAGAAAAAGGATAACATTGTAAATTGGGAAAAGTTTAGGGAGTAAAATATAATTTACCACCATATAAGTTAGTGTATGGACTAAAATGGAAACTTACCACTTAGTATGAAATACAAGTCAAAGGAAAGAAAAATAATCAAAATTGGAGTTAACTAAGGTAAAATATAATAAAATAAACTATAAGGACAAAAAGGTAATTTCCACCAAGTAGTGAAATATGTAAAATTAAATAAAGAAATTAAGTACAAGAAAAATTAGAGAGTGATCAAAAGAAATATAAGACTAAATTTTAAACTAATTATGTAAAAATGACACTAGGGGTATAATGATAATTTTGCTTAAAGTAGTTTGCTAGATGAAATTTTGTATGGTTGTATCCACTTGTAGGCAAAAAGGTTGCTTAGCATGTGCTTTATTTTGACTGCGTATAGGGATAGGCAAATTGAAGACTAGCAATGTGACACCCTAATTCTCTTATCCTAATGATATCAATAATTTAACTATTATGTAATACCCTAATCTACTAACCATGGATAATCATCAAACATCATCATCATAAACCTATTAAAGGTCAGGCATAAATAATAATAATAAGACAGGCCATTATTACATGCCACAATAAAATAATCAAGCTTATCTATAAATAATCATAACATAAATGGCCTTCAAGTATCCTGAAATCCTCAAGGCAACTGCATCTTGCCCGATCCTCTGGAGCTTAACTTGAACCTACAGGGATAAACAAACCCGTGCTAAGCTATAAAGCTTAGTGGGGAACAAAACTCTCTATATATATAACCTCTTTTCTCAAGTTATGACATTCATGTATAAAACTTGCATCAATCACACAGGATAACATAGGAGTCTGTTATATGCTTCATTTCCTAAATAACATTCTTAGGAGAGTCTTCGACTTTACTAATAGGTATCATGTTTAGAATAATTATTGCTTTATGAAACTCATCTTATTCCTAATTGCTTAGCCATTCATCCCTATCTCCATCATCTTACCCTTTTCCTTTCTTACCTTAGCATAAATCATACATCTTATAATCCTTTTAATCAATAGGTTAGACATCATATTTATTAATGGTATAAATTTTCCACTTATTGCATTAGATCACATTGTTCACCTAAAATAGGAATTCGACATTAATTCATAATATAAGGGTGTACTTAAGTCATATAACATCTACAAGTAGTCCTGGTAGGCATAATTACTTCATATATATCATACAATTCTCATATGAGATTCACAACTTTACATCCTTCATGTTATCTTATCATGGTACCCTGATTCTCTTACAAGCATCATTCGATTTCATGTATTGCATTTGGTTAAATGAAGGTTATCATTAAGCCTACAGGTGAGTGAACATTATATAAAAATAAACAGATTGACAGAGTTGCATGTGATCACAAAGAGCAAGCATTACTTATCATGATTATAAAACAAAGTCTCGATATCACATGTATACATTTATAAATGGAGTACATGAAACTTAGTGCACATGTTATAGTTCATATAACTTCTAGTACAATATTGAACGTTTTAGGGTCCATATAATCTTTATGGAATCCCATCGGTGGAACCAACTCACACCAGTACTCATACGGGAATCTTCCTTAATTACAATGAGACATCTCAATCATGTAATACAAAGCATGACATTTCATTTAATAAAACAGTTTATAGTTGAAAGGAATTTAAAATAATCAACCAATAGATCATTCCTCATGCTTACATCACATAAATGGAGCAATCAATGCATGTTTTACTTTATCTTGTGTATATTTTATCTATAATATCCTACCTAAGCACTAGTTCAAACGGTGGATAAAGGGAGCAATGGATACTCAAAGGTATCAACTATGGATATCTAAAGATATCAAACAATGGACCCAAATGGGGTCGAGCAATGGTTTCAGCAAGGAACAAACAATAGACCCAAATGGGGTCGAGCAATGGTTCCATCAAGGAACAAACAATAGACCCAAACGAGGTCGAACGATGGTTCCATTAAGGAACAAGACCCAAATGGGGTCAACTATAGTAGCTACAACTGTATCCCTCTAGGCATGCCTATCTAATCCACAACTGAACTAAGACCCGTAAGCTTAACCATTCTTAATCATATTTTGATTCAACATTATTTTCTTTACTTAATACAACATCTTTACTTAATGCCATTATTTATATAAGAGTGCACGTTATTCTTATCATACCATAATATTGAGCTCTAGGCTCCAGTACACCGGGATGCTATCATATGATCATATAGTTATATCGACTTTCTTTCATTCATATCATGATGGTCACAGGTTTATGGAATTAATAATAACATGTAATCTTTCATTATTAGCATTGCGCATGTCCACATGTGCATATACATATATATGCAATTTAAATCATGAAAATACAGGCTTTCATTACTCATACTTGTTCACATATTGAATTAAGCTACTCATCATAGCATGCTCATACCAACTATACAATATATAGTACTTACATAACTCATACAGAGTTCTTGATGACATACCTTGTTGCTGCTTGCTATGAATAGTTTTCCCTATTCTTACACTTATTCACATCAATACATAAACACATATACATATACATATACATACATATATATATATATATATATATATATAGCAACACTCAAGCATTTATGATCCATATAATAAAATAAGTAGGTTCTTTAATAGCTTAAGGTCAATACTTGTTCATATTTAATCCCTTGAATTCACTTTCACGATTCACCAAAGTAGAAATAACAAGTTATACACTCTAACATAGTCGTATATACTTCCATAATCTTACTTGTATTTTTCATCTTATAACATTTTCTACTTAGGTATGTTGTGTGAGATCATTTCATCTTAGTTGTTAACACACTACAGATGCTCTTGTGCTAATCGTACTGTATTATAGGCATGAATAAACAAATGAGCAGATTATTACACATTAGTGCTAATCATTAATTCTTCATGTGACTTAGGGTATAACCAAGCTTCTATGATTTCATAATTTAACATAAGATGTGATGTCCCATTTCTTTTAACTCGAACATGCAACCTTACGACTATTCTCTTATTACCACTAGGTTAAATCATAGAATTTTTGGACAGAACCATTCCTTAACCTAGTGCATACCCTATATTGATTTTATAAGACACATTGAATAACATATCATTAAGTTACTATATTGCCTCAGGCTATTCTCAGTTCGATGCTCATTAGGCCTTAACATACCTTTTTGCTATATAATTCATATTAACTTTGCCATGCGCAAGCCCCTCTAATTTAGAGTTTAAGTGAACCATCATTACTTAACTCAATGTGCTTGATTACCTTAAGCTTCGCACTCTCTATATATGTGTGGAGGTTCCTCAATTAAGTGATCATGCCTTATGCACATTTGGGTAACTTACAGCTTAATTCAATCTTCATCTTATTATAATCGATTTTTATGTCTTTTAATTTCTATAATAATTCATGCTATCATCATGTCTTTCTGAATAATATCTTTATAGACTCTAGCATTGGAACAAACTTTCATAATCTATTACTCCCCCAGTAATCAAATAGCATATCAATCTCCATTTAATAACTATTTACCCTCACTCATACTGACTATTAGACCAATTATCTCAAATCTTGCTCTCTTCAGGATCTTATGGACCACATAATACTGTGTTCATTATCTAATTAAGTGGCTTAAACCTTGGGGTGAGAATATACTCGAATAAGTGAAAGAGTACATATGAAGCATAATTTGTCACGCATTTCATACAGATAAAGGAGGGTTGGCCATGTATTTTGAAGGAGAAACCAATGAGTGGCCGTGTGTTTTGAAGAACAAACACACACGTGGCCGTGTGTTTTGAAAAAGAACCAACACACGTGGCCGTGTGTTTTGAAGAAGAACCATCACACGTGGCTGTGTGTTTTGATGGAGAACCAACACATGTGGTCGTGTGTTTTGAAGAAGAACCATCACACGTGGCCGTGTGTTTTAAAGGAGAACCAACACACGTGGCCGTTTGTTTTGAAGGAGAACCAACACACGTGGTCGTGTGTTTTGAAGAACAAACATGGTAAGTTGCCATGCTTTTTTCATGAAGAAGGAGTGTATGGCCGCGTGCAGGGAAGGAAGCAAACATGCATGGCCACGCATGGTGAAGAAGAAAATCACACGTGGCCATGTGTTTTGAAGAAAAACCAAATCCTGATTATGCAGACATGAAATTTAATCCCAAATCTCACCTTTCAATTTACTTAAATGATCATTCAAGTTTCTAATCATGTTATAATCATCAACACCTACTAGATTAACCCTTAATCTCACAAAGAAAGCCCATACAATATGAGAAGGAAAACATACATAGTAACTATTCCAAAACAAATCCCGTACCTTAAATCAAGCTTCATCTCCTTCCACATCCACTGACCCATTCTTGAGATTATCCTTCCCTCTTACACAAGAAGATAACAATCATAAATCCCTTTAACCCTAAATCCAAAAGTGAAACACAAACAAAAAGGAAAGCAAGAGGAAAACATCACCTTAAGGATGCCCAAAACCCTAGGTTTCCTCTTCTTCATCTCGTAACCAGAGAGTGAGTGAGAGAGAGAGATCCATCAAAATGTCGATCTCCATCTCTCCCAAAATCCTCAATTTATTGAGTGGGATAAATATCTCACAAGGAGAAATTTCCAAAATGTCCCAATATATTTTAACCCCTAAAAACTCATTTTTTTTAACATTTAACCCCAAACTTCTTATTTAATTCAATTACATCGTTCCTTACTATTTTAGCTACACTCAAATACATATGTGCATAGTTAGCATTATACCCTTTATATGACTAAACTTTGTTAATGCAAAATAATCTAATTTTGCCTTATTAAATCTTAATCCTGATTAATTAACTATAATCCTATTAGGGCCATAATAGGGTCCTTACATATTAAATCATGCATCACTTTTCTTCCAAATAGAAAACCTCACTATAAGGATTGTCTTATACAAAAGCTTAACTCAACACATATATAAAAACTTTAAGGTATAATACTTAACTATATAAGATTCCTTTAACAACATTACAATTCTACATATACAAAACAACTGTACTTATACAAGATTTCCAACACAAAATAAAAACCTCAAAATACAAAAAGAAACAAAAAAAAAAGACTATATACTTTTCAATCTTCACTGACTTGTGTTGGCCAACGCACTGTAGATATCAACCCTAAGATGAACTTTTATCTTCTTAACCTACATGGATAAAACACCCATGCTAAGCTATGAAGCTTAGTGGGGAACATAAATCAAGATAAACGACCACTCATAGTGATCATCAACAAGCACACATCATGCCTTAATTATAACAATGATTTATTTAAGAAATGAATAAAATTTAACATTTATATCCACTTAAGGAACTCATAAAGTTTAACTATAAAAAATTACATTGATGCTTCATTCACCATATATAATCATGTAAGCTCCAACATCCTATCATTTTAAATTCAACTATGTATCATATGATTAGTTTCTTAATTGATGCTAAATCATAAAAGCATAATTATCTAGTATCGAACTCATTATACAATGTCCACATATATTAAAATTATCTTTTCATTTATTCTTATCTATCTTTGTTATACACTCATTAGAATTATCTATCTAGTTGACACATCCAATACCATGATATTATTATTTATTTAAGGCTTACTTTATAACATATAAAATTTCTTATGTTGCAATGTATTAGGTGTATTGTAAAAATAAGCTTATTAATCAAGCATATCAATTATACATCATCACCAAACTACTATTATATACCAAGGTCATGGGTCTTAGATTTGCATACTTTGAACCACAATAACAAATACATATCATTAGATATGCACATACCAACATTATGAGCACATATAGATATAACCATATAAAAACATTGTAAGGAATGGGTGTTACTGTATAACTCTTATATTCCTTAATATGGAAAAAATGCTTATGTAATTATGACAATTATTGTGTTTATTCAATAATATAATACCCTTTACCCTAACACAAGTTTCTTAAAAAATCATACATTGTAATTAAAGCATTAATACAATGGAAGTTCATATTTAACAAGCTAGCATGTATTTTTAATACTAATAATATTGCTTACATATTTTTTACAATGTGGTTTTCTTGTAGATGCGGGTTTTATTTACAATAAAATGAATTCTATATGTAAAATAGTATGAAGTCAATTAAGAACTTTCATGCTTTATGAAACTTTAAATTCATCATTAAACTTTTCTTCACCCTTGTAATTAAGTCTGCACTATTCCAAAGAAGTGGATAAATGGGGTCAATATAGAGGGCCATAAGGACAAACAATGAACCCAAAAGTGTCAATCACTACAAGAAAATATGAAAATAGCAATGAAAAAATAGCAACAGAATAAATTCCGTTGCTAATTTATCAACGAAAAATGAATTTCGTTGCTATTTAGCAATGGAAAGTGAATTTCGTTGCTAAAATCTGGTGAAATTTTTGATTTAGCAAGGAAAAAAAAGGTGAAATTTCATTGCTAATTAGTGCAGGAAATGTTAGTACAAAAAAAAATAGCAACGAAAATTAGCAATGAAATTCAAATACCGTTGCTAAATATGGCTCTAGCAGGGCAGGAAATTTTTGGAATGAAATTTAGCAATGGTAATGAAATTTCGTTGCTTAAATAGCAATGGAATTTAATTTCCGTTGCTAATTTAGCAATGGAACTAACGCCATTGCTATTTTAGCAATGAAATTTTATTTTCATTGCTAAATTTTCTTCCAAAAGATGGGGAAAATTTTTGGAACAAAATTTAGCAACGAAACTCTAATTTCGTTGCTATTTTACCAACGAAATCTAAATTTCGTTGCTATTTTAGCAATGAAATTTCGTTGCTAATTCGGTTGCTACTTTATAATTTGCCCTAGCTATAAATTTATCATTTTCTTCACCTTGTGTCTTCTCATTCATCAATCGCTCCTCTCTTTCTCTCTCTCTCTCTCTCTAATTCCTCTGTTCTATACTGGAGTGCTTCTCTCATTAAATGGTAATAAAGTTATGCCTAGCATGTGTGTGGGCTTGTTTGTCATTTTTCTAGGGTTTGAGTGTTTGTGATAGATGGATTAGTGCTTTCATGGCAAATCCTGCGGTTTGATTACATATTCTTCATTTCCAATCATTTGATGCTCTTGCTTCTCGATGTTATAAAACTTGACTTTTAGATTATCTAATGCTGGTCAATCTTTTGCTTACAACAACTTAAATTTTCTTTTCCTTTTTTCTTGGATTTGTATTAAACATCTATAAGGAAGTGTAAATTTAAAATTCTCTCATCTTTTGCAGTATACACTTGTAATTGATATTTAGAGCATAGGATGCATATTTGCTGAAATGCTTATAGGAAAACCGTTATTCCATGGGAAGAATGTGGTGCAGCAGCTGGATCTCATGACTGATTTACTTGGCACTCCTCCCCCTGAATCCATTGCAAGGGTTAGTGGTCCTTTTCTTTATTCCCTGTTATCATCATGAACACTCTGTTTTCTTTGCGACCCAATGCTTTGTTTATTTTAGTTTCAGAAAAAATATATTTTTTTACTTTCACTCATTTTGTATTTTAGAAAATTCAGATATTTGTGCTATTGCTTTCTTTTTATTTATATCACTTTTATATCATTTTCTATATGAAATTAACATGGTGAAATGTCTGAACATCATTTTGAAACTATAATGTTTAGCATCATAGTGTGTTCAACTTCTTGTGGACATGCTCACCCACTGAGTTGGGGGGGGGGGTTGAGAAAGAGCTACCTCTTTTTGTATGGAATAGGCCTATAGGGCCTCTCCACCAAAAAGCTACTGTTGCTAGCGTTGAATGGGAAGAAGCTGCAGCAGGGATGCTGTAAAACATAATTTCAAAGACATGGAAAGCTTGCGGATTTTTAGGGACAAATAACATAAATATATTTTTATTTTTCTCAGTGCAAGATATGATTTTATAAGCTTAAATTAAAACTTTTTTTCTAGTTTTGTGTCTGAAAATCTTTTGGATTTATTGGAGAACCTAATTTTCTATTTCTCATATAAGTCATTTCAATTTTTTTTAAATCATTTAGCCTTGTAGTTTTTCTGCGTTCATTCTTGAGCCTTTTGTAGTAAATTGAGCTCTACGTAGTTATGGAAGTACATTTTAGAGTTTCTTGTAATGCTTTTACCTTATGTACTTTTTCGGTTTTGTTCCATCTTCCTCCTTCTAACGTTGGCAGATTCGAAGTGAAAAGTCAAGGAGATATCTTAGTAGCATGCGTAAAAAACAACCAGTTCCTTTCTCACAAAAGTTCCCTCATGCAGATCCATTAGCCCTGCGCCTATTGGAGCGCCTGCTTGCTTTTGATCCTAAAGATCGTCCAAATGCTGAGGAGGTAGGATTTAGTAAATAGTTTCTGTTTCTAAAGGTTTTAATACACTTAAGAAAAAAAAGTATCAGTTGTATGGGAATAATGACAATTTCCAAAAATCCTTAATATGATTTGTTGTAGGCACTGGCTGATCCTTATTTTTGTGGTTTATCAAATGTTGAGTGTGAGCCATCATCCACTCAACCTATTTCAAAAATTGGGTTTAAGTTTGAGAAGAGGAAATTGGCGAAAGATGATGTACGAGAATTGATCTACAGAGAGGTATGACTGCAGTGCTTGGACATGTCCTTTCATTGCAGCAAAGCAGTCTTCATACATCACTGTTCCTATAAATGAACCTTTGGCTCTGTTTAAATATATACTAGAGTATCATCCTCAGATGCTTCAAGAGTACCTTCGTGGAGGAGAACAAATAAGCTTTATGTAGCCAAGGTAGGGCTGTTATATATAACCTGTGATTCATAATAGGTGCGATATCTATTGTGAATCTATGTTTGGATGAAATGCTTTTCATGTTGCCTGTTGGTTTAGAATTCAGTTGAACAGTTCAAGTAATACCGTGTAAATTTGTGTTCTTAAATAAAAATCACTGGCATGCAAACTCCTTGTGGTGATGATTGAGTCACATTTGTGGGGTTTGTCTGTGTCTAATATAGGTTATTGGTTGCTGCACCTTGTCATAGATAGAATCAGGAGTTCAATCTAGTTATGGACCTTATTAAATATTTTGATCATATTAGATACATGTATATATTTTTTTCTTCGTTTCCTTTTTTTTTTAAAGAAAAAGGTGAAGATAATTGTGCATATTGATGCCTATTTCTATGTGTTGAAATTGGTTATTTTTCCATAATAAATTCTTTGCATTTGGTGTGGCATTCCATAGCAGTAGTAGTTTTAGAAGCATCTATTTTCAGTATGTTACAAAAATAAAAGTAATCCATTCTTCTTTAATGCCCATTTTTGACATTAAGTGTTGAATGATTTTTTTCTTGCTTATTATCTCTAAATAGTTGTGCTTTTGGGTTTTAGATTACTCTTACTGGATTCATGTTCTTAGTTACTTCTACACTACTTGGCTATATAAGTAGGAACTTCTTTTCTATCCGTTTTGTTAAAAAGTTATTGTCAGCTTTGATGACTGTTTCCTTATTAGAAGTTTCCAACTCATGGTTTCATGTCAGATATATTCACCTCGCTTGGATTCATCCCCACCTAGATGGGTTCATTTTGCACATGGATTGCTTTTATTTTTGTATCAGGTGCGTGTCCTAATATTCTGTTATTAGATTGAATTGCATATTCTTTAATATTGGTATTGTTGAATCTGGCCGAAATATAATTTATCGTTTTCCTGAATATATTGTAGGATGTGATGCGCTAGCTTGTGCAGTAGGTGTTTTCATTCTTTAATTCTAAAACTCTAGCAAGTGCATTTTTTTATTTTATTTTATTTTATTTATTAAATATCTACCCCGGGTGTTCCCTAGTTTGAAAGCATGGCTTATGCAAGCACTGCCATGTGTGGAAGAGACAGTTTTTTATTTTGGGTTATTGCAGCTGTTCCATTTTATGGTGCAATATGGGAACAATAAGTGATTTTTGACATGCCACTTTTTATTTTTAAAGTTTAAAAAATTTATTTCATGTCTATTCCTCTA
Source organism: Excoecaria agallocha (assembly GCA_037975025.1). Taxonomy (NCBI): domain Eukaryota; kingdom Viridiplantae; phylum Streptophyta; class Magnoliopsida; order Malpighiales; family Euphorbiaceae; genus Excoecaria; species Excoecaria agallocha. The sequence continues at coordinate 92,078,448 of CM075807.1, read as the reverse complement.
AGTCAGACTTGGTTTTGCCCCCATTGGCTATTGCATTTTTTTGTTCTTATTGTGTTTCAGTAGCTTCAGTTTTGAGTGCTATAACTTGTGTCTTTTATGTTGACAATTTGAATTTTTTATCCTTCAATCAGTTTTTTTACGAATACTCTTATTCTTCCAGCAATTAATGGACCCACTGAAGGCTTGATGATTATATATATTGCTTATTTTTTCACAACAATAGTTGGTATGGTTTTGCTACTATCAATACACTTGAAATAATTCATTTATCAATTTCTTAAATCTTTCTTTTGCTTATTTTATTAGCTATTTCTTCGTTTTCCTTGCTCAATTTTGCCACTTTGCTACTTTTAGCTTTGATGTTAACTTAAGGCTTCCTTTTTCTTGTTAAGGTGTTGAGTGGTGTGTTCAAAAATTTGGGAAGTCTTTCCCCTCTCTAAGCTGGGTGCCAATTATCAGTGGTAAGAAACTTATGTATGATTTTTATGCAGGTTTATTAATCTCGTTCATGGATGTGATATTTAGCACATATATCATAACCTAATTCTTTTTATTTTGTCATTTTTTTAAATTCCAGAATGTCTATGTGTGTTTTTCTTATTGTCTAGAAGCATTTTAAGAAAACTTGAAAAATTTCAATCCCATCAATATTCTTATAACTTTTTTTGGCAAAAGAAAAGAAATTTCGTATGGTTTCTTAATAAAATCCTTAATGTCTGTCAAATCTAGAATTCAGTTTAAATCACTTATTTAGCTTCTTCTTTTGATTACACACACCAACACCTTATCTAGTGATTCTTATATGAGAACAAATTGTGACTTTATGGTACATACCTCACATATTTGATATAAATGGCCTTGTTATGATACAACCTTCAATATTATTTTGTGTTTTGATCCATCAACTCTTGTGGTTTCAATTTTATCTTTATCGTGGACCTTTTATCTTATGCAGAGACTTTCTATCTCCATCTGATGTAATGGAAAATTATCCTCATTTGGTTATACTTGGGACTGGACTTGCATTTGGATTTCTAGTGGTAAGATGCCTTCTTTCCTGATTATTTTTAAGATATTTGAATTTTGAATATTTATGTACTTATAACATGCTGTCATACGAAGTATATGCTTTTTAGTTGATTCAAGTGGACATCATTCTTAGGCTGGTGAGTTGTTCTAATTAGAAACTGTGATAGCATTGTTGCCATTTGTAATTAAATTCTCTTACAAAAGTATTAATTACATAATTTTTTTCATCTCTATTTCCAGATTGCCTATTTCTGAAATTTAAGGCCTTTAGGAATGCAGTAAAAGAGACACTTGGAACAATGTTCTTAGTAATTATGTTTTTTCGTCCTTTATCTAGGAGAGAATACAACTTGAAACTTCGCGTCTATATAGGCAGACTGGTGTTCTTCCATTGGTAGGTAACTATTTTAGCGGCGAATTACATATTCATCAGTTATTATTATATTTTTTCCATACCCTACAACATATTCTTACGATAGTGTTCCATGTCTTTTCTCTGGCATCTAACATCTTGTAACCATTCTTAATTAAATTATGGAAGTTATTGTTTAAAAGGTAATTAAAAATGAAATGGTCATTAGATTATTAAATAAACTTTCATCATTTTCAATTGTTATTTTATATTTGCTGTTGTGCCCTTTGTAGTATTTTTTTTCTTCATTTTCATTACAAGGTCTTTGACTGTTGTTAGTTCTATATAGGCAAGTTGATGTTAAAAAATTGTAATAATTGTTAGCGACGGATTAACGACGGATAGAACTATCTTTAAATTTTATAGTGGTGGGTGAAATTAGCAACGGAAAGTGGTTTCTGTTGCTAATAATAGCAACAAAAATTCTCATTGTATATTCCGTTGCTAAAATTTACCATTTCACCGAATCAAGTATTGGTTGAATTTAGCAACAGAATTCATTTTTTGTTGCTAAATTTAGCAACGAAAAAAATTTTTTGTTTCTAAATTTAGCAATGGAATAAATTTTCCGTTGCTAAAAATAGCAACTATCGGATTAGCAACCAATGTTTTTGTTGCTAATTTCCGTTGCTATTTTTGATTAGCAACGGAAATTTGAAATTTTTCGTTGCTAATTTTCGTTGCTAAATTGCAATTTTCTTGTAGTGAATATAGAGGTCCCAAAGGACAAACAATGAACCAAAAGGGTCAATATAGAGGATCTAAAGGGCAAATAATGAACCTAAAAGGATCAATATATAGGTCCCAAAGGACAAACAATGAACCCAAAAGGGTCAATATAATGGCAGCTGCAATATCCCTATAGGCATGCCTATTTATCCACATCCTAAACTCAATACAGGAAATTAAATGTCTTTGATTTATCTTTCAAATCACATACATATATTTATGTATATATGTATAACTATGTGGGGAATTTCATATACCTATTCATTTATAAACTTTATGTGAACATGATATCATAAACATATATGAGCATAAATAAGCTATGCTCTTGATCAATTCAAATGCATGTAGTTCATTCACATGTATGTGATAACGATACTTATGATCATGTTATCTTAAATTCCAATATTCAATTATTATATACATACATACCAATATTTCCCATTACTTCAAGATATACAGTAAAATTTAGAATCATATATTGAGTATGCATACCTTTTTACACATTTTTCTATCATACTCGTATAACACATTCATAGGAATCATAGTTATATGGAGATAAATGTACACATTTATGTTATCATTATATAATTGCGTATTTACATGATTCACAATGAAAATATACTTTATATCATTACTCTTAAACATTTTTCACCTGACAAGCACAATCAATTAGCATAATATCACCAAGTAAAAATAATCATACATATTTACATTTCAAAGTTGATGTCTAATACTAGGGTGTGTTAGTAAATCCATGAAATTGATATTTATTAGGTATATTCCTAAGCATATAATTTTTGGGCATATATATATACTATCTCATTTCAGCATTTTAATTATGTTCATGCATGATGGTATTAGCATTTATACATATTTTACTTTTCCAATTCAACATATAGCATAATTATATGCTGTGGGTCATATATAAATATATAACAATGCCATATCTATCAGCATATATTTTCTATGTTTTAAACATACATATACATGCGCATTCAATTTATGCTAATATAAATCATTGGCATCCTTATGGACAATTATGTTTGTTCATATATACAACTTCCAGCATTCATGCATATATATTTATATATATTCATGTTTTCTTCTTCAATTATTGAACTCTATATACATTTTATGGCATCAAATTTCAATTATCATGCTTTAACATTTTATTAACAATTTCATAATTGAATAATTGTATAAATAAAAATATACACTATCATTTGATTAAATATATATATATATATATATATATATATATATATATATATATATATATATATATATATAAGCATAATCTCACACAACCAGTCATGTACATGTTTTGAACATACATATATATACATAACATTTCAATCAATTATTTTACATGCAATTTGTAAATCAATGTATTTTTATGTATATGTAAATTTAAAATAACAACATTTAACATGAAACATTAAAAATTCTACCTTTAGAATTCTTCACAGTGGCAGAATTTCAAATGTAACTTATATGCCATTTTTGACATAGAAAATGCCATTTTTAGCAAAAATGTCATTCTACAAACATATTCCCCTATGTTTTCAATTTTTGGAACAGTAAAAATCATTTCAACATCATTTCTAAAGTGCATGATATTATCATTTAAATGAATATTATTTCTATTAATAATGCTGTGTACAGGTCCAAAATCAAGCTAAAATTTGACTAGCTTAAGAATATAATTAAGCTTTCGTAAGGACCCAATCATGGCCTTAATCGTATTATTGTTAATTAATGAGGATTATCGTTAATTAAGGCAAAATTGGATTATTTTGCAATTATCGAAGTTAAGTCCCATTAGGGCTAGTTTGGTAATTTTAGCATGTATGTATATTGATTACGGTTAAAATTACGATAAATAAGGGATATAGTTGAAGTAAATTAGAATTTTGGGGGATTAAATGTTAAGAAATATAAGTTGTTGGGGTTAAATTGAATAAGGGTAATTTTGGAAATTCACCTAAGGAGATATTTACCCCATTAACTCCCTTTATAGTTTCTTAGAGACGAAAATCATGGGGATGGGGAGAAGTTGGGTCGGCGCTCTCTCTTTCTCTCTCTATTTTCTTTTTCTCTATTGGTTACAGGTTGAAGAAGGGAGTTAGGTTTGTGAACCAACATCAAAGGTAATATTTCCCCTTGAAGATCTCTTCTTTCTCTTCTTTTAATTTATTATTTTTGATGATGAGGGATTACAATATCCTATTATTGTCACCATGTGTAAGGAGAAGAAAGAAGTAGACAAATCAAGTAAAAGAGAAGAAAGAATCATGAGTAAAGGAGTTGGATTTGAAGGATCAATAAGGTATGGGACTATTATGATGATTTTTTGAGTAGGAGTACTGTTGATTATTGTTGTATGTAGATGAAACTAAAGGAATTAGGGTCATGCTATCTGGATACATAAATCGAGATTTTAAGAAGAGAATGGAAGACTATTTCCTTAGGGTGCTGAGTCGTGAACTTTTTAATGAGTTGTGCACCATTTGCCCTAGGTCACTCATGAATATGTTGTTCCTCTTTGGTTACTGACTCATGAATCCTTTCATGAGTCGTGCATTCTTGTCCGACTCGTGAATCCCTTCACGAGTTGTGAAATTCAACCCTCTTGCTTCACTCGTGAGCCTTTTCACGAGTCATGAAAGTTAGACCTCTTTCTTCACTCATGAGCCCTTTTATGAGTCATGAAAATGAGTCTTCTTGCTTCACTCGTGAACCCCTTCAAGAGTTGTGAAGTTTAGCCTTCTTGCTTCACTCATGAGTCTCTTCACGAGTCAAACATTTTTTCACAACTAATAGACCTATCTGGACTGTTTTGCTTATAATTTGAGGTAGAGAGCACAAAATTGAATGATTATTTTTCCATTTGAAAATATACTTCCACAACTATATTTTATTTGAAGAAGTCAAGTTCTAAATATGTCTCTAACTAGGCCATATTTCAGTGTGAATTCTAGAATAGTTTGCCGCCTAGTCACTAGGAGTAGAACTTAGTATTTTGTAAATATCTTAAAATATAAGAATGATATCAATATGATTTGTGATGTTTTAGAAACTAGAAACATAATGGAACAAGTTTGTAGAAGACCATATTTGCTAAAAATAACTTTTTATAGGTCAAAAATTTCTTACAAGGCAAAATTAGAAAACTACCTATGACTGGTCATGACTCGTGACCTTATCACGACTCGTGACATGTGCTACTCATGAACAAGTTCATGAGTCATGAAGTTTTCTCCCTTTAACGACTAGTGACACCCTTCACGACTTGTAACACTTCCCAACTTCACCCAAACATGATTTTTAAGCCTTATAGTGTCACCAAAGCTAGTCTAAAACCTTTTAAAGTAACTTCAAAGCATTTTAAGCATAAAATAAGGATAAGTTGTGACACTAAACATGATTAAATGAAACATTAAATGAGAATAAAGTTAGTAAATTAATGCTAATGTTAGAATACATGAAAATGATTACTTGAATTTGATGGTATTATAATGTTAATACACATGTGATTTGGCTTTGCCTAAAAATATTGCACATTAATATTCCTCTACAATGATATGAAAACACTATGATATAACCTAGAGATAATGAGAGTATAGTCACATGGTTACATGTCCAAGTTAAAAGAAGTAGGACATCACAAATTATGTTAAATTATGAAACTGTAGAAGCTTGATTACACTCAGAGTCACAAGAAGAATTAATGATTTGCAGTAATGTGTAATAACTTGCTCACCTGTTTGCTCATGCCTATAATACATTATGATTAGCACATGAGCATCCGTAGTGTGCTAACAACTAAGATGAAATAAGCTCACATATTCTACCTAGGTATAAAATACAAGTAAGAGGATTGAAATATTTATATGATTATGTTAAAGTATATAACTTATTGTCTATAATTTGATAGACCATTGAAGTGAGTCAGGGGACTAAATATGAACAAGTGTTGACCTTTAACATTGTAAGAGAACCTACGCATATTACTACTATATGGATCATAAATGCATAAGTATTGCTTTAAATAATTAAATTTTTATGTGAATTATGACAATATGGGAGAGTTGTTCGCGGCAAATTGTAACAAGGTACGTCATTGAGATTATCAATGAATTATGTAATTTGATGTTGTATAATTGATGTTACCATGCTATGATGAGTAGTTTGACTTATTATGTGATCAGATATGAGTACCTATAGGGTATGTACTGCTACGATTCAAGTTGACTTTATACGCACACACACACACACATATGTATATATAGACATGCATATAATACTATGAATATTTTTAGTTGCAAGAACTATACTTCCATAATCGCTTAATTGGCTTCATGTATAGTATCAAGTATGATGAGATGGATCTACGAAAGTAATATTCTATTACGTGTGCATTATCATGTAATCCACTACAATAGGAATGAATGATGTTGATGCAACTATGTGATGACATGACTGGTATCCATGTGTAATGGAGCCTATAGCTCAACATTGATGTATGATGAGAATGATATACATTCTTTATGACTTGTGGCTTGAAGCCAAATAATGTATTATGTAGCACCCTTAGCCTATAATCTGTACATATCACTTTATCCAACTCATTACACATGTTTTACTGTGTAACATAAACATATACCAACTACACAGAGAACATATAATCAAACTTAATACATAAGAGTGTTATACTTTTAAAAACTTTTCGGTGTACGTTAAAGTCTCTTTACAAAATACAACAGTTGTGTAACAGTTTTACATATAATATCTCCAATACCACTATCCTATAATCTTTACTATATACAAAGAGCCAAAATAAAAGTCTATAAATGTCTCTCTCGTTGACTTGAGTTGGTCATCCTGCTGCAGATATCATCCCAACAACCTACATGGATGAAACACCCGTGTTAAGCTATAAAGCTTAGTGGGGAACTAAATCATGATAAACGACCACTCACAGTGATCGTCAACAAGCACACAACATGCCTCAAATATAACAAAGTTTTGTTCCAAGAAATGAACAAAATGCAGCAATTAATTCATATTACGGGAATCATAAAGTTTAGCAATAAAATTTGCATTGATGCTTTAATCAACATATATAACCATGTAAGCTTTAATGTTCTATGGCTTTAAATTCAACTAATTATCATGTGTTCTGAATTGATACTAAACCGTAAAAGCATAAATATCTATTATCTTTTCATCTATTTAACCTGTCTTTGATATATACACATTAGAATTAAAGAGCAAATCCACACTTCCAATTACCATGAGATTATTATATTACTATAGGCTTATTTTATATTCTACAAGTTATTCATGTTATAACATATTAGATGTATCATAAAAAATGAGCCTTTCAACTAAACATAACGCTTATATATCATTATCATAAATAGCAAATACATGTTAAAGAATGTGTACATGCAACAATGTGAACATATATATATAATCATAAGAAAAATATTTCAAAACAATGGTTGTTACTGTCTAACCTTCATAATATTTAATATACACTATGAATATGCACTTATAAAATTGTTGCGCACATTAGACTTTTATAATACTCTTAGACTTAATAAAAATTCCTTCATCAATCATGTATTGGCATACATATAGAAATAAGGTTTATGATCACAAAGGCATATATATATATATATATGATCAATTTAATCAAAATATTAATATAATACAAATTCATCATTTAACGATTAGCATGTATTTAGGATACTAGCAGTATAGATACATATACTATTGCACATTCTTTTAGATGTGAGTTTTATGTGCAATAAAAGGAATTTCATATGTAGAATAGTATAAAGTCCATTAAGAATTTGCATGCCTTATTAAACTTTTCTTAACCTTTGACAATAAAGCCTACACTATTCTAAAGAGGTGTATAACGGGTTATATAGTGGTACCTGAAGGTACGAGTCTGTTTAGTCACCCAAACGGGGATGACTACAACCCAAACGAGGTTGAAAATGATCCAAATGGGACCATGTCTGTTTAGTCACCCAAACGGGGTTGAAAATGATCCAAACGGGACCATGTATGTTTAGTCACCCAAACGGGCTTAACTACAACCCAAACGGGGTTGAAACTACTGCAGCTGCAAGGTACCCTTATAGGCATGCTTATCTATCCACTTCCTAGACCCAACGCAGGCAGTACAATCTCTTTACTTTATCTTTTCTTTATTCATTCATATTCTTATATGCATATGTATACTCTTGTGTAACAATGAACAATGTACTCATATACATGCTCATGTGTAACTTTATATAAACCTTTGAACATGCTCACTATTGGGTATTACTATTTTGTATTTGAAATCTTTTTCAATCATGTAACTATTTCGTATAACATGATTGTATCTATATTATACTATTTGCTCCTGTGCATAATCATGTACAGATATATATATATCTTCTCTAGAGCATCAACATATATGCATAATTCATAAAACAATTTATACAATTGGCTCATCAATCACATGACAAAATACTCCCTCTTTAATGCATACACTTGTGTACGTATTGTCATATAACATTGCTATTATGTACTTTAATAAGATTTCTATAATTGAGTCTATTGCTCTGTAGATCTGTGTTTCAGCTTGCTAACATGTGACATCACATATGCTTATTTGTGTCATTTTATTTAAGTAAAGACATAATCATACATTTTACTTTAAATCATATGCTTTAAATCATTTCACTAAAATATCTTTCAAACCCGATCATGTAAGATCATACTATATATGTATATGTTTATATGTACACATATATTCTACTAGTCATATTACTTCTTTTTACAAGTAGAGTTAATATTTCAAACTATAAGTATCATATGAACAGTCATGGGTAGCATTTTTAATATTGACTATCATGTATGTATTCATATCCACATTTGAACTCTATTGCAGGCAACACTATGTTCATGTTCAACTCACATATCAAGACTGTATTCATAGTATACTATTTGTAAATATACAGAGTCTTGTAAAACTATAAGTTCTCTGGTGCATAGATAGATATATGCACATTTCATATAACAAGTTATACATCTAGCTCATCCAATCCGTGTGACTATAAAATTTGCATCGTGACATATTGGCATGACATATAATCATCACATCATATACTTGATCATGTTCTCATTAAGCATCTCATATGTTCATAGTCATGCTAAAACATTTTCCATCTCATAGGGCAATTACATGCTCATACACTCATATACATAATCATGTGCTATAAAAAATATCGACATGTTTCCATATGGGCATATACATATGACATGGTCATACTATTATATTCCCTATTTCATAGCATAGGTACATGTCAAAATATGCACTTTCTCATCATAGGATTACATATATATACATAAATTTTGCATATGACAATCATGTACAAATCTAATTACATATATAGGTTAGATATTTTCATCACCATTATTTATTTATGTACACATCAAAATGTATATGTATGCATATAAATCCTTCATTGATAGTCATATTACATGCCCTATCCAATTTATTTTACTATCACATAAACAACTATTTATCTCAATTAATTAAAAAGTCATAGAATAAAGTATCACAAAAGTCTGCACAGGGCAGCATTCTAGCCTCGATCTGTGAGCCATATTTGAAATTGAAGATGTCATTTTTAGGAAAAATGATCTTCTACAATCTTATCCCCCTATGTGTATAGTTTCCACAGCATCAAAATTCATCTTAATACCTGACCTATAGCTTGAGTTATTTGAAAAATACTATAGGCTGTTCATAGAACCAAAACAGTGTGGGCTGTCACTTAGAAAAATTCATAATGTAAAATGTAGAGGGATTTAGACCAACATTTCTTCATCAAAAACGTGATCCTAGGTATATAGTTTATCCATAATTTTACAGAATAAGATTTTGACTTCTCTACTAATACCTATTCCCAAAATACTATAATCAGTTCTTGAACCGAAATCAACAGCTCTCTTTAATTTTTATGTAAATATTTGGATGGGTTATATACATATTTAGCTCCAGGTTTCTTCTAAAAAATGTTTATATTTCTATCAAGTTTACATAGAATCAAACCCCACTCAATTATGACTTAAATGCAAGGATTTATGGTCCAAACATTGGTAACTGTTCAAAACTGCCTATACACACAATAGCCCACTTGTACGAATTTTATGAGTTCCTTAACAACAGAATCAAGCCACGACTTCTTCTAATGAATTGTAGATAATTGAATCTAGTTTACTCATAATTTTGAATCACCTCAATTCGAGGTCTAAAACTCCAGATATGCACAAAACAAGCAGGCTGATTCACAAGTACCACACCCAGTTTTTCTTCAACATTCAAAAACACGATTTTCTCCTATTTAAATCTCTCATTAACCCTAAACAAACTAATAAATTACCATTAAAATTAAGTAATCCAAGCATAAAAATTTATATTCACACATATGCATGAAGAATAAGTTCCCAAACCTGGACATGCAACTCAAATCTTCTTGTAAATTCTCCTTTTTCTCTCACTATCTTCTTCTTTCATGATCTTAATTTTCTCCTTCTTTTTCTTTCACAATAATTTCATCCATTAACATAAAATTTCAGAATCTAACTCAATCTACTATTAACCAAAGCAAGAATATAGAGAACGAGAAGAAGAATCATCAAATTAAGTTAATTACCTTGTAGATATACACTAACATGTTCTTCAAAAATCCACATGCAAGAATTCTTCAAATATTTTCTTAGAGATTAACCAAGAGTGAAAGAGAGGAGAATGAAGAAATTCTGTAACTCCCTCTCTAATTGCCATCCCCTCCCTTCCTAAACTTCTATTTCAAATAACTTGCAGCAGGATTTTCTCTTGAAAAGTATAGATCAATTTAGAACTCTTAGAGAAAGATGAGAGTTGAGTAAAAGAGAGAAGGAATTAATGAGAAATCTACTTGGTGTGGCCGAACAACCCCTATAAATACTCCTAAAAAAATTGCTTACATGGTGAGTTAAGTGGAAAATGACATCAGCATGTCCCCCAAAAATATCTCTTTTAGTCCGCCAATAATTTGCATGTCACACCAAAAACACACATTTCTTTGCATGTTATAAAGTGACCCCTCCACTAACTCTTTTTCTTAAATCAACCTTTCTATTTAATCCCTTATATGAATTGACCTCTTAATATATGCTTCTATCCACATTTGACCCTTAAAATGCCATATTTATAAATTGACCCTTAAATTAATACTTCATGCTAAACATACTCACTTTCTACTTCTCACTGTCCGATTTTTGTATAATATTTTTCACATGGAAAACGACATTTTTCAAGAAGCTTTTCTCTTAAAAATTGATACTTAAGATCTTAAATATATGATATAAAAATTTCAAGTCATTTTGATGTATATCCCAGGAGTTATAACATAAGCAATACCTACTGCTCTAATGACCCGCCAAATGAAAAAGAGCTACTGTTTTGGGCATTTTTGAAGACCTTAGAGGCAACATTTCATTATTGTTATTTCTATAACATTTGTAGACAAAGAATTCCCGGTTCTATACCAATTAAAATCATCAAATTTAGAGTTCAAAAAATCAACTTATGATTAAAATAGTCATTGGAGGTCAATCCGAATTTCTGGACAGCACTTTCGCATTAATGCCTAATATCTTAATTCAAGTCAATATACTTATAAAATCCATAATCAACACAAGTATTAATTCATGCAAGAAATAATAGTTCCCAAACAATATCTTAACTGTATTTTTGCTCGAATTATACAAACTATGCTATAATGTCATTTGACTATGGTATACTCTATCTCTTAAAACCATGAATCCATTAGATCATAAGTACTACTAATTTATCCCCTAATGCTCAATTTGACTTTAATGACATATGTTTGCCTTTGAATTCCACTAGGGCCTCTTTAGGGTCCTTACATATTAAGTAACAAAGAATGTGATGAATCAAAGATGTTTTTAAAGGGTTAAGCTTGTGGGTCTTAGTTCAGTTGTGGATTAGATAGGCATGCCTAGAGGATTACAGTCGTAGCTGCCATAGTTGACCCCATTTGGGTTTTGTTCCTTAATGGAACCATTGTTTGGCCCCGTTTGGATCTATAGTTTAATCCTTGCTGGAGCCATTGTTTAACCCCGTTTGGGTCCGTTTTTTGATATCTTTGGATATCCATAGTTTGATACGTTCGGGTATCTATGGCTCCCATTATCCACCTTTTGAACTAGTACTTAGGCAGGCTATTAAAGATGATAAAATATACACAAGATAAAGTAAAACATGCATTAATTGCTCCATTTATGTGATGTAAGCATAAGGAATGACCTATTGTTTGATTGTCTTAAATTCTTTTCGACTATAAACTTTTTTTATGAAATGAAATGCCATGGTATGTAATACATGATTGAGGTTCCCGGATGAGTGCCGGTGTACGTTGGTTCCACCAATGGGATTCCACAGAGATTATATGGACCTCAAAGCATAAAATATTGTACTAGAAGTTATATGAACTATAACATGTGCACTAAGTTTCATGTACTCTATTTATAAAATGGATACATGTGACATCGAGACTTTGTCTTATAATCTTGATATGTAAGGCTTGTTCTTTGTGATCACATGCAACTACGCCAGTCTATTTATTTATATATAAATGATCACACACATGTAGACATAATGATAACATTCATTTAACCCAGTGCAATGCATGACATAGAATGATTATTGTAAGAGAATTATGTTACCATGCTAAGATAACATGAAGGATGTAAAGTTTCTGAATCTAATACGAGAATTGTATAATATATGTGAAGTAATTATGCCTACCAGTTTTAATTGTAGATGCTATATGACTTAAGTACGCCTTTATATCATGAATTAATGTTGAATTCCTATCTTAGGTGACAATGTGATTTAATGCAATAAGTGAAAATCTTATACCATTAATAACTATGATGTCTAGCCTATTGATTAAAAAGGATTATAAGATGCATGATTTGTACTAAGATAAGAAAAGTAAAGGGTAAGATGATGGTGATAGTAATGAATGGCTAAGATTTTAGGAAGTAAGATGAGTTTCATAACGCGTTCAATTACTCTAAACATGATACCCATTAGTAAGTTCGAAGACTCTCCTAAGAATGTTATTTATGAAATGAAGAATATAATAGACTCATATGTTATCCTATGTGATTGTGAAAGTTTTATACATGTATGTGATGAATCGTGGAAAGAGATTATCTTTATATATATATATATATATAGAGTTTTGTTCCCCACTAAGCTTTATAGCTTAGCATGGGTTTGTTTATCTGTGTAGGTTCAAGTTAAGCTCTAGAGAGGATCGGGCCGGTTGCAGATGTGTTGAGGATTCTATTATTTATTGTTTGCCAATTATGTTAGGCCCTCTTATTTATAAGTTGATTTATTTGTTGTGGCATGTAATCATGGCTCGTGTTATTATTATTATTAGTATTTCTGGTTGATCTATATTAGGTATGATGATGATTGATGATTATCAATGGTTAAGGGATTAGGGTGTTACATTTAATGGTATCAGAGCCTAGGTTGAGTGTTTTCTGGTCAATAAGGAATTAAGGAATTGTTCTGAAAGATTAAGAAGATATTGGTTTAGACCATGGTGTTATTGTTAATGGCATACATTTTGATGATTATGTTAGGTCTTTGACCTATGATTGATATATATGGGACCATTAGCAAGATTTTGGCAGAGATTGTGAGATGATATCCGAGGAATTATCAATATCTCTCGCCTCCTGGTATTGGAAGTGCTTAAATGCCTTAATATTTTATGTTTGAGGTATAGTATAAGATTGATTATAAGTATTTCTAGATTATTTATTAAGATGTTTGAGGACAAGTTCATATGAATAGAAGAGAACTTGATCTTTGGCATTGATGATGATGCAAGATCTTAAGGTTATTAAGATACTCAGGATAAGAAATACAACGAGCATAAAAGTATCTGGAAATCAGAGGTAGGTACAAATGATTATATATGATGAATTTATTGTGGATATAGAGAATGCTTATGGTTATAGTTACTTATAGCTTGAGAGAATTGCTAGCAATAGAGATAAAGATTATCAATTTTGAATTTCGAGGACGAAATTCTTTTAAAGAGGAGAGAATTGTAAGGACCCAATCAAGGCCCTAATCGGATTATTGTTAATTAATGAGGATTACCGTTAATTAAGGTAAAATTGGATTATTTTGCAATTATCAAAGTTAAGTTCCATTAGGGGTAGTTTGATAATTTCAGCATGTATGTATATTGAGTACGGTTAAAATTAAGATAAAGGATGGATATAGTTGAAGTAAATTAGAAGTTTAGGGGATTAAATGTTAAGAAATATAAGTTGTTGGGGTTAAATTAAATAAGGGTAATTTTGGAAAATCACCTAAGGAGATATTTACCCCACTAACTCCCTTTATAGTTTCTTAGAGAAGGAACTCATGGGGATGGGGAGAAGTTGGATCAACAATCTCTCTCTCTCTTTCTCTATTTTCTTTTTCTCTATTGGTTACGGGTTGAAAAATGGAGTTAGGGTTTGTGAACAGACATCAAAGGTAATATTACCCCTTGAAGATCTCTTCTTTCTCTTCTTTTAATTTATGGTTTTTGATGATGAGGGATTACAATATCCTGTTATTGTCACCATGTGTAAGGAGAAGAGAGAAGCAAACAAATTAAAAAAAAAAGAAGAAAGAAATCATGAGTAAAGGAGTTGGATTTGAAGCTTCAATAAGGTATGGGGCTATTATGATGATTATGTGAATGGGAGTGCTGTTGATTATTGTTGTATGTAGATGAAACTAAAGGAATTAGGGTTATGTTATCTGGATATGTAAATCAGGATTTTAAGATGAGAATGGAAGACTGTTTGCTTAGGGTGCCGAGTCGTGAACTTCATCATGAGTCGTGCACCATTTGCCCTAGGTAACTTATGAATGTGCTATTCCTCTTTGGTTATTGACTGTGAATCCTTTCACGAGTTGTACATTCTTGTTCGACTCTTGAATCCCTTCACGAGTCGTGAAATTCAACCTTCTAGCTTCACTCGTGAGCCCTTTCACGAGTCGTGAAAGTTAGACCTCTTGCTTCACTCATGAGCCCTTTCATGAGTCGTGAAAATGAGTATTCTTGCTTCACTCATGAACCCCTTCATGATTCATGAATTTTAGCCTTCTTGCTTCACTCGTGAGTCTCTTTACGAGTCAAATGTTTCTTCACGACTAATAGACCTATCTGGACTGTTTTACTTATAAGTTGAGGTAGAGAACAAAAAATTGAATGATTCTTTTTCCATTTGAAAATAGACTTCCACAACTATATTTCATTTGAAGAAACCAAGTTATAAATATGTCTCTATCTAGGTCATATTTCATTGTGAATTCTGGAATAGTTTGCTGCCTAGTCACTAAGAGTAGACCTTAGTGTTTTGTAAATATCTCAAAATATAGGAATGATATCAAGATGATTTTTTTATGTTTTAAAAACTAGAAACATAATGGAACAAGTTTGTAGAAGAACATATTTGCTAATTTGAAAGAGAATGCAGAAAATTCTAGGCTGTTGGACTATCGTTTAAATGGTATTGATTGTGCACTTACTTATTTTATAATGCATCACATTTTTGGCTTCAAACCATCTAGATTATGTGATCCTCTTAAGGTTTATAACCCTAATTCCTTTTGGAATTTTCTGACCGGATTGACCACACCATTTAGGGATAGAGAGGCTAAGTCAATGTTAATCACAGATTTGAAATATTGGATTTTACATAAGATCTTAGCTTCTGTTGTCTTTAACAAGCCTAAATTTAATAGAGTGTCTCATCACGAGTTGTTTTTGATGTGGTGTGTGCATCATCGCAAATCAATTTGTTGGTCTTATTGGATTTTTAATCAATTATTGCAATGTGTTGGTCGCCTGAAGTCTCCTCTCACACATGGACATGTAATAACTGCTGTTGGTAGGAGTCTTAACATTGATTTACATACTTATGATAGTGTCTTTCAATGTTTATATTTTTCCAAACATCTTTTTGTTTGGGGTGAAGTGGTCAATAATTCTTTTCAATTCATTCCAGCACTTCCACGATCTTGTTGGAAGGATCTTGCAGGAACTTCAACTCCACAAGAAGTTGCTATGGAGAACACTTCAGATGAGGCAATGTAAGAGGAGCAAGGGCATAATGATGATATCATGGCTAATGTCCCTAGTGACGGGGCTACTGTTTTGCCTATTCTTGGATCTTCTTCAACTACCACTCATTCTATGGTCACCCATTTAATGCAAAATCAGTCCGCCATTCAGCGTCAACTAGAATCTTTGGAACAAGTTACTTCACATTTGGTTCGCCGTCAACGATGCCTTGAGCACAAGGTGGATACCTTCATTGCCCAAGTGGGCTATGTGGTGTCCTCTCCTCCACCTTCACCATGATTTTTAAGGGAGTTTTCTTTTCTTTACTCTTTAGTTTGTTTTTTTCTTTCTTTTTGTTTTTATTTTCTTTCTTCACATTGAGGACAATGTTTGTTCTAAGTGTGAGGGAGAGTATGTTGTGTGCTGCATGTTTTGTTCACATTATAGTTATTTGTGTGTTTGTTTGTGTATCTTTTTCTTCATTTAGGCTAGACTTTTCAGTAGGTTTTATTATAAGCATTGCTCACTTTGTATATTATATAGGTTGTTATGTTAAGTCATTTGCCTTTTACATTCATTTTATTAGTTTTTCAAGGCTTTTGGCATGTGTTTTGTGTTTTCAAGTTATCTCTTTATACTTTTTTCAACATTGTAGATTATTTAGTCTCTTTACTAACTATGATTTAAGATTAGAATTTGATCATTTAGTTTATGATTTTAGGATTTTTGTTGCCTTATGGAAACTATAACCATAATACTTACCTTTAGCCTTTCAATAATGGATGAGGACTAGCAAAAGAAAAGAAATGATGAAATTTACAACAATAAAATAAAAGCAAGATGCATATCCAAAAAAATGAATAAAGTATGGGATGGAGCGTAAAACGCACCCAATACTATATTTTCATGCTATTTTAATTTCATGGGATAAAGTCTACAAGTATAACCATGTTTAAAAAAAAGAAAAAGGAAAAACAAATGCAGTCTAAAAATGTCATGAGATTGGTTTAAGGGTATGAGTGCTTGCAAATTATCCTAATAGGCAACTATAATCTTAGAATTTTAAGTTTTCTGATCAATGTTCTCTCTTGAGCATGGTTAGCTTTGAGACTCTATATTCTTGATGTTGGGTTTAGTAAACTTAGGTGACTTGGTAACTTAGAATACATGTTTTAAGATTTGATTTACTGATATTTTGAGTATTTAAAATTTTTTATTTCGTTTCAATCCTATGCATGTGCATATTGAGCAATGCTTTATAGTATAACTTACTTAGTTTAACTTGGAATTAAATTTTCTCATTCTTCTCTTGCTTGAGGACAAGCAAGGTTTAAGTGTGGAGGAATTTGATAACATGTAAAATGTCTATTATTTAGTGAGTATTTTCTTTTATTTAAGTAGCTAAGTAAGTAATATTATGTGTATTTTATGTGTTTTTGTTTAGTTTATGTGTTTATTTGTGTTATAGGTCAAGTTGGGTGCAAATGTGAAGTGATTTGAGGCAATTATGATGGAATCAGATGAGGCTCAAGAGTCATAAAGAAGTTCACGACTCGGACAGAATTGCACGAGACGTAAAGGTGCTCAAGAGTGAAACAGAGGTGATATGCTCACGAGTAGTGAAGGCATTCATGACTTGATGGGCAAAGCAGTAGGCATTCACGAGTCAGAGGATGTTCATGAATGAGGAAAACCTGATGGAGTTCACAACTCGTGAAGGCATTCACGAGTCGAACATTGAACCTGTTTTCAAGCGATGCCACTTTTCTGCACAAAGATTCTCAGCCAACCATCAAGACTTTTTAAGGCAACTTCTCATATTAATAGCCATTCTGAAGGGACATGTTTGTAGAGTTAATCTCTATAAATATAGGAGTAAAGCTCAAAAGAGGAGGTTGAAGAAAATTTTATTAGTTTTTCTTAGAACATTTTAATTATTTTTGGACAATACTTTTTACTTAGTTTGTAGAAGATGACAAAAGAGCAAAGCCAAAGAAATAAGAGATATATCAGAAGGTCTAATTAGAAAGTAAACCCTGGGGATTGATTATGTTTGTTTTCTCTTATTAATTTTTATTACAAATGTGTTTTTGTCTAAGTTCTTTTATACATTAAACTATGTAGTACAATTTGTTTTAGATATGTTATTTATCTTTATGAATGTTTATTATCTTTATGTATGAATCATGATTTAAATTTATTTGGGTGCATTGATTTGCTTATTATGCTTGATCACCATAATTAGCATGTTAGTCAATTTATTCACAATGAAAATTGGAATTCTTTGATGGAAAAACAAATGCATTTACTTGAAGCATTGAATTCACTTAGAGATAAGGAATTCACTTTAAGCGGTTAAAGAATTGGCATAGAACTTCATAATTTTTATTTATGTCTATAATGTCATGAGAATGCTTATAGACTCTAAATAAAAACACCTTTAATGACAATGAGAATTGCTTTAAAGAAACTTGGCTAAATTCTCCAATCATGTCATTCATACAATTGTCTAAATTGGTTCTTAAATGAAATTGTTTCTCTTAGTTATAATATATGTTCAAAATATCCTTTAAGCCATCAATCATCCAAAATTGACTTAATATATTTAAAGTAGTTTAGTCATTAAATTAAATGCATGATTCTTATTTTATTTGTTACCTATCCATCTACTTCTTGTTATTTCAATGCAAAATTGTTCCGTTCCCTTTGGAACGATACCCTACTCATCTTATACGTAGTCTAGTGAGACTAAGGGTTTAAATAAATTCCCATAAGATTTTAGCGTCGTTTTCGGGGAGCGATTTAAATAAGTTTTTATTGATTGACACAAAGTAGTAGATGCTTTAGGATTGTATGGTATTAATTAGTTATTGTGATGTATGAATTTTTGTATTTTGTTTTGTTTTATTCTTTGTAAAAGTATTAGAGTTTTTGTAATGATGTTAGACTAAACGTACTTGTGATTTTGTGTAGGGAACTTAGAAGGAAACAAATAGAGGAACTTAGATTGCAATTAGAAGAAGAACAAAGGGATAAGTTGGAGAAAAGTCATAATATTCCAATTATGGCGAGAAAAGGAGAACGCTTGGTATTTTGCTATGTCCAATATCTCGGAAAGTTTTGGAGGAATGGTGGCACCGGCCATCGCCAACAACAACTTTGAGATCAAACCGGCAATCATACAAATGGTGAAAAATAGCCAGTTTGGAGGTTTGCAAGGGGAAGACCCTTATGCTCATATCCTTGCTTTTCTTAATGTTTGTGCTACATTTAAGATTAATAGAGTAAGTAATGATGCCATAAGAATTAGGCTATTTCCCTTTTCTTTAAAAGAAAAAGCATAAATTTGGCTTGCTAGTATACCTAGTGAGACAATCACTACTTGGGATCAACTTAAACAAGCTTTTCTTCGTAAGTATTTTCCACCACATAAAACAGCAAAATATAGAAATCAAATATCTACTTTTAAACAATTGCCTAATGAAACTATTTATACATCTTGGGAAAGATTTAACGAACTCCAATGGCAATGTCCTCACCATGGCTTGCCTGATTAGATGATTCCTCAAATCTTTTACAATGGACTAATAGAGGAAAATAGAAATATTTTAAATGCTGCTTCAGGTGGAAAATGGTTGGAGAAAACTACAAAGAAAGCTAAAATTTTGTTGGAGGAACTAGCCTCAAAAGGCTACATGGGAGATGAACCCACCATGGCTAAGGCTAAGGGATTTTTGGAATTAGATTCCATTAATCTCTTGACGGCTAAAGTTAAAGCCTTGACTAAGTTGGTAAGTAATTCTCACTCTAATATTGAAAATGTGAGTCAAATATGTGAAAAATGTGGTGGACCTCATATGTATGTTAATTGTAGTGAGGGGTCTAGTGAGGATGTAAGTTTTATTCAAGGAAGTTATAATCAAATGATGGGTTAAAATTCTAATTATTATAATCCTCAATGGAGGAACCATCCCAGTTTTTCTTAGTCTAAACCGAATGCCTAATTGAACCCTCCAAATAATAGTCCTATGACCAAATTACCTAACCCTTCAGCTTTTCTAAATAAACCACCTTTTAACCCGTAACCGCATAAATCCCATCTTGAGAATTTAATGGAGCAATTTGTTAACCATCAAATGACCAATAATAAGCAAAATGAGGAACAATTTAAGCAAATAAATGGAAAAATTGACCAACTTGTTACCCATAATAAGATTTTTGAAACCCAATTGGCTCAACAAGCCACTTCTAGTGTTAAACCATTAGGCAAACTCTCGAGTCAACCAGAATTTTTGCCTCATAAATTGTTTCAATCTATTATGTTAACGAGTGGGAAAAAGATTGAGAGTAACATTAGAGGTAACAATGATCTTATTGTTGATGATGAGCATGTTTTAGATGCTAGTAAACATGATGATGTGATGAAGAAGTTTAAGGAATCTAAGGAAAAGATGACCTTATCTAGGGAGGATGACCCTAACATTAATTTAAATGTTTTACCATTCCCTCAAAGACTTATTAGAAGGAATCTTGATAAGAAATTTGGAAAAATTTTGAATTATTTGAAGGAACTTACTATAACTATACCCTTTGTGGATGCAATTAAAGATATGCCTTCATGGGCAAAATTTTTAAAAGAAATTGTAAGTCACAAGGATAAACTTGAAGAACATGGTTATGTTTCCTTGATATAAGAGTCTAAGGCCATGTATTCTAACTATTCACCTAAGTTAAAGGATTCGGGTTGTTGTACGATTCCTTGTGTTATAGGTGGAGCTCATTTTGATAAGGCTTTATGTGACATGGGTGCTAGGGTTAGTCTTATGCCTTATTCTATTTATAAAAAGCTTGATTTGGGTGAATTAAATCCTACTAACATGTGTTTATCTACAAAAAATAAGTCTATTTCACACCCTATAGGCATATTTGAAAATGTCCTTACCAAAGTGGGTAAATTTGTAATTCTTACTAATTTTGTTGTGCTAGAAATGGATGAAGATCCTAAAATTCCTATTTTGTTTGGTAGGCCTTTCTTAATTACTATTGGGGCTATTTTTGATATGAAAAATGGAAAAATATCTCTTGAAGTTAATGGTGAAACGATTGAATTTAATGTATTTGGGATGGTTAAGTCTTTACTAATAGAAGTGGTGAATATAATTGACGCATATGATGTTCTTGATAAGTACATTGATAATGTTGTTAATAATTGTGTTAGTCAAAAACCTATTACACCTTATAGTTTAAATGAAAGTTGTGATGAGGTTTTGCAAGTTGGCTCTTATCCTTTCCATCAAGGATTCTCAAAGTTTGAGTCTTTGAGAAAAGATGAGGATATGCCATCAAAGACGTCCAAGGAGGAAGTTAAACTTGAACTCAAGCCGTTACCTTCAAGCTTAAGGTATGATTATTTGGATTCAAAATTTCAATTACCTTTTATTGTTAATTCTTTAATTGATAAGCAAAATGTGAGTGTTTTACGTGATATTTTACTTGCTCATAGAAATGCCATGGGATATTCTATAAGTGATTTAAAAGAAATTGCACCTAAAGTTTGCATGCATAGGATCTTATTAGAGGAGGATTCTAAACCTTCAATTGAAGGTCAAATGAGGCTTAATCCAACTCTAAAGGAGGTAGTGAGGAAAGAAATAATTAAATTGCTTGATAATGGCATAATATATTCCATAAGTGATAGTAAGTGGGTGAGTCCTATTCAAGTTATCCCTAAAAAGGGTGGATTAACTATTATTCGTAATGATAATAATTATTTAGTTCCTACTAGGACTATCACGGGTTAGCGTATGTGTGTGGACTATAGGAAATTGAATAAGGCTATAAGAAAGGACAATTTTCCTTTGCCTTTTATTGAACAAGTTATAGAAAGATTAGCTAATTTTTCTTATTTTTGCTACTTAGATGGTCTAAGTGGTTTCTATCAAATACGTAAAGATCCATATGATCAATCTAAGATAACTTTTACATGCCCATATGGAACTTTTGCATATAGGCGTATGCCATTTGGTTTGTGCAATGCATCGGCCA
This sequence comes from Excoecaria agallocha, assembly GCA_037975025.1. NCBI lineage: Eukaryota > Viridiplantae > Streptophyta > Magnoliopsida > Malpighiales > Euphorbiaceae > Excoecaria > Excoecaria agallocha. The sequence continues at coordinate 92,056,005 of CM075807.1, read as the reverse complement.
CCTTTCAAAGATGCATGTTCTCTATTTTTAGTGATCTCATTGATTAATATGTAGAAGTTTTTATGGATGACTTTAATGTGTATGGCACTACATATGAAAATTGTTTATCTAATCTTTCTAAGGTACTTGATAGATGTATGGAGCATGGTCTGGTCTTAAATTAGGAAAAGTGTCATTTCATGGCACAAGAGGGTATTGTCTTAGGACATTTAGTCTCTAATAAGGGGATTAAGGTTGATAGAGCTAAAATTGAAATTATTGCTAATTTTCCTCCTCCTAAAAATGTTACAGATGTTAAAAGCTTTCTAGGTCATGCTGGATTTTATAGAAGATTCTTTAAAGATTTTTCTAAGATAGCTAAACCTTTGTGCACATTACTAGGCAAGGATGTTGATTTTCATTTTGATGAGGCATGTCTTAATTTTGTTGAAACTCTTTAACATGTTCTTGTCACTTCATCAATGTTGCAACCACCAAATTGGGAGCAACCTTTTGAATTAATGTGTGATGCTAGTAACTATGCGGTTGGGGCTGTTTTAGGACAAAGAATTGATGGAAAGCCTTCTATTATTTATTATGCTAGTAAGTTACTAGATGATGCCTAAATTAATTATTCCACGACTGAGAAGGAACTCTTAGCCATTGCATATGCATTTGATAAATTTAGGGCTTATCTTGTAGGGCAAAAAGTCATTGTTTATTCTGATCATACTGCCCTCAAATACCTCTTGACTAAAAAAGATGCTAAGCATAGGTTGTTAAGATGGATTTTAATGTTACAAGAGTTTGATTGGGAAATAAGGGATAAGAAGGGGAAAGAGAACTTAGTTGCTGACAATTTATCTAGGTTAACCCAAGGTGTCTTGAAGGATAGTGATGATAGGGTACCTATTGATGAAGCTTTTCATGGGGAACATCTTTTTAGTGTAGTTTTGAAGGATGTTCCATGGTTTGCTGATATAGCAAACTATTTAGTAAGTGGTGTACTTCCCTATGGTCTAGATTATAAGCAAAGGAAGAAATTCCTTCATGATGTTAAGTTTTACTATTGGGAAAAGCCCTTGTTAAATAGGAGATGTGCTGATGGGCTGATTAGGAGGTGTATTTCTCATGAGGAGGTTAGTGACGTTGTGGCTCATTGTCATTCATATGCTGTAGAGGTCACTTTGGAGTTTCTAAGATAGCCTTTAAGGTGTTGCAAGCTGGGTTGAGGTGGCCTATACTATTTAAGGATGTCAAAGACTTTGTGCTTAGTTGTGATAAGTGCCAAAGAATGGAAAATTTGTCTAAGAGGAATGAAATGCCTTTAAATGGTATTTTAGAAGTTGAATTATTTGATGTTTGGGGTATGGATTTTATGGGACCATTTCATAGTTCTTTAGGTAATAAATATATTTTTGTTATGGTTGATTATGTATCAAAATAGGTGGAAGCAATTCCAACCATTACTAATGATGCTAAGGTGGTTAAGAGAATGCTTAAGAAAATTATATTTCCTAGATTTGGAACACCTAGGGCAATTATTAGTGATGGTGGATCTCATTTTTAAAACAAAGTTATAAAGCAATTATTGAAGAAGTATAATGTAACTCATAAAATTTCTACACCTTATCACCCTCAAACTAGTGGTCAAGTTGAAATTAGCAATAGAGAGCTTAAGTGGATATTGGAGAAAATAGTCTCTAGATCAAGAAAGGATTGGGCACTTAAGCTAGATGATGTTCTTTGGGCATATAGAACAGCTTTTAAAAGTCCCGTAGGCTTTACTCCTTATCAATTGGTTTATGGTAAATCTTGCTATTTACCTGTTGAAATAGAACATAAAACCTATTGGGCAACTAGGGTATTGAACTTTGATATGCAACAAGTTGGTAGGAGGAGATTGCTTTAATTGCAAGAAATTAAGGAGCTTCGTATGAATGCATATAAAAATGCTAAGCTATATAAAGAGAGAACTAAATCATGGCATGAAAAACATGTATTAAAGAAAGATTTTAAGGTTGGTGATTTAGTTTTGTTGTACAATTCAGGATTGAAACTATTCCCTGGTAAATTAAAATCGAGATGGTTGGGTCCTTTAAAGGTGGTTAAAATTTTTTCTCATGGGGCTGTTGATATTGCTAATGACAAATGGGAGGTCTTTAAGGTTAATGAACATAGATTAAAGCCTTATTTCATTGGTGATGCATTAGTTCCTACCCAAACTGTTTCTTTATTAAATTCATCTCCTGCACAATAATATTTTTGTTTAGGATTATCTCTCTTAGTTTAGATTTTATTTGTTCTATGGTTTATTTTTGGTTATGTTTTAAGTATTTTATAGTTTTCATTTTTCTTGTCTTATATTTCTTTTGTCATCTTGAAATTTGGATTGAGGTTGGTATGTTATGCAGAAAAGTTGCAGCACTGGGACATATTCACGAGTAAGTTTGACTCGTACAGATGTTCACGAGTGCTCCAAAAGCAAAAGCTTCACGAGTCTTGAAGTTTTTACTGAGTCATGAAGTACAAGTTCAACTCTTGAGGGGCTTTACGAGTAATACGGAAACAAAAGGTTCACGAGTTGTGAAGGTTTGTTTGACTCGTGAAGATGTGCCACAATTAATTTTTCACGAGTCATGCAGTTTTTACCGAGTCATGAAGTTTTATCTGACTCATGATTCACTGTTTCCAATTTTTAACGAGTCATGAATTTTAACTTGTTTTCCTTCTTAATTTGTTTTTCTTTCTTTTACTTCTTAATCATTTTAATTAATCATCCCTTATGTTTTAATTTTTATCAACTGCACTCAATTTCTTTAAATTAAGGGGGGGAGAATTTACAATTTGAAAATTAGGGTTTTGTGAATCAACGTGACTTTTCACTGTCGATTCACTCTTCCCTCTTCATTCGTTTATAAATACTGTGTTCACTGCTTTTCTTTCCCAAATTTTCTTTCTTTTTCACTCGTGAACTTGTTTTTCTTTAGCTTTGTCTTTAATTTCTCTTCTCTTTCTCACTCTTCTTCTCTATTACTCATTTGCGTGTGTTTCTTCTTCATCTTTTACCTCTACGGGGTTACATTATTTCTGTGTATTTTTCTTTTCCATCATGGTGAGAACAAAGAATGTGTCATCTTCAAAAGGACAACAAGGGGTTGATGAAGCATAACCTGAAAGAATCTCAACCCAATTTGGTGCTCCATTTTCCATTTCCTCTATGCATGAGGGTAATCGCTTCCTTGCTTTCAAGGATAGGGCAATCCCCCAATGTAAGTATTTTCCAGACTCTCTCCTTGAACAAGTGGGTATGCTTGATGCTGTAAATGATGTGTTATCTCAATGTGGGTTGCTACATTTTTTTAATATGCATGAACATTTTTATACTGATTTAGTCTTAGAATTTTATACCAATTTGAAAGAGAACGCAAAAAATTCTAGGCTATTGGATTGTTGTTTAAATGGTATTGATCATACACTTACTTATTTTATGATGCATTGCATTTTTGGCTTCAAACCATCTGGATTATGTGATCCTCTTAAGGTTTATAACCCTATTGCTTTTTGGAATTTTCTAACCCCATTGACCACACCATTTAGGGCTAAAGAGGCTAAGTCAATGTTCATCACATATTTGAAATATTGAATTTTATATAAGATCTTAGCTTCTGTTGTCTTCAACAAGCCTGAATTTAATAGAGTGTCTCATCACGAGTTGTTTTTGATGTGGTGTGTGCATCATCGCAAATCAGTTTGTTGGTCTTATTGGATTTTTAATCAATTATTGCAATGTGTTAGTCGTCCGGAGTCTCCTCTCACACATGGACCTATAATAGTTGTTGTTGCTAGGAGTCTTGACATTGATTTGCGTACTTATGATAGCGTCCTTCCATGTTTATATTTTTCTAAACATCTTTTTGTTCGGGGTGAAGTTGTCAACAATTTATTTCAATCCATTCCACCGCTTTCACGATCTTGTTGGAAGGATCTTGTAGGAACTTTTACTCTACAAGAAGCTGCTGTGGAGAGCACTTCAGATGAGGCAAAGCAAGAGGAGCAGAGGCATAGTGATGATATCATGGCTAATGTCCCAAGTGATAAGGTTGTTGTTTCGCCTATTCTTAAATCTTCTTCAACTACTACTCATTCCATGTGTCACCCAATTGATGCAAAATTAGTCCACCATTCAACATCAACTAGAATCTTTAGAGCAAGTTACTTCACATTTGATTCGCCGTCAATGATGCCTTGAGCACAAGGTGGATACCTTCATTGCCCAAGTGGGCTATGTGGTGTCCTCTCCTCCACCTTCACCATGATTTTTAGGGGAGTTTTCTTTCCTTTACTCTTTAGTTTGTTTTTTTTTCTTTCTTTTTGTTTTTATTTTCTTTCTTCTCATTGAGGACAATGTTTGTTCTAAGTGTGGGGGAGAGTATGTTATGTATTGCATATTTTATTCACATTATAGTTATATGTGTGTTTGTTTGTGTATATTTTTCTTCATTTAGACTAGACTTTTCAGTAGATTTTATTATAAGCATTGTTCAATTTGTATATTATATAGGTTGTTATGTTAAGTCATTTGCCTTTTATGTTAATTTTATTAGTTTTTCAAGGCTTTTGGCATGTGTTTTGTGTTTTCAAGTTATCTCTTTTTATATCTTTCAACATTTTAGGTTATTTAGTCTCTTTACTAACTATGCTTTAAGATTAGAATTTGATCATTTAGTTTAAGATTTTAGGATTTTTGTTGCCTCATGGAAACTATAGCCATAATACTTAACTTTAGCCTTTCAATAATAGATGAGGACTAGCAAAAGAAAACAAATGATGAAATTCACGATAATAAAATAAAAGCAAGATGCATATCCAAAAAGTTTAATAAAGTATGGGATGGAGCATAAAACACACCCAATACCACATTTTATTGCTATTTTAATTTCATGGGATAAAGTCTAAAAGTATACCTATGTTTAAAAAAAATAAAAAAGAAAAACAAATGCAGTCTAAAAATGCATGAGATTGGTTTAAAGGTATGAGTGCTTGCAAATTGTCTTAAAAGGCAACTATAATATTAGAATTTTAAGTTTTATGATCAATGTTCTCTCTTGAGCATGGTTAGCTTTGAGACTCTATATTCTTGATGTTGGGTTTAGTAAACTTAGGTGACTTGGTAACTTAGAATACATGTTTTAAGATTTTATTTACTGATATTTTGAGTATTTAAGGTTTTTGATTTCATTTCAATCCTATGCAAGTGCATATTGAGCAATGCTTTATAGTATAACTTACTTAGTTTAACTTGGAATTAAATTTTCTCATTCTTCTCTTGCTTGAGGACAAACAAGGTTTAAGTGTGGGGGAATTTGATAACATGTAAAATGTAAGTAATATTATGTGTATTTTATGTGTTTTTGTTTAGTTTATGTGTTTATTTGTGTTGTAGGTCAAGTTGGGTGCAAATGTGAAGTGATTTGAGGAAATTATGAATGAATCAGATGAGGCTCAAGAGTCATGAAGAAGTTCACGACTTGGACAAAATTGCACGAGACATGAAGGTGCTCACAAGTGAAACAGAGGCAACATGCTCACGAGTCGTGAAGGCATTCACGACTCGGTAGGCAAAGCAGTAGGCATTCATGAGTCGGAGGATGTTCACGAGTGAGGAAAACCTGATGGAGTTCACCACTTGTGAAGGCATTCACGAGTCAAACATTGCACCTGTTTTCAAGCGATGCCACTTTTCTGCAAACGATTTCTCAGCCAACCATCAAGACTTTTCAGGGTAACTTCTCATATCGACAATAATTCTTAAGGGACAACTTTGTAGAGTTAATCTCTATAAATATGGGAGTACAACTCTGAAGAGGAGGTCGAAAAAAAATTTATTATTTTTTCTTAGAATATTTTAATTATTTTTGGACAATACTTTTTACTTAGTTTGTAGATGATGACAAAAGAGCAAAGCCAAAGAAATAAGAGATATATCAGAAGGTTTAATTATAAAGTAAACCCTAGGGAGTGATGATGTTTATTTTCTCTTATTCATTTTAATACAAATGTGTTTTGGGCTAAGTTCTTTTGTACATTAAACTATGTAGTACAATTTGTTTTAGATATGTTATTTATCTTTATGAATGTTTATTATTTTTATGTATTAAACATGATTTAAATTTATTTGGGTGCTTTGATTTGCTTATTATGCTTGATCACCATAATTAGCATGTTAGTTAATTTATTCACAATGAGAATTGGAATTTTTTGATGGAAAAAAAAATGCATTTACATGAAGCATTGAATTCACTTAGAGATAAGGAATTCACTTTAAGCGGTTAAATAATTGGCATAGAACTTCATAATTTTTGTTTGTCTCTATAATGTCATGAGAATGCTTATAGACTCTAAATAAAAACACCTTTAATGACAATAAGAATTGCTTTAAAGAAACTTGGCTAAATTCTCCAATCATGTCATTCATAAATTTGTCTAAATTGGTTCTTAAATGAAATTGTTTCTCTTAGTTACAATGTATGTTCAAAATATCATTTAAGTCATCTATCGTAAAAAAATTGACTTAATATATTTAAAGTAGTTTAGTTATTAAATTAAATGCATGATTCTTATTTTATTTGTTACCTATCCATCTACTTCTTGTTATTTCAATACAAAATTGTTTTGTTCCCTTTGGAACGATACCCTACTCATCTTATACGAAGTCTAGTGAGACTAAGGGTTCAAATAAATCCCCATCAATATAACCTAGAGATAATAAGAATATAGTCGCAAGGTTACATGTTCAAGTTAAAAGTAGTGGGACATCACAAATTATGTTAAATTATGAAAACATAGAAGCTTGATTACACTCAGAGTCACAAGAAGAATTAATGATTAGCGGTAATGTGTAATAACTTGCTCAACTATTTGCTCATGCCTATAATACATTTGATTAGCACATGAGTATCCGTAGTGTGCTAATGACTAAGATGAAATAAGTTCACATATTCTACCTGGGCATAAAATACAAGTAAGAGGATTGAAATATTTATATGATTATGTTCAAGTATATAACTTGTTGTCTATAATCTAATAGACCATCGAAGTGAATCAAGGGACTAAATATGAACAAGTGTTGACCTTTAACATTGTAGGAGAACCTATGTATATTACTACTATATGGGTCATAAATGAATGAGTATTGCTTTAAATAATTAAATTTTGATGTGAGTTATGATAATATGGGAGAGCTGCTCGCGGCAAATTGTAACAAGGTACGTCATTCAGATAATCAATGAATTATGTAATTTGGTGTTGTATAATTGATGCTACCTTGCTATGATGAGTAGTTTGACTTATTATGTGATTAGATATGAGTACCTATAGGGTATGTACTGCTACGATTCAAGTTGACTTTATACGCACGCACGCACGCGCGCGCACACACACACACACATATATTGATGGAATATGACATGGTATGATAATCATGATAGCATAGCGGAAAAACAAAATTTTTATCATGCATACCATACATATCCAACACTAGGAACAAAAACATGCAATTTTAGGGTTTTGAAACTTACAATAGATGATGCCTTTTATTCTTTGATTTTGTGATGTCCAGCAACCAAGATGCCTTTATCCACCTTAGATCTCGATCACCAATGCCAAGGAATAGCCTTTTTCGCCAATCCCTCTATTTTCACACACACAATTGCACCGTCGGCTTAAAATCGAGATTGCTAGCTCTCTATTTTCTGTATTGAGTAATGGCTATGGATTGAAGCTATAAAATCTGATTTTGTACTTCTTTTAGGTTACTATTACTACCCAATAACACAAGAGAATGAGGAACTATCCTTTCTCCTTGTGAGAAATTGAGCCAAAAGAATTGAGAGAGAGAGAGATGAAGGTCACGCAATTTTAACAGAAAACCCTAGGTTTTTTGCGCCAACTCTTCTGTCTCTCTCATAGGGTTTTATTTCTTTTATATCATTATCTCTTAGGCAAGTGTTTTGATCTGAATTTCCTACCTTAAGATAAGCAATTCAAACTCTATCACTTCCTAAAGATAATTAATACATTTTGAATTAAAATCCTTTGAATTTAAAATTCAAATTTGAAATAAAAATAAGAAATTTAATTAAATAAAATCACTTAATATAACTTAATTGCATGTGCCGAAATTCCTTGAATTCCATCTTGGAATTTCGGCCACTTCATTATATATTTAAGTGATTTGATTTAATTTAAATTCCTTTAGGCTTTAATACTCAATTAACTTAATTAACACAAGATAATTAATTAATTGAAATTAAACCTTGTGGGCTGAATTTCTCTCTCTCATGGACCAAAGCCCAATAGCAATATTATAAACCATTACATACATTAATTTGACTTTAATTAAAAGCCAAAATTAATGCTCAATACTTAATTTAAACATTTTAAGCCCAATGCTTTGTGTGCGATCCTATAGGTCCATTTAATGTTGGCAATGAATTAATAAATTAATTCAAAGGCTATATATATTCTCTAGCAAGATATTATAGCATTCCAAATTAAATGAAAATGCATATGGCATTTAGTGACCTAATGCAATTTCGCATAGTCCCTTACCCATAAATATCAGAATTAATATAAGGCATGGAACTAGTCATCCTTATATATATTAATTCATTTCTTGATATTCCAGTGACACTGAATTCTCAGATAAATAATGATTACTCATTATTTCATCTCGATATGGCCATACACTTCTCAGTTCACTGATCAAGTGGCCGATGATATTTTATCTCTTATTGAGAGGGGTAATCCCTTCACTTCTCTCATGCTCTCTAACATGAATCAATGTATACCCAATCATACCCGTACTTGTCACTCTGTTACGAGCACGTTAGGTGTATGTCAAAGTACACAGTAATTCATAAAGAGTTTCATAGAGATTTCAGGTCTAAGAACTCCGATACAAAACTTGCATATGAGAAACACTTATGACTTGTACCATGTAGTGTTCTCATGAGCGGATCGAATCCAGATACCATGTTCTTTAACATATATCTATGATCTCTGATTGACACTCTTGTCCTAATGATCCGTAAGACAGAACTCATAATATCAGAGAGAGCATACTAGTCTTAATTCATTTGTTATTCCCATAACAATGATTGACTAGGTATATTTTAGAATGAAGTCTCATTTGTTTCAAGGTCTTACAATCCATGTGCCTCACACATGATAACTTAAACCGAAACAACACTCTATGATAGTTTTATCAATTGATATGCACAGGAATACAAAGGATAAAACAAATGCCTCATTTTATTAATTTCAAGTGTTTCGTTACAATGCATTGGGGCTAGGGCTTACACTAACAATCTCCCACTAGCACTAGTCCCAATTGGGCATAGCCCTAAGACCGAACGCTCTTAAATGAGCTTCGTGCAGATTTGGACGTAACTATTTCATCAATGGATCTGCTACATTGTCTTCACTTGCTATCTTGCTAACCTTGACGTCCCCACGATTAATGATTTCTCTTATCAGGTGGTACCTCCTGAGTATGTGTTTGGATTTCTGGTGTGACCGGGGCTCCTTTGCCTGTGTGATGGCCCCGTTATTTTCACAAAAAATTTCTAATGGATCTAGGATGCTTGGGACCACTCCTAATCCAGAAATAAAATTCTTAATCCAAACAGCCTCTTTTGCAGCCTCACTTGCTGCAATATACTCAGATTCTGTAGTTGAGTCGGCAACGGTCTCTTGCTTTCAGCTTCTTCAGCTGACAGCACCACCGTTTAAAACAAAAACAAATCCAGACTGCGATCTAGAATCCTGAGTGCTAGTCTGAAAAGCAACATCGGCATAACCTTGTATGACGAGCTCTTCTTGACCACCATACACCAAGAAGTGATCCTTAGTCCTTCGCAGGTACTTAAGGATTCCTTTTACAGCAGACCAGTGCTTCTCACCAGGGTCTTGCTGAAACCTACTGGTTATAATCAATGCATGAGCAACATCCAACCTAGTACATAACATAGCGTACATGATAGATCCAATAGCAGATGCATATGGGATTCTACTCATGTTGTCCCTTTCCTCTTTGGTTTTAGGGCACTGTTCTTTAGTCAAAGGAACTCCCAAAGCCAAAGGTATGTACCCTTTCTTTGAGTCTCCCATACTAAAACGCTTTAGTACTTTGTCTATGTACTTTTCTTGACTTAGTCCCAAAAGCCGATTCGATCTATCTCTATAGATTCTAATACCAAGTATTGTCTCGGCTTCACCTAAGTCTTTCATTGAGAAACATTTTCCCAACCATTGCTTAACCTTTTGCAATGTTGGAATGTCATTCCCAATGAGAAGGATGTCGTCCACATATAGGACCAGAAACACTACTATGCTCCCACTAACCTTCTTGTACACACAAGGCTCATCTTCATTCTTGATGAAGTCAAATTCTTTGACTGCCTCATCAAAAAAAAGATTCCAACTTCGGGATGCTTGCTTTAATCCATAAATGGATTTTTGAAGCTTGCATACCTTCTTAGGATGCTTGGGATTGACAAAACCTTCAGGCTGTGTCATATACACATCCTCAAGTAAATTTCCGTTGAGGAAAGCAGTTTTGACATCCATTTGCCATATCTCATAATCATGATATGCAGCTATGGCAAGCAAGATCCTAATGGACTTGAGCATGACTACAGGTGAAAAGGTCTCGTCATAGTCTATACCATGAGTTTGTCGAAAACCTTTTGCTACTAGTCTACCTTTGTAGGTCTTATCAGCTTTTAGTTTGAATAACCACTTGCATTCAATTACCTTAGCACCTTCTGGTGGATCAACCAAGGTCCAAACCTGGTTATCATACATTGATTGCCTCTCTGATTTCATGGCTTCAAGCCAATTTTCCGAGTCTGGGCTTTCAATAGCTTCTCGGTAGGTAGTAGGATCCTCACGATCTACTAACTCAATAGTGTCACTGTCAGTGATTAGAAATCCATATCTCTCAATCTCCTGACGTACCCTACCAGACCTTCTAGGTACTTGTGTAATGGGTTCTTGTTCCACAACTGGTTGTGAACTTGATCCCATTTCCAACTCATCCTCTATAGGAGCTTGTGGCACTTGAATTTCTCCAAGTTCTACTTTACTCCCACTGTCTTTCTTGAGAAGGAACTCCTTTTCCAAGAAAACAGCCTTGCAAGCAACAAATACTTTGTTCTCGGCTTGTGAGTAAAAGTAGTATCCCTTTGTTTCTTTGGGATAACCCATAAATAAGCAGATAGTCGATTTGGACTCTAGTTTGTCAGATGTTAATTTCTTAACATGTGCTTCATAGCCCCAAATCTTGAGAAAAGACATATTGGGTTCTTTCCTAGTCCATACCTCGTATGGTGTCTTCTCAACTGCTTTAGTTGGAGTACGGTTCAATAGAAATGCAGCAGTTTCTAATGCATAACCCCAAAAAGAGATAGGAAGATTAGCTTGACTCATCATAGATCGAACCATGTCCAACAGAGTTCGATTTCTCCTTTCGGACACACCATTCCATTGCGGTGTTCCAGGAGGAGTGAGCTGTGAAATAATACCACACTCTTTTAGATGATCATCAAACTCTTGGCTTAAGTATTCGCCACCTCGATCTGATCGAATGGCTTTTATACTTTTGCCAAGTTGGTTTTCTACTTCGTTCTTAAACTCTTTGAATTTCTCAAAAGTTTCAGACTTGTACTTCATTAGATAGACATAGCCATATCTACTGAAGTCATCTCTGAATGTCACGAAGTAGCTAAAACCACCTCTAGCATGTATACTTAAAGGTCCACATACATCGGTATGTATTAGTTCCAATAAGCCATTAGTCCTTTCACCTTTTCTATTAAAAGGACTCTTTGTCATTTTTCCATGCAAACATGGCTCGCATGTGTCATAAGACTCTAAGTCGAATGACCCAAGCACTCCAGTTTTGTGGAGTCTTGAAATGAGTTTTTCGTTTGCATGTCCTAAACAACAATGCCAAAAGTAAGTAGGGTTTAATTCGTTTGATTTAACCCTCTTTGTATTAATGTTGTATATGGACTCTTTGTTTTGTAAATCAAGGATATAAAGGCCATTTTGCAACATGGCTTTGCCATAAGAAATGCCTTGGCGACGAATATGAGCATTGCCATTTTTAATAACAAAATAAAATTCATCATTATCCAAACATGAAACTGAAATAATGTTTCTGCTCATAGCAGGCACATAATAACAATTATTCAAAACAATACAAAGTCCGGAAGGTAAAGTGAGGTGATAGTCGCCTATCTCCATGGCAGCAACTCGTGCTCCATTCCCCACACGGAGGTCCACTTCATTCTTCCCAAGTAACTGCCTATTTCTTAGCCCCTGCACATTTGAACAAATGTGAGAACCACAACCAGTATCCAATACCCAAGTGGTAGAAATAGAAAGGTTAATTTCAACAACAAAAATACCAGAACTGGACGCCTTGGCTCCATTCTTCTTTTGTTCTTCCTTGAAGAGAGCGCAATTCTTCCTCCAATGCCCTATCTTGTTGCAATGGAAGTAAGTGCTCTCACTCTCTTTGAGTTTTGGCGCCTTGGGCTTGGATTGGGCCTGAGGTGCACTCCCACTTGACTTGGGTTTTGCCTTTCCCTTTCCCTTAGTGGGTCCCTTCTTAATTCCCTTTTGAACCATTAGTACGGGATTGGTCTTTCGAATGTTCTCTTCAGCATTCTTAAGCATCCCATGAAGCTCAGTGACTGACTTGTTCATTGCATGCATGTTATAATTCATCACAAATGGATCATAAGCAGCAGGCAATGATCCTAAGATCAAGTCAGTGGCCAATTCCTTTGGCACTAGTACCTCAAGCTTCTCAAGAGTATCAAGATACCCTTTCATCTTGAGTACATGGGTACTAACAGGTGTACCCTCAGCCATCTTGCAAGAAATTAATGCCTTTGTTGTCACAAACCTCTCGTGACGAGCTTGCTCTTGGAACATCTCCTTGAGGTGCACCATGATCGCATAAGCCTCTTGGTCCATAAATTGCTTTTGCAAGTCAGGCACCATAGTGGCCAGCATCAGACAGGTCACATCGTTGGAGTCGCTCTTCTTTGTCTCAAAAGTTTCCTTTTGAACTGCAGAGGCGTTCCTTCCTGGTTCTTCAGGCAAGGGTGCATCCAAAACATATGACTTTTTCTCTTGCTTAAGAACTATTCTTAATTTTCGAGACCAGTCTATGAAATTGGTGCCATTCAATTTGTCCTTTTCAAGGACTGATCGCAATGAGAAATTGTTGTTTGAAGATGCCATTTTCAATCTACAATAAAATTTAGCAAGATTAAATGAGGTCTTATTTATGATCCCACAAACCGAATTAATATCCCTTTAAATAATTCGCGTTAGTGATTTAATGTGGGCCAAGATCCACTTTTCACAACAACTTATTAGTCAAGCTGAGCTTGTACACCTAACAAGTTAAGTTACTTAGGTAGGAAAACTCCAATCATGTCTCGTACATGACTTTTAGATCAAATGGGCTAACATCTTTAAGATGTTATAGCACAACCCATTTATTAGTTGCCTAGGTCCGGGCATCCCTTTCCATGTTAAGTCCAACCTACATTCACAACCCATGCCTCACAAAGATAATCGGGCGCATCTAGGACTCCTAGTCTACGTGACCGATGATCGATGCCTTGACATGTTTCGAATTAGGAAGGCAACTTTGTGACTTACTATTTTTAGGGATTCATTTTATTACGGCTTACATGGCATACGCTTTGTCATCCATACATAGCATGCATATATATATAATTGCATAAAGTAAAGCGTGACAAACATGGGCCCAAAAACCTACAACTAAGATTCTATACTATTACATAAGAATCTTCGAGTTGGGCTTCTCCACTCCGGTGGGCTTCGTCTTGATTTACAAAGTCTTCAAGTATATTCTATTCTAAGAAATAAATGAAAAAATTTTACAACAAAATATAATGGCTCGCAGGCCATATTTAATTACAAAAACCCAGGGCCCATGACTGCACCATGCATATCCATTCATCACACCAAACAAGCAAATAAATATACATAGCATTCATGGATCAAACAAAGTCCAATTTTAATTAATTTAGCCAAGCCCATTAATGGAAATTGTGTACTTGAACCTTTAAGAGATGACCCCGTGATGGGCCTGGGCTGAAGCCCAATGGACTAAATCCTCTTATTGAATAAGTTCTCTTAAAAGCCCAAAACACAAACTAGTTAGATTTGTGCCATAAATCAACTCTAGTATAATTTCCAATTTTGCCATTTTTAATTTTATGTCATACAGCCCATAAACATTAAAAATACATATAATATGTGCTAACATGAATTAAAAATAAAATCATGAAGAACACATATAATTACACACGGCATTCATGCAAAAACAAACAAACAACAAAACTAGTTGTTTAATGCTTATGTAATGCCATGAAATGTACAAACATTTAAATCAATTTTATGAGTCATTTAATATTATAAATAAGTACATAAATATTGATTTAATATTCTGTACAAATCTGATCTAAATGTGTTTTTACCATTTTAATCAAAACAAAACAAACAATCTTGATTAAACATGTAACAAACACAAACTAGTCATAGTTTTAAGTGATTTTAAAATTAATCAATTAAATTGTCATGGACCAGAATTAAAAAAAAATTTAAAAATGTCCAGACCTGATAATTAATCTTTAAATATCACTTACAAACATTCCAAAAACGTTTTTACATTTAATTTTGAAAACTAGTTGTTAAACTAGCAATTTACATGCCAACTAGCACCTAGTTTCATAATTAACATGTACCATAAGGTATAAATAATTAAATCCGACCATTACCAGCCCTAATAACATCTTAGGACAGTATATTAACATTTCATATTAATTATAATATCTATCTAATCAATTAAAATCGTTTTTACACCAAAACAATGCAAAAAACTCAAAACAGAAAATTTCAGATTTGCATGTTTTCAAAATAACGATTTTTAATTAATTTTTTCATGCATCTAAAGCACTAAAATGAGCATGTCTAGGCTTTGATACCACTGATGGAATATGACATGGTATGATAATCATGATAGCACAGCGGAAAAACAAAATTTTTATCATGCATACCATACATATCCAACACTAGGAACGAAAACATGCAATTTTAGGGTTTTGAAACTTACAATAGATGATGCCTTTTATTATTTGATTTTGTGATGTCCACAAACCAAGATGTCTTTATCCACCTTAGATCTCGATCACCAATGCCAAGGAATAGCCTTTTTCACCAATCCCTCTATTTTCACACACACAATTGCACCGTCGGCTTAAAATCGAGATTGCTAGCTCTCTATTTTCTGTATTGAGTAATGGCTATGGATTGAAGCTACAAAATCTGATTTTGTACTTCTTTTAGGTTGCTATTACTACCCAATAACACAAGAGAATGAGGAACTATCCTTTCTCCTTGTGAGAAATTGAGCCAAAAGAATTGAGAGAGAGAGAGATGAAGGTCACGCAATTTTGACAGAAAACCATAGGTTTTTTGCGCCAACTCTTCTGTCTCTCTCCTAGGGTTTTATTTCTTTTATATCATTATCTCTTAGGCAAGTGTTTTGATCTGAATTTCCTACCTTAAGATAAGCAATTCAAACTCTATCACTTCCTAAAGATAATTAATACATTTTGAATTAAAATCCTTTGAATTTAAAATTCAAATTCGAAATAAAACATAAGACATTTAATTAAATAAAATCACTTAATATAACTTAATTGCATGTGCCAAAATTCCTTGAATTCCATCTTGGAATTTCGGCCACTTCATTATATATTTAAGTGATTTGATTTAATTTAAATTCCTTTAGGCTTTAATACTCAATTAACTTAATTAACACAAGATAATTAATTAATTGAAATTAAACCTTGTGGGCTGAATTTCTCTCTCTCATGGACCAAAGCCCAATAGCAATATTATAACCCATTACATACATTAATTTGACTTTAATTAAAAGCCCAAATTAATGCTCAATACTTAATTTAAACATTTTAAGCCTAATGCTTTGTGTGCGATCCTATAGATCCATTTAATGGTGGCAATGAATTAATAAATTAATTCAAAGGCTATATATATTCTCTAGCAAGATATTATAGCATTCCAAATTAAATGAAAATGCATATGGCATTTAGTGACCTAATGCAATTTCGCATAGTCCCTTACC
This sequence comes from Excoecaria agallocha, assembly GCA_037975025.1. Classification (NCBI taxonomy): domain Eukaryota; kingdom Viridiplantae; phylum Streptophyta; class Magnoliopsida; order Malpighiales; family Euphorbiaceae; genus Excoecaria; species Excoecaria agallocha. The sequence continues at coordinate 92,039,765 of CM075807.1, read as the reverse complement.
CATAAATATCAGAATTAATATAAGGCATGGAACTAGTCATCCTTATATATATTAATTCATTTCTTGATATTCCAGTGACACTGAATTCTCAGATAAATAATGATTACTCATTATTTCATCTCGGTATGGCCATACACTTCTCAGTTCACTGATTAAGTGGCCGATGATATTTTCTCTCTTATTGAGAGGGGTAATCCCTTCATTTCTCTCATGCTCTCTAACATGAATCAATGTATACCCAATCATACCCGTACTTGTCACTCTGTTACGAGCACGTTAGGTGTATGTCAAAGTACACAGTAATTCATAAAGAGTTTCATAGAGATTTCAGGTCTAAGAACTCCGATACAAAACTTGCATATGAGAAACACTTATGACTTGTACCATGTAGTGTTCTCATGAGCGGATCGAATCCAGATACCATGTTCTTTAACATGTATCTATGATCTCTGATTGACACTTTTGTCCTAATGATCCGTAAGACAGAACTCATAATATCAGAGAGAGCATACTAGTCTTAATTCATTTGTTATTCCCATAACAATGACTGACTAGGGATATTTAGAATGAAGTCTCATTTGTTTCAAGGTCTTACAATCCATGTGCCTCACACATGATAACTTAAACAGAAACAACACTCTTGGATAGTTTTATCAATTGATATGCACAGGAATACAAAGGATAAAACAAATGCCTCATTTTATTAATTTCAAGTGTTTCATTACAATGCATTGGGGCTAGGGCTTACACTAACATATATGTACATGCATATGATACTATGAATATTTTTAGTTGCAAGAACTATACTTCCATAATCGTTTAATTGGCTTCATGCATAGTATCAAGTATGATGAGATGGATCGATGAAAGTAATATTCTATTGCCTGTGCATTATCATGTAATCAACTACAATAGGAATGAATTATTTTGGTGCAACTATGTGATGACATGACTAGTATCCATGTGTAATGGAGCCTATAGCTCAACATTGATGTGTGATGAGAATGATATAAATTCTTTATGACTTGTGTCTTGAAGCCAAATAATGAATTAAGTAACAAAGAATGGGATGAATGAATGATGTTTTTGAAGGGTTAAGCCTGCGGGTCTTAGTTCAGTTATGGATTAGATAGGCATGCCTAGAGGGATACAGTCGCAACTGCGATAGTTGACCCCGTTTGGGTCTTGTTCCTTAATGGAACCATTGTTTGGCCCCGTTTGAGTAAATAGTTTATTCCTTGCTGGAACCATTGTTTGACCCCGTTTGGGTCCATTGTTTGATATCTTCGGATATCCATAGTTTGATACCTTAAGGTATTTATTGCTCCCGTTATCCACCTTTCAAACTAATACTTAGGCAGGCTATTAATGATGGTAAAATATACACAAGATAAAGTAAAATATGCATTAATTGCACCATTTATGTGATGTAAGCATGAGGAATGACCTATTGTTTGATTGTCTTAAATTGTTTTCGACTATAAACTATTTTTATGAAATGTAATGCCATGCTATGTAATACATGATTGAGATGTCTCATACCAATTAAGGAAGGTTCCCGAATGAGTGCCAGTGTGTGTTGGTTCCACCAATGGGATTCCACAGAGATTATATGGACCCTAAAGCATACAATAATTTACTAGAAGTTATATGAACTATAACATGCACACTAAGTTTCATGTACTCTGTTTATAAAATCCATACATGTGACATCAAGACTTTGTCTTATAATCATGATATGTAAGGCTTGTTCTTTGTGATCACATGCAACTTCGCCAGTTTGTTTATTTATATATAAATACTCACACACATGTAGACATAATGATAACATTCATTTAACCCAATGCAATGCATTACATAGAATGATGATTGTAAGAGAATTAGGTTACCATGCTAAGATAACATGAAGGATGTAAAGTTTGCGAATCTAATACAAAAATTGTATAATATATGTGAAGTAATTATGCCTACTAGGACTAATTGTAGATGCTATATGACTTAAGTATGCCTTCATATTATGAATTAATGTTGAATGCCTATCTTAGGCGATAATGTGATTTAATGCAATAAGTGGAAATCTTATACCATTAATAACTATGATGACTAGCCTATTGTTTAAAAAGGATTATAGGATGGATGATTTATACTAAGATAAGAAAAGTAAAGGGTAAGATGATGGTGATAGTGATGAATGGCTAAGCTTTTAGGAAGTGAGACGAGTTTCATAACGCATTCAATTATTCTAAACATGATACCTATTAGTAAGTTCGAAGACTCTCTTAAGAATGTTATTTATGAAATGAAGAATATAATAGACTCATATGTTATCTTGCGTGATTGTGAAAGTTTTATAAATGTATGTGATGAATCGTGGAAAGAGGTTATCTTTATATATATAGAGAGTTTTGTTCCCCACTAAGCTTTATAGCTTAGCATGGGTTTGTTTATCCGTGTAGGTTATATATCATATTTTCTACATTTTATTCCAAAACCAAAATCAACAGCTCTCTTAAATTTTCAAGTAAACATTTCGATGACTTATAGGCATATTTAGCTCTTGGTTCCTTCTACAAATTAGTTTCTTTATCTCTCTAATTTACATAGAATTAAACTCCACTCAATTATAACTTAAATACAAGGAATTATGGTCAAAACATCGGGAACTGGTCAAAACGGCCTACTCACTCAAAACAACAGAATCAAGCCAATACTCCTTTTAATAAATTTTAGATAATTGAATCTATTTTGCCTAGATTTTTGAATCACCTCAATCAGAGGTCTACAACTCCAAATATAGGGAAAATAAGCAGCTTGGTTCATAAGAACCACATCCAATTTTTCTTCAACATTTAAAAACACGATTTTCCTATTTAAAACTCTTATTAGCCCTAAAAAAACTAATCAATTACAATTAAAAATAAGTAATCTAAGCATAAACAATGATATCCACACATATGCATAAGAAGAATTAGGAAATAAAAATCCCAAACCTAAAATTTACTCCTTTTTCTACAAATATCTTTTCCTTGTTCTTCTTCTTTGAAAGTATGATTTAAAAATCCTTTGATAACTCATATGCAATTGATTTTTCCTTGTAGATCATTTAAGAGAGAAAAATAAGAAGCTTATGAGAGAGAAGATGCCACCACAAGCTAAGACACAAGCACTCCCACCCTTTCTCTCTCTTAAATGTGAACTTTCACTATACAAAGATGAAGAGAAAAGTTCCCTTAGAGTCCCTCAATAATTTGCATGTGATGAAACTACCCTCTTCTAAATAATTTGTTAAAACATTAACCCCAGTTCCTTACTTCCTTTGACATTAGCCCCTAGATTATTAATCTCTTTTAATTGGATCCAAATGAAAATTATTTTATTAATTTGGCCCTATTTTTTAATTATATCAAAATTAACCAATCAACCTTTTAGTTGCACTTCATCAGATTTTTCTTATGTTACAATTGTACCCTAATTGAATTTTCTTATAGACCCTTGAAATAAAATTTCATTTCAATTGCTCTCATAAATGAATAACTAATTTATCCTTCAATACACTAACTTATAATTTCATCTCAATTGACCACTTAGCCTTAATTTCTTTTCAAATGTCCACTACTATACAAAAATTTTTAATTAACTCTCTACATCTCTAATACTTAAGACCATCAATCCATTAGGTCTTAACTTATAATAATTAATCTAATTAAGCTTAATTAGACTTTAATAACATATTAATATCCTTAAATTCTACTAGGGCCTATTGAGGGTCCTTATAAATCTCTCCCCCTTAAGGAATTTCTTCCTCAAATTTCATACTTGTATCATTTACTCGAATACATCACTATTATTCTTATACTTCTATGTCAAACACTATAAAATTTTATTCTATACTATCTCTACCAAGTTCCTTTGATGCTTACTTTAACTTATTTGCTTCTCTTATAACTCTATTTTCCTATAAAAGCAATCTTGTCGTACAATAACATCATTACTATGCTCACATATATCCTATCTGTTTCCTTTTCAAATGGGGCCTGTACATATAATATGATGCTTGATGCTATGTTAATCATGAATGATACTTTCATGTATGCAATAAGATGCAAATGCATATTCTCTTGTGCTATATATGTTTTCCCCATCCTATGTGTAATGTGTAGTAAATTGCCCGTAATCGACATGGAAACATTGATAGGTATATAGAGCATCATAATTAACCTCAATTTTCCTCATAGTAACTTCATGTATGAAATATTTTATCCACTATGTATAAAATTTCCTTATGTACCATATTAAAACAATCTCTATATACTCTAATCACACATATGATATAATCCCAAGCACAAATCATTTACTATTCAATCCAAAAATAAAATCCTAAGAAAAATACTATCATATATATTGTCCATTTTCAAAAATTAAATCATATACAGTTATTCATCTATCCTCATTATCAGATTCTATCGAATCATCTCACTTTAGTCTAATCATAACAAAAAAAAGATATCTGCATTGGCCAACACTCTAAAACTTCATATGGAAACAATTCTAGACATCTATAGCCTAGAAATGGCTAAACCTAAGCTCTGATACCACTAATTATGACACCTCAATTCTCTTATCCTAACAATATCAATAATTAAACTATTAAATCATGCATCACTGTTTCGTTAAATAGAAAAACTTAATATAAGGATTGTCTTATACAAAACCTTAACTCAACACATATATAAAAACTTTAAGGTATAATACTTAATTATATAAGAGTCCTTTAGCAACATTACAATTCTACATATGCAAAATAAGTGTACTTGTACAAGGTTTCCAACACAAAATAAAAACTTCAAAATACAAAAAGAAACCAAAAAGAATACTATATACTTTTCAATCTTAATTGACTTGTGTTGGTGATGCACTGTAGATATCAACCTTGAGATGAACTTTTATCTTCGCAACCTACACGGATGAAACGCCTATGCTAAGCTATAAAGCTTATTGGGGAACTTAAATTAAGATAAACGACCACTTATAGTGATCATCAGCAAGCACACATCATGCCTCAATTATAACAATGATTTATTTTAAGAAATAAATAAAATTCAGCATTTATGTCCACTTAAGGAAATCATAAAGTTTAACTATAAAATTTAGATTGACGCTTCATTCACCATATATAATCATGAAAGCTCCAACATCCCATGGTTTTAAATTCAACTATGTATCATATATTAGTTTCTTAATTGATGTTAAATCATAAAAGCATAATTATCTATTATCGAACTCGTATACAATCTCCACACATCTTGAAATTATCTTTTCATTTTTTCTTATCTGTCTTTGTTACACACATATTAGAATTATCCATCAAGTCGACACATCCAATACCATGAGACTATTATATTATTTAAGGCAATCTTTATAATGTATAAAATTACTCATGTTTTATTGTATTAGGTGTATCATAAAAACAATCCTATTGCTTAAGCATATCAACTCACATGTATGTGATAACAATACTTATCCTCATGCTATATTAAATTCCAATATTCATTACTCTTAAACATATTTCACCTATCAAGCACAGTCAATCAGCATAATATAACCAAGTAAAATTAATCATCTATATTTACATTCCAAGATTTATGTCTAATACTAGAGTGTGTTATTAAATCCATGAAATCAATATTAATTAGGTATATTCCTAAGCATATAATTGTTTGGGCATATATATATATACTATCTCATTTCAGCATCTTAATTATATTCATGCATGATTTTATTAGCATTTATAAATATTTTACTTTCCCAATTAAGCATATAGCATAATTATATATGCAGTGCATCATATATAAATATATAACAATGCCATATCTATCAACATATATTTTCAATATTTTAAACATACATATACATGCACATTCAATTTGAGGTAATATAAATCATATGCATCCGTATGGACAATTATGCATGTTCATATATACAACTTCCAACATTCATGCATATGTATTTATATATATTCATGTTTTTTTCTTCAATTATTGAACTCTATATACATTTTATGGCATCAAATTTCATTTATCATGCTTTAACATTTCATTATCAATTTCATAATTGAATAATTGTATAAATAAAAATATAAACTATCATTTGATTTAATATATATATATATATATATATATATATATATATATATATATATATATATATATATATATATATATATATATATATATATATATATAAGCATAATTTCACATAACCAGTCATGTATATGTTTTGAATATACATATAATACATAACACTTCAATCAATAATTTAAATGCTATTTGTAAATCAATGTATTTCCATGTATACATAAATTTAACATAACAACATTTAACATTAAACATTAAAAATTCTGCCTTTAGAATTCTGCACAGTGGCAGGATTTCAAATCCAACTTATATGCCATTTTCTACTTAGAAAATGCCATTTTAGCAAAAATATCCTTATACAAACATGTTCCCTTATGTTTCCAATTTTTGGAACATTAAAAATAATTTTAATGTCATCTACAGAACTTAAGATATTATCATTTAACTAAATACTATTTCTATTGATAGTGCTGTGTACAAGTTCGAAATTAAGCTAAAATTTGACAAGCTTAAGAATATAATTAAGCTTTACTTTCTTTTTTAAAATTATAGATTTGGAAGTCTATTTTAAATAGAATTTAACCTTATAGCATTTTGTTCACTATACAAGGATATATATCATATTTTCTACATTATATTCTACAACCGAAATCAATAGCTCTCTTAAATGTCCAAGTAAATATTTCGATGACTTATTGGAATATTTAGCTCTAGGTTCCTTCTAAAAACTTGTTTCCCTATATCTCTACTTTACATAGAATCAAATCTCACTCAATTATGACTTAAATACAAGGAGTGATTGTCAATAAATTAGGAACTGGTCCAAACTGCCTACGCACTCAAAATAGTTCACTTGTATGAATTTTATGGGTTTTTAAACAAAAGAATCAAGCCACGACTCCTTCTAATAAATTGTAGATAATTGAATCTATTTTTCCAATTTTTTTGAATCACCTCAGTCAAAGGTCTTCAACTTTAGAAAACAAGCAGCTTAGTTCATAAGAACCACATCCAGTTTTTCTTTAACATTTAAAAACATGATTTTACTATTTAAAACTCTCATTAACCCTAAACAAACTAATCAATTACCATTAAAATTAAGTAATCCAAGCATAAACAATGATATGCACACAAATACAAAAGAATATTTAGGAAATAAAAATCCCAAACCTGAAATTTACTCTTTCTTCTACAAATATCTTCTCCTTGTTCTTCTTCTTTGAAATTATGATTTAAAAATCCTTTGATCACTCATATGCAATTGATTTTTCCTTATAAATCATTTTAGAGAGAAAAATAAGAATCTAAGAAGAGAGAAGATGTCGCCCTAAGCTAAGAACACATCCACTCCCAGCTTTTCTCTCTCTTAAATGTGATCTTCCACTATATAAAGCTGAAGAGAAAAATTTCCTTCGAGTCCCTCAATAATTTGCATGTAATGGAACTACCCTCTTCTATAATTTTTTAAAACATTAACCCCACTTCCTTACTTCCTTTGACATTAGCCCTTACATTATTAATCTCTATTAATTGAACCCTAAATGAAAATTATTCTATTACATTTGACCATATTTTTTAATTATATCAAAATTGACCAATCAACCTTTCAGTTACACTCTATCAGATTTTCTTATGTTACAATTATAACCTAATTGACTTTTCTTATATTATAATTGACCTTTGAAATAAAATTTCATTTTAATTATACTCATAAATAAATAACTAATTTATCCTTCAATACACTAACTTATAATTTCATCTAAATTGACCACTTAGCTTTAATTTATTTTCAATTGTGCACTACTATACAAAATTTTTTAATTAACTCTCTACTCCTCTAACACTTAAGACTATCAATCTATTAGGTTTTAACTTATAATAATTCATCTAATTAAGCTTAATTAGATTTTAACAACATATTAATATCCTTGAATTCTAACAGGGCTAATTTTAGGTCCATACAAGCAAAGATGGATAATGTGGCATGTACATATGAAGACTTTTGGGATATCTGATTATGATATATATGTGTTTTATGTAATATAATTGCATGTTGGTACTATGGACTTGATTTATAAATTATGGCATTTAAATGAACACCAAATGTTAATGAACTTGATGAATTATATGTGATGAAGTATGCGGATTGTGTGAATTTGTTGTGGGTTGACGTTAGAAGTGCCATGTATGTAATTGGAGTTTTAGAGATGGAGGTTGTTATTTGGGAGTGCAATTTTGATCATTTATAGGTTTGGGTAGCATGATTTATAAGCCATCATATTACAAAAACTTTACACTACATAAAGAGTAACCTAGCAATGCTAAAGTGTTTTAAGGAAATAGGAATGTTATTTGGGCTATCAATTTCTCATATAAGATAAGCAATGTAATGGAATAATTATACAATAACATTAATAGTATCATACAATATACAAAAATATGAATGAACATTTGGTGGCACAAGTTCTTTCATCTTGCTTATGAATTGTTTCAGTTTTTGTTTTAAATTATTTAGTTTTGCTTGAAGTTTGCACGTTTGGTTTGTAGTTTGCATGTTAGGGATATAGTTAGTTCAATATCATGTATTGTACATTTAGCTTAGTTCGTCCTAATTTATTCTCAATAATGAACTAGTTGAACTTGAACTTAGAATGTGTAGTGTTTATAATCTTTTTTTAGCATTAAGAAAAGCATATTGTTTACTGAAATTTTAACTAGTTTAGCATTCAACTTGACTTATATTTGTTAGTTTCTACTTTTTGAGAGCTAAAAACCAGTTTTTAAATAGAAAAAACCAATACATTGAAACAATTGAGCAAGGAATTTTAAGATACTAGAACCTTTCTTATCACCCTTCGAAGCATAGAAAAACTCAAATAACTTAGAAACTTATCTAGGAAAAATTTTCTTGTTAAGTTATATTAAGACTAATTACCTCCCCTATTGGTGTATTTGTCCCTTGTTAGCCATTTTGAGCCTAATGAGGCATGCTTAATGCATGCCATATTTATTTTTCTTGTTAAACTTATCTATTTACCATATAACTTACAAAGCCTTTATCTTCCCTTCTAAGAATTGGCCACTCTAAGATTGTGATGAATTAATTTTTATTAGGCAATGGAAGAGTGTAGTAGAGAGGATTATTAGGATACCATTGTTAAGAGCTATGGATGAAGCCAAGCAATTATTAAAAATAGACCTTGTAAACACCAAAATTATCATTGATTGCTAGCAATAAAGCTAGCATATAAAAAAAGAGAAAAAGAAAAAAAAGAGAGAACAAAAAGAGAAAAAGTTTGGAATAAAGCTAGTAGTATATGGCAATACTTTAAATATGGGGTGTATACAAGGGAAGGGAATTATGACTTCTAAAATGGGATGAATTGTGAAATTAAGAGGAGTATCAATAATTTTTTCTCAAGAATGTTGTGTGTATAAAGTGTTGAGTAAGCAAGTTGGATTAAGTGTTATATTTTTGAGTTAGAGCAATGACGTTTGGAAACATTAGTCTAATTAATTTAAGAGTGGCTATTCTTTTTGTCCATTATCAATTATTTGTAACCATTGCCATAACCACATTACAAAAAATTGAAGACCTAGTGATTCTATGTTTGCTTTTGAGTTGTTTAGCAAAGATGACCTTTAGTTTTAGATACTAAAGGTGAGGCTTATGGTGTTTCTAGAGTTTCAAGTGAGAAACCACTTGTACACTTAGGTGTACATTAATTATAAGCTTGAATATGAATTTTCATTGGTATTTTTAATTTTTAAAATAGCTTAAAATGTTTTCATCTTGCACACACACATGGAAACTAGCTCATATTATCTTACTTGAACTTGATCAAGTTAGAATTTTGTTGAGTGCTTTTGTTAATTGTTAAATGTGGTTTTGAATTTCATAATTCTTTGTTGAAGTTTGATTATTTTGAGAAGTTGGTTTATTTAAATTTGCTCGGGGGTGAGCAAAGAATAAGTGTGAGGTATTTGATAGTTATGCATTATAATTATGTTATTTAGTATGTTTTTAGGTGTTTAAGTGATTAATTTTGTGTTAATTTGGTTAATTTGGTGTTTAATTTTATAAGTTGTAATTTATGAGAACTTAATTGCAATTTGGTGTTTCTTGGTACAAAATTGAAGAATAAAGGAAGTTATGTGGAAGGAAAGAATTTGGTACAATTTAGGAAGATTGAAGAATTGGGTGCAAAAAAGAAGAATTATTTCACGAGGAGTCCAGTAGCACAATACTCATCCAAGCACTTAAAGTACTCACCTGAGTGCCCAAAAGACTCACCCGAGTATCTAAGTACTCTACAAAAGGTAACTTAAGGAATAATAAGAGATAAAAGCACTCTCCCTAGTGTTTCAAGGCCTCACCTAAGGGAATGACTTCTAAACACGATAAAACTCTTCTACAATCTGGTTTAGGAAGTTAAAATGCATCAAAATTCTTCTTTGGCGAGTATGTAAGAAAACCTAAACACCAAAATTCGAGGAGACCTAGAGTAGAGTTTAAAGTTACAAATTCCCATAGTTTTAGCCCTAGTTTTCTTTTGTTAATTTGTACAGTAGTTTAGACATAGTTTTTCGTTTTTTTTTTCTCTTAGTTCTCAATTCTCTTAAAGATTCAAGCTTTCTACAGCATGTTCTGAGAAGTCATTAAGAGCAAGTTTGAAGCTTCAAGAGTATTGTATCACTTTATTTTTATTTTATTTCATTTTAATCATGTTTGGTTAGTAATTCCTTACTTTTGTTGAGGGAAACTTAAACCTCATAGTTTTACTATAAAAATCGAGTTTGAGTTTTATTTTAATGAAAGTATGTTATTGCTTAGTTCCTATGATAACTCTTATCTTTGGTTATGGTTGGATTGGTGTTTAATGTTTTGAATAGATGGTTAAATGCTCATTTAGATCTTGATCAATGATTTACATGTTCTTATCTTATTCCTCTCATATCAAGGTATTGTTGCATTCTAAGAATTGAGGCAGTAATTTATTGTTCATAAGTTTATTTTAAGTTAAGAATGTGCTAGAGTTAGATCTCTCAAGAGAAGGTCCATTGAAGGTTTAGGAGATTAAAATCGAATATTTATGGTAGGCGTTAGATTATTCCTCAGTAAAAGATTTACTGCTTAGAATGATATTCTTAATAAGATATCTATTTTTATTTAACTGATTTTGCCATAATCATTTGTATTACTTTTGATTTGAGTCATTGCAATTAAAGTTGAGGTGGATAATTCCTTTAGCAGATGTTTTTTAGTTATTGATCTATTTTTAATTAATGTTAATATAATTTTAGTTTTTGTTTTGCTTAATTGTTAATTTAGTTTGAAGCTCCTTTCCAATTAAAAAATTTGGGAAATAATCTCAGATTAATTCAACTCAGTTATAGACATTATTGTTAGCATGTCATGCTTTCTTAGGTTAGATATTCTTGTGATCATAATTATATTTTCCTATATTAATAGCCAATCTAGTATGATTGCTAGGCACTAATCTGTTAACATATTAACCATCCTTATGTTATTCACCAAAATTCATTTAACATCGAAATTTTTGATTGCTACCTACACTACCGGGGAATCTTCATGAGGAAATTTGATATCCCTTCCATCCTTCGGTGAAATTGTAATTGAGAGTGATTTCTTGAATTGAATTGATAAATATACTCCCTTCATGCTTTTCTTTCATTTGGAGAATTATTTCTCCTAAGACTGCATTGTATTGATAACATCTACTCGCTATCTACATTTTTCAAGTGCAACACCCTTAAAATTTAACTGATATGAATTCTACATTGTAGACCATTAAAAGTATCATTAGAATAGTATTTGGTGTGATTATATTAGCATAGTACAGTAGAATTCATAATAACCTAAAGTTGAATGTGCGTAAGCTAGAGAAATCCTAGGATGGGTGACATATCGGGAAGTTTGGCATTTAACCAATCGATGGGATAATGTGAATTAAATGGGCTCAAGTGGTAAAATTTGAGAAGAAATTGAACTCAGATAGATCCTAAAAACAGACAATGAAAAATTTCCCTATTACCATTATTCGAGTTGACCTTAAGTTTGATCAAAGTTTAAAATATTTCATAAACATTTAAAAATTATTTTGATTGCATAGAATCATTAAAAATAGCATAAATGAATTTTTGGAAGTGAAAAATATTTTTTCTGACAATTTTGAATTTTTAAGTTTCGTACTAGTGAATTTGCTGCCTAAGTTGCAACTATACCGAAATGTTGTTAAAATAATATTGAATTTTATATACACTATATTACATATGTTTTTTCATGTGGTGTAAAATTCTAGGAAATTTTGAAGAGGGGAACATTAAATTCTGAAAAATGGCAAAAATGGAGGTTAATTTAGTTATTGGGGTTAAAGGTCAATTTTAATTTGTTCAAGTGCATAAAATGTAACACCCTACGTTCATCATGATCTCTATATGTTGTATTCTAATGCTAACGATGTCACATGGTTACTATTAATTTGGAATAAATTTCAATAGTAAAATGACTTGTAAACCTTGCTGCCCAAACTTGCAATTTGCAAATTGACAATTCCAAAAGGCAACCTCAACCTCTAAAACACTATTAGCATATGCAACACTTCTAAAATAAGCCTGTCCAAAACTTGGAATTCTAAACTGTCAAAAAAAAATATTTTTCACTGATAATAGTTTCTTTATGCTATTTTTAATGGGTTTATATGATTCAAATAATTTTTTGAGATCTTTAGAATATTTTAAGGCTTAGTCAAACTTTTGGTCAACCAAGTTTATGGTACCGAGTAAAAATTTCTATCTATATTTAGAGCCTATATTAGCTCAATTTAATCTCAAATTGTACCACCGAACTCCATTAATCACCTATTTTCTTAGTCCAAGGTTAAATCAAACTGCTTGCCAGGTCTCTCATCCTCAAATTTTTCTGGTTTGAGCAAGTTTAACACTTATATGCTTTTAAATTTTTCTATACTGTCCTACTATAATCACTCTTAAAATCATCCCAGGGCTACGTTTATACTATAGAATGTGCCATGTATGTCAGATACAACTTTCGGGATGTTACATTTCTCTCCCTCTAATAAAAATTTCATCCTTGAAATTTACCTAAATGGCAAAGCTGTAAATGTTATTGCCTAATGGTTACCTCAATTTTCCAAGTTGCTTCCTCCATGTCATGATGTGTCCAGAGTATTTTGATGAGTGGTATCTTTCTGTTCCTTAGCTGATTAAATTTTTTGCTAGAATTCTTAGTAGTTTTTTATTAGATGACACATCTAGTCAAAGCTGCACTTCTTTGACTTCTTTGGTAACCTTTGGTTTGACCAAATTGCTTTCATTAAGTTTAGCTCTCCACGCTTTTACTATGCCACTCTGATGTTTCACTCTTACTTTTTAACATGTCAAACATTTGTTATAATGTTTGCTATTTTTCTTTTCATTCCATACTGTTAGTAGGTTTTACATAGGTTTTTATGGATCATTTTTAAGTGAATTTTAGGCTAGAGCAGTAGTTTAGTAGTTAATTTTCATTATCTTTTAGTTACATTTTTAATTATTCTCTTTTGATTGTTAAGTTGGCTTAATTATGTTAATTTTGGTTGTTTTAGGTTTAATCATTTTAATTTGCAATGATTAATGGATTAGAAGTTCAGTTAAAGACATAAAATTGGCATTAGAAGCTTTATATGTTCAAAAAGAAGTGCAAATTGGTGAGATATAACAACAAGAGGCTTACACCACCCAAGGCTGTGATGTTTAGATGGACAAACAATTTCACCACCTTAGGTGGTGACACTAGGTAAAAATCACCACCTTAGGGTGTGATGATGGGGATAAAAATGGGAACACATTGTATAGCTTATTTTTCAACTCCAACTTTGATTTATTCCTTTTTAAAACAAGCCATAGAGGTCTTCTATTTCAATTAAAACATTTCTTCCATATAAAAGGCCCTTCCATCTCTAATTAGAGGATGAAAAGAAATAGTAAAAATTGAAGAAAATCAAGATTTGGGATTTGAAGATTTTTGTGTAATTAAAGCTTCAAGCACCAAGAATTTCATCTCTACTCAATTTCAAGTTTGCTTTAACTATGTTATTGAATTTGATATATTATTTTGAATTATTGAACATGATTAGCAAGAGCTAAATTTCATTTAGGGTTGTCTTTGATGTAGCTTTAATTCTTAATTTTTTGGCTTTATCTAATTATTTTTCTTTACTTATGCAATTATTTATGATCATGCTTAATGCTTTCGATTAATTTGCCACTGATTGATTGATTGATTTTCTTAAAATTAGTATGAAAGGAAAGTTTGAGATTGAATTGAATTGTGAACAACCCAATAATACTATTTGAATGTAAATAACATAACTTGACTTGTGGTGATTATTGAGAATAGTCCTAGTTTTATTTTCACTCATTAATAGTTGTTATGAAAGATTAATGGAAATTGATGAAAAAGTTTGACATCGCTTGGGAGAGCATGTTAAATATATTAGGATTATTCTTACCTTGCTTAAGTAATTAAATTTGATTACTGATAGATATAAACAAAAAGATAAATTTAAGTGAATTAAATGATACCTTAGCTTCCTATTTATTGATTTTATGTAATTTTTTCAATTGTTTGTGTGATTTATTTATATAATTTTCTTTTTGTTAATTATTTTAGTCTTGCTTATCTAAATATTAGGAAATTATCATAATTTTGGTACTTAATCATCAGTCCTTGTGCGAACGATAACTCATTCACTTTTTATTACCAGAATCAATTTTATATACTTGCGAAAACTGACAATAAATTTTTGGCACCATTGTTGGAGATTGAATATATTAATATCAATAAAAATTAATTTTCTATTACATTAGATTTTATATTTTTAATTTCTCTCTTAATTTTTTTTGTAGGTGTATGAGAAGATCGAAAAGTTTTGAAAAATGTAATGAACTATTACATTAGAGACTAGTGCTGGTACTATGCTATCATTTGGAGGGAAGAAGGGAAATTTAGGATTAGGCCATTGAGAAAAGCTTTCAAAGTTTGATGTAGGTTAATTGTAAGCACCGATGCATGTTTTCTTAAGGGTGTATTGGAGGAAAATTTATTAACAATAGTTGGAATTGATCCAGAAGATTGCATTTTTCCCATAGCATATATAATCATTAATGGAGTTAAATCAAATAAGACATAGAACTTATTCCTATGCACACTACCTTATGACCTTAAAATCATTAACAGCAACAAGATTTATTCGATGTTAGATAGGCAAAAAGGTATATTTACTTTGAATTTTATTTTTACAAAATAGGCATTGGTGATATTTATAATTGTGTACATTATGTTACTAATGTTTATGATCTATTTTTAGGGACTTATCAATGAAATTCATGATTTATTTCTAGATTTTAAGCACTTCAAAGAGAAATTCAAGGGTAAAACCTTAAAGGATCTGATTTGGAATGCTGTTAGGGCAAGTAATGCACCCCAATTTTAAAAGGCAATGGTTTGTATCTATAATAAGAATCTAAATGCATTTAATTGGCTAGATCACCTTGAGAGGCCATATATTGATATGCTTTTGAGCAATTCGTGTGAGTGCTTTAATAGGCAAGTGCCAAATTTAATTGCTAATTTTCATTTCATTTCCTCTCTTTTAATGAAAATATGCAAATGATAATTTTTTACATCTTAAAATGTATGCCATATGTTCTTCATTTGTTTATGTACTTATAGAGTTGTATTCTATTAGTCTCTCTTTCTCTCAATATGCTTAAGCTAGAATCTTTTACTACTTAGCAAAATTATATCTTTAACTATTTAGCCTTCTTAAATCTTCTTCTATTTCTTTTTATGTATTGATTATGTTTAGCAATTCTTTCATGATTTGTTTATGAAGTTATATTTTAAAAGAAAGGGATATGTCAATTATTATAATGTTAGAAATGATCAAATCTATGTTGATGAAGATGTTGTGTAAGAAGAATGAATGGATTAACAAATATACAAGTAAAATATGTTCAAAGGTTGAAAAAAGATTAAGAAAATTTGTGAAATTGTGGGTTACTTTGAGGTTGAGAAATTGAATGGTGTAAAAGTATAAGTGAATGATCTAGGGGGACCTGATATAGTTGAACTAGTTGATTTGACTTATTTTTGTAGGAGATTGGAGTTGACAAGGTTCCCATGTCCATATGTAACCATTGGAATCATTACAAATAATGATGACCCTTATAATTATGTTAGTGAGTCTTATAGTGTTGACATATTCAAAAACGTATACTCCCATTTCTAACTAACCCTTAAGACTATTAGCCAGATGTTTTTTATGGAATTGAAGTTATCCTGAAATTTAAAAAAAAAAGAAAAATGAGAGAGCAAAAATTTATGAAAAAAAAGCCTGAGGAACTAGAGCAGTTAAGGGATGAATAATAGTTGAGGGATAAAAAGGCCTAGCAAAAAATTTCTATTAAAAATCTACATCTTTGAGGAAGAGCAAGGTGAAAATAATTAACTAGGCTTAAGTAAGCAAATTAAGGTAAGTTATATATATATATATATATATATATATATATATATATATATATATATATATATGAATTAGCTCTCTTTTCCTCTTTTTTATGTTTTAAATAAGATGATTTGAGGTTTTTGATGGATAATTTAGCCAAATCAATGTATGGACGCGGTTATAGTTATAAAAGCCATCAACAATGAGAGAAAATGGAAATGAAGTGATCGGCGGGTCAAAAGAGGCAAAAATAAGGTATGGGAGTAATTAAATTTCTTTATACATGCTTATTAGGTTTAAAATGCTCGGAAATGATGTTTTGATGGTATAAATGAAATTAGGATGTAATTTATATGTCTTCATATGTAATAAAGAGGAGTTAATGGAGAAAAGCACTTGTTTCACAAATTCTAGTGTAGGATCCATATGACGTGCAAACATTATTTTAATGACATCTAGAGTTGCAAAGCTCCAATTGGAATGATTAAATTATAGAATAAAATAAAAACATAGATTTAAAATTTATATAAAATTTTAGAACATGCTTTTATTTCTAAGCGTGTTAAATTTTAGTTGAAAGTGAAGTGATATTTTTTGCACTATCATTCAGAGTAGCCCACAGTATTTTAGAGACATCTCTTGATTTAAAAGTCCAAATGTTTTGATTTTTAATGCTATCGAAACTAGAGATATAAAAGGGTAAATGTAAGAAGACTATTTGTCTGAATATTACCAAAAAATAGGTTAAAAATGAAAATCAAATTGAACCAATATAATGAGTTAACACCATTGGTCACAACTTATCACAGACCTAACTTGATGTAAACATTTTTCAAATGTTCATAAATCATTATTAACACATGCTTATGGGTAATGCATGATAAAATAAACTCAAAATGAATGGTTTGAAAATATAGAATGAGTTTAAATGATGGAATGCAAAGTGAATTATGATATGCATACATGGTTTTTATTCTATTCTTGTTAATTGTAACCCTAGTGCATACATGATTCAAGTGCATCTTGAAATATTCAAAATGTTGCATGCTCTTAAGTGAATAAGGATTAAGTGTTCATGAGTGTGTTTATTAATATGTGATTGTTGTGAAATGTAATTGACATGATTGATTATATGAGTGAAATGTATAGTGTATGTAAATGAAGTAATTTAGCGAGATAAACCTTCATTTAAGGCTTAAATTAGATATAGACATGGATATATATGGGATAGTGATCTGATATCTCATAGTATGTAGTGTGGAACCATAACAATGTCTAGTGAATTGATACCTTTTGGTATCTATTGATGGCTCTTTAATGATGTATAGTGATTTCATGCCTTCAAGTATCTAGTGACGGTCCTGTTAGTGTAAGCCCTAGCCAAATTACATTGTAACGAAACACTTGAAATTAATAAAATGAGGCATTTGTTTTATCCTTTGTATTCCTGTGCATATCAATTGATAAAACTGTCCAAGAGTGTTGTTTCGGTTTAAGTTATCATGTGTGAGGCACATGGATTGTAAGACCTTGAAACAAATGAGACATCATTCTAAATATCCCTAGTCAGTCATTGTTATGGGAATAACAAATGAATTAAGACTAGTATGCTCTCTCTGATCTTATGAGTTCTGTCTTACGGATCATTAGGACAAGAGTGTCAATCAGAGATCATAGATACATGTTAAAGAACATGGTATCTGGATTCGATCCGCTCATGAGAACACTACATGGTACAAGTCATAAGTGTTTCTCATATGCAAGTTTTGTATCGGAGTTCTTAGACCTGAAATCTCTATGAAACTCTTTATGAATTACTGTGTACTTTGACATACACCTAACGTGCTCGTAACAGAGTGACAAGTACGGGTATGATTGGGTATGCACTGATTCATGTTAGAGAGCATGAGAGAAGTGAAGGGATTACCCCTCTCGATAAGAGAGAAAAATATCACCGGCCACTTGATCAGTGAACTGAGAACTGTATGGCCATACCGAGATGAAATAATGAGTAATCATTATTTATCTGAGAATTCAGTGTCATTGGAATATCAAGAAATGAATTAATATATATAAGGATGACTAGTTCCATGCCTTATATTAATTCTGATATTTATGGGTAAGGGACTATGCGAAATTGCATTAGGTCACCAAATGCCATATGCATTTTCATTTAATTTGGAATGCTATAATATCTTGCTAGAGAATATATATAGCCTTTGAATTAATTTATTAATTCATTGCCAACATTAAATGGACCTATAGGATCGCACACAAAGCATTGGGCTTAAAATATTTAAATTAAGTATTGGACATTAATTTGGGCTTTTAATTAAAGTCAAATTAATGTATGTAATGGGTTATAATATTGCTATTGGGATTTGGTCCATGAGAGAGAGAAATTCAGCCCATAAGGTTTAATTTCAATTAATTAATTATCTTGTGTTAATTAAGTTAATTGAATATTAAAGCCTAAAGGAATTTAAATTAAATTAAATCACTTATATATTTAATAATGTGGCCGAAATTCCAAGAGGGAAATCAAGGAATTTCGGCACATGCTATATATTTAAATTAAGTGATTTCATTTATTTAAATGTCTTATGTTTTATTTCAAATTTGAATTTAAATTCAAAGGAGTTTAATTCAAAATATATTACTTATCTTTAGGAAGTGATAGAGTTTGAATTAATTATCTTAGGATAGTTGAATTCAGATTAATGACTTGCCAAAGGATAAGCATATATATTAAAAGAAATAAAACCCTAAACCTAATTTTTTGGTGGCATGAATAGTAACTCGTGAATAGTAACTCGTGAATAGTGACTCTCTCTCTCTTAATTCTTTTGTTCAATTTTTCACAAGGAGAAAGGATTGTTCCTCATTCCGTTGTGTTATTGAGCAGTAATAGCAATCTAAAGAAGTACAAAATCAAGTTTTGTAGCTTCAAACTATAACCCTTATACAATACCGAAAAAGAGATCTAGCAATCTCGTTTTTAAGCCGACGGTGTAATTGTGTGTGTGAGAATAGAGGGAGTGGCGCAAAAGGCTATTCCTTGGCATTGGTGATCGAGATCTAAGGCGGACAAAGTCATCTTAGTTGCTGGCCATCACCGAAATCAATATCTAAAAGGCATCTTAACTTGTAAGTTCTACAACCTAAAATTGCATGTTTTCGTTCCTAGTTTTGGATATGTATGGTATGTATGATAAAAATTTTTGTTTTTCCGCTGTGCTATCATGATTATCATACCATGTCATATTCTATCAGTGGTATCAGAGACTAGACATGCTTATTTTAGTGCTTTAGATGCATGAAAAAATTAATTAAAAATCGTTATTTTAAAAACATGCAAATCTGAAATTTTCTGTTTTGAGTTTTTTGCATTGTTTTGGTGTAAAAACGATTTTATTTGATTAGATAGGTATTATAATTAATATGAGATGTTAATATACTGTCCTAAGATGATATTAGGGCTGGTAATGGTCGGATTTAATTATTTATACCTGATGGTACATGTTAATTATGAAACTAGGTGCTAGTTGGCATGTAAATTGCTAGTTTAACAACTAGTTTTCAAAATTAAATGTAAAAACGTTTTTGGCATGTTTGTAAGTGATATTTAAAGATTAATTATCAGGTCTGGACATATTTTAAATTTGGTTTTAATTCTGGTCCATGACAATTTAATTGATTAATTTTAAAATCACTTAAAACTATGACTAGTTTGTGTTTGTTACATGTTTAATCAAGATTGTTTGTTTTGTTTTGATTAAAATGGTAAAAACACATTTAGATCAGATTTGTATAGAATATTAAATCAATATTTATGGACTTATTTAGAATATTAAATGACTCATAAAATTGATTTAAATGTTTGTGCATTTCATGGCATTACATAAGCATTAAACAACTAGTTTTGTTGTTTGTTTGTTTTTGCATGAATGCCGTGTGTTATTATATGTGTTCTTCATGATTTTATTTTTAATTCATGTTAGCACATATTATATGTATTTTTAATGTTTATGGGCTGTATGACATAAAATTAAAAATGGCAGAATTGGAAATTATACTAGAGTTGATTTATGGCACAAATCTAACTAGTTTGTGTTTTGGGCTTTTAAGAGAACTTATTCAATAAGAGGATTTAGTCCATTGGGCTTCGGCCCAGGCCCATCACGGGGTCTTCTCTTAAAGGTTCAAGTACACAATTTCCATTAATGGGCTTGGCTAAATTGATTAAAATTGGACTTTGTCTAATCCATGAATGCTATGTATATTTATTTGCTTGTTTGGTGTGATGAATGGATATGCATGGTGCATTCATGGGCCCTGGGTTTTTGTAATTAAATATGGCCTGTGTGCCATTATATTTTATTGTAAAAGTTTTATTTATTTCTTAGAATAGATTTTATTTGAAGACTTTGTAAATCAAGACGAAGCCCATCGGAGTGGAGAAGCCCAACTCGAAGATTCTTATGTAATAGTATAGAATCTTAGTTGTAGGTTTTTGGGCCCATGTTTGTCACGCTTTACTTTATGCAATTATATATATATGCATGCTATGTATGGATGACAAAGCGTATGCCATGTAAGCCGTAATAAAATGAATCCCTAAAAAATAGTAAGTCACAAAGTTGCCTTCCTAATTCGAAACATGTCAAGGCATCGATCATCGGTCACGTAGACTAGGAGTCCTAGATGCGCCCGATTATCTTTGTGAGGCATGGGTTGTGAATGTAGGTTGGACTTAACATGGAAAGGGATGCCCGGACCTAGGCAACTAATAAATGGGTTGTGCTATAACATCTTAAAGATGTTAGCCCATTTGATCCAAGAGTCATGTACGAGACATGATTGGAGTTTTCCTACCTAAGTAACTTAACTTGTTAGGTGTACAAGCTCAGCTTGACTAATAAGTTGTTGTGAAAAGTGGATCTTGGCCCACATTAAATCACTAACGCGAATTATTTAAAGGGATATTAATTCGGTTTGTGGGATCATAAATAAGACCTCATTTAATCTTGCTAAATTTTATTGTAGATTGAAAATGGCATCTTCAAATAACAATTTCTCATTGCGATCGGTCCTTGAAAAGGACAAATTAAATGGCACCAATTTCATAGACTGGTCTCGAAACTTAAGAATAGTTCTTAAGCAAGAGAAAAAGTCGTATGTTTTGGATGCACCCTTGCCTGAAGAACCCGGAAGGAACGCCTCTGCGGTTCAAAAGGAAACTTTTGAGACCAAAAGGAGCGACTCCAATGATGTGACCTGTCTGATGCTGGCCACTATGGTGCCTGACTTGCAAAAGCAATTTATGGACCATGAGGCTTATGCGATCATGGTGCACCTCAAGGAGATGTTCCAAGAGCAAGCTCGTCACGAGAGGTTCGTGACAACAAAGGCTTTAATTTCTTGCAAGATGGCTGAGGGTACTCCTGTTAGTACCCATGTACTCAATATGAAAGGGTATCTTGATACTCTTGAGAAGCTTGAGGTACAAGTGCCAAAGGAATTGGCCACTGACTTGATCTTAGGATCATTGCCTGCTGCTTATGATCCATTTGTGATGAATTATAACATGCATGCAATGAACAAGTCAGTCACTGAGCTTCATGGGATGCTTAAGAATGCTGAAGAGAACATTCGAAAGACCAATCCCGTTCTAATGGTTCAAAAGGGAATTAAGAAGGGACCCGCTAAGGGAAAGGGAAAGGGAAAGGCAAAACCCAAGTCAAGTGGGAGTGCACCTCAGGCCCAATCCAAGCCCAAGGCGCCAAAACTCAAAGAGAGTGAGAGCACTTGCTTCCATTGCAACAAGATAGGGTATTGGAGGAAGAATTGCGCTCTCTTCAAAGAAGAACAAAAAAAGAATGGAGCCAAGGCGTCCAGTTCTGGTATTTTTGTTGTTGAAATTAACCTTTCTATTTCTACCACTTGGGTATTAGATACCGGTTGTGGTTCTCACATTTGTTCAAATGTGCAGGGGCTAAGAAATAGGCGGTTACTTGCGAAGAATGAAGTGGACCTCCGTGTGGGGAATGGAGCACGAGTTGCTGCCATGGAGATAGGCGACTATCACCTCACTTTACCTTCCGGACTTTGTATTGTTTTGAATAATTGTTATTATGTGCCTGCTATGAGCAGAAACATTATTTTAGTTTCATGTTTGGATAATGATGAATTTGATTTTGTTATTAAAAATGGCAATGCTCATATTCGTCGCCAAGGCATTTCTTATGGCAATGCCATGTTGCAAAATGGCCTTTATATCCTTGATTTACAAAACAAAGAGTCCATATACAACATTAATACAAAGAGGGTTAAATCAAACGAAATAAACCCTACTTACTTCTGGCATTGTCGTTTAGGACATGCAAATGAAAAACGCATTTCAAGAATCCACAAAACTGGAGTGCTTGGGTCATTCGACTTAGAGTCTTATGACACATGCGAGCCATGTTTGCATGGAAAAATGAAAAAGAGTCCTTTTAACAAGAAAGGTGAAAGGACTAATGGCTTATTGGAACTAATACATACCGATGTATGTGGACCATTAAGTACACAAGCTAGGAGTGGTTTTAGCTACTTCGTGACTTTCACAGATGACTTCAGTAGATATGGCTATGTCTATCTAATGAAGTACAAGTCTGAAACTTTTGAGAAATTCAAGGAGTTTAAGAACGAAGTAGAAAACCAACTTGGCAAAAGTATAAAAGCCATTCGATCAGATCGAGGTGGCGAATACTTAAGCCAAGAGTTTGATGATCATCTAAAAGAGTGTGGTATTATTTCACAGCTCACTCCTCCTGGAACACCGCAATGGAATGGTGTGTCCGAAAGGAGAAATCGAACTCTGTTGGACATGGTTCGATCTATGATGAGTCAAGCTAATCTTCCTATCTCTTTTTGGGGTTATGCATTAGAAACTGCTGCGTTTCTATTGAACCGTACTCCAACTAAAGCAGTTGAGAAGACACCATACGAGGTATGGACTGGGAAAGAACCTAATATGTCTTTTTTCAAGATTTGGGGCTGTGAAGCACATGTTAAGAAATTAACATCTGACAAACTAGAGTCCAAATCGACTGTCTGCTTGTTTGTGGGCTATCCCAAAGAAACAAAGGGATACTACTTTTACTCACAAGCCGAGAACAAAGTATTTGTTGCTAGCAAGGCTGTTTTCTTGGAAAAGGAGTTCCTTCTCAAGAAAGACAGTGGGAGTAAAGTAGAACTTGGAGAAATTCAAGTGCCACAAGCTCCTATAGAGGATGAGTTGGAAATGGGATCAAGTTCACAACCAGTTGTGGAACAAGAACCCATTACACAAGTACCTAGAAGGTCTGTAGGGTACGTCAGGAGATTGAGAGATATGGATTTCTAATCACTGACAGTGACACTATTGAGTTAGTAGATCGTTAGGATCCTACTACCTACCGAGAAGCTATTGAAAGCCCATACTCGGATAATTAGCTAGAAGCCATGAAATTCGAGATGCAATCAATGTACGATAACCAGGTTTGGACCTTGGTTGATCCACCAGAAGGTGCTAAGGTAATTGAATGCAAGTGGTTATTCAAACTATAAGCTGATAAGACCTACAAAGGTAGACTAGTAGCAAAAGGTTTTCGACAAACTCATGGTATAGACTATGACGAGACCTTTTCGCCTGTAGTCATGCTCAAGTCCATTAGGATCTTGCTTGCCATAGCTACATATCATGATTATGAGATATGGCAAATGGATGTCAAAACTGCTTTCCTTAACGGAAATTTACTTGAGGATGTGTATATGACACAGCCTGAAGGTTTTGTCAATCCCAAGCATCCTAAGAAGGTATGCAAGCTTCAAAATTCCATTTATGTATTAAAGCAAGCATCCCGAAGTTGGAATCTTCGTTTTGATGAGGCAGTCAAAGAATTTGACTTCATCAAGAACGAATATGAGCCTTGTGTGTACAAGAAGGTTAGTGGGAGCATAGTAGTATTTCTGGTCCTATATATGGACGACATCCTTCTCATTGGGAATGATATTCCAACATTGCAAAAGGTTAAGCAATGGTTGGGAAAATGTTTCTCAATGAAAGACTTAGGTGAAGCCGAGACAATACTTGGTATTCGAATCTATAGAGATAGATCGAATCGGCTTTTGGGACTAAGTCAAGAAAAGTACATAGACAAAGTACTAAAGCGTTTTAGTATGGGAGACTCAAAGAAAGGGTACATACCTTTGGCTTTGGGAGTTCCTTTGACTAAAGAATAGTGCCTTAAAACCAAAGAGGAAAGGGACAACATGAGTAGAATCCCATATGCATCTGCTATTGGATCTATCATGTACGCTATGTTATGTACTAGATTGGATGTTGCTCATGCACTGAGTATAACAAGTAGGTTTCAGCAAGACCCTAGTGAGAAGCACTGGTCTGCTGTAAAAGGGATCCTTAAGTACCTGCGAAGGACTAAGGATCACTTCTTGGTGTATGGTGGTCAAGAAGAGCTCGTCATACAAGATATGCCAATGCTGCTTTTCAGACCAGCACTCAGGATTCTAGATCGCAATCTGGGTTTGTTTTTGTTTTGAACGGTGGTGCTGTCAGCTGGAGAAGCTCAAAGCAAGAAACCGTTGCCGACTCAACTACAGAATCTGAGTATATTGCAGCAAGTGAGGCTGCAAAAGAGGCTGTTTGGATTAAAAATTTCATTAATGGATTAGGAGTGGTCCCAAGCATCCTAGATCCATTAGAAATTTTCTGTGACAATAACGGGGCCATCGCACAGGCTAAAGAGCCCCGGTCACACCAGAAATCCAAACACATACTCAGAAGGTACCACCTGATCAGAGAAATCATTGATCATGGGGACGTCAAGGTTAGTAAGATATCAAGTGAAGACAATGTAGCAGATCCTTTGACGAAACAGTTACGTCCAAATCTGCACGAAGCTCATTTGAGAGCGTTCGGTCTTAGGGCTATGCCCAATTGGGACTAGTGCTAGTGGGAGATTGTTAGTGTAAGCCCTAGCCCCAATACATTGTAACGAAACACTTGAAATTAATAAAATGAGGCATTTATTTTATCCTTTGTATTCCTGTGCATATCAATTGATAAAACTGTCCAAGAGTGTTGTTTCGGTTTAAGTTATCATGTGTGAGGCACATGGATTGTAAGACCTTGAAACAAATGAGACATCATTCTAAATATCCCTAGTCAGTCATTGTTATGGGAATAACAAATGAATTAAGACTAGTATGCTCTCTCTGATCTTATGAGTTCTGTCTTACGGATCATTAGGACAAGAGTGTCAATCAGAGATCATAGATACATGTTAAAGAACATGGTATCTGGATTCGATCCGCTCATGAGAACACTACATGGTACAAGTCATAAGTGTTTCTCATATGCAAGTTTTGTATCGGAGTTCTTAGACCTGAAATCTCTATGAAACTCTTTATGAATTACTGTGTACTTTGACATACACCTAACGTGCTCGTAACAGAGTGACAAGTACGGGTATGATTGGGTATGCACTGATTCATGTTAGAGAGCATGAGAGAAGTGAAGGGATTACCCCTCTCGATAAGAGAGAAAAATATCACCGGCCACTTGATCAGTGAACTGAGAACTGTATGGCCATACCGAGATGAAATAATGAGTAATCATTATTTATCTGAGAATTCAGTGTCATTGGAATATCAAGAAATGAATTAATATATATAAGGATGACTAGTTCCATGCCTTATATTAATTCTGATATTTATGGGTAAGGGACTATGCGAAATTGCATTAGGTCACCAAATGCCATATGCATTTTCATTTAATTTGGAATGCTATAATATCTTGCTAGAGAATATATATAGCCTTTGAATTAATTTATTAATTCATTGCCAACATTAAATGGACCTATAGGATCGCACACAAAGCATTGGGCTTAAAATATTTAAATTAAGTATTGGACATTAATTTGGGCTTTTAATTAAAGTCAAATTAATGTATGTAATGGGTTATAATATTGCTATTGGGATTTGGTCCATGAGAGAGAGAAATTCAGCCCATAAGGTTTAATTTCAATTAATTAATTATCTTGTGTTAATTAAGTTAATTGAATATTAAAGCCTAAAGGAATTTAAATTAAATTAAATCACTTATATATTTAATAATGTGGCCGAAATTCCAAGAGGGAAATCAAGGAATTTCGGCACATGCTATATATTTAAATTAAGTGATTTCATTTATTTAAATGTCTTATGTTTTATTTCAAATTTGAATTTAAATTCAAAGGAGTTTAATTCAAAATATATTACTTATCTTTAGGAAGTGATAGAGTTTGAATTAATTATCTTAGGATAGTTGAATTCAGATTAATGACTTGCCAAAGGATAAGCATATATATTAAAAGAAATAAAACCCTAAACCTAATTTTTTGGTGGCATGAATAGTAACTCGTGAATAGTAACTCGTGAATAGTGACTCTCTCTCTCTTAATTCTTTTGTTCAATTTTTCACAAGGAGAAAGGATTGTTCCTCATTCCGTTGTGTTATTGAGCAGTAATAGCAATCTAAAGAAGTACAAAATCAAGTTTTGTAGCTTCAAACTATAACCCTTACACAATACCGAAAAAGAGATCTAGCAATCTCGTTTTTAAGCCGACTGTGTAATTGTGTGTGTGAGAATAGAGGGAGTGGCGCAAAAGGCTATTCCTTGGCATTGGTGATCGAGATCTAAGGCGGACAAAGTCATCTTAGTTGCTGGCCATCACCGAAATCAATATCTAAAAGGCCTCTTAACTTGTAAGTTCTACAACCTAAAATTGCATGTTTTCGTTCCTAGTTTTGGATATGTATGGTATGTATGATAAAAATTTTTGTTTTTCCGCTGTGCTATCATGATTATCATACCATGTCATATTCTATCAGGTCCCTTAACAGTGTCTAGTGATTCGATGCCTTTAGGTATCTAGTGTTGGCACTATAATGGTGTCTAGTGATTTGATACCTACATGGTATCTAGTGTTCCCAATTGTCCACATCTATATCATGTTAAAGCTACAAAAGTGATTATTAAGTAATTAAAATAGTGTTAGAGATGAGTGTGATTTAAAAGATTATTGACTTATTAATGAATTTTATTATTAGAAATTGAAAATTGTGTATAGTTAGCCTATATATAACATAGTTAATGCATATATAGAATTGAGAGTGTAGTGATGGTAATGTCATATGTATGTATGATGGATAAGATATGATGTGCATGTTTATACATCAAATGGTAGTTAAAGCAAAACACAAGTTACTTGTTAGAACTACCTAGTTATGATTGCTGATTTCAGATACATAGAAAGCTTGGAATATAAATTTAAAGTACGAACCAAATACTAGATGTATTGTTAAATATTTTTGTGATGAGTGGCAAGTTAGGGAAGTAACTAAAAAATAGAGTTTATAAGTGTTCTTGCCTTAGATAGAATGGACTAAGTGCTTAATTGAGATAAATGAATACAAATGAATAGTTGATATATTAATATACCTAAAGGTGATTATTAAAGGGTAGTACTTGATGAGGATAAGCCTTGGAAGGAGAGGGTAATGTAGGTGGGTTAAGTAGTGCAATATAATATTAAAATTACTAATAAATTAAGTAATCTTGCAGTTGTACTTAGTAGTTCATTATTAAGTATGATTTAGATTAAATTGTTGCTTACATAGTTATTGAATTGAAGTTTTCACATCCTAATCCCCTAATAATGGATAATCAATAACCATCATCATAAACCTAGCAAAGATCGACATAAATAATAATAAATAATAATACAGGCCGTGCTTACATGCCATAATAAATTAAATCAAACTTATAAATAAGAAGGCCTAACATAATTGGCCAACAATACATAATGAAATCCTCAACACAAATGCAATCTGCTCGATCTTCTCTTTGATGGCGATCAAGCTGCTGTAACTATCAACCCACAGTGGAGCTTATCTAAAACCTACAAGGAAAAACAAACCCATCATCAATACTCTATGGACAAGGTCTTACCAAAATATCATCAATACACCACAACCTTCATAATTGCAATAAATATATGTCTGCAGTATTTATCATCTCATAACAAACATTCCAGAGAAGTTTTTAACCTTAACAATAACAACATATTTACAACAATGTAGAGCGTGTCATAAACTTGGCTAGTTCCCAAAGACTTTTCGATTTACTTTGATAACTAAATCTCTTACTTGATAAACTATAATAATTTATAGACCTCTTAATCCTTTCATTTATGATTATGACCTCGTTATTGCTAATTGTACAACTTCCAATCATATGGGTTTAATCCCGCTAGTAACATAAATATTCATTTAATGTTCATTCAAAGCATAAATAGTGCATGTGTCCTATAACTTCTATAAAAGATATTCCTTGGCATGATTGCTTTATATATATATACATGGAATACAATTATAAGTCACAACTTTTGTTCACAATCCTGTATTACTTAATACGGTCTTATTATGGCAACTAAATGTCAACCAACGTCATTTAATGTCATACTCTGTCCTTTGGCTTATGTCAGATTTATTGAAGTTCACATACAAATGTAAACACTTATAGGTATTGACTAATCAGCTTTGTATACAATCATCGAGAATAGCCTTATGTATCAAGATTACCCGCAAAGGTCCAATTATCACATACGTACGTTTCATAAATTCCAGAGCATATGAACTCATTGTGTATGCTATAGCCCAAATAGTTCTTATTATAACATTGTATGCATTCTATAATAACATGGCAATTTAAATCTCATAGATATGCATTCCAATAATTCATTTTATTGAAACAATTTATAGACAAAAGGAAACATGATAATAAATGTAATAGGCCATTCATCATGCTTACATAACGTAAGTGATGCAATTAATCAACATTTTACTTTATATTTTGTATATTTTATCATCTTTAATAGCCTGCCTATCTATTGATTCAAATGGTGGATAATGGGAGCAATGGATACCCAACGGTATAAAACTATGGATATCCAAAGACATCAAACAATAGACGCAAATGGGGTAAAATAATTGTTCCAACAAGGAACAAACTATAGATCCAAACGGGGTAGAACAATGGTTCAATTAAGGAAAAAGACCCCAACAGGGTCAACTATGGTAGCTGCGACTATATCCCTATAGGCATGCTGTTAGTGTAAGCCCTAGCCCCAATACATGTTATAAAATATTTAAGTTAATAAATGAAGCATTTGTATTATCTGTTGTATTCCTATGCATATCAATTGATGGAACTATCCAAGAATGTTGTTTCAATTTCAGTTATCATGTGTGATGCACATGGTTGTAATACCTTGAAACAATTAAGACTTCATTCTAAATATCCCTAGTCAGTCATAGTTATGGGAATAACAATTAAATTAACACTAGTATGCTCTCTCTGATAAGTTGAGTTCTATTTTATAGATCATAAGGACTAGAGTGTCAATCGGAGATCATAGATACATGTTTAGAACATGGTATCTGGATTCGATCCGTTCATGAAAACATTACATGGTAGAAGTCATAAGTGTTTCTCATGTGCAAGTTTTGCATCGGAGTTCTTAGACCTGAAATTTCTATGAAACTATTTATGAATTATTGTGTACTTTGACATACACCTAACGTACTCGTCACAGAGTGACAAGTATAGGTATGATTGGGCATGCACTAATTCATGCTAGAGAGCATGAGGGAAGGAAAGAGATTACCTCTCTCGATAGTGAGAAAATATTATCGGCCACTTGATCAGTGAACTGAGAAGTGTATGGCCATACCGAGATGAAATAATGAGTAATCATTATTTATTTGAGAGTTCAGTGTCATTGTAATATCAAGAAAGGAATTATTATATATAAGAATGACTGGTTCCTTGCCTTATATTAATTCTGATATTTATGGGTAAGGGACTATGCAAAATTGCATTAGGTCACTAAATTCTATTTGCATTTTTATTTAATTTGGAATGATATAATATCTTTCTAGAGAATATATATAGCCTTTGAATTAATTTATTAATTCATTGCCAATATTAAATGGACCTATAGGATCGAACACAAAGCATTGGGCTTAAAATATTTAAATAGTGTATTGGGCATTAATTTGGGCTTTTATTTAAAGTCAAATTAATGTATGTAATGGGTATTAAAATTGCTAATTGGACAACTAATACAGTAGAGCTAGATTGATTCTCGTAAATAGTTTGTGCCTTAAACAACTAGCTATTTAAGGCAAATCTGTTAAATAGTTTTTGCCTTAAACAGCTAGTTGTTTAAGGCAAATTTGTTAATCAGTTTTTTTGCCTGTGTTAAACAGTTGGTCCATTAGAGAGATATTCGGTATGTGCTAGGTTTATTTCAATTAATTAATTATCAATGTATAATTAAGGTAATTGAGTTTAAATCCTAAATAGTATATGAATCAAATAGCAACACTTAAATAGGGATTATTCAAGCTAGTTTCTTAGTTGAATTCGGCACATGTTAAATCCTAAACAAGTGATGCATTTTGATTAAATGACTAATGCCATTTGAATTTGAATCCTAATAGATTTTTAATTAATTTAAATCAATTAATTATGAAGTGATGGAGGCTGAAAAAGTATTCCATATTCCAAGGGGATTTCAGCATTAACATTTTTCTTAAATGAATGATATAAATTAATTAATTATATTTTTGACCAAGGTGACAATTTCTCTCTCGAGTGCCGCCACTCTTAAGAGAAAGAATTCTTTCTTCATCTCTTGTGTTCTTGGGCAACAATAGCAACCAAAAAGAAGAACAAGATTAGATCTTGTGGCTTCAAACCATTCCCATTGCTGAATAAACAAACATAGAGCTAGCACTCTCGGTTTTAAGTCATCTTTGTGAGTGTGTGTGTGAGCATAGAGTGGTGTAGCATAAAGGTTGCTCCTTTGGCTTTTTTGATCAAGATCTAAGGTATATAAGTCCATCTTATATGCTGTTCATCTTCAAAATCAAGTTTTGAAGTTCATCCAAACTTGTAAGTTTTCAAAAACCCTAAAATTGCATGTTTCGATTCTTTATTGTATATTGCGTGGCATGTATGATCTAAACTTTTTATTTTTCTGCTCCATGATCATCATGTATATGCCATGTGATATCCCATAAGTGGTATCAGATCCTAACCATGCTTATTTTAGTGCTTTGGATGCATTAAATCTTGATTTAAAATCGTTATTGCATAAAAAACTCAATGCTAAAATTTTCTATTTTGAGTTTTTTGCATTGTTTTAGTGTAAAAATGATTTTATATGATTAGTTAGCTACTATAATTATTTTGACATGTTAATATACTGTCCTAAGATTTACTTAGAACTGTTCATGGTCGATTTTAATTGTACATACCTGATCGTACATGTTAATCTTGAAACTAGGTTCTAGTTTGCATGATATGTGTTTGTTTAACAACTAGTTTTCAAAATTAAATGTAAAAATATGTTTGGCATGTTTGTAAGTGATTTTTAAAGATTAATAACAGGTCTTGACATTTTTTAAAAATAGTTTTAATTTTGGTCCATGACAATTTAATTGATTAATTTTAAAATTACTTAAAACTATGACTAGTTTGTGTTTGTTGCATGTTTAATCAACATTGTTTGTTATGTTTTGATTAAAATGATAAAAATACATTTAGATCAGATCTGATCAGAACCTTAACTCAACGTTTATGACATTATTTAGATTATTAAATAGCTCATAAAATCATTTTAAGTGTTTGTGCATTGTTTATGGCATTATATTAGCATTAAACAACTAGTTTCATTGTTGTTTATTTGTTTTAGTATATATGTTGTGTATTACATATGTTCTTCATGAATTTTTATGTTTAATTCATGTTGGTTCATATTATATGTATTTTAATATTTATGGGTTGTAGGACATATTATTAAAATTGTAAAATTTGAAATTATACTAGAGTTGATTTATAGCACAAATCTAAGTAGTTTGTGTTTTGGACTTTTAAGAGAACTTATTCAATAAGGGGATTTAGTCCATTGGGCTTCTGCCCAGGCCCATCACGGGATCTTCTCTTAAAAGTGAAATTACACAATATCCATTAATGGGCTTGGCTAAATTAATTAAAATTAGACTTTGTTTTATCCATTAATGTTATGTATATTTATTTGCTTGTTTTGTGTGATGAATGGATATGCATGGTGCATTCATGGGCCCTGGGTTTTTGTAATTAAATATGGCCTGCGTGCCATTATGGATTATTGTAAAATTTTTATTTATTTCTTAGTATGGAATTTATTGAAGGCTTTGTAAATCAAGATAAAGCCCATCGGAGTGGAGAAGCCCAACTTGGAGGTTCTAATGTAATAGTATAGAATCATAGTTGTAGGTTTTTAGGCCCATGTTTGTCACGCTTTACTTTATGCAATTATATATATATATGCATGCTATGAATGGATAACAAATCGTATTCCATGTAAGCCGTAATAAAATGAATCCCTAAAATAGTAAGTCACAAAGTTGCCTTCCTAATTTGAAACATGTCAAGGCATCGATCATCGGTCACGTAGACTAGGAGTCCTAGATGCACCGGATTATCTTTGTGAGGCATGGGTTATGGATGTAGGTTGGACTTAACATGGAAAGGGATGTCCGGACCTAGGCAACTAATAAATGGGTTTGTGCTATAACATCCTAAGATGTTAGCCCATTTGATCTAAGTGTCATGTACGAGACATGATTGGAGTTTTCCTACCTAAGTAACTTAACTTGTTAGGTGTACAAGCTAAGGTTGACTAATAAGTTTTTGTGAAAAGTGGATCTTGTCCCACATTAAATTACTAATGCGAATTATTTAAAGGGATATTAATTCGATTTGTGGAATTATAATAAGACCTCATTTAATCTTGCTAAGTTTTATCATTGTAGATTGAAAAATGGCATCTTCAAACAACAAATTTTCATTGCGATCGGTCATAGAAAAGGACAAAATAAATGGCACCAATTTCATAGACTGGTCTCAAAACTTGAGAATTTTTCTCAAGCAAGAGAAGAAATCGTATGTTTTGGATGCACCCTTGCCCGAGGAACCTGTTAAGAATGCCTCTGCAGTTCAAAAGGAAACTTTTGAGACTAAGAAGAATGACTTCAATGATATGACCTATCTGATGCTAGCCACTATGGTGCCTGATTTGCAAAAGTAATTCATGGATCAAGAGGCCTATGCGATCATGGTGCACCTCAAGGAGATGTTCCAAGAACAAGCTCATCACAAGAGGTTCATGGCAACAAAGACCTTGATTTCTTGTAAGATGGTTGTAGGTACTCTTGTTAGTACCCATGTACTCAAGATGAAAGGGTATCTTAATACTCTTAAGATGCTTGAGGTACAGGTGCCAAAAGAATTGGCCACTAATTTGATCTTGGGTTCATTGACTAATGATTATAATCCATTTATCATGAATTATAACATGCATGCAATGAACAAGACAGCCACCGAGCTTTATGGGATGCTTAAGAATGCTGAAGAGAATATTCGAAAGACTAATCCCGTACTTATGGTTCAAGGGGGCATTATGAAGGGACCCGCTAAGGGAAAGGGGAAGGGAGAGGCAAAACCCAAGAATGACCGAGCTTGGTCTAAGTCTAGTGGGAGTTCATCTTAGGCCCAACCCAAGCCTAAGGCGCAAAAGCTCAAAAAGAGTGAGAGCACGTGCTTCCATTGCAACAAGTTAGGGCATTGGAGGAAGAATTATGCTTTCTTTAAGGAATAACAAAAGAAGAATGGAGCTAAGGCATCTAGTTCTTGAATTTTTGTTGATGAAATTAACCTTTCTATTTCTACCACTTGGGTATTAGATACCAGTTGTGGTTCTCACATTTGTTCAAATGTGCAGAGGTTAAGAAATAGGCAGTTACTTGGGAAGAATAAAGTGGACCTCCGTATGGGGAATGAAGCACGAGTTGTTGCCATGGAGATAGGCAACTATCGACTCACTTTACCTTTCAGACTTTTTTTTAGATTTGAAAAATTGTTATTATGTGTCTGCTATGAGCAGAAACATTATTTTAGTTTCATGTATGGATATAGATGGATTTGACTTTGTTATTAATAATGGCAATATTTATATTCGTTGCCAAGGCATTTTATATGGTAATGCCATGTTAAAAAATGGCTTTTATATCCCTGATCTACAAAACAAAGAGTCCATATACAACATCAATACAAAGAGGGTTAAATCAAATGAATTGAACCTACTTACTTCTGGCATTGTCATTTAGGCATGCAAATGAAAAATACTTTTCAAGACTCCATAAATCTGGAGTGCTTGGGTCATTTAATTTGGAATCTTATGACATATGAGAGCTATGTTTGCATGGAAAGATGACAAAGAGTCCTTTTAACAAGAAAAGTGCGAGGACTAGTGACTTATTGGAATAAATACATATCGATGTATGTGGACCATTAAGTACACAAGCTAGAGGTGGTTATAGCTACTTCGTAACATTCACAAATGACTCAAGTAGATATGGCTATGTCTATCTAATGAAACATAAGTTTGAAACTTTTGAAAAATTCAAAGAGTTTAAGAACGAAGTAGAAAACCAACTTGGCAAAAGTATAAAAGCCATTTGATCAGATCGAGGTGGCGAATACTTAAGCCATGAATTTGATGGTCATCTGAAGGAGTGTGGAATTATTTCACAACTCACTCCTCCCAGAACACTACAATGAAGTGGTGTGTTTGAAAGGAGAAATCAAACTCTATTACACATGGTTTGATCGATGATGAGTCTAGCCAATCTTCCTGTCTCTTTTTGGGGTTATGCATTAGAAACTGCTGCGTTTTTACTAAATCGTACTCTAACTAAACCAATTGAGAAGATACCATACGAGGTATGGACTGGGAAAGAGCCCAATATGTCATTTCTAAGGATTTGGCGCTATGAAGCACATGTTAAGAAATTAATATCTGACAAACTAGATTCCAAATCTACCGTCTGCTTATTTGTGGGTTATGCCAAAGAAACAAAGGAATACTACTTTTACTCATAAGCTGAGAACAAAGCATTTGTTGCTTGCAAGGCTATTTTCTTTGAAAAGGAATTCCTTCTCAAGAAAGATAGTGGGGGTAAAGTAGAACTTAGAGAAATTCAAGTGCCACAAACTACTGTAGAGGATGAGTTGGAATTGGGATCAAGTTCACAACCAGTTGTGGAATAAGAACCCATTACATAAGAACCTCGAAGGTCTGGTAGGGTATGTCAGGAGATTGAGAGATACAGGTTTCTAATCATCGATAGTGACACTATTGAGTTAGTGGATCATGAGGATCCAACTACCTACTAAGAAGTTATTTAGAGCCCTGACTCAAAAAATTGGCTTGGAGCCATGAAATTCGAGATGCAATCAATGTACAATAACCAAGTTTGGACCTTGGTTGATCCAACAGAAGGTGCTAAGGTAATTGATTGTAAGTGGCTATTTAAACTCCAAGCTGACAAGACCTACAAAGGTAGATTAGTAGCAAAAGGTTTTCGGCAAACTCATGGTGTAGACTATAATGAGACCTTTTCGCCTGTAGTCATGCTTAAGTCCATTAGGATCTTGCTTGCCATAGCTGCATATCATGACTATGAGATATGACAAATGGATGTCAAAACTGTTTTCCTTAATGGAAATCAACTTGAGGATGTGTATATGACACAGCCTTAGGGTTTTGTCAATCCCAAGCATCCTAAGAAGGTTTACAAGCTTCAAAAATCCATTTATAGATTAAAGCAAGCATCCCGGAGTTGGAATCTTCATTTTGATGAAGCTGTCAAAGAATTTAACTTCATAAAAAAGATGAGCCATATGTGTATAAGAAGGTTAGTGGGAGCATAATAGTGTTTTAAGTCCTATATGTGGATGACATCCTTCTCATTGGGAATGACATTCCAACATTGCAAAAGGTTAAGCAATGGTTGGGGAAGTGTCTCTCAATGAAAGACTTAGGTGAAGCTGAGACAATACTTGGTATTTGGATCTATAGAGATAGATCGAATTGGCTTTTGGGACTAAGTAAAGAAAAGTACATAGACAAAGTACTAAAGCATTTTAGTATGGGAGACTAAAAGAAAGGGTACATACCTTTGGCTTTGCAAGTTCCTTTGACTAAAGAACAATGTCCTAAAACCAAAGAGGAGAGGGACAACATGAGTAAAATCCCATATACATCTATTATTGGATCTATCATGTATGCTATGTTATGTACTAGGTTGGATGTTACTCATGCACTGAGTATAACCAGTAGGTTTCAGCAAGACCCTGGTGAGAAGCATTGGTCTACTGTAAAGGGGATTCTTAAGTACCTACAAAGGACTAAGGATCACTTCTTAGTGTATGGTTGTCAAGAAGAGCTCGTCATACAAGGTTATACCGATGCTGCTTTTCAGACCAGCACTCAAGACTCAAGATCGTAATCTAGTTTTGTTTTTTATTTGAATGGTGGTGTTGTCAGCTAGAGAAGCTTAAAGCAAGAGACCGTTGCTGACTCAACTATAGAAGATAAGTATATTGTAGCGAGTGAGGATATAAAGGAGGCTGTTTGGATTAGAAATTTCATTTATGGATTAGGAGTGGTCCCAAGCATTCTAGATCCATTAAAAATTTTCTGTGACAACAACGGGGCCATCGCACAGGCAAAGGACCCCTGATCACACCAGAAATCTAAACACATACTCAGGAGGTACCACCAGATCGAAGAGATCATTGATCATGGGGATGTCAAGATTAGCAAGATAGCAAGTGAAAATGATGTAGCAGATCTTTTGATGAAATAGTTACGTCCAAATCTACATGAAGCTTATTTGAGAGCATTCGGTCTTAAGGCTATGCCTAATTGGGACTAGTGCTAGTGGGAGATTGTTAGTGTAACCCCTAGCCTAAATACCTTGTTATAAAACATTTAAGTTAATAAATGAGGCATTTGTTTTATCTATTGTATTCCTGTGCATATCAATTGATAGAACTATCCAAGAATGTTTTTTCAGTTTAAGTTATCATGTGTGAGGCATATGGTTGTAAGACTTTGAAACAATTGAGACTTCATTATAATTATCCCTAGTCAGTCATAGTTATGGGAATAACAAATGAATTAAGACTAGTATGCTCTCTCTGATAAGTTGAGTTCTATCTTACGGATCATAAGGACTAGAGTTTCAATCAGAGATCATAGATACATGTTTAGAATATGGTATCTAGATTTGATCCGTTCATGAGAACACTACATGGTACAAGTCATAAGTGTTTCTCATGTGCAAGTTTTGCATCAGAGTTCTTAGACCAAAAATCTCTATGAAACTCTTTATAAATTACTGTGTACTTTGACATACACCTAACGTACTTGTAACAAGGTGACAAGTATGGGTATGATTGGGCATGCACTAATTCATGTTAGAAAGCATGAGGGAAGTAAAGGGATTACTCCTCTCGATAAGAGAGAAAATATTATCGGCCACTTGATCAATGAACTGAGAAGTGTATGGCCATACCGATATGAAATAATGAGTAATAATTATTTATTTGAGAGTTCAGTGTCACTAGAATATCAAGAAAGGAATTAGTATATATAAGGATGACTGGTTTCATGCCTTACATTAATTTTGATATTTATGGGTAAGGGACTATGCAAAATTGCATTAGGTCACTAAATTCCATTTGCATTTTCATTTAATTTGGAATGCTATAATATCTTGCTAGAGAATACATATAGACTTTGAATTAATTTATTAATTCATTGCCAATATTAAATGGACCTATAGGATCGCACACAAAGCATTGGGCTTAAAATATTTAAATATTATATTGGGCATTAATTTGGGCTTTTATTTAAAGTCAAATTAATGTATGTAATGGGTATTAAAATTGCTAATTAGACCACTAATGTAGCAGAGTTGGACTGATTCTTGTAAACAGGTTTTGTCTTAAATAGCTAGCTGTTTAAGGCAAATCTATTAAACAGTTTTTTGCCTTAAACAGCTAGTTAATGAAGGCAAATATGTTAATCAAGATTTTTCCCTTAAACAACAAATCTGTTAAACAGTTGGTCCATGTGAGAGATATTCGGCATGTACTAGGTTTATTTCAATGAATTAATTATCTATGTATTATTAAGGTAATTGAGTTTAAATCTTAAATAGTATAAGAATCAAATAGCAACACTTAAATAGGGATTGTTATGGCCGAAATTCAAGCTAGTTTCCTAGTTGAATTCGGCAAATCTTAAATCCTAAGCAAGTGATGCATTTTGATTAAATGACAAATGCCATTTGAATTTGAATCCTAATAGAGTTTGAATTAATTTAAATCAATTAATTAGGAAGTGATGGAGGCTGAAAAAATATTCCATATTCCAAGGGGATTTCGGCATTCACATTTTTCTTAAATGAATGATATAAATTAATTAATTCTATTTTTGACCAAGTTGACAATTTCTCTCTCTAGTGCCGCCACTCTCAAGAGAAGGAATTCTTTCTTCATCTCTTGTGTTCGTGGGCAGCAATAGCAACCAAAAAGAAGAACAAGATTAGATCTTGTGGCTTCAAACCATTTCCATTGTCGAATACACAAAAATAGAGCTAGCACTTTCGGTTTTAAGTCACCTTTGCGAGTGTGTGTGAGCATAGAGTGGTGTGGCATAAAGGCTGCTCCTTTGGCTTTGGTGATTAGGATCTAAGGTATATAAGTCCATAAGTGCATCCAAACTTGTAAGTTTTTAAAAACCCTAAAATTGCATGTTTTGATTCATTGTTGTATATTGCGTGGCATGTATGATCTAAATTTTTAATTTTTCCACTGTGTGATCATCATGTTTATGCCATGTGATATCCCATCTCATGCCTATCTAATCCACGACTAAACTAAGATATTCTTCTTTACTTAGTACATCATTTGGCTTAAAGCCACATTCCATAAAAGAGTGCATATCATTCTTATCATACATCAATGTTGAGCTTTTGGCTCTATAACACATGGATGTAGGTCACGTAATTGCATAGTTGCATCTACATCATTTGTACATATCATAGTAGTTTAGATGATAATGCAAACACAATAAAGTGCTACTTACATTGATCAATCTCATCATACTTAATATTATGCATGAAGCGAATAAGACAATTAAGAAAGTGTAGTTTCTGCAATTAAAAGTATTTATAAGAATATATGCATTACCATATATATATGTGTGTGTGTGTGTGTGTGTGTGTGTGTATGTGTGTGTGTGTGTGTGTTTGTGCGCGCGCGTGTGTGTGCATATAAAGGCAACTTGAATAAACTATAAAACTTTGGCTTACATAACTCATTGATAATTCTCAAAGACGTACCTTGTTGCTGTTGACGTGAGCAGTTTTCACACAACATCGTAGTTCATTCAATACATAATTACTTTAAACAATACTCATGCATTTAAGGTTCGTTTAACATTATAACTAGGTTCGTTTCATGGATATCATTTGCTCTCCTTACTCCCTTTTAGATCACTTTAATAGCCTATTAGATCATGGTCAACGAATTATCTACCTTAACTGTAAGGCCCCTAACATGACCCTAATTTAATTTGCATATTATTGTAATTAAGTAAGGGGGTAAATTAACATGTTATTATGTTAATTGCATGAAAATATAATAAAAGAGTATGGTTTAATGTTAATTAAGGATGCAATTGAGGATAAAGGTATTAATTTGGGGTTAATTGGTATTTTTGGCATTTTGGTGGCCAA
Source organism: Excoecaria agallocha (assembly GCA_037975025.1). Lineage (NCBI taxonomy): Eukaryota > Viridiplantae > Streptophyta > Magnoliopsida > Malpighiales > Euphorbiaceae > Excoecaria > Excoecaria agallocha. Next base: position 91,999,311 of record CM075807.1, on the reverse strand, counting down.
TTGTGTAGAGAAGCATTTAATTCAAGGTTAAATTGAAAGAATGCTTAAATGGATAGGTTAATGTTTGAAAAAGAATTAGTGGAGGGGTTAAAGTCTAACATGTATAAAGGCTTGAGGCATTTGTGTGACATGCAAAATGAGGAAGGACTAAAGAGGAGATTGTCATGTGGGTATAAAAGGCTTGGGTTAGAGAATTTGATTGTGAGAATCGGCATTTGTTGAGAGCAAAACCAGAAATTCATCTTCTTCTTCCTCTTTGATTTCCATAGATTTATCTCAAGCATTAAGATGTTAATGATGCATGTTGGTTAATCTAGAGTTTAAGGCTCTAAGCTAAGGTAATTAAACTCTCATTTTAACACTTCATCATCACCATCTTCTTCTTCATTTTCTGTTGACTGAGAATATGTCGTTTGCTGGAAATGTATGTTCATGGTGATGGTATTTATGAAGGAGAAGAGGAAGGAAGAAGGATCAAAGGAAAGGGAATTGATAGAGGTTGAAGACATTGGGTTTATCAGCCAAGGTATGGGAATTTAGGCCATTCATATTGCATGTAAAAATGGATTACTGGAAGTGAATAGAATTTGCAGAATTGAATTTACGTTTTTCTGGAAGTTTATCGTTGAAAGGTTTAAGAAGACAGACTTGCCGAGTCGTGAATGACTTCACGAGTCGTGAACATCAGTCTGACTCGTGAAGCTCTTCACGAGTCGTGAAGTCGAGTCTTTCTTCTTCACTCGTGAGCTTCTTCACGAGTCGTGAAGTTTAGCTTTTCTTCCACTCGTGAGCCACTTCACGAGTCGTGAAGTATAGTTCCTTCTCCACTCGTTAACTCCTTCACGAGTCGTGAGAATCACCTTATTTGCTTCACTCGTGAATCCCTTCACGAGTCGAACTCCTCTTCACGACTGAATGACCTATCTTGAATGTTTTGCTCATAAGTTGAGTTATAGAACAGAAAATTGAGTGATTCTTTTTGCATTGAAAAATAGACTTCCATACCTATATTTCACATGAAGAAACCTAAGCTTAAATCTGTCTCTATGTACATGTAATCTATAGTTGAATCCGGACTAGTTTTCTAGACTACTCTATGTAACAGAAATGGCTAGTACGAACAGATTGTTGCTACACTTGATAATATGATTCTTCAATTGATTGATACAGCTATTTGCTTATGTGATAGAAAGTTAAATGTATAATGCATGTAAAATGACTGTCAATGAAGGAATTGTATGCATACACATGCGTTCATTTGTGAATATGAATAAAGACTAGAAAGGAATTGTCGAACCCATACATGTAAATCTTATGACATGTAAGTGCACCTTTTTATATGCACTTGTGATATGAAAAAGAGAATAATAGCATGACCTTGGCATTTGGATATGCCATATGAAAACATGTTGATATTTTGTATAGCACATGACTTGAATGATGATAAAGGTATATATATATATGTGTGTTGGAAACATGCTCATAAGAATAAATCGACTATATGCGAATGTACCCACAGGTATGTACATTTATGATTATGTATATGAGTATATGAGCATGTATTTGCCTATAAGATAGAAGATGAATTAGCATGACTATGAACATGTGAAATGCTTAATGAGGGCATGATCAAGTCTATGATATGATGATTATATGTCATGCTTATATGATATGATGCAAATGATACAGTCATACAGATATAGATGAGCCAGATATATATATATATCTTGGCATATGAAATGTGCATGTACCTGATTATGCACCAGAGAATTCACAGGTTGATAAGACTATGCATATGTGCAAACAGTATACTATGAATACAGTATTAAAATGTGAATTGAACACGAATATAGTTCCGCCTGCGATAGAGTTTTAGATGTGGATAGATAGGCGCCTATAGGGAAATTGCAGCTGCCATAGTTTGCCCATTTGGGTCCATAGTTTATGATCCCGTTTGGATCATGATCAGCCCCGTTTGGGTTGATAGGCTACCCCGTTTGGGTATGCTTGACCGGTCCATAGTACAGTTGGCCCCGTTTGGGTCTATAGATTCGATATCTTCGGATATCCCTCATTTGATACCATTGTGTATCCATAGTTCCCGCATCCACTGATAAAGCTAAGGCAGGCTAAACGTTATTCATAGTAATGATCAAAAGTAAACAGTTAAAGTTATTTGACTAAAGATTGATATGTGGTTTATATTGTTGGTTTACCACAGGAATTATGCTTCAAATGAATATGTTCACTTGGAATATTGCCATCTATATGAATTATGGAAAAAGAAATATGTGTTTCTCTCTCTTGGGTACAATGCTTATGTACATGAGAATATGCTTATGCTTTAAAGTATATGTTATTGTTGCCATGTTATGTTGGACATGTTGATTATAGTATATGAACATATTGTATATGTGTATGTTTTGATGGCCTTGTGTATGGCCATCCATCTGTAGATATTCCCCACTAAGCTTTATAGCTTAGCACGGGTTATTTATCCGTGTAGGTACCTTCTAGAAAGACTTTTGCTCAGGGACGTTCTCTGCATCAGGAAGGGCCAACCATCGACTTATAACCTTGATGTAGGATGTTTTTTTTGTAATACAGCTTTCATATGTTTTGTATATGGCCAGTCATATTTTGATATGTATATAACCTATGTGGGATAATGTAACTCACTAGTAGTAAAGCTACGAAAGAACATGTGTGCATGTGATATGCATGAAGAAATATCCATATAGTTAGTATGCATGATACTAAGCATGAAATGAAAAACAGGAACAGACAGGTGGCATAAATAATAGTATATGAAATCGTATGGCATGATTAATGGCTAAGTGATGGTTAATTGAACATGTAGTATGAGCATGATTAATAGTATTCATGATACATGTGATAATAGGGTATTTGCATAAGGGGTGCTACATTAACCCCATCATGCATGCTTCAATTGTCTTACTAGTACTTTTTCATCGTATAACATATTATACCCAGATAAGTTATGTAAGAGTATTTCATCTTACAATTAGCACACTACTTGCAGACTTAGTTTTCATAATTAAGTCATAGGACATGAACGGACAGGCAAGTAGTTTTCCCTTACATATAGACTAATTATTACTTTCCATTATGACTTGGAGTATAACCAACTCTTATAGCTTCATGATTAAGTGTAGCATATAATATCCCATTTCTTAACTTAGACATGCAACCTTGCAACTACCCTCTAATTGCCAATAGACTATATCATAGTATTTTCATGTCATTGCACCGAAATATTAGTATGTGATATTGAGCAAAATAATTTGCTATGATAAAGTACATACCATATCTCAACTTTATAGGACATGACAACTAGCATCCATATTTAAGATTCTAGGTTGCTACTTGCTCTATTTAGTTTTATGCTTGCTATACACTAATCACATTCTAATCAAAGCGGTTCTTATACATAGTGACTTTGTCAAGTCCCTCAAAAATCAGCCTTCAAGTGAACACCTTTCCTTATTTCAATAGGTTATTATTCTAAAGCTTTAATTGTTTTATATATTTGCATAGGGGTTCTCTAATTAAGTGATCACACCACCTATATGTATATATCCTATTAGTGACTTACGATAGAATTCAATCTACTTCCTCCCATCCTAATAGTCATGCCATTTAACTTTTGTTAGTACTTCATTTGATATTATGGCCTTTATGAACTATGTCTTTCTAGTCTTTAACAATAAATAGAGACTTCATGATTTATTAGCCCATCAGTATTCAACTAGCATACTAATTATCGCATTTATAAATAATTATCCCTGCTGTTACTCATTGCTAGCTTGAATTCATTAATTATATGCCTTACTTAATAAACTTATAAATTTTATAAAAGTCTATTCATTATTTAGCAGTAGCCATGTAGAGCAAGAAGAAAATCCTTGCTTGGTCGTACAAAGAAACAAGAAAAGCCTTGTTTGGCCTTGCAAAGCAAGTAAAAAAACCTTACTTGTCCGTGCAAGGGAGGAGGAAAAACAATAAGTGGCCGTGTATGGGAAGGGCAGGAAACTTAAGTGGTCAAGCACTTTAAGAGAGAAAAGGCCAAGTGGCTGTGCATTTTAAGAGAGAAAAGGTCAAGTGGTCGTGCACTTCAAGAGAAAAGGCCAAGTGCCTGTGCACTACAAGAGAGAATAGGCCAAATGGCTATGCACTTCAAAATAAAAAAGGCCAAGTGGCCATGCACTTCAAGAGAGAAAAGGCCAAATGGCCGTGCACTTTAGGAGAGAAAAGGCCAAGTGGCCATGCAAGAAAATTCAGGCAGCCAAGGTTCACAAACTTTTCAGATCATATAGATCAATTGTTTTAATTCCATATCTCACCCGTATTGTTTACACTAGTGAACATGAAAGCTTTAAAGCATTCTTAACTCATCTAATTTACTATATTGAACCCTTAATCTCAATAACAAAACACATAAAAAAAGAGGGAAAACATATACAGTAACAACTGATCTATCTCTTTCTTTCTTCTCCTTCATGATGCTAAAACAACAAAACAATAAGCTTCCTCTTCTTCATTCCGTAACCACACACACATTGAGAGATAGAGAGAGATCTCCCTCAAAAAACTGATCTTCACCTTTCTAGGAATTCAAAAATAATTCAGTGGGATAAATATCTCACCAAGAGAAATTCCTAATATACCCCTATACACTTGAATCACCTAATTTTTCCATTTCTTACAATTTAACTACAAGATTTCTAATTTAATTTCAATTACATATTTCCTTAAAATTACAACTTACCCATACTAAATTACATACATGCTGAAATTACCAAAATACTCATCTTAGGACTTAACTTCGATAATTTCAAAATAATCCAATTTCTCCTTAATTAATGATAATCCTCATTAATTTACAATAATTCAATTAGGGTCATGATTGTGGCCTCATAATTCTCCTCCCCTTAAAAGAATTTCGTTTTTGAAATTCAAAACAGTTAGTCTTTATCTTTATTGCTAGCAATTCTTAATTGTGCTTTAGCTATAAGCAACTATAACCATAAGCATTCTCTATATCCGTAATAAACTCATACATCTATAATCATTTGCATCTATCTCCGATTTCCGGATACTCTTATGCTCATTAAATCTTCTATTAGTTTTCCCTTTTAGCTAGGCCTGAATATGATGCGATATTATTTATGTGTTATGAAATGATATGGGATGTTATGCAATGCATCAATGTTTTGTTTTCATGTATGCAATGAATAACCATATGTATTCATATATACTGTTCATGCTTTGTCTTATCTCAATACCATGAAACATCTTCATTTGCCCATGCTGATTAGGAAAAATTCTGATAATTATATATAGACAGCTTAATAAACTCGATATCTAGCATCATCACCAATGCCAAAGATCAAGTTCTCTTCTAGTCATATAAACGTTTTCCTCAAACATCTTAATAAAAAATTTAAACATGCTTATAATTAAACTTATGCTATACTTCAATCATAGAACATCAAGGCTTTTAAACACCTCCAATATTAGGAAGTGAGAGATACCATTAATTCCTTACATATCTTCTCACAATCTCTGAATCAAAATCCTACTAGTACTCTAATATCTATCAATCATAAATTAATCATCTCATGCAATCATAAAAATCTATATCCCTATAACAACAACACCAAATATGGTTATTTGGTCTAGAACAATATCATCTCAACCTCGAAAAATAATTTCTTAATTTCTTATTGCCAAGAAAAGAATAAACCTGGGCACTCTGATACAACTAACTGTCACATCCTAATCCACTAACTATGGATAATCATCAATCATCATCAAAAACCTAGTAAAGATCAGACATAAATAATAATAAATAATAATACAGGCCATAATTACATGCCACAATAAATTAAATCAAACTTATAAATAAGAAGGCCTAACATAATTGGCCAATAATACATAATGAAATTCTCAACACAAATGCAACCTACTCGATCTTTTTTTTTTATGGCGGTCAAGCTGTTGTAACTATCAACCCAGAGTGGAGCTTATCACAAACCTACATGGATAAACAAAACCATTCTAAGCTATAAAGCTTAGTGGGGAACAAAATTCTATGGATAAGGTTTTACCAAAATATCATCAATACACCACAACCTTCATAATTGCAATAAATATATATCTGTAGTATTTATCATTTCATAACAAACATTCCGGAGGAGTTTTCAACCTTAACTATACAAATATACTTACAACAATGTAGTGCATGTCATAAACTTAGCTAGTTCCCAAAGACTTTTCGATTTCCTTTGATAACTAAATCTCTTACTTGATAAACTAGCATAATTTATAGACCTCTTAATTATTTCATTCATGAATTTTGACCTCTTTATTGCTAATGGTACAACCTCCAATCATATTGGTTTAATCCTACTAATTACATAAAATATGCATTTAATGTTCATTTAAAGCATAAACAGTGCATTTTTCATATAACTTCTATAAAAGATATTGCTAAGCATGATTACTTTATATATATATATATATATATATTAAAAGATATTGCTAAGCATGATTACTTTATATATATATATATATATATATATATATATATATATATATATATATATATATATATATATATATATATATATATATATATATATATATATATATATATTATACACTTAAAATTATGGAATACAATTATAACTTATAACTTTTGTTCACAATCTTATATTATTTAATGTGGTATTATTATGGCAACTAAATGTCAACCAACTTCATTTGATGTCATACTCTGTCCTTTTGCTTATTTCAGATTTATTGAAGTGCACATATAGATGTAAACATTTATAGGTATTGACTAATCAGCTCTGCATGCAATCACAAAGAACAGCCTTATGTATCAAGATTACCTAAAAAGGTCCAATTATCACATACATATGTTTCATAAATTTCAAAGCATATAAACTCATTGTGTATGATATAGCCCAAATAGTTTTTATTATAACATTGTATGCATTCTATCATAACATGGCAATTTAAATCTCATAGATATACATTCCAATAATTCTTTTTATTGAAACAGTTTATAGCCAAAAAGAAATATGATAAGAAATGCAATAGGCCATTCATCATGTTTACATTACCTAAGCGAAGCAATTAATGTATGTTTTACTTTATCTTGTATATTTTTTATCATCTTTAATAGCCTGCCTAAGTACTAGTTCATAGGGTGAATAACGGGAGCAATGGATACCCAAAGGTATCAAACTATGGATATTCGAAGATATCAAACAATAGACCCAAATGGTGTCAATTAATGGTTCTTGCAAAGAACAAACTATAGATCCAAATAAGGCCGAACAATGGTTTCATTAAGGAACAAAACCCAAACGGGGTCAACTATAGCAACAACAACTGTATCGTTGTAGGCATGCCTATCTAATCCACTACTAAACTAAGAACCACAGGCTTAAACCACTTAAAAAATATCTTTGATTTAACATATTCTTCTTTACTTAGTATATCATTTAGCTTAAAGCCACATTCAACAAAAGAGTGCATATAATTCTTAGCATACATCAATGTTGAGCTTTAGGCTCTATTACACATGGATGTAGATCACATAATCGCATAGTTGCATCTACATCATTTGCACATATCATAGTAGTTTACATGATAATGCAAACACAATAAAGTATTACTTTCATTTATCAAATCTCATAATGCTTAGTATTATACATGAAGCCAATTAGAGAATTAAGAAAGTGTAGTTCTTGCAATTAAAAGTCTTTATAAGAATATACGCATGACCATATATATATATTGATATGTGTGTGTGCATATAAAGGTAACTTGAATCAATTATAAAACATTAACTTACATAACTCATTGATAATTCTCAAAGATGTACCTTGTTGTTGTTGCCATGAGTAGTTTTCACACAACATCATAGTTCACGTCAATACATAATTACTTTGAACAATACTCAAGCATTTAAGATCCATATATAGTATAACTAGGTTCTTTTCAGCTTAAGGTTGTCATTTGCTCATTTTTAATCCCCTTTAGATCACTTTAATAGTCTATGAGATCATGGTCAATGAATTAGCTACCTTAACCTCATCATGCATGCTTCAAATGTCTTACTATTACTTTTTTATCGTATAACATATTATACCCAGATAAGTTATTTAAGAGTATTTCATCTTACAATTAGCACACTACTTGCAGACTTGGTTTTCATAATTAAGTCATAGGACATGAATGAACAGGCAAGTAGTTTTCCCTTATATCTAGATTAATTATTACATTCCATTATGACTTGGAGTAAACCAACACCTATAGTTTCATGATTAAGTGTAACGTATAATATCCTATTTCTTACCTTAGACATGCAACCTTGCAACTACCCTCTTATTGCCAATAGATAATATGATAGTATTTTCATGTCTTTGCACCGAAATATTAGTATGTGATATTGGGTAAAACCATTTACTATGACAGAGTACATACCATATCCCAACTTTATAGGACACGACAACTAGCATCCAGATTTAAGATTGCTAGGCTGCCCCTTGCTCTACTTAGTTTTATGCTCGCTATGCACTAAAACACATTCTAATCAAAGCGGTTCATATACATAGCGTCTTTGTCAAGTCCCTAAAAAATCAGCCTTCAAGTGAATACCTTTCTTTATTTCAATAGGTTATTATTTTAAAGCTTTCATTTTTCTAAATATTTGTATAGGGGTTCTCTAATTGAGTGATCATGCCACCTATATGTATATATCCTATTAGTGATTTATGATAGAATTCAATCTACTTCCTCCCATCCTAATACTCATGCCATTTAACTTTCATTAGTACTTTATTTGATAGTCAAGCCTTTATGAACTATGTCTTTCTAGGCTTTAACAACAAAGAGAGACTTCATAATTTATTAGCCAATCAGTATTCAACTAGCATATTAACTATCGTATTTATAATCAATTATCCCCCACTATTAATCATTGCTAGCTTGAATTCATTAATTATGTGCCTCACTTAATAAACTTATAATTTTTATAACACTTTATTCATGATTTAGCAGTAGCCATATAGAGCAATAAGAAAAGCCTTGCTTTGTTGTGCAAAAGAAGAAGAAAAGCCTTGCTTGGCCGTGCAAAGCAAGTAAAAAAACCCTACTTGGCCGTGCAAGGAAGGAGGAAAAATAATAAGTGGTCGTGCATGGGAAGGGTAGCAAACTTGAGTGGTCATGCACTTCAAGAGAGAAAAGGCCAAGTGGTCGTGCACTTCAAGATAGAAAAGGCCAAGTGATCGTGTACTTAAAGAGAAAAAAGGCCAAGTGGCCATGCAAGGAAATTTGGGCAGCCAAAGTTCACAAACTTTTTAAGATCATATAGTTCAATTGTTTTAATGTCCATATCTCACTCGCATTGTTTACACTAATGAACATTAAAGCTTTAAAGCATTCTTAACTCATCTAATTTACTAGATTAAACCCTTAATCTCACTAAGAAAACATATACAACAAAAGAGGGAAAACATATACAGTAACAACTCAAAAACAAAACCCCTTACTTGATATTCAATCTTCATCTCCTTCAAAACCATTGATCTATCTCTTTCTTTCTTCTCCTTCATGATGCTAAATTAACAAAACCCTCAACATCATCTTCTTTATCCTGTAACCACACATATAGAGGAGAGAGAGATCTCCCTCAAACAGTTGATCTTCACCTCTCAAGAAATTCCAAAATAATTGAGTGGAATAAATATCTCACCAAGAGAAATTCCCAATATACTCATATACACTTTAATTTTATAATTTTTCCATTTGTTACAATTTAACCCCAAGATTTCTAATTTAATTTCAATTACATACTTCCTTAAAATTACAACTTACCCATACTCAATTACATACATGCTGAAATTACCAAAATATTCCTCTTGGGACTTAACCTTAATAATTACAAAATAATCCAATTTTGCCTTAATTAACGATAATCCTTATTAATTAACAATAATTCGATTAGGGTCATGATTGGGGCTTCACAGAAGTTGTGTATAAGGAGGAGATCGAGGGGTCCAAAGGGAGCTCTTAAAATATGAGATTATAGTAGTAAATATGTAATGTGTAATTTTGAGATGTAAAATGTAAAGTAAATTAAGTTGTAAAGACTTTATTATGTACTTATATGTTGAAATTTTATTTATTGTAAAGGTCCATTTTAAATGTAATCTAACAATAAGTTAATTAAGAATATTATTTTTGTTAATGTTAGTTGTGATTAGTTATAATTTTCTATACGATTGTAGCATGCATATATACTTCTTAGGGCTATTAGGGCTATTCCTACACACTTAAATCTTGTGTACCCTCAAGAAAGAATACAAAGCCCAAGTGGAAGAGCTAACAAAAAGACATATCTTCTTAAAGTGAAAATTGCATCCCTAAGATCATCTTAACTATGAATGAATGCTCAAAATAAAATCGCTAACAAATAACTTCCAATGCTCAACAATGATAGAATCAAACAAGTTACATAGCATATTTAATAAATATAATGTACTAGCTCAAGTAATTAAAATGAAAATTAAGAATATAAAGTCAATAGTCTAACTATTCTATTTAACTAACATGGTCAATCTTCAAACTTAGAGATTTTAAGAACAAACATTGCCATTAGGATAAGGTTAAGCTCACACATAATCTCATAATTCTTATGGCATTTTTGACACTTGTACATTTTCTAAGTTTGCAATTTGATAGGTGTAGTTTATGCTCCATCGCACACTTTTTTATTTTATCATACTTAGTGGGTGCATTTTATAATCTATCAAACTATATATTATTTATCTTTTTTATTTATCTTCTCTTTTTTTCTTTTTTTTTAAATAAAATACTGTAATAAAGATCAATTCATACTTGGAATTCTAATTAACAAACTTAGCCTAGATACATAGCAGCCAAATCAAACAAAACACAAGGAAAAGCAATGGCATCAAGTAAATATTCTAAAGATAAAGAAAAGAAAATAGTTGACTCCTCAATGCTTCTTAGAAAAGAATATAAATGTTGAATGATTTCTTAGAATCTCTTCTTTTCCTTGGTGTATGCTTTTACCTCATAATTTTGTTTAATTATTTTGGTTGTTAATTAATTGTTATTCCATGCTCAAAATATGGTTAACTTCACGTATTTATAGGCCCAAAGGTATCCCAAATGATGCATTTTTAGAGATAGGTGTAAACATAAAGAGACACTTGAAAGGTTGTAATATTGACATTGGTGATGACTTAGCATACTGGTGCCGAGTTAGGTGAGTCAACATAAGCTAGATATATAATGAGTTGGCGCATAAGGGCATGAGTCGCTACACTTTATACTTTGTCACAACTCGGTATAGCATTCATGATTTAGGATATAAAGGCCCAATAATAGGTCAGCACTTATAGGGACGATTCGGCACAGGCTCCAAACCTTCCCTAATGTCCTTTTTACTTTAAATCTTTAATTTAAAGCCCTCAATTTTACTTGAAATCACTCATTTGGATAAAAAAGCCTATAAAAACAAAGAAAACAAAAAAGTAAAACATGACACAATAAAATAAAAAGAACACATACATAAAGCTAGCAAAATGATACATATATAGAGAAAATGGCTATGTTATATTACATTACATCAATTTGGGTGTTACAATTTTATGGTATTAGATGATAGGTTTAGATGGCTCGGACCAAGTGAATAAGTTTGATAAGTAAACATATGATTTTTTTCCAAAGGTAGTTGTTTATCCTAATTTAAAGATCGTATCGAGTATCTAATGTTTAATGAGATTTGATATATAATAGGATCATGAATGGGAAGTAAATTAAGAATATAAAAAATAAGTAGAGGAATTTTGAGGATGAAATTCTTTAAGGAGGAAAGAAATTGAAGGCCCTAAAGTGTACCCTAGTAGGATTGAAGCATGATTAAATATGTAAATAACATGAATGAATTTAGTTTTAGTGCATAAATGCATAAATTGTTATTAGGGATGCAATAAAAATTTCTATATTTGTTGAGGGTATTTGGTAGTTGTGCAAAAGATGACTTGGACTCAAATGATTCAAGATTAAATTGATGAAAGAAATGAGGATTTAAGTTATTTACTAATTAAATGATAAAGAAAGATTAAAAGCATAATTAACCAATGGAAATTGGGCCTTTGGCTATCTAGAATCTTTATGTAAAAATGTGAAAAATCTTTTTGAAAGGGAGAGAGTGAGGACCGACCATTCTTGGAAAAATTTTCCAAAATTTTGTTACTCCAATCTCTCTATAATTCTATCCAAAATCAACATCCTTAAGGAAGACCAAGGTGAAGAAAATTAAGTAGGTTTAAGTAAGCAAATTAAGGTACATTATATATGATGGAATATGACATGGTATGAATGTGATGATAGCACAACGGAAAAACAAAAATTTTTATCATACATGCCATACAATTCCATGACAAGAATCGAAACATGCAATTTTAGGGTTTTAAACTTACAACTTTAGATGTCTTTAAAACTTGATTTTGATGATGACCAGCAACCAAGAAGGATATGTCCACCTTAGATCTTCACTACCAATGCCAAGGAACAGCCTTTACGCCACTCCCTCTATTCTCACACACACACTTGCAAAGATGGCTTAAAATCAAGAGTGCTAGCTCTATGATTGTGTATTCGGCAATGGGAATGATTTTAAGCCACAAGATCTGATCTTGTTCTTCCTTTAGGTTACTATTTCAGCCCAAGAACACAAGAGAACAAGAAAGATTTCTTTCCCCTTGAGTATTTTGGCCAAGAGAGAAAAAATAGCAAAACGGCATTCACTTTTTCATTTAATTCATTAATATATATCACTTAATTTAGGTCAAGTGTGAGTGCCGAAAATTAAGTGTTAATTTCAGCCTCCATCACTTCCTAATTAAGAGATACAACTTAATTTAAATTCTATTAGAATTTAAATTCAAATGGCATTAGTCATTTAATCAAAACAAACTTACTATTTTAAGGTGATAGTTGCCGAATTCTACTAGTATTTTAGTTTGAATTTTGGCTACATTAATTCCCTCTCAAGTATTATATTTTGATTAAATACAAATTAGGATTTAATACTCAATTAACTTAATTATACATAGATAACTAATCAAATGAAATTAAACCTAGCACATGCCAACAAATTTCTCTCGTGACCAACTGTTAACAGATTTGCCTAAAACAGCATGCTATTTTAGGCAAAAAAACAGTTCAACAGATTTGCCTAAAACAGCTAGGCAAAATCGCACCTTGACAGTTTTGCCTAAAACAGCTAGGCAAAAAAACTTTTTTACTGATTTGCCTAAAATAGCTAGTTGTTTTAGGCAAAAATCTGTTTACCCATTTTATGCATTAATTTGACTTTAAATAAAAGTCCAAATTAATTCCCAATACACAATTTAAATATTTTAAGCCCAATGCTTTGTGTGCGATCCTATAGGTCCATTTAATATTGGCAATGAATTAACAAATTAATTCAAAGGCTATATATATTCTCTAGTAAGATATTATAGCATTCCAAATTAAATGAAAATGCATATGGCATTTAGTGACCTAATGCAATTTTGCATAGTCCCTTACCCATAAATATCAGAATTAATATAAGGCATGGAACTAGTCATCCTTATATATATTAATTCCTTTCTTGATATTTCAGTGACACTGAACTCTCAGATAAATAATGATTACTCATTATTTCATCTCGGTATGGCCATACACTTCTCAGTTCACTGATTAAGTGGCCGATGATATTTTCTCTCTTAATAAGAGGGGTAATCCCTTCACTTCTCTCATGCTCTCTAACATTAATCAATACATACCCAATCATACCCGTACTTGTCACTCTGTTACGAGTACGTTAGGTGTATGTCAAAGTACACAGTAATTAATAAAGAGTTTCATAGAGATTTAAGGTCTAAGAACTTCGATACAAAACTTGCATATGAGAAACACTTATGACTTGTACCATGTAGTGTTCTCATGAGTTGATCTAATCCAGATACCGTGTTCTAAACATGTATCTATGATCTCTGATTGACACTCTTGTCCTTATGATCCGTAAGACAGAACTCAACTTATCAGAGAGAGCATACTAGTCTTAATTCATTTGTTATTCCCATAACAATGACTGACTAGGGATATTTAGCATGAAGTCTCATTTGTTTCAAGGTCTTACAACCATGTGCCTCACACATGATAACTTAAACTGAAACAACATTCTTGGATAGTTCTATCAATTGATATGCATAGGAATATAATAGATAAAACAAATACCTTATTTATTAAATTAAATGCTTTATAACAATGTATTGGGGCTAGGGCTTACACTAACAATCTCCCACTAGCACTAGTCCCAATTGGGCATAGCCCTAAGACCGAACGCTCTCAAATGAGCTTCGTGCAGATTTGGACGCAATTGTTTCGTCGAAGGATTTGCTACATTGTCTTCACTTGCTATCTTGCTAACCTTAACGTCCCCACGATCAATGATTTCTCTGATCAGGTGGTACCTCCTGAGTATGTGTTTGGATTTCTGGTGTGACCGGGGCTCCTTGGCCTGTAATATGGCCCCGTTGTTGTCACAGAAAATTTCTAATGGATCTAGGATACTTGGGACCACTCCTAATCCAGAAATGAAATTTTTAATCCAAACTGCCTCTTTTGCAGCAGCACTTGCTGCAATATACTCAGATTGAGTAGTTGAGTCGGCAATGGTTTCTTGCTTTGAGCTTCTCCAGCTGACAGCACCACCTTTCAAAACAAAAACAAACCCAGATTGTGATCTAGAATCCTGAGTGTTGGTCTGAAAAGCAGCATCGGCATAACCTTGTATGACGAGCTCTTCTTGACCACCATACACTAAGAAGTGATCCTTAGTCCTTCGCATGTACTTTAGAATCCCTTTTACAGCAGACCAGTACTTCTCACCAGGGTCTTGCTGAAACCTACTGGTTATACTCAGTGCATGAGCAACATCCAATCTAGTACATAACATAGCGTACATGATAGATCCAATAGTAGATGCATATGGGATTCTACTCATGTTGTCCCTTTCCTCTTTGGTTTTAGGGCACTGTTCTTTAGTCAAAAGAACTCCCAAAGGCAAAGGTATGCACCCTTTCTTTGAGTCTCCCATACTAAAATGCTTTAGTACTTTGTCTATGTACTTTTCTTGACTTAGTCCCAAGAGCCGATTCGATCTATCTCTATAGATTCGAATACCAAGTATTGTCTCAGCTTCACCTAAGTCTTTCATTAAGAAATATTTTCCCAACCATTGCTTAACCTTTTGCAATGTTGGAATGTCATTCCCAATGAGAAGGATGTCGTCCACATATAGGACTAGAAATACTACTATGCTCCCACTAACCTTCTTGTACACACAAGGCTCATCTTCGTTCTTGATGAAGTCAAATTCTTTGACTGCCTCATCAAAACGAAGATTCCAACTTCGGGATGCTTGCTTTAATCCATAAATGGATTTTTGAAGCTTGCAAAACTTCTTAGGTCTTGGGATTGACAAAACCATCAGGCTGTGTCATAGACACATCCTCAAGTAAATTTCCGTTGAGGAAAGCAGTTTTGACATCCATTTTCCATATCTCATAATCATGATATGCAGCTATGGCAAGCAAGATCCTAATGAATTTGAGCATGACTACAGGCGAAAAGGTCTCGTCATAGTCTACACCATAAGTTTGTTGAAAAACTTTTGCTACTAGTCTACCTTTGTAGGTCTTATCAGCTTTGAGTTTGAATAGCCACTTGCATTCAATTACCTTAGCACCTTCCGGTGGATCAACCAAGGTCCAAACCTGGTTATCGTACATTGATTGCATCTCGGATTTCATGGCTTCAAGCCAATTTTCCGAGTCTGGGCTCTCAATAGCTTCTCGGTAGGTAGTAGGATCCTCACGATCTACTAACTCAATAGTGTCACTGTCAGTGATTAGAAATCCATATCTCTCAATCTCCTGACATACCCTACCGGACCTTCTAGGTTCTTGTGTAATGGGTTCTTGTTCCACAACTAGTTGTGAATTTGATCCCATTTCCAAACCATCCTCTGTAGGAGTTTGTGGTGCTTGAATTTCTCCAAGTTCTACTTTACTCCCACTGTCTTTCTTGAGAAGGAACTCCTTTTCCAAGAAAATAGCCTTGCGAGCAACAAATACTTTGTTCTCGGCTTGTGAGTAAAAGTAGTATCCCTTTGTTTCTTTAGGATACCCCACAAACATGCAGACACTGGATTTGGACTCTAGTTTGTCAGATGTTAATTTCTTAACATGTGCTTTACAGCCCCAAATCCTGAGAAAAGACATATTGGGTTCTTTCCCAGTCCATACCTCGTATGGTGTCTTCTCAACTACTTTAGTTGGAGTACGGTTCAATAGTAACGCAACAGTTTCTAATGCATAACCCCAAAAAGAGATAGGAAGATTAGCTTGACTCATCATAGATCGAACCATGTCCAACAGAGTTTGATTTCTCCTTTCGGACACACCATTCCATTGAGGTGTTCCAGGAGGAGTGAGCTGTGAAATAATACCACACTCCTTTAGATGACTGTCAAACTCTTGGCTTAAGTATTCGCCACCTCGATCTGATCGAATGGCTTTTATACTTTTGCCATGTTGGTTTTCTACTTCGTTCTTAAACTCTTTGAATTTCTCAAAAGTTTTAGACTTGTACTTCATTAGATAGGCATAGTCATATCTACTGAAGTCATCTGTGAATGTCACGAAGTAGCTAAAACCACCTCTAGCATGTGTACTTAAAGGTCCACATACATCGGTATGTATTAGTTCCAATAAGCCATTAGTCCTCTCACCTTTTTTATTGAAAGGACTCTTTGTCATTTTTCCATGCAAACATGGCTCGCATTTGTCATAAGACTCTAAGTCGAATGACCCAAGCACTCCAGTTTTGTGGAGTCTTGAAATGCGTTTTTCGTTTGCATGTCCTAAATGACAATGCCAAAAGTAAGAAGGGTTCAATTTGTTTGATTTAACCCTCTTTGTATTAATGTTGTATATTGACTCTTTGTTTTGTAAATCAAGGATATAAAGGCCATTTTGCAACATGGCATTGCCATAAGAAATGCCTTGGCGACGAATATGAGCATTGCCATTTTTAATAACAAAATCAAATTCATCATTATCCAAACATGAAACTGAAATAATGTTTCTGCTCATAGCAGGCACATAATAACAATTATTCAAAACAATACAAAGTCCGGAAGGTAAAGTGAGGTGATAGTCGCCTATCTCCATGGCAGAAACTCGTGCTCCATTCCCCACACAGAGGTCCACTTCATTCTTCCCAAGTAACCACCTATTTCTTAGCCCCTGCACATTTGAACAAATGTGAGAACCACAACCAGTATCCAATACCCAAGTGGTAGAAATAGAAAGGTTAATTTCAACAACAAAAATACCAGAACTGGACGCCTTAGCTCCATTCTTCTTTTGTTTTTCCTTGAAGAGAGCGTAATTCTTCCTCCAATGCCCTATCTTGTTGCAATGGAAGCAAGTGCTCTCACTCTCTTTGAGTTTTGGCGCCTTGGGCTTGGATTGGGCCTGAGGTGCACTCCCAACTGACTTGGGTTTTCCCTTTCCCTTAGCAGGTCCCTTCTTAATTCCCTTTTGAACCATTAGTACGGGATTGGTCTTTCGAATGTTCTCTTCAGCATTCTTAAGCATCCCATAAAGCTCAGTGACTGACTTGTTCATTGCATGCATGTTATAATTCATCACAAATTGATCATAAGTAGCAGGCAATGATCCTAAGATCAAGTCAGTGGCCAATTCCTTTGGCACTAGTACCTCAAGCTTCTCAAGAGTATCAAGATACCCTTTCATCTTGAGTACATGGGTACTAACAGGAGTACCCTCAGCCATCTTGCAATAAATTAAGGCCTTTGTTGTCACGAACCTCTCGTTACGAGCTTGCTCTTAGAACATCTCCTTGAGGTGCTCGCATAGGCCTCTTGGTCTATAAATTGCTTTTGCAAGTCAGGCACCATAGTGGCTAGCATCAAACAGGTCACATCATTAGAGTCACTTTTCTTGGTCTCAAAAGTTTCCTTTTGAACCACAGAAGCGTTCCTAGCAGGTTCCTCAAGTAAGGATGCCTCCAAAACATACGACTTCTACTCTTGCTTAAGAACTATTCTTAAGTTTCGAGACCAGTCTATGAAATTGGTGCCATTCAATTTGTCCTTTTCAAGGACCGATCGCAATGAGAAATTGTTGTTTGAAGATGCCATTTTCAATCTACAATAAAATTTAGCAAGATTAAATGAGGTCTTATTATAATCCCACAAACCGAATTAATATCCCTTTAAATAATTCGCGTTAGTGATTTGATGTGGGCCAAGATCCACTTTTCACAACAACTTATTAGTCAAGCTGAGCTTGTACACCTAATAAGTTAAGTTACTTAGGTAGGAAAACTCCAATCATGTCTCGTACATGACTCTTGGATCAAATGGGCTAACATCTTAGGACGTTATAGCACAAACCCATTTATTAGTTGCCTAGGTCCGGGCATCCCTGTCCATGATAAGTCCAACCTACATTCACAACCCATGCCTCACAAAGATAATCCGGCGCATCTAGGATTCCTAGTCTACGTGACCGATGATCGATGCCTTGACATGTTTCGAATTAGGAAGGCAACTTTGTGTCTTACTATTTTAGGGATTAATTTTATTACGGCTTACATGGCATACGCTTTGTCATCCATACATAGCATGCATATATAAATAATTTCATAAAGTAAAGCGTGACAAACATGGGCCCAAAAACCTACAACTAAGATTCTATACTATTACATAAGAATCTTCGAGTTGGGCTTCTCCACTCCGGTGGGCTTCATCTTGATTTACAAAGTCTTTAAGTATATTCTATTCTAAGAAATAAATGAAAAAATTTTACAACAAAATATAATGGCTTGCAGGCCATATTTAATTACAAAACCCAGGGCCTATGAATGTACCATGCATATCCATTCATCACACCAAATTAGCAAATAAATATACATAGCATTCATGGATAAAACAAAGTCCAATTTTAATTAATTTAGCCAAGCCCATTAATGGAAATTGTGTACTTGAACCTTTAAAAGATGACCCCGTGATGGGCCTGGGCCGAAGCCCAATGGACTAAATCCTCTTATTGAATAAGTTCTCTTAAAAGCCAAAAACACAAACTAGTTAGATTTGTGCCATAAATCAACTCTAGTATAATTTCCAATTTTGCCATTTTTAATTTTATGTCATACAGCCCATAAACATTAAAAATACATATAATATGTGCTAACATAAATTAAAAATATAAAATCATGAAGAACACATATATAGTACACGGCATTCATGCAAAAACAAACAAACAACAAAAACTAGTTGCTTAATGCTTATGTAATGCCATAAAATGCACAAATATTTAAATCAATTTTATGAGTCATTTAATAATCTAAATAAGTCCATAAATATTGATTTAATATTCTTTACCAATCTGATCTAAATGTGTTTTTACCATTTTAATCAAAACAAAAAAACAATGTTGATTAAACATGTAACAAACACAAAATAGTCATAGTTTCAAGTGATTTTAAAATTAATCAATTAAATAGTCATGGACCAGAATTAAAACCAAATTTAAAATATGTCCAGATCTGATATTTAATCTTTAAAAATCACTTACAAACATTCCAAAATCGTTTTTACATTTAATATTGAAAACTAGTTGTTAAACTAACAATTAACATGTCAAATAGCACCTAGTTTTAATATTAACATGTACCATCAGGTATTATTAATTAAATTCGACCATTAACAGCTCCTAAAACATCTTAGGACAGTATATAAACATGTCATATTAATTATAATACCTATCTAATCAATTAAAATCGTTTTTTCATCAAAACAATGCAAAAAACTCAAAACAGAAAATTTCAGATTTGCATGTTTTCATAATGACGATTTTTAATTAATTTTTTTTTCATGCATCTAAAGCACTAAAATAAGAATGTTTAGGCTCTGATACCACTGATGGAATATGACATGGTATGAATGTGATGATAGCACAGCGAAAAAATAAAATTTTTTATCATACATGCCATACAATTCCATGACAAGAATCGAAACATGCAATTTTAGGGTTTTAAACTTACAACTTTAGATGTTTTTAAAACTTGATTTTGATGATGACCAGCAACCAAGAAGGATATGTCCACCTTAGATCTTCACTACCAATGCCAAGGAACAGCCTTTACGCCACTCCCTCTATTCTCACACACACACTTACAAAGATGGCTTAAAATCAAGAGTGATTGTGTATTCGGCAATGGGAATGATTTGAAGCCACAAGATCTAATCTTGTTCTTCCTTTAGGTTACTGTTTCAGCCCAAGAACACAAGAGAACAAGAAAGATTTCTTTCCCCTTGAGTATTTCGGCCAAGAGAGAAAAAATAGCAAAACGGCATTCACTTTTTCATTTAATTCATTAATATATATCACTTAATTTAGGTCAAGTGTGAGTGCCGAAAATTAAGTGTTAATTTCAGCCTCCATCACTTCCTAATTAAGAGATATAACTTAATTTAAATTCTATTAGAATTTAAATTCAAATGGCATTAGTCATTTAATCAAAACAAACTTACTTATTTAAGGTGATAGTTGCCGAATTCTACTAGTATTTTAGTTTGAATTTTGGCTACTTTAATTCCCTCTCAAGTATTATATTTTGATTAAATACAAATTAGGATTTAATACTCAATTAACTTAATTATACATAGATAATTAATCAATTGAAATTAAACCTAGCACATGCCAACAAATTTCTCTCGTGACCAACTGTTAACAGATTTGTCTAAAACAGCAAGCTGTTTTAGGCAAAAAGATAGTTCAACAGATTTGCCTAAAATAGCTAGGCAAAATCGTACCTTGACAGTTTTGCCTAAAACAGCTAGCTGTTTTAGGCAAAAAAACTGTTTTTACAGATTTGCCTAAAACAGCTAGCTGTTTTAGGCAAAAATTTGTTTAC
Source organism: Excoecaria agallocha (assembly GCA_037975025.1). NCBI lineage: Eukaryota > Viridiplantae > Streptophyta > Magnoliopsida > Malpighiales > Euphorbiaceae > Excoecaria > Excoecaria agallocha. The sequence continues at coordinate 91,978,182 of CM075807.1, read as the reverse complement.
CCATTTTATGCATTAATTTGACTTTAAATAAAAGTCCAAATTAATTCCCAATACACAATTTAAATATTTTAAGCCCAATGCTTTGTGTGCGATCCTATAGGTCCATTTAATGTTTGCAATGAATTAACAAATTAATTAAAAGGCTATATATATTCTCTAGCAAGATATTATAGCATTCCAAATTAAATGAAAATGCATATGGCATTTAGTGACCTAATGCAATTTTGCATAGTCCCTTACCCATAAATATCAGAATTAATATAAGGCATGGAACTAATCATCCTTATATATATTAATTCCTTTCTCGATATTTCAGTGACACTGAACTCTCAGATAAATAACGATTACTTATTATTTCATCTCAGTATGGCCATACACTTCTCAGTTCACTGATCAAGTGGCCGATGATATTTTCTCTCTTAATAAGAGGGGTAATCCCTTCACTTCTCTCATGCTCTCTAACATGAATCAATGCATACCCAATCATACCCGTACTTGTCACTCTGTTACGAGTACGTTAGGTGTATGTCAAAGTACACAGTAATTCATAAAGAGTTTCATAGAGATTTAAGGTCTAAGATCTCCGATACAAAACTTGAATATGAGAAACACTTATGACTTGTACCATGTAGTGTTCTCATGAGTTGATCTAATCCAGATATCGTGTTCTAAACAACATTCTTGGATAGTTCTATCAATTAATATGCACAGGAATACAATAGATAAAACAAATGCCTCATTTATTAAATTAAATGCTTTATAACAATGTATTGGGGCTAGGGCTTACACTAACAATATATATAAGAATTTGCTCTCTTTTCCTCTCATTTACATTTTAAACAAGATGATTGGAGGTTTTTGATATATAATTTAGCTAGATTTGTGTATGGATGTGGTTATAGTTATAGAAGGCCTTAAGGGTGAGAGAAAGAGGAAGAAAAGTGTTTAGTATCTCAAAATAGTCAAAAATAAGGTATAGGAGTAATTAAATCTTATATTTTCATTGTAATGACTTAATTTCAATAGACAAACTAGTGATTATGGAAAAAACTAGATGGAATAAAACATAATACCCTGAAACAAGACGATCTTTCTTAAGCATTAAATTTCCTTGTTAAGAATAACTTAATACTTACCATAAAGATCCAATTATAATCCTAAACATTTATTAAACTCTTTTGCAAGAAAGTTCAATTCAAGTTTATTCTTAGTTCCTCCTCTCTCAATATTAACCAATATTATCAACACATAATTATCTCAAAATCAGAAAATAATCATTTATAAATAGTAAAAAGTTAACCCAAGAACATGCAAATCATTAATTGTGTCTAAAAAAATTTTTAGTTATTTTATCGATAAACCAACAATCAATCTCAACACAATCAAAGATGAAAATATGCTTAAAACCGAGAAATAATCAACGTATATTGAAATTAAAGCTCAAAATAAAGTCATAACAATGAAAATATAAGATTTTAAGTATCCATTAGAAAAAGAAGAAAAACAACTTCGTAATAAAAATTAAAGCTAAAACAAATAAGAAAAGAAAAACACTGAATGAAAACAAAAGAAAAACTACGTAAAAAATAACTAAAACCATTGAACTTTGTCTTTCTCATTGTTTTTTCTACTTTTGCAGTTGATTCATCTATTTATAGGCAAAACAAGTATTAGAATCCTTCTAAACTTCCTCTATCAGAATAGAAAAAGAATTCTTCTTAAACTAAAAAATCCTTCGACGTATCGGACTTCAAATTGCACAGCCAAGCAAAATTTTCCTTGATGAGATGCACTACCCTGCATTATTCCCCAAAGAAGTGCATGACCACTTAATGTTCTTTGGTTTTCCATATACTGCCACTTAAACTTTCAACCCTTCAAATGCATGGCCACTTGATTTCTTCCTTCTTCTTATGCACTGCCGTGTATGGTGCAAAGTAAAGTGTATGACCACTCACTTAAATGCCTTCCTAGATGCACAACCACTTATTGCTTCACTGGGCTTCACGTATTTCTTACTAACATAACTTTTCCAATTTGACAATTTTGGCCCAAATCTTCTTATCTTTTACAATTAAGTCATTTTTCTTGCAAATTCACCCTGAAAAACACCAAAACTTAAAATTAACTCTTAAAACATAATGTAAACATTTAAACTAAAAACTAACCAAAATTAAACCAAATCAACTAATTTAAACACCTAAAAACATACTAAAAATATTATACAATTCATACTTATCACTTGTAGACATTATTTTGATGATATCTCTAGTTGCAGCTCTAATTAGGATGATTCAAATTGAATAATAAACAAGAATCATAGATCTAAAATTTTAATGGAGTGTAGAACTTGATTCTACCTCTAAAAGTCTTGAAAGTTAGTTCAAAGTTGAGTGATAGTTGCTACTTTATCATTTATAGCAGTCTATAGTTTGTTATAGATATCTCTAGTTGTACAACTCTAATTTAGATGCCTTTTTTTGCATAAAAGAGGAGTTAATAAAGAAAAAGCACTAGTTTGACAAATTTCAGTGCATGATCCATAGGACCTTTAGACATTGTTTTGATGATAACTCTAGTTATACAGCTTTAATTAGGATGATTCAAATTGAATAATAAATAATAATCATAGATCTAAATTTTTTATGAGAGTCTAGAACTTGATTCTACCTCTAAGAGTCTTGAAAGTTGGTTTAAAGTGGAGTGATAGTTGTTACCTTATCATTTAAAGTAGTTTATAGTTTGCTACATATATCTTTTAATAGATAATCAAATGGCCTTATTTTTAATCTTATTAAAAATAGAGACATAGGGGAACCAAATTCTAGAAGATTATTTTGTCTGAATTGGGCTAGGTTTATGTCGAAAGGCAAAGTAAGTTATGAAATCCTGACCTATCACGAGTCGGCACCATCTGTTTGGAGTCAGCATAAACCCAACTTAAGTAGAACAATTCTTAAATGTTCATAAAACCTTATTAACACATGTATAGGGTAAATATATGAAAAAATTAACTTGAAATGAATGGTTGAACTTTAAAGAATGAAGTTAAATGATGGCATGCACAATCAGTTATGATATGCATACATGATTTTTGTTATGTTTTTGTTAATTGTAACCTCAACGTATGCATGATTGAAGTGTATCTTGAAATATTCACAATGTTACATGCTCTTAAGTATATAAGGATTATGTCATCATGAGTGTGTTTATTGACATTTGATTGTAGTGTAGTGTAGTTGACATGTTTGATTATATGAGTGAAATGTATAGTGTATGTATGAAGGATTGTGTAATGAAGTAATTTAGTGAATGAAACATTCATTTTGGGCCTTAATTAGATATAGACATATATTTGTGACATATGCCAAACATCCTCGATGCCTCACCATAGAATTTAACTTATTCTTAAGGACCTGAGGTTTATAAAATTCAAAGATTGGTTGCTTTAACCCAATTCTACTATTGGTGGTCAACTTATGGTAGCAACTAAGTGGACCAAAAAGATAGTTATCATAGAGCTGCCACACAATGGAATGTTGGGAAAGTGATTCTAATCTCATGATGCCCAAACCAGAGATAGTTTAGGATATCACTCTTACATATAACTTGGTTAGGTGTTGTTTAAAAATGAGTTTTTAATATAAATTTACTATCTCCTTTCTCACACACTAAAAAAATAATAAGTAAATAAATAAACAATAAAACTAGTAATGTAAGTAAATAAAAGAAATAAAATATTATATAAGCAAATTGTCCAAAAGGAAAAGAAAAAAAGTCATACATAAATTAGGGTATTTGTTAAGTTTAGAATGTTGGTTCTCCCATGCATATTTACAAAAAGGATGAACAATCCTTGTCATTTTAGAAAACATGGGATGTGTGATCTTAATTTTGATGAAAACATGAATTTTTCTTTTTGTGTGATTTTTTGGTTGAAAATTGGACATTGGCCTATTTTATTAAGAAAACCCAATTAATTAGGTAAAAATGATTTAAGTGAATTTTAAAATACTTTTCATCCAAGAAAAACAATTCTTTTATGTATATTACTAATCCCTAAAATAAATCCAAATAAGGAAATAAAGATAAATGAAAGAAATTAAATAGAAATAAAAAAGGTACATAAAAAAACTCATGAGTGATGAATCTTCCGACGCCTCCTGCCTTAAAACGTTGAAAGTTTCAATTCAATAAAATTAATTACTCATAAAGAAACATAAAAAAATAAATAGTTAGTATGTGATAAATTAAAATAAATGCTAAAATAAAATAAAGCAAACATGCATTCATAGAAATCACATAAATAGAATATTAAAGATGCATAAGATAGAATTAAAAAAATATCAAAACTTGTAACTAAGCACGCAAATCGATTAAATATGAAAAATAAACATAAAATGCCATAAAATGGGCCAAACAACAATTGTAGACGTCCTATATAAAGACATATATGACCAACCAGGAATCCAAGGATAAGATAGAAAGGAAGTCCCATAATGTCCCGTTGGTTAATGTGATCAATAGCCTTCCATTAAGCTTTCTTCCCATCTATCACATAAGAAATAGAACAAAAAACTAAAACAATGTAGGAAAATAATTAATCTCAAATTTTATCCTATGTATACATGTTGTAACTCCTAAAATATGCCAAAACTAATCCTAAAAGCAAATAACAAATTGAAATCATGATAAATAATTAATTTAACAACAAAATAAGTATTATAATCAAGCACACATCATGCATAAATGGAGAAGAAAATCTAAATCATGTTGTTTTACATATTTTAATCATATTCAAGCAATCATGGAATGATAAGAATTACAAAAACATGTAAGAATGAATATACACAATATTAGATTACATAATCATGGCATGAAAACATATAAAGTAAATTCAAATTCAAATTCATGTATTATTCGTGCCTTGATGAAGGACATAGTTAGTACTAGCATATGACCCTCTATAGAATTGATTTTTATAACTCTAGAAGCTATAACCCAAGTTCCAATGATTGGTTTCCATGTTTTAATGCTATAAGATTTGTTTTTGGTGAAGAAACAAAGGTGAGAAATCTTTTGCACCTAAGGATAGAAATTGGGTTTTCAATTCTCAAGTTGTTGCCCTTTTGTAATACATGTTCCCTTTTTTTCTTGAAATCTAGGGTTATTTTAAGTATCTAAAGGAAGGAAAGATTTTTTAAAAAATTAAAATTCTAATCCTTTAAAATGTGCATTGAAAGTCCCTAAAATCTTATGCAAAATTTGACCTTAATTAACCAAAAAACCCCTCCTAGATTCTAGCCACTTGAAAATGTGGTAACTGCTGGAAAATTGCCATCAATGAGCACTAATGATTGAAAGATGCATGGTACCTAAAACAGCTACAAATAGCCATCCCTCAATGATAATGGGCCATCTTTCACAAAAAAGGTTCAAAATGTAGGATTTTTCAAACTCATTTTCATTCCCTAGAAAAGCAAAGTTAAAACTTATAAAAACATTTGAAAAATTTGAGAAAATCAATGAGGGAACTTTGAGTTTGAGCTTTTCATCTAAAATATGAATATTTTTTCATCATCAAGTACCTCAAATCCTAGCTACCTTAGGAACTAGTGTCTATAATTGCCCATAATTTTGGTAAACTACATGCATTAGTGCCTAAGTGAGCCTAAATTTAGGGTGAAAGGAAAAGATGCATACCTGAGGTAGTGAATCTCTTGTTGAATGATTATTATTGATGTTTGGTTAGCGCTAGTATGTTGGTATGTCTAACTAGGGTTGAGGAATGGTCAATGCCTTTTGTTGGTATAAAGAACTACACCGACTAGCCAGTACCAACATCTCGACGTAAAAGACACTTATTGAACAAAAAACACTGCTAACTTTATAGCCTATCGAGTCCTTGATGATAGAAAAACACATGGCCAATGCTAGTATCCAAGGCATGCTTAATTTGGATTGAGGAATGATCAACGCCATCTATTAGCATAAAAATAACTACCTTGGCAGACCAATGCTAGTATCTCGACATGAAGGTCACTTATCGAACAAAGAAATATAGCTAACTATATAGCCTATTGAATCTTTGATGACAAAAAACAAACGGGCAACTGTAGTATCTCGGCATGTTTAACTAGGATTGAGGAAAAATAACGCCATTGGTTAGCATGAAGAACTAACTCGATTGACCTATGCCATTTTCTCAACATAAATGTTACTTATCAAATAAAAGAACACCGCTAACTATATAGCCTATCCAATCTTTAACAATGGAAAAACAAATGGCCAACTTTAGTATCTTGACATTTTGATTAAGGATTGATGAGCCATTAATTCTATCTATCCATATAAAGAACTACCATTATTGATCAACTACAGTATCTCAATATGAATGTCACTTATTACAGAACGAAACACCACTAACTATATAGCTTGTCAAATCATTAACTATGATAAACTAATGGCCAATGCTAGTGCCTCGACATGTTAAACCTAGTTTGAGATTAATAGGTTGACGCCATCTATAGGCATGTCTAACCTGATTAAATTGTGTGGTTGATGCCATATGTTGACATGCCTAAACAGATTAAGTTGTGTGATGCCATCTATTGGCATCTCAAACCTGATTGAGATGAGTGGTTAAAGCCATATGTTGGCATGTTTAACCTTTTGGTAAATTGTTTATATTCCTCTTAGGAGGACTTTTGGCACCTACAAGAAATAATTTTGGACAAAGCATGTTTTTACAACTAGAAGGGGTACTAACCTACTTCTATCTCTCAAAGGCATTGTATTGCCACTTGGAATTTCCATCTTTGTCTAATCATCCTAGCTTTTGGACCATTCTTTTAATATTGGTCTATTGGCTTACCCTCTATTGTGGGATGATTATTGAGCTAAATTCTTGTGATCCTAGCATTGATAGAAGGAGTCTAGTTCTCCTATCTTCACTTGAGTAACCTATTTGTATTTTTTATAGGTAGAGAAGTATACGAAAAGAATTATGGTGCATAAGATATGTACAAAGAATGGAATGTATGCAAAGAGTTATGCACATGAATTGTATGCAAAAGAACTATGCACAATAAAGTGCACAGTTCATGCAAAATGCGATGAAACTTATTCATCTAAGTGAGTTAGAGGAAAGTGACGGGCTGACCTTATTTCTATTCGACCACCCTTTATTGCCCCATGTCATTAGTTTAAAGGTAGTAAACCCCTTGTGGCTTTTAACATTAGCTTTTATCAACGGGAAATGCATTATGTTACTGGTTTTTGCATAACCCTATGCCTGACTTTAGTTGGAATGGACCCAACACATTCTAACGGCTTTTATTTTTATTTTTTGCAAGATTGACTACTTGATTCCTAGGTTTTCACCCTGTCATTTGGCTTGACATTTGCATAAAGAGCTAATTATAATTTTAGTCTCTAACAACCATATTTTTGGATATATAGAAACACCTCATGAGCACTTTTAAATCAAACTTTTAGATTTTAGGAAGTCTCTATCACATGAGATGCTGACATTGAAATGCTGCCATTGATATCTAAGCTTTCTTCAGTGTAAGGCCCTAACTTTGACCTGAGTAGATATTCGCATGAATTAATTAGAATTATAGTTAATCTAATGTTTAACTAATAAGTGAAATAAAAATTAGGGTCATATAAGGACAAATTGGTAATTTTATGTTATATTATTTATATGAATTATAAGTCATATTTAAGATAGGGGTTTAATTAAAAGAGAAATATGACTTTAGGGGTGGTTATTGAAAGGTAGAAACAAATGGGATAGATTTTTAACTTGCAAGAAAGTGAGAGAGTTTACTGAATTTTTACTCTCTTAATTAAATCCTAGGATTTGCATGTAAGAGAAAGAAGCTCTTTTAGTTGTTCTTAGAAGAAAGGGATGACATCTTCAAGAGAAAAAACTCATATCTTTACTCTCTCATTCTTTTTCTAAAACAACTTAGGTGTTCTCTCTAATCTCCTCTAATATTTCTATTTAGGTTGCAATATTTTTTACATAATTCTTGGCAGAGAAGTTTAAATTCTATGAGGAAAAATTCTAGTTAAACTATGCATATAAGAGTATAATTTTTATATAGGAATTTTGGTTTAATTATATACCCATTTGCTTTTACAAATTTTCAAATTAGTCATACAAACTGATTTAAAAAAATGAAATCTTGGGTAGTCTATAATGATTGGGTCATAACTCCTAATATATATGTCCAAATTGAATGGTGTTTGAAGCATGGAAACTAAAGACATATAACATTATTTGTTTATGAGACCAATTAGGCTAGCATAGCTATTTGATATGACAAAATTGAGTTGCAAAACAGAGTTGGAAATTTGGCTACCCTATTTTTTCTCTAAACCAAGTTCCTTGATGCATAAATGTTACTATAAGAATTTATATGATCTTAGAAAAATAATATTACTATGATTTTTACATGACTATGGGGTTGAAATGATAAGAAGGAAAGTTAAGAGGTTTAGACCATTTAACTAAAAAGAGATTATCTACAATGAGATATAAGTACATAGAGGCATGATGAAACCATAATGTGAAATGATGTATATACAAATTCGAAGAAACCATTTTTATTTGTTTCTTATTTGAAATCACATCTTTATACTTTCATGTTTATGCTTACATGTTTATCCTCGCATGCTTATGCTCATGTACTTATATGTTATCATGATAAAGTATATGATTACCATGTTATATACATTTATAATACTTGTATTAATATCTGAGATTGTATATATTTGTATATGATAGTACATGAGAAAAAGAAAATTATATAGTAAATGCACAATCATGTTGATTAAAATGTATATATACTTTGTTGATGCCTATAAATAGAGTTCAGTTGTGGATAGATAGGCATACCTCTAGGAAGAAAGTTACAGCTACTACCGTCTGGGCCCATTTAGGTTTACCGTCATTCCCATTTGGGTATACCTGTAAGGACCCAAAATAGACCCTAGTAGAATTCAAGGGCAATTACATATTATTAAAGTCTAATTGAGTATTATTGGATGAATTATTAAGAGTTAAGATATTGATTTGGGCAAAATATTATTAAGTTATCAATAATTATGTGATAAATATGTAAATTATATGGTATAAATTTTATAAGGTCATAATTAAATTATTATGTTTGTATAATAATAATTAAGGTTGTAATTGAAGTATAAAGTATTAGTCTAGGGGTCAATTTGTAAATTCGGCATCTTTAGGGGAAAATGTGAATAAATGAATAATTGAGAGGTCAATTTAAGAGAATGATTAAATGGAAAGGTTAATTTAAGAAAAAGAGTTAGTGGAGGGGTCACTTTATAACATGCAAAAAGGTGTGTGTCATTGTTATGACATGCAAATTTTCAAGGGACTAAAGAGGGAATTTTTCCTTGTTAGTATAAATAGAAAGAAGTTAGTGGGAAAGAGAAAAGCAAGACATTTTTATGTGATTTTGATGGCTTGGTCGGCATCTCCCTCTCAAAGACTTATTTTATCTTTGTTCTATTCTTTGTGAAGATCAAACCTTCTACCTCAATTTTATTTTCAAGAGTTGGATGCATGGGATTGATATGAGATAATCTTTGAACTCAGTTGCTAAGGTAAGAAGAAATTAAACATTCTCATCTCCTTCTCCTTCTTTTTCAATGGAAAAATTGTATACCTTGGTGGAAAGAAAAATTCTGGATTTTAATACAAAAATGTGTGCCTTGATGTAGAGGAAGATTGTGGTAAGAAGAATAAGGGCAAAGAAGTTTTGAAGGAGTAGAGATTTTGTTGTTTTGGCTAAGGTTTGGGAACTATTATTTCTTGCATGCATTAATATTGTGTTGATTATGGATTTTATAAGTATATTGACTTGAATTAAGATATTAGTCATTAATGTGAAAGTGCTGTCCAGAAATTCGGATTGACCTTCAATGACTAATTTGATCATAAGTTGAGTTTTGAACTCCGAATTTGATGTTACTTGTTGGGTTAGAACCGGGACTTCTGTGCCTACAAATGTTATAGAAATAACAATAATGAAATTTTTCCTCTAATGTCCTCAAAAATGCCCAAAACAGTAGCCTTTGAAAGAAGAAAAGTTAATGAATTTGAAATTCTGAGTTAAGTTTCTATGAACCAGTTTCTGAATTTTGTGGATATCTCGAGTTTTATAGCTCCAATTTGGGAAATATAAATTGGTACTTAAACTTAAGACGTGGATTTATATTTTTGTAGAAGAAACCTATATTTAATTCTGCCTCTAAGTGCTCCTAAAATTAATTTAAAATTCGGACTGAGCTGCTACCTAGTTGTTAAGAACATGTTACAGTATTTTTGCTATAAATATTTGTTGAGAAGTCGAAATCCATTGAAACAAAATTCTGGTTAAAATAGACTCATAGGAGCATCATTTTCATGAAGGAATGTTGTTTAAATTCTGTACCTATTTTATTATATGAATTTATTAATTGGTGATAAAAACTGAATTGGGTGCAGTAAAGTGCTGCCTAGGAAACGAGAATGGACTGTAGTAATTTGAGTGTATCTCTTGTTATAGATGTTGAAATGAGATGATTCCAAATTATGATGAAATTAGACTTATATATCTACAACTTTTATGAAGAAAACATAATTTGATTCTGTTTCTTAATATGTCAAAAAAATTACTTGAATTCAAAACTGTTGACAGTACTTTTCATAGGATAGTATGCAGTGTTTTGTGTATAATTAATTTTATATAGGTCAAAATTCTATGATTAAAAATTTTGATGAAACTAGACTTATTTATCTACAACTTTTGTGAAGAAAGCATAATTTTATTCCGTTTCTAAATATGTCAAAAAGTGACTCGAATTTGGAACTGTTGACAGCACTTTTTCAGTGGACAGTTTGCAGTATTTTGTGTATAATTAATTTTGTAGAGGTCAAAATGCTATGAATCGAAATTATAATGAAACTAGAATTAAATTTCTACAATATTTATGGAGAAATCATGATTTGTTTGTGCCTCTAAATATGTCAAAAAGTAACCTAAATTTGGGACTGTTGACAGCATTATTTTCAGGAACAGTTCTCAATGTTTTTGTAATATGTTAAAAAGTAAAAATGATATTGATGTTATTTTTAATGTTCCTGAAACTAGAAACATAATGAATCATGATTTTAAAAGATAATTTCCACCACAAATGTCTTTAGATATGACATAAATAGGTTTTAAAATGAACTTGAAATTCTGTCTCGATGCAGAATTGTTATTTGAGTTTGCCAAGAATCATTTTAAACATCTCTGGAGTATTTTTGTATTATAGCAGCGCATAAAGGGAACTAAATGTATAAACTATATAATAATATATAAATGTAAAGTATTAGGTATGATTATGTGATGAAGAATGTGTATGGTGATTGCAATGTTTAGGTGAGTTATTATTTACCTACTTGAAATAATATGAATATAACGCTATATAAGGATTATATGTTATGCCTCTATGCTCATGCCAAAAGTAAAATTTCAATGAAAATAAAATAGAAAGTATTGCTATATGAAAAGAAAATAATGGATAAAGCATGGTTAGATGGAAGTACGTTAATTAGCGATAATTGAGCAAAGAGCATGATTGCAATTGTTTATATTTGATGAGATGGTGTATACATGTATGTCCACTAATAAAGGTATAACTTTTAATTGATTATTTACATAAGCAAATTGTATAAATTGTCTTATGAATTATGCATATATGTTGATGCACTAGAGAAGATATATATTTGTATATAATGCACAGGAGCAAAAAGTATAATATAGATACAACTATATTATACGAAATAGTTACATGATTGAAAAAGATTTCAAATACAGAATAGTAATATCCAATAGTGAGCATGTTCAAAGGTTTACATAAAGTTACACATGAGCATGTATTTGAGTACATTGTTCGTTGTTACACAAGAGTATACATGTGCATATAAGAATATGAATGAATAAAGAAAAGATAACGTAAAGAGATTTTACTGCCTGCATTGAGTCTAGGAAGTGGATAGATAGGCATGCCTATAAGGGTACTTTGCAGTTGCTTCTGAACATTTAGACCTATTTAGGTCCACTTTAATTTAAAAGTATAGTGACCCTGTTTGGGTTTAAAAGTTAAAGTTAATTTAACAACCCTCGTGTGGGTTGTAGCCGACCCCATTTAGGTCCGCTTGACCGATCCATGTTATTTGATTGACCCCATTTGGGTCCATGTTATTTGTTTGACCCTATTTTGGTCCACCGATTTATCATACTATTTTATCCCTACAATGGATCATCGTTTAATACATTCGAGTATCTCTTTGGTGCCTTCGGGTGACCTAGTACCTTCGAGTACCATCGTATAACCGTTATCCACCTCTTTAGAATAGTGCAGGCTTTATTGTCAAAGGTTAATAAAAGTTTAATAAGGCACGCAAATTCTTAATTGACTTTATACTATTCTACATATGAAATTCCTTTTATTGCACATCAACTTCACATCTAAAAGGATGTGCAATAGTATATGTATTTATACTGCTAGTATCCTAAATACATGCTAATCGTTAATTGATGAATTTGCATCATATTAGTATTTTGATTAAATTGATCATATATATATATGCCTTTGTGATCATAAACCTTATTTCTATATGTATGCCAATACATGATTGATGAAGGAATTTTTATTAAGTCCAAGAGTATTATAAAAGTCTAATGTGCGCAACAATTTTATAAGTGCATATTCATAGGGTACATTAAAGATTATGAAGGTTAGATAGTAACAACCATTGTTTTGAAATATTTTTCTTATGATTATATATATGTGTTCACATTGTTGCATGTACACATTCTTTAACGTGTATTTGCTATTTATGATAATGATATATAAGTGTTATGTTTAGTTGAAAGGCTTATTTTTATGATACATCTAATATGTTATAACATGAATAACTTGTGGAATATAAAATAAGCCTATAGTAATATAATAATCTCATAGTAATTGGAAGTGTGGATTTGCTATTTAATTCTAATGTGTATATATCAAAGGCATGTTAAATAGATGAAAAGATAATAGATATTTATGCTTTTACGGTTTAGTATCAATTTAGAAACTAGACACATGATAATTAGTTGAATTTAAAGCTATAGAACATTAGAGCTTACATGGTTATATATGTTGATTAAAGCATCAATGCAAATTTTATTGCTGAACTTTATGATTTTCGTAATATGAATTAACCGCTGCATTTTGTTTATTTCTTGAAACAAAGCTTTGTTATATTTGAGGCATGTTGTGTGCTTGTTGACGATCACTGTGAGTGGTCGTTTATCATGATTTAGTTCCCCACTAAGCTTTATAGCTTAGCACGGGTGTTTCATCCGTGTAGGTTGTTGGGCTGATATCTGCAGCAGGATGGCCAACTCAAGTCAACGAGAGAGACATTTATAGACTTTTATTTTGGCTCTTTGTATATAGTATAGATTATAGGATAGTGGTATTGGTGATATTATATGTAAAAATGTTAAACAGTTGTTGTATTTTGTAAAGAGACTTTAACGTACACTGAAAAGTTTTTAAAAGTAAAGCACTCTTATGTATTAAGTTTGATTATATGTTTTAGGTGTAGTTGGTATATGTTTATGTTGCACAGTAATGCATGTGTAATGAGATGGATAAAGTAATATGTATAGATTATAGGATAAGGGTGCTACAATACCATTCGATCCCATTTGGATCTTTCGATTTGATATCTACGAATATCTACCAAACTTAATACCAATAGGTATTTACATGACCGATACCTGTGGGTATCTACCATTCTCGTTATAAATTTTTAAAACTTAGATAGGCTAGTTGCAGTACATATATCGAAAGCAAAAATACTCAGATGTTATTAATAAATCATAAGATTAATTTATATTGGCATAAATGATAAGTTTAGTTTCATCCCTTTGATTATATACTTTCTTATGTTGTTATTATTATTAAATCATATTGCATGATAAGTGATTGCTGACGACTGTTGTGAATGGTCGTTCATCATGATTTGTTCTCCATTAAGCTTTATAGCTTGGCACGGGTTATGGACGGGCTGTCTAAGCCCTTTAAAATAAATATTGATTCACCTTAACTAACTTGTAGAAATAGTAGAACTAGGTCGAATCCCAAGAGAACTATGTAATTAATTTCTCAATGTTAGAAACAAAAATATAAAGTAAATGGGGGGTTTTGAATCTTTGTATTAAAACAAATAGTAAATTAACAAGAAATTAACAGAAAGCAAAAATATTGAATTAAATGAAAATCAATTTTACCAAACTCCCAATTCAATGGTATAAATCTCATCCAATTGTAACTTTGATCACAGACTTAAAGATTAATTTCTCAATCCAAGAACTTAGTCTACTTAATCGGAAAAGCCGTAGAAAGCAATAATTCTCCTAATGTAATTGACTCAAACAAAGCATTTAAAAACAAATCTTACCATTAATTTAACTTGGCACGATAGCATTCCATGTCAATTCAATGATAGCATTAAAAATTAATGAGAATGACTAAGACAAAAATTAATGGATTGAGATAGCTACAATTTAATTAACTTTGCTATTTTATTTCCCTAGAATCTATTATGCAAGCTATGTAAATCGGAAAACCAAAATCACACACACATAAGCCAATTCCTTGCTACTAAAATCAATCATTCATCACAATTATGGATCAAAAACTCATGGATAGCAATAGAAAAATTAATATTGAATTAAGGCGTCAAGTTAATCAATATAAATAATTCATAGAAAATAAGAACAAGGAAATAAAAATTACTTAGATTGATGCCTTTTGAATTCAAAGCCTCATAAAATTACAATTAGAATCAATTCACACTTGAATTGGAATTAAAAACTTAGCCAGTCATGCTAAAAATCAAAAGCACTATAAAAGAGAAGAATTAAGAACTCTGCACTCCTAATCCGAAGTCTCTTCAGAAGAACCAAATGCACTCTTTTATATCTTGGAAAGGAGAGTTAGATCCAACCATTGCTTCCTCTTTTAGTAGACTTCCAATATAAGCAAAAGACTTCCTATTTAAGAGTTTTAAAAAATCCTTGCATGCCTTTAAGAACCTCTTGATCGGCGGAGCAAAATGGCAATCGGTGGAGTATGATTTCTTCTTACTTTGTAGAGTAACATTTTACTCTACCTAGTGCATTGACACTCCACAGAGTGGATTCATACTCCACGGAGTGTGGAGCTTCTACCTAAGAACGTGAATTACTCTTTCTTTGCAAAGCTTTCTCAAAGACCAAACTCCCATTTAAGTCCTTCTAACTTTCTTTTCTTCTTTCAATTAAGTCTTAAAAACATAAAAAATGTGTAATTAGACAATCAAAACATCAATTGAAGAAACTAACTATTAAAAAAACTAAATTAACAAAAAACTATCCTAAGAATATAGTAGAGACACATTAAAAACATAGTTAAATTCACATTTATCAAATACCCCACACTTGGCTTTTTCTCGTCCCCGAGCAAATTTGAACAAACAAACTTCTCAGAGTAATCAAACTCAAAATTATATTTAAATAATTCAAGATTAAATTAAACATTTAACAAGAGCACTTCAATAAAATCATGGCTAAAATAAACTCAAACAAGGAGATAAGAATCAATTTCCATATGTGTAAGACCAAAACAATGTAAGCAATTTTCAAAAAAAAACACCAATGCATCTCATAATCAAGCTTTAGAATTGAAGTATACTAAGTACACTTAAGGTTTTGCACTTGAAACTCTAGAAGCACTATAGGCCTCTCCTTTAGCACCGAAACCCGAAGGTCATCTCCGCTAAGCAACTCAAAGCAAAACACAGAATCACTTAGGTCTTAATTGGGTTGTAATGAGGTTTAACGTCCTAGCTATCAAAGAATGGTAAAAAGACAATCAAAGAGAATTAGCCACTCTTTACTTGAATAAATCATAATTCTACATTTTTAAACTATTAAGCACAATTCCCTTTTTAAGCTCGCTTATTCAATATTCTTAAGCATTTAACAAACCCAAAATAAAAATAATAAGACTAAAATCCCTCTCTTTTTTTTTATTTATGAGAAGTCCCAATTTCTTTCTGTAAGGACCCAATCATGGCCCTAACAAGATTATAGTTAATTAATCAGGATTAAGGTTTAATGATGCAAAACTAGATTATTTTGTATTAATGAAGTTAAGTCATATTAAGGGT
The DNA here is from genome assembly GCA_037975025.1 of Excoecaria agallocha. Taxonomy (NCBI): domain Eukaryota; kingdom Viridiplantae; phylum Streptophyta; class Magnoliopsida; order Malpighiales; family Euphorbiaceae; genus Excoecaria; species Excoecaria agallocha. The sequence goes on along the minus strand of CM075807.1, from coordinate 91,961,912 downwards.
ATAATGGTAATTAGGCACATATGTATTGGAGTGTAGCTAAAATAGTAAGCAAGGATGCAATTGAAATAAATAAGAAGTTTGGGGTTAAATGTTAAGAAAATGAGTTTTTAGGGGTTAAAAAGTACAAGGACATTTGGGAATTTCTCCTTGTGAGATATTTATCCTACTCAAGCATTTGGGAGTGGCTGGATCAGCATTTGGGAGAGTTCTCTCTCTCTCTCTATGGTCACGGTTTTGAGAAGGATGCTAGGGTTTGTGAGTTAACATGAAAGGTAATGTTTTTCCCTTGAAGATCTCTTCTTTCTCTTCTTGTTATTTATGATTTCCGGTGATGAGAGATTACAAGATGCTGTTGTTGTCACCATGTATGAGGAATGGAGAAAGAAGCAGACAAATCAAGTGAAAAGAGAAGAAGAAATCATGAGTAAAGAAGTTGGATGAAGGAAGATTTGAAGCTTCAAAAGCCAGGTATGGGAATTTAGTTTTTGGTATTGTTCAAGTGAATGATCTAGGGTTTTTCACTCTTTTCTGGTATATGTCCTTCTTGAAGAGTTTTTAAGGAATAAATCTAGTAAGCTTGATGAGTATAGTATGCTTGAAAACTTAAATGATCATATAAGCAACAGGGGAAGTGAGATTTGGGGTTTAAATCCATGTTTTGCACGATCGGGATTTTGGTTTTTCTCCTTTTCTTCCTAACCCGTGGTCACGCATGCTTTTCTCCTTGAGAATGCGTGGCCACCCACTCACTTTCTTGGGCAACCCCACGGCCCCGTGTGATCTTGCTCTTCCTAACCCGTGGCCACGTGTGTTTGTTCTTCATAACACGCGGCCATGTGATTGTTTTCCTCTTGCCACCCGTGGCCACGCATGTTTGTTCCTCTTTTTGCACACGGCCACTCATATTTACTTTCTTTCCTGCACATGGCCATGCCTTGATTGCCCTTTGAAGAGGCATGGCCACGTGATGTCTTTCTCTTCCTCGCCTGTGGCCATGCAGGTGTCTCTCTAGGGAAACACACGGCCATACCTTGATTGCTCCTTGAGAATGCACAACCACATGCATTTGTTCTTCCTTTTGTACACAACCATTTGTACAATTCATTCATTGAAGGCATTACCCAGCATATTTTCTCCCATATGCAGTATATTCTCACCTAAGATTTAAGCCATGTAACTAGAAATGGAACACCGTATTAGGTAGTCCATAAAATTATTAAGAGAGCAAGAATTTAGATGAATTGTCTAGAAATAAGTAAGATTGAGGATAAATGGCTAGTAAGTGAAGTTGATATGTTAATTGATTAAAGTACTATACTATGAAAGTCTCTCTAATGCTAAAGTCTGCAAAGATACGTTTTAGAATGTCATGAATATAACGTGAATTATTATGAAGATTAAAAGATATCAATGCTGTAGTAAGAGGAAGAAGAATGAATTAAGCTATAAGTCATCCAAATACACTTGTGAAGTGCGTAAAGTATGATCACTTAATGGAAGGAACCTTCACAAGTTTAATGATAATCATTCGCATTGAGTTAAGTAATGATGGTTCATTTGAACTCTAAATTAGAGGGGCTAGTGCATGGCAATGTTAATAGGAATGAGGTTACAAAAAAAAAGACATGTTAAGGCTTAATGAGCATCAAATTTAGAATAACATGAGGCAATATAATAACTTAAATGATATGTTATACCATGTGTCTTACAAAATAAAAATAAGGTATGCACTAGGTCAAGGAATGGTTTAGTCCAAAATACTATGATTTAACCCAGTGGTAATAACAAAATAGTCGTAAGGTTGCATGTCCGGGTTAAAAAAAGTGGGTCATCACATTTTATGTTAGATTATGAAATCATAGAAGCTTGGTTATACTCCAAGTCACACGAGGAGTTAAGGATTAGCTATAAGGTGTAATAGCCTACTCACCTGTTTTCTCATGCCTATAATCCAGTACGATTAGAACAAGAGCATCCATAGTGTATTAACGACTAAGATGACATGATCACACATATCTAAAATAATCATAAAATGTCATAAGATGAAAATGCAAGTAAGATGATTGAAGTATGTATATATATATATATATAAATCTTAAAATGTTGAGGTGTATAACCTATTGTCTATAATCTGATAGACCCTAAAAGAGAATCAAGTGATCGAATATGAACATGTATTGACCTTAAGCTATAAGAGAACTTATTATATTAATATATGGGCCATAAATGCTTGAGTGTTACTATATATATTTATGACACAATGTGAATAATTATGAAAAATAGAGAGTTATTATGCAAGCAGTAATAAGGTACGTCATCGAAAACTATCCATGAGGGTACGTAAGTACTATATGTTGTATAGTTGATATAAGTAATGAAAGCATGTATTTTATGATTTAACCTGCATATATATGTATATGTACATGAGGGCATGCGCAATGCTCGTTATGAAAGATTACATATTATTATTTATCTAACCTGAACCATCACGATATGAATGAAAGAAAGTGATGAAACTATATGATCATAAGATAGCCTACATGTGTATTGAAGCCTAGAGCTCAATGTTTGAAGCATGATGAGAATAATGTGCACTCTTATATGAATGATGACATTAAGCAAATATGTTGTACTAAGTAAAGAAAACTATGTTTAACCAAGATTGATGTATTCTTTGATGAAAGGAATGATATGCATTGTTCTATGAAAAGTGGCTTTAAGCCGAATGATGTGCTAAGTAAAGAAGAATATAGTTTATCAAAGATATCTTAAAAAGTTAAGCCTGCGGTTCTTAGTTCAGTTGTGGATTAGATAAGCATACCTAGAGGGATACAGTTGCAGCTGCCATGGTTGACCTCGTTTGGCTCTTGTTCCTTAATGGAACCATTGTTTTGACCCGTTTGGGTCCATAGTTTGTTCTTTGCTAGAACCATTGCTTGAACCCATTTGGGTCCATTGTTTGATATCTTCGGATATCCATAGTTTGATACCTTCGGGTATCCATTGCTCCTGTTATCCACCTTTGAATTAGTACTTAGGTAGGCTATTAAAGATGTAAATGGTACAAGAAATAAAGTAACACATGTATCGATTGCATCACTTCAAAATATTTATTAGAATCATGATAATGATATATTATATTGCTTTACTCTAAATTATAGTTAGCTATAAACTATTGCTATGAAATGAAATTCATGTTATGTATTACTTGATTGTAATGTTTTACATCAACCATGAGAAGGTCGCCATGTGACTGCCAGTTGTAAGTTGGTTTCACGGTGAATAGTTGGGCTGCATGGGCCACAAGCTTGCAAGATTGAATTAAATGTTATATGAACTATGACATACATAATAAAAATCATGTATGGAAAAATTAGAAATGTTTGCATGTGGTAAGGAGACAGTGTCAGTTAATTTAAGGTGTAATACCTATTCATTGAATGGCATGCAAGTTTGTATGTCATGAACATTTATATTTATGTACGTGTATATGTAAATTCTAATATAAATCAAAGTGAAAGCATGATATGATAATAATCTGTATGATGTTTAAAGTGCCATGATAATAAAGCATTAAGGAAGACATGTGTGGAATCCCGAACAAAAATGATAAGTTTGTATATATGTAATGAAATCATGCCTAGCAATATCTTTCGCAATGTTATATAACATGAGCACTTCCTTTTGGCTATGAATAATGTTAAAATACACATGTTAGGTAATTAAATTGGTTAATGGTATTAAGTTTATGGTTGTACGAATATAACAACGATATCAGTATTCTTAATAAAAGAATTATAAGATGCAATGAATCTCTAAGCAATAATAGAGGGTTGAAGATGATCGTTAACTAACAAGTTTCAAACAATGATGGCATTAATGGTTAAGGTTGAAAACTCCCCAGAATGTCCATTGTGGCAAGTTAAATAATATAATCTCATATGTTATCTTATGTTATTGTGATAGCTGTTTGGCTTGATGAAGAAAATTGTATAAGCTTGTCCATAGTTTTGTTCCCCACTAAGCTTTATAGCTTAGCACGAGTTTGTTTATCCATGTAGGTTCAAGATTAGCTCCAAAAGATCATACATGATGCAAGTTGGCCTTGAGGATATCAGGATACTTGAAGGCCATTTATCTTATGTTTATCTTATCTATAAGCTTAATTATCTTTATTATGGCATGTAATGATGGCCTGTCTTATTATTATTATTATTATTATTTTTGCATGAACTTTACTAGGTTTATGATGATGATGATTGGTGATGATTGATGATTATCCATGGTTAAGGAATTAGGGTGTTGTACTTTCCCTTTTTAACACCCCACACTTAAAATTTTGCCATATGCTAGCCTTTTTTTTGCAAATTACAAAAAACAAGGGTAAGATAAGGATATTTAAACAAGCACTTGACTTCATCACAATTTTCATGCCCTAAATGATGCAATCATTCTCATTACACTTAATTTAAATGCCCAATAAAGTAAACATATCCAAATTTAGAGTGCCCAATTTTAAAGGGTAGATAAAATTTTTTTAGGCTATATGGTTTATGATGAGTGTAACAAAAACAATAAACATGGTATGCTTTAAGCATACCTCATAAGCTCAAATTGGCTAACAAAGGTTAATCGTATCAAAAGGTAGGAAAACAGTCTTTTAGTTAGCTTAATAGAAAAATCTGCCTAGATCACTTTCTAAGTTGCTTGAGTTGCTTTTATACTTCAAAGGGTGATGAGGAAGGTTCTAATGTCCTAAAATTCCTTGCTCAACTATTTCAATGCACTAGTTTTTCTAAAGTTCAAAATTTGGTCTTTTTTGCTTTAAATATGCAATAACGAAAAATTATAAACCAAGCTGAGTAATAGATTAGCCCAAAATTTCAGTGAACAACCTACTTGCCTTACTGCTAAATTATAATCTTGATTATTGCACAATCTAAATTCAAGTTCAATTTGTTCAAATTCTGAGATGAACTGGGGCAAACTAAGCTTTATGTAAGCTAAGTGATACATGCTAATTAACTATGTATTAGAATGCTCTAAGGATAAAAACAACTAAGTAACCAATAACTAGCAACTATTCATATCATTACTGAGTTAGTTACAGCACCAAGTTACTCCTAACATTACTATTACACACCGAAAAGTAAACTAAAAATAAATACAAAACAACATAAAACAAAAGAAAATAAGTTTTTTCATAATATAAAGAAAGAGAAAAATTAGACTTCCTATATTTAAGCGAAACTCTAAAGCTCAGAGAGGTGCTACCCCCCTCAATAAAATTGTTGCTGTCCACAGAAACTCAAACTTGGTTCACTTGGATCGTGGAGGCGGTGGTGGCGGGAAATGCCTCCAAAACTCAACATTGAATCTTTTAAAGTCCCTGTATAGGTCTCCAATATCATCTCGCATATTATCTAGCCACATTAATTCTTGCCATCTTCAGTGCCACTTGTATCCTTTGAATTAATGCAAAATTAAATGATAATACCAAGTACACCACAATTAAGGCATTTGTATCCTTTGAATTAATGCAATTTCCATTGTGTCTAAGGAGAAAGGCAGTGAATGAGGTGATAAATAAATGGTAATTAAGTGCATATATGATGGGTTGAGAAAAACAAATGGCATGATAATGAAATGATGACTTAAAATTAAACAAATAGTTAAGCTTTGTCTATGAGACATTTGATCGAGCATGTTGCAGGCAAGACTTTATCTCTAGCTAATGTAATTTTAACTATCTCAAACCATATTGATACACAGTACTTTATTACATGCACATAACTAAGTACATGCATAATTACCTCAAACCATGTCAAGAACAATGCAAGATCTGATTTCAAAGAAGTACGAATGCACAAACTATGGGGAATAGATTAAAATCCAGCAAAGAAAATTAAACAATTAAAGGTACAAAGGAACTTACTTGAGTGATGAGTGAATGTATGGAGGAAGATTTAGCAAGCAAAAGACTTACTCGGTGGAGTGGATTAAGAGAGGCTGAATAAACACCCTTAGCAATCGGCAACCATAGCAAATAAAAGAGAATGCATGAATAAATTAAGAGAGGGGTAATTTATAGGGCACTAATCAGTGGAGTGTCCTTTCACTCTATCGAGTGTGACCTGTCAGACACCAAGACATAAAAATTGCAAAATTATTATTATTATCACTTTTATTTATTTGTTTATTTATATTTTTTTAATAATGGGAAAAAACACACTCTGCAGAGTAAAATCACACTCTACCGAGTGTGATGCCACTTGGTGGAGTATCATTTTACTCATAGAGTATTTAACCATTGGACACAAAGCAAACAACATGATTTTTTTAATAAAAACATACAACCACTCTACAGAGTAAAAACACACTCTACCAAGTGTGATTTCACTCGGTGGAGTGTCATTTTATTCCATAGAGGATTAGGACACGGTACACAAAAACATAAAATAGAGACGAGTTAAACAAAAACTAAAGAATAAACTATGTTTAAACTCTGCAATTTTATCACCTAATCCTCACTAAAAGATCATGCCCTCTCTTATAATTAAGATAAGTAATACTCACCTAGTTAAGACTTCAATTTGCACAAAAATTAAATCAAGAACTAAATGCTTAATTGCTTGTGTTTTGCTTCATTTTGGTTTTCTTGCACTCTACTGCTACTAAAATTCCAGATAAAGGCTATTATAATCATGAGATATTCATTCCTTTATATGAAACACTTGGGATGCCAAAACTTAAGAAAACTCGAATGAAAAAAAAAACTTTAAACAACACAAACAAAATTTAATGTGAAAATGAAAACATATTACAAGAAAAGGATTAAAGAGATGGTTCTGAGTTTTTGTTAGTCCTCAGCTCAACTTTTAGGACTGTCTTACTGGTTAAGAAGTACCAGAGTACTGAGGATCATTCAAATGTGTGCTAATGAAGCATTGAACAATTATACCCTCACGAAAAATCTTCAAACAATGGCCATTGACTTTAAGAACTTGACCGGTGTCCAAGCTTTTAATTTCCATAGCACCATAAGAAAACATATTAGTAATAACAAATAGGCCAATCCAACGAGACAGAACTTACCAGGCATAAGCTTTAGACGAGAATTGTATAAGAACACCTTTTGACCAATCTCAATTGTTTCTTATAACACTTTCATGGCCAAGGACATCATGCACAATAGAATCCATTACATCAATCTGACAAGAGAATGCACATCATTAGGGTATTTCATGGTATCAAAAATATTAAACTTAACAATCTTGCCATCAAATTCAACAAACAGGGTACCCTCATCTACATCAATTTTTGTCTTGCCATTTTCATGAAAGGTCTTCCTAACAAAATCTGAAACCGATTTCAAAGAGGGATTACCTTTCATCTCTAAAATGTAAAAGTCTACATGAAATATAAGCTCATTAACTTGCACCAAAACATCCTCAACCATCCCTAGGGGGTGAATATAAGAATGGTCGGCCAATTGAATAACTACACCAGTCTTTGCAAGTCATTTAATTTTCACTCTTGGTAAACAGAAAGTGGTATTACATTAATCAAAGCCCCTAAGTCTAACATAGCATGCTCAACTTTCTTTTCACCGATCACACATGGTAATGAAAAATGCCTGATCCTTGCATTTTTTTAGCATATCTTTTGCAAAATTGCGGACACATTCTTACTTACCTAAACCTTCCCTTTTTCTTTCATCTTTCTCTTGTTGGTACATAGCTCCTTTAAGAACTTTGCATAATTCAAAATTTGCTTGATAGCATCCAACAAAGGAATGTTGATTTGCACTTTCCTAAATGTATCCAGGATCTCCTTTTCTTGCTCCTCTTCCTTTGGTTTAGCTAACCTGCTAGGAAATGGAGGGATAGAAGTGTGAGAAGAAGGAGATAAAGGAGGATTGAATGTTACCTTACACTTTGTTCTAGAGGGAGATTCTTCTTTATCATCCTCCTTGCCTATGTCAGCTTCTTTTGATTGAGTGGACCCTGAAGGAATTTCTTTTCCACTTTATAGTGAGATTGCACTACAATTCTCTTTTGGATTCACTTCTGGCTGTGAAAGGCAACTTCCCAGAATTTTAAGCTTTCAATTTACTAACCGAAGTGGCCAATTGAGTAATTGGTTGCCTAAATTTTGAATGCTTATCCTTGTTTCTGAATGTTGGCTCGTGTTCCTATTGAAATTGAAGAGTATTATTAGCAAGATTGTTAACAATATCTTCCAAAGACATTCCTGAGATTGGAGCCTGAGTTTGTTTATAGACAAGAGGTGGTCTAGTTAAACTTTGAGGAGGTGGCCTTTGTTATCCTCCTTGATTTCGATAGCTAAAATTAGGATGATCCCTCTATCCAGGGTTGCAATGATTAGAATAGGGATCATACTTCCTTTGAGGTAGACCAGGAAATCCTTATACACCATTGGCTTTTTGTGTGGAGTCCTTGTTGTAATGTAGGGCACATATTAGTAGAATGCCCTTGAAGTGACCATATTCCACATGCCTTTGCTGTTTGCAGTTGCCCTACAGCCATTTGACGAAATAAAGCAATTAAATCAGAAATTTGATTTTTAAGTTCACTTACCTCATTGACTTGCTTGGTAGATCTTCCATTTCTTATACCAAATTGTTGGGAATTTTAGCCATGTTTGAAATCAATAATTTAGCTTCTTGAGGTGTCTTGCTCACTAAAGCTCAACCACTTGTTGCATCGATCATACTCCTATCCATTGGTAGTAGTCCTTCATAAAATATTGAATCAAGAGTTGGTCAGAAATTTGATGGTGGGAAAAACTAGCGCACAGCCTTTTGAATCTTTCCCAGTATTCATACAATGTTTCTCCTGTGATCTGTGTGATACCATAAATCTCCTTTCTAATGTTGGTAGCTCGTGATGCTAGAAAAAATTTCTCCAGGAATAACCTTTTCATCTCATTCCATGTAGTTACTGAACCAGAAGGAAGATAGTAAAGCCAATCTTTAGCTTGATCCTTCAAAGAGAAAGGAAAAGCTCTAAGGTTGATTTGGTCCTCAGTCGAGCCCTGCGGTTTCATTCCAGAGCAAACAATGTGGAATTCTTTCAAATGCTTATGGGGATCATCACCTGCACAGCCACGAAAAGAAGGAAGTAAATGAATAAAACCAGATTTTAATTCAAAATAATTTGCAAGGTTAGGAAAAGTAATGCATAAAGGTTGTTGATTCAAATCTGGTGCAGCTAGCTTCTTGAGAGTTATGTCAGCCATCTTTTCTTCAAATTCTTCAAATATAGAAATACCAACAATTTTCGATTCTATCTCCAACTCTTCTTTAAGGCATCTTTTCCTTAATCTAGCTTCTTTTCTCAATCGACGCGTTGCCTTCTCAATTTTAGGATTATACTGCAAATCAAAGGTCTGAGAAGAATGAGTCATAAACAAAAATAGACAAATAAATAAAACAATGAGAAACTAAAAATATAGTTCCCCAGCAACAGTGCCAAATTTTGGATGGGTTGTCGAAGCCCTTCAGAATAAATATTGATTCACCTTAACTAACTTGTAGAAATTGTAGAACCAGGTTGAATCCCAAGAGAACTATGTGATTAATTTCTCAATGTTGAAAACAAAAATATAAAGTAAATGGGGGTTTTGAATCTTTGTATTAAAACTAACAGTAAATTAACTAGAAATTAACAGAAAGCAAAAATATTGAATTAAATGAAAATCAATCTTACCAAAATTCCAATTCAAAGGTATAAATCTCATCCAATTGTAACTTTGATCATAGACTTAAAGATTAATTTCTCAATCTAAGAACTTAGTCTATTTAATCGGAAAAGTCATAGAAAACAATAATTCTCCTAAGGTAACTGACTCAAACAAAGCATTTAAAATCAAATCTTAACATTAATTTAACTGGGCACGATATCATTCCAAATCAATTCAATGATAGCATTAAGAATTAATGAGAATGACTAAGACAAAAATTAATTGATCGAGATAGCTACAATTTAATTAACTTTGCAATTTTATTTCCCTAAAATCTATTATGCAAGCTATGTAAATCGGAAAGCTGAAATCACACACACATAAGCCAATTCTTTGCTACTAAAATCAATTATTCATGACAATTACGGATCACAAACTCATGGATAGCAATAGAAAAATTAATATTGAATTAAGGCGTCAAGTTAATCAATATAAATAATTCATAGAAAATAAGAACAAAGAAATAAAAATTACTTAGATTGATGAAATCCCTATTGAGTTTAAAGCCTCACAAAATCTCAATTAGAATCAATTTACACTTGAATTGGAATTAAAAACTTAGCCACTCATGCTAAAAATCAAAAGCATTGTAAAAGAGAAAAATTAAGAACTCTGCACTCCTGATCCGAACTCTCCTCAGAAGAACCAAATGCACTCTTTTATATCTTGGAAAGGAGAGTTAAATCCAACCATTGCTTCCTCTTTCAGTAGACTTCCAATATAAGCAAAAGACTTCCTATTTAAGAGTTTTGGAAAATCCTTGCATGCCTTGAAGAACCTCTTGATCGGCGAAGCAAAATGGCAATCTGTGGAGCAAGGTTTCAATCGGTGGAGTATGGTTTCTTCTTACTCTATAGAGTAACATTTTACTCTACCTAGTGCATTGACACTCCACAGAGTGGATTTATACTCCACGGAGTGTGGAGCTTCTGCCTAAGAATATGAATTACTCTCTCTTTGCAAAGCTATCTCAAAGACCAAACTCCCATTTAAGTCCTTCTAACTTTCATTTCTTCTTTCAATTAAGTCCTAAAAACATCAAAAAATGCTTAATTAGACAACCAAAACATCAATTGAAGAAACTAACTATTAAAACAACTAAATTAACACAAAACTATCCTAAAAATATAGTAGAAACACATTAGAAACATAGTTAAATTCACATTTTATCAGGTTGTTTATCCATATAGGTTTTATAGTAAGACTTTTGCATAGGAACGTATCTCTGCATTTGGAAATTCTATCATAAGTCCGTGAAAGAATTTGATGTATGAAGTCCCCATTTAAAATATTTTGTATAACTTTGTATTAAGTGTAATATATTTGTAATGATGTATCTAATATGGGAGGTTGAGTTATTTTATGCTCCCTTTTGTAATCAAACATAATCTATATGTATGCATACAATAATAGCAATGTATAAAGATAATTGGAATATATGTATATGATAATAAGCATAGTAATTGGAAAGTAGAAGTAAATTGGTATAATGTTTTATGTATGATGATAAGTTTATTTAGTAAGTGATATGAATGCTAAGGTATATATAGAGATGGATCATATAAATAACTAATTTATTCAATACGTGATATATATATACACACACACATATACATAATTACATATATATATATATATATATATATATATGGATGTATGAAAAAATGAGTTATGTAATATGCATGACAACATTAGATGAGAAAGCATGTGAATAGTATAGCAATACCTTTATAAAAAATGGTGATAATCAGAGTCTTAAAATGAGAATATAATAAAGCATGCTTAATGAGTTTTGATAAAAAGGACATAGCTAGGTTTTACGATGAGGGTGTTACATTTAGCATGTGTCTCTATACATGCCATAAATATCTCTTAACCCATTAATCATATGTTTATACTTAGATTATACATGCATCCTTATCTATATGCACCATATGTAACAACTATAATCATAACAAGACATATAATGCAAAAACAAAATTTTCATTTAATCTTAAAGGAGGATGTATCATGTGCATCTGACACCTGTTATTAATTAGCCCTCTTGGGTTTTATTGACTAAGCCTTTTCTCTCAACCCTTAATTTTTGCTTAGGGTGCCTTTTTTTGGTTTTCACCATAGCGGGGCGTCTAATTTTTGCAAGGCTAACTTTTTCAATTTTCGATATGTAGCCTTTCTTTCCATTTTTGAAAAACTTTATTATCTTTTTTTTTTTTTTGTTTTTTTGTCTTTGTTGAGAAACCCTCTTCGATCAGTCTGTCAGCATTGCTTAGCTTTTTGAAAATTACTTTCATCATTAAAGGTGAGAATGATTGCCCAGTAGCTCCCCAAATATAAAGAACCCGATTTTAGCTAGTGTAACCGAGTTATCTTCTTTGTCAATAATGGTCTTTTACTCTCTTTTCTTCAAATTCAACCGTGATGTTAAAGTATCATAAAAAGTTAAAGCTCTGTTAATTTTATTTCCAATAGTTTAATTCTAAAAGCATCCTTTAATGGTTAAAAGATAGTTCTTAATTGGCTTTTCTGAGACTAACTTAAAAAAAGGAAGGAACTTTGAGACTCGATTCTTTTGAAGCATCCTCTGATGGTTAAAAGTTAATCCTTAATTGGCTTTATTAAAACAAACTTGAAAAGGAAGGAACATTGAGACTTAGTTCTAATGGGTTGTATTGCAGTCATTTTAAGATGGATGGAACAATCAATAATTGAACTTCCGTGGATTAATGAATAAAATAGCATTAATAAAATTCAGGAAATAACACACAAATAAATAAGAATCAAAGAAATAAAAGAATAAAAAAATAAAGGAAAAAAATACATTTACAATAAATTTGAAATTAAACACTTGAATAGTAATAGTTAGTGCTCATGAATATTAACTTTAGCATTAGTTTCTCAGACATTAAGGATCTAGGGTATTTCTTTTGCCTTTATTCTGCTTCTTTTGTTATTGGTTTCAAGTGACAGGGTATATTTATGCTTCCTTTGTTATTTGTGCTTCCTCTCTTTTGGCTTTTTTTGCTTCCTTTGTTATTGGATTCAAGTGACAAAGTATATTTATGTTTTAAAGAGAGATATAGAGAAAATGAGAGAGACAAAACTCCCATTTTTCAATTTGCATTATATCCCCCTTAAAAATCCCTTTAAAAATCATTATTATTAGCAATAAATGTTTTTAATAAGGATAAAGTAAAATATCATATTTTTCCCCTATTTCACTACCTAAAGTGGTAAAAATAGTTCCAGGAAATGAATCATAGGTGTGACTTATGACTTTGTTCTAAAAATCAAGGAAATTACTCACCTTTTTTCATTCTAACCATAAATCACATTTTAGCCTTGTTGAAGAGAAAAAAAAAGGGAAAAATCAAAAAAAAAAAGATTTTTAAACATTTAAAACCCCGTAGGAGAGCCCAAAAACCATTTTGAAAATATTTTGGGAGAAAGCCTAGCACTTTTATTCCTTGTCTACTCATGAGAAATGCCTTCCTCATTAGGTAACCCTACTCAAGAGCAAACTTACAATCAAGTGTCTATAGTTACCCTTTATTTTGGGGAGGTTAGTACACTAGTGCCTAGGTTTGCTAAAATTTAGAGTAGAATGATAGACATACGTACTTTAGGCTTGTGATGCGTGTCGAAGCCCCAATGGAATCTAGTTTACTCTTAAAAGCCTACTTTTAGGGCTCGAGATTGGATAAAGGTTCATTTAATTTGTGAAGGCTGGTTGCTTCACAATGAAGAGGGTTTTATCCCTATATATTGATGATGATCAACAAATGAGGGCATCTGTTGGGCAACACAAGGTAGGTATCATAGAGTCACCACCCAATAAAACATTTGGAAAGTGAGTTCTAACCTTATGAGACCAAAACTAGAGATGGTTCAATACTTCACTCTTATTTATAACTTGGCTAATAAGTATATAAAAAATCATTTATGATTATTTATTGTAACTCTCTCCAGCCTAGCAGATTTGAGTTTCTCAAAACAAATTATTTAGTGTGCATAATTAGATGGCATGTCTTGAAGAGATTCAGTATCATTTTAGTTAAGAATCAATTGCAACTCTAAACAAGTAGCCAAAAAAGAATGGAATACATAAAACTAACCCACCCAATAAAGAAGCCATCTCTATTGCTCCATCGGATCTTTCTTCTCAATAGGCTTGCATGAAGAATAAATAGGTAAAACAATCCTCACAATGCAACTACATAAGAAATGTAAATTACTGATGAACCAAACACAACTTACATATTTTCTTGAGTCATAATTGAATTGCAAAAGAATTTTAGAGATAAAAAAGTGATGAAATTGGAAACATAAGATTCACTGCATCAGATAATAAAACCATAAACCAATTCCTCAACAAAGCTGCTGAAGAAAGAATGAAATATGAAAACCCACACATTCACCTGTGATGCACGTTGAACCCCATCATACAATCGTTATACTTTAAGAAACCTATTTTTAAAACACTATAAAAAACTATAAATTAGCGACTAAAATTAGCGGCATCATTATTTTAGTTACCAATTTGCGATGGTTTCACGACTGTTTTAGAATTTTGCAATAAAATAGCGAAAAAATGAATAAACTATCGCTAATTATTGGCAGCAAATATACGTGCTATGTTTTGTGATGGAAATAGTGACAAAAGAACCATTGCTAATTTTTAAAAATTTTTTATTCTATTAATTAGTTTTAAAAACTTAGCGACGAAAGTTTTAGCCGTAAATTTTTGACGAAAAATTTAGTGCCACTTTTTACAACGAAAACATCTCGTTGCTAATAGTATTAGATTTCAGTAAAGAATATTAGCGACTAAATTATATTATCGCTAACCCATCGTAAATAAAAATAAAAATAATTTTATTTGATTTTAAGTATTTTTTATATGAATCATATGAAATAGATATTTTATTTTGAAACACAAATTGATAAATTATATTATAATTTGATAATAATTTTTTTATCAATTATCTCAAAATTTAAAGTTATTTATTTACAAAATTTACATTTTTGATAATAATAGTAATAAATTATTTGTTATATTTATTATATCATCATATTATAAAAATTAATAAAAATAAATATTTATAAAATAGTAATATAAAATTTATTATCTCATTTAAAATAATTATAAAAAATTTTATGATTTATTTTTATTTTGTAAAAATTTGATCAAATATTAAATTATTGGAAATTCTAATTATATATATTTATCAAACCATCTTAAAATATAAAGACAAAATATGAAAATTGGCAAGGACATTATAAATTTTTCCTTTTATTTTTTAACTTGCAATCGTATTATATTATAATTATTTTTTTTACGTGTAATCTTGTTATACCATATATTTAAGTAAATATAATTTACTTCTAAAAACTAGCAAAATTGATCTTTTTATTCACATATCTTAATAAATTATATATTCATGATGTGTGATCACATAATTGTCTATAATTAAATATATGAATAGTAGCATCCTAATAAAGAGATTTGGTTGTTCATTAAACTTTAACTTGTTTTAAAAATAAATAAACCTAACTTATCATAATAAATATAAATTTACATCTAGCTATATGTGGTGGTTATGTAATGCTCCAAAACTTGAGAGGTGTTATTTTTAGACTTATAGTTGTTCGATACTCTTTTTCACACCCATCGACCATCTGCAATTGCCGATAATAGATAGATCCTAAAATAAATGCTAACAATACTAAAAAAGTTACTTATCTTAATAGAAATAAGAAATAAGATCTGAATTTAGGGAATTTAATCTGTAATGCTTCAAAATTTGAGTCACTTGAGAATACCTTTTAATATTTGAATAGTTTGTTTGATATCGGTTAATAAGGGCTAATTTATTGAAAATTTTATACCAGTAAGTATAATTTCAAGGTTGGTAAAGCAATAATTTTTTTTATCTAAAGTACAATTTAGTAACAAACAAAAATTTAAAAATAAATAAATAGTATTAAGCTAATAATAATAATAATAATAATAATAATAATAATAATAATAATAATAATAATAATAAGGGAAGTGTAACACCCCGACTTTGAATTACCTGAATAATAACTAGATTGACCCATAATTTTTTTTCCGAACTTGGAAATAAATAAATGCAAATAATGAGAATTAAAAGAAAAGTGAATAAAATAGTTAATATGAGTTGAACTAAAGATGAATTGAGGGCTTAATTGCATAAAAGAAGAAGGATTTGTGGCTTAATTGTTAAGGGGGTGAAAGTTGAGGGACCAAAGGGAGAGTTGCACAAAACTATGTCATTTTAGGCTAATTCATTTTCCCTTAATTTGGCTGAATCAGGTTCCTCCTTTTCCTTTAACTCCCCACCACCCTATTTATCCTTTCTCTCTCATTCTGTCCCTTTCTTTAATCAAGCTTTATCGCCCTTCGTCCTCACCATTGCTATCCCTCACCACCTTATATTTAAGCTTTTATGTATCTTGAGATTTTTGAGTTAAAGTTTATTTTACTAAAGTAAATGTTAAATTATTGAGTTTTAGGCTAAGTAGTTATTGTGTTTATGACTAATTTTGAATTTAATGACCAATAGGTATACCTTATAGTTAATATAAATTGAGTAAAGTATTTAAATAGTTAATGTTCTTTTATGCTCTTTGGTTACCAAAATTATTTCTTTAAATTTAGTAAAGTAAATTATTAAATTTAGCTAAATATTGTTTTATTTTTTTAATTAAGTATTTATTGTTGTATGATTTATTAGGAGTAAGGTATGTGTTCATGAAGTCTTGTTGATTTAAGATTCAATTCTGGAGTTTTAATATTTGGTTTACAATTTAAATCTAACAAGTAAAAAGAATGCGATTGATATAAACTACTGCCAGCTATTTGTCGGTACCCAGCTTATATTTTCTGATTAGCATGTTTAATGGAACTTATAATACCATAACGTATATGTTGTATGTATTTTATATTTTAGTTTATGTAGGATGGTTATCAATATTAGGAAGGAATGTCACATTATTACAAATAATGAGACTTCTAATCACAAATAAAAGAATGGGCCTTGTGTTATTATTAATTTCTAAGCTGAAAAGTTATATTTTTCATATATATGCGATGCCAAGGCTGGCCAAAACCATTAGCTTTATAGTTGCATGAAAATCAAATTTTATATATGATGAACAGAGACTTATTATATGTTTATTGATACTAATGCTTCATAAATTAATTAAATGCTCCTAAGAAATGGGTTAACATGAAATTCAATTGTAAGAGAATTAAGTTAGTTTAACTTGGTGTGTTAATACATATTACAAGATTTAATAAAATGGATTCCCTTTCAGTGGAAATAGTTCTATCATATTTATTTGGTTTATATGTGAAATTTAAATAGATGTCAATTCTCTAACTGCAAAAAAAAATGAATGTTTGAATAAAAACAGAATTTAGATGGTGACTAAAGAGTTATGAGTGCTCACGTGGCAGGGTTTCATACATAATTTTGATTCTATTCAAGTTAATTAATATGTCTAAATTAAGAAGGGTCAACCATATTAAATTAAGGCAATTGGAGTTATAATTATAATTTAAGTGGAAATTGAGATGTAGTAAAATATAACTAACGAATTGACCAATTAGACGTTATTGTGTCAAAGGCTGATTTTTTTATATACTTAAGAGGTTGGTCAATTAACAACAATATGATCTTGATAATATAACAACAACAATTTAATATCTATATATATCCTAAAGTATCTCTTCATGATAAGAGTTTTGGGATGAAAATATAATTATTTTTAATTTTTTATGGTGAATTGTAATGAGTTGCTAACTTACATATTTTGAGTTTTATTTTATATATTTTTTTATTTAGATATTTGAATTTATTTTATGTATTATGAATTTCATCAAAATGCAAGCAGGACAACCACTTATGAGTAGAGCTAGAAATGGAAATTAAATATCAGCACAATATTAATATATTAAAATGAAAATAAATATACATGTATAAATGCTGCCGTATAATTATATTGTTTTTTTATTACATAATTGACATATGAGTGCACATCATCATTTTGTTAAATAAATCAACCCACAATTTAATGCTTCATTTTTATTAAATCAATACCATTTAATGATTAAGTATCTATATATGATACTACTAAATATTAGGATATACTTTATCTGGATAAGGTTTTATAAAAATACTACTTGTTTGTTTAATAATAATAATAATAATAATAATAATAATAATTCTTTTTAAATAAATATTGATTCGGGTATGAGTTTGACATTAGTAATTTTCATTTGGAAAATATCTCCAACATCTAAAAGAAAAACTGAATGACTATGCCAAAGTTGAGAACATGAAAATATATATAAGAAAAGAGACATATAGTTAAGGAGAAGATAATTGAGAAGGGTTATTTCTCTCTTAACAAATTTGGATTCTTAATATAAATTACATTTAAGTTTTATCTAATTTTAATTTTAATTAATCAGGATAGATAGTTAGATAATTATTTAAAAAAAGAGTATCCAAATTCATTTTCTAATGACTAAATTATGAAGCATATGCTGAGCATTACAAGACGTCTAATACGGGTCAGCACCTAATAAAATTTTGGAAAAGTGATTATGTTACCTTTTCAACTCAAAATCAAAGACAGTTCAGATTTAACTCCTATTTATAACCTTGGTTAATTTTCTATAAATGAATTTTAATGAGTATTATATTTCACCTATTTTCTCACAAGAGTTATTATGCTAGAAAATAAAAGCGCATTCAAGCACATTGGACAGCAACAAAGCATGCATATCGAAAGCTGTAAAGCATTTAAGAATAAATGTAAAAGAAAATTCACGCATAAATAAAGGAGTTTATTATGTTCATTTTGATGAGGATGTTGTCCTTGCATGCACATTCACAAAAAGGTTGTATTTTAAGTGTATTTTGGATGAAAATGGGATAATCGATCCCTTGTAGCTTTGGAAAAAAGAATCATATTATTTAATTATTTGATTAATTTAAAGTAGAAATTTGATGGGAATTTATTTGAACCCTCAGTCTCACTAGACTGCGTATAGGATAAGTAGGTTATCGTTCCAAAGGGAATGGGGTAAATTTTGTATTGAAATGATAAAAAGTAGATGGATAGGTAACGAATAAAATGAAGATTATGTATTTAACTAAATAACTAAATTTCTTTGCATGTATTAAATCAAATTGGATTAACGATGACTTAAATGATTGTATGAACATACATTAGAAATATGAAATAGTAATTCATCTAAGAATAAGTACAGGTAACTGTATAAATAAAGTGACTGGAGAATTTAGCCAAGATTCTTTAAAGCAACTCTCATTGTCAATAAAGATGTTTTCATTTAGAGTCTATAAGCACTCTCGTGTCATTATAGAGATAAACAAAAATTATGAAGCTCTATGCCAATTCTTTAACCCCTCAAAGTGAATTCCTTAAGTCAGATTAAAGGAATTCAATGCTTTAAGTACATTCATTTGTTTTCATCAAAGAATTCCAACTCTCGTTGTGAATAAATTGACTAACATGTCAAATATGGTGGCCAAGCATACATAGCAAATCAATGCACACAAATGGATGTAAATCATACTTCATTTATAATAATAATAAACATGTCTTAAACAAATACTACTGTATACTTATAATGTACAAAGGAAACTAGCAAAATATATAATTGAATTAAAGATAGACAAGAGAAAAAAACTTATCTCTTGTTCCCTTGGCTTTTTTCCTTTGTCATCATCTAATAAAATCTAAGTAAAAATATTTATCCAAAAAAAAAAACTGTGTATCTCTACAAAAACTAAAAAATTGATTGATTCTCCTTTTCTCAGCATCTTAGATCCCTATTTATAGAGAGAATTCCTTTTTAATCATGCCTCTTCCGATTACGTGTGAAGATAAAATGTTGTCATGAAAAGGTCTGATGGAAGCCTTTGGTGGTTTAGAAAATGCATGTTGGAAAGTTGTGTCATTTTGGAACAAGTGTCTGTACCGAGTCGTGAAAGCCTTCACGAGTTGTCATCTATCAGCTTCTATGTCATTCGTAAACTACTTCATTACTCATGCTCTTTTTTTCTTCTTGGCGACCGACTCGTGAATCTTTTCACAAGGCGTGCATCCTGTCCGAGTCATGAACCTTGTTGTGACTCATAAACTTGTGTGTGACTCATGAACTTGTGTTGTGAGTTGTGAACTTATGTGTGACTCTTGAACCTGTGTTGTGAGTTGTGAACTTGGTTGTGACTCGTGAACCTATGTTGTGAGTCATGAACTTATGTGTGGCACGTGAACCTGTGTTGTGAGTCGTGAACTTGGTTGTGACTCATGAACCTGTGTGTGACTCGTGAGTTTGTGTGTGAGTCGTGAGCTAGTGTGTGACTCGTAAACTTGTCCAGGATTCATGCACTACTTCACGAACTATTTGCTCCTTCTTCCTTTTTGCACCCAAATTACCCTACAATGCTAATAAACACTTAAAATAGAAAAAACACATAAAATATGAATAATTTAACATACTTAACTACCTAAATGAAAGAGAATATGCATTAAATAATAGACCATTTTATATGGTATCAAATTTCACCATACTTAAGCATTGTTTGGCCTCAAGCAAGAGAAAATAATGAGAAAATTTAATGGCAGATTAAACTAAAAAAGTTGTACCATAGAGCATTGTTCATTATACATATGTGATAGGTTTGAAAAGAAATCAAAGATTTTAAAGACTCAAAATACTAGTGAATCAATTCTTAAATCATTTATTCTAAATTTAACAAGTCACCTAAGTTTACTAATTCCAACATCAAGAGTATAGAGTCTCAAAACTAAACATGCTCAAGGGAAAGAACATTGATCATAAACTTTAAGGTTCTAAGATTGTCAGTTGCCTTGTTAGGACAATTGTAAGCACACTTACCCTTGATCCAATCCATGGTATTTTTAGACTTTTCTTTTTGCTTTCTTTTTTTTTTCTTTTTTTTTTCCTTTATTTTTCTTCTTTCTTTGAACATGGGTATACTTTTAGACTTTATCCCATGAATTTAAAATAGCAAGAGAATGTAGTATTGGTGCATTTTATGCTCCATCCCATACTTTATTGAACTTTTTGATATACATCTTGCTTTATTTCCTTTATATTTTTCTCTTTCTTTTGTTTTTTGTTTTAGTTTCACTAGTCCTTATCCATTATTGAAAGGCCTAAAGGTAAGTATTATGGCTATAGTTTCCATGAGACAACAAGAATCCTAACTTGAAAAAGGCAAATGATTTAATATTACAACCTATATTATATACAAAGTGAACAATGCTTTATAGTAAAACTAATTGAAAAGTCTTGTTGAAAAACGAATACACACAAATATACTTGCAACTAACATATAAAACACAACCAAACATGCAACACAAACCTACTCCTCCACACTTAGAACAAACATTGTCCTCAATGTGAAGAAATGAAAAAAAAAGAAAAAGGTAAAACAAAAAAAAAAAGAAATCTCCTCTAACAACATGGTGTAGGTCGATGATAGGCTACCAATTTCCCTGCACAAAACCATAAGAAATTTCCGTTAGTCTAGGATCATAATATCCAAGTTAGCATACCAGCAATTCTAACGCTTTTTCAAAGAATAAAATGAAAAATAGGGATTCATACGCAATAATAAATAACTAACTAATAACATATAGTCCTAAAAAAACTACTACTTTGTTTTAATCAATAAAAAATAATTTAATCCATTCCCTGCTAGCGGTGCCAAAATTTGATAATATTTAAAATAGAAATAATAATAATAATAATAATCTTAATAATAATAATAATAAAAATAATAATAATAATAATAATAATAATAATAATAATAATAATAATAATTATTATTATTATTATTATTATTAAGGCAATAAAAAAACTAATAATGATAATATTTACAATATTAAAATTAACATGAACTAAAAATGTAAAGAATCGTAATAATAATAATAATAGTAATAATAATAATGACGGTAATATTAGTAACAGTAATGATGATAATAATAATAATAATAATAATAATAATAATAATAATAATAATAATAATAATAATAATAATAGTATGCAAAGAAAAGAAAAAAGGAAATTGTTCTATAAACAATGCAAGCCAAAATGGAAAAAGAAAAAAAAAAGCAAAAGAAACTTGAGAAGAGGTAGTGACGGGAAGGGAGTGTGATTGGTTGGGACTTTTAGCGACGGAAGTTTCTGGCTGTCAACATAAACTCCTGTTTCAAAAGATCCAATTCTAGCAAAAAGGATTTGAAAGCAAAACTCTTTAGTTATGGGATAAATTGCTCATCGCTAAAGGGTAAAAAAAACTATTTTTATGTAGAAAAAAGGAAAAAAAGAATTTTTGATGCAAAAAGGACATACAAAAAACCTTAAATAAAATAATAATTAAAAATATATAACAAACTATGTAAAAATAACAAATAAATTAATTGAACTAATAAATTAATAAAATAAGACAATCAATTAGCATATGATGAAATTAAATAACTAATTTATATTTTAATTATAAAAAACTTGAACAATAAATAATTGAATTAAAGAATATTTAACATAAAAAGAACAATTAATTAGTAAAATTCATATAATAAATTGATTAATATATTAAGCAAAAGTATTAAATTAATTCACAAAATTAACAACATAAGACAAATAATTAGCAAAACTAATAAAACAATAAAATTAATTTAACAAATCTTTATCAAATTAGATGATAAAAAATTAATTTATTAACTAATATAATAAATTAATTGAAAAAATTAGTTAATTAATATGCAATTAATTAACAATTAAAAAACACATATGTGAAATTAACAACATATTTTAATAGATCTATAAAATTAATAAGGAAATAAATAAAAAAAATTATTTACTCAATTAATTAAAAATTAGTTATTTAAATTTAGGGTTTTTAATGCTCAAGAATATTGCCTTTAGTTTGATTCCATCACAAGATTAGGATTTGGTGCTCTATAGATTTTTCCTAGTTCTTTGGTTTTTTTTAGAATATTTATGTTAAAAATGTTGATTTTTCATTAAAGGATAAAAAGTTGGAAGAAGAAGAAGAAGAAGAAGAAGAATAAAGAAAGAAAGAAAGAAAGAAAGGGAAGAGAGAGGGTAGAGAAAGGACCCCGAGAGAGACAGAGAGATTAACCTCCCTTAATGGTTAAGAAAAGCCATAATTAAGGGTTCAAAAATCCAAAAAATATTAAGATTTTTTTTCTCTTTTTTTCCTATGGTTTTTGGCTCATTTTGAACATTTTGGACTAGTCACGGACTCGGTCCATGAGTTGACTTTTACTTATCCCTCTTTTCTTAGCTAACTGACCTCTAATTCAAAATGTTTTGCCATTTTTTAGCCTTAAGATTACCTCTTTTTGGCGAGGTTAAGTCTAGACATTTGTTCCCCTATTCTTAGCTTTCTAATGAATAAAAAACAACTCAATTTGGATTTATAGGCAAAATAATGAGAACTACTCCTAGGAAATATTTGGGGATAAAATTGATGTTCTAACTTTGAAAAATCACTGAGAATAATAGATTTAGAATTTTTTCATGCTCCCTTCATAAAAGTTGCTAAAAATTAATTATAGTTTCTATCCAAATTATATGCATCTCAATAGAAGCCCTACAGAGGGAGTTATGACTAAAAAACTATGGATTGGTTTAGGTGCAAGGATAAATTCATGTCACTTATGTTCGAATCTAATTTTGAGAACCTTAAGTGTTGAGCAAGGTTTAGTTGTTTCATCAAAGTTTTAGATATATGTCTGAAGATTTAAATGGTTCTGTAATCACTTAATTAAGAGGTCTATAGGCTAAGATAAAGCTGAAACACCCCAAACTACTTAAAGTTTTGAAACCTAACTTTTTCATATTACACTTTTTGAGAGAAATAAAGAGAGAAATTACCCCAAAAAGGATTTTTAAACATTCCAAACCCATAAGATATAAAAAAAAAACATTTTAGAAACATAAAATGTTCGGATAAAAACTGGCACCTTTGCTCCTTGTCAATTTATAAGGAACCATTTTTGTTGGGAATTATCGGTTACATGCATCTCATACATAAGCAGAATTTAAAATTTTAACTAATAGATCTGATCTTGCCATGAATTTACAATATGCATATGAATGAGAATAAGAAAAAATTACCTTTGATTTTTGTTGAACAGTTGATTTTCCTTCTCACCGGGTTGTCACAAATCACAGTGTCCAAAATTGAACACCTTCACTGAGTAATCCACACTAGAGAAGGATTGAATGAACCAATAAACAAGGAGAACAAAGGCTAGCTAAAATCTCCTTGATGCTAGCAAGGGGGTGGCGGCTAGGGTTGAGAGAGTGAGAGAAATTATTTTCTCTTAATTGTTCACCTTAATCCTAATACCCTATCACTTGAATTTTTATAGTTAGGTTAAAAATCCAACTTCATAATAGGATTGGGCTCTTTAAATTTGCTGGAGAAATATTAAATGGGATTTTGGAATTATTAATAATTTATTTGGGATCAATTAAATCGAATTTAAGTCCTTTCACAAAAGACTATGCACAAAACCCATAAACTAGGCCCTTTGTGCATATACTTAGATTTAATCATCCAAATGAATTCCAAATCCATCCAAATTTTCCAATGTAGGCTCCATAACACTTGTGAAATATATTTAATTTATTTTGGTCTAAGAATTAGGCCTCCAAGGCCTTCTATTAGGGCTTGGCGTGTAACCCTTCCTTTGAAGGGTTTCTACGCTAAAGCCATTCTTCTGGGCCCCTTTTAATTTCTCAAATGGATCTATTAATTATTATATCTGCCCTATAACACTTATAGTCCAATAATAATTAATTATGAAATACAATATTTCAATTAGGTCCATTTTACATAACATTTCTAAAAAGTTATGCGAACAATTTTACTTGACTATATTTAATTAAACTCTTTAATTAATTATTTTCTTATTCACTTCTCTACTCCCATAATAATATCAAATATTATTATCTTTGTCATTTTACCATTTTATCCTTTTTTCTATATGCGTGTGACCTATTGGGTTTCTGTCCATATTGGCAGTATAATATGTAATTGTGAGTTCTATTTAAAACTCACATGATTTAAACTTCTTTAAATCATTTTATCAATCCCTATTGATATTTATGATACACTATTATACAAGTTATGATTGGCCTCCAGCTAGGTATCATGACTATACAAATGTCAAGAAAGTTAAGTGGTTTGACTATACACTTCCATAGAAATAGTTACTGTGCAATTACTCCTTTCATCACTCTTATCTCAATTAGATTCTGAGTATGGATTTCTGTCAACTCATATAAATCTAATTATATATGTTTTATTAATTTAACCATTGTTCCCAAAATGCTCTTCATAGATCCCTATCCATATTGGCATATTACTCTGGCTAGAGATTCTCTAAACAAGGTAATTATAGAATCATGCGAGATAACTTCCCTTAATAAATATGGGATGGTGAATCCTTTGTTAATTACTCAACTATCTTCAAGTAGGTCATGATATACCCAACCTTATAACTATGTTCACCCCCAGTTCGAAGTAATCAGTTATGGAGTCAAAGTATACCACTTGTTACTTAAGATAACTTTGGTGATCTCAAGTCTAAGGATACTTATACAACCGCTATGGAGCGAATCCTCACTGACATAGATTTAATATCCATGTAAGGATTCTCTTTGTAGGTCTCCAATGAACTTGTTCTTCTAACAAGCATCCACATGTTAGCTTTAATTATCTTCCATAATCATAGTTTTGAGAACCACTGCTTGAACTATTCAAGAAGCATAGCATATGCTAGTCTGTCCGAATTAACAATGTCCTATCTTGTTAATTCTATGACTAGGGATATTTAGATATTAACACATTTGCATGCAATAGACATCTCATATCATGAACACTTTCATGATTGCATTTTCATTGTGTTTATAATATCTAGGACATCATTTATTAATTTAAGATTTACAAGCTCATGTATTTAAACATAGCATTAATAAATGAATGATGCCTTTTATTAAGAATATGAGTTCATACATATGAAGTACATCCCTATTACATGGGCTCTAGGGCATACTCTCTAACAATTTTCTCATCCGATAATTCTGATCAGGAGCCATCTCATGACCTAGTGTCTATAGCTATCTCCAATTTTTGGGAACTTAGTGCACTAGTGCCTATGTGAGCTAAAATTCAGAGTAAAGGATAGAAGATGCATACCTGAGATGGAAAGCTTTTGATTGTGTGGAACACATACCACTTGGGCAATAAGTCTCTGGATGGGTAGTTTACCATCAGCTTGTTGATATACTACCTCCCAATTAGCATCAACTTGTCATCATGTAGAATTAAAAAAGGTGATTTGTTGATGCTAGCTTTTCTACATGTCAAACCATGTGTGATAAGATCGACGCTAGCTTGTCGTCATATTAAATCTTCTTAGAACTGTCTGATTAGGGCAAACTTGACAGCATGCTAAATTGAGATAAGTTGCTTGTATCTGACTGGTGCTAGCTTTTCTTCATGTAAAATAAGAAAAAGTGATTGGTTAATGCCAACTTATCAGCATGTCAAATTGAGTTTGCAGAGGATCGATGCTAGCTTGTTGACATATCAATTCTTTTTCGGACTATCTTGATTAATGCCAGCTTTTTAGCATGTAGTATTAAGGCGAGTTACTTGTATTTGATTAGTGCTAGCTTATCAGCATGCATAACCAAAAAAATTATTAGTTGATGCCAGCTTATTGGCATGTCATACCAAATTTGGAGTGGATCGATGCCAGCATATCGGCATGTCAAATCTTCTTGGAACTATCTCGATTAGTGTTAGCTTGTCAACATGTAGAATTGAAATGACTTGATTGTATATGATTAATGCCAACTTATTGGCATGCAAAACTAGAGTAAAGAGATTAGTGCCTTTCAAAAGGCCTTTTAGTGCCTGTGAAAATATTAGATGCTAGTGTGTTTGTAGTAAATCATGGACATACTTACCTTTTACGGGTTTGCATGATTACTTCGATGAAGAAGCCATCTTTTGATAAATACCCATAAGGAACCTTTTTGCACTTTACTTGCAAAAATTGAGTTTTTTCTTTTTTCTTTCTTATTTGCGCTTTGTTATTTTTGTTATATGTTGAGTTTATTTTTATTGAGTTTTAATTTTGATAACTTGGGAGCATTTCAAGGCCTTGAGACTTTATTGTATTTGGGCATTTATAGGATTCATATTCTTTGTACATTTGAATAATTTAAGTATTTTCAACATACGAGTCTTTTTATATTTTGGAATTTGAATTTTTTGTATATTTCAATTTTGTTCATTTAAAGAATTTAATATTTTTTTGAATTTTTTTCATTTATTATGATGTATATTTAAGTGTATATCTCAAAACAAAGAGCCTTACCTAATTGCCCCTAATGAAGATGTTCATTGATGTCCTAGCTCTACGAAGGAATCTTTTTTTTTATAGATTTGCATGACTTTCACCTTTGAAGATTTTGTCTTTAAGTGAGATAATTGTCCACTTGAAATTGCTTCCAGCATGGCATATATGAATAACCTGGATTTTTGAGATTTTCATCTTGCATGATTTCTCTTACGGGAGTTTTTCACGATTTAACTATCCATTACCTGAAACTATCCCATGATTGACTTTGACACATAGAGTTCACTTATATTTTCCTTGCAAGAAATTACTCATTTGAGCATGTATGGGAATCATATATCCAGCATATAGACAAAATTCATATGTATATACTTAATCATGCAAGGGACCAATGTGTAGTAGATGTTGCATTCGGTATTCAAAGAGTGATATGCCAATAAACATCCAAAGTTTAAACCAATGACAACTCATCAAATGCTTTGAACTTGAATTTTGTTCATCCTTAAATAAGTTGAATCGACTGTATTCTTAACTAGTTTAATCTCAACAAGAGAAGTTAAGGGATCACTCTCAATGTAGGAATATGAAAGTAGGCATATGAATACCAAGGCTTACTAAACCTACACTTAAGTACAATGTATACACATAAGCACAATGTATACCAAGAAATTTATGTGTATGCGTGTTAAAGGCTAAACCAAAATTTTAATATTCGAAAAATCTGGATGCAAATTTTGGGATGACGTTTAACCCGAATGTATAAATGCATTCTAAGCTTCCCACTTGAAGCTCAAGCAACATCTTATGCCTCTTTTTACGTACCAAACCTTATTAGAAGATCATCTCTACTAGATTAGATAAGATCGAAACAAGAATTAAGAGGTCTTATATTAATTGTAACTTTAGGCTTGGGTGAGTGGCTATCAAAGAAGGGTCAAGTTATTAGGGAAAATAACCACTATGTTTCATCAATTGGTGGGAAGATTATTCTCTACCTATTTTCCCACTATCATGGCATTTTTAGATTTGACTTTGGTTATTAACTCACTGGTTATTGTTTGAAAGATAATAGCGCAAGGTCTTTCTTTCCTTTTCATTTTTTTGTTGGGATATTGATTTGAAAGTTTTCCGATTCCCATTTTCTCTCTTTTATTTCATTTATTTCTTTTTCTGTTGTTTTCTTTTTCTTTTTTTTTTTAGTTTTTCATTTTTTTTATTTTTTCTCATTTTTTCACTTTTCCTCTCTCTCAAGTTTATTTCATAAAAAATGTTAGATTCCTTATTTGTGTAATTTGTACAAAGAATTGGAAGACATTAATCTTCCTATTCTTGATATGTGGAATTGACTTTCTCACAGTGGCTATCTTTCAAAATGGAGGCTAAATTTTCTTTTTAAGTTAAGGGTTGTTTTAATGTGTTTAATAAAAAAATGAGCATGCATTTAGCATGCTTAAATAAATGTTCAAGGGGCTAATAAGCGATTATGAAATCAGGGTTGAAAAGTCATATAGAGGGCTACATAAAGAATGGAGGCCTAAATCATTTTCTAGATCCCATTCCATTTCAAGGTTGCTTTGATGGGTAATCAGAAAAGTTCTAGTGCTCTTATTGTTTTTACCCAATCCCCTCATCTGTAAATTCTTTTTTCAGCTTATTTTAAAAATTTAAATATTATCCTGAGGTTCTTAAAATTTTGAAATTGCATGTTATAACAAAAGCTTTTATGCAATTTATTAGGCAAAGATAAAACATGGATATCCCCTATTCAACGTATATTTGAATGAAAGAGAAATTTCTCAAATTGAGTAAAAACTCATTCACAATTGAGAATTACTTAGATGAAATAGAATTTCAAATTGAGTGTAAATTAATAAGAAGCAATTACGTTAAAAATTTTGACATTGCTTAATACGATATGTTAAATTTATGTACAAATTGTGTTAATTAAAAATACTCCTTATATTTAGGAGTAAGACTATGTTGTGGTGGTTATTGTGAAAACATCAGGGAGAGGGTGACCTTTGAATTGAAATTGGTAAAAGGGAAGATGTTGTATTAAATGTCTTAAAATGGAAACAGTGATCCTTAAGTTCACGTATGGGAAAGGAAAGAGATCCTTAAATTTTAAACTGGTAAAAATGATTATGTCATAATCTTTGGACATGACCTAATAAGGTGAAATAGGCTTAAGATCCAAACTATTTTATTGGGGGTACTTCCCTGAGATTGATAAAAGAATGGTGTTGCAACAATTATCCTAAATGCATTAGGGAGGCAGCAACACTTGAATCATCTTAATAAAAAAGTAGCTCTATGGTTATTTTTAAATGCATAAGCGAGGTAATGGTACTCGAACCAGTAAATGAAAATCATGTTAAAACCTTAGGCATAATTTGGCAAATAAATCAAGTTAGAAATACTCTTTAAAACTGGGAATAGGATTAAGCCTTGGCCTTCTTGAATACACTATAGAGGTAATAATCCTTAGACTTGAAGAGGATAATTATGCTAGTCATAGTAGGATAAACTAACTTAAAAAGGCTCCTAGAAATTGGCAGATGAGTAGTACTGTAACGGTCATTATAAGGATGCAAGAAATCCTCAAATCTCCAAGTTTTCATACATGAAGGCCCAAGCAATTTGTTGAGGCATGAATAGTGAAACTAGCTTCCTTGTTGTCTATGAGGTTATGTATATGAAAATGTATAAAAAATATTCATGTGTGCAAAAAGACATGCATAAAGCTATAAATGAGGCATTTGTGCAAAGACATGTATAAAACTATATACATCAACACTCATGTTAAAAAAGGCGTGCAAAAATGTAAGAAATGCAAAAACACATGCAAATATGCAAGTGTATGTAGAAATATAGGGATGTACGAATGTATGCATGAAATGCATAGCCTACACCCTAGGTGGTTAGGGTACTCCATCTTAAACGTGAAGTGACTGATGATCCACATACATCCTCGATAATGGTCCTAGTCTTCAAGCAAGATCTCTTTAGTTTTTTCTACTTTGCCTTTTTTGTGAGCTCTTTTATTATTCTCAAGGTAAGCAATTTGTCACCACTACACTTCCAGCAAAAGAAAATCATTTTCCTCATGAACTATGACACAATCACCCCATTAGGTGTTGTATAAGGCTAAGTTTGTAATATCATATTTTTACTCAAAAGTTATACCCCCATGCTCGAAGGGTTTTTGGTTACTAGAGATACACTATTTGCCCTATAATTCTGGCTTATGTCTCAACCTGTGTGTGAAACTTTTTATGAGAAGTGACTAGAGAATTTGAAACTTCCATTGGTGGTTGTCAGGCAAGTTTCTCAAGGGTACTTTTTCTATCAAAGACTTAGACAACATAGTGGATGACCCAATGATGTAGCCCTTTTCCATGATGACATTAGTTAGTTGGAACAATTGTCATTGATCCCGAGGGAGCTAACTAGGGGCTATCATCTTTATAGTATGATTAAAGCATTCAAATAGACTAATCATACTTCCTTTACATATGTTTATGCCTAAGATTTTTACTTGCCACTCTAGATGGTAATCTAATCATCTATTCCTATGTATGCTATACAAAGCCATATTTTTTATTGCAGCTCAATGTACTAGATAACTTCAGGGACTATAAGTCATAGTCAGGTAGTCTCTTATTGTCTGTACTACATCAAGCTATCATTTCCTTTAAATAGAATCGATTTAAGATCCATCACATAGAGACCTAAAGAATGTGATCTTATCGTCTTGTTTAGGTGCAAAGCATGGGTAACTCGCCTTACAGTTAATCAGAGCAATACAACTCTAAAACATAAATCTTTAAACATAAAACCTAGCAGGCCAACTAGTTGCTCAGTTTTCCTAGCTTTCATAAGACATTAGGTACTTCTTTCATATGTAGCATTCATAATAAACTTGGTAACTAACGGTAATAAATCTCTTGATACTTATACTAACTTTACCCCTAAGGCTAATATTGCTTCTGACTCATATAATCCCATCGTTGATGGCTTCAGTTAGCTATCAAAAAATAAGAAATCCCTCTTTACTAATCTGCTTGCAAGTAAGCATTAAGTAAGTTTACTTTAGGCACTTTTCCCTTTAGTACTTTCTGCCTCACTATTTTTCTAAGATTTCTTATTGCTTTTAGGGAAGTCAATCCATCTCTATCATTTTTCTACAAAAGATGAACTCTTCCTTGATAGAGTATAAATACCATTTGACGCCCCTATAAATGTGGAAGGAAACCCTATCTTGGCCTTTGCACTAAATTTAATAGCTTCTCAAAGAGAACGATCTACTGTGCATGTTCTTTAGCAATTGTTAGGGCTCACAGTTTAGTATTTTCACTTTACTTATTCAAAGTTGTGCTTCCAGATCAAGGAACTTATAAAGGTAGATTTTTTAACCTTAAGATTATGCCTTGCTTCTTGAGGTACGGGTTAATTACCAAATGAGAGGTTACATAAACCTTATCCTCACTAATAACCCTTTATTCCTCCGAACACTCATAGTCCCCAGAAACATCACAAAATCATTTTTACTACATATGGTCCAAGTGAAGTAACTTCTTCTCTACTGATCCATATTGGATTTTGTTTGTGACATTCATTAAGAACAAGCTTCTGGACACTAAAAGGCGGCTTTCCTTAATGATGGGAAATCAGACGATGCATTTAACACATGAGGTGTTGCTTTTATCATCTAAGAATTTAGCCTCTATAAAGCCTTTATGTATGCAATAAGTTTCTTTTTTCATGTTAAACATATGTTTTTGTCTACCTTATATATGCATTCTAATTTACATGCATCGTATAGTAATAACAACAGTCAGACTCAAACATATAATGCAAAAAACATGTTCCATTCAAACTTAGGGAGAAACAACTTATAGCTTTGTCTTTATTTAATATTTTCTCTCAATCCTAAATTTTTACCTAGAATGCCTTTTTCCAGTATTCACCCCAGCGGGTGCCTAATTTTAGCAAGGCTACCTTTCTTTGATTTCCAACCTACAGGGCTATTTTTATTTATTTTTTTCATTTATTTTTTATGTCTTTAGCATAAAACCCTCTTCAATCCATCACCATTGCATGACAAATTGAATCTTTTTTAGCATTACTGGTGAGAAATTGCCACCTCTTCTAATCATAGCTTTTTTAGTAGAAAAGATATGGATTTGCTTCAAATAGCTAGAAGCACTTCATTTAAATAGTATTTTCTTAAGATTGGCCTTTTAATCCACTTTCGAAAAGATTGAGCAGACCTTTTCCTTCTTTCCTAACTTAACCATGATAGGGAGTTCTCTTTTTTGTTGTAGAAAATTCTACTTTGGTCCATCTGATTCTAACAATTGATCTCTCAAAGAAATGTATCCATGATTGAGACTCAATCTTGATTGGCTAAAATATGGTTATCTCCAAATGTTAAAGGGATATGAATAGTCTTTACAATTTTATCATTTTATTTCTCTGTTCATATTGGGCATACAAGCTCTTATACAAGTTTTCCATAATACTTTGTTTATGAGAATGAATATAGTTGACAACTAATGGATCATCCTTTGATCCCTTCTTAAGGAATCTTTAAGAAATCCTAGCACTTCTAAATAATAGTGCCATGGTTTCCCATAAGTTTCCTCAATGAAAATCATGTAAAATCTTCATCTTATCTCCTTTGCTCCTTATTCTGGATCTTCAAATATGCTACTTAACAGTCTACTGTTAAGACAAGCTTGAGCATCCTATCTCAATGCATTTTTGTTGATTATCACCATATAACATCAGGTCTAGGAAAAGACTTTTTTCTTTTATTTTCCATTTTTATTTTTTCATTTTTACTTACCTTTTTTTCATTTTACTATTTTTTTTTCATTCTCTCAAGCTATTATCACTTTAGAAAGTCATATTGGATGCTATAGAGATGTTATTACTCTTAAGATTAAATGAAAGAATGTTTATTAAATTAATATCTTATGCAAATGCCGTAATCATTACCATGTATAATGTACTAAAAGAAGACATAGCATTCATAAGAAAGGACTCATATTATTAACATAATTAAAGAAACATATGCACATGTTACATTAGAAAAAGTAGCTTATATCGCATCTTTTCTTACTACAAGTACAGGCAGCAAAAAGTTTTTCAACATCTCAGGCCCTTCCTTTCCTAGACTATACCCTAAGATCAGTGATGGTATTTACATCCATTGCAATAAGCATGAGTCAGAAGCAAAAATTTGCAGTAACAAAATGCAACTCATCTCTTCCTTATGTTTTTCTTTTCTTGATCTGATATTTGATGGATGTCAATTCGGCCTGGATAAGGTCCTTCAAAATTTGATAATAATCCATTTTATATCTCATATGCTAATGAGAATTGCAATACCAATCAGTCATATACCTCAACTTCCCATGATTCTTAGCTGGCATAGGTGGTAGAGGTTTCAACTTCCTTT
Organism: Excoecaria agallocha; assembly: GCA_037975025.1. Classification (NCBI taxonomy): domain Eukaryota; kingdom Viridiplantae; phylum Streptophyta; class Magnoliopsida; order Malpighiales; family Euphorbiaceae; genus Excoecaria; species Excoecaria agallocha. The sequence continues at coordinate 91,928,188 of CM075807.1, read as the reverse complement.
ACCTACTAAGATGGGTGAGGTACTAGGATAACAGTTTATCTGTAATAGTATAATGATTCCCTTTTGTTCTCATCCTAAAAGCTTTTGCAAACCCATTATTACCCTCGCTTGATCCTTTATTCTTCTGCTTATTTCCATGGTTGCTAGCTTTGCCATATTTTATATTCTCATACCGTAGCGAATTATTAAGATTTCTACCTTCTAGGTTAAAGGAACGAATTGATTATGCTAAATAACCTGCTCTTGCTTCTGTAAATGTGTACCTAAATGACTTTACATCACTCATTGGTTCTTTATCTAGTCGATGACACCATTCAGTTGGTGGTATTACATCATCTGGTGTCAAAAGTTGAGTGCCTATAATTAAAGCTAAATTAATAGTTAGCCCAGCAACAAAATTCCTTTTAAGGTCCTCAATCCTTTTACCCAACACAACTGCAAGTTCAGCTACTATCGATATGATTATGCTTTCAAGTTCTTCAAATCTTTTATCCAGATTATAAGGATCGAAAGTACCAACTTTTTGTAGAGGTTCTACCATTGATATAACTTTTAAAGCTAACTCAGGAATATCAAGTGAACTCAAATATATCTCTAATTTTGATTATGATTTCGATTGTCTTAGATAAAGCTCTTCTAATAAGGTGGCCGTTGGGACAACTAAACCACCTAGGTATGTAATCTAAAATGGCTGAAAAAGTCAAAAGGTTATAATGATGCATGATACATAGACATGCCAGCATATATATGATACATGGCACACATGTGATGTATGAATATGGATATATTATGATGCATGGAACACAAACAATATATACACATTTTCATTGCATAGAAGATTAAAATGCGTGTTTTACATTATTATATTAATTATCATTATTTGTTTGCACATAAAATAAAATGCATGTTCATGCACAATCATTCATACGAGATTCACATGTTTTATTTTACATATACAGTTTAGGCCACAATTTGTGCAAGCAAAAATTATACTTTAAGATGAAATGCACATACATTAGAAAAATCTATACCTACAAAACATGCACATTTTGTTAATTATTATTGTTAATCTATAATTTACTATAAATATATATACATATATGCAACATAGACAACTAAATGCAAAAGAAAGGAAATATATCCTCCCCATCTTATTGCTCCCATATAGGAGTTCGTGCGATCTCTTTTCTAAATGGGATAAACTAATGGGTTAATAGGGAACACAATGAATGTGTATGGTGTATGGTAAAGAACCAGCAGCATAACCTCTATTTATTTAAAGTGTATGCAAATGAATTTTGGTAATTATGCATTTAAATAATTCGAATAAATTAAAATGCACCAGCCGAGGCATAAGAGCTTTTGGTGAGACATCTAAATTTATTGGGATTTATTCAATACATAAAAGCCCATATCATAAAAAGTGTATTATGGTGTATGCCCTCTAGTGGAAGTATCTATGCCATTACATAGGCTTAAGTCCGTTGATACAACATTAAGGCTACCAAAGCATGGTCCTTTCTAATGGGTCTGGCTTATCAAGAGCATAACTATCATTTGGGCAACCATTTGATATACAAAAAGGTACTAGGATTTTCCTCCCTAACACTTTTCCTACATTGAGTGAATGTAGGATTATGCTTTGGTAATGTATCGGAGCTAAAAAAGGGATGCCTAATTGATTCTAAGGCTCTCGCATGAATGCAATGCAATTTATTAAAAAGAGATAAAACATTTTAATCACTAAAATATTTTTATATAAAATTAACAAAAGGTATTTTTAGAGCAAAATCTAACGGTCCTCGATGGAGTCACCACTATGCTGCATGCCAAGCCACATCCTGCATTTGGTATCCATTTGGAAACCTACTTTTAGGGCTAAGATCATATGATGTTTGTTAGAATTATGAAAGCCAATTGCTTCATAATGATAAGGGATTCAACCAATATGTGATGCACTTGAGCCTCTAAAAGGCATGAGACATCGCACTAGAGTATCTCTACCAATTTACTAACGATTGACATATAAGGCATTTGCTTAGCATCATAAGATATTTATTCTGGAGTTACCACCCAATAAAATATTAGGAAAGTGATTCTATTACTTTGCAAAATTGAAACCATGGATAATTTGAATTTCAGTCCTATATATACCCATGGTCAATGTTAAATAAATGAGTTTTATTGAGTAATATATTTCATCTCTTTTCTCACGTGAATTATATGCTAGAAAATAAAAGTGCATTTAAGCATGTTAGAATGCTGTAAAATATGCATATCAAAAGCTGCAAAGCATTTAAGAATAAGTGTAAAAGTAACTCATAAATAAATCAGGGAGTTTATTAAGTCCATTTTGATGAGGACTTTTATCCTCGCATGCACATTTACAAAAAGGTTGTATTTTAATTGTATTTTTGATAAAAATGGGATAATCGATCCCTTATGTCTTTGTAAAAAAGAAACGTATTATTTGATTAATTTAAAGTAGAAATTATTCGATGAGTTTTTAATGTATCATTCAAAAATCCATTTATGGGATAAGCAAAACATTAAAGAAGTAAAACATACATAAATAGGACTATTGATTGATTTGAGAAATTTTTTCTCTCATGCAATATTTATGAAATTCTTTTATGTGCTTTTAGAATAAAATAGGACATTGGTTCATTTTATGAGGAAAAAACCCAATAATTAAGTAGAAATATTTAGGTGTTATTTTTAATTAAAGCGTGCAAAAACTATTTTTTGCTAACTGTTACATATTTTTAGAAAATAAAAGGAAAATTAAATACAAGCCCAAAATAATAATAAATAGGATAATAAATCCTAAACTACCCTGCTTCGATTCTCCATCCCGACTAATTTACATATATAAAAATATAACACAAAAAAATCACTAGTACTTAATGATGAAAAATGACAATAAAAGTAAACAATAATATTAAAGATAATATTTATAATAGTAATTATAAATATTACTATTAAAGCAATAAAAAACACTAATAATGATAATATTTATAATAATAAAATTAACATAAATTAAAAATATCAAGAATTACATTAATAAAAATAAATTAACAAATAATAGTAATAATAATAATAATAATAATAATAATAATAATAATAATAATAATGACAACAATATTAGCAATAATAATTATAATAATAATAATAATAATAACAACAACAACAATAGCAACAATAATATTGATAGCAATAATAATAATAACAACAATAATAATAACAATAATATTAATTAATATAATATTAGGCAAAGAAAAGAAAAAAGGAAATTGGTTTATAAACAATACAAGCCAAAAAGAAAAAAGAAAAAAAAAACAAAAGGAACGTGAGAAGAAGGAGTGACAGGAAGGAAGTGTGACTAGCTTGTACTTTTAATGATGGGAATTTCTGGCCATAAACTTCTTTCGCAAAAGTTTGAGTTCTTACAAAAAGGATTTTAATGAAAAAATTTTAGCGTTAGGATAAGCCACTCATCGCTAAAGGGTCTATAAATTGATATTTGTGTATAAAGAAGGAAAAAAATAATTTTTTACCTAAAAAGGACTTACAAAAAACCTTAAATAAAATATAATAAAATACTAATTATAAATATATGACAAGCTACATAAAAATAACAAATAAATAAATTAAACTAATAAGTTAACAAAATAAAACAATAATTTAGTACATGTTAAAATTAAATAAATATGTTACATTTTAACTATAAAACACATGAAAAATAGATAATTGAATTAAATAATAACTAGCATAAAAAGAACAATTAATTAGAAAAATTCATATATTAACATGATTAATATATTAAGCAAAAATACTAAATTAATTCAAAAAATTAAAAACATAAAAAAAATAATTAGCAAAACTAATAAAACAATGAAATTAATTCAACAAATCTTCATCAAATTATATAATAAAAAATTAATTTATTAACTAATCTAATAAATTAATAGAGAAAATTAGTTAGTAAATATGCAATTAATTAACAATTAATAATAAACACATATGTGAAATTTATAGCACATTTTAATAGATGTAGAATTTTTTTTTGAAGAAAATAAACTCAAAAATATTATTTGCTCATTTAAATAAAAATTAGTTATTTAAATTTAAAGGTTTTAGAGCTCAAGAATATTACCTTCAGTATGGTTCCATCACGGGATGGGAATTTGGTGCTCTACAGATTTTTTTGATTTTTTAGAATTTTTATCTTAAAAATGTTGATTTTTCATTAAGGATAGAAGGGAGAAAAAAAAAGATGAAGAAGAAAGAAAAGGAAGAGACAGGGCAGGGACGAAACCCTAGAGAGAGAGAGATTGGCCTTCCTTAATGGCTAAGAAAAGCTTTAATTAAGGGTTCAAAAACCCAAAAATATCTAAGATTTTTTTCCTTTTTTTCCTATGGTTCCTCGCTCATTTTACACTTTTTGGTTGAGTTACAAACCTGGTCTATGAGTCAACGCACGGGGTATGGTCTATGAGTTTACTTTGAATTTTCCTTTTTTTCTCAGCCGACTAATCTCAAAATTGAAATATTTTGCTATTTTAAAGCCTCAAGATGGCCTTTGGTTGACCCAGTGTTTGCTAGACATTTGTTCCCCCTATATCTTATATTTCCAATAAATCAAAAATTTCTAAATTTGGATTTATATTTTAGGATTTATGGCTAAAATACTGACAACTACTTCTAGAAAATTTTCAAGGATAGAATTGGTGTTCTAACTCTAGAAAAGCACCGAGAACAATGGCTTTAGCATTAGGTCATACTTTATTCATAAAAGTTTTTACAAATTGAGTCTAGTTTATATTAAAAAAGGATTCTTCTCAATAAAAGACTATTAGAAGGAGTTATAGCCCAAACTATGGACTGGTCTAGGTACAAGGATAAATTTAGCTCACTGATGTTCGAACCTAATTTTAATAACCTTAAGGCTGAAGTGGGTTTAGATGTCTTCACCAAAGTTATATCTCTATGTATTAAGATATTTGTAGGGTGAGATAAAGCTAAAATATCTTAGAATACTCAAAGTTTTAAAATCCATCTTTCTCATTTTACACTATTTGAAAGAAATAAAGAGGCAAAAGGCCCCAAAAAGGATTTTTAAACATTCAAAACCTATAAGAGAGATAAAAAAAATTTTAAAACATAAAATCTTGGGAGAAAGCCTGGCACCTCTACCTTTTATCCATTTATGAATAACTATTTTTTTCATCAGGTAACTTTGATCAGGAGTTTCCTCATAACCCAATGTCTACATCATAAGCAAAATATGATAAAATAAAGCAAGGACAATTAAGTGTGGATTTAACCTACATTTTAAAAGGAAAAAGGTTAAACTTTTAACAAGCCAAAAGATAGGCTACGATCACTTATTTTCATAAAATGATAATATTCTCAGGCAACTAAAAATTTGAATGGGCACTACCCTACAATTTTTGTGCATTTTTGGACCATGAATATATAGGTATAATAATAATAATAATAATAATAATAATAATAATAATAATAATAATAATAATAATAATAATAATAATAATAATAATAATAATAATAATAATAATAATAATAATAATTGTAATAGCAATAAGAGCTCTAACAATGCTTGCAATGAATAGATAGGATGTAGGAGACTTTTGGCTTATTTTTATAGGTTAGAGTAGGCTATGAAGTAACCGAACAATAATATGTAAAACTCTTCAAGCATAATGTTTAGTAGTATTCATTTTTAAAATCTCTAGACAAAAATAAAGTTCAAGACGCATTATGCCTTATGCCTAATTCATTAAATTTTAATGAAAAATTATATAACAATCACAAAACAAAAATAACATAAATGCATGATAGGACCTATTTTAAAACTATATGCATAATAATCTTATGATCAATTTATTATATTAAATAATAATTACAAAACATAAATGCATCAAAACAAGCCACTATCATGATCATAAGAACATATCCATCCAAACCAATTGTCGCAATTACAAAAATGTAAATTAGTCTAAATCTAATTATTAGATTTATTTTTTCCTATCAGTTCGGCATTTAAATCAACTTAAGCAGTAATACATGGTTGCCTTCCAATAATAGTGAGTATTAGATTATTTTCACTACTCTTTAATCAAAATGGATTTCGTTCAATATTAAACCACATCACCTAAATAGCAATAAATCATATCAAACTTCAAACAATAATTCCAACATAATTATAGCAACACAAAAGCTTTCATTCAACTTTTAATGACATTTAAGTAAATTTGAGGCCTATCCAAAACTATAAAAGAGGGATAATAAGATGATAGTAATTAAAAATGAAAATCGATCTTATGAAAAAAATAGTTAGTAGTTAGATTTGATGGAGTCCTGGAATCTAAATTTTGAAAAGGAAATAAATGGAAAGAGAATGGTTAGGTTAGCCAATTGAATATGGCTATGTAAGCTTAGGTTTAAAGAGATCACAAGTTGTTTTATGCCAAAAAAAATGATTAAAATAAAAAGAAAGCCATAAGTTGTGACTAGAAAAGAGGAATCAAATATTCAAATTTATAATGGTTATAGGTAAATTTTCTTACAGGTAAATTATTTTGGCAAATGAAAAATTAGGCAGATGCTTTTAACTCCAGGCTTATACAGATTGTATTCTTAATTTATTATTTAGATATCCTTTTCCATTAATCAAATAAAATTTTTTAAATGTCGATTTATGAAATGCCATCAATTACAAATGGCCAAACTGCTACCAATTTTTTTAATGTCGATTTATGAAATCCCACGCTTGGCCGTGCAAGAAAAATGAGGGATCATAAGTGGTTGTATAAGTGAAAATCAAGGAGCCTGAGCAATATTGCAAGGGAAATCAAAGAAGTATACACAGTCATATAGGGAAAATCAATGGGGCTTGAGTGGCCATGCAAGGGAAAATCATGGAGCCTAAGTGGCCATGTAAGGGAAAATCATGGAGCCTAAGTGGCCATGTAAGGGAAATCAAAGGGGTATGTGTGGCCATATAGGGGAAATCAAAGGGGCTTGAGCCGTCATACAAGGGAAGGAGAGTTATGTGAGGCTGTGCAAGGGAAAAAGAAGTACCATACGTGGTTATGCATTGAGTCTCGACAAGAATGGTTCCAAGAACCCCAATTATGCATGTTAGGAACTTAAATACCAGATCTCAACCTAACAACTTACAGTAATGTACATTAAACCTTTAAATCTTTCAAAACTCATCTACATTGCTAGTTTTAAATTTTAACCTCATCAATGCGGACACATATTCAAAAGGAGAGGGAAGTTCCCATCATAAAATTATGTATACAATATAGTAAACCATATTTTCGTACCTATTATTAAAGCTTTAACTCCTCCTTTAACCCACTGGTCTAGCTCTTTTACTGATGATTTCTTTCTTCTCCTTACACATAGTGGCAACAATAGGATCTCTTAATCCCCCATATCCATAACTCAAATCAAAGATAGAAGAGTAGAAAGATCTTATAAGAGGGGAGACATTATCTTTAAGATGCTACTCATAAACCCTAAGCTTTCACTTTTTCCAATCTGTAACCGATACAGAAGAGAGAAAGAGAAAGTTTCATCTCCCTTCTATGCCCTATATCTAATCTTCTCCTACTCGAGGAAGCTTTAAATGAGTGAGTGGGGTAAATATGTCACTAAAAAAATTCCAAAATTACTCTTATACATATTAACCCCTAAGAACTTGTATTCCTTACATTTTAACCCAAAACATCCAAATTTAATTCAGTTGCATCCTTTCTTATAATTTAACTATACTCCATTACACATATGCATAATTATCAAAATACCCTTCATGCAATTTAACTTTAATAATGCAAAATAATCTAATTTTTCCTTGTTTAACCATAATCCTCATTAATTTACTATAATTTTATTAGGGCCAAGATTATTGCCTCACAATTCTCTTCCCCTAAAAAGAATTTTTTTCCTCAAAATTCAAACCTATAATCTTTATCTTTATTGCTACAAAACTTCCAAACTCTGTTTTAGTTATAAGCAACTATAACCATAAGTAATCTATATCTATAATAAACTCATTCTTCTATAACATTAGTACCTATCTTTGATCTCTAGATACTCTTATGGTCATTATGTTTTCTATCAGTTTTCCCATTCAACTGGGCCAAAAATATAAGGTGATGTTATTCATGTGTTTTGAAATGATATGGGATGTTATACAATATGTTAATGATTTCATGGATGTAATTGAATGCTTATGCATATTCTCATATACTGTACATATTTTACCCCATCACAATATCATAAAATATGTTCAATTGCCTATGCTGATTAGGAAAACTATGACAAATATATGTAAAGCATCTTAATAACCTTGACATCTTGTATCATTATCGGTGCCAAAATCAAGTTCTCTTCTAATCATATAAACTTTTCCTCAAACACCTTAATAATCAATCTATATGTACTTATAATCAGACTTATGCTATACCTCAATCATAGAACATTAAAACATTTAAGCACTTCCAATATTAGGAGGTGAGAAATACTAGCGATTCCTTAAATATTGCCTCTCAATCCCTAAACCAAAATCTTATTAGTGGTCCAATATATATCAATTGTAAGTCAATCATCTTTTATAATCATAAAAATTTGTATCCCAATAATAATAACACAGAATATGGTTGTTTTCCTTTGGCTAAATAGTCTAAACTTTCAAGAATAAATTCTTAATTTCTTATTCCCCAAAAAAGACTAAACCAAGGCCCTCTAATACCACTAACTGTAACACCCTAATCCATAAGATAAGCAGATCACCAATACTAACATAAACCTATTAAAGATATTGCAATAATAATAATAATAAAAATAATAATAATAATAATAAAAAAAATAATAATAATAATAATTACATGCCATAACATAACTAAATCAAACTCCAAAATAAGGAGACATAACATAGCTGGCCTTTAATACATAACAAAAACCTCAAGGACAATTGTAACCTGCCAGATCTTCTCTTCAATGTGGGTCAAGTCACTACAGCTATTAATCCAAAATGGAGCTTATCCTAAGACCTACACAGATAAACAAACATGCGCTAAGCTATAAAGCTTGGCAGGGAAACAAAACTCTATGGATTAACTCTTAATAAAATATAATCAATTCATTCAACCTTCACAATTAAAGAAAATATATGAGTCTGTAATATTAATCATTTCATAATGAACATATCAAAGGATTCTTCTACCTTAACAATAAGTACTATTTGTACAATAATCTAGAGTATTACATGAACTTGTCTAGTTCTTAAAGACTTTTCAATTTACTTTTATAATCAAATTTCTTTTACTTGATGAACTAGCATAGTTTATGCACCTCATAATCCTTTTATTCATGATTCGAGACATCATGAGTATTGATAGTACAAACTTCAAGCATATGCATTTAATCATATTGGTTACATAAAATATGCATTTAAGGTTTATTTAAAACATAAGGGAGTACATATGTCATGTAACATTTGTAAAAGACACCATTAAGTATAATTACTTCACATTTAGCATGCAATCTTAAGTATAGAATACATTTATAATTCATAATCCTATTCATAATCATGTATTCCTTAATGTTATTTTATTATGGCAAACTAAATATTATACAACATCCTATTATGTCACACACTATCCTTTGGTTTATGTCAAAGTTATCAGTATGCATATATGTGTGTAAATATTTATATATACAGACTAATGGATTTACATATGATTTTAGAGAATAAGCATTACATATTATGATTACTCGGTAAAATCCCAATAGCATATGTACACATTTCATAAACTTCAAAGTACATGAAACTTAGGGTGTATGTTACAACCCAAACATTTGCTAGTATAATATTGTATGCTTTGGGGTCCATCTAATCCACTCACATCGGCACTCACACGGAAACTATAACCCCTTATAGTTGATGTGAGATATCACCATTATATAATACTGAACATAGAATTTCATTTCATTGAAATAGTTTATAGGAAAAAAGGAATTTTAAGATAAAAAATATAATAGGCCATTCATCATGCCTATATTACATAAGTGAAGCAATCGATACATGTATTTCTTTATTTCGTGCACACTTCATAATCTTTAATAACTTGCCTATATACTAGTTCAAAGGTTTGATAACGGAAGCAATGGATACCAATTGGTATCAATATTGGATACCTGAAGGTATCAAAAAATGGATCTATAAAGATATCAAACGATGGACCCAAAAGGGGTGAGCTATGGTTCCATTAATAGAACAAATAATAGACCCAAATGGGGTCAACCATGGTAGCTGCGACTATATCCCTTTAGGCATGCCTATCTAATGCATAACTGAACTAAGACCTACAAGATTTACAATTTGTAAGAACATTTTTGAGTCAACATATTATTCTTTACTCAGTTCAGCATTTTGCTTAAAGCCACAATTTATATAATAAGGCACATTATTCTTATCATAGGTCAGTATTGAACTTTAAGCCCTAGTATACATGGATGTCGGTCATATGATCACATAGTTGCATGAACATTCATTCATTAATATCATAGTAGTTACATGCATGTCCATATATATATATATATATATATATATATATATATATATATATATATATATATATATATATATATATATATATATATATATATATATATGCAACTTGAATCATAGAAATACATGCTTTTATTACTTATAATGGTTCACATATTGAGTTAGACCATTTATTATAGCATAGTTGCATTAACAATAAGTATTGAACTTACGTAACTTATTGATAGTTCTCACTAACGCAACTTGTCACTATTTGCCATGAGTAGCTTCCATACATCATTGTAGTCATGCACATCAATACATAATCACATTAAACAACACTTAAACATCTATGATCAATATGATAAAATCAATAAGCTTTTTCTTTCATTCTAAGGTCAACACTTGCTCTTATTTAACTCCTTAGTTCACTTTTGTAGTCTATTAGATCGTTGACAATGGGTTATATACCCTAACGTGATCATACAGGTATTAGTCATCGTATAACATTTTATACTCAAGTAAGTTTATGCTAGCTTATTCCATCTCACACGTCAGCACACCACTTACCGGCATGCGTTAAACATAACAAGACATAAGGCATGAGCAAATAGATAGCCATGTTCCTTTACATCAAGGCTACTTATTACCTTCCATTATGTCTTGAAGCATAACCAAACTTCTATAGTCTCCTAACAAAGCATAAAATGTAATACCCCATCTCTTTTAACTTAGCCCTATAACATTGCAACTATCATCTTATTATCACTAGGCTTGTAAAGACCCTAAATAGGCCCTAGTAGAATTCAAGGGAAATTATACATTATTAAAGTCTAATTAAGCATTATTGGATGAATTATTAGTAGTTATGATCTAATGAATTCATGGTCTTATGTGATTGAGTATATAATAGTCAATTGATATTATAGTGTATAGTGTGTATAATTGGAGCAAAAATATAGTTAAGATATTTTTTAGGGCATAAATGTTATTAAGTTATAATTAATTATGTGATAAATGTGTGAATTATATGGTATGAATTTTATAAGGGCATAATTAAATTATTATTGTTGGTTTATTAATATTCAAGGGTGTAATTGAAGTATAAAGTATTAGTTTAGGGCTTAATTTGTAAATTCGACATCTTAAGGGTCAAATGTGAATATAAGAGAGATTTGAGAGGTTGATTTAAGAGAAATAATAATTGGATAGGCCAATTTATAACATGCAAGAAGATGAGAGGCAAAGGTGTAACATGTAAGAAATTGAGAGAAGTTAGTGGAACATGTAAAATTTTGAGGCACCAAGAAATAAATTTACCTTGCCACTATATATATATATTATAATTCACAAGAAAAAGAAAGAAGTGGAGGGGGATGACATTCTAAAGAGAGGGTTATAGAAATTTATTCTTCTTCTCATCTCTTATATTCTATAGTTAATCTTTCTATAAGAAAAATCTTTGAAGAGAAATTCATGCATGTTTAATTAATCAAGAAAAGTTAGTATGTATCATTAAGGTAAGATTATTAATTAGTAATTCTTCTTCTTCATTTTCTTGTTTTGGTTGATAGTAGATTGAGTTAAATGCTGGAAGTTTGTATTAATGGATGAAATTGTTGTGAAAGGAAAAGAAGGAGAAAATTAGGATCTTGAAAGAAGAAGATAGTGAGAGAAAAAGGAGAATTTTGAAGAAGATTTGAGTTGCATGTCCATGTTTGGGAACTATTATTTCTTGCATGCATTAATACTTGTGTTGATTATGGATTTTATAAGTATATTGACTTGAATTAAGATATTAGGCATTAATGTGAATGTGCTATCTAGAAATTCGGATTAAACTCCAATGACTTTTTTGATCATAAGTTGAGTTTTTAAACTCTAAATTTGATGATTCTAGTTTGGATAGAACCGGAACATCTGTGGCTACAAATGTTATAGAAATAACAATAATGAAATTTTGCCTTTAAGGTCCTCAAAAATGCCGAAAACTATAACCCTTTTGCATTTGGCGAGTCATTGGAGCAGTAGGTGTTTCTTATGTTATAACTCTAGGGATATAAATCAAAATGACTTCAAATTTTTATAGTATATAGTTAAGATCTTAAGTATCAATTGTTAAGAGAAAAGTTTCCTGAAAAATGTCGTTATCCATGTGAAAAATATTATGTAAAAATCGGATAGTGAGCAATAGAGAGTAAGTATGTTTAGCATGAAGGAAAAATTGCAAATACATTATTAATCACTTAAGGACTCAATTAACAAGTTCTCATTCAACAAGCTTACTAGGATGAGCATGTTAATGGATAATTATAATATCTATAAAGTAGGAACTAAGGTTTTTTAGATTAATTTAACTTAATAATTTAATCTATAGTATCGCATAGATATGTACATAAATGAAAGTATATAATTAAGCTTCATGATTATTAATAGCTTGTCATTATATGAGAGTAATTATATGCAGATGTCTTTATGTATCAAATTACAGTATAATGTCATAGCATTAAGTATATATAGATAAGTTCCATTAAATGATTTAGAGTTTAAATTGCTTGACAATGTATAGAAAATATAGATAGCATAAATAATATATAATGTTTAGGAGTGCAATTTAGTAAAATTGATTTCATAATAAAGAGAGATGATGAGGTATATATAAGATAAGTTGATATTAATAATAATTATGTTTTTCATTGGCTTAGAGTTATGTGAAAAAGTAGAAACAATATAATTGGCTTCATAAAAAGAAAAGATAATAGCCATAGTCATAGTGTATCAACTTTGATAATATTGAAAGTAATTTATTTTGTAATTGTATTTTATCGATATTGAAGCCTAGCTACCTCACCTGAATACTATTGCCATACGATGATTGGGGTTAGAATAAATGTAATTGTGTGCTTAACTCCTATTGTACCATGAGTTTATCTACAACTTAAATTTAATGTAATTGCAAGTGTCTATTAAAGAAACATCCATACAAGCTAATTATGGAACAATTTATGGTAAAAATGAGATATCTTTGTGTACAATGGTCATAATTCTATGAGATTAATTCCTATGCATAATAGACTCATAAATGCACATTTTTTATGCAGGAAGTATAAATTAAAATCGTATGCAAGCATGTCAAATGTTGACTTGAAATTCATAGGGACTGGATGTACTACTAGTGAATATACCTTAGTAAATTGGGCATAACTTTTGGTAGAGTTGTTAAAATGCTACGAAGTAAAATTCTGCTAAAACTAGAGATATGGAAGTATACCTTTTATAAAGAAATGTTGGTCTAATTATTTCTTAATTTTATTCTATGAATTTTTATAAGTGGTAACAAACACTATTTTGGTTATATGGATAGCCTATAGTTTTTCTCATATATCTCGAGCTATAGATAATATATTAAGGTGAATTTTGATGATTTGGAAACTAGACATAAAGGGGAATAAGATTGTAGAAGATCATGTAGCCTAAAAATGTTGTTTTCAAAATCATAAGTGGCTTAAAAAATGGGCCTAGATTGCAGCCCCTATGCAGATTTGTGTAAGCAGAATTTTAATTTATTTTCTATATTTGCTTTAAATATAGTTATGTTAAATATGTGTTTATATGATAACACATTGGATTGGATATATCATGTGATATGATTATTGATAAAAGTCCCTAAATATATATACATTTATACATGTTCACATATGTATTTAAGTAAAGATTGCTGACAAATATATCAAATATGCATATGTGATTGAAATTAAATACTTGCTTGTTATATGCAAAATTATTTATATGTATGTACTCCCATGAAGAGTAAATGTGTATTTCAACATGAACTTATACTATGAAATAAAGAAATACATTAGTATGATCATGTTCACATATAGTGCCTTATTATTAACATGTTAAAGTACATAATGTGATGACATATGCTTAATAGTAAGTACTTGTCTTGTTATATGCCTATATGAATACATGTGTGTGTGTGTGTGTATATATATATATATATACTTGTGATTATGAATCTTTTTACATGATCACATCCATATGATGTGCTATAGTGCAAAGTTCTTATAACAAGGCATATTTTATGATGAGCACTTGAACAGGTATAGTATGATCATGTTAATATATGAAATATGATGATAGCATGATTAATAAAGTATGTGAAGCATTATAGGAACCTTGCATACATAATTATGCCATGGCAATAATATGTCTATTTTATGGTTATACATGTGCAAATTGACTAGTTGAGTACAAGCATGATATATGAAAAGAAAATTAAATAGAGTATTGCCTGCAATTAGAGTTCAATTATTGATAGATAGGCACCTATAGGGATGTTGAATCTGCCACCGTTGACCCTTTTAGGTCTAAAGTATAGTTGATCCTATTGGATTATGCATAGCCCTATTTGGGTTGTTAGTTGACCCCGTTTGGATTCATTTGACTGGCCCACCATACAGTCGACCCTATTTGGGTCTATAGTTTTGATATCTTTAGATATCCACCGTTTTGATACCCTCGAGAATCCACCGATCCAGTTATCCACCTTTCGAACTTAGGCAAGCTAAACTATAAGTACAGTATAGACATTAAAGTATGAAGTACAAAGTAATCATAATATAAGAGTTAAGGATATTATTGGATTACATGTCTGACATGATTTGCTTGTATTATTTCATAAGTTTAAATAAATAGAGGTTGCCAAGTAACACATAATATGTATGCAATTTATAGTTGGTTCCAAATGTTTGAAATTGCTTAAATGAGTTAAATGCATGAAGAATTCTCAGTCAGTATACAATTCAAGCATGCTAAGTTAACTGTTAAGCTTTTCAAATGCTTTTATTATTTACTACGTGAAGTTGTTAGATTTGTCAAGATTTTCTAATCCATTGATTACATGTTAAATATATATATATATATATATATATATATATAAAGTGTGCTGAGTGTGATTACAGATGAAGCAATGGTAATATCGAAATGCTTTAAAAGTTGAAAAATATACAAGGTAAAGATATAATAGTTTAATAAAAATAGTAAGTATTCAAACGAATGAGATTGCATCTTATACATGGAATTTATTATACATATGTATAAGGAATATAATTTATCTAAATACAGTACCATGTTTCTAAGATAGTTAAGTATATCGAAGTGAACACTAAAATCAAAATGTGGGAACTCATAAAGTATAGATGAAGTATATATAAATATTTGTAAATAAGTGATAGAAATATGGCATAGTTATTAAAATGTTTGGCAATTGATATTAATACATCAATAATATAGTCATCAATGTTTGACAACTAATAATTCAAAGTAATTGGTCAAGAGTAACATATAGAAATCCAGAAAGTAAGATTGATGTATAGGATTCAAAGTAATGAATGAATAATGATAAAGGTAATAAATAGATAAGCAAAGGAAATATCAATAGGTATTGATATTGGTTATAAGTATAGCAAAAGAGAATATAATTATGGGAGATTATTGTGAATATTGTTTATAATGATTAGTTTATTTGCTTTAAGATGTGTATATATAGGTTTTCATCTTGACGACTTTTAAAAGGGGTCGTCCACATGTTTTTGTTCCCCACTAAGCTTTATAGCTAAGCATAGGTGTTTCATCCGTGTAGGTTGTAATTAAGGATTTTTCCCTGGGATGATATCTGCAGCGAGATGGCCAACACAAGAGAGAGATTGAAAGTATAGTCCACTGTTGAATGCATTTTGATTACAAGATTCTTATTTACTTTGACAAGGATGTACAGATGATTAATAGATGTAAATATTGTATTGTTTAAAAATACTTTTAAGTATGCAGTAAAGTGTTAATAGTATAGTTTATATGTCAGATTTATGTTTGACAAAAAAATATTTCGAGCATTAACCTGGCAAGCATGCTTAATGATACAGGATATAGTGTCTACAACTATATAGGGGATAAGGGTGTTACAAGGCTATATCATAGTATTTTCATGCCATTGTAAAGGTACATCAGCTCATATTAATTTGAGTAAAACAATTTGCTTTGGTAGGGGATATTCCTTGTACCTAACTATATAGGAAATATTGAATAACATATAATTCTAAGGTTACTATGTTGTCTCTTACTCTCTTTAGTTTTGTGCCTGATGTGCACCAAAACACATTTTAGCAAAATTGTTCATATTGGCATTGCCATATACAAATCCCTCTAAATTAGCTTTCAAGGGAACCCCATACCTTAACTCAATAGGTTTTGTTACTATTAAACTTCTCACTTTTTCTATACCCATATATGCATACATAGGGATTCTCTAATTAAATGACCATGCAATATATAGCATATTTATGGCTATAAGTTACTCATAGCTTAATTCAATATACTCCCTCTTAGAATATCATTTATCTCATTCAAACTCCGATAATATCTCATCTTATAGTCACACAATTCTAACTATATCTTTCTAAACTTTAACATTGGAAAGACTTCAGAACCCTATTAATTGATTAGTAATCAGATAACATACTAACCACCACTTTAATATACAATCATCATCAACATTACTCATTGCTAGCTTAATTCATCCCAATTATAGAACTCTCTTCATAAGTGTGTAGGCTACATAACACTGTGTTTATGATTTATGAGTGATTTATTGTTTGGGTGAATGAGTACAGATCAGTGAAAGGAGTATAGGTAGCCATGCTTTGAGAAAGGAAAGGTCATGCTTGGCCATCCACAGTGAAGAACAATAGGCCACTTAGCCGTGCAATGCAAGAGGAGAAGGGCCACTTGGCCGTACATTGCAGGAAGAGAAGGGCCACTTTGCCTTGCATGAAAAGAACAAAGACCATGCTTGGTTGTGCAAGAGAAAACAAGGGATCATGAACGACCTTGCAAGGGAAAATAAAGGACCCTGAGTGACCGTGCAAGGGAAATCAAAGGGATATGCATGACAATGCAAGGGAAATCAAAGGTGCTCGAGAGGCCATGCAAATGAAAATCAAGGAGGTTGAGCGATAGTGCAAGGGAAATTAAAGGGTTATACACGGCCATGTAGGAGAAATCAAAGGGGCTTGAGCAGGCATACAAGGGAAGGAGAGTTATGCACTACCGTGCAAGGGAAAAAGAAGCACCATGCATGGCTGCGTACTGATTCTTGGCAAGCATGGTTCCAAGAATCCCGATTATGCAGGCAAATAACTTAAATCCCAGATCTCAACCTAACAACTTACAAAAATGCTCATTAAACCTTTAAATCTATTATAACTCATCTATATTGCTATATTTTACTCTTAACCTCATCAAAGAGGAAACACATACAAAAAGAGAGGCAAGTTCTCTTAACAAACTTATGTATACAATATAATAAACCTAATTCCCATACCTATTATTAAAGCTTTAACTCCTCCTTCAACCCACTGATCCAGCTCTTTTACTTATGATTTCTTTCTTCTCGTTACACATAGTGGCAATAATAGGAGTTCTTAATCCCTCACATCTATAACTCAAATCAAAGAAAAAATAGTTGAAAAATCTTATAAGAGGGGAGGCATTACCTTTAAGATGCTACTCACAAACCCTAAGCTCTCACTTTTTTCAATCCATAAATGATAGAGAAGAGAGAGAGAGAGAGGTTCATCTCCCTTCTATGCACTATATCTGATCTCCTCCTTCTCCAGGAAGCTTTAAATGAGTGATTGGGGTAAATATCTCACTAAAAAAATTCCAAAATTAATCTTATAAACTTGAACCCCTAAGAACTTTATTCCTTATATTTTAACTGAAAAATTCCAAATTTAATTCAATTACATCATTCCTTATAATTTAACTATACTCCATTACACATGTGCATAATTATCAAAATATCTATTATGCGACTTAATTTAATAATGCAAAATAATCTAATTTTACCTTGTTTCACCATAATCCTCATTAATTAACAATAATTCAATTACGACCAATATTAAGGCCTCACAATTCTCTCCCTCTTAAAAGAATTTCGTCCTCGAAATTCAAACCTGTAATCTTTATATTTATTGCTACCAAACTTCCAAACTCTGCTTTAGCTACAAGCAACTATAACCATAAGTATTATATATCCATAATAAGCTCATTTACCTATAACATTTGTACCTATCTTTGATCTTCAAATACTCTTATGCTCATTATATTTTCTATCAGTTTTCCCCTTCAGCTTGGACAGAACTATAAGGCGGTGCTATTAATGTGTTATGAAGTGATATGGGATGCTATGCAATGCATCAATGATTTCATGGATGAAATTTAATGCCAATGCATATTCTTATAAACTATACATATTATACCCTGTCCAAATATCATGAAATATGATCAATAACCCATGCTAATTAGGAAAATTATGACAAATATATATAGAGCATCTTAATAAACTCGACATCTTGCATCATTATTGATGCCAAAATCATGTTCCCTTCTAATCATATAAACTTTTCCTCACACACCTTAATAATCAATCTAATTGTACTTATAATAAGACTTGTGTTATACTTCAATCATAGACATTAAGACATTTAAGCACTTCCAATATTAGGAGGTGAGAAATACTAACAATTCCTTTAATATTAACTCCCAATCTCTAAACAAAAATCTTACTAGTTGTCCAATATATATCAATCATAAGTCAATCATCTCTTGTAATCATCAAAATCTATATCCGAATAACAATAACATGGAATATGACTATTTGCTCAGGGCGAAATCATCTAAACTTTTAAGAATAAATTCTTAGTTTCTTATTGCCCAAAAAAAAACTAAACCAGGGCACTCTGATACCACTAACTATAACACCCTAATCCACAATACATGCAGATCATCAATACCAACATAAACCTATTAAAGTTTAGGAAGAAATAATAATAATAATAATAATAATAATAATAATAATAATAATAATAATAATAATAATAATAATAATAATAATAATAATAATACAAGCCTTAATTATGTAACACCCTAATCCATTAACCATGGATCATCATTAATCATCATCATAACCCTAGTAAAGATTAGGCAGAAATAATAATAGTAATTATAGGACAAGCCATAATTACATGCCACAATATAAATAAATCAAACTCATAAATAACGAATCATAACATAAATAGCCTTCTATACATGTTGAAATCATCAAAGGAAACCACAATTTTGCCAAATCTTCTTTTCAATGATGGTCAAGCCACTATAGCTAATGATCCACTTGAGCTTATCCTGAAACCTACACTGATAAACAAATCCATGCTAAGCTATAAAGCTTTTTGGGGAACAAAACTCTTTAGATAACTTCTTTCCAAAAATCATCTTATCATATACAACTTCCTATATAACATAAAATAATATATGAGTCTATTATATGGATCATTTCACAATGAACATTTTGGGGAATTCCTCAAACTTAATAAGAATACCATATTTACTAATGTCTAGAGCATTTTGTAAATTATCTTATTCCAAAACTTGTCAATTTATTTTCATCATCTTACTTCTTGTCTTTCTTTAAACTAGCTTGATTCATACCCTTCCTAATCCTTACTACTATAGAATCAAGGCATCCAGATTATTGATAGTACAAAACTTTAACTTAATGCATTAATACCATTGATACATAAGTTGTGCATTCAACATTAAATCCATGCACATATGAGTGCTTATGCCATGTAACAACCATATGTTAGAGAGTATGCCTTAGAGCCCATGTAAAAGAAATGTATTTCATATGTATGAATTCATATTCTTAATAAAAGGCATCATTCATTTATTAATGCTATGTTTAAATACATGAGTTTTTAAATCTTAAATTAATAAATGAAGTCTTATATATTACAAACACAGTGCAAAGGCAATCATGAAAGTGTTTATGATATGAGATATCTATTGCATGCATGTGTTAATATCTAAATATCCCTATTCATAAAATTAACAAGATAGGACATTGTTAATTCGAACAAACTAGCACATGTTATGCTTCTTGAATTCTTCAAGCAGTGATTCTCATAATTGTGATTATGGAAGATAATCAAAGCTAACATGTGGATGCTTATTAGAAGAACAAGTTCACTGGAGACCTACAAAGAGAATCCTCACATGGATATTAAATCTATATTAGTGAGGAATCTCTTCATAGTGGTTGTACAAGTATCCTTAGACTTGAGATCACCAAGGTTATCTTAAGTAGCAAGTGATATACTTTGACTCCCATAACTGATTACTTCCAATTGGGAGTGAACATAGTTAGGAGGTTGGGTATATCATGACCTATTTGAAGATAGTTGAGTAATCGATAAAGAATTTACCATCCTAGATTTATTAAGGGAAGTTATCACTCATAATTCTATAATTGCCTTGTTCAGAGAATCTCTTGCCAGAATAATATGCCAAGATAAAAAGGGATCTATGAACGGAATTTTGGGAATAATGGTTAAATTAATAGAATATACATAATTAGATTTATATGAGTTAACGGAAATTCATACTCAGAATCTAATTGAGATAAGAGTGGTGAAAGGAGTAATTGCATAGTAACTGTTTCTATGGAAGGGTACAGTCAAACCACTTCACTTTTCTGACATTTGGGTAGTCATAATGCCTAGCTAGAGGCTGCACATGATTTTTATAATAGTGTATCATAAATATCAATAAGGGATTGATAAAATAATTTAAAGAAGTTTAAATCATATGAGTTTTAAATAGAAATCATAATTACATATTATACTGTCAATATAGATAGGAACCCAATAGGTCACACACTTATAGAGTAAAGGATAAAATGGTAAAATGACAAGGATAATAATATTTGATATTATTACGAGAGAAGAGAAATGAATAAGAGAATAATTAATTAAAGAGTTTAATTAATTATGATCAAGTTGAATTGTTTGCAGAACTTTTTAGAAATGTTCTACAAAATGGACTTAATTGAAATATTATATTTCATAATTAATTATTATTGGACTATAAATGTTATAGGGCTGATATAATAATTAATAGATCAATTGGAAAAATTAATAATCATTGTGTTTGGCGTGAATGAGTTTTAATTTTCAATAAAGTTTAGGGGCTGTTCTAAATTAATTTTTTATTGATCCACTCTAAAATTATTTTGATGATAATTTATGTATTTAATATGTGAAATTAATCCATAGGATCAAACAAAATTAAAATCGAATAAGTTTTGCATGAAAACTAGTTTAATAAAAAAAACCGTTAAATTGGTATTCTTTGTGTGATCTTGGTAAGTTCATGTTTAGAACGATTTTTAATCTTCTAAAATTGATATATCTGATATATTAATGTATTTTTAATTAATTGGATTAATTAAAATGGGCCTTGAATTAATTGGATTAATTTTGATTCATTAAAACCATTTAATGGGTTTAATTATGTTTACGGACTTGATTTAAATTAGTGAATGACTTGGTGGGCCCAAGGAGCTGACTTAAATTAAATATTATATACTTTAATTAAGTTTATTAATGGGTTTTAAGGGCTGGAGTGGGCTTGGCTAATTCCAAAAGGCCTAAATGGTCCAATAGACACAACCAGTTTATGTGTGAACATACTTTAGGGTTTAAATTTATGGGTTTCAGCCTACCCTTTGTTTAAGTCCAAAATTAATTTTTTAATTATTTAATATAATTAATTAATTAAATAATCAATTAATAATCAATTGGATTGATAATTAAGGCAAGAACACATGCATGCAAAAAGGTTTCCTAAAATGAAAGTTTCTAAAATGGAAAAAGTTTTCTAATTTGATCACATTATTAAAATAACTCAAAAGTAAGTTTCAGGAGTTGAAACATAGTTTGTATTCCATTATATTGTTTTAATTTATGCATTAGAAATACATATAAAGGTGTATGATTGTCATGATGGATAGTTATGGACAAAGGCCCAATGTGATTGAGCATAATGCATGTTTCGGCTCAATGAGGACTTTCATGTCCTGACCACTTATTTTTGGTTTGTATTTCTTTTTCAAATTGTAATATGCAATTAGATTACTTAAATTATAATTAGAGATAGAAATGGAGACCACTATCAAAGAGCAAGATGGGTCGGATAGAGATCCAACAAGATTGAAGATAATGTAATTATTTTTCCTTGTTTAAATCAAGCATATTACCTAGGTTTGACCTTTTAATTTCCCCTTTGGCCCAGGGAGATCAATGTAGTAAAGTCCATAACTATGCCATATTTGTGTGCTTATATTTATGTAATAGATATAGGATGCATACCAATGTATGCCAACCATGTATGATGAGACTTAATGAACTAAAATCTTTCAAACTAATACTAAGGTATATAATCCTTCCATTAATTGGAGGAGAACCAGAGTTCTTTATAGTGTGGGTTATTGACCACAGTCAAGCTCACATTATATCGAATATGTTCGAATCTAATTAAATGGCTCATCTTAGCTAGCACATTAGCTTGTTGACCACAATCAAGGCTAATAGTTTTAGAGGCAAGATTAGGGAATGCATATATGATATGCATTTATCAAGAGTTGATAACCTAATGATCCAATAGTTGTGTAGAGACACAATTGGTATAGAGATACCTACCTTTCAAGGTTATGGAGTTTGGCTTGTTGACCAAAGTCAAGATTAAATTACATATCAAGGATTGGATATTGGCCCACTAAGAAAACCACCAGGTTTTCTCGGATTATATAGTGAGGGCTATTAATTCGTAATAAAATAGTAGGAGTAAATGGATTAATTAAAGACATAATTAATGCATATATATATATGAACATACTCTTATATGTTTTCTTTTTCACATCTAGGTCATCATCATGAGCACATCAAACATTAACATACGATCAATCTTGGATATCAAGCTGGTTGGCAGCAATTATTCTGACTGGATCAGACAAGTGAGAATTATTATCAGAGCTAAAAAGATCTATAATGTCTTGGATAAAGATCCACCACTACTTCCATCAGATGATGCCACTGATGAGATCAATGGAACTTTTTGAAAATACATAGAGGATAGTGAAGTAGCGGCATGTCTAATGCTGGGTGCTATGTCCTCAGAGCTTTCGAAGTAACATGAGATGATGGATGCTAAAGCCATCATTTTGCATTTAGAGGAGCTTTATTATTCTCAAGCTAGAACTAAGCAATATGATATTGGTCGAGCTCTATTTAGCTGTAAAATGGTTGAAAGCACTTCGGCTGCTGCTCATGCATTGAAGATGTATGGGTATATTGAGCATTTGAGTAGACTTGGCTATGTAATGGATAATGATCTATACATAGATTTATTCTTGTACTCGTTGGCTCTAAGTTTTACACCTTTTGTGCTTAACTTCAACATGAACAAGATCCAAATAACCTTTCTTGAGTTAATCAATATGCTTAAAACAGCTGATGGATCCTTCAAGAAGGATTCTAAAAGTGTCATGGTTGTCACTTCTGCTAAAGGTAAGAAGAAGAAAAAGAAGAAGAAGATGACCAAAGCACAGCCAAAGCATGATGGGGTTTCAAAGAAAAAAGCTTCCAAGAAAGATAATCCCAAAGGAATTTGCTTCCATTGTGGAAAAGATGGTCATTAGAAGTGTAACTGCAAGGCCGATCTAGATTCTCTCAAGGAGAAGAAGCAAATCGATGCTTCTACTTTATGTATTCATATGATTAAAATAAATACTTATTCTATTGCTTCAAAACAATATTGGGTATTAGATACCAGATGTGGATCTCATTTGTGTAATGATATACAGGGACTTAAAAGCAGTAGAAGAGTTGGAAAAACAAAAATATGTCTACAGTTAGCTACTGGACAAAACATCTCTACAACAGTTGTGAGGACTTATCATTTGCCTCTTCCAAGTGGATTAATACTTGACTTAAATAATTCTTATTATGTTACAGCATTGTCTAAAAGTATTATTTCTTTCAGTTGTTTAATGAATGATTATGACATTTCTTTAAAGGACAAATGTTGTCACATTTTTAAGAACAATATATTTTATGCTAAAGCTATAATTGAGAATGGTATATTTGTTCTTGATTTAATTAAATAAGTGCATAATGTGGATGCTAAGAGAATGAAACAAGATAATCTAAATACCTCATATTTATGGCATTGTCGTTTAGGCCATATAAATGAGAAACGCATGACCAAATTACACAAGTCAGGTGATTTGGGGTCATTTGATTATGAATCATTTGACACATGTGAATCTTGTTTATTAGGAAAAATGACAAAAGCTCCCTTCATTAGTAAAGGAGAAAGAGCTAGAATGGTATTGGACTTAATACATTCAGATGTATGTGGTCTAATGACTACATATGCTAGAGGAGGTTAATCCTACTTCATTACTTTCATAGATGATTACCCCAGGTTTGGATATATCTCTCTAATAAAATATAAATCAGAAGCATTTGAAAAGTTTAAAGAATTTAGAAATGAAGTAGAGAAGCAACTTGGTAAGAGTATTAAAACACTTAGATCATATCGAGGTGGAGAATACTTAAGTGAAGAATTTCAAGATTATCTTAGAGACAATGAGATTTTATCTCAATGGACTCCACCATATACCCCCAACACATAATGGGGTATCTGAGAGGAGAAATCGAACGCTATTAGATATGGTTCGATCCAGGATGAGCCGAGCAAACTTGCCTAAGTCCTTTTGGAGATATGCACTAGAAACTGCTATTTATGGTGAAGTTCAAGATCCACAAATAGAAGTAGATCAACCGATTGAACCCGAGACTAAGTTTCATAGTGATGAGATTACAGTCGAACCTAATTATACACAAAATCCTAAAAGATCTACTAGGATGCATTCTATCCCTGTGAGATATGGATTTCACATTGATTCAAATAGAGGCATAAGCTGTAGTAGAGGACAATGAGCCTACAGGCTATCAAGAAGTTTTGAACAGTTCAAAACGTGATTTATGGCTTAAGGCTATGCAGTCTGAAATGGACTTTATGTATGAGAACAAAGTATGGACTTTGGCTCAACCACCTAAAGGGATAAAACCCATTGGGTGCAAATGGGTCTTTAAAAAGAAGACCAACAAGGAAGGTAATATAGTTACCTATAAAGCTCGCTTAGTAGCAAAAAGCTATCATCAAAGAGAAGGAATTGACTATGATAAAACCTTTTCTCCTGTAGCGATGCTTAAGTCTATAAGAATACTTTTAACCATTACAGCTCATTATGATTATTAGATTTGGCAAATAGATGTGAAGATAACTTTCCTAAATGGAAATCTAACTGAGGATGTGTATATGACAAAACCAGAAGGGTTTATATCAGGAGATGGCGAAAAAGTATGCAAGCTGCAAAGATCCATTTATGGATTAAGGCAAGCTTCTAGAAGTTGGAACATATGATTCAATGAGAAAATCAAAGAGTTTGGTTTCTCACATAATGAAGATGAACCTTGTGTTTATAAAAGGGTCAATGGGAGTTCAATTGTCTTTCTAGTTCTATGTGTGGATGACATATTGATCATGGGAAATGACATTTCTCTTCTCCAATCCATTAAAATATGGTTATCCAAGCAATTCTCCATGAAAGGCCTTGGATAAGCATCCTATATTCTGGGAATAAGGATCTAAAAAGATCGATCCAATATGTTGCTAGGTCTTTCTCAAAGTACATATATAGATAAGGTATTAAAGAGGTTAAATATGGATCTCTCTAAGAAAGGGTTTATACTTATGGTGCATAGGAAACACCTTTCTAAGTCTATGTGTCCACAGACACTAGAGGATAGAGAGAGCATGAATAGAATACCATATACATCTACAATTAGTTCTATCATGTATGTTATGTTATGTACATGTCGAGATGTAACATTTGTTTTGAGTGTCATAAGCAGATTCTAATCCAATTTTGGAGAGGAACATAGGGCAGCTGTCAAGAATCTCCTTAAGTACTTTAGAAGGAATAAGGATATATTCTTGGTATATGGGGAGGGAAATTTGGAAGTAAATGGGCATACTAATGCCAACTTCCAATCTGACAAAGATGATTATAAATCACAGTCCAATTTTGTGTTCATAATGGGAGGAGGAGCAGTTAGTCGGAAGAGTTCCAAACAAGAAACAACACCTGATTCCACCATAGAAGCTGAGTACATTGCTACTTTAGAAATAGCCAAAGAACTAGTGTGGTTCAAAAAGTTCATATCTAAACTAAAAGTGGTGCCTAGCATTGTTGATCCGATTCATTTATATTGTTACAACAATGGAGCCATTGCGCAAGCAAAGGAACCACGGTCTCATCAGTGATCCAAGCATGTTCTCAGATGCTACCATCTCATAAGGGAAATAGTAGCTAGAAATGATATGAAAATAGAAAGAGTGCCCACAGATGATAGTGTGGTAGATGCCCTCAGTAAAGCACTTTCCCATATAAAGCATGATCACCATATAAATAACATGGGTTTAAGACATATTAGTGATTGGCTCTAGTACAAGTGGGAGATTGTTAGAGAGTATGACCTAGAGTCCATGTAAAAGGGATGTATTTCATATATATGAATTCATATTCTTAATAAAAGGAATCATTCATTTATTAATGCTATGTTTAAATCCTTGAGTTTCTAAATCTTAAATTAATAAATGAAGTCCTATAAATTATAAACACAATTCAAAGGAAATCATGAAAGTGTTCATTATATGAGATGTTTATTGCATGCAAATGTGTTAATATCTAAATATCCCTAGTCATAGAATTAACAAGATAAGACACTGTTAATTCGGATAGACTAGCATATTTTATGCTTCTTAAATGGTTCAAGCAGTGGTTCTCATAACTGTGATTATGGAAGATAATCAAAGCTAACATGTGGATGCTTGTTAGAAGAACAGGTACATTGGAGACCTACAAAGAGAATCCTCATAAGGATATTAAATCTATGTCAGTGAGGAATCTCTTCATAGTGGTTGTGCAAGTATCCTTAAACTTAAGATCACCAAAGTTATCTTAAGTTGCAAGTGATAAACTTTGACTTCATAACGGATTACTTCCAACTCGGAGTGAACATAGTTAGGAGGTTGGGTATTTCATGAACTACTTAAAGATAGTTGAGTAATCGATAAAGGATTCGCCATCCCAGATTTATTAAGGGAAGTTATCTCTCATGATTATATAATTGTCTTGTTCAGAGAATCTCTAGCCAGAGAAATATACCAAGATGGATAGAGATCCATGAAGGAAATTTTGGGAACAATGGTTAAATTAATAGAACATACATAATTAGATTTATAAGAGTCGATAGAAATCCATACTCAAAATCTAATTGAAATAAGAGTGGTTAAAGGAGTAATTGCACGGTAACTATTTCTATGGAAGGGTACAGTCAAACCACTTGACTTTCCTAACATTAGGGTAGTCATGATGCCTAGCTAGAGGTCGTTCATGATTTTTATAATATTGTATCATAAATATCAATAAGGGATTAATAAATTGCTTTAAAGAAGTTAAAATCATATGAGTTTTGAATAGAACTCATAATTACATATTATACTGCCAATATGGACAGGAACCTAATAGATCACACACATATAGAGTAAAGGATAAAATGGTAAAATGATAAGGATAATAATATTTTTTATTATTATAGGAGAAGAGAAATGAATAAGAGAATAATTAATTAAAGAGTTTAATTAATTATGATCAAGTAGAATTGTTCGCAGAACTTTTTAGAAATGTTCTGCAAAATGGACTTAATTGAAATATTGTATTTTATATTTAATTATTATTAGACTATAAGTGTTATAGGACTGATATTATAATTAATAAATCCATTGGAGAAATTAAAGAGGCCTAGAGAATTTGTTTTGGCACAAAAACCCTTCAGAGGAAGGGTTACATGCCAAAACCATATAGAATGACATAAAGGCCTAATTCTTTGACCAAGATAAATTAAATACATTTCATAAGTGTTATGGAGACTACATATTAAATTTGGATGGATTTGAAAATCATTTGGGTGATTAAATTCAAGTGTATACATAAAGGGCCTAGTTTATGGGTTTTGTGCATAGTCCTTTATGAAAGGATTTAAATTGGATTTAATTTAGCCCAAATAAATTATTAATAATTTCAAAAGCCCATTTAATATTTTTCCAGCAATTTTAAAGATGCCAATCCCATTATGAAGTTGGATTTTTAACCTAGCTATAAAAATCCAAGTTAAAGGGATTTAGGGTTAAGTGAACATTAAAAGAAAAGAAAATTCTCTCTGATTTCTCTAACCCTAGCTGCCACCCTCAATCCTTTCTAGCATCAAGGAATTTTGGCTAGCCTTGTAACTCCATAAATCTTGGTTTATTTGATCCTTCTCTAGTGTGGATTACAAATTGGAGGTGTTCTTTTTTGGACAACACCATTTTACTCTTCAAGTATATCATCTAACTTATGAATGGTATGGTGATACTTTACAGTGATTTTGTTAACTGCTCAACAATTTACACATATGCGTATGGTTCCATACTTTTTAGGTACCAAAAGAACAGGTAAAGCACATGGAATTAGGTTGTCTCTTACATGTCCTTTTGCTAAAAGTTCCTTCACTTGTCTTTGCTACTCCTTTATTTCCTCTGAATTGCTTTGATAAGCAACACGATTTGGAATTTATGCACAAGGAACACAATTGATTTGATTTTCAGTCGTTTTAATTGGTGGCAGCCCAAGTGGTATCTCCTTAGGGAATATAACTTTATAATCCTACAACAACTTAGATAAAGAACTAGGCAAATTTTGGTCAAGGTTAGTTTCAAAGAAATAATTTTCCTTAAACCTCAAAAGTACTAAAGCTCACCTGCCTAATTATGCATTCCTCAACTCTATTTATTTTTCATAAAAGGCGTGTTTACTAAATTTTTAACTCGCTTCACTCTACTCTCCTTTTACCTTAGCACATATTAACTTTTTCTCTCCTGCACTTCCCTATTTCTTTTTCTCACTACTATAGTCACTCACCATTGGGCCTTTACTTTTATTCTTTTCACCTGGCCTCTTTTTCTCATTTTTCATTTCTTTCTCACTTTCCTTTACCTCTTTTGCATATTGATATATCTTCACTTAATCTTTATATACCTCTTTAGGTGCCAAAAGGAGTGTGCATTTACATCCTTTAAACTCAAAAGTGTACCTATTTCTACATCCATCATGTGATACATGCCTATCAAATTGCTAAGGCCTTTCTAGTAAAATATGACCAGCATGCATAGGTACAACATCACAAGTGCCTTTATCTTCATATTTAACAATGGAAAATAATATAGTTACATATTTGGTCACCCTAACTTTCCCACTATCATTCAAACACTAAAGTCTATATGGGTTAGGGTGTTTCACAGTTTTAAGTCCTAATTTATCAACTAAGATTACACTAACAACATTAACACAACTACCCCCATCAATTATCATACTACAGACTTTCCCACCTATTAAACACCAAGTATGAAACATGTTTTCCCTCTATCCTAGTCCTTTTTCTTTCACATTTATATTCAATGCATGCAATTCAAACAAAGACTCACCTTAAACAGAATATTCTACATTTTCATCTATATCAGAACAATCCTCCAAAGGTGGCATATCATCACAACTATCATCAGATACAAAATCAAAAATAATTTCATCCCTTTTTTTATCATGGACTTTTTATGCCAACGTTTACTAATGTAATGACCATGACCCTTACATTTGAAACATTGAATGTCTCTATGTCTATTAGTTTTAGGGGTTGTTTCAGAAGTACTTTTTTATGCAGTAACCATTTTCTCTTTTGAATTTGACTAGTACTTGGCAGTGGATTCTTTATTTAAGTCACCCTTGTTCCGCTTTGAATTCTATTTACTGTTATTGGAATTTGAATTGGATTTCGATGCCCCATATCTACTTCTTTGTCTCTCCACTTTAATTGCAATGTTCACCAAATCATCCATATCCATATAATGTTATAATTTAAAAATATCATCAATTTTTTTATTTATACCTCCTGAAAAGTGTGACATTTTATATTCATCCTCCACCATGCTTGCTTTAATCATGAGCATCTCCATCTCCCTGTAGTAATCCTCCAAAGAACTAGATCCTTATGTAAGTCTTTGTAACTGATTGTGGAGTGCCCTATGATAGTAACTAGACATAGACTTCTTTCTCATGATTCTTTCCGTCTCCTCTCAATAAGTGATAGGGAGTTTCCCATTTCTCCTCATATTTTTCAAAAACTCATCCCATCAAATTAGTGCATAGTTAGAAAATTCAATGGCTACAAGTTTTACCATTTTCTCATCTGAATAGTGATGACATGAAAAGATCATCTTCACCTTTTTCCCAATTGAGATAGGTATCCACATCATTTTTGCCGTTGAATGGTGGAATCTTCATCTTGATAGCACTCAAATTGTAAAACCCTACATTCATTCATAATTTCCATATGCTAGAAAAAATCAATATACAATCATCCACAAAATATTACTTATGCAATAGTAACCATAATTATTACATGCCGGACGTTGCATACAAATTGAACCACCTCAGCTTA
Organism: Excoecaria agallocha; assembly: GCA_037975025.1. Lineage (NCBI taxonomy): Eukaryota > Viridiplantae > Streptophyta > Magnoliopsida > Malpighiales > Euphorbiaceae > Excoecaria > Excoecaria agallocha. The sequence continues at coordinate 91,897,036 of CM075807.1, read as the reverse complement.
TGCGATCCCATCGGTCTTTATGTAAATGCCTTATCGTTCTTCCTTCTTCACATTCCTTTTTTTTTTAAATTCCTTCTTCACATTCCTAATTCTTGTTCCTGTGTGTAGTCAACAAACTGCATGCTAAGCAACATTGTTGCCCTGTGGTGGATATAGCTACAAAAAACTTCATTCAAATAAATTTTTATGTTATTATTTGGTTGTATTTGTTACCCTATTTAACTCATTATATATAGCTAACATATTGGGAATATCACTTTATTCGCAGTACTTATATAACCATTTACATATTTTGTTTTCTTCTTTTCTCTTTTGTCACTATTTGATTTTTTTAACATTAATACCGTTTCACATTCCATATCTTTTTACATACATATTTCTAAATATTTCATTAACTTTCATATCTTTAACACAACTATGTTATTGATCTCTTCCTATTACAATTTATTTTATTAACATAAATCCATCTTAGTACATATTTTTTATTATGTAATTTAATTAAAGTATCTACATAAAATTTCTTTACTTACTGATTACTTAACACTCTATTATTTTCTTAGTTTTCCTATAATTGAGACATTATTTATTTTACCTTCCTTTTATTTTTACGTATTCTTCAAATTTTGTTTGATTTTCCCATATGTAACTTAGGCTTTGTACACTGCTAAGTTATTAGTTAAATTCTTATTCTAGTCACACTTGTCTTTTTATTATCTCCTGCCTTATATTTACAATTCGCTCAAGTTTTTCCTCTTTAATATTTCTTACTATGAAATACCATTTTCCTTTCATTTCAATTCTTAAATTTCCTCGACCTTTAAAACAATTAAAATTTATCATATTTATATTAAATTTACTCAAATTCTACTTTTTCCCCTTTTTGTCTAATTCTAAATTTTGATTCCTATTAACTGATTCCCCGTTACTTACTTTACTTTATTTTATTCTTTACTTCCCAATCAGAATTTTTTTCCATTATTCTTTTATATAGAATAATTTACAAAGTTATCTTCTCATTCGATTTTATTTTTAGAATTTCAACATTTGTTCCTGAAATTGGTCGTTCTTTATAATCATTGTTATTTAAAATTTTGGGTTCTCTTTTTCTTAATCAATTCTCATATTTAATCTTTCCTTACAAACTTTTATATATTTTATACATTAATGACATAGTACAATTAAAATTCTAAATCAATTCTCATCTCATTTAACTTTATTTATTTCACAATCACATTTTCTCATCATTATTTTATACCAAATAATTTAAGAATTTATTTCCTCATTTGAATTTTATTTCTTAAATTTTACTATTTGATCCCTGATTGATAATTTGTTCCAAGTCACTGTTAATTATTCTTCACCTTTGACTCAATTTCTTTTATACTTATTTTTCTTATTTAATTCCACTTTGATGCAAATATTCAATTTTGTCTTTATCATTTCTTTTTTTTTTTGTTTTATTTTACACTAATTAATTTCAATTTTGACCAAATAAGTTTATTTTTCCTTTTTACTTCAAATTATTTAAAAAAGTTTGTGAAAAGTTGTAATTAAGTCCCTAAAGTTGACTTTTCTTGATTTTTAATCAAATTCCTTTCTTTTGACTTACAATTTAATCTATATGCACAAATTCTGTTTTAGCCCTTAGTATTTGACTTTTATCTTACTTTGATCAAATTGATCTTAACTTTGACCAATTTGACTTTATCTGGTTTCTAATTAAATTCTAAATGCATAATTTGGATTTTTGTCTATTAAAATTTTTTCAAGGTGGCAAATTACAATTTGACCCTTGCATTTACATTTATATAATATTTTACCCTTTATCACCTATTTACTTAATTTAATTCCTTTATCCACTTTTACAATGGCAAAATTTCAATTTTTGCCCCTGCTCTATCACCTGCTTATCTTTTTATCCTTTTTAGGTCTCTTAACTATATTTTTCCACTTTAGCACTTTTTTAAATTTTATGTAATATTTTCTTTTCGCATAAATTACTTTTTTTTGCCCTTATTCTTTACATAATTATGGTTTTTCTGTTGTCAACACCATTATTGTATTTTCCATTCGTTTTCTAACCCAATTAACTATATGATATCCTTTATACCTATTTTTCACTCTCAATTAACATTTTCTTACATAATTACCATTTTACCTCTGCTTAACTTGTGAAGCTCATTTTTCACTTTATCTAATATGTATGAACATCTATAATTTCTTTAATATTATAATTACTCTTTTAATCTTGTTCACATGTATAATTATCAATTTACCCCTAGTTATAAGCAGTAGAGCACCATGAACTAGATAAGCAGACTAGTAAATCCAGTATGGCGGAGGGATCGTATAGCTAGGGTACGTACCATGATAGAATACAGTATTGTAATGAGCCGACTAAATAGTAAATTTAGTACTTTGATAGTAACAGTAACAGTAACAGTAATATCGCGGTGTAAGTGCCCTTATGGCTAGCCATACTATCCTAAAGTCCTGGTTAACCTACTAAACACTAAGGACATTAATAATGTTCACATTATATTGCATTTTTACACTATTATTTATAAAATTTCATATTATTATTCTCGTTAATCACATCCCATCAATCTTATTGACATATTTAAAAATCATTAAAGCTTTTCAATTATACATTCATCATACATGATATTCACATAACATTTTCAAAGGTGTGCCATTTGGCAAACACAAAATATATATCCATCACACTTTATATTTTCTTCATATATTTCATGTCATTTATATTTTTAACATTAAATTATGTGCACACATAACATCATTTTATTCATTTTGCTTTACTATTTCTTTATTCTTTAAATAACCACCATTATGAACTTTAACTAACTATTATGTCTATGAATTATTTTCACTCAATATTAATTCTAAAGCATTTATTTAGTAATGAAATTTTTAATTCATACTAAATACTTCATTAAATATCAAATTAACCCATTATAACCATTTTAGTCCCATTCGGCCACTTATGAATTTCCATAATAATAAATAATTTCATGCTCTATTTTATGCCATTTACATTTCCAACATCAATTTATGTAAGTATATACTAATTAATACATATTTCACCTTAGTATTATTCATTGTCTATGTCAATATCATTATGTTTAATACCAAACTTCATATACTTATATTATTTCTAAATCAACCTCATCATAACATATTTAATTACTATTATAATATGAGAATTACATTTAATATCTTATAAATCATCAAAATATCATTTTATCCTCCTTAGGATATAATTTGGCCTCACTCATTTTCCTCCCTCAATGTTTGTTTTCTTTTAATTTTTGAGATTATTTCATGTTAATTAGTCATATTACATAGTTATCTTAAGTTAATTTCCATTATATCTTAATTTCCTTTAGTTACAAAATATAAATTTAATAGAAAATTCAAATTTTAAATGAAATTATGTCTAGTAAGAGTATCCACTAAACTTTTTATGGCCTAACTCGTCTATTTTTCCTTTCTTCTCCTTTCTCCTTATTGTCTTTCTCTTTTCCTTGAATTTTCTTCCTTGGCTGAATATTTCATGGTGGATTTTCTTTAATTCATTTCTTCCTTTATGCAAAATAACCACATAAATACACTCTACATACCCTTATTTATCCATTAGGACTCTTGAATCAATTTTAAAACATCAAATATACATACTTTAATTTTGATACATAATATTTCATTATTGATTCCTTCCACTTCTATTACTCATTTTAAAAATTAGAGGCTGCCATATTGTTGTTGAGGGGCTGAAATTTATCTAGGAAGGTTGAATTTAGGAAGGATCATGGATAAAGATGAAAGAAAAATCTAGAAAATAGTAGAGAAAGGAAGTTGGCCACCATAGGAGAGGAGAGGATTGGAGAAAATTCTAGTCCTCTTAAGATTTTTTCACCTTTTTATAGTTTTCCTAATGGGTTGGGCTTGGTCCAACCAAGTGGTTCAACCAAGGCCCAAGCTCAATTTCATTATTTAGCCTATTTATGGTAAAAATTAATTCTCTACCTTTCCATGCTCAATTACACTCAAAATTGATCTCATAATTCTTCACACAATAAATTATTCCTCTACATAAAGTTTTAGACCAATCAGAGTCTGTCTTCAGTCTAATTCACCAATGATAGCCTGGTAAGCAACTTTTCATGTCACCGTAAAATTTAGTTTGTTACACCAATATATTCTACATGTAATTTGAGGTAGAACTAGAAATTTTTGAGATATTTAGAGGTTATTTTCTATTTTTAAATTTTCATTGAAACTTTAATATGCCCTTTTTTTATTTTCCTAACCACTTTTCTAAAATGAGTGTTATCGGTGTCAGAATACGTCAAAAATTTACCATGTGTGTACTAGAATATTCAAAATCATTTGGTTAAAGTTTCAGCCCATTATGATATTGTTTTGATATATTTTGGTTTCGATCATCTATGAAGTCGGTCCGAAACTAAAATTTTTAAAACTCCTAGAATATCCATTTTTTAGTTCCTTGGGTGTCTTTATACTATTTATACTATATGTGTAAAATATGAGATCAATTGGAGATCTCTAGGATCCCTAATTGGTTGGTCAAAGTTATGGTCAACCTATATCGACCCGTAAAATTTTTTCTTCATTTGCCTTTTTAAAGGTCTATTTGATCTTAATTTCTTTTCAAATTGTACTACCAAACTTTGTTTAAAACTTAATTTCATAAAATACTCTTAGGCTAAATTGCTTGTCGGGTCATCCATCCTCTGTTTACCTTGGCCCGAGCATGTTTAACTTTAATATTTTTTTCGATTTTCCAGTTTCATTCAACTCCGATTACTCTAAAATTTATCATAAGGTAATTATTCATGCCCTACATCATACTATGTCTGACATATTAAAATTTGAGGGGTTACACAAATTGTTGTCTTTGCTCTTTATTTGATTTTTATACTTTATTACTCTTCTTTGAAAAGAATGAGTCACCTCCTCCTCATCATCGTTGTACACCTAGTCTACCTTATCCTCCTTTGTAGACTTAACCTTGGAATATTTAAGGCTATCTTCTAGACTATATATAATGAGATTTAACTTTTGCAAACTATCTATAAAAGCTTTGTACATAAACTTATTATCAAGCATAACCTCGATTTCCTTTTTACTATTGATTCTAGACATCTTTAAACTTTAAATAAAAAAGTAAAGAAAAGAATTCATTCAACCACACATTTTTTGTCTCTCAATTGACAAATTGATATCTCATCATTGCACTTCAAAAAAAAGCTTAAACAAATATACAAAATAAAGTAATTTGATTATGGAAACAATGAAAAACCTAACAAGAATAGCAAATGTATTAATTCTAAAGTAAAATTGACCAATTTGAATAAAGGTAGAAAATGGTGAAGATAGATGCACTTAAATGCGATGTTTAACAAAACCTAATTACTAGTTTAAGCAAATTTTATGTAAGACCTTAAAAAAAAAAGAAATCAAAGAAAGCATGTAATAAACACAACGCAAATCATAAATTAAGAGTACTAACCTAGTCTTGAAGAATTCAAACCAATTGTGAAAGTTCTAACTCCAATTCTTGCTTGATTGATCAAAACTTACTCCTAGTAGTATATGGTACTTTGTAGATCAGAATTATATGTAAACCATGATCAAACATTTAAAAGATTGCAAATTATATGTTTGATATATTCAATGGAAAATTTGGATTCAACAAGATCAAAAGAATAATCAATTGATAAAAATATAAACTTAACAAAATAGTTAAGCCAAATTAATAACACGGCCATTTCTAATTGATTTTTTTCTCTTTTTTTATAACTTTAATCTAGCAAACTAACGATCAAATACATAAAGATAGGTAATTAACATAATAAAGCAAGAACCAAATAAGGAACTTGATGCAAGATTGTAACACCCTAATCCGTAAGACAAGCAAAATCATCAATACCACATAAACCTAATAAATATTAGGCAGAAATATTACTAATAATACAGGCCTTAATTACATGCCACAACATAACCAAATCAAACTCCGAAATAAGGAGACATAACATAAATGGCCTTCAATACATTATGAAAACCCCATGGACAACTGCAACCTGCCAGATCTTCTCTTCATGTGTTTCATGTTATCACACCCTTCACACAACAGTCCTTTTTGATGCGAAACTTAGCCGAAAACGGTAAATTTTTTTTCATCACCGATCAGTTTTGATATACTTTAAATACCTTTACATCAAATTCCTAATCAATCAATAACCTTATAAACAATTAAAACATACACTAAATAACTTTATGCAAAATCTTACATCGAACACTGACTCATCAATAATTATAATAACAATCAAAATACAATTCATTCTTTTACCTTAATTGTCTATGTACATACATGCCATGTGCAATATGCTTTTGCAACACTTCATAACCTGCACGCAGTAAACACTACGTGTTGAGCACTAGATATGCTCAATGGTGACTACTAATCCTAGAATTTCCCAAATAAAGCATAATTACATAGATTATGCTACTCTTATTCTTATTTCATTAAAGATTTTCTTTTACTTCAGTCAACATTAATTTTATTATTAACTCATGTATCGGTAATTATTTTTCTTTGGTTTTCAATCTTTCAATGTTACTTTACACTACCTTCTTAGGTGAATCAACTTTAGATTTCCTTTTACTTTTATTTAACTTTCGTTTTATCTTTTTGTTCACAGCGATATAATTATCATTTCATTTAACAGTGTATATTGGTACTCATGTCTTTAATGGTACCAAATTTGTAAATTATTTTACTACTCAATTTATTGTTTAGTTACTCAATATGTGCTATAATTACACTTCTTGCTATTTATTCTTTTATTTTACTTTAACCTTTAAATTGACAAATGCATCACTATTTATAGGCCTTTAAGCTTTATTGCAAAGTGATACAACTATTTTGGGACACTTTTGTTGGAATTTATCAGTTACATGCATCTTATACATAAGCGAAATTTAAAATTTTTAACAAATGTTACTGATCTTGCCATGAATGTACAATATTCATATTGATGAGAATAAGAAAAATCACCTTTGATTTTTGTTGAACAGTTGATTTTACTTCGCACCGGTTTGTCGCAAACCACAGTGTCCAAAATCGAACACCTCCAATGAGTAATCCACACTATAGATTGATAGAATGAACCAAAAAATTAGTAGAGGACAAGTGCTGGCTGAAAAACACTAGAGCTAGCAAGGTTTTGGGCTGCTAGGGTAGAGAGAATAATAGAAGAAGTCTTTCTTAAGTGTTATATCACTTAACCCTAATTCCTCATTAGTTTGCTTTTTATAGTTAGGTTAAAAATTCAACTTCATAATGAGATTGGGCTCTTTAAAATTGCTGGAGAATTATTAATTGGGCTTCTGGAATTCTTTATAATTATTTGGGCTCAATTAAATCCAATTTAAACCTTTTCATAAAAGACTATGCACAAAACCCACAAACTAGGCCCTTTGTGCAACTAATTGGATTTAATTACCCAAATGGATTACAAATCAAACCAAATTAAATATGTAGGTTCCACAACACTTATGTAACATATATAATTTAACTTGGTCCAAGAAATAGGCCATTAAGGCCTTTTATTTGGGAGTTGCCGTGTGGCCCTCTGCAGAAGGGCTCTGCACCAACTTCATTTCTCTGGCCCCTTTATAATTCCTCCAATGAACCTATTAATTATTATATCAGTCCTATAACACTTATAGTAGTCCTATAACATTTATAGTCCAATAATAATTAATTATGAAATACATTATTTCAATTAGGTCCAATTTTACAGAACATTTCTCAAAAGTTCTGCATACAATTTTACTTGATCATAATTAATTAAAACTCTTTAATTAATTATTATCTTATTCACTTTTCTGCCCTCATAATAATATCAAATACTATTATCCTTATCATTTTACCATTTTATCCTTTTCTCTATATGTATGTGACCTATTGGGTTCCTGTCTATATTGGCAGTATAATATGTAATTCTGAATTCTATTCAAAACTCACATGATTTAAACTCCTTTAAATCATTTTATCAATCCCTATTGATATTCTTGATACATCATTATACAAGTCATGATTGGCCTCTAGCTAGGCATCATGACTACCCAAATGTCAGGAAAGTCAAGTGATTTGACTATACCCTTCCATAGAAATAGTTATCGTGCAATTACTCCTTTCACCACTCTTATCTCAATTAGATTCTGAGTATGGATTTCTGTCAACTCATATAAATCTAATTATGTATGTTCTATTAATTTAACCATTGTTCACAAAATGCCCTTCATGGATCTCTATCCATCTTGGCATATTACTCTGGCCAGAGATTCACCGAACAAGGCAATTATAGAATCATGCGAGATAACATCCCTTATTAAATCTGGTATGGTGAATCCTTTGTCAATCAATCAACTATCTTAAAGTAGGTCATGATATACCAAATCTTCTAACTATGTTCACTCCCAATTGGAAGTAATCAGTTATGGAGTCAAAGTATACCACTTGCTACTTCAGATAACTTTGGTGATCTCAAGTCTAAGGATACTTGCACAACCGCTATGAAGAGATTCCTCACTGACATAGATTTGATATCCATGTGAGGATTCTCTATGCAGGTCTCCAATGAACTTGTTCTTCTAACAAGCATCCAAATGTTAGCTTTGATTATCTTCCATAATCACAGTTATAAGAACCACTGCTTGAACCATTCAAGAAGCATAACATGTGCTAGTCTGTCCGTATTAACTATATCCTTATCTTGTTAAATCTATGACTAGGGATATTTAGATATTAACACATTTTCATTCAATAGACATCTCATATCATGAACACTTTCATGATTGCCTTTGCGCTGTGTTTATAATATCTAGGACTTCATTTATTAATTTAAGATTTACAAACTTATGTATTTAAACATAGCGTTAATAAATGAATTATGCCTTTTATTAAGAATATAAATTCATACATATGAAAAACATCCCTATTACATGGGTTCTAGGGCATACTCTCTAACAATCTCCCACTTGCACTAAAGTTAATTACCCATATGTCTCAGACCCATGCAATTTATATGGTGATCGTTCTTCATCTGGGAAAGTGCTTTAGTGAGTGGATCCACCACATTATCATCTGTAGGGACCCTTTCTATTTTCACATCATTTCTAGCTAATATTTCCCTTATGAGATGGTAGCATCTGAGAACATGCTTGGATCGCTGATGAGACCGTGGTTCCTTTGCTTGCTCAATGGCTCCATTGTGGTCACAATATAAAGGAATCGAATCAACAATGCTAGGCACCACTGCTAGTTCAGTTATGAACTTTTTGATTCAGACTACTTCTTTTGCTGCTTCTGAAGCTGCAATGTACTCAGCTTCCGTTGTGGAATCAGCAGTTGTTTCTTGTTTGGAACTTTTCCAACTAACTGCTCCTCCTTCCATTATGAACACATAACTAGACTATGCTTTACAATCATCTTTGTCAGATTGGAAGCTGGCATATGTATACCCATTTGCTTCCAAACTGCCCTCTCCATATACCAAGAATATATCCTTAGTCCTTTTCAAGTACTTGAGGATATTCTTGACAGCTGCCCAGTGTTCCTCTCCAAAATTGGATTGGAATCTACTTGTTACACTCAAAGAAAATGCTACATCTAGACGTGTACATAAAATAGCATACATGATAGAACCAATTGCAGATGCATATGGTATTCTATTCATGCTCTCTCTATCCTCTAGTGTTTGCGGACACATAGACTTAGAAAGGTGTTTCCTATGCACCATGGGTATAAACCCTTTCTTAGAGAGATCCATATTGAACCTCTTCAATACTTTATCTATATATGTACTTTGAGAAAAACCTAGTAACCTATTGGATATATCTCTATAGATCCTTATTCCCAGAATATAGCATGCTTCTCCAAGGTCTTTCATGGAGAATTGCTTAGATAACCATATTTTAACAAATTGGAGAAGAGAAATGTCATTTCCCATGATCAATATGTCATCAACATATAGAACTAGGAAGACAATTGCACTCCCACTGACCCTTTTATACACACAAGGTTCATCTTCATTCTGTGAGAAACCAAACTCTTTGATTGTCTCATTGAATCGTATGTTCCAGCTCCTAGAAGCTTGCTTCAATCCATAAATGGATCTTTGAAGCTTGCATACCTTTTCTCCATTTCCTGATGTTAACCCTTCTGGTTGTGTCATACACACATCCTCAGTGAGATTTCCATTAAGGAAAGCTATCTTCACATCCATTTACCAAATCTCATAATCATAATGAGCTACAATGGCTAAAAGTATTCTTATAGACTTAAGCATCGCTACAGGACAAAAATTTTCATCATAGTCAATACCTTCTTTTTGATGATAACCTTTTGCTACTAAGTGAGCTTTATAGGTGACTATATTACCTTCCATGTCGGTATTCTTTTTGAAGAGCCATTTGCACCCTATGGGTTTTATCCCTTCAGGTGGTTGAGTTAAAGTTCATACTTTATTCTCATACATGGAGTCCATTTCAGACTGCATAGCCTTAAGCCATAAATCACGTTCTGAACTGTTCAAAACTTTTTGATAGCTTGTAGGCTTATTGTCCTCTACTACAGTTATGCTTCTATCCGAATCAATGTGAAATCCATATCTCACTAGGATAGAACGCATCCTAGTAGATCTTCTAGGATTTTATGTATAATCAGGTTCAACTGCAATCTCATCATTATGAAATTCAGTTTCGGGTTCAATCGATTGATCATCTTCTATTTGTGGGTCTTTAACTTCACCAAGTTCAATTTTACTCCCACTGTCCTCTCGTAGGAGAAATTATCTTTCCAAGAAGACAACATGCCTTGAAACAAACACCTTTTGTTCTAAGGGATGATAGAAATAATATCCAAACGTTTCTTTTGGATATCCCACAAATAAAAATTTGTCAGATTTAACATCCAGTTTGTCTGACATTGTCCTCTTCATATAAGCAGGACAACCCCATACTTTCATGTGATAAAGCGTGGATTTCTTGTTATTCCACATCTCATATGGAGTAACATCAACCGATTTACTAGGAACTCTATTTAACACATAAACAACAGTTTCTAGTGCATATCCCCAAAAGGACTTAGGCAAGTCTGCTCGACTCATCATTGATCGAAATATCTAATAGTGTTCAATTTCTCCTTTCAGATACACCATTGTGTTGTGGTGTATATGGTGGAGTGCATTGAGATAAAATCCCATTATCTCTAAGATAATCCTGAAACTCTTGGTTTAAGTATTCTCCACCTCGATCTGATCTAAGTGTTTTAATACTTTTGCCAAGTTGTTTCTCTACTTCATTTCTGAATTCTTTGAACTTTTCAAATGCTTATTATTTATATTTCATTAGATAGATGTATCCAAACCTGGAATAATCATCTATGAAAGTAATGAAGTAAGAGTAACCTCCTCTGGCATGTGTAGTCATTGGACCACATACATCTGAATGTATTAAGTGCAAAACCATTTTATCTCGTTCTCCTTTACCAATAAAGTGAGCTTTTGTCATTTTTCCCAATAAACAAGATTCGCATGTATCAAATGATTCATAATCAAATGATCCCAAATCACCTGACTTGTGCAATTTGGTCATGCGTTTCTCATTTATATGGCCTAAACGACAATGCCATAAGTATGAGGTATTTAGATTATCATGTTTTATTCTCTTGGTATTCACATTATGTACTTCTTTAATTAAATCAATAACAAATATACCATTCTCAATGATAGCTTTTGCATAAAACATATTGTTCTTAAAAATGTAACAACATTTGTCCTTCAAAGAAATATCATAATCGTTCATCAAACAACTTAAAGAAATAATACTTTTGGACAAAGCTGGAACATAATAACAATTATTTAATTCCAGTACTAATCCACTAGGTAGAGGCAAATAGTAAGTCCCTATAACTGTTGTAGAGATGTTCTGACCAGTAGCTGATTGCAAACCTATCTCTGCCTTTCTAACTCTTCTAAAGCTTTTAAGCCCCTGTAGATCATTACATAAGTGAGATCCACATCTGGTATTTAATACCCAAGATTGTTTTGAAGCAATAGAATATGTATTAATTTCAATCATATGAATACCTGAAGTAGAAGCATCATCTTGCTTCTTCTCCTTGAGAGAACCTAGATAGGCCTTGCAGTTATGCTTCCAATGACCATCCTTTCCACAATGGAAGCAAGTTCCTTTGGGATTCTCTTTCTTGGAAAACTTCTTCTTGGAGATCCCACCATTCTTTGGCTGCGCCTTGGTTATCTTTTTCTTTTTCTTCTTCTTCTTCTGCTTCTTGCCTTTAGCAGAAGTAACAACTATGACACTTTTTGGATCCTTCTTAAATGATCCATCAACTGTCTTGAGCATATTGATTAACTCAGGAATGGATACCTGGATCTTTTTCATGTTGAAGTTAAGTACAAAAGGTGTATAACTTAGAGCCAATGAGTACAAGATTAAATCTATGTATAGATCATTATCCATAACATAGCCAAGTCTACTTAAATGCTCAATATACCCATACATCTTCAATGCATGAGTAGCAGCTGAAGTGCCTTCCACCATTTTGCAGCTAAATAGAGCTCGAGCAATCTCATATTGCTCAGTTCTAGCTTGAGAAGAATAAAGCTCCTCTAGATGCAAAACGATGGTTCTAAAATCCATAATCTCATGTTGCTTCTGAAGCTCCGAGGACATAGCACCCAGCATCTGACATGCTGCTGCTTCACTATCCTCCATGTATTTTCAATAAATGCATTTGATCTTATCAATGGCATCATCTGATGGAAGTGGTGGTGGATCTTTGTCCAAGTCATAATGGATCTTTTCAGCTTTGAGAACAATTCTCACTTGCCTGATCCAGTTAGAATAGTTGCTAGCAACCAGTTTATTATCCAAGATCGATCGTATATTAATGTTTGATGTGCTCATGATGATGACCTAGATGTGAAAAAGAAAAGATATGAGAGTATGTTCATATATATGTATGCATTAATAAGGTCTTTAATACATCCATTTACTCCCACTATTTTATTGCGAATTAATAGCCCTCACTATATAATCCGAGAAAACCCGATGGTTTTCCTAGTGGGCCAATATCCAATCCTTGATATGTAATTTGACCTTGACTGTAGTCAAGAAGCCAAACTCCATACCCTTGAAAGGTAGGTATCTCTATACCAATTGTGTCTCTACATAACTATTGGATCATTAGGTTATTAACTCTTGGTGCATGCATATCGTATATGCATTTCCTAATCTTGCCTCTAGAACCATTAGCCTTGACTGTGGTCAACAAGCTAATGGGCTAGCTAAGATGACCCATTTAATTAGATTTGAACATATTCGATATAATTTGAGCTTGAATGTGGTCAACAACCCACACTTTAAAGAACTCTGGTTCTCCTCAAATTAATTGAAGGCTTATATACCTTAGTATTTGTTTTGAGGGTTTTAGTTAATTAAGTCTCATCATACATGGTTGGCATACATTGGTATGCATCCTATATCCATCACATAAATATAAGCATACAAATATGATATAGTTTTGGACTAAGACTCACAGGCTAAACAATACCCAATGAACATCTTTAGATTCTAATCATAAACCTTTCACAAAACATTATTGGCTTAGAGCCACAATATAAAAGAAAGTGAAATCACATAAAAATGAAATTGCATAAATATTCATTTACTTCATATCACAGTAATTGTAACATTCTGCCAAAACAGTAAAAATGCATAGCCTTTATAGCAATTGATCTATTTCATCATGCCAACTATAAGTGCATGAAATAGCAAGTAATCACTTCAGGAGAACATACCGAATGGTCCTTCATAACCATCTTTCTTGCTTCATTATAGTCAATGTTTCAAACCTAAGATCACAACCTATTCATTCCATTTTGTATTGTCTTAACGCTTATACATGCATAAAGATTCAATATCGTTGTTCCATATACATAATCTTTAACACCATATACCAAAGCAGACATGTGTAAGAACATGGCATTTAATCGTTGGTTTCCTCACAATATCATTAGAGCCAAAAGCATACCACAATATCTAATTTGTCACTAATATTGATATTCATTAAGTTATTAAACATCAATCAAAGGTTGTCAAGGATAGACAATCCCTTTTTCAATATTCCTTAATTCATTATATTTGAAGACAATTTCCAATCTTTACATACTTATATTGCACTTGTATTATTAGTGTGATACTGTATTAACTAGTCCTTTCCTTACTCAATTTATAACATTATAACACCCTTTTATACTTTATTAGATCATGAACGATAGTTACTTAGTATGAATTTGTCAATATGATAATACGATGAATTTTTATTATTCAACATGACCCAAAACTATATTAATTGGAATTAAGATGATACTATATCACGACTTAGGGTGACCATACCTTCCGAACTGTAAAGATAATATTGTAACCCATTTTAGTTATCTTTACCATTTCCTCACTATAAATCATTATCTTCTTATACCATTCGATATGCATACCAAGCTTGAGTAATTAAGAAAACCACATTGGTTATAATACATCATAAACTATTTCAAAACAATTTAACATGTCTAATATAAGATTAAGTCCTATTGCAGGAGAAGAAATCTAACTGAACAAAATTGTGGCTAGTAACTCAGTGGAGCAAGGGTTTCACTCTACTGAGTGACTAGGTAGCAAAGTACCACTCGATGGAGGAAGATTTTAATCTAGTGGAAGGGTCACACTGTAGCACCCTTATCCTGTAATCTATACATATCACTTTATCCATCTCATTACACATGTATTCTGTGCAACATAAACATATACCAATTACACCTAGAACATATAATCAAACTTAATACATAAGAGTGCTATACTTTTAAAAACTTTTCAATGTACGTTACAGTCTCTTTACAAAATATAACATCTATTTAACATCTTTACAATATACAAATAGCTCGAAAATAAAATCTATAACTATCTCTCTTGTTGACTTGAGTTGGCCATCCAGCTGCAGATATCACCCAAATAAGCTACACGGATGAAACACCTGTGCTAAGCTATAAAGCTTAGTGGGGAATAAAAACATGAGGACGACCTCTTTTAAAGGTCATCAAAATGCAAATACATACAATTATACCCTTAAAGTCTAACACATCAAGTTTACTTTGGATTCTTGTATGTTATTCTTATCTAATCACTTGACTTACGAATCTTTCTTGATTATTTATCAGATTACTCATGTGTTGACTTATTATCTTACTTACATCTCAAATATAAATCATATACAGTTCACCAGTTACAAGTTTATAAGTGACTTATCGTTACATATAAGATATTGCATATCATTTCCCAATAGAAACAATTAAATGAGTAATTATAAGAAAAATCATACAAGACCATGTAACAATTAAAAGACATCACTAACATACAAGCTTATACATATCTCTTACATTTCGATATCCAAATAAATCAAATTCACAATTTATGAGTTCATAGTTCACTAATTATTACCGTATAGTGAGTCATACCTACCACTTATCTCATTTACTCAAAACTCAATAATTATCATGTATTAGTGGTGATATACCTTTACATATCAACACTTTAGCAAAACAACACATTTTATAAGTATAATTTCATGTATCATGCATTCCTAAATGTACAATTTAGCATCCACAAATTTCTATTTTCAAATATTGATCTACATACATATATATAAGTATATGCATTAATCTAATATATGCATTAGAAAACTCATAAACATATGCCTTACTATACTGAAGTAGACTATGATGCAACTATACTATAGCTTAACCTGCTTAAGTTTTAAAAGTGGATAACGGGATCAGTGGATACCCGAGGGTATCAAACGGTGGATATCCGAAGATATCAAAACTATGGACCCAATCAGGGCCAACTGTACGGCGGACCGGTCAAGGACCCAAACAGGGTCATGGAACAACCCAAATAGCTGTGCAAGATCCAGCAGGATCAACTATACTGTGGACCTAAAAAGGTCGACTGTGGCAACTGCAATTCCCTATAGGCGCCTATCTATCCACAATTGAACTCTAAAAGCAGGCAAATATATCTCTTTACTTTATTTTCCAAATGTTTGTTTACTTTGTTCAATCATATACATATGTGTATGTCAAAACCCATGTATAATGATGTCCAAGGTAATCGTATCCATGTTCATGTAATACTTTCTTTGAACATGTGATCATACACATTATTGAGTATTGCTATTTTCTACTTGAAATTAGTTCAATGAATGATGCCTTTTCAATCATGCATTTATATACATAATAGTATAAATCTATTCATGGCTATGAGCAGGATAATCATAATCATATACATGTACAGAAATAATTTTCTATAACACTATATCATGCTCATGATTAAACATCTTTGTTCCATGCTTTACTTTTTTGTCATTGTATACGCCTAGGTATCTTACATACATACGTGTGTATATATATATATATATATATATATATATATATATATATATACATATATATATAACATATCATGTCATATCTTGTCATGCACACCTTGGGTTTAATACCTTACAATACTTGAAACTTGCTTTACAACATGTAACTCTCTCACATACCATCTTATATGACATTCAAGTATTTATACATGAATATACCTAATTGCTCTCTCATGCTTAAGCATAACAATTCATATTCATAAAATATGTAAGCATGTACATGTTATCTCAACTAAAAAATAAGTATAATATTTTATACATTTGTTATATGACATGTTTTAATTAACTATGCAATACCATCATATATTCTTAAACACATGTTGTTTATATAAATTTAATTTATCATGCTTGTACTAATATTATACAATTTTGTACATGTATGTGATCATAAATAAGAAATACTCAATCTCTAGTGCATAAGCATGTAAACACATCTTATAGCACAATCCACACGTTTTTTTTTTGCTTATGTAAATAATCAATTAAAAGTTATACCTTTATTAGTGTACATACATGCATACACCATCTCATAAAATATAAACAATTGCAATCATGTTATTTGCTCAATTATCGATAATTAACGTACTTCCATCTAACCATGCTTTATCCATTATTTTCTTTTCATACAGCAATAATTTCTATTTTATTGTCATTGTAATTTTACTTTTGGCATGAGCATAGAGGCATAACATATAATCCTTCTATAGCATTATATTCATATTATTTCAAGTAGGTAAACAATAACTTACCTAAACATTGCAATCACCATACACATTCTTCATCACATAATCATGCCTAATACTTTACATTTATATATTATTATATAGTTTATACATTTAGTTCCCTTTGTGCGCTGCTATAATAGAAAAATACTCAAAAGATGTTTAAAATGGTTCTTGGCAAACTCAAATAACAATTCTGCATAGAGACAGAATTTCAAGTTCATTTTGAAACCTATTTATTTCATATCTAAAGACATTTATGGTCAAAATTATCTTTTAAAATCATGATTCATTATGTTTCTAGTTTCAGGAACATTAAAAATAACATCAATATCATTTTTTTTACTTTTTAAAATATTACAAAAACATTGAGAACTGTTCCTGAAAATAATGCTGTCAACAGTCCCGATTTTAGGTTACTTTTTGACATATTTAGAGACACACAAAAAATCATGATTTCTCCATAAAAATTGTAGACATTTAAGTCTAGTTTCATTGTAATTTCGAATCATAGCATTTTGACCTCTACAATTTTAATTATGCACAAAATACTGCAAACTGTCCACTGAAAAAGTGCTGTCATCAGTTCTGAATTCGAGTCACTCTTTGACATATTTAGAAACGGAATCAAATTATGCTTTCTTCACAAAAGTTGTAGATAAATAAGTCTAATTTCATCATAATTTGGAATCATCTCATTTAAACCTCTATAACAAGAGATACAGTCAAATTACTACAGTCCATTCTCATTTCCTATGCAGCACTT